>OY757188.1:45836395-47136395 GCA_963583895.1 Melanophora roralis
ATTTATTTTTCTTTCGCATGACTGCAATTATTATATTCTTTATTACACTAACAATTGAGTAACACTAACGAACTATAACTTATTGATAGAGTTGAAAAAACTATATAGCATACAAAAAAACTTTATATGTTGAAAGAAGATTCACATCATTATTTATTATTTAATACTCACTTTGCTTTGACTAAATATATATGAATAACCCATACACAAAACAAGTAAAGTAGGTCTCAAATACTAAGATCAAATAAAACCATCTATACCTACGTTTAGTTATAACCACTTTTTACGCAAATAAGCTTTGTTGTTAAGTTACATTTAAAAAATTTTTATTAAGCAGCTTTAATTAGACTATTTTATATACTTATAAAACTGATTTAGCAAATTTTTTTTGATTTTCACAATCAAAATAATGACTTAACGTTAATACACATAGAGGAAAATAGTAGGAAAGTAGCTGAACTGTCCCATAGGAAAAAGCTAGTTGATTATAATAGAGGTAGGTTTAAATGTGAACAATAAATAGAAGTAACCCTATTTTATTTTCTAACAAAAACAATTACTTAAAACATACATTAACTTAAATACTACATATATACTTGTAGAGTTAAAGTTGCACTCAATAAATTATTAATGTAAAATCAACTGGAAATCTATTTAAGATATCTGGATATTCATTTAAAAACCCTCCAACAAGATATTCATTAAAATTAATAAAATATTTCATTTAAATTCAGACATCAAAAAATTAACTTACATATTCATCTAAAATTAACTAGATTTTCTGTCATTTACAGCAAAACATAATGTATCAGAAACAAATATTACAAAGTTAAATATTACTAAGAAATAACTGACAAAATTACCTTCAACTGAAAATCAGTATTTTTGTTCATTAGAGGCCTTAAATAACCATTCAAACCAGTTAAAAAAATTCTATGAAAATTAAACTTTTTTTTTTTTTTTTTTTTTCATTTAAAAACAACTTTACGGAATACTTCCTAATAACTTACAGTCAGTTACCGTAATAATTTTTAAGTGTGGAAAGTAAGTATTTAAAGAGTTGTTTAAGCTATTGTATGGTAAGATCATGAAAAGTGTGGATAAAAGAAAAGACTATCAAATATGGAAAATATATGATTTTTACTGCTATTTAACTAAATGACTTTTATAATATTATTACAAACATCGAAATAGTACTTTAATTTCCAGAAATTTTTATTTATTTGAAATGAAACAGTTTTAAGTTCATCTTTTATAAACACTTCAAGTATACTTATAAGCAAATAAGTGTAAGAAAAATATATAAAAAGAATTAGAAAGGGATTATAAAAAATATATTACCAAACAACTACATATGTAACTGATATAAACATTATTGATATGTTTTGTTAAACAAAGAAAAACAGCTGATTATTATATGTATACATTTCATATACATACACCTATACAATACAAAATATTTTAAATAATAAGGAAAAAACAAAACTGATCTAAGCGGTATATATCTACATCCATACAAAACTACAGTAGCCTTATATTCCTTGAAGGAAACGCTACGTTTACGTATTTACAATACACACATGATAAATATCTATAGCCAAAAACACTGCACAGGTTATAGCTAATCAGTAGTACTGGAAACTAAAACTGATAAAAGATACTAGTAAAACACTTGTCGCAATGTCTACATATAGTCCCCCCAAAAACTGAATTAACAGTAGTACTAATGCTAGTAGTGGATTTTCAATGACTTATAAATGTTAAATATCTAATGTCAGGTATACAGCTTGTTAGTAGTCCTAGTGGTGACGTCAACAGTGAATCATTACAGTTTTACTATTGACATTTCCTGCAGAATAATTACAAATTATAGTGGAAACGGTAAACTAGAACTGAACTTAACTGAATAAAAAAACTAAGCTAACATAATAGCACATACATATAAATTTTTTTATTTTATTATTGTTTCATCTTATTATATAATTTTAATGAAAACCAAGTAAAAAAAAGACTTTGTAAACAATTACAATTTTTATTGGAATATATCATTAATATTTATAAAAATAATTTATTTTAACTATCTCATTTCAACTGTAGTAGTTCAAGTATTTTTATAGAAAAGTCCTGAAATGCAAACACAATTGTGTATACGCTACGTACAATGTCAATGCATTTTTCAAATGTTCGTATAAATCGTTGTACTGATAGACATTCGATTCTTTAAGATTTCTCCAACGCAGAATAAATAGTAAGCTTGAATTAGAGTTCAACTATATACAACTAGATTTTACTACTTTTCTTTATTATTTTTTTTTTGTCTGCGACTACGTTGCTATAATAGCTTATAAATAATACATAAAGCTTAATCAAAAAAAATCCTATAAACTTTTATACACTAACCTTCGAAAAAGCGAACTGCCTTCATAAAACAGTCAAACAGCTATATCAAACAGTTAAACAGCTATATTAAACAGTTAAACAGCTATATTAAACAGCTTAACAGCTATATTAAACAGCTAAACAGCTATATCAAACAGCTAAACAGCTATATCAAACAGCTAAACAGCTATATAAAACAGCTAAACAGCTATATCAAACAGCTAAACAGCTATAATAAACAGCTTTCAAACAGCTTTTAAACAGCTAAACAGCTATATTAAACAGCTAAACAGCTATATCAAACAGCTAAACAGCTATATTAAAACAGCTAAACAGCTTTACCAAACAGCTAAACAGCTATATCAAACAGCTAAACAGCTGTATTAAAACAGCTAAACAGCTTTACCAAACAGCTAAACAGCTATATTAAACAGCTTTCAAACAGCTAAACAGCTATAATAAACAGCTTTCAAACAGCTAAACAGCTATATTAAACAGCTTTTAAACAGCTTTTAAACAGCTAAACAGCTATATAAAACAGCTTTCAAACAGCTAAACAGCTATATTAAACAGCTTTCAAACAGCTAAACAGCTATATCAAACAGCTAAACAGCTATATCAAACAGCTAAACAGCTATATTAAAACAGCTAAACAGCTTTACCAAACAGCTAAACAGCTATATTAAACAGCTTTCAAACAGCTAAACAGCTATAATAAACAGCTTTCAAACAGCTAAACAGCTATATTAAACAGCTTTTTAACAGCTAAACAGCTATATAAAACAGCTTTCAAACAGCTAAACAGCTATATCAAGCAGCTAAACAGCTGTAAGAACAATACAAAAATGGATTTACATTACAATTATAAAAGACTTATTAACGTCTGATGGCTCTCAAACCACAAGTTCTTGTAAAATGTTGGACTAACACACCCACCGTCATTGTTGGGATCACCCAACGCAAAGACAATTAACAATGATTTTCATATGAAAACCAGAACATTGCATAAGATCACGTTTTAAGAAATTCTTATGTTTAGTCAGGAACATCGAGCTGTTAACATAGGTTCGATTATTAGGAAACCTTTTAATGTTTTCAACACAAAGCATAAAAATATAGCGATTCACCAAGCTTCGGATGGAAGCGTGTAAGGAAAATGATAGCATTTTCACGAGCACATTCCTTGATGAATTTTCTGACAGCTTTTAATAAATTGGAAAATACATTTAAACCAATAACAGAACCTTTAAATAAACTAATAAAATTATCTAATACAAACTCAAATAAGCCTTCAGTATTCAAACATGATAAAAGCAAAATGAAATATATAGAGGATAACATAAATACTCCAAAGAAAAATGTTGATACAGAAGATTCATTACTAAAGCCTAGAGATATCGAAAAAGTGATAAGTGAACAAGATATAGAGGAAGATGATCAGTCATTTTATTCGCAGTCTTCAGATTGGGAGCATAATATATCAGACTCAAAAGATAGCAGAAAACTTGATAATGTTTTTGGACCTCATAAAAGTGAAAATGGTTAGGAAACTTAAATTTTGAGATTATTGATGAAAAGATTCAAGTTGGGAATAAGTCATGGGCGCTAACACCGGGCTTATATTCACTACTTTTCCATCAATAATCTCAAAATTTAAGTTTCCTAACCATTTTCACTTTTATGAGGTCCAAAAACATTATCAAGTTTTCTGCTATCTTTTGAGTCTGATATATTATGCTCCCAATCTGAAGACTGCGAATAAAATGACTGATCATCTTCCTCTATATCTTGTTCACTTATCACTTTTTCGATATCTCTAGGCTTTAGTAATGAATCTTCTGTATCAACATTTTTCTTTGGAGTATTTATGTTATCCTCTATATATTTCATTTTGCTTTTATCATGTTTGAATACTGAAGGCTTATTTGAGTTTGTATTAGATAATTTTATTAGTTTATTTAAAGGTTCTGTTATTGGTTTAAATGTATTTTCCAATTTATTAAAAGCTGTCAGAAAATTCATCAAGGAATGTGCTCGTGAAAATGCTATCATTTTCCTTACACGCTTCCATCCGAAGCTTGGTGAATCGCTATATTTTTATGCTTTGTGTTGAAAACATTAAAAGGTTTCCTAATAATCGAACCTATGTTAACAGCTCGATGTTCCTGACTAAACATAAGAATTTCTTAAAACGTGATCTTATGCAATGTTCTGGTTTTCATATGAAAATCATTGTTAATTGTCTTTGCGTTGGGTGATCCCAACAATGACGGTGGGTGTGTTAGTCCAACATTTTACAAGAACTTGTGGTTTGAGAGCCATCAGACGTTAATAAGTCTTTTATAATTGTAATGTAAATCCATTTTTGTATTGTTCTTACAGCTGTTTAGCTGCTTGATATAGCTGTTTAGCTGTTTGAAAGCTGTTTTATATAGCTGTTTAGCTGTTAAAAAGCTGTTTAATATAGCTGTTTAGCTGTTTGAAAGCTGTTTATTATAGCTGTTTAGCTGTTTGAAAGCTGTTTAATATAGCTGTTTAGCTGTTTGGTAAAGCTGTTTAGCTGTTTTAATATAGCTGTTTAGCTGTTTGATATAGCTGTTTAGCTGTTTGATATAGCTGTTTAGCTGTTTGAAAGCTGTTTAATATAGCTGTTTAGCTGTTTGAAAGCTGTTTTATATAGCTGTTTAGCTGTTTAAAAGCTGTTTAAAAGCTGTTTAATATAGCTGTTTAGCTGTTTGAAAGCTGTTTATTATAGCTGTTTAGCTGTTTGAAAGCTGTTTAATATAGCTGTTTAGCTGTTTGGTAAAGCTGTTTAGCTGTTTTAATACAGCTGTTTAGCTGTTTGATATAGCTGTTTAGCTGTTTGGTAAAGCTGTTTAGCTGTTTTAATATAGCTGTTTAGCTGTTTGATATAGCTGTTTAGCTGTTTAATATAGCTGTTTAGCTGTTTAAAAGCTGTTTGAAAGCTGTTTATTATAGCTGTTTAGCTGTTTGATATAGCTGTTTAGCTGTTTTATATAGCTGTTTAGCTGTTTGATATAGCTGTTTAGCTGTTTGATATAGCTGTTTAGCTGTTTAATATAGCTGTTTAGCTGTTTAATATAGCTGTTTAACTGTTTAATATAGCTGTTTAACTGTTTGATATAGCTGTTTGACTGTTTTATGAAGGCAGTTCGCTTTTTCGAAGGTTAGTGTATAAAAGTTTATAGGATTTTTTTTGATTAAGCTTTATGTATTATTTATAAGCTATTATAGCAACGTAGTCGCAGACAAAAAAAAAATAATAAAGAAAAGTAGTAAAATCTAGTTGTATATAGTTGAACTCTAATTCAAGCTTACTATTTATTCTGCGTTGGAGAAATCTTAAAGAATCGAATGTCTATCAGTACAACGATTTATACGAACATTTGAAAAATGCATTGACATTGTACGTAGCGTATACACAATTGTGTTTGCATTTCAGGACTTTTCTATAAAATACTTGAACTACTACAGTTGAAATGAGATAGTTAAAATAAATTATTTTTATAAATATTAATGATATATTCCAATAAAAATTGTAATTGTTTACAAAGTCTTTTTTTTACTTGGTTTTCATTAAAATTATATAATAAGATGAAACAATAATAAAATAAAAAAATTTATATGTATGTGCTATTATGTTAGCTTAGTTTTTTTATTCAGTTAAGTTCAGTTCTAGTTTACCGTTTCCACTATAATTTGTAATTATTCTGCAGGAAATGTCAATAGTAAAACTGTAATGATTCACTGTTGACGTCACCACTAGGACTACTAACAAGCTGTATACCTGACATTAGATATTTAACATTTATAAGTCATTGAAAATCCACTACTAGCATTAGTACTACTGTTAATTCAGTTTTTGGGGGGACTATATGTAGACATTGCGACAAGTGTTTTACTAGTATCTTTTATCAGTTTTAGTTTCCAGTACTACTGATTAGCTATAACCTGTGCAGTGTTTTTGGCTATAGATATTTATCATGTGTGTATTGTAAATACGTAAACGTAGCGTTTCCTTCAAGGAATATAAGGCTACTGTAGTTTTGTATGGATGTAGATATATACCGCTTAGATCAGTTTTGTTTTTTCCTTATTATTTAAAATATTTTGTATTGTATAGGTGTATGTATATGAAATGTATACATATAATAATCAGCTGTTTTTCTTTGTTTAACAAAACATATCAATAATGTTTATATCAGTTACATATGTAGTTGTTGGTAATATATTTTTTATAATCCCTTTCTAATTCTTTTTATATATTTTTCTTACACTTATTTGCTTATAAGTATACTTGAAGTGTTTATAAAAGATGAACTTAAAACTGTTTCATTTCAAATAAATAAAAATTTCTGGAAATTAAAGTACTATTTCGATGTTTGTAATAATATTATAAAAGTCATTTAGTTAAATAGCAGTAAAAATCATATATTTTCCATATTTGATAGTCTTTTCTTTTATCCACACTTTTCATGATCTTACCATACAATAGCTTAAACAACTCTTTAAATACTTACTTTCCACACTTTAAAATTATTACGGTAACTGACTGTAAGTTATTAGGAAGTATTCCGTAAAGTTGTTTTTAAATGAAAAAAAAAAAAAAAAAAAAAGTTTAATTTTCATAGAATTTTTTTAACTGGTTTGAATGGTTATTTAAGGCCTCTAATGAACAAAAATACTGATTTTCAGTTGAAGGTAATTTTGTCAGTTATTTCTTAGTAATATTTAACTTTGTAATATTTGTTTCTGATACATTATGTTTTGCTGTAAATGACAGAAAATCTAGTTAATTTTAGATGAATATGTAAGTTAATTTTTTGATGTCTGAATTTAAATGAAATATTTTATTAATTTTAATGAATATCTTGTTGGAGGGTTTTTAAATGAATATCCAGATATCTTAAATAGATTTCCAGTTGATTTTACATTAATAATTTATTGAGTGCAACTTTAACTCTACAAGTATATATGTAGTATTTAAGTTAATGTATGTTTTAAGTAATTGTTTTTGTTAGAAAATAAAATAGGGTTACTTCTATTTATTGTTCACATTTAAACCTACCTCTATTATAATCAACTAGCTTTTTCCTATGGGACAGTTCAGCTACTTTCCTACTATTTTCCTCTATGTGTATTAACGTTAAGTCATTATTTTGATTGTGAAAATCAAAAAAAATTTGCTAAATCAGTTTTATAAGTATATAAAATAGTCTAATTAAAGCTGCTTAATAAAAATTTTTTAAATGTAACTTAACAACAAAGCTTATTTGCGTAAAAAGTGGTTATAACTAAACGTAGGTATAGATGGTTTTATTTGATCTTAGTATTTGAGACCTACTTTACTTGTTTTGTGTATGGGTTATTCATATATATTTAGTCAAAGCAAAGTGAGTATTAAATAATAAATAATGATGTGAATCTTCTTTCAACATATAAAGTTTTTTTGTATGCTATATAGTTTTTTCAACTCTATCAATAAGTTATAGTTCGTTAGTGTTACTCAATTGTTAGTGTAATAAAGAATATAATAATTGCAGTCATGCGAAAGAAAAATAAATGTAAAATAATGTACTTTGTATTGATTGTATTGATTGTTTGGTATGAACAGATATGCTTCCTTTTTTTAACTAAGCAATACGTGTCATCTTAATGTGTATATAATTATGAAAATTTTGATTGTTCGCAGTTGTAATTTATAGTTTCTGAAAGTGCTGGTTTTACTCGACTTCTTATTTTTTTATTTCATCCTTTTTTCTGTCATTCCGCCCATTTGTCTTTACCTTCCTTGATAGTTGTTAATTATAAAAAATTTTAACTTCTTAAGAGACACATTCCAATAAGTCTTGTGTTTCTATATGATATATATTTTGATTTTAATAGAGCAATGTAAACTGTATACACTTGATATTTCTAACGTGTTTGCTATATCAAAATGATTAGAAACAATTATTAATTTTTCATCCTAATAAATAAAAAAATTGAAAACAAGTTTCTTAAAATCCTTTAATTGATGTCAACTGGTATCTTATGTATATAAGTAGAAGTAGGTTAACAATTATGATAATACAATTTAAGATTTTCTAATTCCCATAAACTATGTATGTACACGTAAGAATAATATTTGTTGAATATTTTAATTCAACTTAAAATTTAGAGTTCCCTTTCAAGTAATAGGGAATTAAATAAGTCACAAACTCTATATTTGGGATTATAACAATGCTACTTTAACTCTAGCTCTTTAAATTTGATACATCTAATTTCCTCAGTATTTATAATTCTCTGATTAATCTTTTTTTCAGATGATATAGATCTCCCAGTTAATGGTATTGACTTTAATAAACTGAATGATACTTTTATAAGTCACTTCTCTATCATTCCATGTTATATGGTAATATTAATTTGAGAGCCATTTCGCTTTCTTTTGCGTTTTTTAAATAAGCAGGTAAATTCATAAACCTTTTAATGATTAAATTTACAGACTCTCTATTACTAAAAAACAATCGCGATTTCTTTTAGAATAAAACCGTTCGTGTTAAATTCAAAGCTTTGCTTATCAATAAAAATAGTATTTCGATGCAAACTGTATGTTTAAATATTTTTAGTTAAATTTCTCTGACGGTAACACGTATAGATTTTTATTAAAACATCAAAAGACATTCACTATTTTAAGTGTGTAAAATGAAAAGAAGTTGGTAGAATTCTCTCATATGCATATCGTTTTTATTCAATCTACGGTATACATCACCTTTGAAAATAGCACTGTTTATAAGTTACTTCAACACTAACTACTATCGCTCTTAATGCTCTATGCTCTTTGATATTGTAAACATATATAAATATATATTACTCATTATAAGCGAATATACATATGTCGTTAATATACACTTGGAAAAAAAAATATTATTTATTATTTCACGTTTTAAATAAAATTTTGTCAGTTTTTCATAAGATGTCTTCACTAATTTCCTTCATCTTTACATTTTTTATTATTTCTCACATAATAGCAATTTTATAAGCAACATAGTAAAGAGTATTAATATTTATTGTGCTTTTGTTCAGTTAATAAAATACACATTTGATTTTTAAGAGTAATATACTTGCAACTATTCTAAATGTTTCTAGCAGATTTTTCCTAATAATTATTAGTAAATTATGCCAAAACTAATAATTAAACGATAAACTAAGTGAAAGAAGACGAATAATTTTTAGTTAGCTTTAACTCGCTTTAACGAGTTTTATATAGAAATTTAAAAATAATACTAAAAACTATTAAAAGTACTTTACACATAGTAATGTTAATGAGTTAGTATTTAACTAATTTAGTTTAACTGTATTTAAGTGAAAAGGTCTCCTAGCTTAAAAATTTATTCAAATAAGCATATAAGTAACCCCTATTTCTATACTACATTTTGCAAAACTCTATTGCAATATCTAAAAATTAAAATAATAAACGATTGTAGATTTATAAACATGTTTATCTAGTACTCAGTCTGACGGCCTGTCTACCATCAAGGCATATAGACTGATTTATCTATTTGTATATCTATTTGTGACACGGATGTATATAGGTATACATATACACGCTAGTTGAGGATATCAGCAACAACAGCAGCAGCAACAACAACAACAACAACAACAACAACAACAACAACAACAGCATTATAAAAAAAAGCAATAAAAAGTGTATAGAATTCATAAAAATATATTCCATATATTTCAATTAGTTTTTAGGTGTGCTCCTTAAGATAATCTCCCTACCGCCTTTTAAAACAAAGAACTTAATAGTTAAAACGTATTTTAATATAATGAATGTTACTTGAATTAAAAATACTAATATACTTACCTGTTCCAAAACATGCTTTGAAACTCTTATCACATACATATATATATATATACTATTTCCTTTCATATATATTATTTCATTTTTATAAAATTACATCTCCTAATGAGATACTAAACTAATATTTAAGAAATGCCAAACTAATATTGATTCTCACACTTGTAACAAAAGCATATATAACATACATATCTATATAAAATTTAAATAAATTCCACCGCTCATATAGTTTTCAGATAAGTATAAGCCTGTAGCATACTCTAACTTCTAATCTAATCTTTACCTCTCTAATTGAAGAATTTACATTGTATTTGCAGATCGAAACACTTGTATACATGAAATCCTCTTCAATAACACATTTTACTCATGAAACCCTCTATAACAATATATTTGTAGTCATGAAACCCTCAATAACAGCATACTTTTATTAAATATAGTAAAAGATCGCTAACCACCAGATGTTTGTAAACGTTCGCATTGCTCTCCCTTTCTCTGTCACTAATAGCTATTTATAAATTTATTGGTTGTATACAATACTTGTTAACTGCAAAACTACGCTTAACAGCATACTTGACACGTGCTTAATCCTACTTTACGCATTCAAAATAATTGTATTTTCCTTTATTTACACACATATGTATAAGCATTTACTATAAACAAACATCATGACCTATATTATAAATTTAATTGCCTGATCTGCTTTTTAATATACATATATATATACATACATATAAACATGACTCATATTATAAATTTAATTGCCTGATCTGCTTTTTAATATACATATATACATACATGCATATAAACATACATACATACATCCACCCTAAAACCGCACTTGTTCGTTTCCACACTTGCTTTTCTTTATCTTTAAAAATTTAAACATCTACTATAAACAAATATCACCAGTCATAAAATCAAAAATTAATGAAGTCATACAGCATACCCCAAAAAATAATCTTCACACACACACCACACACACACACACACACACACACACACACACACACACACACACACACATTAGAATTATTAAAAGATCATAAACTAGCATAGATTTTCAATTACTCCATAAATATACACATGCTAAGCACCGCCTAACTAAACAATAAAATTTTTCTTTTTATTAACTACACTTAAAATTATAAACCATAGTTCATTGAACCCTTTTTATCAAGAAACTCACAACTAAATCGTTGTGAAATAAATATTTTTCTCAGCAAACGCTGTTTGATCTGCTATCTCCCCTTTGTAATATACATACAACTAATCTTTCCTGAAGCAACTGTACTTGTTTGTTTATACAGCTGCATATTGAATCTAGCTATTTTTTATTACATACTTTTACTATACTGCACTTAAAAGCAATTAAATTATTTTCACACTTCAATTGATTTAATGGGTTTTTTATGGTTGTCAGCTGCATAAATATCGACTGCGCTCACTCTAGTTTGCCTCCCTCCTTCATTAAATCTTTAAACATTAATCTGTAGCATCATATTTCAAAAACATATTTGGTAAAATACTAACAACTCTTAAACTTTGTTATTTTTATTAGGGAAAATAAACAAAGAAGCCACGCATGATTCAATGTAATTATTTTTGTTTACATACTTTTTTATTGCACTGTACTGTAAAAGCAATTAAAATTATCGTCACGCTTCAATTAATTTAATGGGTTTTTTTGACAGTTTTATTACCCATGATTTATAGCATGCACGTGCAGGAATACCGACTGCGTAGCGACTGCGCAGTCAAGTTGAATTAGAACCCGCATCTCCTATCTACTGACATACTATAAAAAAATCAAACAAAAGAGTTGATAGTTGTTCCCTTACAGATGGAGGAAAAGGTTATTTCTATAACTCATAAAAGAGGACACTTTAATACCAAAAAGACACAAAAATATATTGAGAAATATTTCTTCATTCCTAATCTTAGTCCAAAAGTTAATAAAGTTGTTACCAGTTGTGTAGAATGTATAATGATGAACGCAAAATCGGGCAAAAAATAAGGTATGTTAAGCCCAATCGATAAAGAAGATCAACCTTTAGGCACTTATTATGCGATAATATTGGACCTATGACCTCAACAAAAAAGCAATACAAGTACATATTTGTGGTCGTTGGCAGGTTTTCTAAGTTTGTTAGTTTTACCCCACCAAGGATACTAGTGCAAATGCTGTTATTGTTTGCTTAGAGCACCAGGCGGCTGTGTTTGGAAACCCAAAGATAATCATGTCAGATCTAGGAACTGCCTTCACTGCCAAAATTTTCGAAGAGTATTGTCAAGCCAAAAATATTCAGCAATTATAAATAGATACTGGAGTACCACAAAAAATGTTAGGTCAAAAGAATGCATATAATTGTAGTGCCGATGCTGGCAAAATTATCTCGCGAAACCCAAATCAATGGTATAAATACGTGAATAAGATTCAGCATTATATAATCAGTACTCCCCGTTGATCTACCCAATACTTACTATTTAAAATCAACGGTATAGTAGGAAACATATACTGCTTGCTCAGTGAACTATGGGTAACGCAGTACTACACACCTTTGGACGTTCGGATTCTTATAGCTAAAACGTACCTTATGCCACATTTGTTGTACGGGTGTGAAATCTTTGCTAACTGTGACTCTAAAAGTAAAAACAAAATCAATAAAACCTACAACAGAATAATAAGATATGTATATGGATTACGCAAATATGACCGGCTATCTTCGTATTCAAACAAATTATATGGAATGCCACTAAAAAGCCTTTTAGATGTACGGATTTTAGTATTATTACACAAAATAATATACGAAATGGAGCCATCGTATCTGTATAACCGTTTAACCTTTGCACGTTCAAATAGAGGCAATAAACTAATTCCTTTAAGACATCGAAGTCTCGTATCTGAGCACCAATTTTTTACATATGCTGTACATCTTTGGAACCTACTTCCGAACATTTTACAAGCAAACAGCAACGCTAGAGAATTTAAAAAGCTTTTAACTCAACACTTTTACAGTTAATTTTGAATGTGCATTTTGAAATTTTTTGCTTTACCTATTTATTATAATTCATAATTTGTTTTATAAACCTCATTTGTTTAATGTTTTTTTTTTATACTTTTTTTAATTTTATTTTAAAATACTCTGTAACACGAATTTGTACTTAACTTTTTTAATTCCCATGCTTTAATATAAGATCGAAGATCTTGTTGCGTGGGATAGTCAAATAAATAAATAAATAAATAAAAATAAAACCTTGACTGGATGTAAAATGAGAATTAGAGAGTTTTCAAATATTAGAGAAATTCTAAATGAACAAGCAGTTTAAGAATTGCAGGCATAAAGACACACGGAAAGAGAAGCGACAAAACTATTGTAAAGAAACTTTGTTTTCTTTGTGTTTAAAAAAGGAAACGGAATAATCATAAATTTTATTTTTATAAAAGTTTACAAACATATTAATTATAAGCCACTAGATTATAATTTTATAAATACGATAAAGTAAAATTTGTTAAAGTATTTCAGCACCCCCACTCAAATTTGCTTTACATAGTTTAACCCATTGCTTGATGCTTTGGTGCAATAGAAGCCTTTGTTAGTGAATCAGCTATCATCTCTTCTGTTTTACTAGGATAGAACTCCACCATATTTGAGCTCTTTTTTTCTCGTATAAAATGATGACGAACATCTATATGTTTTGATCGTGGGTGATAACTATTTGTTGATGCTAATGCAATCGCGCTTCTGTTATCACAAAATATTGCTGTTGGGACAAGTTCATATTAGCCCCTAACCCAAAGTACTACTTACCGAAGATAATGCCATGTATTCTGCCTCCTCGACGATAATGCAACTGTTTGTTGGCGTTTACTGCTCCATGATATTGAACCAGATTGAAGTATACAAACATATCCTGTCACAGATTTTCTTTCATCGATATCATTAGCCCAATGTGCATCAAAATAAGACATAATCTTAATAATACCACCTTTTTTGTAACACATTTTGGCTTGCTTTGTTCCTTTCAAATATCGAAAAACCCGTTTAACGGCACTCCAATGTGCTTGACTAGGATTATTATTAAAACGACTTAAGTAACTTAATGCGTGAGATATATCGGGTCTGGTACACTGTGTAAGATATATCAAACTGCCAATCGCTTCCTGGTATGGATATATTTCCTGTTTGTCAGATGTTTCCGATTTTACAAGTTTCTGAACTTCTGCAAAATTTTGTCGATTAAATCTTCCTGATCGAAAAAAATATTTCCATTTTATTACCATTTTCTTTAGTAATTCGAATACTTAAACACTTCTTTGCTTTTCCCATTAGCTTTACATGTTCTTCACATAGCCTCTTCTTTACTTCCTCACGAAATTTAACATCATTACTTACCAACAACATGTCATCAACATAAATTGCTAGATACGTTCGATTAACCTGAGGTATATGATAATCTACACACGGATCCACTTTTGATCTTCTAAAACCAATTTTCTTAAGAACTTGATACTCTTTTATTTTGAAGACCCATTTTTACTTTTTATAACATTCTTCGTTTTTAAACGTTTTACCTCTACCCAAGTATTATTTTCTTTCAGCGAATTTATTTCACTATTGATGGCTTCTAACCATTTATCCTTATCCGGGCGACTTAATGCATCTTCATACCATATGGGATCTTCTGTCATTTCATTTTCCACCACCAGACCAGTTTGAATTTTCTTTGCTATTCTTTCACTCCGTCTTGGCATGGTTGTAATATCTGCTTTTACATTATCTTCTTGTTGATTTTTTCCTTTATCTTGAATTTCTGGCTGTTCTTCGATTCTATAAATTTTGTTGGTTTCCTACCACACTTCATTGTTATCGTCTGTAAATGAGACGAATAATAATGATTCACTATCGACAGTATTGTCGTCATTTTCAACATTGACCGCAGATTTAGAATTTTGTTGTTGTTTTTTGATCAAAAACCAATATTTTTCAATATCAGTTGATTTATTTAATGACATAAACTCGACCTCATAAAATATAACATCACGAAAAACTTGTATGGTTTTCTTTTCAGGATCAAATAAGCGATAACCTTTTGATTCTGAACAATAGCCAACGAAAATCAGCTTCTTAAATTTTGCGTCAAGTTTTCTTCATTTTTGTGAAGGAATATAAGCCAAAGAAGTACAACCAAAAACCCTTAAATGTTTTATGTTACATGACATGCTTTTCCATATTTCTTCAGGACATTTGCCAAGGCGACGATGAGGAATATGATTAGTCAAATAAGCTGCAGTTCGAACAGCTTCTGCCCAAAATGATTTTTGTAATTTAGCTTCAAACAGCATACAACGGGCTTTTTCTAATAACGACCTATTCATACGCTCTGCAAGACCGTTCTGCAATGGATTATAAGCAACACTTTTCTGGTGTATAATACCATTCTTCTTCATGTATTTTTCAATTTTTATATTTACTAATTCACCGTCATTATCTGACCGTAAGCATTTCCCAGTCTGCTTTTCTACCATGGTTTTGAATTCCACAAACTTCTCAAATACAGAAAGCTTGTTCTTTAAGAAATACGTAAATACCTTCCGACTATAGTCATCTGTAAATGTCAGCACAAACAAACTTCGCCCAAAAGATTTGACTTCCATTGGACCACATAAATCTGTGTGAACAATCTCCAAAATTTCGTTAGCTCTTGAACCTTCTTTGGGGAACTTCTTCTTTGTATGCTTTCCCTGGGCGCATGCAATACACTTTAGCTCAATAGATTTGTCATAATTAAGCATGCCATCCAATTTTATCTTTTTTAAATAATCTTTATTGACATGACCCAACCGTAGACTTGTAGAATCTCTGGCCAAAAATGCAGATTGATTAGTAGGCATATATAATTTGTACATACCATTGACTAGTTTTGCTTGCGCTATTAAATGATTTTCTTCATTTAATACTCGGCAGCAATCTTCAGAAAAAACTACTTTCTTCTTCTTCATTATAATTCCGCTGACGGACAGCAAATTCGCGCCAAGATCGGGAACGTATAGTACATTTTGTAATTCAACATTTGTATTTCGTCCATGAACTGACGCCTTCAATATAACGAAACCAATACCAACAGCATTCAGTAATTGATTATTACCAACACGAACATTATCACTACATTTTTTAAGATTCTTGAAAGAATGTTTGGAATTACACATATGCATAGATGCTCCACTATCAATGTACCACTCTTCTTCATTTATTTGTTTTGCCATATAGGCGGCAAACATTGTTGTACTCCGGGGCTTGATAACACGACTTGGACATTTGGACGCATAATGACCGAATTTTTACAAGCGTAGCATTTTATGTTTTTTAAATTGGGTTTCTGCTTACCATTTTTCTGACTTGCTAATGCTGTGTTCTCTACTTGCGGTTCTTATTTGACATCTTGCAATTATTTTGCTTTAACTGCATCAGCTGTTAACTGCTTACTAGAACTTCACATGCTCATAATCATTGGATTGTATATTGATGGTAATCCTTTTAACAAATTCGAAGCAATCCATTCATCTGATACCATAAATCTAACGGTATTTAATTTCTGCGCTGTTGACATAACTTCGGAAACGTAATGCTCTGTAGAATCACATTCCTCCAATTGAATAGAACATAGCTTACGCAACAAACCAATACGTTTGTATAAACCGGAGTCTTGAAACAAACTTTTCAGCTTTTCAAAATTTTTTTTTGCTGTTGTAGCTTCCTGTATATAAACATACAAATTTCTATGTTTGCTCCCTCTACACATGCCCTTAGGTCATCCAACTCGAACTGAGCCACCATGTAGACCAGTAGACCAGTTCTCTGATCTATTTAATTTCTCTAATTGAACCGTATTCATATTTGCCACTATTTAGATTACGTTATTAAGCAACACAAACTTTCAAAATCTTTTTCAAATTATTTTAAAATATGGCCCATAACCTATTGTAAAGAAAGAAACTTTGTTTTCTTTGTGTTTGAAATAAGAATCGGAATAATCATAAATTTTATTTTTATAAAAGTTTACAAACATATTAATTATAAACCACTAGATCAGTACAACAGTTTTTACAAATCTTTAGGGCCCCGCTTTATAGCTGCTGGAGACTATAACGCTAAGCACACGTACTGGAGCTCCCGCCTAATTAGTCCGAAATGTCATGTCTTGTATGATTCCGTGTCTGAAATGGGACTTTTCGTAATTTCAACTGGACAACCAACCTATTGGCCAACAGACCGCAATAAAATACCAGACGTAATAGATTTTTGCGAGCAAAAGATATATCCCCGGAGCTTATTGAGGCCCAAGCCTCCTTGGATTTATCTATCTTCTGACCATTCACCAACAATAATCACTATTTGCAGTCCTCATCAAATAGCAACTAGTGATTTTTTCTTAACTAAGAAAGTACATTGGTTGAAATATAAAAAATATATCAGCACACACTGCTCGGGAGGCCAACCACTAAAAAGACCCGGAGACATCAAAGATTGTCTGAACAGCCTTAATGAAAACATTATAAAAGCCGTTGAACATGCTTCGTCTACTTATCGTCAGGCCAAGTACAACAAAAATTTTTCTGCAGATGTTGAAAAGCTTTTATTTGAAAAAAGGAGAACCCAGAGAGTGGAAAAAGCATAGATCGCCTCAACTTAAAAGTAAACAGAAAGAATGCACAAACCAATTAAAAAACTTGTTGGAGGTACACAGAATGGCATCACTGAATAAATATTTAGAAAGCCTAGACGCGGCTTCCCAGACAAATTATTCTCTATGGCGAGCTGCCAGATGTCTAAAAAAACCCGTTATCGCAAAACCTCCACTGCGAAATCTGAGAGGATCCAGGGCCAAAAATGACAAAGAAAAGTGCGATCTGTTCGCAAGTCACTTAAGAAACGTGTTCACTCCCAACACGTGTACTGACGTGAGGGAATTACCGCCTGTTGTTGCTAGAAGCCCTATGAAAATACGTTTCCGATTTTCAGATGTTGTAAAGGCTATCGTTAACCTAAATGATAAAAAGGCTCCTGGTGTTGATAAAATAAGCAACAAAATGCTTTTAGAGCTACCGTTTATCGCTAAAAGAATTATTCTTTTTATTTTTAATGCCATAATTCGGCTTGAACATTTCCCGGCAATATGGAAAGTTGCCTTAGTTAAGATGATTCCTAAACCTGGTAAGGATTCTTCGAAGGTGGATTCGTATAGGCCTATAAGTTTGTTACCAACATTGTCAAAATTGTTCGAAAAGCTCTTTAAAAACAAGCTGACTCCGATCATGAATGGAAACAATTGCATTCCGGATCACCAATTTGGCTTTATAAGTCAACATAGCACAATCGAACAAACTCACAGACTGGTACAGGTTATAAGAAAAACATTTGAGGAAAAGAAGTACTGCTCCGCACTTTTTATTGATGTCTCTCAAGCTTTCGATAAAGTATGGCACGAAGGCCTGTTAAACAAACTAAAGCTTAACCTTCCAGCTAATATTTTCAACCTTTTAGAAAAGTACATAACCGGTCGACAATTTATGATCAAAGAGGGAAATCAAATAAGTTTTTCTCAACCAATTGGGGCCGGTGTACCTCAAGGGAGTATACTAGGTCCAATTTTGTACTTGCTTTACACGGCAGATATGCCAACCAACTGTTTTACGCATACGTCTACGTTTGCTGATGATACGGCTTTTCTCAGTATTCATAAAGATCCTAAAGAGGCTTCGTGCCAATTGCAACCACACGTAACCCAAGGAGAGAAATGGGCAAAATTATGGGGAATAAAAATTAATGAACAAAAATGTACTCATGAACTTTTACTTTACGCAAAGAAAGGTGCACTTATTTACAACCATATGGTGCCTCAACGAACCGAGACAAAATATCTTGGTATTCACCTAGACCGCCGCCTCACATGGAAGCCTCATATAGATGCGAAGTTGACGCAAATAAAACTTAAAGCTACACAAATCCATTGGCTAATCGGCAGAAACTCTGTGCTTCGTCTTAATTGTAAACTTCTACTATACAAATCGATTTTGAAACCAATTTGGTGCTACGGTATACAATTATGGGACACTGCTTCCGCATCCAACATAGAAAAAATTCAACGCAGGCAAAACAAAATCCTAAGAATGATAACTGGTGCTCCTTGGTATGTTAAAAACAGTAACATCCACAAGGATCTACAAGTTCTACTAGTTAAATGCGAAATCCTGAACTATGTGGACAAGTATTTAAATAAGCTGGAAGTTCACCCAAATCCGCTCGCCCGAAACATAATGCAACATAGTGGGCACACCCGCCTGAAAAGGAGGGATACTATTGCGCTTATATGAAGCTTGATAATTAATATGAGAACTTAAATTTTAGTCTGGCAATGGCTGGACTTATATTAACTACCTAGTTTTAAGATTTGAAGACTTATTGTTAGTTCGCCACAGGCGAAGATTCAATAATAAATATATGAAAAAAATAAATAAATAAATACGATAAAGTAAAATTTGTTAAAGTATTTCAACAAAAAACGACACATAGCTGAAATACAAATCAGGAAATTTTTTAATAAAAATCGAAAGCCTGAAACAGAGAACAAGGTTAATGATCTGGAAGCCACTAAATGCACGCGATATGGAGTTGGCATGAAGCTAAAGGATAAATACGTTGGTCCTTAAAAAATAACATCTATACTGAGACATGGAAGATACAAATTGAAAAAAATTGGAAAAGTTGAGGGCCACAAATACTGTAACGATGGCACAACAAATGAAGGAATGGGTTTCAGAACCCGAGTCGAATACCCCGTCAGGGTGGCCGGATGTGGGATGAGATTCTCGTTGAACAGAAAGGACTGTTAAAGAATGTTAGGGTTAATGGCCGTTAGTTAAATTCTAGAAGATTTCTGGTATATTGCCGAGTAGGACTACGAACTGACTTAGCTATTACTGACTATGACGTTGGTGAAAATTGAGGGAATTGAGGCTGGACACAACAGGACAGAAACAGGTAATGCGGAACAGGCTTCTCCAATATTTCGTTCACCAAATCGATGTAGAAGACTCGTAATTAGCAAATTCTGTATATCACGATTTGGGTGCTGTCCCTGCTCAAGAACCTCGTTTTAGTGGCCCTATGTGTACGTTGAAAGATATAGAAGATAGTTTGTCATGATTTTATGGTACAGTTTCTCTAAAAATTAATAATTGGGTTGAATATTTAAAAAAAAATGCTAAATTCGTTGGGTGGAATTCAATACAAAAGTATATATGCGCAGCGAGATCGCCTGTTATGATTGGAGAATTATGAGAAACATTACCAGATGTAGAAGCTCACAAGCTCCTGAGAAATCGTCTTAAGAACAAAAGTGAAACCTACCGTGAATACTTAAATGAATTGATGGAGATTGGGAAACCAATAAATCAAGATGTCCCTAGCCTAATAGATTATTTTGTTGAGGACATACCTGATTCTCGTTTTAATAAAACAATTTTATTCCAGGTGAAGACAGTAGAGCATATGAAGGAAAATATAAAAGTATACGAGAAGACTCGTCCTTCGTTAGGTAAAGACGCTCGTAAAGTATATCCTTTAGGTAAATCCGACAGTAGGAGCTAAAGAGCGGAAAAGTAGTAGCACAAACACCAAGAAGAACTTCATTCGAAGATCAAATAAATCATAGACACACAAGTTTCAGAATGGTTGGATCAGATCATACTTTTACTAAGTTCATTAGAATATTCCTCTCTAGTTGTGCTGGTATCTAAGAAAGATTGTACAAGAAGATTGTGTTGCGATTACAGGAAATTAAGCGAAAAAATTATTCGTGATAATTTTTAAATGGTGCTCATAGATAATGTGTTAGAGAGGCTACAGCATGGTAATGTTTTCACAACACTTGATCTTAAAAATGGATTTTTTCATGTGCCCGTTGATCCAGAGTCTACAGTATGAATTTAAATTTGTACCATTTGGAAATTCGTATTCCCCCGCTGTGTTTTTTCAGTTAATTAATGTAATATTTAGAGAACTTATGGCAGAAGGTATAGTTGTTTTGTATATGGACGATGATGTCATTCCATCAAAAAATGAAATAGAGGGAATAATGAAGTTGAAAACCTTCTTAAAAGTCGCAGAAAAAAATGGATTGCATATTTGCTGGAAAAAGTTTCAGTTTCTGAGGAGAAAAATAAATTTTCTTAGATATGTCATTGTACAAGGAACTATTTGACCTTCGTAAGAGAAAACACTAGCTATAGAAAATTTTCCCTTGCCTAGTGACCAAAAAGCGTTGCAGCGAATTTTAGGACTTACCTCATATTTTCGTAGATTTGACGATGGATATGCTACCTTGGCTATTCCCATGTCTGACCTATTGCGAGAGAGAAGGAGTTTAAAATCAGCGACGACGTGATATTTTTGTTTAAGCAACTTAAACTCGCGTTAACGAAAGATGTAGTTTCAAAAAATATGCAACCCCATGGCTCTTACTGAAGTGCATACCGAGAAAAGCAAATATGGTTACGGGACGGTTTTGCTATGCAGTATATGAGTAGAAAGACCTCACCAGCTGAAGAAAAGTATTATTCTTATGAGCTAGAAATTTTGGCGATAATAGAGGCACTTAGGAAATGGAGAATTTTTTTAATAGGCATAAAATTTAATATTGTTACTGATAGCAATGCCTTTGCAATAATTATGAGGAAATCTGAGTTCGAGTTTCTAGATGGGCAATATTTTTGCAGGATTGTAGTTACAAAATCGAGCACAGATCTGGCTCTAGGATGCAACCATTGTGTAGAATGTATAATGATCAACGCAAAATCGGGCTAAAAAGAAGGTATGTTAAGCCCAATCGATAAAGAAGATTAACCTTTAGGTACTTATTATGCGATAATATTGGACGGGTCGTTGACGGGTTTTTTAAGTTTGATAGTTTTACCCCACCAAGGATACTAGTGCAAATGCTGTTATTATTTGCTTAGAGCAGCAGATGGCTGTGTTTGGAAACCCAAAGTAAATCGTATTAGATCTAGGAACTGCCTTCACGGCCAAAATTTTCGAAGAGTATTGTCAAGCCTAAAATATTCAGCATTTACTAATAGCTACTGGAGTACCACAAAGAAATGGTGAGGTCGAAAGAATGCATAAAATTGTAGTGCCAATGCTGGCAAAATTATCTCGCGAAACCCAAATCAATGGTATAAATACGTGAATAAGATTCGGCAGTATATAATGAGTACTCCCCGTCGATCTACCCAATACTCACTATTTAATATTAAAGAAATTCTAAATAAACAAGCAGTTTAAGAATTGCAGGCAGAAAGAGACATGAAAAGAGAAGCGAAAAAACTATTGTAAAGAAACAAACTTTGTTTTCTTTGTGTTTGAAATAAGAAGCGGAATAATCAAAAAATTTTATTTTTATAAAAGTTTACAAACATATTAATTATAAACCACCAGATTATAATTTTATAAATACGATAAAGTAAAATTTGTTAAAGTATTTCAACACCCCCACTCAAATTTACTTTACATAGTTAAACCCATTTCTTGAAAACAATATTTATGCTTTGGTGCAGTAGTAGCCTTTGTTAGTGAGTCCACTATCATCTCTTCTGTTTTAC
The DNA here is from genome assembly GCA_963583895.1 of Melanophora roralis. Taxonomy (NCBI): domain Eukaryota; kingdom Metazoa; phylum Arthropoda; class Insecta; order Diptera; family Rhinophoridae; genus Melanophora; species Melanophora roralis. The sequence goes on from OY757188.1 coordinate 45,859,297, forward strand.
TAGGATAGAACTCCACCATATCTGAGCTCTTTTTTTCTCGTATAAAATGATGACGAACATCTATATGTTTTGATCGTGGGTGATAACTATTTGTTGATGCTAATGCAATCGCGCTTCTGTTATCAAAAAATTTTTCTGTTGGGACCTTTTCCTCATCTGGGACAAGTTCATATTAACCTCTTACCCAAAGGGTTTCTTCTGTTACCGAAGATAATGCCATGTATTCTGCCTCCGTCAGCACATACAAACTTCGCCCAAAATATTTGACTTCCATTGGACCACATAAATCTGTGTGAACAATCTCCAAATTTCGTTAGCTCTTGAACCTTCTTTGGGGAACTTCTTCTTTGTATGCTTTCCCTGGGCAATAGATTCGTCATAATTAAGCATGCCATCCAATTTCATCTTTTTTAAATAATTTTTATTGACATGACCCAACCGTCGATGCCAAGTTTCAAAACAAAGAAAAGTGCGATCTGTTCGCAAGTCACTTAAGAAACGTGTTCACTCCCAACACGTGTACTGACGTGAGGGAATTACCGCCTGTTGTTGCTAGAAGCCCTATGAAAATACGTTTCCGATTTTCAGATGTTGTAAAGGCTATCGTTAACCTAAATGATAAAAAGGCTCCTGGTGTTGATAAAATAAGCAACAAAATGCTTTTAGAGCTACCGTTTATCGCTAAAAGAATTATTCTTTTTATTTTTAATGCCATAATTCGGCTTGAACATTTCCCGGCAATATGGAAAGTTGCCTTAGTTAAGATGATTCCTAAACCTGGTAAGGATTCTTCGAAGGTGGATTCGTATAGGCCTATAAGTTTGTTACCAACATTGTCAAAATTGTTCGAAAAGCTCTTTAAAAACAAGCTGACTCCGATCATGAATGGAAACAATTGCATTCCGGATCACCAATTTGGCTTTATAAGTCAACATAGCACAATCGAACAAACTCACAGACTGGTACAGGTTATAAGAAAAACATTTGAGGAAAAGAAGTACTGCTCCGCACTTTTTATTGATGTCTCTCAAGCTTTCGATAAAGTATGGCACGAAGGCCTGTTAAACAAACTAAAGCTTAACCTTCCAGCTAATATTTTCAACCTTTTAGAAAAGTACATAACCGGTCGACAATTTATGATCAAAGAGGGAAATCAAATAAGTTTTTCTCAACCAATTGGGGCCGGTGTACCTCAAGGGAGTATACTAGGTCCAATTTTGTACTTGCTTTACACGGCAGATATGCCAACCAACTGTTTTACGCATACGTCTACGTTTGCTGATGATACGGCTTTTCTCAGTATTCATAAAGATCCTAAAGAGGCTTCGTGCCAATTGCAACCACACGTAACCCAAGGAGAGAAATGGGCAAAATTATGGGGAATAAAAATTAATGAACAAAAATGTACTCATGAACTTTTACTTTACGCAAAGAAAGGTGCACTTATTTACAACCATATGGTGCCTCAACGAACCGAGACAAAATATCTTGGTATTCACCTAGACCGCCGCCTCACATGGAAGCCTCATATAGATGCGAAGTTGACGCAAATAAAACTTAAAGCTACACAAATCCATTGGCTAATCGGCAGAAACTCTGTGCTTCGTCTTAATTGTAAACTTCTACTATACAAATCGATTTTGAAACCAATTTGGTGCTACGGTATACAATTATGGGACACTGCTTCCGCATCCAACATAGAAAAAATTCAACGCAGGCAAAACAAAATCCTAAGAATGATAACTGGTGCTCCTTGGTATGTTAAAAACAGTAACATCCACAAGGATCTACAAGTTCTACTAGTTAAATGCGAAATCCTGAACTATGTGGACAAGTATTTAAATAAGCTGGAAGTTCACCCAAATCCGCTCGCCCGAAACATAATGCAACATAGTGGGCACACCCGCCTGAAAAGGAGGGATACTATTGCGCTTATATGAAGCTTGATAATTAATATGAGAACTTAAATTTTAGTCTGGCAATGGCTGGACTTATATTAACTACCTAGTTTTAAGATTTGAAGACTTATTGTTAGTTCGCCACAGGCGAAGATTCAATAATAAATATATGAAAAAAATAAATAAATAAATACGATAAAGTAAAATTTGTTAAAGTATTTCAACAAAAAACGACACATAGCTGAAATACAAATCAGGAAATTTTTTAATAAAAATCGAAAGCCTGAAACAGAGAACAAGGTTAATGATCTGGAAGCCACTAAATGCACGCGATATGGAGTTGGCATGAAGCTAAAGGATAAATACGTTGGTCCTTAAAAAATAACATCTATACTGAGACATGGAAGATACAAATTGAAAAAAATTGGAAAAGTTGAGGGCCACAAATACTGTAACGATGGCACAACAAATGAAGGAATGGGTTTCAGAACCCGAGTCGAATACCCCGTCAGGGTGGCCGGATGTGGGATGAGATTCTCGTTGAACAGAAAGGACTGTTAAAGAATGTTAGGGTTAATGGCCGTTAGTTAAATTCTAGAAGATTTCTGGTATATTGCCGAGTAGGACTACGAACTGACTTAGCTATTACTGACTATGACGTTGGTGAAAATTGAGGGAATTGAGGCTGGACACAACAGGACAGAAACAGGTAATGCGGAACAGGCTTCTCCAATATTTCGTTCACCAAATCGATGTAGAAGACTCGTAATTAGCAAATTCTGTATATCACGATTTGGGTGCTGTCCCTGCTCAAGAACCTCGTTTTAGTGGCCCTATGTGTACGTTGAAAGATATAGAAGATAGTTTGTCATGATTTTATGGTACAGTTTCTCTAAAAATTAATAATTGGGTTGAATATTTAAAAAAAAATGCTAAATTCGTTGGGTGGAATTCAATACAAAAGTATATATGCGCAGCGAGATCGCCTGTTATGATTGGAGAATTATGAGAAACATTACCAGATGTAGAAGCTCACAAGCTCCTGAGAAATCGTCTTAAGAACAAAAGTGAAACCTACCGTGAATACTTAAATGAATTGATGGAGATTGGGAAACCAATAAATCAAGATGTCCCTAGCCTAATAGATTATTTTGTTGAGGACATACCTGATTCTCGTTTTAATAAAACAATTTTATTCCAGGTGAAGACAGTAGAGCATATGAAGGAAAATATAAAAGTATACGAGAAGACTCGTCCTTCGTTAGGTAAAGACGCTCGTAAAGTATATCCTTTAGGTAAATCCGACAGTAGGAGCTAAAGAGCGGAAAAGTAGTAGCACAAACACCAAGAAGAACTTCATTCGAAGATCAAATAAATCATAGACACACAAGTTTCAGAATGGTTGGATCAGATCATACTTTTACTAAGTTCATTAGAATATTCCTCTCTAGTTGTGCTGGTATCTAAGAAAGATTGTACAAGAAGATTGTGTTGCGATTACAGGAAATTAAGCGAAAAAATTATTCGTGATAATTTTTAAATGGTGCTCATAGATAATGTGTTAGAGAGGCTACAGCATGGTAATGTTTTCACAACACTTGATCTTAAAAATGGATTTTTTCATGTGCCCGTTGATCCAGAGTCTACAGTATGAATTTAAATTTGTACCATTTGGAAATTCGTATTCCCCCGCTGTGTTTTTTCAGTTAATTAATGTAATATTTAGAGAACTTATGGCAGAAGGTATAGTTGTTTTGTATATGGACGATGATGTCATTCCATCAAAAAATGAAATAGAGGGAATAATGAAGTTGAAAACCTTCTTAAAAGTCGCAGAAAAAAATGGATTGCATATTTGCTGGAAAAAGTTTCAGTTTCTGAGGAGAAAAATAAATTTTCTTAGATATGTCATTGTACAAGGAACTATTTGACCTTCGTAAGAGAAAACACTAGCTATAGAAAATTTTCCCTTGCCTAGTGACCAAAAAGCGTTGCAGCGAATTTTAGGACTTACCTCATATTTTCGTAGATTTGACGATGGATATGCTACCTTGGCTATTCCCATGTCTGACCTATTGCGAGAGAGAAGGAGTTTAAAATCAGCGACGACGTGATATTTTTGTTTAAGCAACTTAAACTCGCGTTAACGAAAGATGTAGTTTCAAAAAATATGCAACCCCATGGCTCTTACTGAAGTGCATACCGAGAAAAGCAAATATGGTTACGGGACGGTTTTGCTATGCAGTATATGAGTAGAAAGACCTCACCAGCTGAAGAAAAGTATTATTCTTATGAGCTAGAAATTTTGGCGATAATAGAGGCACTTAGGAAATGGAGAATTTTTTTAATAGGCATAAAATTTAATATTGTTACTGATAGCAATGCCTTTGCAATAATTATGAGGAAATCTGAGTTCGAGTTTCTAGATGGGCAATATTTTTGCAGGATTGTAGTTACAAAATCGAGCACAGATCTGGCTCTAGGATGCAACCATTGTGTAGAATGTATAATGATCAACGCAAAATCGGGCTAAAAAGAAGGTATGTTAAGCCCAATCGATAAAGAAGATTAACCTTTAGGTACTTATTATGCGATAATATTGGACGGGTCGTTGACGGGTTTTTTAAGTTTGATAGTTTTACCCCACCAAGGATACTAGTGCAAATGCTGTTATTATTTGCTTAGAGCAGCAGATGGCTGTGTTTGGAAACCCAAAGTAAATCGTATTAGATCTAGGAACTGCCTTCACGGCCAAAATTTTCGAAGAGTATTGTCAAGCCTAAAATATTCAGCATTTACTAATAGCTACTGGAGTACCACAAAGAAATGGTGAGGTCGAAAGAATGCATAAAATTGTAGTGCCAATGCTGGCAAAATTATCTCGCGAAACCCAAATCAATGGTATAAATACGTGAATAAGATTCGGCAGTATATAATGAGTACTCCCCGTCGATCTACCCAATACTCACTATTTAATATTAAAGAAATTCTAAATAAACAAGCAGTTTAAGAATTGCAGGCAGAAAGAGACATGAAAAGAGAAGCGAAAAAACTATTGTAAAGAAACAAACTTTGTTTTCTTTGTGTTTGAAATAAGAAGCGGAATAATCAAAAAATTTTATTTTTATAAAAGTTTACAAACATATTAATTATAAACCACCAGATTATAATTTTATAAATACGATAAAGTAAAATTTGTTAAAGTATTTCAACACCCCCACTCAAATTTACTTTACATAGTTAAACCCATTTCTTGAAAACAATATTTATGCTTTGGTGCAGTAGTAGCCTTTGTTAGTGAGTCCGCTATCATCTCTTCTGTTTTACTAGGATAGAACTCCACCATATCTGAGCTCTTTTTTTCTCGTATAAAATGATGACGAACATCTATATGTTTTGATCGTGGGTGATAACTATTTGTTGATGCTAATGCAATCGCGCTTCTGTTATCAAAAAATTTTTCTGTTGGGACCTTTTCCTCATCTGGGACAAGTTCATATTAACCTCTTACCCAAAGGGTTTCTTCTGTTACCGAAGATAATGCCATGTATTCTGCCTCCGTCAGCACATACAAACTTCGCCCAAAATATTTGACTTCCATTGGACCACATAAATCTGTGTGAACAATCTCCAAATTTCGTTAGCTCTTGAACCTTCTTTGGGGAACTTCTTCTTTGTATGCTTTCCCTGGGCAATAGATTCGTCATAATTAAGCATGCCATCCAATTTCATCTTTTTTAAATAATTTTTATTGACATGACCCAACCGTCGATGCCAAGTTTCAAAACTTGTAGAATCTCTGGCCAAAAAAACAGATTGATTAGTATGCATATTTAATTTGTACATATCATTGACTAGTTTTGCTTGCGCTATTACATGATTTTCTTCATTTAATACTCGGCAGCAATCTTCAGAAAAAACTACACTCTTCTTCTTCATGATCATTCCGCTGACGGATAGCAAATTCGCGCCAAGATCGGTAACGTATAGTACATTTTTTCAATAATACATTAATTCAATATTTGTACTTCGTCCATGAACTGACGCCTTCAATATAACGAAACCAATACCAACAGCATTCAGTAATTGATTATTACCAACACGAACATTATCACTACATTTTTTAAGATTGTTTGGAAAGAAAGTTTGGAATTACACATATGCATAGATGTTCCAAAATGTACCACTCTTTTTCATTAATTAGTTTTGCCATATAGGCTGCAAACATTGCTTTACTCTCGGGTTTGATAACACGACTTGGACATTTGGACGCATAATGACCGAATTTCTACAAGCGTAGCATTTAATGTTTTTTAAATGGGGTTTCTGTTTATCATTTTTCTGACTTGCTAATGCTGTGTTCTCTACTTGCGGCTCATATTTGACATCTTGCAATAATTTTGCTTTACTTGCATCAGCTGTTAACTGCTTACTAGAACTTTACATGCTCATAATCATTGGATTGTATATTGATGGTAATCCTTTTAACAAAATCGAAGCAATCCATTCATCTAATACCATAAATCCAACGGTATTTAATTTCTGCGCTGTTGACATAACTTCGGAAACGTAATGCTCTGTAGAATCACATTCCTCCAATTGAATAGAACATAGCCTACGCAACAAACCAATACGTCTGTATAAGCCGGAGTCTTGAAACAAGCTTTTTGCTTTTGTAGCTTCTTGTACATAAACATACAAGTTTCTTTGTTTGCTCCCTCCACACATGCCCATAGGTCATCCAACTCGAACTGAGCTTTTAGAGCAAAACACCATGTAGACCAGTTCTCTGATCCATTCAATTTCTCTAATTGAACCGTATTCATCTTTACCACTATTTAGATTACGTTATTAAGCAACACAAACTTTCAAAATCTTTTTCAAATTATTTTAAAATATGGCCCATAATATGTAAAGAAAGAAACTTTGTTTTCTTTGTGCTTGAAATAAGAATCGGAATAATCATAAATTTTATTTTTATAAAAGTTTACAAACATATTAATTATAAACCACTAGATTATAATTTTATTATATATATTTATTTTATTATATAAATTTTGTTGTACTTGGCCTGACGATAAGTAGACGAAGCATGTTCAACGGCTTTTATAATGTTTTCATTAAGGCTGTTCAGACAATCTTCGATGTCTCCGGGTGTTTTTAGTGGTTGGCCTTACGAGCAGTGGGTGCTGATATATTTTTATTATTTCAACCAATCTACTTTCTTAGTTAAGAAAAAATCACTAGTTGCTATTTGATGAGGACTGCAAATAGTGTTTATTGTTGGTGAGTGGTCAGAAGATAAATCCAAGGAGGCTTGGGCCTCAATAAGCTCCGGGGATATACCTTTTGCTACGAAAAAATCTATTACGTCTGGTATTTTATTGCGGTCTGTTGGCCAATAGGTTGGTTGTCCAGTTGAAATAACGAAAAGTTCCATTTCAGACATGGACTCATACAAGACACGACCTTTCGGACTAATTAGGCGGGATCCCCAGTACGTGTGCTTAGCGTTATAGTCTCCAGCAGCTATAAAGCGGGGCCCTATAGATTTGTAAAAACTGTTGTACTGATCCTTCGTTATGGAGAATCTGGGTGGACAATAAACTGACGAAATAACGAGATTATTGTAAAATTCCTCAAAAAACAAAATGCTTTTAGAGCTACCGTTTATCGCTAAAAGAATTATTCTTTTTATTTTTAATGCCATAATTCGGCTTGAACATTTCCCGGCAATATGGAAAGTTGCCTTAGTTAAGATGATTCCTAAACCTGGTAAGGATTCTTCGAAGGTGGATTCGTATAGGCCTATAAGTTTGTTACCAACATTGTCAAAACTGTTTGAAAAGCTCCTTAAAAACAAGCTGACTCCGATCATGAATGGAAACAGTTGCATTCCAGATCACCAATTTGGCTTTAGAAGTCAACAAAGCACAATCGAACAAACTCACAGACTGGGACAGGTTATAAGAAAAACATTTGAGGAAAAAAAGTACTGCTCCGCACTTTTTATTGGTGTCTCTTAAGCTTTCGATAAAGTATGGCACGAAGGCCTGTTAAACAAACTAAAGCTTAACCTTCCAGCTAATATTTTCAACCTTTTAGAAAAGTACATAACCGGTCGACAATTTATGATCAAAGAGGGAAATCAAATAATTGGGGCCGGTGTACCTCAAGGGAGTATACTAGGTCCAATTTTGTACTTGCTTTACACGGCAGATATGCCAACCAACTGTTTTACGCAGACGTCTACATTTGCTGATGATACCGCTTTTCTCAGTATACATAGAGATCCTAAAGAGGCTTCGTGCCAATTGCAACAACACGTAACCCAAGTAGAGAAATGGGCAAAATTATGGGGAATAAAAATTAATGAGCAAACATGTTCTCACGTAACTTTTACTTTACGCAAAGAAACGTGCTCTTATTAACAACCATATGGTGCCTCAACGAACCGAGACAAAATATCTTGGTATTCACCAAACCGCCACCTCACATGGAAGCCTCATATAGATGCGAAGTTGACACAAATGAAACTTAAAGCTACACAAATCCATTGGCTAGTCGGCAGGAACTCTGTGCTTCGTTTTAATTGTAAACTTCTACTATACAAATCGATTTTGAAACCAATTTGGTGCTACGGTATACAATTATGGGGCACTGCTTCCGCATCCAACATAGAAAAAATTCAACACAGGCAAAACAAGATCCTAAGAATGATAACTGGTGCTCCTTGGTATGTTAAAAACAGTAACATCCACAAGGATCTACAAGTTCTACTAGTTAAATGCGAAATCCTGAACTATGTGGACAAGTATTTAAATAAGCTGGAAGTTCACCCAAATCCGCTCGCCCGAAACATAATGCAACATATTGGGCACACCCGCCTGAAAAGGAGGGATACTATTGCGCTTATATGAAGCTTGATAATTAATATGAGAACTTAAATTTTAGTCTGGCACTGGCTGGACTTATATTAACTACCTAGTTTTAAGATTTGAACACTTATTGTTAGTTCGCCACAGGCGAAGATTCAATAATAAATACATGAAAAAAAAATAAATAAATAAATACGATAAAGTAAAATTTGTTAAAGTATTTTAACAAAACCGACACATAGCTGAAATACAGATCAGGAAATTTTTTAATAAATCGAAAGCCTGAAACAGAGAACAAGGTTAATGATCTGGTAGCCACTAAATGCACGCGATATGGAGTTGGCATGAAGCTTAAGGATAAATACGTTGGTCCTTAAAAAAGAATATCTATACTGAGACATGGAAGATACAAATTGAAAAAAATTGGAAAAGTTGAGGGCCACAAATACTGTAACGATGGCACAACAAATGAAGGAATGGGTTTCAGAACCCGAGTCAAAAACCCCGTCAGGGAGGCCGGATGTGGGATGAGATTCTCGTTGAACAGAAAGGACTGTTAAAGAATGTTAGGGTTAATGGCCGTTAGTTAAATTCTAGAAGATTTCTGGTATATTGCCGAGTAAGACTACGAACTGACTTAGCTATTACTGACTATGACGTTGGTGAAAATTGAGGGAATTGAGGTTGGACACAACAGGACAGAAACAGGTAATGCGGGACAGGCTTCTATAATATTTCGTTCACCAAATCGATGTAGAAGACTCGTAATTAGCCAATTCTGTTTATCACGATTTGGGTGCTGTCCCAGCTCAAGAACCTCGTTTTAGTGGCCCTATGTGTACGTTAAAAGATATAGAAGATAGTTTGTCATGATTTTATGGTAAAGTTTCTCTAAAAATTAATAATTGGGTTGAATATTTTGAAAAAAATGCTAAATTCGTTGGGTGGAATTCAATACAAAAGTATATATGCGCACAACAACTTTTAAAAGGTGCAGTGAGATCGCCTGTTCTGATTGGAGAATTATGAGAAACATTACCAGATGCAGAAGCTCACAAGCTCCTGAGAAATCGTCATAAGAACAAAAGTGAAACCTACCGTGAATACTTAAATGAATTGATGGAGATTGGGAAACCAATAAATCAAGATGTCCCTAGCCTAATAGATTGTTTTGTTGAGGACATACCTGATTCTCGTTTTAATAAAACAATTTTATTCCAGGTGAAGACAGTAGAGCAAATGAAGGAAAATATAAAAGTATACGAGAAGACTCATCCTTCGTTAGGTAAAGACGCTCATAAAGTATATCCTTAAGGTAAATCCGACAGTAGGAGCTAAAGAGCGGAAAAGTAGTAGCACAAACACCAAGAAGAACTTCATTCGAAGATCAAATAAATCATAGACACACAAATTTCAGAATGGTTGTATCAGATCATACTTTTACTGAGTTCATTAGAATATTCCTCTCTAGTTGTGCTGGTATCTAAGAAAGATTGTACAAGAAGATTATGTTGCGATTACAGGAAATTAAGCGAAAAAATTATTCGTGATAATTTTCAAATGTTCCTCATAGTTGCATTCTTAATCTCGTAGTGTACGGACGTGTGTACGCGAGTGTAATATTGTTAATAGGTAAAAAAAATTAAGAGTAAGAGAACGACTCTCTTAATTTTTTTATTGCGGCTACCTTGTATGGATATGCCTTGTAATATTTCAAGTAAATATCTCTTCTTGTAATTATTTTCTTTTGTTAATACTTTAACATTCTTAAAGTTTGGCTTGTGTCCAGTTATAGCACAGTGGGCCGCAAGTGCTGTTTTTGGGTCAAAGGTTTTTCTTTTGATTTTACATCACATTTATGTGATGCCATTCTTGCTTTAATTTTGGTCTTTGTAGTACCAACATATACCTTTTGGCATATATTGGACCCGTCTCCATCGCAATTTATTCTATAAACAACATTGTGATTTTCGTCATTCCTTAGCTTGGATTTTGTCTTGCTAAACAAAATGTGGTTTGTATTGTCAGTTTTAAAAGCTAATTCGTTTTTCGTCTTGTCATATATATTAGCCCGCTTAAGCCTTTCAGAGAAGTCGGGGATATAAGTTGTGGATTTATATACTTTAGGAGTTTTTTCTGCTGGTTCACTTCTTGTCAAAGATTTCTGTTGAGTTCGTACTAAGTAATAAATTATCGATAACTTTGATAGGAAAGTCATTTTTTCTTAAAATGTCTTTGATTCTCTCAATGTTTTTGGAGTGAAAAACTTCGTCGCTAATCGATAAGACCCTATTTATAAAATTAATTGCTGTGTTATCGATAACTTGTCTGGGATGTTTGGAGTAAAAATTTATCAATCTCCCTGAGAACATAGATTTTTAATACCAATCTAATTCTAGTTTTTTCCCATTTCTAATTATAACTGAGTCCAAATATGGTAACTTGTTGTTGTTTTCTTGTTCCATGGTAAATTGAATCTGTTTGTTGAACGAGTTTAGTGTTTTCAAAGTTTCTTCCACGTTGTCAATTTTAACTACAGCGAATATGTCATCTACATATTTGGTCAATATACGTGGTTTAGTTATCATGCTACCTAGTGATACGTCAAGTAATTCTTCCATTACGATATCCGCAATTATCGGCGAAGCTGGTGAACCCATTGGCATGCCATTTTTTTGTTCATAGTAGTTGTCCCGATGCATAAAATATCTACTTTCTTTTACGCAGAATGACACGAGTTCCATAAATGTATCTTTTGGTATGGATGTAAATTCTTGTAATATGTCCCATTTTCTTTCAATGGTTCTTAGTGCCAGGTTTATTGGGATGCTTGGAAAAGAGACACTACGTCAAAGGTGACAAGCACTTCTTCTTCGCTTATTTGCACGTCTGTTATTTTTTCTTTAAATTCTTTTGCGTCTTTAACATTATACAAAGAGTCTTTTGTCAAATTCTTCAGTATTTTAACAAGATACTTGCTCAGTCCGTAGGATGGTGAGTTTACAGATGAGCTGATGGGCCGTAGGGGAGTATCGCTTTTGTGTACCTCGGGCAGTCCATAAATCCTCGGTGATGTGGCAGTTCTAATAGTCAGTTTGTTTTTGCTGCTCAAGTCGATTATGTGCATGTTAAAAAGTTTTTCAACCAAGCTATTGTTTTTATTTTGAAGGATCGATGTAGGATCTTTCCTCAGTCGTCTAAACATGCATAAATTTCCAACAATATTATCCATTTTAGTGTCGTATTCGCTCCTCGACATTGCCACTGTAATATTACCTTTATCCGAATTCAAATAAATAAGTCCCCATTTTGCTCAAAAAATTTTTGTGTTTGTCCCACTGTGTCACGTATAAATTTGTCTCTCTTGTTGTGTTTGTTTTTGTGTAAGTGGTCGTCAATTAGTGATACAAGTTTTGTTCGCGCTATTTCTTGCTGTTCTTTCTCTTCAATAGTTTGTATGCAATCTTCACTATCTGCAATGCATTTGAATAGTGGAAAAGTTTCGTTTGTGTAAGGTAATGCGAATTTTGGTCCAAGTGAAAGTAACCACTGTATACTTGTTGGAATTTTTTTTTTGTTTTGTTTACAAACCACTCAGGGTTTTGTTCTATGTTTAACTCTTTGCTGTTATTTTCTTTTAATTTGTTAAACTTTTTTATCTTTACCTCTTTACCTTTTTTCATAAAACTTTTATAAAGGTTTTTTTCACTCTCAATAAGTAAGTTAATATCTTGTTCGTCCAGAAGATTTTCCATTTTCCTTTTGGACGTATCAAGTTCATTTTTGTTGTAAATAATTTGTTTATGTTTTTGTTGTATCATTAATTTTAATATTTTTGTGTGAAAATTGTATATGTGTCTGTCCAACATTTTGCTTAAATTTCGCGGTATTTATTGTTTATTTTAAAAAGATTATATATGTGTTTCGTCGAATTTTGTATGAAGTTTGGAATGATACCCGCTTGTCTGCATTTTATGAGAAACGATGTTGAAGTCTTTATATTAGCTAAGCACTTATTTTGTTTGGAATAATCTTTTGCAATTTTAATTGTGTTTTTGTCATAATTGCGTTTAATATTTCTGTATAAAGTCATATTGACTGTTTGTTGTGGCGTGCTTCCATATAATGTGATGAAATAAATTTTTGTTAGTTGACCTTTTTTTTTGTTTATAGGTATGTTTTTAAATTTTCGGCTTCAGGTCATATGTTTCTTCAAATAAAGTAAAACAATTAAGTTTAAATTTTAATTGTTCTCGTTTATTAATTCTTCCCAATATTTCAGTCAACTTCGTTGATCATCTTCGGGGGATCTAAATAAATACAAAGTAAAAATAACACAATTATAACAAATACATTTCTTTAAAAACACAAATATCAATATTTACAATTTTTAAAAAAGAAAACAATAAAATTTTTGTTCTTTATCTTTAAGCTTTTAATTGTTTGGTGTTTTAAAAAAGACTAAAAAGCTTTTTGTTGTGATCTGTTGTGTTTATTTATTGTGTGTCTGTATATGTGTGCGCAGCTTTCCGTGTCACTCTTATAGTTAAGTCTCTTATCATTCGGTACATCAGTGATATGTAACATTTCAAGTAAATATCTCTTGTAATTATTTTCTCTTGTTAATACTTTAACATTCTCAAAGTTTGGCTTGTGTCCAGTTATAGCACAGTGGGCCGCAAGTGCTGTTTTTTGGGTCAAAGGTTTTTCTTTTAGTTTTACATCACATTTATGTGATGCCATTCTTGCTTAAATGTTGGTCTTTGTAGTACCAACATATACCTTTTGGCATATATTGGACCCGTCTCCATCGCAATTTATTCTATAAACAACATTGTGATTTTCGTCATTCCTTAGCTTGGATTTTGTCTTGCTAAACAAATGTTTGGAGTAAAAATTTATCAATCTCCCTGAGCACATAGATTTTTGATACCAATCTAATTCTAGTTTTTTCCCATTTCTAATTATAACTGAGTCCAAATATGTTAACTTGTTGTTGTTTTCTTGTTCCATGGTAAATTGAATCTGTTTGTTGAACGAGTTTAGTGTTTTCAAAGTTTCTTCCACGTTGTCAATTTTAACTACAGCGAATATGTCATCTACATATTTGGTCAATATACGTGGTTAGTTGTCATGCTACCTAGTGATACGTCAAGTAATTCTTCCATTACGATATCCGCAATTATCGGCGAAGCTGGTGAACCCATTGGCATGCCATTTTTTTGTTCATAGTAGTTGTCCCGATGCATAAAATATCTACTTTCTTTTACGCAGAATGTCGTGTCATTCCATAAATGTATCTTTTGGTATGGATGTAAATTCTTGTAATATGTCCCATTTTCTTTCAATGGTTCTTAGTGCCAGGTTTATTGGGATGCTTGGAAAAGAGACACTACGTCAAAGGTGACAAGCACTTCTTCTTCGCTTATTTGCACGTCTGTTATTTTTTCTTTAAATTCTTTTGCGTCTTTAACATTATACAAAGAGTCTTTTGTCAAATTCTTCAGCATTTCAACAAGATACTTGCTCAGTCCGTAGGATGGTGAGTTTACAGATGAGCTGATGGGCCGTAGGGGAGTATCGCTTTTGTGTACCTTGGGTAGTCCATAAATCCTCGGTGATGTGGCAGTTCTAATAGTCAGTTTGTTTTTGCTGCTCAAGTCGATTATGTGCATGTTAAAAAGTTTTTCAACCAAGCTATTGTTTTTATTTTGAAGGATCGATGTAGGATCTTTCCTCAGTCGTCTAAACATGCATAAATTTCCAACAATATTATCCATTTTAGTGTCGTATTCGCTCCTCGACATTGCCACTGTAATATTACCTTTATCCGAATTTAAATAAATAAGTCCCCATTTTGCTCCAAAAATTGTTGTGTTTGTCCCACTGTGTCAAGTATAAATTTGTCTCTCTTGTTGTGTTTGTTTTTGTGTAAGTGGTCGTCAATTAGTGATACAAGTTTTGTTCGCGCTATTTCTTGCTGTTCCTTCTCTTCAATAGTTTGTATGCAATCTTCACTATCTGCAATGCATTTGAATAGTGGAAAAGTTTCGTTTGTGTAAGCTAATGCGAATTTTGGTCCAAGTGAAAGTAACCACTGTATACTTGTTGGAATTTTTTTTTGTTTTGTTTACAAACCACTCAGGGTTTTGTTCTGTGTTTAACTCTTTGCTGTTATTTTCTCTTAATTTGTTAAACTTGTTTATCTTTACCTCTTTACCTATTAGCAACACATGTATAGATCATGTTTTTAGTAATTTTGTTGAAAAAATTTTTATTGATTCAGTCAAATGTCAACTATCTGACCATAACATACTGTTTTGTAAGGTTTTAAGTGAAATTAGAACTGATAAATATGTTGAAAAATCAGAAATTCACTGTAATTATGATAGTGCTAAAGAATATTTGAGCAGTAATTTGCCTAGTAATTTTACAACGTTGGATCCTCAGGAATTGACAGAACAACTGGTTTCTTGTATAAAAACTGCGATAAATAATTCAACTTCAGTTTCAAATTATAGAAAACCACTCCGTTTTGAGCTGACTCCTTGGATTAATAAAAATCTTCAAAAACTTATTATACTAAAGCAAAAGTTACTGAAGAAAAGACGTAAAAATAGATGCAATCAGAGTCTTGATGATACCTTGAGAAGATTAAGTAGAGTTATAAAAATGGCAAGTAATGAATGTAGGGATAATTACTATGTACAAGGTTTAAATAAGGCTGGAAATGATCCCAAAAAGTCTTGGAAATTTATCAATACTGCTTTAGGTCGTGTAAAAAGTACTGAGTTAAATTTAAATGACTCCCAAGGTGTAAGAATAAATTCAGACTTGTCTAAAGCCAATTATTTTAATAATTATTTTATAACATCTGTTAGAAATTTGAAAAGTCAAATAGAAACACAAGAAGAAGATACATTTAACTTGTTAGGGACTATGGATGAAGTACCTTGTCATTTTAGCCTCGATGTAGTTAGTATTGCTGACATTTTAGAGGTTATCACGAAACTCAATGTAAATAAGAGCCCTGGGTGTGACAATATTTCACCAAAATTTATTAGGATATGTGCTGAGGAAATTGCACCAATCTTAGCTGACATTTTCAACAAGATGGTAACAACTACAGTGTACCCTGATGTTCTAAAAATTCATAAGATAGTCCCAATACCAAAAGATGTGAATGTTTGCACTGTTGAGAAATATCGTCCAGTTGCGGTACTATCAACAATTGATAAAATTTTTGAAAAGATTATCTATGATAAATTATTTTCTTACATAGAAGCAAATAACTTATTATATAAATTACAATTTGGATTTAGGAAAGGTTGTGGTACAGAGGATGCGGTCTTAAATGTAGTCCAATATATTTGTAATGGCTTAGATCAAGGCTACTGTGGTGTTGCTGGCATTTTCTTTGATTTTTCCAAAGCATTTGATCTAGTTGACCACAATATTTTATTGGAAAAATTGTCATTCTATGGTATAAAGGGCAAGGAGTTATCCTTATTTAAAAATTACTTATTAAATAGGAAACAATATGTTCAGGTCAAAGAAGACACCAGTTTTCTATGCCCTGTAAACTATGGAGTTCCACAGGGAAGTGGATTAGGCCCCTTGTTATTTTCAATATACATAAATGATTTGAAAAATCTCAATTTGACTGGGAAAATATTTATGTTTGCTGATGATGTTTGTTTATTTTACTATTTTAATCATGATTCAGTGTTGAAAACATACATTGAAAGAGATGCTGTTTTGATTTTTGAATTTGCTCGTTTGAATCGTCTAGTACTCAATAATAATAAGACAAAGCTAATTCGTTTTAGACCCAATCCTGTCTTTAACAATTTTACTGTAAATATAAATGGTACATCTCTAAGCGAAACTTACTCTGTAAAATATCTTGGCATCACATTACAGAGTAATCTTTCATGGGACTTACACATAATGGACCTGAAGAATAAAATCGCTCCAGGAGTTGGAGTTTTATACAAGTTTAAAAACAAATTAAGTGTAAGTACTAAAGTAATGTTATATCAATCTCTAGTACAATCACATTTAAATTATATGGGAATAGTGTATGCTTACAATGAAAACAGTAGCATTTTAAAGTCTCTTCAACGCATGCAACACAAAGCTTTAAAAATAATTCACAATCTACCAAGATCTTATGCAACTATTTCTCTGTATAGAGATATTTGTAAAACAGTTCTACCAATTAATGGGCTCTATACATATCAGGTTTTGAAATTTGTTTTTAAATCCTTGCATAATATTGGTCATTGTACTATATCTTTTATGCAAAATCAATTCAATTTTAATACGAGAAATGCACAAAACTTAAGAATACCAAGATGTAGACTGGAGAGGACCAAGCAACGTATCGATTATAGTGGTAGTAAGAAATACAATGATTTACCTCCTAATCTAAAATCGATTAATAGAATTTCAGTTTACAAAGCTTCCTGCAAAAAATACCTGCATACCAATATTGAAATGCTTCTTTAATAATAATATAATTTTTTAGTCATAATTAACAATATATATATATATATATATATATATATATATATATATATATATATATATATTGTATATATATATATTTAAAAAAAAAAAAAAAAAAAAAAAAAATTTTTTATTGTCCTTACAAATCTAAAATGAAAATGTGTACATTTTGAATTTATCTATTAAGAATTTGCCTCAATAATGCCCGTATGGCGCTGGGGCTATAAATTTAAATATTGTATATATACGTTATTTTGTATATTGAAATTAAAAAATAAAAAATAAAAAAAAAAAAAAAAGTTAATATCTTGTTCGTCCAGAAGATTTTCCATTAATTTTAATATTTTTGTGTGAAAATTGTATATGTGTCTGTCCAACATTTTGCTTAAATTTCGCGGTATTTATTGTTTATTTTAAAAAGATTATATATGTGTTTCGTCGAATTTTGTATGAAGGTTGGGATGATACCCGCTTGTCTGCATTTTATGAGAAACGATGTTGAAGTCTTTATATTAGCTAAGCACTTATTTTGTTTGGAATAATCTTTTGCAATTTTAATTGTGTTTTTGTCATAATTGCGTTTAATATTTCTGTATAAAGTCATATTGACTGTTTGTTGTGGCGTGCTTCCATATAATGTGATGAAATAAATTTTTGTTAGTTGACCTTTTTTTTTGTTTATAGGTATGTTTTTAAATTTTCGGCTTCAGGTCATATGTTTCTTCAAATAAAGTAAAACAATTAAGTTTAAATTTTAATTGTTCTCGTTTATTAATTCTTCCCAATATTTCAGTCAACTTCGTTGATCATCTTCGGGGGATCTAAATAAATACAAAGTAAAAATAACACAATAATAACAAATACATTTTTTTAAAAACACAAATATCAATATTTACAATTTTTAAAAAAGAAAACAATAAAATTTTTGTTCTTTATCTTTAAGCTTTTAATTGTTTGGTGTTTTAAAAAAGACTAAAAAGCTTTTTGTTGTGATCTGTGTTTACTTATTGTGTGTCTGTATATGTGTGCGCAGCTTTCCGTGTCACTCTTATAGTTAAGTCTCTTATCATTCGGTACATCAGTGATATGTAACATTTCAAGTAAATATCTCTTCTTGTAATTATTTTCTCTTGTTAATACTTTAACATTCTCAAAGTTTGGCTTGTGTCCAGTTATAGCACAGTGGGCCGCAAGTGCTGTTTTTTGGGTCAAAGGTTTTTCTTTTGGTTTTACATCACATTTATGTGATGCTATTCTTGCTTAAATGTTGGTCTTTGTAGTACCAACATATACCTTTTGGCATATATTGGACCCGTCTCCATCGCAATTTATTCTATAAACAACACTGTGATTTTCGTCATTCCTTAGCTTGGATTTTGTCTTGCTAAGCAAATGTTTGGAGTAAAAATTTATCAATCTCCCTGAGCACATAGATTTTTGATACCAATCTAATTCTAGTTTTTTCCCATTTCTAATTATAACTGAGTCCAAATATGGTAACTTGTTGTTGTTTTCTTGTTCCATGGTAAATTGAATCTGTTTGTTGAACGAGTTTAGTGTTTTCAAAGTTTCTTCCACGTTGTCAATTTTAACTACAGCGAATATGTCATCTACATATTTGGTCAATATACGTGGTTAGTTGTCATGCTACCTAGTGATACGTCAAGTAATTCTTCCATTACGATATCCGCAATTATCGGCGAAGCTGTTGAACCCATTGGCATGCCATTTTTTTGTTCATAGTAGTTGTCCCGATGCATAAAACATCTACTTTCTTTTACGCAGAATGTCGTGTCATTCCATAAATGTATCTTTTGGTATGGATGTAAATTCTTGTAATATGTCCGATTTTCTTTCAATGGTTCTTAGTGCCAGGTTTATTGGGATGCTTGGAAGAGACACTACGTCAAAGGTGACAAGCACTTCTTCTTCGCTTATTTGCACGTCTGTTATTTTTTCTTTAAATTCTTTTGCGTCTTTAACGTTATACAAAGAGTCTTTTGTCAAATTCTTCAGTATTTCAACAAGATACTTGCTCAGTCCGTAGGATGGTGAGTTTACAGATGAGCTGATGGGCCGTAGGGGAGTATCGCTTTTGTGTACCTTGGGTAGTCCATAAATCCTCGGTGATGTGGCAGTTCTAATAGTCAGTTTGTTTTTGCTGCTCAAGTCGATTATGTGCATGTTAAAAAGTTTTTCAACCAAGCTATTGTTTTTATTTTGAAGGATCGATGTAGGATCTTTCCTCAGTCGTCTAAACATGCATAAATTTCCAACAATATTATCCATTTTAGTGTCGTATTCGCTCCTCGACATTGCCACTGTAATATTACCTTTATCAGAATTTAATTAAATAAGTCCCCATTTTGCTCCAAAAATTTTTGTGTTTGTCCCACTGTGTCAAGTATAAATTTGTCTCTCTTGTTGTGTTTGTTTTTGTGTAAGTGGTCGTCAATTAGTTATACAAGTTTTGTTCGCGCTATTTCTTGCTGTTCCTTCTCTTCAATAGTTTGTATGCAATCTTCACTATCTGCAATGCATTTAAATAGTGGAAAAGTTTCGTTTGTGTAAGGTAATGCGAATTTTGGTCCAAGTGAAAGTAACCACTGTATACTTGTTGGAATTTTTTTTTTGTTTTGTTTACAAACCACTCAGGGTTTTGTTCTATGTTTAACTCTTTGCTGTTATTTTCTCTTAATTTGTTAAACTTTTTTATCTTTACCTCTTTACCTTTTTTCATAAAACTTTTATAAAGGTTTTTTTCACTCTCAATAAGTAAGTTAATATCTTGTTCGTCCAGAAGATTTTCCATTTTCCTTTTGGATGTATCAAGTTCATTTTTGTTGTAAATAATTTGTTTATGTTTTTGTTGTATCATTAATTTTAATATTTTTGTGTGAAAATTGTATATGTGTCTGTCCAACATTTTGCTTAAATTTTGCGGTATTTTATTGTTTATTTTAAAAAGATTATATATGTGTTTCGTCGAATTTTGTATGAAGTTTGGAATGATACCCGCTTGTCTGCATTTTATGAGAAACGATGTTGAAGTCTTTATATTAGCTAAGCACTTATTTTGTTTGGAATAATCTTTTGCAATTTTAATTGTGTTTTTGTCATAATTGCGTTTAATATTTCTGTATAAAGTCATATTGACTGTTTGTTGTGGCGTGCTTCCATATAATGTGATGAAATAAATTTTTGTTAGTTGACCTTTTTTTTTGTTTATAGGTATGTTTTTAAATTTTCGGCTTCAGGTCATATGTTTCTTCAAATAAAGTAAAACAATTAAGTTTAAATTTTAATTGTTCTCGTTTATTAATTATTCCCAATATTTCAGTCAACTTCGTTGATCATCTTCGGGGGATCTAAATAAATACAAAGTAAAAATAACACAATAATAACAAATACATTTTTTTTAAAACACAAATATCAATATTTACAATTTTTAAAAAAGAAAACAATAAAATTTTTGTTCTTTATCTTTAAGCTTTTAATTGTTTGGTGTTTTAAAAAAGACTAAAAAGCTTTTTGTTGTGATCTGTTGTGTTTATTTATTGTGTGTCTGTATATGTGTGCGCAGCTTTCCGTGTCACTCTTATAGTTAAGTCTCTTATCATTCAGTACATCAGTGATATGTAACATTTCAAGTAAATATCTCTTCTTGTAATTATTTTCTCTTGTTAATACTTTAACATTCTCAAAGTTTGGCTTGTGTCCAGTTATAGCACAGTGGGCCGCAAGTGCTGTTTTTTGGGTCAAAGGTTTTTCTTTTAGTTTTACATCACATTTATGTGATGCCATTCTTGCTTTAATGTTGGTCTTTGTAGTACCAACATATACCTTTTGGCATATATTGGACCCGTCTCCATCGCAATTTATTCTATAAACAACATTGTGATTTTCGTCATTCCTTAGCTTGGATTTTGTCTTGCTAAACAAATGTTTGGAGTAAAAATTTATCAATCTCCCTGAGCACATAGATTTTTGATACCAATCTAATTCTAGTTTTTTCCCATTTCTAATTATAACTGAGTCCAAATATGTTAACTTGTTGTTGTTTTCTTGTTCCATGGTAAATTGAATCTGTTTGTTGAACGAGTTTAGTGTTTTCAAAGTTTCTTCCACGTTGTCAATTTTAACTACAGCGAATATGTCATCTACATATTTGGTCAATATACGTGGTTAGTTGTCATGCTACCTAGTGATACGTCAAGTAATTCTTCCATTTCGATATCCGCAATTATCGGCGAAGCTGGTGAACCCATTGGCATGCCATTTTTTTGTTCATAGTAGTTGTCCCGATGCATAAAATATCTACTTTCTTTTACGCAGAATGTCGTGTCATTCCATAAATGTATCTTTTGGTATGGATGTAAATTCTTGTAATATGTCCCATTTTCTTTCAATGGTTCTTAGTGCCAGGTTTATTGGGATGCTTGGAAAAGAGACACTACGTCAAAGGTGACAAGCACTTCTTCTTCGCTTATTTGCACGTCTGTTATTTTTTCTTTAAATTCTTTTGCGTCTTTAACATTATACAAAGAGTCTTTTGTCAAATTCTTCAGTATTTCAACAAGATACTTGCTCAGTCCGTAGGATGGTGAGTTTACAGATGAGCTGATGGGCCGTAGGGAAGTATCGCTTTTGTGTACCTTGGGTAGTCCATAAATCCTCGGTGATGTGGCAGTTCTAATAGTCAGTTTGTTTTTGCTGCTCAAGTCGATTATGTGCATGTTAAAAAGTTTTTCAACCAAGCTATTGTTTTTATTTTGAAGGATCGATGTAGGATCTTTCCTCAGTCGTCTAAACATGCATAAATTTCCAACAATATTATCCATTTTAGTGTCGTATTCGCTCCTCGACATTGCCACTGTAATATTACCTTTATCCGAATTTAAATAAATAAGTCCCCATTTTGCTCCAAAAATTGTTGTGTTTGTCCCACTGTGTCAAGTATAAATTTGTCTCTCTTGTTGTGTTTGTTTTTGTGTAAGTGGTCGTCAATTAGTGATACAAGTTTTGTTCGCGCTATTTCTTGCTGTTCCTTCTCTTCAATAGTTTATATGCAATCTTCACTATCTGCAATGCATTTGAATAGTGGAAAAGTTTCGTTTGTGTAAGGTAATGCGAATTTTGGTCCAAGTGAAAGTAACCACTGTATACTTGTTGGAATTTTTTTTTTGTTTTGTTTACAAACCACTCAGGGTTTTGTTCTGTGTTTAACTCTTTGCTGTTATTTTCTCTTAATTTGTTAAACTTTTTTATCTTTACCTCTTTACCTTTTTTCATAAAACTTTTATAAAGGTTTTTTTCACTCTCAATAAGTAAGTTAATATCTTGTTCGTCCAGAAGATTTTCCATTTTCCTTTTGGATGTATCAAGTTCATTTTTGTTGTAAATAATTTGTTTATGTTTTTGTTGTATCATTAATTTTAATATTTTTGTGTGAAAATTGTATATGTGTCTGTCCAACATTTTGCTTAAATTTCGCGGTATTTATTGTTTATTTCAAAAAGATTATATATGTGTTTCGTCGAATTTTGTATGAAGGTTGGGATGATACCCGCTTGTCTGCATTTTATGAGAAACGATGTTGAAGTCTTTATATTAGCTAAGCACTTATTTTGTTTGGAATAATCTTTTGCAATTTTAATTGTGTTTTTGTCATAATTGCGTTTAATATTTCTGTATAAAGTCATATTGACTGTTTGTTGTGGCGTGCTTCCATATAATGTGATGAAATAAATTTTTGTTAGTTGACCTTTTTTTTTGTTTATAGGTATGTTTTTAAATTTTCGGCTTCAGGTCATATGTTTCTTCAAATAAAGTAAAACAATTAAGTTTAAATTTTAATTGTTCTCGTTTATTAATTCTTCCCAATATTTCAGTCAACTTCGTTGATCATCTTCGGGGGATCTAAATAAATACAAAGTAAAAATAACACAATAATAACAAATACATTTTTTTAAAAACACAAATATCAATATTTACAATTTTTAAAAAAGAAAACAATAAAATTTTTGTTCTTTATCTTTAAGCTTTTAATTGTTTGGTGTTTTAAAAAAGACTAAAAAGCTTTTTGTTGTGATCTGTGTTTACTTATTGTGTGTCTGTATATGTGTGCGCAGCTTTCCGTGTCACTCTTATAGTTAAGTCTCTTATCATTCGGTACATCAATGATATGTAACATTTCAAGTAAATATCTCTTCTTGTAATTATTTTCTCTTGTTAATACTTTAACATTCTCAAAGCTTGGCTTGTGTCCAGTTATAGCACAGTGGGCCGCAAGTGCTGATTTTTGGGTCAAAGGTTTTTCTTTTGATTTTACATCACATTTATGTGATGCCATTCTTGCTTTAATATTGGTCTTTGTAGTACCAACATATACCTTTTGGCATATGTTGGACCCGTCTCCATCGCAATTTATTCTATAAACAACATTGTGATTTTCGTCATTCCTTAGCTTGGATTTTGTCTTGCTAAACAAAATGTTGTTTGTATTGTCAGTTTTAAAAGCTAATTCGTTTTTCGTCTTGTCATATATATTAGCCCGCTTAAGCCTTTCAGAGAAGTCGGGGATATAAGTTGTGGATTTATATACTTTAGGAGTTTTTTCTGCTGGTTCACTTCTTGTCAAAGATTTCTGTTTAGCTCGTACTAATAAATTATCGATAACTTTGATAGGAAAGTCATTTTTTCTTAAAATGTCTTTGATTCTCTCAATGTTTTTGGAGTGAAAAACTTCGTCGCTAATCGATAAGACCCTATTTATAAAATTAATTGCTGTGTTATCGATAACTTGTCTGGGATGTTTGGAGTAAAAATTTATCAATCTCCCTGAGAACATAGATTTTTGATACCAATCTAATTCTAGTTTTTTGCCATTTCTAATTATAACTGAGTCCAAATATGGTAACTTGTTGTTGTTTTCTTGTTCCATGGTTAATTGAATCTGTTTGTTGAACGAGTTTAGTGTTTTCAAAGTTTCTTCCACGTTGTCAATTTTAACTACAGCGAATATGTCATCTACATATTTGGTCAATATACGTGGTTTAGTTGTCATGCTACCTAGTGATACGTCAAGTAATTCTTCCATTACGATATCCGCAATTATCGGCGAAGCTGGTGAACCCATTGGCATGCCATTTTTTTGTTCATAGTAGTTGTCCCGATGCATAAAATATCTACTTTCTTTTACGCAGAATGACACGAGTTCCATAAATGTATCTTTTGGTATGGATGTAAATTCTTGTAATATGTCCCATTTTCTTTCAATGGTTCTTATTGCCAGGTTTATTGGGATGCTTGGAAAAGAGACACTACGTCAAAGGTGACAAGCACTTCTTCTTTGCTTATTTGCACGTCTGTTATTTTTTCTTTAAATTCTTTTGCGTCTTTAACATTATACAAAGAGTCTTTTGTCAAATTCTTCAGTATTTTAACAAGATACTTGCTCAGTCCGTAGGATGGTGAGTTTACAGATGAGCTGATGGGCCGTAGGGGAGTATCGCTTTTGTGTACCTTGGGTAGTCCATAAATCCTCGGTGATGTGGCAGTTCTAATAGTCAGTTTGTTTTTGCTGCTCAAGTCGATTATGTGCATGTTAAAAAGTTTTTCAACCAAGCTATTGTTTTTATTTTGAAGGATCGATGTAGGATCTTTCCTCAGTCGTCTAAACATGCATAAATTTCCAACAATATTATCCATTTTAGTGTCGTATTCGCTCCTCGACATTGCCACTGTAATATTACCTTTACCCGAATTTAAATAAATAAGTCCCCATTTTGCTCCAAAAATTGTTGTGTTTGTCCCACTGTGTCAAGTATAAATTTGTCTCTCTTGTTGTGTTTATTTTTGTGTAAGTGGTCGTCAATTAGTGATACAAGTTTTGTTCGCGCTATTTCTTGCTGTTCCTTCTCTTCAATAGTTTGTATGCAATCTTCACTATCTGCAATGCATTTGAATAGTGGAAAAGTTTCGTTTGTGTAAGGTAATGCGAATTTTGGTCCAAGTGAAAGTAACCACTGTATACTTGTTGGAATTTTTTTTTTGTTTTGTTTACAAACCACTCAGGGTTTTGTTCTATGTTTAACTCTTTGCTGTTATTTTCTTTTAATTTGTTAAACTTTTTTATCTTTACCTCTTTACCTTTTTTCATAAAACTTTTATAAAGGTTTTTTTCACTCTCAATAAGTAAGTTAATATCTTGTTCGTCCAGAAGATTTTCCATTTTCCTTTTGGATGTATCAAGTTCATTTTTGTTGTAAATAATTTGTTTATGTTTTTGTTGTATCATTAATTTTAATATTTTTGTGTGAAAATTGTATATGTGTCTGTCCAACATTTTGCTTAAATTTCGCGGTATTTATTGTTTATTTTAAAAAGATTATATATGTGTTTCGTCGAATTTTGTATGAAGTTTGGAATGATACCCGCTTGTCTGCATTTTATGAGAAACGATGTTGAAGTCTTTATATTAGCTAAGCACTTATTTTGTTTGGAATAATCTTTTGCAATTTTAATTGTGTTTTTGTCATAATTGCGTTTAATATTTCTGTATAAAGTCATATTGACTGTTTGTTGTGGCGTGCTTCCATATAATGTGATGAAATAAATTTTTGCTAGTTGACCTTTTTTTTTGTTTATAGGTATGTTTTTAAATTTTCGGCTTCAGGTCATATGTTTCTTCAAATAAAGTAAAACAATTAAGTTTAAATTTTAATTGTTCTCGTTTATTAATTCTTCCCAATATTTCAGTCAACTTCGTTGATCATCTTCGGGGGATCTAAATAAATACAAAGTAAAAATAACACAATAATAACAAATACATTTTTTTTAAAACACAAATATCAATATTTACAATTTTTAAAAAAGAAAACAATAAAATTTTTGTTCTTTATCTTTAAGCTTTTAATTGTTTGGTGTTTTAAAAAAGACTAAAAAGCTTTTTGTTGTGATCTGTTGTGTTTATTTATTGTGTGTCTGTATATGTGTGCGCAGCTTTCCGTGTCACTCTTATAGTTAAGTCTCTTATCATTCAGTACATCAGTGATATGTAACATTTCAAGTAAATATCTCTTCTTGTAATTATTTTCTCTTGTTAATACTTTAACATTCTCAAAGTTTGGCTTGTGTCCAGTTATAGCACAGTGGGCCGCAAGTGCTGTTTTTTGGGTCAAAGGTTTTTCTTTTAGTTTTACATCACATTTATGTGATGCCATTCTTGCTTTAATGTTGGTCTTTGTAGTACCAACATATACCTTTTGGCATATATTGGACCCGTCTCCATCGCAATTTATTCTATAAACAACATTGTGATTTTCGTCATTCCTTAGCTTGGATTTTGTCTTGCTAAACAAATGTTTGGAGTAAAAATTTATCAATCTCCCTGAGCACATAGATTTTTGATACCAATCTAATTCTAGTTTTTTCCCATTTCTAATTATAACTGAGTCCAAATATGGTAACTTGTTGTTGTTTTCTTGTTCCATGGTAAATTGAATCTGTTTGTTGAACGAGTTTAGTGTTTTCAAAGTTTCTTCCACGTTGTGAATTTTAACTACAGCGAATATGTCATCTACATATTTGGTCAATATACGTGGTTTAGTTGTCATGCTACCTAGTGATACGTCAAGTAATCCTTCCATTACGATATCCGCAATTATCGGCGAAGCTGGTGAACCCATTGGCATGCCATTTTTTTGTTCATAGTAGTTGTCCCGATACATAAAATATCTACTTTCTTTTACGCAGAATGACACGAGTTCCATAAATGTATCTTTTGGTATGGATGTAAATTCTTGTAATATGTCCGATTTCCTTTCAATGGTTCTTAGTGCCAGGTTTATTGGGATGCTTGGAAGAGACACTACGTCAAAGGTGGCAAGCACTTCTTCTTCGCTTATTTGCACGTCTGTTATTTTTTCTTTAAATTCTTTTGCGTCTTTAACGTTATACAAAGAGTCTTTTGTCAAATTCTTCAGTATTTCAACAAGATACTTGCTCAGTCCGTAGGATGGTGAGTTTACAGATGAGCTGATGAGCCGTAGGGGAGTATCGCTTTTGTGTACCTTGGGTAGTCCATAAATCCTCGGTGATGTGGCAGTTCTAATAGTCAGTTTGTTTTTGCTGCTCAAGTCGATTATGTGCATGTTAAAAAGTTTTTCAACCAAGCTATTGTTTTTATTTTGAAGGATCGATGTAGGATCTTTCCTCAGTCGTCTAAACATGCATAAATTTCCAACAATATTATCCATTTTAGTGTCGTATTCGCTCCTCGACATTGCCACTGTAATAATACCTTTATCCGAATTTAAAATATATAAGTCCCCATTTTGTTTCAAAATTTTTTGTGTTTGTCCCACTGTGTCAAGTATAAATTAGTCTCTCTTGTTGTGTTTGTTTTTGTGTAAGTGGTCGTCAATTAGTGATACAAGTTTTGTTCGCGCTATTTCTTGCTGTTCCTTCTCTTCAATAGTTTGTATGCAATCTTCACTATCTGCAATGCATTTGAATAGTGGAAAAGATTCGTTTGTGTAAGGTAATGCGAATTTTTGTCCAAGTGAAAGTAACCACTGTATACTTGTTGGAATTTTTTTTTTTAGTTTTGTTTACAAACCACTCAGGGTTTTGTTCTATGTTTAACTCTTTGCTGTTATTTTCTCTTAATTTGTTAAACTTTTTTATCCTTACCTCTTTACCTTTTTTCATAAAACTTTTATAAAGGTTTTTTTCACTCTCAATAAGTAAGTTAATATCTTGTTCGTCCAGAAGATTTTCCATTTTCCTTTTGGATGTATCAAATTCATTTTTGTTGAAAACAATTTGTTTATGTTTTTGTTGTGTCATAAATTTTAATATTTTTGTGTGAAAATTGTATATGTGTCTGTCCAACATTTTGCTTAAATTTCGCGGTATTTTATTGTTTATTTTAAAAAGATTATATATGTGTTTCGTCGAATTTTGTATGCAGTTTGGAATGATACCCGCTTGTCTGCATTTTATGAGAAACGATGTTGAAGTCTTTATATTAGCTAAGCACTTATTTTGTTTGGAATAATCTTCTGCAATTTTAATTGTGTTTTTTGTCATAATTGCGTTTAATATTTCTGTATAAAGTCATATTGACTGTTTATTGTGGCGTCCCTTCCATATGGGCATTTCCATGAATATGTCAACCACGGCTGGAAAAATAAAAGTCATCGCAACTTTTTTTTAAATATACCAAAGAGCAATAAAACACTTAAATTTTATTATGTAAAAGTATTTATAGCTAATTATAATTTTAAAAGGGCAAAAATAGCAGATTAAACTGGTAATCTCTTTGATCAATTTCCAGAAATTGAAATTAACTATTTTGTCTTAACTAGTGGCTAAATTTAGGTAATTGTAATATTCCAATTATACTTTAAAAATAATGTTACAACATCAGTGGCCAAGTTCCATTATGAAATTAAAAATTTAGAGTTCGAATAGCGGTATTTTTTATAGATTGCTTTGAATGATATTCCAATGTCACGTACGTAATGCAAAAACGTTATTTGTCGTCATCATTTGAATTCGACCGGTCGCAAGTATTTAAAAATAAAAGTTCAAAGCAAGATAAATCTCGCAAACAAATATTGATCGATTTTTTTTTTAAATTTGATGCAATAAAAATTTTATAGTCTTTCAAAGTTTGTAGCATACGATATTGTAAGTAACACAATTCAATTTAATACTTTCAAATTCCTTTATAATTATAAATATTTTATTAAGATGGGTAAAAATAGCTATGAGACTACAAAGAAATGGAGGAAAGACTTGAAGAAAAACAAAGAACAAATAAAGAAATACCGGAAAAAGGAGGCTGAAAGACAACATATCTATCGAAAAAAGTTCGCAGATGCAGCCAAAAAAAATCAAAAAAAAATAATTAATGACAAATTAACACACAATAAGTTTAATGTTTACTATTTTATTACAAAAACTATGCTTGAAATAAGCGAACAATATGAAGATATATCGTCTATATACATGTTTTCTGATTGGAGTAGCGCTTAATTTAAAAACAAATTCATTTTAAAAAGTATTCCCTCTTTTGTAAACAAATTTAGCTGCCAACAGTTAGAATGGAACTTCTTTGCCACATCACATGGTAAAGGTGCAGTTGATGGAGTAGGTGGTACTGTTAAAAGAAAGGTCTGGCAAATTGTAAAAGCAAATAAATTGATCTTGCCAGATGCTTTCTCATTTTATGAATGTGCTCATAAATATGTGGAAGGAATTAATTTGTTTTATGTTGCTACCGAAGAGATTGAAGGGTTTTCTGCTCATCTCCATGAAAAATGTCAAAATGTCCAGCCCATCCCAAAAATAAGAAAACTTTATTCGTTTACTTATCATGATAGTCAGTATATAAATGTGTCTCGAACTGCGTATTCAGTAAGAGAAAAAATTAAAATTTAATAATTAAGTGCCAGCGCCCAAGTACATAGTGTATAGTAAGAAATGAAAATAACCTTTTATTGTTTTTATTGCTATTATCACCGAATAAACATTTTTTAATTCTTTTTAAATATGTTATGTATACATACATTAAAAAAAACCTATTTTTTTTTCAGACAAATACTATAAGAGAAAAATCTGTCACATACGATATGTCACGAACGATATTAAGATTTGTTCGTAACAAAATCATCTAAAAATCTTTTTGTATTTAAAAATTATGGATTATCAAGGAAAAATATTTGGCTTGGTGTAAGAACTTAAAGAAAGGAGAAAAACTTTTACAATTCGCAGATTTTTGTATATATGTGCATGCACCTCGACGTCACTTCCGTTTTTCGTCACGTACGATATGCGCCTTTTTCGCCCGATATTTTGGCCGGCAAGGTTTTCAAAGTCATGATTTTTTTTTAGATTATAGTACCCTCTAAATGTAACATATTGACGAAACAATTTTTCAGTTACCACTCTTTTTGCAAAATCTACACCACTTTGTAGGCGTACAAATGTCACGTACGATGACATGGAAATGCCCATATAATGTGATGAAATAAATTTTTGTTAGTTGACCTTTTTTTTTTGTTTATAGTTATGTTTTTAAATTTTCGGCTTCAGGTCATATGTTTCTTCAAATAAAGTTAAACAAGTAAGTTTAAATTTAATTTGTTCTCGTTTATTAATTCTTCCCAATATTTCAATCAACTTCGTTGATCATCTTCGGGGGATCTAAATAAATACAAAGTAAAAATAACATAATAATAACAAATACATTTTTTTAAAAACACAAATATCAATATTTACAATTTTTAAAAAAGAAAACAATAAAATTTTTGTTCTTTAACTTTAAGCTTTAAATTGTTTGGTGTTTTAAAAAAGACTAAAAAGCTTTTTGTTGTGATCTGTGTTTATTTATTGTGTGTCTGTATATGTGTGCGCAGCTTTCCGTGTCACTCTTATAGTTAAGTCTCTTATCATTCGGTACATCAATGATATGTAACATTTCAAGTAAATATCTCTTCTTGTAATTATTTTCTCTTGTTAATACTTTAACATTCTCAAAGCTTGGCTTGTGTCCAGTTATAGCACAGTGGGCCGCAGGTGCTGATTTTTGGGTCAAAGGTTTTTCTTTTGATTTTACATCACATTTATGTGATGCCATTCTTGCTTTAATATTGGTCTTTGTAGTACCAACATATACCTTTTGGCATATATTGGACCCGTCTCCATCGCAATTTATTCTATAAACAACATTGTGATTTTCGTCATTCCTTAGCTTGGATTTTGTCTTGCTAAACAAAATGTTGTTTGTATTGTCAGTTTTAAAAGCTAATTCGTTTTTCGTCTTGTCATATATATTAGCCCGCTTAAGCCTTTCAGAGAAGTCGGGGATATAAGTTGTGGATTTATATACTTTAGGAGTTTTTTCTGCTGGTTCAGTTCTTGTCAAAGATTTCTGTTTAGCTCGTACTAATAAATTATCGATAACTTTGATAGGAAAGTCATTTTTTCTTAAAATGTCTATGATTCTCTCAATGTTTTTGGAGTGAAAAACTTCGTCGCTAATCGATAAGACCCTATTTATAAAATTAGTTGCTGTGTTATCGATAACTTGTCTGGGATGTTTGGAGTAAAAATTTATCAATCTCCCTGAGCACATAGATTTTTGATACCAATCTAATTCTAGTTTTTTCCCATTTCTAATTATAACTGAGTCCAAATATGGTAACTTGTTGTTGTTTTCTTGTTCCATGGTAAATTGAATCTGTTTGTTGAACGAGTTTAGTGTTTTCAAAGTTTCTTCCACGTTGTCAATTTTAACTACAGCAAATATGTCATCTACATATTTGGTCAATATACGTGGTTTAGTTGTCATGCTACCTAGTGATACGTCAAGTAATTCTTCCATTACGATATCCGCAATTATCGGCGAAGCTGGTGAACCCATTGGCATGCCATTTTTTTGTTCATAGTAGTTGTCCCGATGCATAAAATATCTACTTTCTTTTACGCAGAATGACACGAGTTCCATAAATGTATCTTTTGGTATGGATGTAAATTCTTGTAATATGTCCCATTTTCTTTCAATGGTTCTTAGTGCCAGGTTTATTGGGATGCTTGGGAAAAGAGACACTACGTCAAAGGTGACAAGCACTTCTTCTTCGCTTATTTGCACGTCTGTTATTTTTTCTTTAAATTCTTTTGCGTCTTTAACATTATACAAAGTCTTTTGTCAAATTCTTCAGTATTTCAACAAGATACTTGCTCAGTCCGTAGGTTGGTGAGTTTACAGATGAGCTGAAGGGCCGTAGGGGAGTATCGCTTTTGTGTACCTTGGGTAGTCCATAAATCCTCGGTGATGTGGCAGTTCTAATAGTCAGTTTGTTTTTGCTGCTCAAGTCGATTATGTGCATGTTAAAAAGTTTTTCAACCAAGCTATTGTTTTTATTTTGAAGGATCGATTTAGGATCTTTCCTCAGTCGTCTAAACATGCATAAATTTCCAACAATATTATCCATTTTAGTGTCGTATTCGCTCCTCGACATTGCCACTGCAATATTACCTTTATCCGAATTTAAATAAATAAGTCCCCATTTTGTTTCAAAAATTTTTGTGTTTGTCCCACTGTGTCAAGTATAAATTTGTCTCTCTTGTTGTGTTTGTTTTTGTGTAAGTGGTCGTCAAGTAGTGATACAAGTTTTGTTCGCGCTATTTCTTGCTGTTCCTTCTCTTCAATAGTTTGTATGCAATCTTCACTATCTGCAATGCATTTGAATAGTGGAAAAGTTTCGTTTGTGTAAGGTAATGCGAATTTTGGTCCAAGTGAAAGTAACCACTGTATACTTGTTGGATTTTTTTTTTTGGTTTTGTTTACAAACCACTCAGGGTTTTGTTCTATGTTTAACTCTTTGCTGTTATTTTCTCTTAATTTGTTAAACTTTTTTATCTTTACCTTTTTTCATAAAACTTTTATAAAGGTTTTTTTCACTCTCAATAAGTAAGTTAATATCTTGTTCGTCCAGAAGATTTTCCATTTTCCTTTTGGATGTATCAAGTTCATTTTTGTTGTAAATAATTTGTTTATGTTTTTGTTGTATCATTAATTTTAATATTTTTGTGTGAAAATTGTATATGTGTCTGTCCAACATTTTGCTTAAATTTCGCGGTATTTTATTGTTTATTTTAAAAAGATTATATATGTGTTTCGTCGAATTTTGTATGAAGTTTGGAATGATACCCGCTTGTCTGCATTTTATGAGAAACGATGTTGAAGTCTTTATATTAGCTAAACACTTATTTTGTTTGGAATAATCTTTTGCAATTTTAATTGTGTTTTTGTCATAATTGCGTTTAATATTTCTGTATAAAGTCATATTGACTGTTTGTTGTGGCGTGCCTTCCATATAATGTGATGAAATAAATTTTTGTTAGTTGACCTTTTTTTTTTTTATAGTTATGTTTTTAAATTTTCGGCTTCAGGTCATATGTTTTTTCAAATAAAGTAAAACAATTAAGTTTAAATTTTAATTGTTCTCGTTTATTAATTCTTCCCAATATTTCAATCAACTTCGTTGATCATCTTCGGGGGATCTAAATAAATACAAAGTAAAAATAACACAATAATAACAAGTACATTTTTTTAAAAACACAAATATCAATATTTACAATTTTTAAAAAAGAAAACAATAAAATTTTTGTTCTTTAACTTTAAGCTTTAAATTGTTTGGTGTTTTAAAAAAGACTAAAAAGGTTTTTGTTGTGATCTGTGTTTATTTATTGTGTGTCTGTATATGTGTGCGCAGCTTTCCGTGTCACTCTTATAGTTAAGTCTCTTATCATTCGGTACATCAATGATATGTAACATTTCAAGTAAATATCTCTTCTTGTAATTATTTTCTCTTGTTAATACTTTAACATTCTCAAAGTTTGGCTTGTGTCCAGTTATAGCACAGTGGGCCGCAAGTGCTGTTTTTTGGGTCAAAGGTTTTGCTTTTGATTTTACATCACATTTATGTGATGCCATTCTTGCTTTAATTTTGGTCTTTGTAGGACCAACATATACCTTTTGGCATATATTGGACCCGTCTCCATCGCAATTTATTCTATAAACAACATTGTGATTTTCGTCATTCCTTAGCTTGGATTTTGTCTTGCTAAACAAAATGTTGTTTGTATTGTCAGTTTTAAAAGCTAATTCGTTTTTCGTCTTGTCATATATATTAGCCCGCTTAAGCCTTTCAGAGAAGTCGGGGATATAAGTTGTGGATTTATATACTTTAGGAGTTTTTTCTGCTGGTTCACTTCTTGTCAAAGATTTCTGTTTAGCTCGTACTAATAAATTATCGATAACTTTGATAGGAAAGTCATTTTTTCTTAAAATGTCTTTGATTCTCTCAATGTTTTTGGAGTGAAAAACTTCGTCGCTAATCGATAAGACCCTATTTATAAAATTAATTGCTGTGTTATCGATAACTTGTCTGGGATGTTTGGAGTAAAAATTTATCAATCTCCCTGAGCACATAGATTTTTGATACCAATCTAATTCTAGTTTTTTCCCATTTCTAATTATAACTGAGTCCAAATATGGTAACTTGTTGTTGTTTTCTTGTTCCATGGTAAATTGAATCTGTTTGTTGAACGAGTTTAGTGTTTTCAAAGTTTCTTCCACGTTGTCAATTTTAACTACAGCAAATATGTCATCTACATATTTGGTCAATATACGTGGTTTAGTTGTCATGCTACCTAGTGATACGTCAAGTAATTCTTCCATTACGATATCCGCAATTATCGGCGAAGCTGGTGAACCCATTGGCATGCCATTTTTTTGTTCATAGTAGTTGTCCCGATGCATAAAATATCTACTTTCTTTTACGCAGAATGACACGAGTTCCATAAATGTATCTTTTGGTATGGATGTAAATTCTTGTAATATGTCCCATTTTCTTTCAATGGTTCTTAGTGCCAGGTTTATTGGGATGCTTGGGAAAAGAGACACTACGTCAAAGGTGACAAGCACTTCTTCTTCGCTTATTTGCACGTCTGTTATTTTTTCTTTAAATTCTTTTGCGTCTTTAACATTATACAAAGTCTTTTGTCAAATTCTTCAGTATTTCAACAAGATACTTGCTCAGTCCGTAGGTTGGTGAGTTTACAGATGAGCTGAAGGGCCGTAGGGGAGTATCGCTTTTGTGTACCTTGGGTAGTCCATAAATCCTCGGTGATGTGGCAGTTCTAATAGTCAGTTTGTTTTTGCTGCTCAAGTCGATTATGTGCATGTTAAAAAGTTTTTCAACCAAGCTATTGTTTTTATTTTGAAGGATCGATTTAGGATCTTTCCTCAGTCGTCTAAACATGCATAAATTTCCAACAATATTATCCATTTTAGTGTCGTATTCGCTCCTCGACATTGCCACTGCAATATTACCTTTATCCGAATTTAAATAAATAAGTCCCCATTTTGTTTCAAAAATTTTTGTGTTTGTCCCACTGTGTCAAGTATAAATTTGTCTCTCTTGTTGTGTTTGTTTTTGTGTAAGTGGTCGTCAAGTAGTGATACAAGTTTTGTTCGCGCTATTTCTTGCTGTTCCTTCTCTTCAATAGTTTGTATGCAATCTTCACTATCTGCAATGCATTTGAATAGTGGAAAAGTTTCGTTTGTGTAAGGTAATGCGAATTTTGGTCCAAGTGAAAGTAACCACTGTATACTTGTTGGATTTTTTTTTTTGGTTTTGTTTACAAACCACTCAGGGTTTTGTTCTATGTTTAACTCTTTGCTGTTATTTTCTCTTAATTTGTTAAACTTTTTTATCTTTACCTTTTTTCATAAAACTTTTATAAAGGTTTTTTTCACTCTCAATAAGTAAGTTAATATCTTGTTCGTCCAGAAGATTTTCCATTTTCCTTTTGGATGTATCAAGTTCATTTTTGTTGTAAATAATTTGTTTATGTTTTTGTTGTATCATTAATTTTAATATTTTTGTGTGAAAATTGTATATGTGTCTGTCCAACATTTTGCTTAAATTTCGCGGTATTTTATTGTTTATTTTAAAAAGATTATATATGTGTTTCGTCAAATTTTGTATGCAGTTTGGAATGATACCCGCTTGTCTGCATTTGATGAGAAACGGTGTTGAAGTCTTTATATAAGCTAAGCACTTATTTTGTTTGGAATAATCTTTTGCAATTTTAATTGAATTTTTGTCATAATTGCGTTTAATATTTCTGTATAAAGTCATATTGACTGTTTGTTGTGGCGTGCCTTCCATATAATGTGATGAAATAAATTTTTGTTAGTTGCACGTAATCCTACCCAGCCTACAACACAACAAGAGATGCCAAAAATGAACCAACCGAGTCCAGTTTTAGCCGCCTCGAAGCTGTAATTGACAATATGGTTAAACAATTCACGCAGTTCATGACGCAAATGGCTGGCATGATGCAAGAAATGCAAAAAATGCAGTCTGCTCTTCTGCAGGCCATGCTTAAAAGACCATGAACTGCCTCAGGGTTTGTTTCTGGAACGCTAACGGCATCCGCCAACACAAAAACGAACTCGAATATTTTTTAGTAAACCAAAAAATTGATGTCATGTTGATTTCTGAGACGCATATGACATCTAGAAGTAATTTTAAAATTAAAGGCTATTCTTTTTACGATTCAAAGGATCCCAGAGATAGATCATGTGGTGGCTCGGCTATAATAATAAAATCGAGAATCAAACATCAATGGATGGGTGGTCTCTCCGAATGTTATATGCAAGCAACAAACATTTGCGTTGATGAATTTTTCCATGGCTTAGTTATTTCGTCAGTGTATTGTCCACCCAGGTTCTCCATAACAAAGGATCAGTTCAACAGTTTTTACAAATCTTTGGGTCCCCGCTTCATAGCTGCTGGAGACTATAACGCTAAGCATACGTACTGGGGCTCTCGCCTAATAAGTCCCAGGGGTCGTGTTTTGTTTGATTCCGTATCTGAAATGGGACTTAACGTTATTTCATCTGGACAACCGACGTATTGGCCAACTGATCACAATAAAATTCCAGATGTTATTGATTTTGGCGTAACAAAAGGTCTATCCCCGGAACTTACCGAAGCTCAAGCCTCGTTGGATTTATCTTCAGACCACTATAATCACTATTTTTAGTCCTCATCAATTACCAACAAGTGATATTTTTTCATTTAAAAGAGTTAATTGGTTAAAATACAAAAATTTGTCAGCAACCACTGCTCGGAAAACCAGCCGCTAAAAACTCCCGAAGACATCGATGATTGTCTGAGCAGCCTTAATGAGAACATAAAAAAAGCCGTTGATCATGCTTCTTCCTACTATCGTCAGACAAAATACAACAAAATTTTTTCAGCTGATGTGCAACAGCTTTTATCTGAAAAAAGAAGAGCCCGAAGGGAATGGCAAAAGCACAGATCACCCCAACTTAAAGCCAAGTTGAAGGAATGTACAAACCAACTGAAAAATTTGCTAGAAGTTCACCGACTGGCATCTCTTAAGGAACACCTCGAAGGTCTAGACTCGACTCCTCAGACTAATTATTCACTATGGCGATCGGCCAAATATCTTAAAAGAACCGTTATAGCGAAACCACCACTACGTAATCTGAGAGGATCCTGGGCAAGAAGTGATGAAGAAAAATGTGATCTGCTCGCAAGTCATTTAACAAATGTCTTCACTCAAAATAAATGCACTGACATGAGTAAATTACCGCCTGTTGTTGCTAGATGTCCTATGGAAATACGTTTTCAGCTGTCAGATGTCGTAGAGGCTATTAATAATTTAAATGCTAAAAAAGCTCCTGGCTTTGATGAAATCAGCAACAAAATGCTTTTAGAGCTGCCTTGCACAGCAAAAAGAATAATTCTTTTTATTTTTAACGCAATATTACGGCTCGAACATTTCCCGCCAGTATGGAAAATTGCCTTGGTAAAGATGATTCCTAGCCGGGAAAAGATCCTTCGAAGGTGGAGTCTTACAGACCTATAAGTCTGTTACCAACTATGTCCAAATTGTTTGAGAAATTGTTTAAAAACAAGCTGACTCCAATCCTGAGTGAAAACAACTGCATTCCAGATCACCAATTTGGATTTAGAAATCAACACAGTACCATCGAACAAACCCACAGATTGGTACAGGTTACAAGAAAGGCCTTTGAGGAAAAGAAATATTGCTCCGCGCTATTCATAGATGTCTCTCAAGCGTTCGACAAAGTATGGCATGAAGGCCTGTTAAACAAATTAAAGCTCAACCTTCCATCTAATATTTTTAACCTATTAGAAAAATACATAACCGGCCGACAATTTATGATTAAAGAGGGAAACCAAACAAGTTCTTCTCAACCAATAGGGGCTGGTGTACCTCAAGGGAGTATACTAGGTCCAATTCTGTAGTTGTTTTACACAACAGATATGCCCACAAACAATCTTACTCATACGTCCACATTTGCTGATGATACCGCCTTTCTCAGTATTCATAAAGACCCTAAAGAAGCCTCAAAACAACTTCAACATCACGTAACCCATGTAGAAAAATGGGCAGAGTTGTGGGGAATAAAAATAAATAAACAAAAATGCACCCACGTTACTTTTACGTTACGCAAGGAAACGTGCCCCCCAATTCTTATTAACAACCATACGGTGCCTCAACGAATTGAGACGAAATATCTTGGCATTCACCTGGATCGTCGCCTTACATGGAAGTCACATATAGATGCAAAGTTGACACAGATGAAACTTAAAACGGCCCAAATCCACTGGCTAATCGGTAGAAACTCTGTGCTACGTCTTGATTGCAAACTTTTACTATACAACTCAGTTTTGAAACCAACTTGGTGCTACGGGATACAATTATGGGGCACTGCTTCCGCTTCCAACATTGAAAAAATTCAACGCCGTCAAAATAAAATCCTAAGAATGATAACTAGTGCTCCTTGGTACGTTAAAAACAGCAACATCCACAAAGATCTACAAGTTCCACTAGTTAAATTCGAAATCCTGAACTATGTGGACAAGTATTTAAACAAGCTTGAAGCACATCCAAATCCGCTCGCTCGAAACATTTTGCAACATAGTGGACACACTCGTCTGAAAAGAAGGGATACTATTGCACTTAGATGAAACTACTGAATTAATTAATTTTATTATGAGAACTTAAATTTTAGTCTGGCACTGGCTGGTCTAATAAAAATAAATAGTTTTAAGATTTGAATACTTATTGTTAGTTCGCCTAAGGCGAAGATCCAATAATAAAAATATGAAAAAAAAAAAAAAAAAAAAAAAAAAAAAGTTGACCTTTTTTTTTTGTTTATAGTTATGTTTTTAAATTTTCGGCTTCAGGTCATATGTTTCTTCAAATAAAGTAAAACAATTAAGTTTAAATTTTAATTGTTCTCGTTTATTAATTCTTCCCAATATTTCAGTCAACTTCGTTGATCATCTTCGGGGGATCTAAATAAATACAAAGTAAAAATAACACAATAATAACAAATACATTTTTTTAAAAACACAAATATCAATATTTACAATTTTTAAAAAAGAAAACAAAAAAATTTTTGTTCTTTAACTTTAAGCTTTAAATTGTTTGGTGTTTTAAAAAAGACTAAAAAGCTTTTTGTTGTGATCTGTGTTTATTTATTGTGTGTCTGTATATGTGTGCGCAGCTTTCCGTGTCACTCTTATAGTTAAGTCTCTTATCATTCGGTACATCAATGATATGTAACATTTCAAGTAAATATCTCTTCTTGTAATTATTTTCTCTTGTTAATACTTTAACATTCTCAAAGTTTGGCTTGTGTCCAGTTACAGCACAGTGGGCCGCAAGTGCTGTTTTTTGGGTCAAAGGTTTTTCTTTTGGTTTTACATCACATTTATGTGATGCCATTCTTGCTTAAATGTTGGTCTTTGTAGTACCAACATATACCTTTTGGCATATATTGGACCCGTCTCCATCGCAATTTATTCTATAAACAACATTGTGATTTTCGTCATTCCTTAGCTTGGATTTTGTCTTGCTAAACAAATGTTTGGAGTAAAAATTTATCAATCTCCCTGAGCACATAGATTTTTGATACCAATCTAATTCTAGTTTTTTCCCATTTCTAATTATAACTGGTAACTTGTTGTTGTTTTCTTGTTCCATGGTAAATTGAATCTGTTTGTTGAACGAGTTTCGTGTTTTCAAAGTTTCTTCCACGTTGTCAATTTTAACTACAGCGAATATGTCATCTACATATTTGGTCAATATACGTGGTTTAGTTGTCATGCTACCTAGTGATACGTCAAGTAATTCTTCCATTACGATATCCGCAATTATCGGCGAAGCTGGTGAACCCATTGGCATGCCATTTTTTTGTTCATAGTAGTTGTCCCGATGCATAAAATATCTACTTTCTTTTACGCAGAATGACACGAGTTCCATAAATGTATCTTTTGGTATGGATGTAAATTCTTGTAATATGTCCGATTTTCTTTCAATGGTTCTTAGTGCCAGGTTTATTGGGATGCTTGGAAGAGACACTACGTCAAAGGTGACAAGCACTTCTTCTTCGCTTATTTGCACGTCTGTTATTTTTTCTTTAAATTCTTTTGCGTCTTGAACGTTATACAAAGAGTCTTTTGTAAAATTCTTCAGTATTTCAACAAGATACTTGCTCAGTCCGTAGGATGGTGAGTTTACAGATGAGCTGATGGGCCGTAGGGGAGTATCGCTTTTGTGTACCTTGGGTAGTCCATAAATCCTCGGTGATGTGGAAGTTCTAATAGTCAGTTTGTTTTTGCTGCTCAAGTCGATTATGTGCATGTTAAAAAGTTTTTCAACCAAGCTATTGTTTTTATTTTGAAGGATCGATGTAGGATCTTTCCTCAGTCGTCTAAACATGCATAAATTTCCAACAATATTATCCATTTTAGTGTCGTATTCGCTCCTCGACATTGCCACTGTAATATTACCTTTATCCGAATTTAATTAAATAAGTCCCCATTTTGTTCCAAAAATTTTTGTGTTTGTCCCACTGTGTCAAGTATAAATTTGTCTCTCTTGTTGTGTTTGTTTTTGTGTAAGTGGTCGTCAATTAGTGATACAAGTTTTGTTCGCGCTATTTCTTGCTGTTCCTTCTCTTCAATAGTTTGTATGCAATCTTCACTATCTGCAATGCATTTAAATAGTGGAAAAGTTTCGTTTGTGTAAGGTAATGCGAATTTTGGTCCAAGTGAAAGTAACCACTGTATACTTGTTGGAATTTTTTTTTTTTTGTTTTGTTTACAAACCACTCAGGGTTTTGTTCTATGTTTAACTCTTTGCTGTTATTTTCTCTTAATTTGTTAAACTTTTTTATCTTTACCTCTTTACCTTTTTTCATAAAACTTTTATAAAGGTTTTTTTCACTCTCAATAAGTAAGTTAATATCTTATTCGTCCAGAAGATTTTCCATTTTCCTTTTGGATGTATCAAGTTCATTTTTGTTGTAAATAATTTTTTTATGTTTTTGTTGTATCATTAATTTTAATATTTTTGTGTAAAAATTGTATATGTGTCTGTCCAACATTTTGCTTAAATTTCGCGGTATTTTATTGTTTATTTTAAAAAGATTATATATGTGTTTCGTCGAATTTTGTATGAAGTTTGGAATGATACCCGCTTGTCTGCATTTTATGAGAAACGATGTTGAAGTCTTTATATTAGCTAAACACTTATTTTGTTTGGAATAATCTTTTGCAATTTTAATTGTGTTTTTGTCATAATTGCGTTTAATATTTCTGTATAAAGTCATATTGACTGTTTGTTGTGGCGTGCCTTCCATATAATGTGATGAAATAAATTTTTGTTAGTTGACCTTTTTTTTTTTTATAGTTATGTTTTTAAATTTTCGGCTTCAGGTCATATGTTTTTTCAAATAAAGTAAAACAATTAAGTTTAAATTTTAATTGTTCTCGTTTATTAATTCTTCCCAATATTTCAATCAACTTCGTTGATCATCTTCGGGGGATCTAAATAAATACAAAGTAAAAATAACACAATAATAACAAGTACATTTTTTTAAAAACACAAATATCAATATTTACAATTTTTAAAAAAGAAAACAATAAAATTTTTGTTCTTTAACTTTAAGCTTTAAATTGTTTGGTGTTTTAAAAAAGACTAAAAAGGTTTTTGTTGTGATCTG
The DNA here is from genome assembly GCA_963583895.1 of Melanophora roralis. Taxonomy (NCBI): domain Eukaryota; kingdom Metazoa; phylum Arthropoda; class Insecta; order Diptera; family Rhinophoridae; genus Melanophora; species Melanophora roralis. The sequence continues at coordinate 45,901,242 of OY757188.1, forward strand.
TGTTTATTTATTGTGTGTCTGTATATGTGTGCGCAGCTTTCCGTGTCACTCTTATAGTTAAGTCTCTTATCATTCGGTACATCAATGATATGTAACATTTCAAGTAAATATCTCTTCTTGTAATTATTTTCTCTTGTTAATACTTTAACATTCTCAAAGTTTGGCTTGTGTCCAGTTATAGCACAGTGGGCCGCAAGTGCTGTTTTTTGGGTCAAAGGTTTTGCTTTTGATTTTACATCACATTTATGTGATGCCATTCTTGCTTTAATTTTGGTCTTTGTAGGACCAACATATACCTTTTGGCATATATTGGACCCGTCTCCATCGCAATTTATTCTATAAACAACATTGTGATTTTCGTCATTCCTTAGCTTGAATTTTGTCTTGCTAAACAAATTGTTGTTTGTATTGTCAGTTTTAAAAGCTAATTCGTTTTTCGTCTTGTCATATATATTAGCCCGCTTAAGCCTTTCAGAGAAGTCGGGGATATAAGTTGTGGATTTATATACTTTAGGAGTTTTTTCTGCTGGTTCAGTTCTTGTCAAAAATTTCTGTTTAGCTCGTACTAATAAATTATCGATAACTTTGATAGGAAAGTCATTTTTTCTTAAAATGTCTATGATTCTCTCAATGTTTTTGGAGTGAAAAACTTCGTCGCTAATCGATAAGACCCTATTTATAAAATTAGTTGCTGTGTTATCGATAACTTGTCTGGGATGTTTGGAGTAAAAATTTATCAATCTCCCTGAGCACATAGATTTTTGATACCAATCTAATTCTAGTTTTTTCCCATTTCTAATTATAACTGAGTCCAAATATGGTAACTTGTTGTTGTTTTCTTGTTCCATGGTAAATTGAATCTGTTTGTTGAACGAGTTTAGTGTTTTCAAAGTTTCTTCCACGTTGTCAATTTTAACTACAGCGAATATGTCATCTACATATTTGGTCAATATACGTGGTTTAGTTGTCATGCTACCTATTGATACGTCAAGTAATTCTTCCATTACGATATCCGCAATTATCGGCGAAGCTGGTGAACCCATTGACATGCCATTTTTTTGTTTATAGTAGTTGTCCCGATACATAAAATATCTACTTTCTTTTACGCAGAATGACATGAGTTCCATTAATGTATCTTTTGGTATGGATGTAAATTCTTGTAATATGTCCCATTTTCTTTCAATGGTTCTTAGTGCCAGGTTTATTGGGATGCTTGGGAAAAGAGACACTACGTCAAAGGAGACAAGCACTTCTTCTTCGCTTATTTGCACGTCTCTTATTTTTTCTTTAAATTCTTTTGCGTCTTTAACGTTATACAAAGAGTCTTTTGTCAAATTCTTCAGTATTTCAACAAGATACTTGCTCAGTCCGTAGGATGGTGAGCTTACAGATGAGCTGATGGGCCGTAGGGGAATATCGCTTTTGTGTACTTTGGGTAGTCCATAAATCCTCGGTGATGTGGCAGTTCTAATAGTCAGTTTGTTTTTGCTGCTCAAGTCGATTATGTGCATGTTAAAAAGTTTTTCAACCAAGCTATTGTTTTTATTTTGAAGGATCGATGTAGGATCTTTCCTCAGTCGTCTAAACATGCATAAATTTCCAACAATATTATCCATTTTAGTGTCGTATTCGCTCCTCGACATTGCCACTGTAATAATACCTTTATCCGAATTTAAAATATATAAGTCCCCATTTTGTTTCAAAAATTTTTGTGTTTGTCCCACTGTGTCAAGTATAAATTTGTCTCTCTTGTTGTGTTTGTTTTTGTGTAAGTGGTCGTCAATTAGTGATACAAGTTTTGTTCGCGCTATTTCTTGCTGTTCCTTCTCTTCAATAGTTTGTATGCAATCTTCACTATCTGCAATGCATTTGAATAGTGGAAAAGTTTCGTTTGTGTAAGGTAATGCGAATTTTGGTCCAAGTGAAAGTAACCACTGTATACTTGTTGGAATTTCTTTTTTTGTTTTGTTTACACACCACTCAGGGTTTTGTTCTATGTTTAACTCTTTGCTGTTATTTTCTCTTAATTTGTTGAACTTTTTTATCTTTACCTCTTTACCTTTTTTCATAAAACTTTTATAAAGGTTTTTTTCACTCTCAATAAGTAAGTTAATATCTTGTTCGTCCAGAAGATTTTCCATTTTCTTTTTGGATGTATCAAGTTCATTTTTGTTGTAAATAATTTGTTTATGTTTTTGTTGTATCATTAATTTTAATATTTTTGTGTGAAAATTGTATATGTGTCTGTCTAACATTTTGCTTAAATTTCGCGGTATTTTATTGTTTATTTTAAAAAGATTATATATGTGTTTCGTCGAATTTTGTATGCAGTTTGGAATGATACCCGCTTATCTGCATTTTATGAGAAACGATGTTGAAGTCTTTATATTAGCTAAGCACTTATTTTGTTTGGAATAATCTTTTGCAATTTTAATTGTGTTTTTGTCATAATTGCGTTTAATATTTCTGTATAAAGTCATATTGACTGTTTTTTGTGGCGTGCCTTCCATATAATGTGATGAAATAAGTTTTTGTTAGTTGACCTTTTTTTTTTTGTTTATAGTTATGTTTTTAAATTTTCGGCTTCAGGTCATATGTTTCTTCAAATAAAGTAAAACAATTAAGTTTAAATTTTAATTGTTCTCGTTTATTAATTCTTTCCAATATTTCAATCAACTTCATTGATCATCTTCGGGGGATCTAAATAAATACAAAGTAAAAATAACACAATAATAACAAGTACATTTTTTTAAAAACACAGATATCAATATTTACAATTTTTAAAAAATAAAACAATAAAATTTTTGTTCTTTAACTTTAAGCTTTAAATTGTTTGGTGTTTTAAAAAAGACTAAAAAGCTTTTTGTTGTGATCTGTGTTTATTTATTGTGTGTCTGTATATGTGTGCGCAGCTTTCCGTGTCACTCTTATAGTTAAGTCTCTTATCATTCGGTACATCAATGATATGTAACATTTCAAGTAAATATCTCTTCTTGTAATTATTTTCTCTTGTTAATACTTTAACATTCTCAAAGTTTGGCTTGTGTCCAGTTATAGCACAGTGGGCCGCAAGTGCTGTTTTTTGGGTCAAAGGTTTTTCTTTTGATTTTACATCACATTTATGTGATGCCATTCTTGCTTCAATTTTGGTCTTTGTAGTACCAACATATACGTTTTGGCATATATTGGACCCGTCTCCATCGCAATTTATTCCATAAACAACATTGTGATTTTCGTCATTCCTTAGCTTGGATTTTTTCTTGCTAAACAAAATGTTGTTTGTATTGTCAGTTTTAAAAGCTAATTCGTTTTTCGTCTTGTCATATATATTAGCCCGCTTAAGCCTTTCAGAGAAGTCGGGGATATAAGTTGTGGATTTATATACTTTAGGAGTTTTTTCTGCTGGTTCACTTCTTGTCAAAGATTTCTGTTTAGCTCGTACTAATAAATTATCGATAACTTTGATAGGAAAGTCATTTTTTCTTAAAATGTCTTTGATTCTCTCAATGTTTTTGGAGTGAAAAACTTCGTCGCTAATCGATAAGACCCTATTTATAAAATTAATTGCTGTGTTATCGATAACTTGTCTGGGATGTTTGGAGTAAAAATTTATCAATCTCCCTGAGCACATAGATTTTTGATACCAATCTAATTCTAGTTTTTTCCCATTTCTAATTATAACTGAGTCCAAATATGGTAACTTGTTGTTGTTTTCTTGTTCCATGGTAAATTGAATCTGTTTGTTGAACGAGTTTAGTGTTTTCAAAGTTTCTTCCACGTTGTCAATTTTAACTACAGCAAATATGTCATCTACATATTTGGTCAATATACGTGGTTTAGTTGTCATGCTACCTAGTGATACGTCAAGTAATTCTTCCATTACGATATCCGCAATTATCGGCGAAGCTGGTGAGCCCATTGGCATGCCATTTTTTTGTTCATAGTAGTTGTCCCGATACATAAAATATCTACTTTCCTTTACGCAGAATGACACGAGTTCCATAAATGTATCTTTTGGTATGGATGTAAATTCTTGTAATATGTCCCATTTTCTTTCAATGGTTCTTAGTGCCAGGTTTATTAGGATGCTTGGGAAAAGAGACACTACGTCAAAGGAGACAAGCACTTCTTCTTCGCTTATTTGCACGTCTGTTATTTTGTCTTTAAATTCTTTTGCGTCTTTAACGTTATACAAAGAGTCTTTTGTCAAATTCTTCAGTATTTCAACAAGATACTTGCTCAGTCCGTAGGATGGTGAGTTTACAGATTAGCTGATGGGCCGTAGGGGAGTATCGCTTTTGTGTACCTTGGGTAGTCCATAAATCCTCGGTGATGTGGCAGTTCTAATAGTCAGTTTGTTTTTGCTGCTCAAGTCGATTATGTGCATGTTAAAAAGTTTTTCAACCAAGCTATTGTTTTTATTTTGAAGGGTCGATGTAGGATCTTTCCTCAGTCGTCTAAACATGCATAAATTTCCAACAATATTATCCATTTTAGTGTCGTATTCGCTCCTCGACATTGCCACTGTAATATTACCTTTATCCGAATTTAAAATAAATAAGTCCCCATTTTGTTTCAAAAATTTTTGTGTTTGTCCCATTGTGTCAAGTATAAATTTGTCTCTCTTGTTGTGTTTGTTTTTGTGTAAGTGGTCGTCAATTAGTGATACAAGTTTTGTTCGCGCCATTTCTTGCTGTTCCTTCTCTTCAATAGTTTTTATGCAATCTTCACTATCTGCAATGCATTTGAATAGTGGAAAAGTTCGTTTGTGTAAGGTAATGCGAATTTTGGTCCAAGTGAAAGTAACCACTGTATACTTGTTGGAATTTCTTTTTTTGTTTTGTTTACAAACCACTCAGGGTTTTGTTCTATGTTTAACTCTTTGCTGTTATTTTCTCTTAATTTGTTAAACTTTTTTATCTTTACCTCTCTACCTTTTTTCATAAAACTTTTATAAAGGTTTTTTTCACTCTCAATAAGTAAGTTAATATCTTGTTCGTCCAGAAGATTTTCCATTTTTCTTTTGGATGTGTCAATTTCATTTTTGTTGTAAATAATTTATTTTAATTCAAAAATCACTTTTGAAAAACACTTGAATGTAACGAGCAAAATGTTTGCAACGCCACCTACCGCAAAATAGCTTAAGGCTAGTTTTGTCAAATTGCGTCTACTTCGTTAAAAATTTTAACGAAAAACATAAACGCATGTTTCGGCCTATGTGAGGTTAATGGTGGCGTGTAAAAGTTCTTTTTCCGTCAAACCTTACAGCAGTAAAGAAGTTCTCCAAAGAAAAAAAAATAAATTAAGTATTTATTGGCCGTAAGAGAAAGAATTATTTATAGTTAATTCTACAACATTTCTAACATACAAGTAAGAATATTAGAAAATTTGCAAGGTCTTAGAGGATTTGTCCTTTGGCAAGTTAGGCTGGTAAACTAAACACGTGTAATAAGGCTTTAGATATCTGGCCAATATAACAGCGACGTATTGCGGGCGGCTTGATTCGGAGTAAACTATTGGAATCACTGCCGATCAGGAAATTAAGTAAAGGTTTTTTACCAAAACCATTAAATTTTAACATAAAACGTGGGAGACTTATTCCGTTGGCCACCACTATTATCATTTTTGTCTTGTTTTCGCCAACCTAATTGCAAGCAAACTTATTAGCTTTGAAACAAGTTAAAGAGTACATTGGAGAAAAACGAACGAAACAAGAAAGAAATATCACCACCGCATGGTAAAGTAAAAATTAAACCACAGTGATAAGTCCAAAATACCTAAACAACAACGGGAAAGTTACTTTATAGCCACGCAAATCCTAGCTTTGGTCTGTTGCCAGTAATTTAGTGTAAAAATTCCTAACGTAAATGAAAACCTTCACCAACTTCTATCCCAGGGACCCATTTTCACACCACCAATTCAATTGGAGCTAAAGTCAAAAAACAATCAACCACCAGGGGAAAAGACGGACATTTTTTTACAAAATATTGGTCTGTAAATTATATGTTATTTTTTTATTATTGTGCAAAATTCGGAAAAAAAGTCTTAATTAAAAACTAAATAAGACAAAGAAATATTAATCTTGTTAAAATATACAAAATTGTTATTGTAGTACTCAATTTTTTGGTTTTTGAAGTGTACAAAATTAAAAAGTGTAATAACAATTTAGTCTGGTTTTACGCAGTAAAATCATTTTTAATTTGTTTATTTGTCAAATGTGTTAATGTATAAGGTTAGTTATAGATAAAATTTTGCACAATTATGTAACGCAGTGTAAAGTAATTTTTGTGTTTAAACTATAAAATTTAGATTTTTAAGATATACTACTTTTTTTGGAAAGCACATATACATAAATAAATAAACATACATATATACTCCCCCGTCAAATTAATAATAAGCAGCCAAAAAGCAGATTGACGAGGCCTCCTCATTCTTCGGTTGCAGTGTCGATGGAAAATATTCGGTGAGTCATGATTTTTTAATAAATACTTGTATAATGTTTCCCAAATAATAATTTTTTAAATATTTTATAAAAATGTTTATTATATAAAAAAAATATAAGAGCAAGAATATAAAATTTTACTCTTGCCTCGATATTAGAGGGATATCTGTAAAATAAGAAATCAGAAATTATAAACCTGTTTTTTATCATTCGCGTATTTTGTTTCTTGTATCTAAATAATGATACATACATAAATATTCATTGATCAATTTCTATATTTCTTTTATTGCACTCATTGATGATATTATCCACAGTTGTGATATATGTATATATGAATGTACATACGTACCACATTTTGTAATTTCTCTTCATGAATAATTTTCAATAAGAGTAATTAACTGGATTATCATAAAAAAAAATTCTCTGCTTTTACAAAAAAAAAAATACTATCATCAAATTGTTAGTAAACAATATTTTTTCATTCATTATCTTCTAAGAGTAATCTCTAATTTGTTTTGTTATTTTGCTGTTTAAATTTCTTATTGAATAAAAGTTCAAACGTATTGTACCCTATATCTGAAATTACAATTCCTACATATACTATGTAACTTTAGTGATTGTTAGCCATGTTAATTATATTAAGATTAATGGGTGAAAATAATTGTAAAATTTCGCAATTTAAAAGCAAAATATATTTTGTTGTAAATTTTGAACAAAGATTGGAATTACAACATGGATCTGTAAAAGTCTAAATATTTCTTACTATATGTGATTGGTTCAAAGTAAGTTACGTTAAGGGATCCTAGTTTAATTTTGCACGCCCTAAGATCACAGGTAGGGTGGGTTTAGAGGCGTGATTCCTAATAACACCTTAGGAATTCTTATTACAAATTGTTACCAAAAAGTTTATTGAACACTTGTTTCCATTTGCCTGTTGATACGATATGGGGAATAATATAACATCTTTTGATCGTTTATCAACACCATAGTCCATTTCCCTTTAGTTAATTTAGGGAGTCTATAATAATATTTATGTCGTGACAGTTATTATCGGACCCAGAGGTGATTAAGAAAACAACCAGCCCACCCGGCTGCTAGCCAGCGGATTCAATGGCTCCCGATAGTCTTATCTTCTCTAACTTTTCATCACCGATAAACTATGGTCAAGTTAGTTAGTTTTGCAAGAAACATTACCAATTTAAATCAAATTTAAACTGTTGTAATTGGCTGTTCATTACATCAGGAAAATCCGAAATCTATTAGACAATCTTCGAAACGCCATCTCTTCCGTCATTCTTGCTCTACTCAGTCTATAATTGAAGACTTCTTCTGGAGCGGTTAGTTTTGAAATTCTATTGTAACTCTTTTGTTCAGGCCAAAAATGTCGTCTCCAATAAAATAGAATGGCGTTTTTGCGAACTGACCTGGCAAAGGTTTAGATGGTAATTGCAGCTTTCCCTGGTCCAAAGCTCGGTGAAGTTAGCGATTTTTAAAAAATTGCAATGTCTGAAGCCCTCCTATTCCCCGCAACGTCTATGTACAAGAACCTATTATTTGCATCAAAGACTGCTAGAAGCACAGTACTAAATAAACCATTGTAGTTGCAAACATTCGATCCTTCGTGCCTTGGGTTCTCAATCCGGATATGGTTCCCATCTACAGCTCCTAAAGTATGCGGGAGTTGCCACATCTCTTTAAAACCTTTAGGAAAAATTTTTCTTTCTTCTTGGGTACAAGGAGTCTATTAGAAACAAATTCAACATAAAAAATAATTTATCTAATTGTACATGCACATACGCGGTCACATGTATTCGATTAATATTTAGCTTACTTTCAGATGTTGGGGCTTTTGAGCTTCAATATTGGAGTTAAGAGCTTCCGGAATAAATTTGTTTATAGTTCTACCCGATATACGGGACAAATATTCCAGGAACCTGTACGTATCTCCGGTGGCCAAAAAACGAAGTGCTACCGCAAGCCGTACCCAGGAACTTATTAAAGACCTCATCACAGTGTTTTGTGTTTTATCTTACAATCAACCTAAAATATATGTGCGTACATAAGTATATTAAAATATTTTTTAGAAAATCCAAAAAAATATTTGTTATAGTCATTAAATACTCGTACATATTCAATGTTATATAAACATTATATTTACACACATAGTACGTATCTGTATGCAAATATTTTCATTTGTAGTTATGCTTAAAAATTTAATTGCATTTGCATAAGACTTAGCAATTTAAGGAGAAACTCAAACTTTTCAATATCCATTTGGCAGAAAATGGTGTCGTTTGTATCCCACATTAAATCTTTTAACAGATGAGACTCCGAACTATGAATGGATTAACCCAATACCGCCCTTCAGAGGATTACTGTTCTTCTAGCATCTACCACTATATTAATTGCTTCAAAACAAGCAAACGTTTAAAACTTTTATATTTTCAACACATTTTAATTGCACACTTTAAAAACTTGCACACAACCTTCCTTAACAAATTATTTTATTTTATGTTTAAAGATATGCATGATATGAAGTAAGAAAAATAAATTTGATAAACTAGTTCCCAAAGCCAATTTCTGGGTGATAGAGAATTTTTGACTTTATTATTTCGCGAAATTATTGCTGCGCACTAACTGAGCGGGTTAAAGCTCTTAAATCAGTTGCTATTATTTTGGTACAATTAGTAATGGTCCTTCTTTCTTTGCACGTCTGCTTCTTGAATCAATTGTTTTTATTTTGATATGATAAGTAATGGTCCTAACAGTTCTTGTGTTCTTGCTTAACACGTCGGCTTCTCCCAAATGCTGCAAAAGTAACTTTTATAAATGCCTTAAAATATTTCATGAAATACTTAAGCTGAAAGTTCTCGCTTTAAAAGCGGTTGTCAAAAAAGTTGAATACGTGTATTTCAATATGGCAAGTTAGAGAGCATGACGCGTTGACGTCACTTGAAATGACGCACACAAAAAGTAGAGCTACTTTCTACTTTCGCATGCGTCAAACCAACAGATTTTACCTAGGGTGGGTGAAAAGATTAATATTATTTTAAAACCTATCGATTAACTCTATTGAAACGGAATTTTTTTTGTGTTGTTGCTGTACTGATAAAATTTTTTCAAAAGAAAAAAACTTTTTTGATAAAGTTTTGCAGGATTTTTATATATAAAATATATTAGTTTCGTTTATTTGCTACCTTTACATGGTAATACATCATGTACTTATCATGTAGAAGCATAATGTATTTAGTAGGAGAGAATACGGATACAAAATTTGACAACTGTTCGGTGAATGTTTATTTTTGAAAGGTGGTTTTACACGAAATGTATTTTACACATAATTTGTCACTTTTGCAATCCACATAAAATGGAGTATGCCTGTCAAATTTATCGTTTTACAGATGGTTTATAAATGTTGCTTTCACACGTACGTATGTACTTACATGTGACATAACCTCCAAACCAAAATAAAAAATTTAATTTTCCTTGTTATCATTCTTAAAACAACTGAAGACACATATTTTGACAGTTGAAAATAGAACGTGCTCTAATTGAGAACTTGTTATATGAATTTTGCACATGTGTTTCACACAAGAAATTTTTCACCCGTTCGCACGACATGTATCAATTTTGCAGTGAAAAATTTGACAGGACATATGTAAATTCGTGATCTTAATTTTGTAGTGTGCGGACGTGCTCGCGAGTGTTAAATAGAGCAAACATTCATATTAGTAATAGGTGGCAAAATTTTTTAACCATACATACATACATATATACATAAGAAAAAAAGTTAAAAATAAAACAAACTAAATAAAAAAAGCAAACGGTACATGAGTTACAGCTAGGGTTGCCATCCGTCCTCTTTTCCCCGGACACCGTCCTCTTTTTTGGGCATCCGGGGCAGTCCTACTTCTTTTTCAATAAATTTCCGGGGTTGTCCGGCTTTGTCGTGTGCACCCTGTAATAGTTAGCTCGGTGGGTTGGCAACGCCGTAGTGGTTTTAACAGCTGGTTTGGGGGCAGCTAGCAATAAATGGCGGGGAAAAGTGTGGAGACCTATGGGCGCGCGCTCCCGAAGTTACTTGCCGAGGTAGACAGCAAAAATGGCTCACTTTTTTTGATCCGGAAAAACAAGAAGTGGTGTTGTGTGGTCGAGCTGCAAATGAATAAAACTAAATAATTTAAAAAAATTTAGTAAAAACTGTTAGTTGTTTTTATAAAGTGGAGTGTGCGAAATTTTGTTGACGAATAATAAAATAAAGCGCAAAACACAAAATATAAAAAGAAAACACTTAACAAATAAAACAAAAAGACAAATTGAACATCAGAGAAATATATGGTGTTAGGTTTATACTTACTTACAACATAGAAACACAAACACATAAACAACATAAAACAATTTGAAGATTTTGGGTACAATCGAAGCTGCAACATCACAAACACCCGGGTAAACGCTTTGCACCAAGAGTCCAATTTGCGGTGGTAGTCTGTCATCTGGGCAAGTAACTGGCTCCTCCTGATCCTTGCAGGTACTGGCACTTGGACGGGAATCAACGGACGTAATCGACCTATGACAAGTTAACCAGAGTAAGTATTATATATTTTACTTATTTATAAGAAAACCGCAGAGTAACCGTGTGTTAGGGAAATTACGAAACCGTTAGTCATTCCTCTGGGTGGGAAAACCCAGAGTGCGCGCAGCGTAGGGTAGAGCTCTCTCCTCGTGCGTTTTGTTGTCGCGTCCGGAAAATCGTTCCGGAATAGTAGTGATTTCCTTAAGAACCGGATTGAAGGTTCTCGGAAGTAAAATATGTAAGTTGGTTAGTAAATATAAAAAAAAAATATAACTGACAGACAAATATAATTGGACGTAAGACTGACGAAGCCGTTCCTGCGGCATCTGCCGAAAAAGAGGTATTGCCGCCAACAAGAAATCCGCCATCATTATTTTGTCTGCCAATGGTTGCCGCCAAAATTGAGTGAAACCCCAAAGTGAAATGCGATTTTAACTGGAGAAAAAATCTTTTGCTGTTTTTTATTTTTTCACTATTTTTTTTTTTTTTTTACAATTTTAATTTCATTTGTTTATAAACAAAAATAACTTATTGAATTTTTGATTTAATTGCATTTATTTCCCCTTTATTCGAATTTACCTGTATTTTTTTTTAAAATTATATTGTGATGTTATGGAAATTAGATTAAATAAATTCTACCTTTTATAATGTTTAAATGAATTTTGTAGCGTTTTATATTAGCTTTCTTGGACACAGCATGATGGCCTAGAGCCCAACTAGGCGGTAAGTAGGGGTAAGGTAAGTGGTAACAAGCGCGAACTTGGGACATCTAAAAGCGTGATTCCGATGTCATGGAGGGGCGTCCAGCCTCGAGAGGGAGGGCAAACAAACTGGCGAAACACCAGCCAGTGATTGAAGGTGTGTGGTTGTCGGGAAGATGTCTGCATGTGCCGTGAACTTGTAGGACTGCTTTGGGTTCCCAAAAACTTTATTTTTACTTCTGTATGTACACCCCTAAGAATCTGGTACAGTTTTTGTAGCGGCTGTGAAACCGGATGTGTTGGCAAGAACCACCCCAAGACGGCGAGCTCTAGCCGGAGCAAAACGCCAGCGTACCAGAGCCGCCAACAGTCTGGTAACCCATATTTTTTTTTTCTGTTTTCTTTTCAACCTTCGTTGAAAAACAGCCGTACACTACAGCTTTTTACACTTTCCTTAAATTTTTTTTTGCATTTAAACTTTAAATCACACAGATCATACAATTAAAAAAAAAGATTAAGGTGCTTGTACAATTAGTTTTAAAAAAGCACGATACAATTTTAAAGTTCCTCCATGGTGGAATAAGAAGGTGGGATCGTCCCTTAAACAACAACTTCCTGTAAAATTTCAGCATGTATTTTGTTGTTGCTAGTTCCAGCTTGGTTGTCGAAAATGTAGCGAACACACATACACACAGTATACACAACCATTGTATAACATAAACAAATGTCCAAGCTAAGTTAGAAGTCACATGGCGGAAAGAGAAGTCAGCTGATCAGTTGTCCCTACCTTGTTCAATATACCTTGAGTTCCTCTTTGTATAAAATTAGTTTTATCATCACAGACTGTCGTTATTTTTCGAAGTGTCATAAAATAACTTGGCTATTATATATAAAACCGCCGACGGTTATAATAGTCGACAAAGATCTCTGCTTGTCAGCTGTGTGTTTTTTATAAAGTTTGTTTTGTTTGTTTGTTTTTGTACAGAAATGAAAGCATAAAAATTGATTAATCTTCTAAATTTAGAATGCCAAAACGCTAGAACACTTTTAACGAGGAGCTAAAAAAGAAATTTTCCTTTATGAAAAGGGGGAATGAAGACTGGATAGTGAATTGCACACTTTGCAATTCTACAATTTCGATTGCAAATAAAGAAGTACAAGACATCAATAATCATTTGGAGACACAGAAACATAAAATGGGATTTTCCAGCCAAGATTGTTTCACGAAAATCGATTCAATTTTTCCAAAAATTATGATCGACAATGAATTTCGAGTCATTGAGGGTTGCATCGCCTATCACACCATTGTTCATAACAGGTCTTTTTTTATCTTTGGACTGCACATGGAACAAATTCATTTTCTGAATATATCATCCGACGCGAGTAATTTTGGTGATACTAAAGGTGGTCTTATACGAGATGTATTTTACACATGACCTGTCAAATTTTTCACTGCAAAATTGATACATGTCGTGTGAACGCGTAGCAATATTGTTTGTATGAAACACATTTGTAAAAGTCACATGACAAATTTTCAATTAGAGCGCGTTCTATTTTCATCTGATAAAGCAAGTGTCATCAGCTGTTTTTAGAACAACAACAAGGAAAAGTAAGTTGTTTATTTTGGTTTGGAGGTTATGTCAGATGTAATTACATGCAAACGTGTGAAAGCAAAAATTGTAAAATGATCTCCGTGAAGATAACATACTTTTTTTTTGACAAACTTTTTGGTTCATTAAATTTTTCGGAGAGCGCATTAGATATTCTCTCGCAATATTAAATTGGTGCTGCCAAGCTTATACACACGCTTTTTCCATAGAAAATATGTGTTTTTAATATGGCAGCATTAGAAATTTTCATGGGAGAGGATTTTTGCCTTTAACAAACTTTTTTAGCATTTTAACAAACTTTTTGATGCATATGTAGATTTTATATAATTTCCCGACGTTTCGTCAATGTTTTGTTGACTTTTTTAAGGGATTTCGTCTATTTAGAAAAAACACACATTACGTTTTTTTTTTTAAATATATCTTAAAAATAAATTAGTTTTTTCTTACCAAAACAGGCAGCAAATTAACACCTGCTTCTAAAAACTTTTTTAAAAAGCTCTTGTATAGGCATATGTATATGAACACATATTATATTTATATCAAAATTTTTCAAACAAATTTTCTTCTTAAATATTTTTAGCACACAAACGTTTTATTCATATTATGAGAAATATCTAACTAACGAAAAAATTTTTTAAAAACGCATTGAAAAAATTTAGCTTTATTTTTTGGCTTCAAGTTTTTGTTTTTAGCTCTTTTTAGTTTTTTTAACCGTGATTTAGCTTTACCTTTACTTTAAAATCTGGTCACACTGCCAGGTGGTGTTACGAGCACAGCTGAATAACTTAAAAGTGACCATGGCTCAATAATGTATTTCACCATGGAAGTGACTTTATTGTAAATAGTTTTTCGAAAAAGTTGTTCGACACATAACTATTCCTGAGAAAAGTGGGTATGAGGGAATATAACCAATACCTCCCTCTATAAGACCCATGTCTCAGATTTTAGGCACATGTTTTTGTTTGGACCCAGTGGGTCGAACAAATTTTAAAGTAACTTTGTTGGAAATAGTTTTTCCAAAAAGTTGTTTGAAACATAACTATTTCTGGCAAAAGTGGATATGAGAGAATATAGCCAATACCTCCCTCTATAAGACCCCGGTCTCAGATTTTTGGCACATGTTTTTGTTTGGACTCAGTGAGTCGAACAAACTTTAAAGTGACTTTATTGGAAATAGTTTTTGGAAAAAGTTGTTCGAAACATTACTATCCCTTAGAAAAGTGGGTATGAGGGAATGTAGCCAATATCTCTCTTTATGAGACCCCGGTCTCAGTTTTTTGGCACATGTTGTTGTTTAGACCCAGTGGGTCGAACACGTTTTAAAGTAACTTTGTTGGAAATAGTTTTTCGAAAAAGTTGTTCGAAACATAACTATTCCTAGGAAAAGTGGATATGAGGGAATATAGCCAATACCTCCCTCTATAAGACCCCGGTCTCAAATTTTTGGCACATGTCTTTGTTTGGACCCAATAAGCAGAATACTACATTGGAATTGTTTGCAACAATAATTTTATATTTTATAAAACAAATGTAAATTTAATCCTAATTAAGTTAGTTTAATATCAAATTCATATTCTAATTTTGTTTAAAATTATTTTTTTATCAAAGCTTAAGTAATATTAAAAAGATTATATAAAATCTACATATGCATTAAAAAGTTTGTTAATGAGCTAAAAAAAGTTTGTTAAAAGCAAAAATTTTCTCTCATGAAAATTTTTGATGCTGCCATATTAAAAATACACACTTTGCATAGTAAAAGCGTGTGTATAAGCTTGGCAGCATCAATTTAACTAAATTTTTAGCGCCATTTTTAAATTGAGAGATTATCTAATGCGTACTCCGAAAAATTAAACGAACCAAAAAGTTTGTTATCTTCTGGCACGCTGTAAAATGACAATTTTGACAGACATACGCAATTACAAGTGGATTTCAAAAGTGGCAAGCAGTGTGACCAGATTTTCAAGTAAAGTTAAAGCCAAATCACGCTTAAAACACAGCTAAAAAGAGCTAAAAACAAAAAAATAAAGCCAAAAAATAAAGCTAAATTTTTAAATTCGTTTTTAAAAAATTTCCTTGTTATTTAGCAAAAGGCATATCACCGGAGCTTATTGAGGCCCAAGCCTCCTTGGATTTATCTTCTGACCACTCACCCACAATAATCACTATTTGCAGTCCTCGCCAAATCGCAAGTAGTAAGTTTTTATTAAAAAAACATGTAAAATGGTTAAAATATAAAAAAAATATATCAGCACCCACTGCTCTGAAAACCAACCACTAAAAACACCCAGAGACATCGATGATTGTCTGAACGGCTTAAATGAAAACATTATAAAAGCCATTGAACATGCTTCTTCTACTTACCGTCAGGCCAAGTACAACAAAATTTATTCTGCCGATGTGGAAAAACTTTTATCTGAAAAAAGGAGAGCCCGAAGAGAATGGCAAAAGCATAGATCACCTCAACTTAAAGCCAAGTTGAAGGAATGTACAAACCGATTGAAAAATTTGCTAGAGGTTCACCGATTGGCATCTCTTAAGGAACACCTCGAAGGTCTAGACTCGACTCCTCAGACGAATTATTCACTATGGCGAAATATCTTAAAAGACCCGTTATCGCGAAACCACCGCTACGTAATCTGAGAGGATCCTGGGCAAGAAGTGATGAAGAAAAATGTGATCTGCTCGCAAGTCATTTAACAAATGTCTTCACTCCAAATACATGCACTGACATGAGTAAATTACCACCTGTTGTTGCTAGATGCCCTATGGAATTACGTCTTCAGTTGTCAGATGTCGTAGAGGCTATCAATAATTTAAATGCTAAAAAAGCTCCTGGCATTGATGAAATCAGCAATAAAATGCTTATGGAGCTGCCATGCACAGCAAAAAGAATAATTCTTTTTATGTTTAACGCCATATTACGGCTCGAACATTTCCCGCCAGTATGGAAAGTTGCCTTGGTAAAGATGATCCCTAAGCCGGGAAAAGATCCTTCAAAGGTGGAGTCTTACAGGCCTATAAGTCTGTTACCAACTATGTCCAAATTGTTTGAGAAATTGCTTAAAAACAAGCTGACTCCGATCCTGAATGAAAACAACTGCATTCCAGATCACCAATTTGGATTTAGAAATCAACATAGTACCATCGAACAAACCCACAGATTGGTACAGGTTATAAGAAAAGCCTTTGAGGAAAAGAAATACTGCTCTGCGCTCTTCATAGATGTCTCTCAAGCGTTCGACAAAGTATGGCATGAAGGCCTGTTAAACAAATTAAAGCTCAACCTTCCATCTAATATTTTTAACCTACTAGAAAAGTACATAACCGGTCGACAGTTTAAAATCAAAGAGGGAAACCAAATAAGTTGTTACCAACCAATAGGGGCTGGTGTACCTCAAGGGAGTATCCTTGGTCCAATCTTGTACTTGCTTTACACGGCAGATATGCCAACAAACAGTTTTACGCACACGTCTACATTTGCTGACGATACCGCTTTTCTCAGTATTCATAAAGACCCAAGTTGAAAAATGGGCAAAGTTATAGGGTATTAAAATAAATGAACAGAAATGCACCCACGTTACTTTTACGTTACGCAAGGAAACGTGCCCCCCAATTCTTATTAACAACCATACGGTGCCTCAACGAATTGAGACGAAATATCTTGGTATTCACCTGGATCGCCGCCTCACATGGAAGCCTCATATAGATTCGAAGCTGACTCAAATGAAACTTAAAGCTGCTCAAATCTACTGGCTAATGGGTAGAAACTCTGTGCTACGTCTGGATTGTAAACTTCTACTCTACAACTCGATTTTAAAACCAATTTGGTGCTACGGTATACAATTATGGGGCACTGCTTCCACCTCTAACATAGAAAAAATACAACGTCGTCAAAATAAAATCCTAAGAATGATAACTGGTGCTCCTTGGTATGTTAAAAACAGCAACATCCACAAAGATCTGAAAGTTCCACTAGTTAAATGCGAAATTTTTAATTATGTGGACAAGTATTTAAACAAGCTGGAAATACATCCAAATCCACTCGCTCGAAACAACATAGTGGACACACCCGTCTAAAAGGAGGGATACTATTGCGCTTAGATGAAATTATTTATTTCCTTATGATAACTTAAATTTTAGTCTGGCACTGGCCGGACTAATATTAAATATATAGCCCGAAGATTTGAATACTTATTGTTAGTTCGCCAAAGGCGGAGATTCAATAATAAAAAATATGAAAAAAAAAAAAAAAATTTAGATATTTCTCATAATATGAACGAAACGTTTGTGTGCTAAAAATATTTAAAAAGAAAATTTGTTTTAAAAATTTTGATTTTATTTAAAAAAAATGGTAGACCCATACCTTAAGTAAGAAGAAAAATAATATGTGCTCATATACATATGCATATACAAGAACTTTTTAAAAAAGTTTTTAGAAGCAGGTATTAATTTGCTGCCTGTTTTGGTAAAAAAAACTAATTGGTAAGATATATGTATATTAAAAAAACAAAAAACGAAAATTTGTTTTTGTTTTAAATATAAATACTCACACACAATTCGTTCATTTTTTTTTTGACAAAAACACGTAAAATTTGGTAATTTATTTACAAACTTTTTTTTACAAATACAAACACGTTAAAACAATAAAAAATCGAAACTATAAGAATACATTTACACGGTGCAATTTTTTTAATATTCCTTCAATGAAATTTTTGTTTGTTGACAAAACGAGTATAAAAAGACTACTTTTCTACACAGTTCGTTTAAAAACGAAAATTTTCATTAAAGTTAAATAGGTACATACTTATATCATGAAAAATGCCTTTATGTAAATTTTGTTCAAGAAAAGAAAAAAAACATAATCTTTAATGTAAAAAGTTACATTGTATGAAAGAATTTTAAAATTTTTTTTATTTGTACATATGTGCCTCAATAAGTATTAAAAACCAATGACTGTAAAAATAAAAAAAGAAAATCGAAAAGTAAAATATATTATTATTTTTTTAAACCTATCTATAAAAATAATAATTATCGTTACTAACCGTTTTTATTTAAATTAAAAAAATTACCGTCTTGCTAAAAAAAGAATTATAAAGAACATGATTTTCAACAAATATAGTTTAATACTACCACAATGGTGACCTTTACTTGACCCTACGATGTTTCATTGTGCCTGCTTTTTTCTTAAAAAATTATTTTGATCGTATTTGATTTGATTTTTTGACAAAAATACACTTTAAAATTCTTATTAAATAAAATTATTAATAATAATTTGTTTTAACGAAAGACATTAAAGTTTTTACGTTTTTGAGCAATATATTAAAAGATTTTAAATTTAACCAAAAAACGGAAAAAATGTTTGTGTCGCATTTGGATTTTTTCTTTAAAATTGCCGCATTTAAAAGTATTTGTTTTGGGAAAACAAATTCTTACATTTTTTTATTGAATTTTTGTGCTGTTTCACGTTTTTTGAACGTCGGTAGAAGAAAATTATTATTAAACAAAACAATGGTTCGGAAACTGTAATGTTGTAAATTCGAAGAAAATTTTGAGCTTTATACCTTTCAGTATAACAGATATATACCAAAAAATATAAAAAAGCTAAATTCAATTCCGAAAAAAGCTAAAGGCTTAATGTAAATATTTCATGCTAAATGAAGAAAAATAAAGCTAAATTTAGCTCCAAAAAAGCTAATATGGCCACACTGGTGGCAAGTCATGTGTAAAATACTTCTCGTTTAAAACAACATTAAAGGTGTTACGAGCGCGATGCGGGCCGGTCGAATACCCAACTAGCTTCTGCGGCTTGCTCTCTGGGGGTGTTCTCAACCCTTGTGTAGACCCTGCTCGAACAAAAATAAAGAAAACTTCAACAGTACTCACCAAAAAAAAACACAAATACGAACAACAAAACGACAACACACGCTGGAACCATCTGGATGAATAGGAAGTTCGGTGTTTAACTTCAGCCGCCCATATCCCTTCCATGGCCGCGAAACATCCGTTTCCATAGTTTGCGGACCCCTTAAGCCCGTCGAACGTCACCTCACCACTTCTTCAACAATCCCCTTGAATAAATTTACTCACAAATATCCATGTTTAAAACATTAAAACTATTACAAATTTATTTGAATAAATCTTTAAAATAAAATATTCTTACCGATAAAACTACCATACTACAATCATACATACATTAACTTGATATTACAGAAATTTTGCAACAAAAAAAACTTAAATTTATAAAAAAAAACTCTCTTCACTCAATAACTCTTATTTTATATTTTCCGCACCCTCTTTTTTTTACAATATTTAGGTATTTGGGACTTCTACTACCTTAGAGCTCAAATTAATACATCCTTAACAAACTCAACGAAATTTCAAATCAAACGGTTATCTCTCTTCGCGCCTAAAGAAGCTCCCTGAGACGTTACACTTTACACAAACAATTTCCCGGCAATTTCCTATCCGCGGTTTAATTTGCGCCCCAGGTAAGTTCACAATTTTTTTTTATCAAAAACTCAAACTTTAATTTATTATATTTTTTACTTTCCTTTTCATATTTTACGCGGCTCGCGAGGGACGGATGTACTTAAATAACTAAAAGAACCACAGACACATGTAAACACTCACACAATTCTTACAATATAAAATCACAAAAAACACAACTACGATTAAATATATTAAAATTATTATATATGATTTATGAAATTTAAATTTGCATTTTAAAAGGTATTACTTTATAATAAAAAAAATTTAACTTTATATTTATGTAAATATTTAAATAATTCTTTAACTTTCCTAATTTTCTTATTTTTTCCTTTAAAATCTTTTCTTAATCAAACTCAAAAATTTAAAACAAAACCACTTTTTATAATAATTTCACTTTGAATAAATCTTTTAAAATTTAAACAAGAACTTAAAAAAAAATCTTTTGTTTTCTCTCCGATTAATTTTGTTGACGATGGAGTTTTTTAAAAATAAAACACAACAATCTGGCCTACCTGGCTTCCTCTTTGATTTTTGGTCCTGGATTTATTTTCCCCCAACTCTCTTTCCAGGATGTGAGGTTTTGCCAGCTATTACCCACACAAGATAACATATAAGAAAATTACACTTTTTCCTCACTACTTTTTTTACTTACGTAGGTCTTCGTTTTTTAATTGATCTTTTTAAAATAAAAAGAAAAACTTCTCCCACTGTCGGGTCTTGGGTATTCCTGTTCCCCTTTCCCTGGAGCGGTGATGCTTACTAAACTCTCCCCAATCTCTAAATGCACTTCGTTTTTTTATAAATTAGTTTTCACACAACTAACTTTTGCCTGTATTTTATAATATAATACAAACACTTTAAAAAAATAGTCTCAACAAAAAAAATGATTTTCTTTTATTATTTTTATTTTCAACTAATCACTTTTCCTTATATTATTTCCACTTTGCTTGTCTGTCTGTACTTACAATAATAATCTGATCTTCAGCCAAACTCACTTTTTATACCTGCAAAAATCTTGCGGTAACTATATATTTGAATATATATTTTTATATATTCTCGAAAATTCTCTTTTCATAAATAAATAAATAAATTATTAATAAATTCGCGCTTTTCTTTATTATTCTTTAATATTTTCTATATATCTCTCCCTTTCTCTGATCTGCAGATAATATAGTCACCACCCGGTTTTATCCTTACTAGGCAATCATAAAAATAACAAGAAACCGTAATTTACAATATTTACAAAAACTCAAATAAGCACTTAAACAAAATTTTCAAAACTTGAATGAAATATACAACGCTGAATTTACGCATACGTGGGCACTACTTTTCCGCTATTTTACAACTAAACACAGCCACACATACATTTAACATATATAAACGTCATTTCATTCAAAGGGACAACAAAAGGAAAACAACATGGTGGTAAGTATGTTTTTTTGCTAACATTTGGTTTTATTTTTATTTTCAGGTTTTTCGCTTGCTTTGGACAAAAAAATTCATGGGACTTTTTCAGGACATTGGTGAGTATATTCTAAACCCATATTTATACTAATTTAGCATAAATTTACAATTTTATTCACAGGTAAACTTTGGACACATTTATACACACACACAGAGCAAAAAAAATGTGTATAACCTTATAAAATAAATGTAACAAACACACACCGGGAGTTGGCTTAGGCATTTTATAATTAAAAGCCCTCCCCTAAACAAAATTTAGGTGTTAAGGGACGTGAGGCGGTAGGAAAGCAATAATTTGTCCTCCTCCCGACGGTTTTTTCACCCAGCGTCCACACCAAATTCTCCTTCAGGGCTGGACTTAGTTTTTTTTCGCATATCGGTGCCCATACCCCGCAACAAAACTCCGATTTCGATGGTGAATCATCATGAAAACGGTGTGCGGCTAAAAAAGAACATCCCCCACAAAAGACCAACGTGGGGAACTCCCACACCCTGACGTCTCTTCAGCCGGGCATATGACTGAAATCCCTCACTGTTACTTTCCAAAACATTTCGTCTTACTAAAAACGTTTAAAATTCATCTCCCTGTGGCTGCTATTCTCACTTCAAACACAATGGTACCAAAACACAAACGACATCTGCAACTTAACACAAGTACAACAAAAACAGGTATGCATGTATATAAAAAAAATTTGTTTATATAGTCAAGTACCTCACGTTTTATGTAATACATATATCTTGGTCATAGTTAAAACAAGTGTAAATATTAGACAAAACGACACACACTGATAAAAAAAAATTGAATTTAAATAAAAAAAATTCAATAAAAATAAAAACAAATTGAATATAAATAAAAAAAAACTTAATAAAACGTCGTTTTCTTAGCCTAATATTGCACTTCTTAAAACTATATCACAGATTATATATCACATTTGTTATTGCACTAAAAACTATTGAAATATATTGTGTATTACACCTTTATTTATTGCACATTGTGGTTTCTCATTGCAGGTACTCATTCTATCTTTGGGTTTGAGCTATAATATCCGGAGATTATCTTACGGGAAGTAATTTATATTGCTTTATGCCATATAACTATTACTTTGTTAAAATTTTATTTATCTATCTTCCTCAGGTTCTCTCATCATTCAAGACTTATCGAATATTTTATGACTACATAAGTGTTCTGGCTAAAGATGTTCACCTATAAGTATATATCCTCAATATTTGACTACAATCACTAACCTACATCACAGCTCTTACTTAATCTATTATTGCATGGGATTCTATAAGGTGAGTCAACTTAAAATTATTATTATAACTCAGGTACATATATATATTATTATTAGTGAGGTTGTTAAAGTTAGGCTACCAAAAACTAATTGGTAAAATAAACTTTATACAAAAAAAAATTATGGGTCTAGACCTTTATATCTTTCGCGTGATACGTACCAAGCGGTTTACCCTGTAGCGTCTCTAGGTCATACATGTCATTTCCTACAGACTTGGCTACTCTACATTTTAAAAACTTTTTGCAAAATTTAGAGTTTAGATTTTTACTAAAATTGCTCAATATCGTGTTGCTACGATAAACTTCTTGACCGGGTAACTACTCGTGCACCTCTATTGTACCTCTCCGCGCTTTTCCCATACGCCTTTTGCATATTTTGCTTCATCTTTTCTCTAATAATATTTAACTTGTCATTTCCATCAAACTCTATAATTTCGTGGTCTGTTAGTGATTTAAGCCCTCGTCCTAACTTATAGTCTGCGCCGCTAGTATACATATGGTAACCGAAAAGTGCAAAGAATGGGGTTACACCTGTGGCGGTACAAATGGATGTCCTAATGGCACATTCTATCTCCGATAAGTACAAATCCCAATCGCGATGATCTTTATCTAAGTAGGCTCTTATTGCTGCCAATACAGATTGATTTACTCGCTCGCTAGCATTGCTTTGCGGCGAATAAACTGCAGTCTTCAAATGTGTTATTTTGTATGAGTTTATGAGATTTTCAAAATTTTTCGAGACAAATTGACTCCCATTGCCGCTGTGTATGACTTCGGGTACACCAAACTTGTTGAAAATTTCATAAACTAAAAATTCAATAACATTATTTGTGGTGGCTTCTTTCATTGCCTTTAAAAAGATAAACTTAGTAAAGTGATCAACAACGATAAAGATATAGCAATTTCCTTTTTTCGACCGGGGATACTTTCCCATGAAATCAATGTATAATTTTTGAAACGGTCTATCTGTGACTACCTGTTGACCTATGTATGTTGGGACGAAGATTAATGTTGCAGGGTTTTGTTTGGTGCCCCGGTAGGCCAGTGGTAAGTGCACTAGTCTACCAGTCAGGGGGTTGTGGGTTGAGACCCTGGTGTAAGTCTGCTTCATTCTTCTGTTCTTTCTTTCTTTCTTATCTATTCTTCTCAAAAATTTCTTCTTTCCTTCCGTCTCAACCTATTTTATCTGCCTCTCTAGGTAACACAAAGGGACCGAATTAAGCGGACCCAAGTGAGCTGTATCCTTTCCTTCAACGGCTGCCTGTTCTACCTAACCTAGGGTTTTGTTTCTTTGCAAATTTGACAGTTTGCGATGTAGTGATTTACCTGCGCTGTTATTTTCGGCCAATAAAATTGCCTTTTTTAACGCTCGAGTGTTTTCGCTACTCCCCCATGAGCTGTTGTTGGCGTTGAATGTGCTTTTTCTATTATAGGTTGTGTAATGGTATCAGGAATCCACAATTTCCACTGACTTTCTTCAGTAAATGGATCTAAACCAGTCTTTTTGTAAACAAGACCATTCTCTACTTTTACATCAGGTAACATAGCTGCGTTGTTTTGTATGTGACTTATTAGGTTTAAATATTCTTGACTTTGAAACTCAGTAGTTTCAAACCCCAGTAAATCATCCATATTTATCTCATCTACACTACCTTCATTTGGTAATCTAGACAACATATCTGCTACGACATTCTCACTACCTTTTCTATGCTGGATCTCAAAATCGAACGCTTGTAATTGGAGTGACCATCTAGCTAGCCTACCAGTCAAATCTTTCAACGACATGAGCCATTTCAAACTGGCGTGATCGGTTATAATGGTGAATGGCATCATTTCTACATATTGTCTAAACTTTTTGACAGCCATTACTGCAGCTAGACACTCCTTTTCTGTGATTGTGTAGTTTCTCTGGCATGCATTGAGTTTTTGGGAATAGAACGCTATTGGGTGTTCTTCGTTCTCACCACTGATCTGATACAACACAGCACCAATCCCATAGTCACATGCGTCGCACTGAATGAAAAATCGCTTAGAAAAATCTGCATGACGAAGTACTGGAGCTGACGTTAATGCTTTTTTTAAACTTTCAAAGGCTGTTATGGCTTCAGGAGTTTTTTCAAATTTTGCTGACTTCTTTAGGGTGTCAGTTAAGGGTGACGATATCGCAGAGAAGTTTTTGATAAAGCGGCGATACCAGCCTGCGGTACCCAAAAAGCTTCGCACATCTCGTGCTGATTTCGGCACTTTTATCTCTCTTATCGCTTGGACTTTATCAGGGTCAGTTTTTAACATTCCCCCACCCACAATGAATCCTAAATATTTTAGCCGTTGAAAACAAAACTGAGATTTGCTGAGGCCAATTGTTAAATTAGCTTTCTTCAAGTACTTTGCCACTTCTTCTAGCAACCATAAGTGTTTTTCGAAACCATCTGATATTATTAATAAATCGTCTAGGTAGACGAAGACGTTGTCTTTTAGATGCGTTGGGATAACTTGGTCCATAAGCCTGCATAAACGTTGCGCCGCGTTGCAAAGGCCGAAAGGCATGACGCGAAACTGATACAGCGGGCGACCTGCAACAGTAAATGCGGTGTATGGCCTGCTTTTCTCATCCAACTCGATTTGCCAGAATGCAAATTTTAAATTGACGCTACTTATGAAATACGTCTCATAGATTCTACTCAATATGCCATCTAAATTCTGCAATGGATACGCATCTTTGATTGTAAGCTTATTGAGCTTTCTCGCATCCAAACAGAATCTATTCTTTCCAGGTTTCTTTACAATCGTTGTTCGGTTACTCCACGGACTCTCGCTTAGTTCGATTACATTTAACTCAAGCATCTTATCGATTTCCTTATAAGTTATTTCTTGAACAGCCGGCGATATAGGGTAATATTTGTCTTTTATGGGTTCAGCACCATCTATTTAATAACGTGCTTTTCTAGTGTGGTTCTACCTAACCCTTTCTCTTCAAAAGTATCAAACTTTTCTATTACCTCCTTAAGTTGACGTTGTTGCTCTTCATCCAGAATATGTGGTTCCATTTTATGATTAATTCTTTCACCTGCAAAATCTTCCAGTGCTTTACTCAATTCCATTTCCTCAATATTGAAAACTTCAGGGGCTAAATTAAACATTCGCCAAAAATCTATGCCTAAGTATAGTGTTTGTTCAAGATCAGGGCACAGATATAAAACTATTTTGTTAGTTTGCTTCTTAAAATTAATACAAACATTTATTTTGCCAAGTATTCTGTGGGCTTGGCCACTCGCGGTCTTGACATTCGAGAAAATAGGAGATATTTCAATCCCCAGATCTTCTACAAACTCTCTACATCCCTTGCCTAGAATACTAACGGATGCTCCACTATCAAGCAATCCTGACATTAGTTTGTCCCCAATTTTTACGTTTACAAAAACTCTAGGATCTTTCTCTTGATAGTCAACTTTTTTTACTGTTTCAACAACTAATTTCTTTATTAAACGTTTTCTTTTATAATGTTCTCTTATTTTCATAATACGTTTAGATATGGGTTTTGGAGTTATGGCTGGATTGAAAATTTTTGAGCGGACGTTATTGTAATACTCTTCTCGGACATTTATTGGCACCAAGTGTCTCATATGAGGCATGCAAGAAGATAAATCTTCAGTGGTTATGACGTTATTTTCACCAGCAGAATGGCTTACTGGTTTCCTGTCGGGGTGTTTGCCGGACGTAAGTTCCCTCTCAATCCTACGTCCCTGACACGGTTTCCCTGTTGGCAATCAGGACATTTTGGCGCAATGGTGTTTGGCTTACCGCAACGATAGCAAAAGAGATTCCTTTCCGAGGAGTTACAATCTCTAAAGCCATGCCCCTGCGCCTTGCAATTCCAACAGACTAATTGCTGTTTTTGTTGGATCACTTTCACAGCAGCTACTTCCTCAAGGGATATTTCGGCATCATCAGGATCTTCAACAGTTGCCTCGTTCACATATCTTGCTGGGCGTTGATTCGGAGCCAAGTTTCTGGATTCGCGTCTGAGAAAATGACGTTCAGCCTCCAGACATTCTACTCTCAACTGCTCAACAGATGCCACAGATATCGGGTAAACTATTTTTGCCACACTTTCTTTCAAATTTCGTTTTATTATCTTTATCATATCGTATTCACTTATAGGCTGTACCAATCTCGAGCGGAGTTTGCACAAGGAGTGGAAAAATGAATCTATTGACTCATTGACTTGTTGTTTGCGCTCAACTAAGTCTCGTAGTATCTCAAAATGGGAAATATTGGTTTGATATTGGCCCAATATCTCAGCCTTAAGTGCTGGCCATTGTAGATTACGCCGAGTGCGTATAAGGAGCCAGTACCACTCTTTGGCTGGACCTGTTACCAGGAGATGGAAATCTCGAAGGATTTCGTCCCAACTGATACCATAATGTGCCTGAAGGTGTTCGATTCTAAAGATAAAATCTTATACACTCATGTGAGAATTGTTGCCATCAAAAACTATACCCCATTTATCAACATGTATACTTATCTTCTCATTATTCACATTTACAGCTCTTGACTGACTTATGGGACTATGCCTACTGCCTATTAATGGATCACCGGGAGCTCTATTATTACCTGCAGACGTGATATTATTTGGTAAGTCATTTTCGTTTATTCTATAGTTATTATTACAATTATTATATTCAATCAAATTGTTTCTGGGCACTTCTACAATTCTATTTAAGGGATTATCATAATTGACATTATTTGCAAACATACTATCGGACTGACGTAAACTATTTGATTCATTTGACCGTGATCCACTAGCTGATAACTCCTTAACTACTTTCGTTAACTCTAATAACGATTTTCTTATATCGATCATTTCTTGTTGAACCATTTCCTTAACCCTTTGGTCAACATTGTTTTACTCATTGACAGTTTCCCCTACTGTCAAATCTCGGACATCGGACACAGTATTGATATTTGAACAACTTGCGGACGGACCTTGCTCTAAAATTATCGGGTTGTTAAACTCTCTTGTAACGGTATTTTGCTTTTGGCTGGATCTTGTATTGATTGAAGCTGACAGATCTCTAAAATTATCGTTATTTGCCATGTTTGATTTTCTTTGCTTCGGCTCTATTACACCTGTTGTGTTGAAATTTGTTTCTTGTGTTGGTCGCTTTCTAATCTTTTTATGGACCTGACTATTCATTACTTTTTAAACAACAAATAAACAAGAACTCCACCGTATCAATTCAATAAAAACTTAAATTTTCAAAAACAATTTAAAAGATAAAAAAATGATGTAAAAAAAATATAATGTATATAAAAAAGTAAAAATGGTAAAAAAAACAATTGATATATAAAAAAAATTGATTATAAATAAACAAAACAATCATGCAATCACAACAAAAAAAAACTACAACTACAAAAAAAATATACAAATAAATAAAAATGATATAGAAAACAATCAAATAAATAAATAAATTCAATAATAAATAAATCAATAATTCAATAAATGAGTAAATAAATAAATCAATCAATAAATAAATAAACCAATAAAAAATGAATAAATAAATAAAAAAAAATAAATAATTAAAAAAAATTACATAAAATATATAAAAACAAGTAAATAAAAAAAACAACAAATTAAATAAAAATAATAATTTTATAAAAGTAAATAAATTAATATAATAAAAATTTAATAACTTAGCAAATCAAAAAAAATGAATAAACCAAACTCACACACACTCAAAATAAATATTTAAATAATAGTAAATAAATTCTTCACTTAGTATTAAAATAAATTACTAAACCAAAAAAAAAACTAAAACTTCAATAAATTCACACAAAAACAAAGGGTTTCTTTCTCAAAAATAATATATTTATCCAGGGATTGTTGACGTGGCGGTATCGACGGTTATTTTAGTATTCTGGCTCTCCTTACTAGAGCTATTCAAATGGTCCAGAAATCAACGTTACACACAAAAAAAAACAAATTGGTAATTAACAAAAAAAAACATTTCTAGTTGTGCTCCGAAATTATTGCAACTTAATAATCTTCAGAGGCCAGTTTGAAAGATAGATCGACACAACGGACCTCTAACTCTTAGGTTGAGCGGATATCGCTTCCTCTTACAACTGCTCCACACATAGAAACTTAAACTGAAACTACAATATTACATTTACTTTAACATACGAGGTACGGCGTACGATTAGATTGACTTCATCACATCTAAGAACTTTCCATCTCTCGTTTTGAATATTTCGTATGTTTCTAACGTTAGTTAAAAAAGCAGAACGTATTCGCACAACGGACTTTTTAGATTATGACTAAAAACGGATACGACATTCGCTCGACCTTATAACCAAACGCTAGAAAATACGTTGGGCTATTGTTTAAAACTATTGGGCTATTGCACAGTGTTTGGGTCTTATACACTGCCTAAATTATCACTTATTTCTATTGGGCGCCATTTTATTTCTGTTACGAGCGCGATGCGGGCCGGTCGAATACCCAACTAGCTTCTGCGGCTTGCTCTCTGGGGGGTGTTCTCAACCCTTGTGTAGACCCTGCTCGAACAAAAATAAAAAAAAACTTCACAGTACTCACCAAAAAAACACAAATACGAACAACAAAACGACAACACTCGCTGGAACCATCTGGATGAATAGGAAGTTCGGTGTTTAACTTCAGCCGCCCATATCCCTCCCATGGCCGCAAAACATCCGTTTCCATAGTTTGCGGACCCCTTAAGCCCGTCGAACGTCACCTCACCACTTCTTCAACAATCCCCTTGAATAAATTTACTCACAGATATCCATGTTTAAAACATTAAAACTATTACAAATTTATTTGAATAAATCTTTAAAATAAAATATTCTTACCGATAAAACTACCATACTACAATCATACATACATTAACTTGATATTACAGAAATTTTGCAACAAAAAAAACTTAAATTTATAAAAAAAAACTCTCTTCACTCAATAACTCTTATTTAATATTTTCCGCACCCTCTTTTTTTTACAATATTTAGGTATTTGGGACTTCTACTACCTTAGAGCTCAAATTAATACATCCTTAACAAACTCAACGAAATTTCAAATCAAACGGTTATCTCTCTTCGCGCCTAAAGGAGCTCCCTGAGACGTTACACTTTACAGAAACAATTTCCCGGCAATTTCCTATCCGCGGTTTAATTTGCACCCCAGGTAAGTTCACAATTTTTTTTTATCAAAAACTCAAACTTTAATTTATTATATTTTTTACTTTTCTTTTCATATTTTTACGCGGCTCGCGAGGGACGGATGTACTTAAATAACTAAAAGAACCACACACACATGTAAACACTCACACAATTTTTACAATATAAAATCACAAAAAACACAACTACGATTAAATATATTAAAATTATTATATATGATTTATGAAATTTAAATTTGCATTTTAAAAGGTATTACTTTATAATAAAAAAAATTTAACTTTATATTTTTGTAAATATTTAAATAATTCTTTAACTTTCCTAATTTTCTTATTTTTTCCTTTAAAATCTTTTCTTAATCAAACTCAAAAATTTAAAACAAAACCACTTTTTATAATAATTTCACTTTGAATAAATCTTTTAAAATTTAAACAAGAACTTAAAAAAAAATCTTTTGTTTTCTCTCCGATTAATTTTGTTGACGATGGAGTTTTTTAAAAATAAAACACAACAATCTGGCCTACCTGGCTTCCTCTTTGATTTTTGGTCCTTGATTTATTTTCCCCCAACTCTCTTTCCAGGATGTGAGGTTTTGCCAGCTATTACCCACACAAGATAACATATAAGAAAATTACACTTTTTCCTCACTACTTTTTTTACTTACGTAGGTCTTCATTTTTTAATTGATCTTTTTAAAATAAAAAGAAAAACTTCTCCCACTGTCGGGTCTTGGGTATTCCTGTTCCCCTTTCCCTGGAGCGGTGATGCTTACTAAACTCTCCCCAATCTCTAAATGCACTTCGTTTTTTTATAAATTAGTTTTCACACAACTAACTTTTGCCTGTATTTTATAATATAATACAAACACTTTAAAAAAAATAGTCTCAACAAAAAAAATGATTTTCTTTTATTATTTTTATTTTCAACTAATCACTTTTCCTTATATTATTTCCACTTTGCTTGTCTGTCTGTACTTACAATAATAATCTGATCTTCAGCCAAGCATTATGTAGCCTCTACCAGTGTGTCTTATGACGTTTTCGTCGTTATTTTCAAACGAATTTATAATGGATTTTATTTCGGGATCTTCCATTTGTACCTCTCTAAACTCTTTGGCTCCTTTATGTGGAAAATCAACGTAAATTAACATGCATTCACACTTGGCTTCATTGTGGGTTTCAAGTGGGCATGGAGGCCTAGATAAGGTATCTGCAACCGCATTTTGACGACCAGGTGTATATTCAAATTGTATGTTAAAGGTTTGGAGTTGTAGGGCCCATCTTGCAAGACGACCCGTTGGGCTTTTTAAACTAAATAACCATTTTAGGGGTTGGTGGTCAGTAAGGACTAAAACTTCTGAACCTTCTATATACCCTCTGAATTTTTGAACAGCCCAAACTACCGCCAAAGCTTCACGTTCTGTTGTGAAGTAGTTTCTTTCTGCTGGCAGCAAGAGGCGACTAGCGTATTCAATTGGGCGTTCTAGTTGTTTCTCCCCCTGGAGTAAAACAGCTCCAATCGCATAGTTACTTGCGTCCGTTTTTAAAACAAAAGGCATATTTTCATTAACTTGCTGTAATATTGGTGGGGATGTCAAAAGTTTTTTCAAGGAGTTAAACGAATTTTGTTCCTTTTCAGACCATTTCCAAACTGCATTCTTTTTGGTTTAATCGGATAAAGGCTTTGAAACATTTGCAAACGAAGGTATGAAACGCCTGTACCAGAAGCAAGTTTGTAAAAACGATAGAACTTCTTTTGGGTTTCTTGGGGATTTTCTTAATAAAATGGCATTTGTTTTTTCAGGATCGACTTTTAAGCCGTCGGTTGTAAGTATATGACCCAAGTATTTGACTTCCGGTTTACAAAAGAAACACTTTTCTCGGTTAAGACGGAAATCAAATTCTTTTAGT
The DNA here is from genome assembly GCA_963583895.1 of Melanophora roralis. Classification (NCBI taxonomy): domain Eukaryota; kingdom Metazoa; phylum Arthropoda; class Insecta; order Diptera; family Rhinophoridae; genus Melanophora; species Melanophora roralis. The sequence goes on from OY757188.1 coordinate 45,932,913, forward strand.
CTTTTAAATGTTTGCTTAAGGTCAGAAATATGGGTTTTTAAATCTGTTGAACATATAATGATGTCATCAAGATAAGCCAAAATAACGATATTGGGTAATCCGCTACGGAATTTGTCAATTAGCCTTTGGAATGTGGCTGGGGCATTCTTAAGGCCGAAAGGCATGCGATTAAATGCAAAAACTCCGAATGGCGTTGTAAAAGCAGTTTTCTTTCTATCTTCAGCTGCTATTTTGATTTGCCAATAGCCGGAACGTAAATCTATTGTAGACATATACGGAGTTGTTTTTGCTGATTGTAAAAGATTGTCAATCCTAGGTAGTGGATATGTATCAGTTGTCGTGATCGCATTTAAGCGGCGGTAATCAATACACAGTCTTATTGAACCATCCTTTTTTGGTACAAGAACTACTGGGAATGCCCATGGGGATTCCATTGCTTCAATTATACCCTTTTCAAGCATTTTGTCCAGTTCTTGTTTTTAAATAATTTTCATTTTAGGAGAAATTCTGTATGGAGAGTTTGATATAGGATCATGTGTGCCTATTTTAATGTAATGTTCTATATAGGGAATAGGTATTTCTATATCTTTAAATATTTCCTCTTCTGATATTATTAAAGCTTCTAACATTTTTCGTTCATTTTCTAACAAATGAGGAGCTTCACATGGCCGTAACTTTATTTCTATTGAATTTAGTTCAATTGGCTTAAAAATTTCGTTGCAATAATCATTGCTCTTTACCTTTTTAAGAGGTGGGAATAAATTTGAGCTTTTTGGCGACTCTAAATTTTCTGGAATAGAATTTCCAAATATTTTCTTAATTCCCCCGGGTGAGTATTCATTACTTCCCTTTTCAAACCATGATAAAAACTCCTTTACTTCATTAGGCATAGCATCTTCTGAAATATCTATGTTATTAATAATTTGTGGTTGGTTTGTCTTGAAATCAAAAATTTTAGAAGGGTGGTCCTTAAAATACCAAGTACGCTGAGCTAAATCAAGTACGATACCGTTTTCTTCTAGAAAATCAATTCCAATTAGGGTTCTGTTGCCTATAGCTTTTGGCAGACATATAAATTTTATCTTTTTTAATCGATTACCAATAATAATATCAACTGTTGTAGAAAGAACGTTTTCATTTGTTTTACTTCCATCAGCTAAAACAAGTTCTGCAAAAACTTTTTTAAATATAACACCTTTTTGCATTAACTTTTGGTAAAGGTAAAAACCCGCAACACTCGTTCGAGCCGCTGTGTCAAAATATGCTTCGCCATTTAATCCTGCAATGTTTATTTTTACTATGGGAACATTTCGGCCAACTAAAGAAGTATGAAGCGAATTAAAATCTAAGGTTTCTTCTCTGCCATTCAAGATGTCTTTATTACAGGATGGACAGTTAGACCGATAAAAACCTGGTGCTCTACAACCGTAACAATTAAGTTTTATTTCTGGTTCTTTTACGTGCTTATGTTTTTCGGCTTCAATCTTTTTAAAACAGTTTTCTGCCAAATGGTTCTTTTTCCTGCAATATGTGCATCTTAAACCTGAAGTTTTTGAAATTTCAATAGATTTCCCTTTTTCGACTCTCTCCTGTTGGTTTTCTGAAACCATTTACTCTACTTCTCTAGCTTTATGTAGCAGCTCTTGAAAGTTTGATACGCTATCTCTAGGTACCTTTTCTCTAACACGAATGTTTAGTTGACCAAATAACATATTAAGCATTGACATTTCTGATGGTTTTTCAGATAACTGAGCAAAAAGCCTTCTCTTTCTGCAAACAAAACTGTCAGTACTTTCAAAAATTTTTTGTTTTTCATTAAAAATTTCGTTATAAATGCGCCAATCTGGCTTTGGCGGGGCAAATGCCTTTCTTAAAAGATCAACTGCATCATTAAATGTTTGGGCCTCTTGTTTGACTCCTTGCCATCAGGCAGAAGCATAGCCTTCTAAAAGAAGTGGTAAACTTGTTAGGGCTAAAAAATCTGAAATATTTTCTGCTTCTTTGTAAACTAATATCGTAGCTAAGAAATCTTCAACGTTTGTGGAATTACGGCCACCATTAAAACGGGACGTTCAGTTGCTAAAAGTAGTTTTTATTTCTGGCCTTGCCACTAAACCACCTACAAGTTCTCTGAACTGAACGTCGGTCAAAACCATATTAACTGGGGCTTGTGTTTGGCTCATGTTACTTGACGCAGACTCATTACTTTGGCTTGGTTGAACTCCAACGGCGCTTGGAGTATCATTCCCAGTGCCACCTCTTATAGGCCGTGTGTCATTTGGGCTATTCGTGGACGTATTGCGAGGACTTCGGCTCATATTTAAAGAAAATCTAAGTAAATTTTACTTAAAAGGGGAATTTGAAAAGTTGGGAAACCCTGGTTGTAAAATAAGCAGTAAATACTTCAGCTTACGGAAAGTAATATTTTATGTTCAAAAAACAAAACAACACCAGGTTGGTCAAAGTACAAACAACACGATGCCGAAAATTTTACACAACAATTTGATGCAAAACACTAACAAGCCGATGAGATTTATTTAAAATCAAAGTTAAACTCCAAAACGTCCTTCAAAAATTAGCTTCGTCAAACAAATGTTTAAATTTTCTTGATTAAAAATTTTCGTTGGGCGGCAGTTGTAGAAAGGAAGAATTAAATATTCCTCTCTATTATTAAGTTATTAGTTTTTTAATTATGAAAGTTAACCCAGGCCAAACGATATATGTACGTCTTAGCTGGGTAAAACTTATTAATATTTTATGTGATTTAGGAAAGGGACGGTTCGGTCTATTGAAGTCTAGAACTCTCCCCTTTACCAATCAGCCGCTTATTTATTAAAAGAACTAATCTTTTTGGTTGATCATAAGCGAATCAATTTTATTTTTGAAAGTAATCTTAAACAGATCTTAAACATTTTAAATCTTTTTAATTGTACCGTTAGGTCTAAAAATAACAATTGAGTTCTTTTATAAGAGACAAGAAATAAATGAGTTAAAATAAAAAGAATAATAAAACAATAATAACCAATGTATATTTGTATATTGAGTTGTTATTGTTTTACATAAAATCAATATTTGCAGCAATAAAGCAATATTACATAAAAATAAAATTACAGTGCATAACATAAAAAGTCCAATAGTATTTTTTTAAAAACAATTTACAAAACAATAGTTAAACAAAATAATAACAACAATAAAATTAATCTTGTTCCGCTACAATTTATATAAAATAAAATAAAAAAATTTAGAATTTTTATTTTTTTAGGAAATGCAGAAGCAATCTCTATGGAGAGGATTTAAAAAGTAAGTAATCTAACACATTTGTTGCACCTCAAGGTTTTAACAAACAATTTTCTTATCAACAGAACTATTTCCGGCAGCCAGTTCAAGAATCAATGCAAGTACTAAGGGCAAGTTTGGCTCCTGAAAAATTCAGGTCTTGTTCCTCTGCTTCCAAAAAAAGAGAATTCAAGATTTCCTTTGGAACCCGGTAATCGTTTTCCTTTCAGGTATGTTCCAGAGGTTAATTTTGCTTAGACGGTACCAAAAAGTAAAAGGAAAAAATGGCATTTAATCATGAAAGATTTTTTCAAGTTTTGAAAGGCTTTTTCGCGTTTATTTAAACTTTCAAAACAAATTAACCTCTAGAGCATACCTGCATAAATAAAGTTAAATGTGTAATATGGGCAAGATTTTTTTTTTCTAAAATTTTCAATAAAATATTGTGAATCAAAATAAAAACATTTTAGTTTGGTTTGGAGATTAGCTAATTTAAAAAAGGTAAATTTTGCTAAAATTATAAGGGTAATGTACTTTGCTAGCGTTGTTGGTTCAATAAAGTTTGCAAGTAACTTTGACAAATTTTTTAGTTGATTTTTAGAACATGGGAACCAACTAAAATTTAAGGCATATTACCTTAGAAACATAGTTACTGCCATTATACCCTTTTTTTTAGTTGAATTTATACCATGTTTTAAGCAAATATAACCTATAGAATTTTTTGTGTGTATATTAAATTAAAATCATTTGTACCAATAATTTTGAATGCGACTGTAATTAAAACCTGTATTCATACATATATTCTTTTTGTACTTTTCAATGATAATAATTAATATTTAAATTTTAAGCAAGCAACAACAATTCATTATCATTTCGTTTCGCTGGGCTAATCAATTGAAACCACTTGAACCAACAACAACATCATTGTGAGTAATTGATTATTTTTTGTAATTTTTATTATATCTTTCATTTTAACTATATGTAACTGGTTTGTCAGTCTGTCCCCTTTAATTTCATACTTAATATTGTTTAATTTATTACTTTGATCAAAACAAAAAGAAAGAAGTAGATTCATTGAATTGGTTTGATTATGGTGTAATGGTCCTAATCTAAGATTATGCTTACTATATTTTTTTTATTATATCTTTTCAATAAATTGTAAAAACTGTTTTGTTGTTTGCAATCTCAAATTTCTTTTTATATGGGAAGGATAGCTAAGGTAAACTGTTACAGTATGTAGAAGAAGAGTCAGTAAATTAAAGAGACAGATTTTTATATGATTTGGGATATGTAATCTGCCAAGGTGTCGACTATGAGTCAATTGGGTGGGAACAAAATTATCCTACGTGGTACAACACCTCGCCACGATTTGATATTAGATTTTTTTTTTGGTTACTCTTGGTATATGCAGGCATAAAGAGTAATTATGTGTTTACGCGCTTTAATACCGGGTTAAGAACTAATCTGGCAGAAATAAACTAGTCGGGAGATCTTTTATATGCCTAATTTAGCTCAGATTTTCTCAGTTTCATCAAGAGCATTAAAATGATGTAAAGTATTGTCAATTTTTGACCAAATCTATCAAGCCGTAACACATATGGCGCCCAACGAAAAGGCCAATAAAAAGGCCTAACTAATATCAGTAGAATCTTTTCCGAAATAGTTTTTTTATTACCTCTTGGTACATAAATTGAAGCAAATTACTATAATAACACCATTTGCATTAAAGGTAGTTTGTATAAGTCATAATTATTGAAATGATGTATTTCGAAACTATAAGCGATACAATATAAACTTACATTTTTATCTTTTAGAGTCCTAAATCTGGAATATAAATTCGGATTTTGCTGCATCACGGATTTCATTTGTAAAACCTTGCCTTACTAAAAAAGTCCATTTTGTTTCTCTTGTTTTAACAAAAGTTGTAAAATGTTGTAGACAAAATGCAAATATACCTATATACTGTTTCGGATAAAATAACATATCTTACTTAGGCTTATCTTTATACCTCTATACATATTTAAATTTATTTTTTGTTGGAAGTTTGCGTTTTTTATTTAATTTTTTTTTTTGAAAAAAGGAAAATTATTTTTTTTGGCAATAGAAACATTTTGTAATCCTTTTACACACAGTGTTATTGTACCATACTGAGTGGCCTATTATGAACACACGGGAAAATATATTTAAATTGATATACAAGAGCGCCCAACTACTTTTAGGGCTCGTGTCTTACATTCGACTATACTAGATAAATCCCACAAGCACAAAGGTGCCACTAACTTGTCTTCTAATATAGTTGACAAAGACCAAGTAGCAATGAGCGATTCAGATTCATTACCCCGACCTTTAGAAGGTAAAAATAATAATGTTTCACAAAATTCACACAACTGCCAATCCGGGCCAGGTCCTAACAACCATAGCTTAAATTCTGCCACACCGTTTGAAACCTTAATATCACTTATGGAACAAACCATGCATAGTACAAGGGAAGAATTTCAAAGGGAACTTTAGTCATTAAGAGACAGTATTTCTCAAATGGGCAATGGAAGTAGCAATAGTTCTGCTGCTGGATACGCAGGTGTCTCAAATGTCAATTTAAATAGGCCTCCGTATATCAACAATGTAGCTAGCGATTTAGGTATCAAATTGGAAAAATGGAAAATCGCCTACGACGGGATCGGATCAGTATCAGATTTTTTATTTAAAGTCGAAACTTTAAGCCAGCGTACCCACTGTTCCGATTAACACCTAATGTCTAACTTCCATGTGCTACTAGAAGGCAAAGCGGAGCGATGGTATTGGCTGTTTATGAAACAGAATCGCGGTGTAACTTACCCGATAATTAAATATGAGTTGACAAAGGAATTTGGCCATTTAGAATCACAGCATGATATATTACTAAAAATTTCGTTGCGAACACAGCAGCATAAAGAGTCATATGATGATTTTTATACAGCTCTTATATCAATGAGCTCAAGGCTACAAAGCCCTTTGCCCGATTTAACTTTAGTTGACCTAATTAAACGGATTTTACAAACTTACCTTAGGTTATTTTTATTTAGCTCCGATGCTAGAACCCTAAATGATTTAAGGGATATTGCGCGAAAAGCTGAGAAAGTCCTCCAGGGTAACAGGCACTCTACGCAAAGTGTAAACTTAGGGCGTAATATCAGGGAACTTGATTCTGATTTTTGTGATTTGGATAGCTTGGTTTTATTTGATCCACAACTTAAAGCACTTCAAATTTCTAAAAACGTTAAAATTGATTATCCAGCTATTAAATGCTGGAACTGCTTGTCCCACGGACACTCATATATATACTGTGGCAAAGACATTTCAGAACGTTTTTGTTTCAAATGTGGACAAAAGGGGGTATTAACGCCTTTGTGCCCAAGGAAACATATATTCCAGGGAAACAGGAATATGGGCGAAATGGCTACCGGGAATTTTCGTACATCCCACAAAACCCTGAGTTCATATTAGAAACATATTTGGCAGAGCCTAATTTAAATTTTGATAACAAAGTGGATAATCCCAATTTTGACAAATTAATAATCCGGTATATTGGAAAGATTCTTCAACACAGACTGAAGAGTTAAGGGCTAGTAAAACCCCTTTTGGCAGTTTAGTTCGTAAAAAACTTTATTCATGTGACACTCCCTCCTTGAAAATTCTTAAGTGTAGACAACGTTTTAAAAAACGTAAACACTGTCGTAAATTACTAGAGTCAGCAATCTTGAACGAATCAGACGATCGACCGTTTTAAAAGTTAAAGTTTGAAGACACCATTTTACGCCTACTCGACTCTGGAGCTAATTTTTCCGTTTTCCGTAGCAAATGGGGTAAAACAAGAAATAGTAGGGTTTTGTGAATTACCGATTAATTGTAAGGGCGTTACCAGAGATATTTTGTTTTACGTTAAACAAGAAGCATATTTTGGAATGAATTTCTGGCGTAAATTTGCACTAGCTCCTGAAGTAATTCCCATAGTTTCCGAATTGGAATTCCAACCCCTTGCCGCGGATAAATGTAACAAAAGCTAAATTTGGAAAAGGCTATTTTGGAATTTCCCTCATACGAGAAAATGGGGTTGGGGTGTACAGATCTGGTGGAGCATAATATTGATACTGGTGATGCTGCTCCGATTAAATGCAAACATTATCCGCTGTCCCCACCGCGTCAAGATGAAGCATACAGGAAAATAGACCGCCTGTTAGGCATGGGAAAAATCGAGGAATCAAACTCACCCTGGTGCTTTCCAGTCGTTTTAGTTCCAAAACCAGGCAAATTTTGTCTTTGTTTTGATTCCCGAAAGCTTAATTCTGTCACAAAGAAGGACTCATATCATATCATATCAAATGGGTTACTTAGTAGGTTAAAAGACACCTTTTTTATAACCGGAGTTTATTTGAAAGATGTTTTTTTCCAAATAAGATTAAGACAAAAATCGAAAGAGAAAACTGCTTTTGCCGTCCCTGGTAAGCCCTTTTACCACTTCAAGTACTTACCATTTGGGTTGTGTTGAACAGGCTTATGGATAAGGTCATTCCTTCGCGTTTACGAGAAAACGTCTTTGTTTACCTGGACGACCTTCTCGTGTGCAGTCCCGATTTTAATTCACATATCGCTCTCTTAAAAGATGTAGCAAACTGCTCGAAAGCTGCAAAGCTTACAATAAACGTGGGAAAAAGGAAGTTTTGCCAGACAGAGATACGTTACCTGGGATATATCGTATGGAATGGGATTCTGAAAGTTGAACCAGAAAAAGTTGAGGCTATGAGGAATTTTAGTGTCCCAAAAACACCTAGGCAAGTGAGGAGGTTCATTGGTATGACCAATTGGTACCGATCTTTTATATTTAACTTTGCCGATATTGCAAGGCCCCTTATAGATTGTTTGAGGAAAACGCTGAAGCCCTCTAATTTGACTGAGGATGCAAAGTTATCGTTTGAGAAGCTAAAAGACGCCCTATCTGCAGCCCCTGTTTTAGGGCAGCCAAAATTTGATCGGGAATTTACTATTCAATGTGACGCCTCACGCGTTGGGGTAGGAGGTGTACTGTTTCAATACGATAACGCCGGAAAAGAACATCCAATTCCTTTTGTTTCCCAGAAACTAAACAAGGCTCAGAAGAACTACTATGTAACTTAGCTTGAACGTTTGGCTGCACTCGTTTGTGTTAACCGCTTTAGACCATACATCGAGGGACTTACTTTTAGAATAATTACCGACCACTCGTCTTTAAAGTGGCTAAAGTCCCAAAAGGACCTTAGTGGGCGCTTAGCGCGGTGGAGCCTAAATCTGCAGCGTTATGATTTTCAGATCGAGCATAGGAAAGGTTCTTAGAATGTTGTACCAAAAAGTCTTTAGCGTATGGATGTGGAAGAATTACACCGAAGGTGTAATTAAAGCTGCACATAATTCAGCTTTGTCCTGCCACGGTGGGTTTCTCAAAACACTTGCTCGTTTACATCAGAAATACTACTGGCCATCAATGGCAAACTATACAAAGTTATACGTTAGTAACTGTGACAAATGCAAGGAGGTAAAGTCATCTAAACAAATTTCGAGGCCTCTAATGGGAAGGCAATTTATTTCAAATAGAAGTTTCGAAAGACTCTATTGTGATTTTTTAGGACCCTATCCTCGGACAAAGGCGAATAATGCTGTTATTTTCATTTGCTTCGACCATCTCACTAAATTAGTATTTTTAAAGGCATTTAAATCAGCTTCGTCTGCCAACATTATTTTGTATTTTCAAACGGAAATTTTCCCTACGTTTTGGGTACCTTGATTCGTACACAGCGATAACGCAAAGCAATTTGTTTCAAATGAAATGAAAGATTATTTTAATTTATACGAAATCGATCACATAAAAACTGGATTTTATGCTCCTCAGTCCAATGCATCACAACGCGTCAACAGGGAATTACTTACAAAAATAAGGTGTTTTTTTAGATAACCATAAGGACCACACTGCTTGGGAAAGATATATTCCCCAAATTTTTTCTGTTATAAGGAGCGGATATCACTCAACAATTGGATGTTCCCCATATTACGCAGCATTTGGACAGAACATGGTGCAACATCCCTCTGCATACAGGATTTTGGACAAATTAAATTACTTGGATGGAGAGGATGTACAATTGCTGACAAACACGGATAAGTTGCAAAGAATAAGAAATGAAATCAAGGAAAATTCGGGTAAAGCCTATGAAAAAGCGTGAAAATCATACAACCTGAGATCCAGACCAATTCGTTTCATAAAGGACAAATAGTTTTTCGAAAAAATCTTACATTAAGCGAAAAAAATTACTAGAAAGTTTTTGCCCACGTACGTCAAGTGTAGGATTCGAGAGAAGATAGGTACCAATTTATATGATTTGGAGGACTTGAAGGGAGTGTACATGGGTAGATACCATACTTCGGACATCAAGCAATAATTTTACAAGTAATATTTAAATTATATTAAAATTAGTTTCAACTGTTTTGTTTTATAACACAATTTGACCGGCTTTTGTGGGCCGTGCCACACTGTAGTTGACCAAAAATTGACTTACCCGACTTGTTGTAATCCTTAGTTAAAATTAGAAATCTATTTTCTGTTTGTATTTCCATTTGTAACAAAATGTCACAACGAAGCAGATTTGTTACGATTTTGTTTTGTGTAGGGCATAACTTGCATATTGATGAATTTTTTTTCTATATTAAAACACAAGTGTTATAGTCAATATCTAGCATGTTATAAGTTTTTTTCGTCTCTTTGCTGGATACATATTTACACAATTTTAAATACTCCTATTGTTTGTACATATCTACATAGGTACATATTCACAGGCAAAAACAAGTATATACATTTATACACCTGATCTTGAACTCTCAACTCAAGTTTAATTTTATGCGCATATATGGTCAGAATTGTGTCGTATTAATCTCGTTTTTTTAATGAGAGGCTTTCGTTTTTTTTTTTTGCCTAAGATTAGGTGATAAGACCACCAACTAAGATATTAAAGCAAATCAATATATGATAAACCGAGAGCAAGTTACATCTCATGAGCAATTATCATTATCCTAGTGAGTTCAGTAAGAATAACAACAAGTGCGCAAATTGTGGAAAAAAATATATAATTTATTAATCAGTGGAAGAATCTGAAAACGTGCAAACTTTTAAGAAAAATACTTTTCCACAAGAAATTGACGCATAGCAGTCAGATATATGTATATACCTCTTTCTAATTTTCTTAAGGAAAGTGCCTTAATTGCAACTAAGTGCTTCATTGTTGTATATTGCCTACACAATACACATTTACTTCTTGATTTCTGGCGGTTACCGGGCGACTTGGGAAACCCCTAGCTCGAAAGTCAAAATATTTTTTTTTAACGCGGGAGCCAGATTTCTACGTATGTGAACGGCCACCGGGATCAAATATTTTGGAGTCTTCAATGAGGTTAACCTTACCAAGTAACAAGCAATAACTATATGCTATTTTTGTTCAACAAGAAAAAATTAAAAAAAAAATAATTAAAAAAAAAAGTTTGAAAAAATAAGATTATTTATATGATGACTTCAGTCCGTTTCCAAATTGTCCCCTTTAATTTCATTCTTAATATTGTTTAATTCATAACTTTGATCAAAACAAAAAGAAAGAAGTAGATTCATTGAATTGGTTTGATTATGGTGTAATGGTCCTAATCTAAGATTATGCTTACTATATTTTTTTTTCTTATAATTATGTCTATTTATTCGGCTTAAGTTCATTATTAAAAATGTGATAGCTAAGAATGGAAATTTTTATTAAAAATTAAGTAATTCCGATACTAGCCGAGTGTAATGCATTTTCGAAATCAGCTACGATTTCTCGTCAGCACTCTTTCTATGCGGTTCTACTGTAAGTTGAATGTTGATTTGTTCTATTTAAACAAACTTTAATTAGAATTTGAATACTGGAATTCTATTCATATTCTTTTATTGTTTAGACCGAACTAAATCACATACAACTCTATGTTCTCTTATTCTCATTCTATTTGCATTTATCACTAGTTACTTCTATTATTTATTTTTATTTTCATTTTGCTTTTGGCCATCCATTGGATGACACTAAATTTATTTAATTTTTAAATATTTTTTATATCATTCTGTTATTCGATTGCTTTCGATAATTTTTCTATTCATAATTTTACATTGAGCCATGTGTTTGTAATACATTTATGGTTATTTATTTGAACTTTTTCTATATATCTTATAATTATGTCTATTTATTCGGCTTAAGTTCATTATTAAAAATGTGATAGCTAAGAACGAATAGAAAAATTATCGAAAGCAATCGAATAACAGAATGATAAATAAAAATATTTAAAAATTAAATAAACTTAGTGTCATCCAATGGATGGCCAAAAGCAAAGTAAAGATAAAAATAAATAATAGAAGTAACTAGTGATAAATGCAAATAGAATGAGAATAAGAGAACATAGAGTTGTTTGTGATTTAGTTCGGTCTAAACAATAAGGAATATGAATAGAATTCCAGTATTCAAATTCTAATTAAAGTTTGTTTAAATAGAACAAATCAACATTCAACTTACAGTAGTACCGAATAGAAAGAGTGCTGACGAGAAATCGTAGCTGATTTCGAAAATGCATTACACTCGGCTAGTATCGGAATTACTTAATTTTTAATAAAAATATCCATTCTTAGCTATCACATTTTTAATAATGAACTTAAGCCGAATAAATAGACATAATTATAAGATATATAGAAAAAGTTCAAATAAATAACCATAAATGTATATTTTTTTTATTATATCTTTTCAATAAACTGTAAAAACTGTTCTGTTTGTAAAATGCAATCTTAAATTTCTTTTTATATGGGAAAGATAGCTAAGATAGACTGTTACAGTATGTAGAAGAAGAGCCAGTAAATTAAAGGGACAGATTATTATATGATTTGGGATATGTAATCTGTCAAGGTGTCGACTATGAGTTAATTGGGTGGGAACAAAATTATCCTACGTGGTAAGCCACCTCGCCACGATTTGATATTAGATTTTTTTTTTTTGGTTACTCTTGGTATATGCAGGCATAAAGAGTAATTATGTGTTTACGCGCTTTAATACCGGGTTATGAACTAATCTACCAGAAATAAACTAGTCGGGAAATCTTTTATATGCCTATTTTAGCTCAGTATTTTCTCAGTTTCATCAAGAGCATTAAAATGATGTAAAGTATTGTCAATTTTTGACCAAATCTATCAAGCCGTAACACATATGGGGCCCAAAGAAAAGGCCAAAAAAAAAAGGCCTAACTAATATCAGTAGAATCTTTTCCGAAATAGTTTTTTTATTACTTCTTGGTACATAAATTGAAGCAAATTAATATAATAACACCATTTGCATTAAGGGTAGTTTGTATAAGTCATAATTATTGAAATGATGTATTTCGAAACTATAAGCGATACAATATAACCTTACATTGTTATCTTTGAGAGTCCTAAATCTGGAATATAAATTCGGACTTTGCTGCATCACGGATTTCATTTGTAAGACCTTGCCTTACTAATAAAGTCCATTTTGTTTCTCTTGTTTTAACAAAAAGTTTTTCAAATGTTGCAGATTAGTAGGCAAAATGCAAATGCACCTATATATTGTTTCGGATAAAATAACATATCTTACTTAGGCTTATCTTTATACCTCTATACATATTTAAATTTATTTTTTGTTGGAAGTTTGCGTTTTTATTTTATTATTTTTATCTTTATACCTCTATACATATTTAAATTTATTTTTTGTTGGAAGTTTGCGTTTTTATTTTATTATTTTTTTTTGAAAAAGGAAAATTATTTTTTTTTGGCAATAGAAACATTTTGTAATCCTTTTACACACAGTGTTATTGTACCATACTGAGTGGCCTATTATGAACACACGGGAAAATATATTTAAATTGATATACAAGAGCGCCCAACTACTTTTAGGGCTCGTGTCTTACATTCGCCTGTACTAGATAAATCCCACAAGCACAAAGGTGCCACTAACTTGTCTTCTAATATAGTTGACAAAGACCAAGTAGCAATGAGCGATTCAGATTCATTACCCCGACCTTTAGAAGGTAAAAATAATAATGTTTCACAAAATTCACACAACTGCCAATCCGGGCCAGGTCCTAACAACCATAGCTTAAATTCTGCCACACCCTTTGAAACCTTAATATCACTAATGGAACAAACCATGCATAGTACAAGGGAAGAATTTCAAAGGGAACTTTAGTCATTAAGAAACAGTATTTCTCAAATGGGCAATGGAAGTATCAATAGTTCTGCTGCTGGATACGCAGGTGTCTCAAATGTCAATTTAAATAGGCCTCCGTATGTCAACAATGTAGCTAGCGATTTAGGTATCAAATTGGAAAAATGGAAACTCGCCTACGACGGGACCGGATCAGTATCAGATTTTTTATTTAAAGTCGAAACTTTAAGCCAGCGTACCCACTGTTCCGATTAACACCTAATGTCTAACTTCCATGTGCTACTAGAAGGCAAAGCGGAGCGATGGTATTTGCTGTTTATGAAACAGAATCGCGGTGTAACTTACCCGATAATTAAATATGAGTTGACAAAGGAATTTGGCTATTTAGAATCACAGCATGATATATTACTAAAAATTTCGTTGCGAACACAGCAGCATAAAGAGTCATATGATGATTTTCATACAGCTCTTATATCAATGAACTCAAGGCTACAAAGCCCTTTGCCCGATTTAACTTTAGTTGACCTAATTAAAAGGAATTTACAACCTAACCTGAAATTCTTATTATTTAGCTCCGATGCTAGAACCTTAAATGATTTAAGGGATATTGCGCGAAAAGCTGAGAAAGTCCTCCAGGGTAACAGGCACTCTACGCAAAGTGTAAACTTAGGGCGTAATATCAGGGAACTTGGTTCTGATTTTTGTGATTTGGATAGCTCGGTTTTATTTGATCCACAACTTAAAGCACTTCAAATTTCTAAAAACGTTAAAATTGATTATTCAGCTATTAAATGCTGGAACTGCTTGTCCCACGGACACTCATATATATACTGCGGCAAAGACATTTCAGAACGTTTTTGTTTCAAATGTGGACAAAAGGGGGTGTTAACGCCTTCGTGCCCAAGGAAACATATATTCCAGGGAAACAGGAATATGGGCGAAATGGCTACCGGGAATTTTCGTACATCCCACAAAACCCCGAGTTCAAATTAGAAACATATTTGCAGAGCCTAATTTAAATTTTGATAACAAAGTGGATAATCCCAATTTTCGACAAGATAATAATCCGGTATATTGGAAAGATGCTTCAACACAGACTGAAGAGTTAGGGGTTGTAAAACCCCTTTTGGCAGTTTAGTTCGTAAAAAACTTTATTCATGTGACACTCCCTCCTTGAAAATTCTTAATTGTAGACAACGTTTTAAAAAACGTGAACACTGTCGTAAATTACTAGAGTCAGCAATCTTGCATGAATCAGACGATCGACCGTTCTTAAAAGTTAAAGTTTGAAGACACCATTTTACGCCTACTCCACTCTGGAGCTAATTTTTCCGTTTTCCATAGCAAATGGGGTAAAACAAGAAATAGTAGGGTTTTGTGAATTACCGATTTATTGTAAGGGCGTTACCAGAGATATTTTGTTTTACGTTAAACAAGAAGCATATTTTGGAATAAATTTCTGGCGTAAATTTGCACTAGCTCCTGAAGTAATTCCCATAGTTTCCGAATTGGAATTCCAACCCCTTGCCGCGGATAAATGTAAGGTGAAATAACATGATCTGACACCTAAACAAAACCTAAATTTGGAAAAGGCTATTTTGGAATTTCCCTCATACGAGAAAATGGGGTTGGGGTGTACAGATCTGTTGGAGCATAATATTGATACTGGTGATGCTGCTCCGATTAAATGCAAACATTATCCGCTGTCCCCACCGCGTCAAGATGAAGCATACAGGGAAATAGACCGCCTGTTATGCATGGGAATAATCGAGGAATCAAACTCACCCTGATGCTTTCCAGTCGTTTTAGTTCCAAAACCAGGCAAAATTCGTCTTTGTTTTTATTCCCGAAAGCTTAATTCTGTCACAAAGAAGGACTCATATCCCCTCCCTCATATTAAAGGTTTACTTAGTAGGTTAAAAGACACTTTTTTTATAACCGGAGTTTATTTGAAAGATGTTTTTTCCAAATAAGATTAACACTGGTGATGCTGCTCCGATTAAATGCAAACATTATCCGCTGTCCCCACCGCGTCAAGATGAAGCATACAGGGAAATAGACCGCCTGTTAGGCATGGGAATAATCGAGGAATCAAACTCACCCTGGTGCTTTCCAGTCGTTTTAGTTCCAAAACCAGGCAAAATTCGTCTTTGTTTTGATTCCCGAAAGCTTAATTCTATCACAAAGAAGGACTCATATCCCCTCCCTCATATTAAAGGTTTACTTAGTAGGTTAAAAGACACTTTTTTTATAACCGGAGTTTATTTGAAAGATGTTTTTTCCAAATAAGATTAACACAAAATTCGAAAGAGAAAACTGCTTTTGCCGTCCCTGGTAAGCCTTTTTACCACTTCAAGTACTTACCATTTGGGTTGTGTAATGGTCCTAAAACCATGAGCAGGCTTATGGATAAGGTCATTCCTTCGCGTTTACGAGAAAACGTCTTTATTTACCTAGACGACCTTCTCGTGTGCAGTCCCGATTTTAATTCACATATCGCTCTCTTAAAAGATGTAGAAAACTGCTCGAAAGCTGCAAAGCTTACAATAAACATGGGAAAAGTTTTGCCAGACAGAGATACGTTACCTGGGATATATCGTAGGGAATGGGATATTGAAAGTTGAACCAGAAAAAGTTGAGGCTATGAGGAATTTTAGTGTCCCGAAAACACCTAGGCAAGTGAGGAGGTTCATTGGTATGACCAATTGGTACCGATCTTTTATAGTTAACTTTGCCGATATTGCAAGGCCCCTTATAGATTGTTTGAGGAAAACGCTGAAGCCCTCTAATTTGACTGAGGATGCAAAGTTATCGTTTGAGAAGCTAAAAGACGCCCTATCTGCAGCCCCTGTTTTAGGGCAGTCAAAATTTGATCGGGAATTTTCTATTCAATGTGACGCCTCACGCGTTGGGGTAGGAGGTGTACTGTTTCAATACGATGACGCCGGTAAAGAACATCCAATTCCTTTTGTTTCCCAGAAACTAAACAAGGCTCAGAAGAACTACACTGTAATTTAGCTTGAACGTGTGGCTGCACTCGTTTGTGTTAACCGCTTTAGACCATACATCGAGGGACTTACTTTTAGAATAATTACCGATAACTGGTCTTTAAAGTGGCTTAAAGGACCTTAGTGGGCGCTTAGCGCGGTGGAGCCTAAATCTGCAGCGTTATGATCGAGCATAGGAAAGGTTCTTTGAACGTTGTACCAAAAAGTCTTTAGCGTATGGATGTGGAAGAATTACACCGAAGGTGTAATTAAAGCTGCACATAATTCAGCTTTGTCCTGCCACGGTGGGTTTCTCAAAACACTTGCTCGTTTACACCAGAAATACTACTGGCCATCAATGGCAAACTATACAAAGTTATACGTTAGTAACTGTGACAAATGCAAGGAGGTAAAGTCATATAAACAAATTTCGAGGCCACTAATGGGAAGGCAATTTATTTCAAATAAAAGTTTCGAAAGACTCTATTGTGATTTTTTAGGACCCTATCCTCTGACAAAGGCGAAAAATTCTGTTATTTTCATTTGCTTCGACCATCTCACTAAATTTGTATTTTTAAAGGCATTTAAATCAGCTTCGTCTGCCAACATTATTTCGTATTTTCAAACGAAAATTTTCTGTACGTTTTGGGTACCTAGATTCGTAAACAGCGATAACGTAAAGCAATTTGTTTCAAATGAAATGAAAGATTTTTTAATTTATACGGAATTGATCACATAAGAACTGGATTTTACCCTCCTCAGTCCAACGCATTAGAACGCTATAACAGGGAATTACTAACAAAAATAAGGTGTTTTTTAGATAACCATAAAGCTATATTTACACTAGCTAAGTTCTCATATGAGTTGAGTGTCAACAAAATAAGGTTAAATTTTTATGAGTGCCAAAAAACAATTTGAAATTTTTATTTTTAGTATTACATTACATATAATTATGTCTATTTATTCGGCTTAAGTTCATTATTAAAAATGTGATAGCTAAGAATGGAAATTTTTATTAAAAATTAAGTAATTCCGATACTAGCCGAGTGTAATGCATTTTCGAAATCAGCTACGATTTCTCGTCAGCACTCTTTCTATTCGGTACTACTGTAAGTTGAATGTTGATTTGTTCTATTTAAACAAACTTTAATTAGAATTTGAATACTGGAATTCTATTCATATTCTTTTATTGTTTAGACCGAACTAAATCACATACAACTCTATGTTCTCTTATTCTCATTCTATTTGCATTTATCACTAGTTACTTCTATTATTTATTTTTATTTTCATTTTGCTTTTGGCCATCCATTGGATGACACTAAATTTATTTAATTTTTAAATATTTTTTATATCATTCTGTTATTCGATTGCTTTCGATAATTTTTCTATTTATAATTTTACATTGAGCCATGTGTTTGTAATACATTTTATGGTTATTTATTTGAACTTTTTCTATATATCTTATAATTATGTCTATTTATTCGGCTTAAGTTCATTATTAAAAATGTGATAGCTAAGAATGGAAATTTTTATTAAAAATTAAGTAATTCCGATACTAGCCGAGTGTAATGCATTTTCGAAATCAGCTACGATTTCTCGTCAGCACTCTTTCTATTCGGTACTACTGTAAGTTGAATGTTGATTTGTTCTATTTAAACAAACTTTAATTAGAATTTGAATACTGGAATTCTATTCATATTCTTTTATTGTTTAGACCGAACTAAATCACATACAACTCTATGTTCTCTTATTCTCATTCTATTTGCATTTATCACTAGTTACTTCTATTATTTATTTTTATTTTCATTTTGCTTTTGGCCATCCATTGGATGACACTAAATTTATTTAATTTTTAAATATTTTTTATATCATTCTGTTATTCGATTGCTTTCGATAATTTTTCTATTTATAATTTTACATTGAGCCATGTGTTTGTAATACATTTTATGGTTATTTATTTGAACTTTTTCTATATATCTTATAATTATGTCTATTTATTCGGCTTAAGTTCATTATTAAAAATGTGATAGCTAAGAATGGAAATTTTTATTAAAAATTAAGTAATTCCGATACTAGCCGAGTGTAATGCATTTTCGAAATCAGCTACGATTTCTCGTCAGCACTCTTTCTATTCGGTACTACTGTAAGTTGAATGTTGATTTGTTCTATTTAAACAAACTTTAATTAGAATTTGAATACTGGAATTCTATTCATATTCTTTTATTGTTTAGACCGAACTAAATCACATACAACTCTATGTTCTCTTATTCTCATTCTATTTGCATTCATCACTAGTTACTTCTATTATTTATTTTTATTTTCATTTTGCTTTTGGCCATCCATTGGATGACACTAAATTTATTTAATTTTTAAATATTTTTTATATCATTCTGTTATTCGATTGCTTTCGATAATTTTTCTATTTATAATTTTACATTGAGCCATGTGTTTGTAATACATTTTATGGTTATTTATTTGAACTTTTTCTATATATCTTATAATTATGTCTATTTATTCGGCTTAAGTTCATTATTAAAAATGTGATAGCTAAGAATGGAAGTTTTTATTAAAAATTAAGTAATTCCGATACTAGCCGAGTGTAATGCATTTTCGAAATCAGCTACGATTTCTCGTCAGCACTCTTTCTATTCGGTACTACTGTAAGTTGAATGTTGATTTGTTCTATTTAAACAAACTTTAATTAGAATTTGAATACTGGAATTCTATTCATATTCTTTTATTGTTTAGACCGAACTAAATCACATACAACTCTATGTTCTCTTATTCTCATTCTATTTGCATTTATCACTAGTTACTTCTATTATTTATTTTTATTTTCATTTTGCTTTTGGCCATCCATTGGATGACACTAAATTTATTTAATTTTTAAATATTTTTTATATCATTCTGTTATTCGATTGCTTTCGATAATTTTTCTATTTATAATTTTACATTGAGCCATGTGTTTGTAATACATTTTATGGTTATTTATTTGAACTTTTTCTATATATCTTATAATTATGTCTATTTATTCGGCTTAAGTTCATTATTAAAAATGTGATAGCTAAGAATGGAAATTTTTATTAAAAATTAAGTAATTCCGATACTAGCCGAGTGTAATGCATTTTCGAAATCAGCTACGATTTCTCGTCAGCACTCTTTCTATTCGGTACTACTGTAAGTTGAATGTTGATTTGTTCTATTTAAACAAACTTTAATTAGAATTTGAATACTGGAATTCTATTCATATTCTTTTATTGTTTAGACCGAACTAAATCACATACAACTCTATGTTCTCTTATTCTCATTCTATTTGCATTTATCACTAGTTACTTCTATTATTTATTTTTATTTTCATTTTGCTTTTGGCCATCCATTGGATGACACTAAATTTATTTAATTTTTAAATATTTTTTATATCATTCTGTTATTCGATTGCTTTCGATAATTTTTCTATTTATAATTTTACATTGAGCCATGTGTTTGTAATACATTTTATGGTTATTTATTTGAACTTTTTCTATATATCTTATAATTATGTCTATTTATTCGGCTTAAGTTCATTATTAAAAATGTGATAGCTAAGAATGGAAATTTTTATTAAAAATTAAGTAATTCCGATACTAGCCGAGTGTAATGCATTTTCGAAATCAGCTACGATTTCTCGTCAGCACTCTTTCTATTCGGTACTACTGTAAGTTGAATGTTGATTTGTTCTATTTAAACAAACTTTAATTAGAATTTGAATACTGGAATTCTATTCATATTCTTTTATTGTTTAGACCGAACTAAATCACATACAACTCTATGTTCTCTTATTCTCATTCTATTTGCATTTATCACTAGTTACTTCTATTATTTATTTTTATTTTCATTTTGCTTTTGGCCATCCATTGGATGACACTAAATTTATTTAATTTTTAAATATTTTTTATATCATTCTGTTATTCGATTGCTTTCGATAATTTTTCTATTTATAATTTTACATTGAGCCATGTGTTTGTAATACATTTTATGGTTATTTATTTGAACTTTTTCTATATATCTTATAATTATGTCTATTTATTCGGCTTAAGTTCATTATTAAAAATGTGATAGCTAAGAATGGAAATTTTTATTAAAAATTAAGTAATTCCGATACTAGCCGAGTGTAATGCATTTTCGAAATCAGCTACGATTTCTCGTCAGCACTCTTTCTATTCGGTACTACTGTAAGTTGAATGTTGATTTGTTCTATTTAAACAAACTTTAATTAGAATTTGAATACTGGAATTCTATTCATATTCTTTTATTGTTTAGACCGAACTAAATCACATACAACTCTATGTTCTCTTATTCTCATTCTATTTGCATTTATCACTAGTTACTTCTATTATTTATTTTTATTTTCATTTTGCTTTTGGCCATCCATTGGATGACACAAAATTTATTTAATTTTTAAATATTTTTTATATCATTCTGTTATTCGATTGCTTTCGATAATTTTTCTATTTATAATTTTACATTGAGCCATGTGTTTGTAATACATTTTATGGTTATTTATTTGAACTTTTTCTATATATCTTATAATTATGTCTATTTATTCGGCTTAAGTTCATTATTAAAAATGTGATAGCTAAGAATGGAAATTTTTATTAAAAATTAAGTAATTCCGATACTAATTAATTTTTAATAAAAATTTCCATTCTTAGCTATCACATTTTTAATAATGAACTTAAGCCGAATAAATAGACATAATTATAAGATATATAGAAAAAGTTCAAATAAATAACCATAAAATGTATTACAAACACATGGCTCAATGTAAAATTATAAATAGAAAAATTATCGAAAGCAATCGAATAACAGAATGATATAAAAAATATTTAAAAATTAAATAAATTTAGTGTCATCCAATGGATGGCCAAAAGCAAAATGAAAATAAAAATAAATAATAGAAGTAACTAGTGATAAATGCAAATAGAATGAGAATAAGAGAACATAGAGTTGTATGTGATTTAGTTCGGTCTAAACAATAAAAGAATATGAATAGAATTCCAGTATTCAAATTCTAATTAAAGTTTGTTTAAATAGAACAAATCAACATTCAACTTACAGTAGTACCGAATAGAAAGAGTGCTGACGAGAAATCGTAGCTGATTTCGAAAATGCATTACACTCGGCTATTATCGGAATGGAATTACTTAATTTTTAATAAAAATTTCCATTCTTAGCTATCACATTTTTAATAATGAACTTAAGCCGAATAAATAGAAATAATTATAAGATATATAGAAAAAGTTCAAATAAATAACCATAAAATGTATTACAAACACATGGCTCAATGTAAAATTATAAATAGAAAAATTATCGAAAGCAATCGAATAACAGAATGATATAAAAAATATTTAAAAATTAAATAAATTTAGTGTCATCCAATGGATGGCCAAAAGCAAAATGAAAATAAAAATAAATAATAGAAGTAACTAGTGATAAATGCAAATAGAATGAGAATAAGAGAACATAGATGTTATATAAAACGCTAAATTAGTAACACTAATTTATCATATATATTTCAACATACATATGTATATAAATGTATATAGAAATGTAAATGTAGGATAGAGATAAATGAAATAAATAGAAACACTTGTTCTTTAACCATCAATAGTAACGGTTCTCATTTACAACAATTTTGGCGACGAGGTAAAAAAAAAAAAAAGCCTGCATTTTCTACAGTACAATTGCAGAGAAAAAAAAAAAAAAAAATTAAAGGAATTTTTAAATTTTGAAAAAAAATAAAAATGCCAGAAACTGCGGGTGAAAATAAAAATGTTTCATTGTTCAATTTTGAACCGTTTGACCCTAAAAAAAACTACGTGGACACGGTGGGTGAAAAGGTTTGAGACTGCAATGGAGTTGTATGAGTGCGACAGGTCAAAACACCAAAAGCTTTTACTGCATTTCGTAGGAGCAGACACATACAACTTATTGTGTGACAAATTAGCCCCACAAGCACCAGAAGAAAAGCAGTACAAGGAGATCGTGGTGATATTACAGGATCATTTCGATCCAAAACCAAACGAATTATTGGAAAATTTTCGTTTCAACATGAGGAAGCAAAGAGAAGGCGAAAAAGCGGCAGATTTCTTGGTAGAACTGCGTAAGTTGGCAGCAAATTGTAATTTCGGGACGCACTTGGAGAAGGCGTTGGGGAATCAATTTGTATTTGGACTCTTAGATGCTAAATTGCAAAGCCGGTTGTTGGAGAAAAGGACACTGAATTTGGAGGATGCAATAGCAATGGCGACGGCAAGTGAGTTAGCAGAAAAAGGAGGTAATGAATTGCAAGGCAACAATAAAGACCCTATAAGCGTTCACAAAATGGCGGAAAAAGATAAAAGACCCAGCTCTAAAAAATGTTTCCGTTGTGGTGATGCGAAACACACGGCGGACAAGTGTAAGTATAAAGAAGCCGTCTGTCATTTTTGTAAAAAGAAGGGACACTTAAGAAAAGCCTGTTTCAAAGAAAAAAAGCGATTGCATTTTATCGAGGGTAATACAGAAAACCCAACAACAGCGCCAACAACAGTGGAAGATATTTTACATATAAATGATCCAACAATAACGACCCGTAAGAAGATTATGTGCAAGTTAGAGGTTAACAATAAACTTTTAGAATTTGAAGTGGACACGGGTGCGCCAGTGTCAATAATAAATGTGAAGGATGCTAAGGAGTTGTTCCCAAAATTAGAAGTTAAGGTTCCGGACTTGGAATTGATAAGTTACTGTGGAACTCCTTTAGAATGCCTTGGCTATGTGTGGGTAAATATTAAAAATGAAATTGACACTAGTGTAAAATTATATATTGTACGGTCGAACCGTAAGCCCTTGTTAGGCAGAGATTGGCTATACAAAATAAAATTAAATTGGAATGAAATCATTAATGGTAATGATTTAGTGAATATTATAGAAGCCAAGAACCCCTCTAAGCAAATACAAATATTCAAGCAAAAGTTTCCAACAGTGTTTTCAAAGTCTATGGGTAAAATTACTAACCTACAGGCTCGACTCTACCTAAAGGATAACGTGACCCCTAAATTCGTAAAGGCAAGGCGAGTACCATACTCCCTAATGGAGGCAGTTGAAAAACAGTTGCAAGAGCAAGTTGATGAAGGGTTGCTGGTGAAGGTAGACCAGAGCGAGTGGGCCACACCGATTGTAGTAGTACCTAAAAAGAATGGTGAGGTAAGAATTTGTGGAGATTATAAGGTTACGCTAAACCCAGCTCTACTTGTGGACGAGTATCCAATACCCACTATTGAGGAATTATTTAGCAAAATGGCGGGTGGTAAAAAATTTTCAAAAATTGATCTGACTAAAGCGTATTTACAATTAGAAGTACATCCCGATGATAGACACTTATTGACCCTCAATACACATAAAGGCTTATACCAACCAACACGTCTAATGTATGGAGCTGCTAGTGCTCCGGCAAAGTGGCAAAGGCTAATGGAACAAGTTCTGGGAAATATACCAGGTGTTTCGGTATTCCTGGATGACATTAAAATTACAGCCCCTAATGACACAACTCATATGAATAGGTTGGAGGAAGTACTATCGCGTTTAGAAAAATTAAACATGCGTATAAATGAAGACAAGTCCGAATTGATGAAAGACTCAATTGAATACTGTGGCTACATGATAAATAAAGAGGGAATACATAGAATGAAAACCAAAGTTAACGCAATTCAAAATATGAAGCAACCTAAAAATAAGGATGAGGTACGCGCTTTTTTGGGCCTCATAAATTACTACGGCAGATTTATAAAAAATTTGAGTGACATGCTTCACCCATTGAATCGACTATTGCAGAAAGATGTAGATTTCGTATTTGACACTAAATGTGTGAAGGCCTTTGAGGAGATTAAAAAGCAAATGCAATCAGACACTGTATTGACCCACTATGATCCAAAATTACCTTTGGTACTAGCGGTAGATGCCAGCCCTATTGGCGTAGGTGCTGTTCTTAGTCACGTGTATGGTGATGGGAGAGAAAAGCCCATACAGTTCGCTTCACAAACTCTAAGTAAAACTCAACAACGTTATTCACAAATCGATAGGGAGGCTTATGCGATCATTTATGGTGTTCGTAAATTTTATAATTATTTATTTGGTAAAAAGTTTACTCTGATTACAGATAACAAAGCGATATCACAGATTTTCTCTCCAAGTAAGGGTCTTCCAGTACACTCAGCAACAAAAATGCAAAATTACGCGCTGTTCCTAGAGCAATTTAAATACGTGATAGAATGCAAGAGGTCGAAAGAAAACGCGAATGCTGATGCGATGTCAAGACTCACAAATACAGAGACATATGAGTTCATTGAAGAAGTTTATATAATTGAAGAGGAAATTATTGATAATTTGCCGGTGACCCTAGAAGAACTCAAACAATACACAAAAGACGATGATGAGGTGAAAAAACTAATAAAATGTTTAGAATATGGTCGTGATTGTGAAGCAAAGGACCGTTTTGGTATCACACAAACGGAATTCAGTCTTCATGATGGTTGTCTGTTACGTGGTATAAGAGTATACATTCCAGAACCGTTACGTAAGAAAATTTTAGAAGAGTTACACTCAGCACATTTTGGTATTTTTCGAATGAAGAGTTTAGCCAGAGCTTACGTTTGGTGGAGTCATCTGGATAATGACATAGAGAAGCTGGTATCAAAATGCGCACCTTGTCAAGAGACACGACCCAATCCAAAGAAGGTAGCGCCTACTCATGGTTGGCAAAGACCCAAAAAACCATTCGAACGCGTACATGCAGATTTTGCCGGACCGTTCATGGGAAAATATTTGTTTTTACTGGTGGATGCATACAGTAAATGGACGGAAGTTCATATCATTCCCAATATGACAACAGAAACAACAATACAAAAGTGTCGTGAAATATTTTCTCAATTCGGCATACCCAGTATATTCGTGAGTGATCACGG
This sequence comes from Melanophora roralis, assembly GCA_963583895.1. Classification (NCBI taxonomy): domain Eukaryota; kingdom Metazoa; phylum Arthropoda; class Insecta; order Diptera; family Rhinophoridae; genus Melanophora; species Melanophora roralis. The sequence continues at coordinate 45,958,398 of OY757188.1, forward strand.
GACCCAATTTAATTCAACAGAATTTCAAAAATTCCTTAAAATAAACGGCATTACACACAAACAGGGAGCCCCATATCACCCCGCAACTAATGGGCAAGTGGAAAGATATGTGCAGACAATTAAATCCAAATTATTAGCAGCAAAATGTACCCCCAACACTATGAATGCAGAATTATCGAAAATTCTATTAGCATATAGGCGTGCAATTCACCCGACTACCGGTAAATCACCAGCAATGTTAATGCTAGGTCGACAAATACAATCGCGCCTTGACCTTATACTACCAAGTAATGATGTCAGCAAACAGTTGCCCTTAACCACCAATAAAAAATTTTCTGTGGGAGACAGAGTGTCAGTAAGAGATTATATGTCCAAAAACAAATGGCAATTTGGTGTGGTAGAGGGGAATATCGGTGAGTTACATTACAATGTGTTACTTGATGATGGTCGTAGATGGAAAAGACACGTTGACCAAATGAGAAAAATTGAGGTAAATGCTAGCACACCACATGAACAATTATATTCCGACCCAACATCACATGTAGAGGAACCAGTTGTGAATCATGGCATACCCCACTCAGTGTTACAAAAGAAAACAACAGAAGTCGTCCCACAACAAGAAGTTATTCCACAACCAGAAATCATTCCACAAGCACAAGAGACTCAGGCTCAAGCAGAAGATGAGACCCAATTGAGACGATCTGAGAGGCAACGCAAAATTCCCAAGAAGCTTTTAGAATGATCTATATGTTATTTTATATTGAGAAATTTGATGATTTGATTAAATGAATGCAATATTAAGGGGGGAGAAATGTTATATAAAACGCTAAATTAGTAACACTAATTTATCATATATATTTCAACATACATATGTATATAAATGTATATAGAAATGTAAATGTAGGATAGAGATAAATGAAATAAATAGAAACACTTGTTCTTTAACCATCAATAGTAACGGTTCTCATTTACAACAATAGAGTTGTATGTGATTTAGTTCGGTCTAAACAATAAAAGAATATGAATAGAATTCCAGTATTCAAATTCTAATTAAAGTTTGTTTAAATAGAACAAATCAACATTCAACTTCAGTGTTTGTCGTAAAGCCGCTCACAAAAGACGTATTTTACCAGTGATCGCATTACTGTCTGCAAATACTAAAAAAAAAAATTGTTACATACATACTTTTCTTTTTCTCCTTTTACACATCGTAATTTTGTTTATTAAGCACAGACGCGTTATTTAATTTAACTATAAAATTGGGGGACCCGCCGGATCGGGGTCAGAACATTAAACCCCCCATTACTTTGGACAATAAAAAAATGCTAACTATCTTAACCCCTGGACCAAAATATCTTTTTATGAAAAGAGTGAATAGTGATAAGACACTTTCTGAGGTATCACCTTTTCTTATTAAAAAGGTGATAGACAGTACAATCTGTGGTGAAGTAGAAATTTGTAAAAAACTGATTAATGGTACAATTTTAATTAAAACAAAAAACTTTATACAAGCTAGAAGTCTAGTTCAATTACGCTCTCTTTCAACTAATATTGAGGTAGAATTAAGTGAACATCAGTCTCTGAATTATGTCAAAGGTGTAATCTATTCAAATGACCTTAGAGGCATAGCAGAGGACGAAATATTATTGGAACTTAAGAAACAAAACGTACATAAAGTAAATAAAATATTAAAAAAGACAAATAACGAACTAGTAGAAACCGGTTTAGTAATTGTTACTTTTGCCTCCACTTCTCTTCCTTCTGAACTTTTTATTGGATATGAGAAAGTAAGAGTAAAGCCATACATACCTCTTCCCTTAAAATGCAAAAATTGTCTCCGGTACGGTCATTTGGCAAAGTTTTGTAAAAACAAAAAAATATGTTTTAACTGCTCTTTTGACTACCATGTAAATGAAGAGAGCGAGTTATGCTCCGAAACCCAAAGTTGTATAAATTGTAAAGAACAGAACAATCAAAACAACAACCACTCGGCTAATGCAAAAACATGTCCCATATTTTTAAAAGAAAAAGAAATCCAAGCGATTATCACCTTGGAAAAAACAAACAGAAAAACAGCAATAAAAAAATATGAAGAGCGTCATCCCACCGCATCATCATACTCATCAGCAATTAAAGATAATAACATCATTGATAACTCTCCAAAAACCCAGTCGAAAAATCCCACCAACGAATCTAGTTCTCCTCAGGTAAATTTAAACAACAATAACGTTACTGATATCACAACAGCAATAACAACAACTAACAAACTAAATTCAGATGCAATGTCTGAAACAGAACTTTCCGACTTTAATAGTACATCTTCACAAACTAATACCGAAAACAATAACAAAACAATGATTGTTCCAATTAAAACATCAAAAAAAACAAAACGAAAATTAAAAAACGGCAATAACAACAACGTGCGTAGCAAAATACCAAAATAATCTCTTATATCCCGCACAATGGCTTAGTTCAATATAAAATTATAAATCGTAAACTTATGTTGTTACCTCACTTATAACTCTTATTAATTTTAAATGGCTTTAGTTATTCTCCAATGGAATATTAATGGTTTTGCTAACAACTACAATGAACTTTTGCTACTAATTAGACAATACGCACCGAAAATTATATCCCTACAAGAAACCCATGTACATAATAATACTGTTCCTATTCCAATCAACTATAAAATGATATCAGCGAACACATCCCACACCCGATACGGAGGTGTTGCTTTGCTTATACACAACTCTCTACAGCATAAAATAATAGATGTTAGAACCGACTTTGATACCATATGCGTCGAAATATGTTCTAAAATGAAATTTAAAATTGCCTCGTCCTATATTTCTCCCAATAATAATTTTTCTTATGAAAACCTTAGTAACGTTTTTTGTAATATTAACCATCCAGTATTAATAACAGGAGATTTCAACAGCTGGCATATATCCTGGGGCTCCCATACCAACAACAGAAAGGGTAATATTCTTTCTAATTTTATAAACAGCAATCAATTCACGCTTTTAAACGACTCATCCGCTACACTGTTCAACACACACTCCACCTTCTCCCACGTAGATCTCTCCTTCTGCTCACCAGTACTCACTCCACATATCGAATGGAAAACAGTAAATGCCCTTCATGGAAGTGATCACTTTCCAATAATTATCTCCCTGTTTCGTCAACCGAATTGCCCCATCTCTTCCTTCTATCCCAAATATAAGATCAACAAGGCCAATTGGCCGTTATATCAAGCTCAGAGTTTACATTTTGAAGCACAACGTTTATTTAGTGAGAATATTAACAAAGAGACTGCGAATATATGCAGAATTATACACCAAGCTGCCAATGTAGCTATACCTCAAACCCATCCTTCAACCCCTAAAACAGTCCCCTGGTGGAACCAACGCCTAGAAAGTCTCAAAAAGAGTAAAAGTAAATCATGGAGCGCATTTAAACGTAACATGACAAGTTGTAATCTTGTTATCTACAAAAGGGCAAACGCATTATTAAAACGGGAAATTAAGATCACCAAAAAGAAGGCCATCGCAGACTTCACTTCTACAATTAATCCTCAAACAAGAATAGAAAACGTTTGGGCAAATATCAGGTCATTTACCGGTTATAATTGTACAACAACAATACATGGAATTGATCCGCAAGGACCAGCCAATAATCTTATAATAAATAAAAAAGAAATTGCAACTGAGTTTGGAAAATTCTGGTCACAAAACTCTTCAGACACCAACTTTCCACATGAGTTCAGAATCAAAAAAGCAAATTGCCTTCTAGCCAGCCCAATAGTTGCCTATAACCCGGAAGCCCCAGAACTGGAATACAATTTCAATATACTGGAACTAAACTCTGTACTAAACAATCTTAAAGGTAAGACCCCAGGTCTTGATAGAGTCTCTTACCAAATGATAAAGCAACTTCCACCCAGATTGAAGCAAAGAATATTGACACTTTATAATAATATATGGAACTCCTATATCCCACAACAATTTAAAATAAGCGTAACCATACCTATACACAAAAAAGGTAGCGACAAAACAAGCATTAATTCGTACCGACCTATATCACTTAACCCATGTCTATCCAAAGTACTAGAAAAAATGGTAGCAAATAGGCTTTGGTGGTTAACATCAAATCACAACCTTTTAGACAGCAGGCAATTCGGCTTCACAAAAGGCAAGTCTATAATAGACAACTTACTCTACCTAGATCATCGAATAATTGAGTCTTTATCTAGTCGAAAACACGTCACAATTATTTCCTTAGATTTTCAAAAGGCATTCGACAGGATTGGAGTACATACTATAATAGACCAGCTTATAACCTGGAAAGTCGGCTCAAAGATGATAAATTTCGTTATTGATTTTATGAAAAACCGTCATTTTAAGGTAAGAGTAGGATCCCACATCTCGAGCCCATTCCCCCTTTACAATGGCATCCCTCAAGGATCACCGTTATCAGTAATTCTGTTCCTTATCGCTTATAATAAGCTATGCAAAACTATTTCTCTCCATCGAAAAATTGATTTTTCATCCTACGCTGACGATTTCAACTTAATCATTAAAGCGGGAAAGGCAAAAAATCCTGTTTTAAACCTTAATAATCTCTTCGAAGACATTTTAAACTGGGGAAACTATTCAGGGGCATTGTTATCGCCAAATAAATGCAAGTTCATTCACATTTGTCGGAAAAAACAGTGTCGTTGTGAAATTTTTTCTAGCCAAATACAACTTACCGAATCTGCAAATCTTAGAATATTAGGGCTATATGTTAACAAGAGATACAGATGGAACGAACATATAGAACATTTAGTTAAATCTTTACAACAACAACTAAATGCTATAAAATGCCTCTCCAGTTTTAGCTTCAACTGTAACACGGCTACACTTCTAAGACTAGTAAAAACCCTAATATTATCCAAAGTTAATTATGGTCTACCAATTTATGGGTATACTTCCAAATCTCTGCTTGGAAAAGTAAAGAAGATCATTAATTCTGCAGTAAGGTGCTCCTTGGGCGCCTTCAGGACCACCCGTATAAGTAATCTTTATGCTGAAGGCGAAATCTTGCCACTAGAATATCAGAGGGACATACTTACAACGAAATTAATTAAGTGTTTTTATGAGAAGAAAACACCGCTTTACCATATTATGGCAAAAATTAAGAGATCGAAGAAAAAAGCTCGGATTGACTCCAGTACTACCAGAGCGAAAACTTTCTGCGACGATCTTAGTATACCCCTGACTTTCCCACAAATCAGGGGTAAATTTTACCCCCCTTGGCTGCTTGATCAAAAATGCGTTGACTTGTCAATACATGAATTTGCGAAAAGAGACCTTAGTCCCGCTGTTTTCAACTCTTTATTCAAGGACTTACAACAAAAATATGAAAACTCTCACTTCATTTACACAGATGGATCTAAAAACGAAAACTGCACAGGTTTTAGCGTCACAACGGAAAATAAGATCATTCAGGTAGGAAGCTTACCACAACATACCTCAGTTTTCTCTGCCGAAATTATAGCATTAACAAAAGCCTTAGACCACATTGCAAATAAGAGAGGAAATTTTGTGGTTTGCACCGACTCTCTCTCCTCGATAAAATCCATTTTAAACATTTCTAAAGATAACATCTACACCACTAAAATTCGCAACATTATTATGAAAAGATTTCCGAACATTAACATAATCTGGATTCCCAGCCACTGCGGCATTGCCGGAAACGAGTTCGCTGATTCAGCAGCAAAATATGCCTTAAAGTCTCCACTTTTCACTACGGAAAACTTAAACACCAAAGATATTTTAAAATTTGCAACCGAGTACCACAAAAGTCATAACGACACATACCACAAGACATCTGATTGGTACAAAAAGGTTAACCCTAAAGATATCGGAATAACACTCAGCTTGTGCAGAAATTTAACCACCAACAGGCGAGATCAAATCAAAATTATAAGGTTAAGGCTCGGTCATACTTTAATTACTCACGGTCATCTGCTTAATATTCACGTTACTCAGCTATGCAACTGTCCCATGAGATACCCATGGGATCTATCTCACATATTAAATGACTGCCCACTTCATCAACCACAAAGAACCATATGCTTCAACAACAAGGACCCAATAGAACTACTTGGTGACCCAAAAGTAGAGCATATATGTCTACTAATTAAATTTTTAAAATCTATAAAGTTATATAATTCAATTTAAATAAAAAAAAAAAAATTAAAATATATAAGTTATCTAGAATTATAATATAATATAGTATTATAACTTACTTAGATTAACACATTGAATGTAAATACTTAAAGCTGAAGGCCTTAGATGCTATTGCTGTTCATATTCAATTAGCTTATAATTTTTTTAAATGTAAGTTAATTCGCAATAAATAAAATAAATAAATAAAATAAATAACATTCAACTTACAGTAGTACCGAATAGAAAGAGTGCTGACGAGAAATCGTAGCTGATTTCGAAAATGCATTACACTCGGCTAGTATCGGAATTACTTAATTTTTAATAAAAATTTCCATTCTTAGCTATCACATTTTTAATAATGAACTTAAGCCGAATAAATAGACATAATTATAAGATATATAGAAAAAGTTCAAATAAATAACCATAAAATGTATTACAAACACATGGCTCAATGTAAAATTATAAATAGAAAAATTATCGAAAGCAATCGAATAACAGAATGATATAAAAAATATTTAAAAATTAAATAAATTTAGTGTCATCCAATGGATGGCCAAAAGCAAAATGAAAATAAAAATAAATAATAGAAGTAACTAGTGATAAATGCAAATAGAATGAGAATAAGAGAACATAGAGTTGTACGTGATTTAGTTCGGTCTAAACAATAAAAGAATATGAATAGAATTCCAGTATTCAAATTCTAATTAAAGTTTGTTTAAATAGAACAAATCAACATTCAACTTACAGTAGTACCGAATAGAAAGAGTGCTGACGAGAAATCGTAGCTGATTTCGAAAATGCATTACACTCGGCTAGTATCGGAATTACTTAATTTTTAATAAAAATTTCCATTCTTAGCTATCACATTTTTAATAATGATCTTAAGCCGAATAAATAGACATAATTATAAGATATATAGAAAAAGTTCAAATAAATAACCATAAAATGTATTACAAACACATGGCTCAATGTAAAATTATAAATAGAAAAATTATCGAAAGCAATCGAATAACAGAATGATATAAAAAATATTTAAAAATTAAATAAATTTAGTGTCATCCAATGGATGGCCAAAAGCAAAATGAAAATAAAAATAAATAATAGAAGTAACTAGTGATAAATGCAAATAGAATGAGAATAAGAGAACATAGAGTTGTATGTGATTTAGTTCGGTCTAAACAATAAAAGAATATGAATAGAATTCCAGTATTCAAATTCTAATTAAAGTTTGTTTAAATAGAACAAATCAACATTCAACTTACAGTAGTACCGAATAGAAAGAGTGCTGACGAGAAATCGTAGCTGATTTCGAAAATGCATTACACTCGGCTAGTATCGGAATTACTTAATTTTTAATAAAAATTTCCATTCTTAGCTATCACATTTTTAATAATGAACTTAAGCCGAATAAATAGACATAATTATAAGATATATAGAAAAAGTTCAAATAAATAACCATAAAATGTATTACAAACACATGGCTCAATGTAAAATTATAAATAGAAAAATTATCGAAAGCAATCGAATAACAGAATGATATAAAAAATATTTAAAAATTAAATAAATTTAGTGTCATCCAATGGATGGCCAAAAGCAAAATGAAAATAAAAATAAATAATAGAAGTAACTAGTGATAAATGCAAATAGAATGAGAATAAGAGAACATAGAGTTGTATGTGATTTAGTTCGGTCTAAACAATAAAAGAATATGAATAGAATTCCAGTATTCAAATTCTAATTAAAGTTTGTTTAAATAGAACAAATCAACATTCAACTTACAGTAGTACCGAATAGAAAGAGTGCTGACGAGAAATCGTAGCTGATTTCGAAAATGCATTACACTCGGCTAGTATCGGAATTACTTAATTTTTAATAAAAATTTCCATTCTTAGCTATCACATTTTTAATAATGAACTTAAGCCGAATAAATAGACATAATTATAAGATATATAGAAAAAGTTCAAATAAATAACCATAAAATGTATTACAAACACATGGCTCAATGTAAAATTATAAATAGAAAAATTATCGAAAGCAATCGAATAACAGAATGATATAAAAAATATTTAAAAATTAAATAAATTTAGTGTCATCCAATGGATGGCCAAAAGCAAAATGAAAATAAAAATAAATAATAGAAGTAACTAGTGATAAATGCAAATAGAATGAGAATAAGAGAACATAGAGTTGTATGTGATTAAGTTCGGTCTAAACAATAAAAGAATATGAATAGAATTCCAGTATTCAAATTCTAATTAAAGTTTGTTTAAATAGAACAAATCAACATTCAACTTACAGTAGTACCGAATAAAAAGAGTGCTGACGAGAAATCGTAGCTGATTTCGAAAATGCATTACACTCGGCTAGTATCGGAATTACTTAATTTTTAATAAAAATTTCCATTCTTAGCTATCACATTTTTAATAATGAACTTAAGCCGAATAAATAGACATAATTATAAGATATATAGAAAAAGTTCAAATAAATAACCATAAACTGTATTACAAACACATGGCTCAATGTAAAATTATAAATAGAAAAATTATCGAAAGCAATCGAATAACAGAATGATATAAAAAATATTTAAAAATTAAATAAATTTAGTGTCATCCAATGGAGGGCCAAAAGCAAAATGAAAATAAAAATAAATAATAGAAGTAACTAGTGATAAATGCAAATAGAATGAGAATAAGAGAACATAGAGTTGTATGTGATTTAGTTCGGTCTAAACAATAAAAGAATATGAATAGAATTCCAGTATTCAAATTCTAATTAAAGTTTGTTTAAATAGAACAAATCAACATTCAACTTACAGTAGTACCGAATAGAAAGAGTGCTGACGAGAAATCGTAGCTGATTTCGAAAATGCATTACACTCGGCTAGTATCGGAATTACTTAATTTTTAATAAAAATTTCCATTCTTAGCTATCACATTTTTAATAATGAACTTAAGCCGAATAAATAGACATAATTATAAGATATATAGAAAAAGTTCAAATAAATAACCATAAAATGTATTACAAACACATGGCTCAATGTAAAATTATAAATAGAAAAATTATCGAAAGCAATCGAATAACAGAATGATATAAAAAATATTTAAAAATTAAATAAATTTAGTGTCATCCAATGGATGGCCAAAAGCAAAATGAAAATAAAAATAAATAATAGAAGTAACTAGTGATAAATGCAAATAGAATGAGAATAAGAGAACATAGAGTTGTATGTGATTTAGTTCGGTCTAAACAATAAAAGAATATGAATAGAATTCCAGTATTCAAATTCTAATTAAAGTTTGTTTAAATAGAACAAATCAACATTCAACTTACAGTAGTACCGAATAGAAAGAGTGCTGACGAGAAATCGTAGCTGATTTCGAAAATGCATTACACTCGGCTAGTATCGGAATTACTTAATTTTTAATAAAAATTTCCATTCTTAGCTATCACATTTTTAATAATGAACTTAAGCCGAATAAATAGACATAATTATAAGATATATAGAAAAAGTTCAAATAAATAACCATAAAATGTATTACATTACATCTGAGAAATAATAATTAGTCCGCTTATTCTAAAAGTTGTTAAACTGGTACAAAGTGTTTGGCAATACAAACACAAGCATTTAATCTGGTAACTTTTGAAAACTTAAATTTAAAACTCAGACGTTAAGTAATTTGAAAATAGAAAACGTTCTATTTTCAACTGAGGTTAGACAAAAATATTAACAAATGAAAATAGACATGTTATTACACTATAAAAATAAGTATCAGTTGTGAAACTCAGATGACAACTTAGGTAGTGTAAATATAGCTTAAAGACCACACTGCTTGGGAAAGACATATTTCTAAAATTTTATCTGTTATAAGGAGCGACTATCACTCAACAATTGGATGTTCCCCATATATTTTTTTTTTTATTTATTAAAGGTCTATGGATTAAAATCCTTCCAGACCATGAAATTACACATGCATAAAAAAATCTAAACTAATTTCAAACATTTAAAAACCTTATAATATTACGTTTTATAACATCTACATTTACAGAACAGTCAATGAAATTATAGAACTCGTTGTAGTTTTTACATATTCTTCTAAGTGGATCCCTGTCGGCATAATTTGCTTGAAGACATTTAAGATACAGAGGTATGAAATTACGAGTAGTTCGGGGTGAAACATAAAAGTTAATATTACCCAACAGAAATTCAGAATTAACTGTACCATTTAACAAATTAACCATAAAAATTACATTTAGCACTAATCGTCTACTTTCCAGTGTTGGCAACTTAATTGTAGCAAGTCCTGCAGTGTATGATAAAATGTTTGTGTCAGGTCTCCATGTTGTATTACCTAAGCAAAATAAAAGAAATTGTTTCTGCACAGATTCAATCCGGTTCTTTTGGTAAGCAGTATGCGGATCCCAAATAATAGAACCAAATTCCAAAATAGGCATTACTAAAGATGTGTACAAACGTATAGTTATTTGGGGTTCTGTAAACTCTTTAGCCCAACGTTTAATAAAAGCAAGCACACCACGAGCTTTGTTTACCACCATACTAATATGGCTATTGAAATTTAATTTAGGGTCAAGAAGAACACCTAGATCCAGAAACTCCGAAAAAGTTGATGTCCATTCAACAGAAAACGACAATCAGTATTCCAACTTCGAGAAAATCTCATGTTTTTGCATTTTTTTAGATTAAGAGTCATTAAATTAGTGTTACACCACTCAGCAAATTTGTCCAAATCATGCTGTAACTGAATACTATCCTGAAAGTTTTTGTAACTAATAAAAATCTTAACATCATCTGCATATATTAAAACGTTACAAAATTTAATTGCACACGGTTTATTGTTAAAACCTCTATGAACTATGGTAGTAAGTTGCAAAAGGTTAGTAGATATTGAGCAGCCTTTCCTGAAACCGTGTTGATAAGGAGACAAAAAAGATGATATTTAATGGGAAACATTGTCCGTAATACATTTTTCAAAAAGTTTTGGAATTGCACTTAGCTTAGCTATACCTCTATAATTCATATTTGATCTGTTACCAGATTAAAAAAGCGGAATAATATAGAATCCTTTCCAAAATTTGGGGAAATAACCAAGCTTTATTGATTTATTGAATATTATTTCGAGTGGACAAGCAAGCGCATTTGCACAATTTTTTAAAACGCAGCTGGGTATACCATCAGGTCCGCCCTTAAAAGACAGTTTTACACGTTCTATGGCTGGTAACAACTGTGATGTGGTAATCGGATGGAACTGAATTGGTTGATATTTGGCAATTGGGTATGGATATGAAGTACTATTGTATCGCACATCGGAGTACGTTGTGGAAAAGAAGTCGGCAAAAGGGTTGCTTATTATTAAATCATTGCTAGATTCACAATTTAAGTAGTTCATAAAGCTTGGATAACCAGTTTATTTACGCTTAGAATTAACGAACTTATAAAATGACTTAGGATTCCTTTGAAAGTTATGTTTCATGGTATTAATAAAATTTTTGTAAAGTAGCATATTCAATGAGATATAATCAGCGCGGAAAACAGCATATTTAGCGTAATCAGCAAGTAAGCCAGACTTATTATATGAAATATTATTATATGAAATATTTGTTTTTAATATTCTTTAGATTAGACAATTGTTTAGATTTCCATGGAGGGCCAGTTTTAACACATACTTTTATTTTTGGGACACAAATCTCAAAATATTTAAAGATTGTTGTGTAAAAGATCTGTACTGCTGTGTCGAGAACTGCTGGAGAATCATACGAATTAGATAATAAATCCATCAAATTGGGGTTATTCAAAAGATAGTTTATTTTTTCATAACTTGCCTTTTTAAAACAGAAGACTTTTTCATTTTGGCAGTCTGCCTTTACCGATCGAGAAAATGGGATATTAAGACTTATTTCAAGAGTAGAGTGAAAGCGGTCTTCAGGAGTAACGATCTCTTTAGAACGATTTAGGAAACAATCTGTTGAATCACTTGTAAAAACAAGATCTAATAATTTACCAAATTTACTATAGACTCCATTGACTTGAAAAAGGCATAAATCATACAGTTTGTTTAAAAATGCATCAATCCATTTTGTAAGTGGAGCATAAAATACGTATCCGGTAAAAATTTCCAGGAGATATTGGGCAGATTGAAATCACCAAAAACAAGAATTGAGTCGCCTGGTTTTGCCAAAGAGACTATAGATTCAATTAATTTTAGATGTTCATCATATACAAGTTGATTTCTATTTTTATTAGGCGGAAAAAACGAACATGTAAGAAAAATGTTTTGATTAATTTTATACGCACGCCAACAAATTCAATTTCATTTGGAACATGTAAATGTATCTTTTCAGATGCAATATTATTATAGACTGCTATCAAAACACTCCCTCCCTTGGTGATAGTGTCTCTATCCAGTCTGTATATATTTTGATAATTACATAATATTTCAGTGTTTAAGACATTCTTATTGAGCCAAGTTTCAGTAAATACGATAACGTTATGATCAAATTGAAAGCTGTCAGCATAGAGTCTTGATAATTTAGTATTTAAACCGCAAACATTTTGATATTTTATACATATTCGGTTAACGGTCATTAAATTTAGTTTTTTTGAAACAATGGTGAGGTTACGGGAAGACGAGCAATATTAGTTGGCATTTGAGATATTTTTGGTGCAAATTCTCTTACTAGTGTAAAATCTGGCCAGAAATCTGAATTAATTATTTTGCTAAGTATTTCAGATGAAACAGTTATTCTAAACGATGTGATGCTTCTTGGTTGAGGATATGAAAATTTGTAGATTAAAATATCATCATCAACATTAAGTTTTGATTTTATATAATAGTTTATATCTTCGACCGTAGTCTCAGAAGCAAAACGGGACACAAATACGTGTTTTTTGGGAGGTATAACACGAAGTTCATGAACAGCAGTATTAATGTTTGTTGAATGGGATGACGGATGATTATCAGCATTATTTGATATTGACCCAACAGAATTTTCCACAGCATTTGTAGATGTTTCAGGAATATTAGAGATATTCCCTGCAGACGATTGCATAAAATTATCCGCATCAGAGAAAATCACCTTATGGTTTTTTCGAGTTGATTTGCGGCTCTTTGGTGAGGATTGCTGTGGCGGAGTTTTCTTCGGTGATTGATTAGTTATTTTAAATTTATCCAGAGAAAAATATTGCTCAAATAATTTACCATATTACGAAAAACGATTTGAAACACAATCGATTTCTTTTTGAATATCCAAAAATATCGATTTTCTTGCTTGAAAAAAGTTATAGAAATCAATACTAGTTTTCTTACAGTCGATACAGCACCAGTGCAGACTATCATGCTTTTGAGTTGCCTCAGCAGCAAGAGTTAGAATACCACTACATTTAAAATGGGCTAGGCCATGACATAACCAGCATACCAGCATTCTTTCATCGGGATTATTTATAGTGCATTTTTTATTTAAACAGCTCATTATGATATTATGTATGTTAAAACACAATTACTACGCGCGTAAATTGAGGTATTGATGTAGAATTATTAAAAATAAAAAAAAAGAATTTGGACATACAGGATTTTGGACAAACTAAATAACTTGGATGGAGAGGATGTACAATTGCTGGCAAACACGGATAAGTTGCAAAGAGTAAGAAATGAAATCAAGGAAAATTTGGGTAAAACTTATGAAAAAGCGTCAAAATCATACAAACTGAAATCCAGACCAATTCGTTTTAATAAAGGACAAATAATTTTTCGAAAAAATCATACATTAAGCGAAAAAAATTACTGGAAAGTTTATGCCCACGTACGTCAAGTGTAGGATTCGAGAGAAGATAGGTAACAATTTATATGATTTGGAGGACTTGAAGGGAGTGTACATGGGTAGATACCATACTTCGGACATCAAGCAATAATTTTACAAGTAATATTTGAATTATATTAAAATTAGTTGCAACTTTTAAGGAAAATTCTTTTCCAGTGTTAAACTGTTTCAAAATAAAAGTTGTTTTAAAGGAGCCACTCCCAGGAAGCGTGCTCCAAATATAACTTTATTTGAAATCAAAAGGTTTTGAAGTGTGTACTTCCACAAGAAATTGCCGCATAGGAGTCAGATACATGTATATTCCATTTTCTTATTTTCTTATGAAAAGTGCCTTAATTGCAACTAAGTGCTGCATTGTTGTATATTGCCTACACAATACACATTTCATTCTTGATTTCTGGCGGTTACCGGATGACTTGGGAAACCACTAGCTCGAAAGTCAGAATATCTTTTTCTTATAACACGTGGGCCAGATTTCTACGTATGTGAACGGCCACCGGGATAAAATTTTTTGGAGTCTTCAATGGAGTTAACCTTACCAAGTAACAAGCAATAACTATATGCTATTTTTGTTCAACAAGAAAAAATTAAAAAAAAAGTTTGAAAAAATAAGATTAATTATATGATGACTAAAATATCAGTTGTTTCTTAAAGAAGTCGTTTCGCTAATTAATTAAAAAAAAGTTGAAAAAGTTTATAAAAAAAGAACTTAAGACATCTAAAGATATATAAAAAATTAAAGAAAAAGCCTGTTCTTTTTAAGTAAGCCTTATCAAATGTAAAAGTAATATTTTCTTTGGCCCCTATCATACCCATTAATGTGTTTACTTTTATAAAGCTTAAGTACGTGCAAATGATTTTAATAAAAATATAATATATATATATATATATATATATATATATATATATATATATATATATATATATAATATATATATGTATATATATGCATATTAAATTAAATAACATAAAAAAAATAATGAATTAGAATTAAATTTCAAATGAACTTGCAAAATAAATTTTAAGTATGTATATTAAATTAAAATCATTTGTACCAATAATTTTGAATGCGACTGTAATTAAAACCTGTATTCATACATAGTATATTCTTTTTGTACTTTTCAATGATAACAATTAATATTTAAATTTTAAGCAAGCAACAGCAATTCATTATCATTTCGTTTTGCTTGGCCCATCAATCGAAACCACTTGAACCAACCACAACATCATTGTGAGTAATTGATTATTTTTTTGTAATTTTTATTATATCTTTCATTTAAACTATATGTAACTGGTTTGTCAGTCCGTTTCCAAATTGTCCCCTTTAATTTCATTCTTAATATCTTTTCAATAAATTGTAAAAACTGTTTTGTTTGTAAAATGCAATCTTAAATTTCTTTTTATATGGAAAGGATAGCCAAGGTAGATTGTTACAGTATGTAGAAGAAAGAAGGTCAGTAAATTAAAGGGACAGATTTTTATATGATTTGGGATAAGTAATCTGGCAAGGTGTCGACTATGAGTCAATTGAGTGGGAACAAAATTATCCTACGTGGTACAACAACTCGCCACGATTTGATATTAAATTTTTTTTTTCGTTATTCTTGGTATATGCAGTAGAGGTGAGCGATCCCGTGATTTTTAGGGAATATCATTAATAGTGAATGCGATTTTAAAATCACCGGTTATTTAAACAGTGACGGTGATCACTGTTTAGCATTTTTCACTTCTTGTAAAAGAGTTATTTTAATCTCTGTTAAATTATTATACATAATGTTATTTTAAGCAGTGATTATGCGATTTTAGTTCTTTTTAACGAACTCCTGAACAACGCATTGGAAAAATAATATAAATTATAAATAAGAAATCAAAATATTTATGAATAAGAAATATCAATTTTCAATAGGTATGTAATTACAACAATATCCCATATTTTTATTAATATTTTAATTTACTTTAAACAAAATTTTGATACAAAATTTAAATTTATACCTTTGAGATAAGTTTTTAAGCTCCCTTGGAGCATTGAAGTAAATCTTTAATTTCAAAACACAGCTTACAATTCTTGTTAAATAGATTCCAATTATAAAAATAGTTGAAATCCATTGTAACAAAAATAAAAATAAAAAATAAAAAAAAACAAAAAACACAAATTAAGCTGTATATGTACATAACACAACTAAGTATAATATAACATTTGTGCTTTTTCTCGTTTAAACGCGTTCGTCGGTCATTTAGTACTTGTCCAGCTTTTGAAAATATTCTTTCGCATGGAACTGACGATCCTAATGCACAATAATTTTCTTGAGCCATTTGAGAAAGATTTGGATATTTATATTTATTTGTACTCCACCAATCAAAAATATTTTTATTTCTTGATAATTGAAAGTGAAGTTCAAAAAGCCTGATCGTAATAACTAAAATTTCATTTCAGCTTACGATTTATATACATACATATATCGCTTATTTACTCAAATGTCGTAATTCTAGAAATGCATTTTTGGCGTTAACGATTCAGACTTGTTTGTTATGCTTTGCTTTATGTCGTATATAAGTTTCATATAGAAAATGGGTCTCATGCAAAAAAAGTGAGCTTGAGCTCGGACTCGATTTTTTGAGTAAAAGGTGCTTGTCGTATGCATAATAAAATTTGATGTATTTGCTTTTACTCACTGCTCACGTTTGATCTCGTCTTGCTGAGTTTGAAGTAAGTTAGATGAGCTTGTGCTCATTTTCATATGCATAAAAACAAGCTTTTGCTTTATTTTGTGAGGTCTTGCTCAAATTTTGTTGAGCATGCCTTTTAGTTGACTCGCGTACACTAAAAAGGAATCATGGCTGAATATTTTGTGCCACAAAGAAATACAAAATATTACCAACAGCGTAAAACAAATTTACCAAGTGAGGATAAAAAATTATACAGGTTTGTATTTTGTATTATTAATTTTTTTTATATAATTAATAATTAAATGAAAAATACATAGGTTTGATGATAGTAGCATCTGCTGGTTAGCTAATTAATTTTTTAAGGAGTCAGAAGAAACACGTGGTGGTGCCCTCAGCAACATTGATAAAATTCGACTGTATTTAAGATTTTATGCAGATCCTGAATTCCAAAATAGTATAGCCACAGATGTTGGAGTCTATCAATCAACTGTGTCGCGAGCTATTGCGGAAGTTGCAAAACTTATATCTGCCAAAGCAAGCGAGTGGATAAAATTCCCGAAAGACGCAGATGAAATAAAAGATGTTCAAATGAAATTTTTTATACATTTCATTTTAGCTATTTTTTTTTATTATATTTTTCTCCGTTAATTCAATGGCAAATTTTTCCTTAATTTCTGTTACACATGTTTCTATTGTTTGTTTTTTTTTATTTTTAATGCTTGGTAATTGACCCTTTTTTAGTAAATATTTGTTTTGTTTTAGCTTTTCTACTAAAAATTTAGAAATGTCAGTTTCTATTTTATTATTATTATATGATTCTACTTCACTTTCACTTGACGACGTGTTTGCACTTCAATAACATTTGTACGTTTGATCTCCATTTGCTCAAGTAATTGCAATCAGGGCTGTCAGTTATGGCGATTTTACGCCAAATGTGGCGATTTTTTAGTGCTCTTGGCTATTAAAATTAAGTTTTGACGCCATGGCGATATTTTTGGCGATTATTTTAACAAACGGCAAAGTTTTTCAACTAACTAATGATGAGCAAATTTAATACAAATCAGTGTTGAAAAAGTTGATACGATCGTACTTTTTTTGATGCTATTGGATGGTGGAAAATACCGTGTTTCTCCTCTGGCTATTTTACTTTTTGTAGTTATTATTTTAAATGGTTTAGTTTTGCTTCTTCCCAACTATTTTTTTCTTTCCATGTGATATTCTTGAAAACTTGAGAACGTAAATATACTCCCTTTTAATAGAGCCTGTGAATAATTTTTTTTGTAATATTATTTTACAATCAAAGGTTTTGAATAGTAAATGATAAACAGGTTTAAAAAACGTGACTTTTAGATTAACTTTAAAGCCTTTAATGGTGAATTACGTACAATATTTTTACCCATGCAAAAGGTTAAGGGGTATATGCATAAGCAATTTTTAGATTTAAAATAGATTTGAAATACTGATTTTTAATAAAAATTTCGTTTAAAAACCTATTTTAAAATAAAAAAAAGTTAAATTAAAAAAGTGAAAAAACGTGGCGTGCACAGAAAATATAGCTTTGAGAATTTCTTCCATGATAAAAGGTGTTTTTACATTAGTCAATGGGTTTTCAAACATAACTTCGACATATATTTTTGAATTTATAAAATAGGTTTTCATTATTTATTACTTACACAGAAAAAAATATCACTCAGTTTAATTTAACAACTTTTTTTGTTGAAATAAAATTAGTTGTTTAACCGATTTGGTTGTTGATGCAATTAAATATCTTGTTAATATTACAAAAACACTATTTTACGCTCTAACCAAACAACTCAACAATCATTTTTGTTGAACAGCAACCAACATATGTAAGAGAAGCAAGCTTTGAAAAAAGCAAAAACGTCAAAATTAAAAACTTTTAGTTTTTGTTAATTTGGTGTGTTTAATAAACATAAAAAAGTGTTCTTAAAAAAACTAAAAGAAAAAAATCAGTAAATTCTAACAAAAAGCTTTCAAAACTTAAAAATGGTAAATTAATTGTCTTATGTGAAAAAAAAATATCAATTTACACTATATTTCCACCTCCATTGACTGTTTTCACTGAATCTGAAGGCTCAAAACAGCGTGAAAAATTTTCAATAGCAGAACTTTTGTGCTAACTGAGAAAAGTTTCGAAGAAGTAGAAGCAATAGTGCAATGTTAAAAACATCTTCTTATAGTGATTGGAGATCTCTTGGACATAAAACGAATTTCCGGGTATTTTTATGGTAGGTATAATATAGTGAAAACGTTGACAGCAATTAATATTTTAATTTAACTGATATTTTTGTTTAATTTAAAGTTTCCAATGTTTTTTGCAAAAAATTTTTTATAAAATTTTACCATTAATCAAATATTAGGGTAAATACGTTTTAAAAAATTAAATGCCATAAAATTAAATTTAACATACCTATATATGTACATATATATACAGATATGCAAAACCCATTTTCATTTTATAAAGATTCAACAATAACAATAAAATGAAAATATAAATATTCTTCTAAAACAACGTGTATAATTTATTTAATTAAAATTTTTTATGTATCTAAAGTTATTTCCCTTTCATATACATATTATATTATTATTATTATATAATAAGCAATTTTGCAACAAATAAAAATATATTAAATAAAATTGATTTTTGTTTTTTATTTATATATGCAGGTGTGTTTTATTAAAAAAGTGTCCGAAAGCTAACAATTTTTTTGTTAATTTAACAAAAGATTTGTTTAAAAAGATTCCTAAGATTAACAATTTTCATTGTTAATATAATGATGACTGTAGTTAAATATTTTTATGAAATATAACAATGTGAGTTGTTAATGTGACAATTATTTTGTTGACATCACTATCAACAATCAACTTACAAATATCATTGTTGTATTTACAAATTATATTGTTGGTTGAATTTTAATTAAAATTTTAATTGTATTTACAAATAATTTAATTGTATTTACAACAATTTTTTTTCTGTGTAGGTAACATTATCAGTGGTCGTCAATTGTTACATTTTTTGAAGCATAAAATATTAGTTTCCTTGTTAAATGTTTTAAATATATAGCATTAGATAATATTAACGGACTAAAACCAAAATTTAAATTTCTCCAAAATTATATGTACATATACAGTTCAGTTTCGATTAACTATTAAACAAACTAAAAACACTTTTATTGTCTATAGAACTTTTTTGTATTTATTTTTTGAGGATTAAAGTAAAATAGAGAAACAAAAAATATTTTGATACTATTTCCGCTAAAAAAGTAAAAATTTTTTTGATACCCAAATGAAATTCTCATTTCTCATCACTGATACAAATACTACGTATGTGACCCAAAATGGTACAGAAGGAACAGATGAAGCTGAAGTTTATAGCTTACTAAATGCATCTTCTAAATTTCTTGATTTAGTTGCTATATAAGCAAAAAAACGTTTTTTTAACTTTCTATATATAGATTCACACATTCAAAAACTATACTTAAGGTAATATTAACATAACTCACATATTACTCTTTTTTGTATTAAATAACCTTGTTTGCCACAGATTTTACATACAAAATTACTGCAATACCAATGCTGCATTAAGTTGGTGTTTTAATCTAAGCAAAGTTATTAATATTTAACAACATGTCACTTAACAAAGTAACTGTCATTCTACGTATTCTCTTGGTTATACATATTTTCAATTCTTCCTTTAATTTCTTGGTGTACAAAAAAAAATAAATTTTTACTTCAATTAAATAGTTATTTCTTTTTATTAAATTAATTTAATAAAAAAAAAACATTAATATTTCATATGTTTATTTAAGTAAAATAATTTTTGAGTTTTTTGCATTAAAAACAATAGATTTTTATTATGGCGAATTTTTTGGCGACTTTTTTTGTTTTTAAATTTAAAAAAATATATTTTTGGCGATTTTTGGCGATTTTTGATACCCGTTTTGGCGATAGACCCTGAAAAAAACTGACAACCCTGATTGCAATTGCTTTGAACTCATTTTTATGCATACGAAATTCAGCAAAAGCTGTTGCTGTTTGATTGAACTCGACTTACGAGCAATTGCTCACATGCCTCAACTCAGCGCTTTTACTCGTTTTTATGCATGAGACCCAATGTTTCTACTTATAACGTGTTAAAAAATTTAATTATTATACCCTTCACATAAGTGATAAGGGTATATATAAGTTTGTCATTCCGTTTGTAATTCCTTTATTATCCATTTGGGACCCCATAAAGTATATATATTCTGGATCCTTATAGATAGGGAAGCCGATTTAGCGATGTCCGTCTGTCCGTGTTATGGTTGAAATCAACTTTCTGAAGCCCCCCGATATCGCTTAGACCCGAATGTGGCTCAAACTGTCACAGATAGTCGCGAGAAAATCGGTATTGAAATTCAGCAAAATCGCCCGATAAATGACCGAGATATAAGCAAAAAACCACGACTACCTCGGTTTTTTGAGTCTACAACAACAACAAAGAACATACTTTTACATGTAATAATAAAAAAACAACAAAAAAACAACAAAAAAAGAAAAAAACAGAATCAGTCATGTTGATATTATTGAAACACACCCAAACCAAAAATTTTATTAGTATAAGTGTTCATACATATAACAGCGTTGCCATACATAGCTTAATTTAAACATTTTTAAAATCGCTCCTACGGCTTCCAGGGTTCTCCTACAAAGGTAAAATGTAAGACCGACCCAAATTATTTTTTCCATCCAAACATTTTTGTGGAACATACTTACTCTCTATCTCTAGCCCCTGACATGGTTGCCATACAAAATTTTAAAAAATAAGGTAAAAACCGCTACAACTTCCCCGGAGTCGCCGGTAGAGGAAAAAAAATGTATTACAAACCCCCATTAGTTTTTCCACCCAAACATATTCCCAGACTATACTTACCCCCTATTACCATGCCCTAAGGGGGTTGACATACAAAATTTACAAAAATTATGTAAAAATGCCAACAACTTCTTCAGAGTTGGCCTAAGAGCAATAAAGTGTACGACCGACCCCTACTAGTTTGTTCTCCCAAACATATTCCTAAAACATACTTACCCCCTATCACCATGCCCTAAGGGGGTTGCCATACAAAATTTACAAAAATGATAAAATGCCCACAACTTCTTCAGAGTTGGCCTTAGAGCAATAAAGTGTACGACCGACCCCCATTAGTTTGCCCTCCCAAACATATTCCTAGAACATACTTACCCCCTATCTCCACGCCCTAAGGGGATTGCCATACAAAATTTACAAAAATTATGTAAAAATGCCCACAACTTCTTTAGAGTTGACCTTAGAGCAATAAAGTGTACGACCGATCCCCATTAGTTTGCCCTCCCAAACATATTCCCAGAATATACCTACCCCCTATCTCCATGCCCTAATGGGGTTGCCATACAAAATTTACAAAAATGATAAAATGCCCACAACTTCTTCAGAGTTGGCCTTAGAGCAATAAAGTGTACGACCGACCCCCATTAGTTTGCCCTCCCAAACATATTCCTAGAACATACTTACCCCCTATCTCCACGCCCTAAGGGGGTTGCCATACAAAATTTACAAAAATTATGTAAAAATGCCCACAACTTCTTTAGAGTTGACCTTAGAGCAATAAAGTGTACGACCGACCCCCATTAGTTTGCCCTCCCAAACATATTCCTAGAACATACTTACCCCCTATCTCCACGCCCTAAGGGGGTTGCCATACAAAATTTACAAAAATTATGTAAAAATGCCCACAACTTCTTTAGAGTTGACCTTAGAGCAATAAAGTGCACGACCGATCCCCATTAGTTTGCCCTCCCAAACATATTCCTAGAATATACTTACCCCCTATCTCCACGCCCTAATGGGGTTGCCATACAAAATTTACAAAAATGATAAAATGCCCACTACTTCTTCAGAGTTGGCCTTAGAGCAATAAAGTGTACGACCGACCCCCATTAGTTTGCCCTCCCAAACATATTCCTAAAACATACTTACCCCCTATCTCCACGCCCTAATGGGGTTGCCATACAAAATTTACAAAAATGATAAAATGCCCACCACTTCTTCAGAGTTGGCCTTAGAGCAATAAAGTGTACGACCAACCCCTATTAGTTTGCCCTCCAAAACATATTCTTAGAAAATACTTACCCCCTATCTCCACGCCCTAATGGGGTTGCCATACAAAATTTACAAAAATGATAAAATGCTCACAACTTCTTCAGAGTTGGCCTTAAAGCAATAAAGTGTACGACCGATCCCCATTAGTTTGCCCTCCCAAACATATTCCCAGAATATACCTACCCCCTATCTCCATGCCCTAAGGGGGTTGCCATACAAAATTTACAAAAATGATGTAAAAATGCCCACAACTTCTTCAGAGTTGGCCTTAGAGCAATAAAGTGTACGACCGACCCCTATTAGTTTCTTCTCTCAAACATATTCCTAGAACATACTGACCCCCTATCTCCACGACCTAATGGGGCTGCCATACAAAATTTACAAAAACGATAAAATGCCCACAACTTCTGCAGAGTTGGCCTAAGAGCAATAAAGTGTACGACCGACTCCTATTAGTTTCTTTTCCCAAACATATTCCTAGAACATACTTACCCCCTATCTCCACGCCCTAATGGGGTTGCCATACAAAATTTACAAAAATGATAAAATGCCCACAGCTTCTTCAGAGTTGGCCTTAGAGCAATAAAGTGTACGACCGACCCCTATTAGTTTCTTCTCCCAAACATATTCCTAGAACATACTTACCCCCTATCTCCACGCCCTAATGGGGTTGCCATACAAAATTTACAAAAACGATAAAATGCCCACAACTTCTTCAGAGTTGGCCTAAGAGCAATAAAGTGTACGACCGACTCCTATTAGTTTCTTCTCTCAAACCTATTCCTAGAACATACTTACCCCTTATCTCCACGCCCTAATGGGGTTGCCATACAAAATTTACAAAAATGATAAAATGCCCACAACTTCTTCAGAGTTGGCCTAAGAGCAATAAAGTGTACGACCGGCCCCTATTAGTTTCTTCTCCCAAACATATTCCTAGAACATACTTACCCCCTATCTCCACGCCCTAATGGGGTTGCCATACAAAATTTACAAAAATGATAAAATGCCCACAACTTCTTCAGAGTTGGCCTTAGAGCAATAAAGTTTACGACCCACCCCCATTATTTTGCCCTCGCAAACATATTTCTAGAACATACTTACCCCCTATCTTCATGCCCTAAGGGGGTTGCCATACAAAATTTACAAAAATGATAAAATGCCCACAACTTCTTCAGAGTTGGCCTTAGAGCAATAAAGTGTACGACCGACTCCTATTAGTTTACCCTCCCAAACATATTCCTAGAACATACTTACCCCCTATCTCCACGCCCTAATGGGGTTGACATACAAAATTTACAAAAATGATAAAATGCCCGCAACTTCTTCAGAGTTGGCCTTAGAGCAATAAAGTGTACGACCGACCCCTATTAGTTTGCCCTCCCAAACATATTCCTAGGACATACTTACCCCCTATCTCCACGCCCTAATGGGGTTGCCATACAAAATTTACAAAAATGATAAAATGCCCACAACTTCTTCAGAGTTGGCCTTAGAGCAATAAAGTTTACGACCCACCCCCATTATTTTGCCCTCGCAAACATATTTCTAGAACATACTTACCCCCTATCTCCATGCCCTAAGGGGGTTGCCATACAAAATTTACAAAAATGATAAAATGCCCACAACTTCTTCAGAGTTGGCCTTAGAGCAATAAAGTGTACGACCGACTCCTATTAGTTTACCCTCCCAAACATATTCCTAGAACATACTTACCCCCTATCTCCACGCCCTAATGGGGTTGCCATACAAAATTTACAAAAATGATAAAATGCCCACAACTTCTTCAGAGTTGGCCTTAGAGCAATAAAGTTTACGACCCACCCCCATTATTTTGCCCTCGCAAACATATTTCTAGAACATACTTACCCCCTATCTCCATGCCCTAAGGGGGTTGCCATACAAAATTTACAAAAATGATAAAATGCCCACAACTTCTTCAGAGTTGGCCTTAGAGCAATAAAGTGTACGACCGACCCCTATTAGTTTGCCCTCCCAAACATATTCCTAGGACATACTTACCACCTATCTCCACGCCCTAAGGGGGTTGCCATACAAAATTTACAAAAATGATGTAAAAATGCCCACAACTTCTTCAGAGTTGGCCTTAGAGCAATAAAGTGTACGACCGACCCCTATTAGTTTCTTCCCTCAAACATATTCCTAGAACATACTTACCTCCTATCTCCACGCCCTAATGGGGTTGCCATACAAAATTTACAAAAATGATATGAAAATGCCCACAACTTCTTTAGAGTTGGCCTTAGAGCCTATTTAAAAATTAAAAATATTTCATAAGTAAAAAATGGTTAAAAATAAAAAAAGTTTGGGATTGCGAAAGGTCAATGTGAAGGGTATATAAGATTCGGCACAGCCGAATATAGCGCTCTTACTTGTTTTTTTCTATATAACGCAAGCAAACTAAAAACTTCAAACTAATTTTTTTCGAAATATTTTTTTTATTACGGCGTTATTTGCGCAAATGAGCGAATTTTTTATTGTTGTACCCTTACAAAGATTTTCGCTTCTCGTGTAAAGTTATATTTTTGTTAGCTGTGCTTTTTTTCATTTTAGCTAACGATATGTATCAAGGCATATCCATATAAGGTGGTCGCATTAAAAAAATTAAGAGGGTCGTTCTCTTACTCTTTATTTTTTTTTATATGAAGTGGAGATAGGGGGTAAGTATATTCTAGGAATATGTTTGGGAGGGCAAACTAATAGGGGTCGGTCGTACACTTTATTGCTCTAAGGTCAACTCTAAAGAAGTTGTGGGCATTTTCATATCATTTTTGTAAATTTTGTATGGCAACTCCGTAAGGGCGTGGAGATAGGGGGTAAGCATATTCTAGGAACATGTTTGGAAGGGCAAACTAATGGGGGTCGGTCGTACACTTTATTGCTCTAAGGCCAACTCTGAAGGAGTTGTGGGCATTTTTACATCATTTTTGTAAATTTTGTGTGGCAACCCCCTTAGAGCGTAGAGATAGGGGGTAAGTATGTTCTAGGAATATGTTTGGGAGAAGAAACTAATAGGGGTCGGTCGTACACTTTATTGCTCTAAGGCCAACTCTGAGGGAGTTGTGGGCATTTTCACATCCTTTTTGTAAATTTTGTATGGCAACCCCCTTAGGGCATGGAGATAGGGGGTAAGTATGTTTTAGGAATATGTTTGGGAGAACAAACTAATAGGGGTCGGTCGTACACTTTATTGCTCTTAGGCCAACTCTGAAGAAGTTGTGGGCATTTTTACATCATTTTTGTAAATTTTGTATGGCAACCCCCTTAGGGCGTGGAGATAGGTGGTAAGTATGTCCTAAGAATATGTTTGGGAGGGCAAACTAATAGGGGTTGGTCGTACACTTTATTGCTCTAAGGCCAACTCTGAAGAAGTTGTGGGCATTTTTACATAATTTTTGTAAATTTTGTATGGCAACCCCATTAGGGCGTGGAGATAGGGGGTAAGTATATTCTAGGAATATGTTTGGGAGGGCAAACTAATGGGGGTCGGTCGTTCACTTTATTGCTCTAAGGCCAACTCTGAAGAAGTTGCGGGCATTTTATCATTTTTGTAAATTTTGTATGGCAACCCCCTTAGGGGGTGGAGATAGGTGGTAAGTATGTTCTAGGAATATGTTTGGGAGGGCAAACTGACAGGGGTCGGGCGTACACTTTATTGCTCTAAGGCCAACTCTAAAGAAGTTGTGGGCATTTTTACATAATTTTTGTAAATTTTGTATGACAACCCCATTAGGGCGTGGAGATAGGGGGTAAGTATGTTCTAGGAATATGTTTGGGAGGGCAAACTGATGGTCGGTCGTACACTTTATTGCTCTAAGGCCAACTCTGAAGAAGTTGTGGGCACTTTATCATTTTTGTAAACTTTGTATGGCAACCCCATTAGGGCGTGGAGATAGGGGGTAAGTATGTTCCAGGAATATGTTTGGGAGAAGAAACTAATGGGGTCGGTCGTACACTTTATTGCTCTAAGGCCAACTCTGAAGAAGTTGTGGGCATTTTTACATAATTTTTGTAAATTTTGTATGGCAACCCCCTTAGGGCATGGTGATAGGGGGTAAGTATAGTCTGGGAATATGTTTGGGAGGAAAAACTAATGGGGGTTTGTAATACATTTTTTTTCCTCTACCGGCGACTCCGGGGAAGTTGTAGCGGTTTTTACCTTATTTTTTAAAATTTTGTATGGCAATCATGTCAGGGGCTAGAGATAGAGAGTAAGTATGTTCCACAAAAATGTTTGGATGGAAAAAATAATTTGGGTCGGTCTTACATTTTACCTTTGTAGGAGAACCCTGGAAGCCGTAGGAGCGATTTTAAAAATGTTTAAATTAAGCTATGTATGACAACGCTGTTATATGTATGAACACTTATACTAATAAAATTTTTGGTTTGGGTGTGTTTCAATAATATCAACATGACTGATTCTGTTTTTTTCTTTTTTTGTTGTTTTTTTGTTGTTTTTTTATTATTACATGTAAAAGTATGTTCTTTGTTGTGTTTGTAGACTCAAAAAACCGAGGTAGTCGTGGTTTTTTGCTTATATCTCGGTCATTTATCGGGCGATTTTGCTGAGTTTCAATACCGATTTTCTCGCGACTATCTGTGACAGTTTGAGACCACATTCGGGTCTAAGCGATATCGGGGGGCTTCAGAAAGTTGATTTCAACCATAACACGGACAGACGGACAGACGGACAGACTGACATCGCTAAATCGGCTTTCCTATCTATAAGGATCCAGAATATATATACTTTATGGGGTGCCAAATGGATAATAAAGGAATTACAAACGGAATGACAAACTTATATATACCCTTATCACTTATGTGAAGGGTATAATAAAAATAAAAATCAAAAATTTGTATTAAAAACAATTAGTTCAACAATAAACAAAAATTAACATATAACTCACACATGGCACGGTGCAAAATGATCTTTAATAATTTCTGTCAATTTGTCGTTTACAAAAAAAGAAATTAAGAAAGTGATTACCCCTATTGTATGATATACAATAATAGAAAGCGTTTCGTTCCATCTGAGAGATGGATGAATGCTTGTCCGTTAGTCAAGTGTTGCCAAAGAGATTTTTAATGGAAAAAAGCATAGTGTATATGAAAAATAAACTTCGTCCTAACTTACAAAATAAAAACAGAAGGAAAAACACTGATACCGTATACTTTTCTCTGTAACATGTAAGTTAAATAGGTGATGTTTACAACCTAATACACTACTACCATTCAAAGAGTACTGATGATGAAATTGCGTAGCTGCTTTCGAAAATGCATTCTACTCGGCTAGTAGCGGTAGAAAAATCAGCTTTTTTCAAATTGAAAGTTTCTTTCAACATTAACGGAAAATAATAATTTCTTCTAATAAAAAGAAATTATATGAACTAAAGCCAAACTAAAAATCAAAAATTTGTATTAAAAACAATTAGTTCAACAATAAACAAAAATTAACAAAACCATTAATAATTTACTTACGTTAGTAAACCCAAAAACAACAGCAAGACCAAGCGATAATGAGCCACCAATAATTTATATATCCATGACCGATATACCTAGCTTATCTGAAAGACTAAAAAATTCAAATATTTACAACAAAGAACGATTTTAATTGGCATTTAAAACCAGAAATACGGTCTTTAGCAAGACCAAAGCAAAAATTGAAAATGAAGAAATGTCAAATGTA
Source organism: Melanophora roralis (assembly GCA_963583895.1). Classification (NCBI taxonomy): domain Eukaryota; kingdom Metazoa; phylum Arthropoda; class Insecta; order Diptera; family Rhinophoridae; genus Melanophora; species Melanophora roralis. The sequence continues at coordinate 45,986,956 of OY757188.1, forward strand.
GTATACGAGGTAAGCTGCAATGGAGACGGGTCCAACGTATGCGGCAAGGCATATGTAGGGACAACAAAAACCAAACTTAAGGCGATAAAATCATCACAATTACAAAGCACTAAAAAAATCACTTGAACAAAAATCAGCACAAGCAGCCCATAGTGCAAAAACTGGACATATACTGTACATATAAGAGTACTCGAAGAAGAGGAAAACTACTCAAAAAGATAAATGCTAGAGATGATATATATAATTAACGTTCCACAACATAAGACATTAAATTTCAAGAATGACATGGAAAAATGCGCGCAAACATATAGACACACAATAAACAAATTCAAAAGAACAAGTACAAAGCTCAATTGTTGATAAGCTTACATCAAGATAAGTTTTTTAAACTAAATGTGACCACCTATATTTATTAAATTATATTTGCAAAATGTAAAAATTAGTTTTTCAACTTAAAAAGTTTCTGATAAAAAAAAATTTTTCGTTGATTGTTATTGTAATCTTAGAAATAATTGCTATATATTTGTTTAACTTTTGTATATCCCTGAAGATAATCTGTGAAGCAGTTTGAAATATTGGATTAAAAATGAAATATATTTTTCCTTTACATCAACTATAAACAACTTGAGTTTTATTTAAAAGGAAAAATTGACCTAAAGCCGAAATAACTATACCACAGAATAATAACTATTTAAGGTCACCAATAAAATATTAACAATAGTTTCAATTATAAATTTTGTTTAAAGGTAATGTTTGCTCCTTGTGTAGGCAAAATTGCCAAGGACACTAACTTATAGAAACTGGTCCAGTTGGATGGGTTGTTCAACCGATTGACAAATATTCGAAAATAAGTAATTTGTTTATACATTTACAAGTTTATACTAAAAAAAATAAAAATATTTTAAAATGAAACCTTTTAATTAGAATTAAATGAAATAACTTTAGTAGAGTTTAAAAATTTAAACTATTTTTACACTTTCAGGTACTTGAGGGTACTTACCACTTATTCCAGGAAGATTTCATCTAACTAGTCCAGTTCTCAAAATGTCAGTATCTTCCACAACGGTAACTGATCGCTGTATCACACAACAGGCTTTCTGGAAACTATAAAAATACACTTTATTCAATATAATTTTTCTATTTATAGACAGTTGAAGATGTTTAATGTTTACCTCCGCAAGATTTCATCCATTTAGTCATGTTTCCATAGCTTACTATCTTTAGCAAAATTCAACTGACATTGCGTGACACATCACCTTTAAAACAAGTGGCAAATATTATTAATAATAAAAAATATTTCTTTATTTCCATTCGCAGATAACTGAGAATATTTACGGATAATTTCCAGTGATTTCAATGCAAGAAAATTGGTTGGTTCAGGCAGTTCCAGGAAACACAATATCCTTTTGATTGTTTGTAAACAAAATACACACAAAAAGAACACTATAATATTTCTTTTTTATTACATACACAATTTTATACGAGCAAAATTTTTGTTTTTGGTATTTTTTAATATTTTAATTAAAGAACTGCAAAACTAAAAGCATTAAAAAAATTTTAACAAAAATTACAATTGTTTTCAATGGGGGTTTCCCACGGGCTATGTAAGGTCAATTACTTTCATATATAAATAAAAAATAAAAAAAAACTAACTATATATTCATTTTTAATTTTTATTTTTATTTTCCTGATGTTTCGTTTGCTTTTTTCAAACTTCTTCAGGGGTTGTTATTTTGGAAATCTGGCATAAATATAATAATTTAATATAATTATTTATTCTAATATACTATCACAGTCAACACTTACAATTTGTCTTACATTGCACAATTGTGTATTTTATATTATTCTAATAAACTGGACTTCACGACACACATAGGGGTATTTTGCCAATCTAGCCGGACATTAATCCAAAATGAAAATTTAAGAAATGTTAAAATTTAAGTGCGTAGCTCGACAGATAACAAAATTCTGTATCGGATAGTGAATTTTCAAATCTTTTTCTTGCAATTTGTCGTTTTGGGATACTGTCAAAATCAGGAAAGTTAAGTAAATTTGCCTGCAATTTATTAACTTTTGATCGTTTTGAGAGGTTTACAATATATTTTTTTGTAGCTAAACAAAAAAAGATTTTACATTGATTTTGTTCTTTCTGCAAAAGATTACATAAGCAACTACCCTATTAATTTTTTTTTATTTATTTAAAGTTTTTCTTAAAAAAAATTCCTTCGAAATTAAAAAAAGAGGTTTTTTTTGTTCACTTTTTGAATAAAAAGAATAAAATCAAAAGATTTTTAAAAGTGATGGCAGTCATAAAACTTAAAATCTCTACTTTTGGACGAAAAAAGAAAACGTTGCGCGTTTTTGCGCCATTTTTTTGGCGAATTTTTGAAAATTTTACTTTTTTCTCATCTTGTGTGTTTACATATAAGTAAGAAACTTTTTTGTGAGTCAAAAAAGTTTTGATAATTAATTGTTTTTTTAATGTTTTTTATTCTAATTGTTACAGGTAAATTAAAATTGATTTTTAACAGGTTAAAATGGGTTTTACACTGACATTGCATGTATAAAAAGGAATGTGCGAGGTAGTAGTTTTTACTCACCCCTAAACTGGTAATGTATACCTCTGCGACAGCTTTCTTAATGACGCTATTTTATGCTACAAAATATGTAATTGTACCTGTCTCAAAAAGCTTTAAAAATTGTTAAAACAAAATTATTCTTTAAAGAGAAACAAATCTGTGCTTAAAGTACTCATTTTTTTGATGTATCTATAGGTATATTGTGCTTGTTGCACTAAATTGTTTTCAGAACCCTTTTGAAACTACGAGAGTAAAATGGAAAATGTTCATACAGGATTAGAGCTATTAAAAATAGTAAGGGAATGTTGGTGAAACAGTGTTTATACAGTTTCAGCAAATTTTTTAATATACAATGCACAAGATTTTAATACATGGATCAATTGCCTATTGGGCTGTTATCAGAAAACATTTTCGGATTTACAGGCAGAATTTTGCAAGAAAATTTTTAAGAATTCAGTGTAACGTAGATACTATTAATATACTTTTGCTCAGTTCTGGCCCACTGATGTCTAGCATAAGACCAATTCCAAAAAAGGAGTCATTGCCCATTAAGAAAAATGCAGTTTCTTTAAAGCTTCCCCCTGTACTGATTTTCAAGAGGATTCAGATTCAGAGAAGGTCTTTGAAGAAACAGACGAAGAAGAACCGTAGCACTCCTGTTCTTAGCGCAAAAGGATATTTTTTCAATTAAATTAGTTTTTGTTTTCATATCTAAATTACTTGTTACTTTTGTAAAAAAGTTATTGTTGTATATAAATTACTTACTTTCATATAAATTAAATACATTCAATTACAAAAAAGCGACAAACAAGCTTAAAAATCATTTTTTTGTAAAAAATTAGCAATATATATTTTTTTTTTGTTTTTATATTTTTATTATTGAATCTTCGCCTTTGGCGAACTAACAATAAATATTCAATTAGCAATATATATAAAAAAAATTTTTTGTACAGGGCCGTTTTGGGGGGTGGGGCTTTGGGGCATTTCAGCCCCTACCCATAAAAGCTTAAAAATTTTACTTTTATAGTAATTGGGCGTAAGTTATCCATTATTTTTGTTATATACATAATTTTTGCAAATTTTACTTTATGCTGCTGCCCACGAAAGGGGAGAGGACGACACTGTCCAAGTGTAGATTTTTTAGCTTTCGCTTACGTTTAAAGTTGCATTTGCATAACAATAGTATTGAAAACTAAAAAATAATTTTAATTTTTTAGAGGTGGTAGTAGTTCTTCTAAGGGGAACTTTTTCACCCTTGGTTCGAATTTTATTATTTTTTTTGCCCTAAATGCCTATGACTACAATACATGTCTCTGCAAAGCTTCATCAATCTAGAAGCACTCAGTAATTTTTAAAACGCTTTATTGTAAAAAATTAAAAGTAATGTCCGGCTAAAATGGCAAAATACCCCTATGTGCGACACAGATATGAATCTTCTTATATATAAAAGAACAATTTTTTTTTGTTAGTGACACCGCTTATAACTCAAGAACGGCTGGACCGATTTAAATGAAACTAGAAAAAAAGACATACCCTTAATCTCTGATTGCGTTTTAGGCTAATTTTTTTTTGGAAATTCCGACTGGGCGTGGCATCTCCCATACAAATTGAACAATTTTTTCACATACCTCAATACCTATTATAGCTGAAGTCTCCAAATTTGGTACAGGTAAATTATTTACTGATGTGCATAATTGAGTTGTTTATGGGCGGAAACAAATAAATGGGCGTGGCACCTCCCATATAACAAAAATAGTTTTTTGTATATCTCTCAATAACTGTAGTAGCCTAAGTCTCCAAACTTCCTACGGATGTTTATAGTGCTAACACGCATAATTGAGCTTTGTATGGGTCGAAAGAAATAAATGGGCGTGGCACCTACCATACAACGAAAATAGTTTTTTGTATACATCTCAATAACTGTAATAGCTAAAGTCTCCAAACTTCGTACAAAAATAGTTTTTTGTATACATCTCAATAACTGTAATAGCTAAAGTCTCCAAACTTCGTACGGATGTTTACACTGTTAATATAAAAAATTAAGCTTTATATGGGCGGGAAGAAATAAATGGGCGTGGCACCTCCCATACATATATCTCAATAACTGTAACAGCTGAAGTCTCCAAACTTAGTAAGGATGTTTATAGTGCTAATATGCATAATTGAGCTTTGTATGGGCGGGAAGAAATAAATGGGCGTTGCATCGCCCATACAACGAAAATGGTTTTTTGTGTATAACTCAATAACTGTAATATTTGAAGTTTCCAAACTTCGTACGAATGTTTATAGTGCTAATATGCACAATTGGGCTTTGTATGGGCGGGAATAAATAATTGAGCGTGGCACCTCCCATGCAATAGTTTTTTTTATATATTTCAATAACTGTATTAGCTGAAGCCCATAAACTTTGTACGGATGTTTATAGTGCTAATATGCATAACTGTGCTCTGTATGGGCGGGAAAAAAGAAACGGGCGTCGCATCTCCCATACAACGAAAATAGTTTTTTTATATATCTCAATTACTGTAACAGTTGAACTCTCAAAACTTTGTAAAGATGTTTATAATGGTAATATGCATAACTCAATTGTGTATGGGTTAAAGTCTCCAAATTTTCCTTTACAAGAAAAAAATCTTTTACATATGTATATGCATAACAATAGTATTGAAAACTAAAAAATAATTTTAATTTTTTAGAGGTGGTAGTAGTTCTTCTAAGGGGAACTTTTTCACCCTTGGTTCGATTTTTATTATTTTTTTTACCCTAAATGCCTATGACTACAATACATGTCTCTGCAAAGCTTCATCAATCTAGAAGCACTCAGTAATTTTAAAAACGCTTTATTGTAAAAAATTAAAAGTAATGTCCGTCTAGAATGGCAAAATACCCCTATGTGCGACACAGATATGAATCTTCTTATATATAAAAGAACAATTTTTTTTTGTTAGTGACACCGCTTATAACTCATGAACGGCTGGACCAATTTAAATGAAACTAGAAAAAAAGACATACCCGATATCTCGGATTGCGTTTTAGGCTAATTTTTTTTCGAAATTCCGACTGGGCGTGGCACCTCCCATACAAATTGAACAGTTTTTTTCACATACCTCAATACCTATTATAGCTGAAGTCTCCAAATTTGTTACAGGTTAATTATTTATTGATGTGCATAATTGAGTTGTTTATGGGCGGAAACAAATAAATGGGCGTGGCACCTCCCATATAACAAAAATAGTTTTTTGTATATCTCTCAATAACTGTAGTAGCCTAAGTCTCCAAACTTCCTACGGATGTTTATAGTGCTAACATGCATAATTGAGCTTTGTATGGGTCGAAAGAAATAAATGGGCGTGGCACCTACCATACAACGAAAATAGTTTTTTGTGTACATCTGAATAACTGTAATAGCTGAAGTCTCCAGACTTCGTACGGATGTTTACACTGTTAATATAAAAATTGAGCTTTATATGGGCGGGAAGAAATAAATGGGCGTGGCACCTCCCATTCATATATCTCAATAACTGTAACAGCTGAAGTCTCCAAACTTAGTAAGGATGTTTATAGTGCCAATATGCATAATTGAGCTTTGTATGGGCGGGAATAAATAAATGGGCGTGGCATCGCCCATACAACGAAAATGGTTTTTTGTGTGTAACTCAATAACTGTAATATTTGAAGTTTCCAAACTTCGTACGAATGTTTATAGTGCTAATATGCATAATTGGGCTTTGTATGGGCGGAAATAATTAATGGGCGTGGCACCTCCCATGCAACGAAAATAGTTTTTTGTGTATAACTCAATAACTGTAATATTTGAAGTCTCCAAACTTCGTACGAATGTTTATAGTGCTAATATGCATAACTGTGCTCTGTATGGGCGGGAAAAAAGAGACGGGCATCGCATCTCCCATACAACGAAAATAGTTTTTTTATATATCTCAATTACTCTAACAGGTGAACTCTCAAAACTTTGTAAAGATGTTTATAATGGTAATATGCATAACTCAATTGTGTATGGGTTAAAGTCTCCAAATTTTGTGTAGGTGCTTACAATGTTAATATTTACAATTAAGCTGAGTTTGGGCGTGAAGATAATAATAGGCATAGCACCTCCTTTAAAAGAAAAAAAACTTTTACATATATGTCATTAAATGTAACAGCTGAAATCTTAAAATTTAATATGAGTATTTATTATGCTAATATGCATAACTAAGATGAGTATATGCAGGAAGTGAATTATGGGTGTGGAACATCTATTAGCATGGAAATATTAATATGTGTATCTCATTAACTGTGACAGCTAAGGTCTCCAAACTTTTTGGTGTGGCACCTCCCATACGATTGGATTTTTTTTACATGTACTTCAATAATTATTATAGCTAGGGTCTCAAAATTGTCTATTGATGTTTATGTTTGCTAATATACATAATTGAGGTTAATATACTAAGAAGAAAAGGGAATAATGGGCATGGAACCTCCCATACAACAAAAATACTTCCTTATATAAGTCTCAATAGCTGTAAAAAAAATTCAAAAAACGTGTTCACATTTTTCTTAAACCAGTTGAACGCAATTTAAATTATTAGTTTAAAAGTACCAGAAATAACATAAAAATTACCAATAAAATGATTATCCTTTTTTGCCCCTTAGGAACAAAATTATAAAAATTTTATGTTCATATTTTTCGAGACCTGTCGAACGCAATATCAAAATATCTTTTTCGATTCCGAAGGTACAAAATGGATATAAGCAGTTTCAAAATATGCTTTTTACCCTGTTTTGCCTCTAATGGTCTAATATTTCAAAAAAAAGTAGGAAAAATGCATTCATAAATTTGAAACCTTTCGAGCGTAAATTAAATTATAATTCTATCTTTTTTAGTTCAGAAGCTATAAAATTAACCAATACATATTTCAGGTCTTGCCCTACGCATTTAGGCTATGCAATGATGAATCTGTCTGTCATTTAGCGAGTCATTTACGCAATTTTTTCCTATACATTGTTTTGAAGGCACATTAAACATTTAAAAAAAAAAAATATTTACAAGTGGCGGATAGGGTTACAAAATATTGAAGCCATTATAAACTGAACTGTTTGTGAAATTTTTCTTGGTAGTAGCTTCCCAACATTAAAGATGCGATAGGCTACAGCTTTTCTATTCACGCTTTATCAGCAATTTTCAATAATTATCAAAGAAACAAACAAAACATGTTTATAACGCTATTAACGTGCTATTAAGAATAATATTTTGTGAATTGTGTGTGTTTAGCCAAAAAATTCGTTTGCTGATTATTATTGTTAGGCTATACGTGTTCGGGGATACTCGATGCTGGATATATTCAATAAAATGGCAAAAACAAGGCTTGCCGCATGCACACATTCTTATTTGGTTAGTCGAAAAATCTCGACCAGACTAGATAGATTATATTATAAGTGCCGAGATCCCTGGTCCCGAAACAGATCAAGAACTACATGATGTTGTAATTACAAATATTATTCATGGCCCGTGTGGCACCATCAACCCCCAATCTCCGTGAATGGTCGACGGCAAGTATTCGAAACATTATCCACGCAAATTGGCGGCGGAAACTATCACTGGCAATGACGGTTATCCCCTGTATCAGCGTTTATGGCCCAATGACAACGGTCAAACTATTACAAAGAAAGTAAAAGGAAACGAGTTTGTGATTGACAACAGTTGGACTGTGCCATATTCGCCACTTCTTTCTAAATCATTTAAGACACATTGCAATGTTGAATATTCTAATTCAGTGATGTCGATCAAGTACATCTGCAAATATGTCACGAAAGGCAGCGATATGGCTGTTTTTAGCATCCAATTGCAACGATGAAATTACGCGTTATCAAGTTGGGCGATATGTGAACATTTAGCAGGGCATCTGGAGAAGGGCCAATGAGTATATTTCACTGCGGCAAATATTGTTCAACGTGCTAAAATACATCCAGCGACAACATTGACAACTTTCTTTGCTTTTTGTCAAAGCGATCCGTTTGCATAAACTTTACTTTACACGGAGATGCCACAGTATTACACTTGGAACGCTTATTCGAAAAAATTTTAACTTCAAAAAAAGGCACTATGGTTCCTGGACATCCGGATATGCGTTCAAGTGATGCTCTTGGTCGCATTTATACAGTTCATCCGATGAATTATGAATTTTATATTTGCGGTTGTTGCTGGTGAATGTTCGTGGTCCAACATCATTTGCAGCATTTCGTACTGTTTATGGTATAGTCTGCCCAACATTTCATGATGCATGTCAAAAACTCAATTTGCTTGAATACCATACTCATTGGGATACGACAATCGCCTAGGGAATTATTTCTGCATATCCAAGCCAGATACGACCATTATTTGCTATTATCATTTCAACATGCTTCCCGTCAAATCCAAGGATACAAGGACAATATGTCAAAAAACATTTTACATCAGTAGAAAAACGGTATGATGCAAGATTTAAAAAAATGGAAAATATACAAAAGCTATGTGAAAAAAATGTTGAAGAAATAAAAAAACTTTATGGAAATGTAAAAGAATCTGAAAATAAAAACAACGATATATGTGAAAAAATAAACAATCATAATACAAAGATGTGTGATGAAATTAAAAAAATAGTTAAAGAAACAAGTAACAAAGCAATATTATCAAATGCGCAAAAAGTGGCGATGCCAGATGTGTCGAAAAATATTCCTTTAATTATAAAGCCCAAAGAGAAACAATCAGCTCAAAAGACAAAAGCGGAATTAAATGATAAGGTAGATCCAGTAAATTTAAAAATCACAAATATCGAAAATAGAAAAAATGGTACTTTAGTTATACAAAGTGAAAATACTGATGAACGAGACAAGATTAAAGAAGCGATACAAAATGAAATCAGTGAAAAATATGAAGTAAGAATACCAAAACAGGTGGATATGCAAATAATAATAGCAGACATGAATTTTAAATTAAGTGCGGAAGAGTTATTGAAGAAATTAGAAAAGCAAAATGAAGTAATGAAAAACAGTTCAGTGGAAATAGTAAAATGTTTTGAAACAAAAAGATACAATAAGACTATATACAATGCAAAATTAAAGATTGATAATGAATCATATGTTAAAATTATGTCAGAGCAAAAACTAAATGTAGGCTGGGATAGATGCAGAGTGTTTGATGGTACAAGTTTAATTCAATGTTATAAATGTCAAGGATATAATCACAAGTCAACAGATTGCCAAAATGAAGAACTATGTTACAAATGCCATGGAAATCACAAAAGTAGAGAATGCAGTAAAAATATAGCAAATAAATTCATAAACTGTATGAAAGAAAACAAAAGGCTTAATTTAGGATTAAATGAAAACCATGCCACAAACAGCAAAGAATGTCCAGTATATAAAAACAAACTTAACTTTAAAAAAGAAAAGAATTGGTGTAGTTACAGATATATAACAACCAAAGAAAATATATGGAATTTATACTAACATTCAAGGTCTGATAAACAATTTTACTCAACTAGAAATAATAACCCAATCAGTTAAGCCAGATTTTATTATTCTATCTGAAACGCATTTAACAAATCAAATAGATGAAACGGAAATAGAATTAATACATTATAATCACTATAAAACCTTATCTAATTCAACAAAAACAGGCGGAATTATTGTATATTTTAAAAAGGAATGGAAGATTGAAAATATTAAAACCACTACAAAAGACTCAATATACTGGATAAGTGCGCATATGGTGAAATACAAACATTTTTCATTTATACTTGTAGCATTATATAGATTCCCAAGTAGTTCTAAATCTGAATTCTGTGAAATGATACAGGATTTCTTGGAAGAAGTGTGCAAAAGAAACTGTGATATTATAATTGCTGGATATGTTAACATAGATTGGAACAATGATTTCTATAAAAATAAAATTAAAAGTATATAAGATGACAACGGGATGAAACAAATAATTAATGAATACACTAGAATAACACAAAATTCGAGATTTTGAATAGATTATGTTATAACGAACAATAAAAAAGTCTTTGCGAAAACAAATGTAAATAATAAAATTTCTGATCATGAAACAATAGATATTTTTATTGAATTTGAGGAAAAAAATGTTAAAATACGAAATAAGCAAACAGATGTTTTCAAATATAACAAAAACAGCTTTAAGAACGAATTGAGTGTAAGACTGAATTTTAATGAAATGCTTAGTGTCGATGAGTTAGTTGTGAATTTTGATAAATGCATTGATAAAACAATAAAAAAATTTTCGATAAAAAGGAATATATCGGAAAAAATCCGTAATAAATGGTTTAACAGTGAGATACAAAGATTAAAGGTAGAGAAGGTAAAAGCATACCAAAGAGCAATAATTGAAGATACTAATAGTGCATGGACAAATTATAAAGTTATAAGAAATAGATACAAAGTTAAAATAGAAAATGAAAAGAATAAATACACAGTGCAACACGAAAAAAAATAACCATATACGGACATCACTACGTGAAAGAAGGCCAAAAAAAGAAGACCCGTGTCTCCCAGTTTTGCCCAAAGTCATGCACTTTTTTTTTATGGGGCCTTGGTGTCATTTTTGCCAAAAGTGATAATTTTCTCAGGCTCATATCTTGCAAACCGTTCGGAATTTTGATTTACTCTTTGAGACAAAGTTGTAGCCCTTTTTATAAAAAACAAAAATTATGAACAAAAAAAATTAAAAAAAGAACATCTTTAGATCAAAATCGCAAAAAACTTTAAAAAATTCAAATTGTTTTTACCTTTTTGCCCCTGTTCAGGTCCATAGGTAGCAAACCGTTCAAAATTCAAGGAAACAGTCAACTACAAAAATTTACCTAACATCCCAATAAACAACTTTTAGAACATATAAACTTCCTAGGAATGATTCTTAATACCGTTAAGGTAGCGCTTAGGTAGCCGCAAAAGTTAAAAATTTTACGAAAATGTTTGAATTTCATTTGTTTTTTATTTTCTTCAACATTGAGATACTGTGCTGTCTATTACAAAAAAATAATAAAAAAAATTATTCGTGTTATTTTTATAAAGTTGATGGCCCTGGACTTGCAAATCGGGCTCTCTTAAGTTAAGGATTTAAATCGTCGTCCGAATCTGATTTTGGTTCAAAACTTACAATGTCCACAGGCACGTTGCTTCCAGGCTGCCTTCTATCATTAGCTTTTTCTTTTTAACATACCTTATTAACATCATAAGGGTTATTTTGTGACTCCACCAACATACCTGAAATGAATTAGAAAAGAAATCAAAAATAATGCAAAACCATGCAATAATAAAATTGATATTACCTCTGCAAGCAATGCGTCGAATTTTTTGCCTTTGTACCGTTTTTCCATGGGCACTGTGGTTTGGTGAAACCGTTCTCCTTGCTTACCGGATTCGGTAGGGAGTTCTTTAATAAAGTCGTCAGAATGAAAATGAAGAAAATGCAGCTTTAATGTCATCAATATGCCAATTTTCTCAAAATAATACAGCATTTCTTTCACCCATTCTCTTGTTTGCGGTTCCGCGTCTCGATCCCCTCCCAAGACTCTGGTGCATACATGCTGAAGGTTAATCCGTGCCATTGAATGATTTTCATCTAGCGATGAATCAAATTCGCTCTTGAATAGCTTTCTAATGTCTAAGTACGCCTATTAAATGAAGACAAATAAAGGAGCAGAAAAGAATACATTAACAGAGTGTAAATAGCTGTAGTACAACGAATTGAACAAAACATCGTTCTAAATTTACTGCAATAGCTTTTTTAATTTTGTCATCGCTACGCTTTGAGAAAACGCTTTTCAAATAGTCGAATGCGCTTGAACAATTAACAACGGCCACTTCAATGAATTTTTTAACAATTCCTAATTTTATATGGAGCGGTAGCAGCAAAATATCTTGAGTATTGTCAATTAGAGGTGCATTCTTAAGTCTATGTTGTTTCATTTGTTCCTGCACACTTCCTCTTTGGCTCCATGAATTACATTGGAATTGATTTACGAGTGAGCGCAAATCCCAATTACAAAGAAAACAAAAGAATTTTGGAAAGCCGCCCTTATCGATGATTCCATGCAAAATGTTGATGACCTTCAAATCACAGCAAATCTTCCATTTATTTTCGTAGCATTTGATTTTTTATTAGTTATTAGTTTTGGTCCATCTCTTCCCTGTTGGGGCTCATAGTCGGTATCAAATCGACCTCGATTAGTAACACCACTTGCTGTAGTCATTTCTGTAAATTCTGTCCTACGATCTGGAGTTTGCGGCCTTGGAATACAAAATTTTCAGGTGCAAGCACTGGTAGTGTGGCTGTTACAGTGGCTTTATAAATTTTGTTCTTCTCATTATGTCTATTTAGGCAAGATGTGTAATTAATGCATGCATAAGAACTGGTTGCATCATGATCACCTGGGCGATTAATCCAGTCTACCGGCTTACAATATTTCATACTATGTTTGCCTCCATTCAACCATGCTATGAGATTATTATAACATTGGCGACACAATGCGTTAGGTGTGTAATTTTTACCGGTCAAATCTATTTCGTCCAAAAATAACTTATATGCTCTTTTAAATTCACTTGTTAAAAGATGATTTTCCTTTTGAAATCTTGTAGAATTATTTTTTCTGATTCGATGACCGCAAATGTAGCAAAAGAAATAAATCTTTTTACACTGCATATTGAAATTGCCAGTTGCCAATGTTGTGTGCTATAATTGTGTCTCTATAATTTTCACCGCTGAGATCTCGTTGACGTCGCGCTGTGTAATGCCCGATATGAGAGTCGCGTCGCTTTTATATTGTGATCTGCGTTCCTTGATGCGTGTGCGAATGGTGCGTGATCGCGTGAGCTGTTTACTGAAATCTTAGGTAAATTTTTGTAGTTGATTTCTTGATAAGTTTGGGTGCAATAATTTTTTCTTTTTAAATTTACCCAATTGCTATTTTATTTTGGATTGTCCTCACTTATTAAAAAAATTGGTAGTAGGTACATATGTAGGTAATTTATTGTTGCTATAAACAATAATTATCAAAAGGTAATAACAAAAAAATAAAAAAAGTATGTACATAATTTAATTAAAGGCCGTTAACGATCATTATTGCGATTTGTGTATGATGTATTTTGTTGTTTAGGGTTTCCAGCAATTTTAATGTTTGCCTACCTGTTTAGGTTGCAAGACTTTTCGCGGCTATCTCACATGCATATACACATATTTATGTGCACAAGAGTTCTCTATTACACAAAACACAGATACCAGAGAAACAAGCCGATCGGCTCAGAGCCGGCTTCTAGCCGCCGCCGGTATATTTTCGATAGCCGCGCCGCCGCCGATTTATATTGGCTCAAAAGCTGAGCCGGCGCAAGCACAGCCGCCGAGTAAATCAGCTCCGCTGCTACATTGTATGTGCTGTGACAACCAGCGGTGGTGCTGAATGTTGGCGAAAATTTCGGAAAGCTTCATGTGTCCAACAAGGTCGTGTTAAAAAGACAAGTTCAAAGTGTATTGGTTTAATCACTTGCCTAACATTGTTTGATCAAACAGCATTCAAAACTGCGGTTCAGTAACTTATTTTAACGATATTCGCATCGTTTAAGTATTATAAATATATAATATATTTCGATTTTGCGATTCAGTTAAGTTTTTTAACGATATTCGCTATTGTTAAAGAAAGATGTAATTGTTAAGTAAACAGCAAAATGTTTTAACGATGTTCATAATCACTTTTAATTTAACGACAATAATTTTTGTGTTGTCATTTTTATCGATAAAATTTATTTTTGTGTTTTAGAACAGCGTTTAATTATTTAGTAGCTTATTTTTATTAATTTGCCTTTGGTTAATTTGAAATTTATTTTACAGCCACTTTATTGAAAATACAATATATACAAAAATCAAGTTGTTCACTATCGTTAAACATTTCTTAAGCTGGAGGTCCATACCATACGTTATATGCGTGGCTCCGTTCTATGCGTATAATATTTCTGTACGTTTTATACGTTTGTTTTTGCCAAGTTACATGCAATACGTTTTGTGCGAAAAGTTATTTGTTTTGATCAGCTGTTTTGTAAAAAATCTGTGTAAAATAAAAACAAACTAAAGCAAAATGAAAAGTGAAATTATGTTTTTTACCGAACTTATATCTAGAGCGGGAAGTCAGTGGTATTTTTGCGGCAACTTTTAAAAAATTAAAAACCCTTAACCAAGAGAAATCAGATTTTCTTCATTACACTTACATAAATAAAAACACAACAAAGATGACACTTAAATTATAAAAGTAGTCGATAAAAACAATATTAACTTTGGCTACAAAATATTTGTGTTGAAAACTTATTTTTAAGGAAATTTATTCTTAAGATTATTTGCAAAATTTATAATAAAAGAATTTTTTTCATAACATACTGTTTTTAACACAAAATATACCAAAACTTTAATCTACCGCACACACATGTTTTTTGATAGCATTTAAAATTTGTCATCACTGGATAACAAAACCATCTGTCATTTTCTTATTTCGCATGCGACGTATGAAAAAGTAGAAAGTAAACCTACTTTATACGTTACTTGCGCAGATCCGTTCTATGCAATTTGTTATGTTTCTTGTCACATACAAATACACTGGTTCTACTTTTTTGACAGACGGAGAGAACGTACAGCGCATAGAACGTATGGTATGGACCTCCAGCTTTAGTGAATCACTTAACCGTAGCTGAAACGACAACTTCTTGCTCTAAACACAACTGGGACGAACGATGAATTTCGCACTACACGACGAATTCGTCTGTTAAAATTCGTTGCGTAAATTCGTTAAGTGAAACACATTTAGAACGAATAAAACAGCTGTGATTGAGTGACCATATTTCTTAAAAAAGCACTATTTGAAAAAAATAATAATTAAAAAAAAATTATTTAAAAAATATATAAATACACCACTAAAAATACAATTTAATGCAACAAATAAAATGTGAAAACGATTCTTAAAGTATAAAATAACATTATTTAATAACAAAATAAAAGAAAAATGGTCACACTGTGCCAAATTATTCGTCGTTCGTCTGCGTAAGAAATAGAAATAAACCTATCGCAGAATTTGTTACGCATGACGAATTTTAGTCGACGCACTGTTTGTGTGCATTTTCATATACACAAATGTGTTTTATTTTTTAATACGAATATTCGCAACGAAAAATTCGACGTTCGTTCCAGTTGTGTTTAGGGCATATAGGACATAGTTTAATATGTTTTTGTGAACGACTCTATCTTAGTGTCTTGACGAGCCATAATTTTGTTCTGCCATTGAACAAAACTTTGTTCACACATCGCACAGTGTGGTGTGGGTGGCCAAAAAGGAAAATAATAATTTTTATAATTTTAGAACTTGATTGATACAGCTTTATCAAATAGATTTCAAATAACAATAACCAAAAATAAGTTTTTAATTATGTTAATGCAACAAATAAAAAGTGAAAATGATTCTTAAAGTATAAAATAACATTATTTAATAACAAAATAAAAGAAAAATGGTCACTCTGTGCCAAATTATTCGTCGTTCGTCTGCGTAAGAAATAGAAATAAACCTATCGCAGAGTTTGTTACGCATGACGAATTTTAGTCGACGCACTGTTTGTGTGCATTTTCATATACACAAATGTGTTTTATTTTTTAAGACGAATATTCGCAACGAAAAATTCGACGTTCGTTCCAATTGCGTTTAGGGCATCTGTCGATAAATATAACGATCATTAAATTTACTGAATCGCACTACAGGTTGCTGAAAACTCACAATGAAATTGTATAAAACAATACACTTGAGCCGACATTTAAGCCGCCGCCGTCAATGTTGTCTAAGCGCCGCCGCCGCCGACTGATTTAGCTCGCGCCGCCGCCGCCGATCATTTGACATCGGCTTGTTTCTCTGACAGATACAATATATGTAATTAAGGCAATTTGATTAAACGTAAGGAAGAGATAGCTTCATAACTACATGTATGTACATTAGAGATGAGCGATATTTCCGTACCTGTGATTTTATACCTGTTACTTGCAAATCACTGGTAACGACAGTGACATAAACTGTGAAGTAACTGCTACTGCTACTTTTAATAAAGTGTTACTCAAATAACATTTTGACATGTAACGACAGTGACATAAACCGTGAAGTAACTGTTTCTCCTATAGTGTTACTTTTAATTTATTATGTTACTCAAAGTAACATTTTGAAATATTGTGCAGTAACTCTTACCTGCGATGTTACTCTTATAATGTTAAACTTTGCAAAATGTAAAGTAACATTTTTGTGCTTCATGTTTACATTTTGGAAGTAAAGCGCTTATATTTTTATATGTGTGTTTGTGAAAGTTGTGTTAAGAACTTTACCAGAAAGATGCCGTCAGAGATCTGCGCCGAGCACTGTTTGTCCGCGACGGCGGATTACATTCGGCTATGAGTCGGCTAAAGCATTATTACTCAAAAACAGATTTATACACACATTTATTTTAAATACATATCGTTAGCTAAAATGAAAAAAGCACAGCTAACAAAAATATAACTTTACACGAGAAGGGGAAATCTTTGTAAGGGTACAACAATAAAAAATTCGCTCATTTGCGCAAACAACGCCGTAATAAAAAAAATATTTCGAAAAAAATGCGTATGAAGTTTTTAGTTTGCTTAAGTTATATAGAAAAGAATTATTAAATTTTTTTAACACGTTATAAGTAGAAACATTTTAAATATGAAACTTATATACGACATAAAGCATAGCAAAACAAACAATTCTGAATCGTTAACGCCAAAAATGCATTTCTAGAAATACGACATTTGAGTAAATAAGCGATATATGTATATAAATCGTTAGCTGAAATGAAATTTTAGTTATTACGATCAGGCTTTTTGAACTTCACTTTCAATTATCAAGAAATGAAAATATTTTTGATTGGTGGAGTATAAATAAATATATATATCCTATTCTTTCTCAAATAGCTCAAGAAAATTATTGTGCATTAGGATCATCAGTTCCATGCGAAAGAATATTTTCAAAAGCTGAACAAGTCCTAAATGACCGACGAACGCGTTTAAACGAGAAAAAGCACAAATGTTATATTATACTTAGTTGTGTTATGTACATACATATACAGCTTAATTTGTGTTATTTGTTTTTTTAGGTTTTTGTTTTTGTTACAATGGATTTCAACTATTTTTATATATTTTTATGTTTGGAATCTATTTAACAAGAATTGAAAGCTGCTTTTCTAAATAAAAGCTTTACCACAATGCTCCAAGGGAGCTTAAAAACTTATCTCAAAAGGTATAAGTTTAAATTTTGTATCAAAGTTTTGTTTAAAGTAAATTAAAAATATTAATAAAAAAGTGGGATATTACTGAAAATTTATATTATAATTCTTATTTATCATTTATATTATTTTTCCAATGCGTTGTTCAGGAGTTCGTTAAAAATAACTAAAATCGCATAATCACTGCTTAAAATAACATTGTGTATAATAATTTAACAGAGATTAAAATAACTCTTTTACAAGAAGTGAAAAATGCTAAACAGTGATCACCGTCACTGTTTAAATAACCGGTGATTTTAAAATCGCATTCACTATTAACGATATTCCCTAAAAATCACGGGATCGCTCACCTCTAATGTACATACATACATTTTGGGGAAATTTTTAACTTTTGCGGCTACCTAAGCGCTACCTAAATGGTATTAAGAATCATTCCTAGAAAGTTTATATGTTCTAAAAGGTTGTTTATTGGGATATTATGTACGTTTTCGTAGTTGATTATTTTCTTGAATTTTGAACGGCTTGCTACCTATGGACCTGAACAGGGAAAAAAAGGTCAAAAAAATTTGATTTAAAATTATTCTTTTTTTAATTTTTTATGTTCATAATTTTTGTTCTTTATAAAAAGGGCTACAACTTTGCCTCAAAAAGTAAATTAAAATTCCGAACGGTTTGCAAGATATGATCCTGAGAAAATTATCACTTTTTGCAAAAATGGCACCAAGGCCCCAAATCTTTGGGGGCCCATACAAAAAAAAGTGCATGACTTTGGGCAAAACCGGGAGACACGGGTCTTTTCTTTTTTGGTCTTCTTTCACGTAGTGAAGTCTGTATATGGTTATTTTTCCATGACTTAAAAAATTACACACAGTGATATATAAACAATAAAATTTCAACCGCGAATAATCAAAAAGAAATGTGGCATGTGATAAAATAACTAGTTTTAAGGAAAACCAGAAGTGTGATAAAAGCTGTGACATTTAATCAAACAGAGTACAAGGAAAATTTCCAAATAGCCGATAGTTTTAATAAATATTTCATAGATAGCATTCAAGAAATAAGAAATTCTATCGAATATGTGCAATATGAAAACCTGATACCTGTAATAAATTATAAATTTAAGTTTCGTGCAATAAATATGTTAGAATTAAGAAATATAACTAAAAATATAAAGAATAAACCTGACTAAAGAAAAGTATCAAAGAATATAATTTTGGATAACTGGGATAAAATTGGGCAGATTTTACTGGAGATAATAAATAAATCCTTCGAAACTGGGTCCTTCCTACAAAATTGGAAGGATTCAATGATTAAACCTGTAGAAAAGATAAAAAACACTAATAAATGTGAGGAATACCGTCCAATTAACAATTTAAAAACTTGTGAAAAATTAATAGAGAAAATAGTTAAAATTCATATTAGGACTTTATTGAAAAAAAATAATATCTAAGTACCAATCGGGTTTTCGAAAAAAACACTCATGTGAAACGGCTGTGAATTTTGTTATAAATAGATGGAAATTCGCTAATAAGGACAATAAAATCTTGGCTACTTTTCTTGATTTTAAAAGAGCGTTTGAGACAATAGATAGAAACATTTTGTTACAAAAACTTTATCAATACGGTATACAGGATATTGCATTAAAATGGTTTCAAACGTATCTAACAAATCGAACACAAATCACAAAAGTTAATAATGTAGAATTGAATGCTGCACAAAATGATTTTGGGGTTCCGCAAGGCTCAATATTAGGAGCACTATTATTTATATAAATGATATTGAGAAAGTGTTAGAAACTTGTAAAATTATTCTCTATGCGGATGATGCATTAATCTTTACAGAAGCAGAAACAGAAGAAAAATGTTATGAAAATATGACACGGGACATAAATAATATAAATAAGTGGCTAAAAATTAACAAATTAAAGTTAAATGAAAATAAAACAAAAATAATGGAAATAAATATGAATACTACAATCACGTTTCAAATAAATAATGTTGTAATAGAAAAAGTAAATATCATAAAGTATCTGGGTTTTATAATAGATAAGGACTTAAAGTTTAAAGAACATGTCGAATATATATGTAGAAAAATTTGGAAAAAAAATTGGTTTTTTTAAAAGATTAAGAAATAAAGTATCTATTATAACTGTAATTAATATTTATAATACAATGATTAAACCTCATTTTGAATACGGGCCTACGATTATGTATACATGCTGCACAACTCAACAAATCTCAAGACTACAAAAACAAAGCCATGCGCTCAATTCTGAAATGTAATCGATAAACATCAATAAGGTTTATTCTGGATACGTTAAAATGGATGAATATACCACAAAGGCTAGAATTAAATACGATATGTTTCATCCACAAATTGAAAAATGGAAATGCACCGGATAGAACAGTTAAGAGGCGTGGGAGATGTCCAACCTTACAACTTGAGAAATGCTAATGATTACAGGCTACAGACGGTAAATACAAATGCAAGGCAAAGCTCGCTATTCTACAAAGGGCTGAAGCTTTACAACACGATGCCAAATAATAATAAAGATGAACAAAATATAAATGTATTTAAAAAAAATTTTGTAAATTTTATAAGGAGCAATAATAATCATAGAATGTAAAAAAATTAAGTGTAATTCCTGAAAAGTATTATAATACTACTAAATAAGTAATAATAATAATAATTATAATAATAATAATAATAATAATAATAATAATAATAATAATAATGATAAAAATAATAATAATAATAATAATAATAATAATAATAATAATAATAATAATAATAATAATAATAATAATAAAAATAATAATATCTGCGCAGTGACTCAAGATGTTTTGGAGGTGCAATGATTTTACTGTCTGGTAATTTCCGCCAAACACTGCCAGTCATTCCAAGTTCGACGTTTGCTGATCGAATAATTGCTTGCATTAAATCCTCAAGTCTTTGGCGTTTTGCAAAGATACTGCAGTTGACAGAAAACATGATAGTTACATTGCTCAATGATTTATCAGACAAGATTTCTCCAACCAATTGTTGACTATCGGTAATAGCCATATTCCTGTCGACGAATCAAACGGATTGATTTCGTTTCCTCAAAATTTTTGTAATTTTGTATCGTCAAAGGAAGTGCTCATCCAGAAAGTATTCCCCAACATAATTGCTAACGGGAAAAACTATGACTGGTTGAGAGAACGGGCAATTTTAGCAGCTAAAAATATAGATGTGGATGATTTAAACTATACTCTGCAATCTTTTAAATCTATTGATTCTGTAACAAACGAAGATGAAGCCACCAACTATCCAACTGAAGTTTTAAGCTCCTTTGATGTGCCTGGCTTACCAACGCATAACTTACAACTAAAGGTTGGCTCAGTAGTTATCGTGCTTCCAAATTTAAACTAACCAAAACTTTGCAATGGAATGCATTTGGTGATAGCAAAACTGATAGTCCATGTTATTTACGCAATTATACTAAGAGGAAAATTCAAAGCTGAAGAAGTTCTCATACCGAGAATTCCGATGATACCAACCAATATTTTTTTTGCTTCGCAATGATGATTAATAAATCACAAGGACAATTCTTGAGTATTTGTGGTCTTAATTCAAAAAAAATATGTTTTTCTCATGGTTGCATGTTCACGTGTGGGCAAACCATCTGCTTTATTTGCACTTGCGCCTGATAATAAAACGAAAAATGTCGTATATCACAAAGTACTGCACTGAAGGGAATTAACCTAAACATAACCAATGCACAAAAATACATAGCTTCCTTAACAGCTTTTACCTGAAACGCCTTATTTTTGTAATCTTTTTGAATTTTTGTCTTCTTTATAAATATATTCCAATGAACTAATTGACTAAATAAACTTTGTACTCTCCTTAAAAAATCCATATATTCAATAATTGTTAGGTGGTACGAAGTTCACCGGGTCAGCTAGTAGAAAATAAAAATGTACATATATGTTCTGTTTTGCGTGACAAAGTTATTTAATTAAAAATGGCCAAATAAAAAGGTGTTTCCATCGTTTAATACATTTTTTTTCAACTTGTTAAACAGTACTATTAAATAATGCGATAGGCTACAGCTTTTCTATTCACGCTTTATCAGCAATTTTCAATAATTATTAAAGAAACAAACAAAACATGTTTATAACGTTATTAACGTGCTATTAAGAATAATATTTTGTGAATTGTGTGTGTTTAGCCAAAAAATTCGTTTGCTGATTATTATTGTTAGGCTATACGTGTTCGGGGATACTCGATGCTGGATATATTCAATAAAATGGCAAAAACGAGGCTTGCCGCATGCACACATTCTTATTTGGTTAGTCGAAAAATCTCGACCAGACTAGATAGATTATATTATAAGTGCCGAGATCCCTGGTCCCGAAACAGATCAAGAACTACATGATGTTGTAATTACAAATATTATTCATGGCCCGTGTGACACCATCAACCCCCTAATCTCCGTGAATGGTCGACGGCAAGTATTCGAAACATTATCCACGCAAATTGGCGCCGGAAACTATCACTGGCAATGACGGTTATCCCCTGTATCAGCGTTTATGGCCCAATGACAACGGTCAAACTATTACAAAGAAAGTAAAAGGAAACGAGTTTGTGATTGACAACAGTTGGACTGTGCCATATTCGCCACTTCTTTCTAAATCATTTAAGACACATTGCAATGTTGAATATTCTAATTCAGTGATGTCGATCAAGTACATCTGCAAATATGTCACGAAAGGCAGCGATATGGCTGTTTTTAGCATCCAATTGCAACGATGAAATTACGCGTTATCAAGTTGGGCGATATGTGAACATTTAGCAGGGCATCTGGAGAAGGGCCAATGAGTATATTTCACTGCGGCAAATATTGTTCAACGTGCTAAAATACATCCAGCGACAACATTGACAACTTTCTTTGCTTTTTGTCAAAGCGATCCGTTTGCATAAACTTTACTTTACACGGAGATGCCACAGTATTACACTTGGAACGCTTATTCGAAAAAATTTTAACTTCAAAAAAAGGCACTATGGTTCCTGGGCATCCGGATGTGCGTTCAAGTGATGCTCTTGGTCGCATTTATACAGTTCATCCGATGAATGATGAATTTTATATTTGCGGTTGTTGCTGGTGAATGTTCGTGGTCCAACATCATTTGCAGCATTTCGTACTGTTTATGGTATAGTCTGCCCAACATTTCATGATGCATGTCAAGAACTCAATTTGCTTGAATACCATACTCATTGGGATACGACAATCGCCTAGGGAATTATTTTTGCATATCCAAGCCAGATACGATCATTATTTGCTATTATCATTTCAACATGCTTCCCGTCAAATCCAAGGATACAAGGACAATATGTCAAAAGACATTTTACATCAGTAGAAAAACGGTATGATGCAAGATTTAAAAAAATGGAAAATATACAAAAGCTATGTGAAAAAAATGTTGAAGAAATAAAAAAACTTTATGGAAATGTAAAAGAATCTGAAAATAAAAACAACGATATATGTAAAAAAATAAACAATCATAATACAAAGATGTGTGATGAAATTAAACAAATAGTTAAAGAAACAAGTAACAAAGCAAAATTATCATATGCGCAAAAAGTGGCGATGCCAGATGTGTCGAAAAATATTCCTTTAATTATAAAGCCCAAAGAGAAACAATCAGCTCAAAAGACAAAAGCGGAATTAAATGATAAGGTAGATCCAGTAAATTTAAAAATCACAAATATCGAAAATAGAAAAAATGGTACTTTAGTTATACAAAGTGAAAATACTGATGAACGAGATAAGATTAAAGAAGCGATACAAAATGAAATCAGTGAAAAATATGAAGTAAGAATACCAAAACAGGTGGATATGCAAATAATAATAGCAGACATGAATTTTAAATTAAGTGCGGAAGAGTTATTGAAGAAATTAGAAAAGCAAAATGAAGTAATGAAAAACAGTTCAGTGGAAATAGTAAAATGTTTTGAAACAAAAAGATACAATAAGACTATATACAATGCAAAATTAAAGATTGATAATGAATCATATGTTAAAATTATGTCAGAGCAAAAACTAAATGTAGGCTGGGATAGATGCAGAGTGTTTGATGGTACAAGTTTAATTCAATGTTATAAATGTCAAGGATATAATCACAAGTCAACAGATTGCCAAAATGAAGAACTATGTTACAAATGCCATGGAAATCACAAAAGTAGAGAATGCAGTAAAAATATAGCAAATAAATGCATAAACTGTATGAAAGAAAACAAAAGGCTTAATCAAGGATTAAATGAAAACCATGCCACAAACAGTAAAGAATGTCCAGTATATAAAAACAAACTTAACTTTAAAAAAGAAAAGAATTGGTTTAGTTACAGATATATAACAACCAAAGAAAATATATGGAATTTATACTAACATTCAAGGTCTGATAAACAATTTTACTCAACTAGAAATTATAACCCAATCAGTTAAGCCAGATTTTATTATTCTATCTGAAACGCATTTAACAAATCAAATAGATGAAACGGAAATAGAATTAATACATTATAATCACTATAAAACCTTATCTAATTCAACAAAAACAGGCGGAGTTATTGTATATTTTAAAAAGGAATGGAAGATTGAAAATATTAAAACCACTACAAAAGACTCAATATACTGGATAAGTGCGTATATGTTGAAATACAAACATTTTTCATTTATACTTGTAGCATTATATAGATTCCCAATTAGTTCTAAATCTGAATTCTGTGAAATGATACAGGATTTCTTGGAAGAAGTGTGCAAAAGAAACTGTGATATTACAATTGCTGGAGATGTTAACACAGATTGGAAGAATGATTTCTATAAAAATAAAATTAAAAGTATATTAGATGACAACGGGATGAAACAAATAATTAATGAATACACTAGAATAACACAAAATTCGAGAACTTTAATAGATTATGTTATAACGAACAATAAAAAAGTCTTTGCGAAAACAAATGTAAATAATAAAATTTCTGATCATGAAACAATAGATATTTTTATTGAATTTGAGGAAAAAAATGTTAAAGTACGAAATAAGCAAACAGATGTTTTCAAATATAACAAAAACAGCTTTAAGAACGAATTGAGTGTAAGACTGAATTTTAATGAAATGCTTAGTGTCGATGAGTTAGTTGTGAATTTTGATAAATGCATTGATGAAACAATAAAAAAATTTTCGATAAAAAGGAATATATCGGAAAAAATCCGTAATAAATGGTTTAACAGTGAGATACAAAGATTAAAGGTAGAGAAGGTAAAAGCATACCAAAGAGCAATAATTGAAGATACTAATAGTGCATGGACAAATTATAAAGTTATAAGAAATAGATACAAAGTTAAAATAGAAAATGAAAAGAATAAATACACAGTGCAACACGAAAAAAAATAACCATATACGGACATCACTACGTGAAAGAAGGCCAAAAAAAGAAGACCTGGTCTCCCAGTTTTGCCCAAAGTCATGCACTTTTTTTTATGGGCCCCCAAAAATTTGGGGCCTTGGTGTCATTTTTGCCAAAAGTGATAATTTTCTCAGGCTCATATCTTGCAAACCGTTTGGAATTTTAATTTACTCTTTGAGACAAAGTTGTAGCCCTTTTTATAAAAAACAAAAATTATGATCAAAAAAAATTAAAAAAAGAATAATTTTAGATCAAAATCGCAAAAAACTTTAAAAAATTCAAATTGTTTTTACCTTTTTGCCCCTGTTCAGGTCCATAGGTAGCAAACCGTTCGAAATTCAAGGAAACAGTAAACTACAAAAATTTACCTAACATCCCAATAAACAACATATAAACTTCCTAGGAATGATTCTTAATACCGTTAAGGTAGCGCTTAAGTAGCCGCAAAAGTTAAAAATTTTACGAAAATGTTTGAATTTCATTTGTTTTTTATTTTCTTCAACATTGAGATACTGTGCTGTCTATTACAAAAAAATAATAAAAAAAAATATTCGTGTTATTTTAATAAAGTTGATGGCCCTGGACTTGCAAATCGCGCTCTCTTAAGTTAAGGATTCAAATCGTCGTCCGAATCTGACTCTGATTCAAAACTTACAATGTCCACAGGCACGTTGCTTCCAGACTGCCTTCTATCATTAGCTTTTTCTTTTTAACATACCTTATTAACATCATAAGGGTTATTTTGTGATTCCACCAACATACCTGAAATGAATTAGAAAAGAAATCAAAAATAATGCAAAACCATGCAATAATAAAATTGATATTACCTCTGCAAGCAAGGCGTCGAATTTTTTGCCTTTGTACCGTTTTTCCATGGGCACTGTGGTTTGGTGAAACCGTTCTCCTTGCTTACCGGATTCGGTAGGGAGTTCTTTAATAAAGTTGTCAGAATGAAAATGAAGAAAATGCAGCTTTAATGTCATCAATATGCCAATTTTCTCAAAACAATACAGCATTTCTTTCACCCATTCTCTTGCTTGCGGTTCCGCGTCTCGATCCCCTCCCAAGACTCTGGTGCATACATGCTGAAGGTTAATCCGTGCCATTGAATGATTTTCATCAAGCGATGAATCAAATTCGCTCTTGAATAGCTTTCTAATGTCTAAGTACGCCTATTAAATGAAGACAAATATAGGGACAGAAAAGAATACATTAACAGAGTGTAAATAGCTGTAGTACAACGAATTGAACAAAACATCGTTCTAAATTTACTGCAATAGCTTTTTTAATTTTGTCATCGCTACGCTTTGAGAAAACGCTTTTCAAATAGTCGAATGCGCTTGAACAATTAACAACGGCCACTTCAATGAATTTTTTAACAATTCCTAATTTTATATGGAGCGGTAGCAGCAAAATGTCTTGAGTATTGTCAATTAGAGGTGCATTCTTAAGTCTATGTTGTTTCATTTGTTCCTGCACACTTTCTCTTTGGCTCCATGAATTACATTTGAATTGATTTACAGGTGAGCGCAAATCCCAATTACAAAGAAAACAAAAGAATTTTGGAAAGCCGCCCTTATCGATGATTCCATGCAAAATATTGATGACCTTCAAATCACAGCAAATCTTCCATTTATTTTCGTAGCATTTGATTTTTTATTAGTTATTAGTTTTGGTCCATCTCTTCCCTGTTGGGGCTCATAGTCGGTATCAAATCGATCTCGATTAGTAACACCACTTGCTGTAGTCATTTCTGTAAATTCTGTTCTACGATCTGGAGTTTGCGGCCTTGGGAATACAAAATTTTCAGGTGCAAGCACTGGTAGTGTGGCTGTTACAGTTGCTTTATAAATTTTGTTCTTCTCATTATGTCTATTTAGGCAAGATGTGTAATTAACGCATGCATAAGAACTGGTTGCATCATGATCACCTGGGCGATTTATCCAGTCTACCGGCTTACAATATTTCATACTATGTTTGCCTCCATTCAACCATGCTATGAGTTTATTATAACATTGGCGACACAATGCGTTAGGTGTGTAATTTTTACCGGTCAAATCTATTTCGTCCAAAAATAACTTATATGCTCCTTTAAATTCACTTGTTAGAAGATGATTTTCCTTTTGAAATCTTGTAGAATTATTTTTTATGATTCGATGACCGCAAATGTAGCAAAAGAAATAAATCTTTTTACACTGCATATTGAAATTGCCAGTTGCCAATGTTGTGTGCTATAATTGTGTCTCTATAATTTTCACCGCTGAGATCTCGTTGACGTCGCGCTGTGTAATGCCCGCTATGAGAGTCGCGTCGCTTTTATATTGTGATCTGCGTTCCTTGATGCGTGTGCGACCGGTGCGTGATCGCGTGAGCTGTTTACTGAAATCTTAGGTAAATTTTTGTAGTTGATTTCTTGATAAGTTTGGGTGCAATAAT
The DNA here is from genome assembly GCA_963583895.1 of Melanophora roralis. Classification (NCBI taxonomy): domain Eukaryota; kingdom Metazoa; phylum Arthropoda; class Insecta; order Diptera; family Rhinophoridae; genus Melanophora; species Melanophora roralis. The sequence continues at coordinate 46,014,726 of OY757188.1, forward strand.
TTTTTCTTTTTAAATTTACCCAATTGCTATTTTATTTTGGATTGTCCTCACTTATTAAAAAAATTGGTAGTAGGTACATATGTAGGTAATTTATTGTTGGTATAAACAATAATTATCAAAAGGTAATAACAAAAAATAAAAAAAGTATGTACATAATTTAATTAAAGGCCGTTAACGATCATTATTGCGATTTGTGTATGATGTATTTTGTTGTTTAGGGTTTCCAGCAATTTTAATGTTTGCCTACCTGTTTAGATTGCAAGACTTTTCGCGGCTATCTCACATGCATATACACATATTTATGTGCACAAGAGTTCTCTATTACACAAAACACAGATACAATATATGTAATTAAGGCAATTTGATTAAACGTAAGGAAGAGATAGCTTCATAACTACATGTATGTACATACATACATTTTGGGGAAATTTTTAACTTTTGCGGCTACTTAAGCGCTACCTAAACGGTATTAAGAATCATTCCTAGAAAGTTTATATGTTCTAAAAGGTTGTTTATTGGGATATTATGTACATTTCCGTAGTTGATTATTTTCTTGAATTTTGAACGGTTTGCTACCTATGGACCTGAACAGGGAAAAAAAATTACACACGGTGACACGGTGATATATAAACAATAAAATTTCAACCGCGAATAATCAAAAAGAAATGTGCCATGTGATAAAAGAACTAGTTTTAAGGAAAACCAGAAGTGTGATAAAAGCTGTGACATTTAATCAAACAGAGTACAAGGAAAATTTCCAAATAGCCGATAGTTTTAATAAAAATTTCATAGATAGCATTCAAGAAATAAGAAATTCTATCGAATATGTGCAATATGAAAACCTGATACCTGTAATAAATTATAAATTTAAGTTTCGTGCAATAAATATGTTAGAATTAAGAAATATAACTAAAAATATAAAGAATAAACCTGACTAAAGAAAAGTATCAAAGAATATAATTTTGGATAACTGGGATAAAATTGGGCAGATTTTACTGGAGATAATAAATAAATCCTTCGAAACTGGGTCCTTCCTACAAAATTGGAAAGATTCAATGATTAAACCTGTAGAAAAGATAAAAAAACACTAATAAATGTGAGGAATACCGTCCAATTAACAATTTAAAAACTTGTGAAAAAATAATAGAGAAAATAGTTAAAATTCAAATTGAGGACTTTATTGAAAAAAAATAATATCTAAGTACCAATCGGGTTTTCGAAAGAGCACTCATGTGAAACGGCTGTGAATTTTGTTATAAATAGATGGAAATTCGCTAATAAGGACAATAAAATCTTGGCTACTTTTCTTGATTTTAAAAGAGCGTTTGAGACAATAGATAGAAACATTTTGTTACAAAAACTTTATTAATACGGTATACAGGATATTGCATTAAAATGGTTTCAAACGTATCTAACAAATCGAACACAAATCACAAAAGTTAATAATGTAGAATTGAATGCTGCACAAAATGATTTTGGGGTTCCGCAAGGCTCAATATTAGGAGCACTATTATTTATATAAATGATATTGAGAAAGTGTTAGAAACTTGTAAAATTATTCTCTATGCGGATGATGCATTAATCTTTACAGAAGCAGAAACAGAAGAAAAATGTTATGAAAATATGACACGGGACATAAATAATATAAATAAGTGGCTAAAAATTAACAAATTAAAGTTAAATGAAAATAAAACAAAAATAATGGAAATAAATATGAATACTACAATCACGTTTCAAATAAATAATGTTGTAATAGAAAAAGTAAATAGCATAAAGTATCTGGGTTTTATAATAGATAAGGACTTAAAGTTTAAAGAACATGTCGAATATATATGTAGAAAAATTTGGAAAAAAATTGGTTTTTTTAAAAGATTAAGAAATAAAGTATCTATTATAACTGTTATTAATATATATAATACAATGATTAAACCTCATTTTGAATACGGGCCTACGATTATGTATACATGCTGCACAACTCAACAAATCTCAAGACTACAAAAACAAAGCCTTGCGCTCAATTCTGAAATGTAATCGATATACATCAATAAGGTTTATTCTGGATACGTTAAAATGGATGAATATACCACAAAGGCTAGAATTAAATACGATGTTTCATCCACAAATTGAAAAATGGAAATGCACCGGATAGAACAGTTAAGAGGCGTGGGAGATGTCCAACCTTACAACTTGAGAAATGCTAATGATTACAGGCTACAGACGGTAAACACAAATGCAAGGCAAAGCTCGCTATTCTACAAAGGGCTGAAGCTTAACAACACGATGCCAAATAATAATAAAGATGAACAAAATATAAATGTATTTAAAAAAAATTTTGTAAATTTTATAAGGAGCAATAATAATCATAGAATGTAAAAAAATTAAGTGTAATTCCTGAAAAGTATTATAATACTACTAAATAAGTAATAATAATAATAATTATAATAATAATAATAATAATAATACAAATAATAATAATAATAATAATAATAATAATAATAATAATAATAATAATAATAATAATAAAAATAATAATAATAATAATAATAATAATAATAATAATAATAATAATAATAATAATAATAATAATAATAATAATAAAAATAATAATAATAATAATAATAATAATAATAATAATAATAATAATATCTGCGCAGTGACTCAAGATGTTTTGGAGGTGCAATGATTTTACTATCTGGTAATTTTCGCCAAACACTGCCAGTCATTCCAAGTTCGACGTTTGCTGATCGAATAATTGCTTGCATTAAATCCTCAAGTCTTTGGCGTTTTGCAATGATATTGCAGTTGACAGAAAACATGATAGTTACATTGCTCAATGATTTATCAGACAAGATTTCTCCAACCAATTGTTGACTATCGGAAATGGCCATATTCCTGTCGACGAATCAAACGGATTGATTTCGTTTCCTCAAAATTTTAGTAATTTTGTATCGTCAAAGGAAGAGCTCATCCAGAAAGTATTCCCCAACATAATTGCTAACGGGAAAAACTATGACTGGTTGAGAGAACGGGCAATTTTAGCAGCTAAAAATATAGATGTGGATGATTTAAACTATACTCTGCAATCTTTTAAATCTATTGATTCTGTAACAAACGAAGATGAAGCCACCAACTATCCAACTGAAGTTTTAAGCTCCTTTGATGTGCCTGGCTTACCAACGCATAACTTACAACTAAAGGTTGGCTCGGTAGTTATCGTGCTTCCAAATTTAAACTAACCAAAACTTTGCAATGGGATGCATTTGGTAATAGCAAAACTGATAGTCCATGTTATTGACGCAATTATACTAAGAGGAAAATTCAAAGCTGAAGAAGTTCTCATACCGAGAATTCCGATGATACCAACCAATATTTTTTTTGCTTCGCAATGATGATTAACAAATCACAAGGACAATTCTTGAGTATTTGTGGTCTTAATTCAAAAAAAATATGTTTTTCTCATGGTTGCATGTTCACGTGTTGGCAAACCATCTGCTTTATTTGCACTTGCGCCTGATAATAAAACGAAAAATGTCGTATATCACAAAGTACTGCACTGAAGGGAATTAACCTAAACATAACCAATGCACAAAAATACATAGCTTCCTTAACAGCTTTTACCTGAAACGCCTTATTTTTGTAATCTTTTTGAATTTTTGTCTTCTTTATAAATATATTCCAATGAACTATTTGACTAAATAAACTTTGTACTCTCCTTAAAAAATCCATATATTCAATAATTGTTAGGTGGTACGAAGTTCACCGGGTCAGCTAGTAGAAAATAAAAATGTACATATATGTTCTGTTTTGCGTGACAAAGTTATTTAATTAAAAATGGCCAAATAAAAAGGTGTTTCCATCGTTTAATACATTTTTTTTCAACTCGTTAAACAGTACTATTAAATAATTCAAAGAAATAGGTATATGTGAGTAATAAAAAGCAACAAAAAATTGTAATACCTACATAATTAAATGTTTTATATTATTAAAGTTAAAAAATATTTTCTCGCACTTAATCGAACATATAACACAGAAACAATATTTGCCACTTTATACTTAATTTTTTTTTACAAAAATATTTTAAGTATAAAGTACAAATTAAAACACGCCCTTGCATTAAATGCAAAGACAAAAGAATTGTTTACTACTATAAACGATGCATTATCTTAAAACCACCCAGTGGGTTTAACAAAGTGAGGAAATATCTCCTCTTGCATCGAGTTGTAACTCGTTCTTCTTTTATTTCTTAACGCCAAAATCCAATAAAAAAAGTAGTTCTTGTTTGGATTTTAAAATAAATCGTATAAAAAGAATTTTATTAAAATATTGTTTATTTTTTATATTTACTATAAATATAAAATCAGCCTGGACATATCAACAACAAAAAAAAATTTATAAAACCATGTATTTTACACATTATACACATTTAAAAGCTATTATCCCAAATTTTATTTTCAGAAATACAAAAACTATATGCGGCCGAAAATCTTTTAAAAACACGAGATGATAAGGAAAACAGTAGAACTGGAACGATGAAACAAGTGTCTGCTGTGTTATTGGTCTAAAGCAGTTTACTACTTGTGGTAAATATTGCATTTACTGCAGCCAAAAAATTTAATTGGATTTCACAAAGACACGAGTATAATTCGAACTACAAATTTGATTGACCGCTTTACGACACAGATTTACAGGAAGTATAAAAATGAAATAGTTTTCCCATAGAATTGGTACTTTGTTTGCGAATTCGTTTTCTTTTCAGGTACAAATAGTATAAGGTATAGGAGTTAAAATATCACAGGCGTATTAAAATATGATGTAGGATATAAAAAGGTAAAAACTGGACTTCACGAAACACATTTTTTTTTTTCATATTTTTATTATTGAATCTTCGCCTTTGGCGAACTAACAATAAGTATTCAAATCTTAAAACTATTTATTTTTTATTAGACCAGCCAGTGCCAGACTAAAATTTAAGTTCTCCTAATAAAATTTATTAATTCAGTAGTTTCATCTAAGTGCAATAGTATCTCTTCTTTTCAGACGAGTGTGTCCACTATGTTGCAAAATGTTTCGAGCGAGCGGACTTGGATGTGCTTCCAGCTTGTTTAAATACTTGTCCACATAGTTCAGGATTTCGCATTTAACTAGTGGAACTTGTAGATCTTTGTGGATGTCGCTGTTTTTAATGTACCAAGGAGCACCAGTTATCATTCTTAGGACTTTATTTTGACGGCGTTGAATTTTTTCAATGTTGGAGGCGGAAGCAGTGCCCCATAATTGTATCCCGTAGCACCAAATTGGTTTCAAAACTGTGTTGTAAAGTAAAAGTTTGCAATCAAGACGTAGCACAGAGTTTCTACCGATTAGCCAGTAGATTTGGGCCGTTTTAAGTTTCATCTGTGTCAACTTTGCATCTATATGTGACTTCCATGTGAGGCTGCGATCCAGGTGAATGCCAAGATATTTCGTCTCAATTCGTTGAGGCACCGTATGGTTGTTAATAAGAATTGGGGGGCACGTTTCCTTGCGTAACGTAAAAGTAACGTGGGTGCATTTTTGTTCATTTATTTTTATTCCCCACAACTCTGCCCATTTTTCTACATGGGTTACGTGATGTTGAAGTTGTTTTGAGGCTTCTTTAGGGTCTTTATGAATACTGAGAAAGGCGGTATCATCAGCAAATGTCGACGTATGAGTAAGATTGTTTGTGGGCATATCTGCTGTGTAAAGCAAGTACAGAATTGGACCTAGTATACTCCCTTGAGGTACACCAGCCCCTATTGGTTGAGAAGAACTTGTTTGGTTTCCCTCTTTAATCATAAATTGTCGGCCGGTTATGTATTTTTCTAATAGGTTGAAAATATTAAATGGAAGGTTGAGCTTTAATTTGTTTAACAGGCCTTCATGCCATACCTTGTCGAACGCTTGAGAGACATCTATAAATAGCGCGGAGCAGTATTTCTTTTCCTCAAAGGCCTTTCTTATAACCTGTACCAATCTGTGGGTTTGTTCGATGGTACTATGTTTATTTCTAAATCCAAATTGGTGATCTGGAATGCAGTTGTTTTCACTCAGGATCGGAGTCAGCTTGTTTTTAAGCAATTTCTCAAACAATTAGGACATGGTTGGTAACAGACTTATAGGCCTGTAAGACTCCACCTTCGAAGGATCTTTTCCCGGCTTAGGAATCATCTTTACCAAGGCAACTTTCCATACTGGCGGGAAATGTTCGAGCCGTAATATGGCGTTGAAAATAAAAAGAATTATTCTTTTTGCTGTGCAAGGCAGCTCCAAAAGCATTTTGTTGCTGATTTCATCAAAGCCAGGAGCTTTTTTAGCATTTAAATTATTAATAGCCTCTACGACATCTGACAACTGAAAACGTATTTTCATAGGACATCTAGCAACAACAGGCAGTAATTTACTCATGTCAGTGCATGTATTTGGAGTGAAGACATTTGTTAAATTACTTGCGAGCAGATCACATTTTTCTTCATCACTTCTTGCCCAGAATCCTCTCAAATTACGTAGTGGTGGTTTCGCGATAACGGGTCTTTTAAGATATAGAGCCATAGTGAATAATTAGTCTGAGGAGTCGAGTCTATTCCTTCGAGGTGTTCCTTAAGAGATGCCAATCGGTGAACTTCTAGCAAATTTTTCAATTGGTTTGTACATTCCTTCAACTTGGCTTTGAGTTGGGGTGATCTGTGCTTTTGCCATTCTCTTCGGGCTCTTCTTTTTTCAGATAAAAGCTGTTGCACATCGGCTGAAAAAATTTTGTTGTATTTTGTCTGACGATAGTAGGAAGAAGCATGATCAACGGTTTTTTTTATGTTCTCATTAAGGCTGCTCAGACAATCATCGATGTCTTCGGAAGTTTTTAGCGGTTGGTTTTCCGAGCAGTGGGTGCTGACAAATTTTTTGTATTTTAACCAATTAACTCTTTTAAATGAAAAATATCACTTGTTGGTACTTGATAAGGACTAAAAATAGTGATTATAGTGGGAGAGTGGTCTGAAGATAAATCCAGCGAGGCTTGAGCTTCGGTAAGTTCCGGGGATATACCTTTTGTTACGCCAAAATCAATAACATCTGGAATTTTATTGTGATCAGTTGGCCAATACGTCGGTTGTACAGATGAAATAACGTTAAGTCCCATTTCAAATACGGAATCAAACAAAACACGACCCCTTGGACTTATTAGGCGAGATCCCCAGTACGTATGCTTAGCGTTATAGTCTCCAGCAGCTATGAAGCGGGGACCTTAAGATTTGTAAAAACTGTTGAACTGATCCTTTGTTATGGAGAACCTGGGTGGACAATACACTGACGAAATAACTAAACCATAGAAAAATTCATCAACGCAAATGTTTGTTGCTTGTATATAACATTCGGAGAGACCATCCATCCATTGATGTTTGATTCTCGATTTTATTATTATAGCCGAGCCACCACATGATCTATCTCTGGGATCCTTTGAATCGTAAAAAGAATAGCCTCTAATTTTGAAATTACTTCTAGATGTCATATGCGTCTCAGAAATCAGCATGACATCAATTTTTTGGTTTATTAAAAAATATTCGAGTTCGTTTTTGTGTTGGCGGATGCCGTTAGCGTTCCAGAAACAAACCCTGAGGCAGTTCATGGTCTTTTAAGCATGGCCTACAGAAGAGCAGACTGCATTTTTTGCATTTCTTGCATCATGCCAGCCATTTGCGCCATGAACTGCGTAAATTGTTTAACCATATTGTCAATTACAGCTTCGAGACGGCTAAAACTGGACCCGGTTGGTTCATTTGTTGGCATCTCTTGTTGTGTTGTAGGCTAGGTAGGCTTACGTGCATTGGGCTGGTAAGACTTTAATGCGTTGGCATAGGAAACTTGACTTGTAGTTGGTTGTGCTAATGGAGGCATGTTTGTAGTTGGTATATTTAAAGGCTGGGGAGGGGCAGAACCACTTTCGGCTTATATAACTAAATCAAAAACGGGACAACCTCTATAGTTGGCCGTGTGGTTTCTTCCGCAATTACTGCATTTCTTTACCCGAGGATCATCTTTTGGCTTTTCGCACTTAGTCGTAGCATGCAGGTCAACACACACAACACAAACAGAAGGCAACTTGCAATAAGCCTTGGTGTGACCATATTCCTGGCAGTTTAAGCACTGTACGGGTCCAGATCGCTTATGTGGCGCTTCAACTACAACTCTACGGTGCAAAATATATTTTAGGTCATAAATAGGGTGAGTCTCATTCTTTTTTAAATTTACATCACCAGGCTCAAGCTCCACTCGGAATATTGGTTGGGGATACCTTTCTCTGTTTCTAATGTTTGATACAAACTTGGCTTTAAAGCCTTTGCTGCACAAACTGGCCTTAATCTCCTCTTGGTCAACATTTGAATCAATACCTTTGATAACAACCTGTAGACCTTTTGCGTTCTTAAGTTGGTAGGTGTAGAAGCTTTTTTTATGTTTTTCAAGTTCGGAAACCGTAGTGCGGTAAGCGTTTTCGTGATTCACTTGAATTTTAGTTTCAAAAATGCTACCACGCTTTATGTTCGAAACAATAAAGTTGTTTTCGCCTATTAATTCAACTAAAAACTTTATGAGGTCATTTGAGTTTTTCTCTCTCAAATATATTGGGGGAGGCTTAAATGACTTTCTTTCGGGTAATAGGGCATCGATGAGGTCGGCTTTTCTTCATCTTTCAAAATTTTTGCTGCGTTTGTAACCTCTGCCGATTTGGGGCTTCTTCCCCTCTTAAGAACTGTTATATAACGGTCCATTCCTAGCTGGACCTTTGGAGCTTGTGAAGAAAGAAACACATAAACAAAAATCTGGCAGATAAAAACTTAAAAGACTTTGCATACACGCAAAAGGAAAAAATATAATAGACATCTTTTAAATTAAAATATTGCACTGTTCCTAAAGCTAATATCACAGATCACAGTTTTAAGTCCTTAGCTCAGGAAATTTACAAAATTAATAACAAAGCACGAATATAAGCATGATAAAATTTAAACAAAATTCGATGCGTTAGATAAATGGTATATGTGAGTAAACAAATTTTGATAAAAGAAGATTATCCTTTCAGCTAGTGATGGTTAACAAGATTTGTAAAAGAAACGGAAAAGTGTTTACAAAACAAACAAAAAAAAACGTTACATAATTACATAACTTTAACAATTGGCCTGCCCTGTCAGCAATAGCCAATGGGTCATGTTATCATTGCGGAAAACACGAATCATCAAAGTTCCAGATTGGGTTGCGATATATTGACGTAAAGATCTGGAGATTCAATTTGGGCGCCATTCATTGGCGCTAAAGTTCCCGTGAAGGGTTTTTATTTAGGCGTCATTTATTGGTGCAAATCTGGACAATTTCCATTGGGCGCCATTTATTGACGCAAATCTGGCCAATTTTCCATTGGGCGCCATTTATTGGCGCAAAAGTTCCCGCACCAGAGTTTTTTCAGCTAGGGCGCCATACCAGACGAATTGAAAGTGACTCTATTTGCATCCAGCTAGCTCACGATGTCAGGTGGAGTAAGACCCGTCACTTCCAACCAGGGGGCAACAATAAAAATTTGTTAAAAACAATTGATACTTTTAACAAAAAAAAACATACAAGAAAACTATACGGATGTATAAAAATATACAAATTCAATAAATACTCCTAAAATTTATATTAATTTTCCAACAATATTAAACCCCACCGAAAACACCTAATTGGAAGAGTTCTTAAAATTGGTCATATGAACAACACAAAAAAATCCACATTCGCGACTCAATACTCACAGAGATAACACAAGTTTTGGGCTCACAGATAGGAAAGACGAATATAAAATATATAAGCCCCTAAGTTGTAGCCCCTTGATCGTTCATATTTTTTTTCCGGGCTTCATTAGCAAGTATATCCAGTGGTATCGTCCCTGCTATCACGTTTGCTGCGTCTTTAGATACTGTCCGGTAGGAGCAGCACACTTTCAAAGCTTCCAATCTTTATATAGACGCCAATTTCTTTCCAGTACTCTGTAATCCATGCTCTTAAACCATGCCTGGTACTGCATACAGTATGGAGACTACTACCTTAGCGACAACTTGCCGTTTGCTGTGCCTGGGACCACTTACATTTATATATAGCTAAATTAACATTTGATGCCTTATCTGATAAATATTTACGTGCGCCTTGAATTTTATCTTGTCATCTACAATTACCCCAAGGTACTTAGCTGCCTCTTTGAGGAAATTTCATGTTGGCCCACTCTTTTCACTACGGTTTGGTGCCTACGTCTGCTGCTTATCAGTATTGCTTCCGTCTTGTGTTCCGCTAGTTGGAGCCTGGCTGCATCCAACCAACCTCTAATTTTGTTAACGGCTTCGTTGACATAGAACTCTACTTCCCTGATGTGGCGTGCTGTTGCAATTACAGCAATGTCATCCGCGAATCCGACTATTGTGCATTCCTGCCGTATATCGAGCGTCAAAACATCATTGTACATGAAATGGACCCAGTACTGATACTTGTGGAACCCCTGCTGTTACAATGTGTATCTTCTGGCCTACCACAGTATTATATTACAGCTCTTTGTCCGAAAAGTAGTCACCGATAATGTCCGCCAGGTAGGATGGCACTCCTAGGCTCACTACTTTAGCCATTATTCGGTCCCACCGTGCTGAATTAAATGCATTTTTAATAGCCAAGGTGACTAGTGCAAATACTTCCTTTCCATACCCTTGCCATCCATCGCTACCTTGGGCAGCGATGTAACAAGTTTAAATGCGTCCACCGTCGACCTTGCTTTACGAAAGCCGAACTGTCGGTCGGATAACCCATTTTCTTCCTCCACCGCTGAAAGCAGTCTGTCGTATATTATCTCCTCCAATATTTTCCCCATCGAATTAAGTAGGCAAATGGGTCTGTATGATGATGGGTCTCCTAAACATTTATTGGGCTTTGGTATAAGTACCAGCCTCTTCCAGGGGCCTGAATATGTGCCTTCTAAGCAGTGGTTGAAGATATCTGCAAAGACGTTAGTCGCGCTAAGCATCGCCAACTTTAATGCCCGGTTTGGTATGTAATCCGGTCCGGGAGCCTTGTCGTCTCCTACGCCCTTGACAATGCCAATACTATCCTCTGCTGTGACCCTTTTAATGTCGCCTGTTAGACTTTCCGATTTGTAGGCCTACTATATTGCAGGTGCTGGAAAAATAATGTTGAGACAATTTGCCGAAGTAATAATGGACAGGAAGGTTCGGGGACCTTCGCACCCTTAAGACGCGTTATCACCACTCTATAGGCAGTTCCCCATGGGTTGTTGTGTGCCTAATTACATATCCGTTGAAAACTTTGTCGCTTGCTCCTATAGTAATTTGGAGAGCTTTTCGTGCCATCCGACATTCTGCTTGTCTGTTTTCAAAGTCCGGTCTGAACCTGCCCGTTGGCTTCTTCTTCTCGCCTGAAGACATGTATTGCGGAGCTTTCCAATTTCCTCGGTCCACCGTAGTCAGATGGTCGGGTTTTTTTGTTCTTCTAGGCATGGATTTTTCCTCTTTCTTTGGTCCTTCGGCTTCCCCATTCAACCGCCCAGGCAGTAACGTCTCCTGCTATTACTTTAGGGCTATGTTGTTCCGCATTGGGAGGGGCGTAGAAGCTGTATATCCAAGTTCCTCCAACTTTAGCTCTTACAAAACCAGCCACTTGGTAGGTTTGTTATCCTTTGATAGCTTTGTCTCCACAAGCCCAAACCGAGTATTTATTTAAGCTGTATGCAATCCACATGCTGCTATGTGGGTTTCTGGACTGCTCACCTATTACACCGACTTCAATCCTGTTTTCCCGCACCGTCTGTGAAAGCAGGTCTTGTGAAGCCTCACAATGTTCTAAATTTATTTGCAGGATTTTCATCTACATACGTGTGTTTTTGAGAGCTTCTTTAAATACACGGCATCTGCAACTGCCCGCAATGTGGCCCTTTTCTGCATTTCCCCTTTCCCTGACAAATCATGCACAGCGGATCTTTGTGACACTTCCGCGCAATACGTTCTTCATGCTCACACCTTCTGCACCTTTTAGATCGATCCTGAGTGCTAGTACACCCATTAACAATGTGCCCAAACTCTAGGCATCTAAAGCACTTTTTAATGGGTATTCTCAGCCGAAGAGTGCAAACGACCCTTCCCATTCGGATTTTCTTGTTGGTCAGGATAGATTGAGCAGTTTCCACCGGTAGAAGATTAGAGGCTATTTGCGTCCCATTAAAGGCCTTCTTAAGGCTTATTATGCTTGTCTGCTTTACTGAGTTTATTTCGCTTTCCCTAGTAAAAGCGGCACATATCTCCTTTTTAGTGGTGATTTCGTCGAGTTTTCTGCATTCTACCATGACTTCGTTTTTCTTCGTCTTTATATCCACTTTTTGGCCCAGGGTTTTCTCCAACTCTTTTTAAAATTTATCAACTAACACCCGGTCATTTGCTTTAATTTCCAAGAACAAATCGTCTTGTTGGGTTCCCCATTTCTTAGAGACACTCTTTCCCATATCCTGCAGACCCGGTTCAGTCTTCATCCTCAGTAGAATATCTGCATATGCCGTTTCACCCTTCGCAAATATAATCATCGCATCGGTCTTTGATATTTCAAACGTCCCTTCTTTTTTCTTTTCACCGGTTGCTACCGGTCCTTAACTTTTACATTGCCTTTCGAAGTTGGCTGTGGTTATCATCCTTCTTAATTTGTTCCAGCATTGTCGGCGTAGGACATTTATAGCGCTTCGGGGTATCGTTCTGCGGGGACTCTGCAGTTAGATCTCTGCATCGCTTCTTCGATCCTTTAGCTGTGGTACCAATTTGGGAAGTTGTTTGGGTAATCTTCTCGTGTTTTCCGGTTGCTTTCGGTGATGGAGGATTCTTTCGCCCATTTCTTCGCAAGCTCTATTGTAAGTTGACTTTATGGTAAATACTTGTTCTTAAATGGCATGATCTGCATGTATGTATGTATGTTTGTATGCATGTATGTATTTATGTATGTATGTATGTATGTATGTATGAATGTAGCGATTAAATCAGGTATACTTCTTGTTATTTTCTGGGCGACTTTTTTTAGGTCTGGAGACTTGATTTCAAAAGGCATACAGATGGACAGGCATGACTTTATCGGCTTACCTATCTATAAGAATCCAAAATATTTATACTTAATGGGTTTTAAAATGAATATTGTAAAAATTGAAAATGGAATGGCAAACTCATATATACCCTAATCACTATAGAATAGAATCATATAAAGTTTGAATGAAGGCAGTGACCTAACGTCGTAAGCCTTTTATAATATCATCTAGATTAAAATTTTGGTATAAAACACAAAAGCAAAAATTAAAAATTAATCACTATGTGAAGGGTATAAAATTTAAAAAAAATGTAAATCGTTATATTTTTAACAAAAAAAGTATATGTTTTCAACAAAAATTTTAAAGTAATTAGTAATTAGGAATTTCTTACTTTTAAGTTACAATTACATACCGTCTCACAGTGGGAGAAATGGCCCACCTAGTGGCGCTTTAATTATATCTTTTTAATTGCTGATCTGATCTATTAGAAATTTTCAGTGAAGTTATAGCCAAGGACATGCTCTTTCAAAAAAAATTTTTTTGGGACATGCCGCTTCAGTACAGTGTGCGCCATTAATGCTGTATCATTCATCATCGACAATAAATATATTAATAGTAGTATGTATGTTTATAAATTTGTATTACATTCGACTTTAAATCTTTTTTTAAGCAAAATTGTATTTTTGGCATTATATATTATATTTATTTATTTTTTTGAATTTTACCCTACACTCAGCATACACCAATAATAGTACTTAAAACCAGAAATTAATGCAAATTTATAAGAAGTAAAATATGAATAATGTGACAATGCTGAATTCTACTATAATGATTTTTTCTGTAATTATTATTTTTTTCTATTTTAATTTAAAATGTGTATATTTTTTAATTTTTTTTTATTGATTTATTGTGGTCTATGCAAGAATTTGCTAATTTCGCGTTGCTTTTTTAATAACTTTAAAAAAACGAATTTTAAGTATAGTATTTTTTAAAAAAATCAGTTGTGTTTTATTTTTGTAATTTTATTATTTTTCTAATTAAAAAAAATAAAATAACAAACTCTTGATGTGAATTATGAAATATTTTTAAATAACAAGATCCTACTTTATATTAGCTCATGTTCTAAAAGAAACTATTTGGAAAATTATTCTGAGTCAGAGCTTTCCGAAACATGGGTTACTGGTAACTCATACTCATTTAAAAGAAGTTGCTTGACCTCATCATTTATTGCAATATGTTTTTTTGAGTACCTTGAGGTACTTTTAGATTTAGATGTAATGAAAGGGTCTGAAGAAACCAACAATGCATGTATTAAGTCCTCCATAGTGTGTAGTCTTGAGGTTTTTCGTGTGTGGTTAAGCTTATAGCTACGGAAATCTTTATTTCTTGCCTCAAGTGCATTCTCACATTATTCCTATTGGCAGAAAACATTTTCAATGATATCCGCACAATGCAATAAAATTTTATGGACGGATGCAGGCATGTAGAACCAGGGGTATTCACTTACAAATATATTTGCAGTTTCCCTAGAATATATGTAAAAACCTTCTGTGTTCACTGTATGCCCACACGCAATTGTGCGCAAAATTATTCCAAATCTTTTAATAAATTCCATTTGTACGCCAGTTACTGTAGAGGCCAAAATCGGTTGCTTAAAAAATATATTGGCAGTATTTCCCGTGCTTGTGTTCCCTGAGCCGGTCATTGGAATGTCCACCAGGATGCCCATTTGTTTTCTCGGTTCTAGTTGAATTTTTGTTTCTTGAACGATTTCCTTATTTTTTTCACAAACTTGCCAGGTATTTATTGGTTGTTTGTAGGCAATATGAATTATACACTTAAAGCAACGAATCCAGGCATGGAGTGTGGATAATCCATACTCGTACAAATGTTTTAGTGGTTGTCTTAGCTGAATCATATTCAGATTGTTAAACAATTTTGGAGTTGCCCCACAAATTCCGCAAGCCTGTGGTGATGACTCCGCTATGGTGTTAAAAACTTTTCCGTCATTTTTAAATGATTTATTGCTGTAGGTAAAATTTGAGAAATTTGCCTCTTAACATTATCAAACTCATCTCGAACTAAATCTGCTGACTCTTTTTCAAAAATTAGTTTAATAGGTCTGCAAAACCTAGTTGAAGAAGGTCGAATATTTTCCCATAGTATTGAAGATCCATTTTTTATTAGCAACGGTACAATACATACAGCAAATAAATGCTGATCAATAGTTCCAGTTTCGGGAATATTAAAGCATTGCCTGTAAGTAGAGTGACCACTGCTTCCATCACAACCCCATTTATAAACGGCTTTTATGCAATCGTTGTTTTTGCATTCAATTTCGAGGTCCTCAAATGCTGCTGGAAAACCCTGTAATATACGTCCAACAGTATGGTTAATAAGAGACTGTAAATTTACTTCTGCTGAACGTTCAGTTACGCGTATGTCATTGGGTTAGCACTCTTTTTAAGTTTTAGCTAAAACATCGTAGCTTGGATAAATGTTACAATTTTGCTCTTTGGCACCAGATTGCAGTAACTTATATGTATTTTTTGAGTAATCTCCATCTATATATAGAGCCAAAGCTTCCTCAGGTGTATATGGAATAGGTGCTTTTGGTTCAGCATTTACAATTTTAAGCATTTTTGAAGCTATTATCGGTTCTGAGCTCAATTTCGAAACAACTTGTGATGCATTCCTTTTTCCAGATATGAAAAGACTAATTCGCGTTGCTAACATTAACTCTTCTGTTGGCGTCTAATCGACAATAGAAGAAACCTTTTTTATTTGAGTTTTAGTTGAGCACTCTGAAAAATGTTTACGACGACCAATAGCTGGTTCTGGAAAAATAAGAACTCGTTCTAACCATTCTTTTTTTCGATCTGCGAATGTGTCATTATTCTGTGACTACTTGTCCACTTGTACCGAAGTTTATTAACGAAATTTCTTAGTTGTTGACGAATTGGTTAACATTGCTCTTCGTTATATTTTGGTGAATCAATACCATTAGAAAAAACATGACTTTCCACCGCCAAAAACTTTTTTGCTAGTACTGGTTTAGAGTGCCAAATTAAAAAAAGAGTGCGTTTAGACTCTGACATTGCATCTAAAAAACGTAAAAAATCATAAAGTTGCAAAAAGCTACAGCTGATTTTTCAAATGGACATAGAAAACAGAGCATAAAAGCAAATAAACCAAACATTGGAGCGGAATTCGTCGAATACTCCCAACTTTTATTCCACAGAAGTTTAAGTTACATATAATAAAACACTATTTTACACAGGTCACTTGTTTACCATTTTTAAGAACAAAAACATAAAAGCACAACTCACAAACATATTTTTTTATTTAATACATACCTAATAATTTCAATTTAAGCACTAATTCAAAAAAATATATTAAGTAATGGTTTTGTGTTGTAAACAAACTTTAAACTTTAAAAAAGCGCGAAAAGTATTGATGCACTTGCTAAAACATATGTATGTTTAAAAGATCACAGGTGCACGAATATCGAGAGCAAAACAAAACAAAAAAAAACCAAAAATCCGTTGGTTTCTTAGTTACCAAAAAAAAAAATTGCAGAATTCTAAAATTTAAAATTTCCTTAAAGCGCCACTAGACTGGTCATTTCTCCCACTGTGCGTCTGTATAACTAAGCAGTTGTTAGATAATGAGTTTGTTCTTATCTAAAAATTAGGCAGTTATTTTCAGTTTAACAATTTTTTAAGCATGTGTAGCGCCTTTTGGTCTCAAGTTGTTGTTGTTTCTAACACAACTTTTTTTAGGTTTCTTCAGGGCCATTACAGTTGTTGTTTGCGCATGTGTGTGGATGTCATTGTTTTTTTTTTTTTTTTTTTTGCTAAGTAACATCATTTTCAATAATACACTTTTTATTGTTGCTTTTTACATAGATTTTTCGTATGGGATTGCTTTCGCAGAAAAACATGTGTAACAAATTATAGAATCGTATAGCTATTGCAGCAGGAGTACATGAAAAATAATAAGCAAATATCAATATAATTTTGTAAATATAGGATTACATGTTATGATCAGTGCTGTCATGTTTATTTGATTTTTGACACGTAAATAGGATTGCTTTTATTTAAAGTTGTTTTAATATTAAAGCAGTTTAAAGATAAAAATGCTGTAACAAAAGCGCATGTTAGCTTAGAGTTTCTTAAATTTTATCTTAAAAACAGTTTTTTAGTCAAACATAGAAACAAATTGTATTTTTCATAATTCTTGAAAATGCTATTTTTATTTATTGTTGAACGGTTTTTAATACAAATGTTTGCTTTTTAATTTGGCTTAAGTTCATATAATAGGTGTGTTCATTTACAGAAAATTATCAATTATTTTCGATAATTATTACTAGTAAGTGTTCACGTACACAAAAAATTAGCAGCTAGAGAGCCAAAAATGAGCGTAATATGTTTAGAAGCAAAAATGTTTCTGATAATTTCTGCTAGTAAAAATTTTACTATCAGAAATTATTCAAACAGTCTTTCTGTCATTATGCTTTGAAAAAAAAATTTAAGTTTTAAATTTTTATAAGTTTACAATAACAAAATACATTTGCTTGCAAGTTTTGACTGTAAAAGTGTTCATTTACTTTTAAATATTTTTGAGAGCAATTTTGAAAATATTTCTTTTTACTCTCTCGTTGCTAATAATTACTGGAAAGTTATTGAACACAACTAATTTCTTTTTATTAAAAGAAATTAATATTTTCCGTTAATTTTGAAAGAAACTTTTATTTGAAAAAAGCAGGGGTTTCTACCGATACTAGCCGAGTAGAATGCATTTTCGAAAGCAGCTACGCAATTTCATCATCAGTACTCTTTGAACGGTAGTAGTGTCTTTTGGTTGTAAACATCACCTATTTAACTTACGTGTAACAGAAAAGGGGAAACGGTATGAGTGTTTTCCTTCTGTTTTATTTTGTACGTTAGGACGAAATTTACTTTTTATATACACTATGCTTTTTTTCATTAAAAGTCTCTTTGGCAACACTTGACTAACGGACAAGCATTAATCCATCTCTCAGATGGAATGAAACGCTTTTTATTATTGTATATCATACAATAGGGGCGTTAAATCTTTTTATACCCTTCACATAAGTGATAAGAGTATATATAAGTTTGTCATTCCGTTTGTAATTCCTTTATTATCCATTTGGGACCCCATAAAGTAAATATATTCTGGATCCTTATAGATAGGGAAATCGATTTAGCGATGTCCGTCTGTCCGTCTGACCGTCTGTCCGTGTTATGGTTGAAATCAACTTTCTGAAGCCCCCCGATATTGCATAGACCCGAATGTGGTATCAAACTGTCACAGATAGTCGCGAGAAAATCGCTATTGAAATTCAGCAAAATCGCCCGATAAATAACCGAGATATAAGCAAAAAACCACGACTACCTCGGTTTTTTGAGTCTACAACAACAACAAAGAACATACTTTTACATGTAATAATAAAAGAACAACAAAAAACAACAAAAAACGAAAAAAACAGAATCAGTCATGTCTATATTATTGAAACACACCCAAAACAAAAATTTTATTATTATTAGTATTCATACATATAACAGCGTTGCCATACAAAGCTTAATTTAAACATTTTTAAAATCGCTCCTACGGCTTCCAGGGTTCTCCTACAAAGGTAAAATGCAAGACCGACCCGAATTATTTTTTCCATCCAAACATTTTTGTGGAACATACTTACCCTCTATCTCCAGCCCCTGACATGGTTGCCATACAAAATTTTAAAAAATAAGGTAAAAACCGCTACAACTTCCCCGGAGTCGCCCGTGGAGGAAAATTAGTTTTTCCTCCCAAACATGTTTCTAGAATATACTTACCCTCTATCTCCATACCCTAAGGGGGTTGCCATACAAAATTTACAAAAATGATAAAATGCCCACAACTTCTTCAGAGTTGGCCTTAAAGCAATAAAGTGTAAGACCGACCCCCATTAGTTTGTCCTCCCAAACATATTCCTAGAACATACTTACCCCCTATCTCCACGCACTAAGGGGTTGCCATACAAAACTTACAAAAATGATATGAAAATGCCCACAACTTCTTCAGAGTCGTTCTTAGAGCAATAAAGTGTACGACCGACCCCTATTAGTTTGCCTTCCCAAACATATTTCTAAAATATACATCCTCTATCTCCACACCCTAAGGGGGTTGCCATACAAAATTTACAAAAATGATGTAAAAATGCCCACAACTTCTTCAGAGTTGGCCTTAGAGCAATAAAGTGTACGACCGACCCCCATTAGTTTGTCCTCCCAAACATATTCCTAGAACATACTTACCCCCTATCTCCACGCCCTAAGAGGGTTGCCATACAAAATTTACAAAAATGATGTAAAAATGCCCACAACTTCTTCAGAGTTGGCCTTAGAGCAATAAAGTGTACGACCGAGCCCCATAAGTTTGCCCTTCCAAACATATTCCTAGAACGTACTTACCCCCTATCTCCACGCCCTAAGAGGGTTGCCATACAAAATTTACAAAAATGATGTAAAAATGCCCACAACTTCTTCAGAGTTGGCCTTAGAGCAATAAAGTGTACGACCGACCCCCATTAGTTTGTCCTCCCAAACATATTCCTAGAACATACTTACCCCCTATCTCCACGCCCTAAGAGGGTTGCCATACAAAATTTACAAAAATGATGTAAAAATGCCCACAACTTCTTCAGAGTTGGCCTTAGAGCAATGAAGTGTACGACCGAGCCCCATTAGTTTGCCCTTCCAAACATATTCCTAGAACGTACTTACCCCCTATCTCCACGCCCTAAGGAGGTTGCCATACAAAATTTACAAAAAGGATATGAAAATGCCCACAACTCCTTCAGAGTTGGTATTAGAGCAATAAAGTGTACGACCGACCCCTATTAGTTTCTTCTCACAAACATATTCCTAGAACATACTTACCACCTATCTCCACGCCCTAAGGGGGTTGCCATACAAAATTTACAAAAATGATAAAATGCCCACAACTTCTTCAGAGTTGGCCTTAGAGCAATAAAGTGTAAGACCGACCCCCATTAGTTTGCCCTCCCAAACATATTCCTAGAACATGCTTACCCCGTATCTCCACGCCCTAAGGGGGTTGCCATACAAAATTTACAAAAATTATGTAAAAATACCCACAACTTCTTTAGAGTTGGCCTTAGAGCAATAAAGTGTACGACCGACCCCCATTAGTTTGCCCTTCCAAGCATATTCCTAGAATATACCTACCCCCTATCTCCACGCCATAAGGGGTTTGCCATACAAAATTTACAAAAAGGATATGAAAATGCCCACAACTCCTTCAGAGCTGGCCTTAGAGCAATAAAGTGTACAACCGACCCCTATTAGTTTCTTCTTACAAACATATTCCTAGAACATGCTTACCCCCTATCTCCACGCCCTAAGGGGGTTGCCATACAAAATTTACAAAAATGATAAAATGCCCACAACTTCTTCAGAGTTGGCCTTAGAGCAATAAAGTGTACGAACGACCCCCATTAGTTTGCCCTCCCAAAGATATTCCTAGAACATACTTACCCCCTATCTCCACGCCCTAAGGGGGTTGCCATACAAAATTTACAAAAATGATGTAAAAATGCCCACAACTTCTTTAGAGTTGGCCTTAGAGCAATAAAGTGTACGACCGACCCCAATTAGTTTGCCCTTCCAAACATATACCTAGAACATACTTACCCCCTATCTCCACGCCCTAAGGGGGTTGCCATACAAAATTTACAAAAAGGATATGAAAATGCCCACAACTCCTTCAGAGTTGGCCTTAGAGCAATAAAGTGTACGACCAACCCCTATTAGTTTCTTCTCACAAACATATTCCTAGAATATACTTACCCCCTATCTCCACGCCCTAAGGGGGTTGCCATACAAAATTTACAAAAATGATATAATGCCCACAACTTTTTCAGAGTTGGCCTTAGAGCAATAAAGTGTACGACCGACCCCAATTAGTTTGCCCTCCCAAACATATTCCTAGAACATGCTTACCCCCTATCTCCACGCCCTAAGGGGGTTTCTATACAAAATTTACAAAAATTATGTAAAAATGCCCACAACTTCTTCAGAGTTGGCCTTAGAGCAATAAAGTGTACGACCGACCCCCATTAGTTTGCCCTTCCAAACATATTCCTAGAACATATTTACCCCCTATTTCCACGCCCTAAGGGGGTTGCCATACAAAATTTACAAAAAGGATATGAAAATGCCCACAACTCCTTCAGAGTTGGCCTTAGAGCAATAAAGTGTACGACCGACCTCTATTAGCTTCTTCTCACAAACATTTTTCTAGAACATACATACCACCTATCTCCACGCCCTAAGGGGGTTGCCATACAAAATTTACAAAAATGATAAAATGCCCACAACTTCCTTAGAGTTGGCCTTAGAGCAATAAAGTGTACGACCGACCCCCATTAGTTTGCCCTCCCAAACATATTCCTAGAACATGCTTACCCCGTATCTCCACGCCCTAAGGGGGTTGCCATACAAAATTTACAAAAATTATGTAAAAATACCCACAACTTCTTTAGAGTTGGCCTTAGAGCAATAAAGTGTACGACCGACCCCCATTAGTTTGCCCTTCCAAACATATTCCTAGAATATACTTACCCCCTATCTCCACGCCCTAAGGGGTTTGCCATACAAAATTTACAAAAATGATATGAAAATGCCCACAACTTCTTCAGAGTTGGCCTTAGAGCAATAAAGTGTACGACCGACCCCCATTAGTTTCCCCTCGAAAACATATTCCTAGAATATACTTACCCCATATATCCACCCTCTAAGTGGGTTGCCATATAAAATTTGTAAAAATTAGGATAAAAACCCCTACAACTTCCCCGTCACCAATGGAGCGTTAAAAAATGACACCGACCCCTATTTAAAAATTAGAAATATTTCATAAGTAAAAAAAGTCTGGGATTGCGAAAGGTCAATGTGAAGGGTATATAAGATTCGGCACAGCCGAATATAGCGCTCTTACTTGTTTATTTCTTTTTTTGTCAACGACAAATGAGCTGAAATTTAAAAATCATTCTGCACCGTGCCATGTGTGGTTTATATGCTATTTTTATTTATTGTTGAACTATTTTTAATACAAATGTTTGCTTTTTAATTTGGCTTAAGTTCATATAATTTCTTTTTATTAGAAGAAATTAATATTTTCCGTAAATGTTGAAAGAAACTTTTATTTGAAAAAAGCAGGTTTTTCTACCGATACTAGCCGAGTAGAATGCATTTTCGAAAGCAGCTGCGCAATTTCATCATCAGTACTCTTTGAACGGTAGTAGTGTCTTTTGGTTGTAAACATCACCTATTTAACTTACTAGTAACAGAGAAAGGGATACGGTATGAGTGTTTTTCTTCTGTTTTATTTTGTACGTTAGGACGAAGTTTACTTTTCATATACACTATGCTTTTTTCCATCTAAAGTCTATTTGGCAACACTTGACTTACGGACAAGCATTAATTCATCTCTCAGATGGAATGAAACGCTTTTTATTATTGTATATCATACAATAGGGGCGTTAAATCTTTTTTATTTCTTTTTTTGTCAACGACTAATGAACTGAAATTTAAAGATCATTCTGCACCGTGCCATGTGTGGTTTATATGCTATTTTTATTTATTGTTGAACTGTTTTTAATACAAATGTTTGCTTTTTAATTTGGCTTAAGTTCATATAATTTCTGAAAATATAAGACGACAACACTAGCAATGAACCCGTTGCTTTTGTTGTTTTGTGAGTCGCATTCTTTTTTTTTTTTTTGTTTTTCCAGTCATTAGCATTTGTCAAAGGGTATTTGTTGTAGTAATTTATTGATGGTTAAAGGGTTTTTTTATAGCTTTATGTATGCAGGTACAAATTTGAAGGCAAAAGGGTGTAGTATTAAAGAAAAACATTTTCGATTTGAAAAACATTTGTTATTTAAAAAAAAGAAATAGCGGCCTATGTTGTTATTGTAACTTTTAAGATATGTATATTGTGCATGTTTTGTTATTGTAACAAAAACAATTTTTTAACTGTTGTTATTGCGTTTAATATTACACAAACTTACTACCAAATAAAAAAAATATATATGTAGTTTAACGGCTGTATTCATAGTAATTATAGTGGGTTTATTAAAAGCTTATTTGACAGATATCAAATAATTCGTTAGTAAATAAACCTACCTATAATAAAATAATACTAAAAAGATCGGTATTTTAGGTTAATAATCCTAGTTTCTGTCTGTATTTAATACAAAAACTTAAGATTTTTGTCTCATAAGTACCTATACAGTTTGAGATTTTTGTTATATAGGTTGTATAAGTGTTGGTTCTTTGTAAAGGTGTTGCAGACATTGACTATGAAAGTTGTAATCTATTTTTATATAAACTTTTGGTACTAATAAAGTTAAGTGTGTCTGTTTCGCGGTTATTTATACCTATAATATCTAAAATATTATATATTTATATTAATATAAAATTAGTATTTTATTTGTTCTATTTTGCTATAAATATCTATGTTTTTAATATTAAAATGCAAAAACATAATTTGGTTTAGAGAGGCCGCTTTAGATGAAATAACCGATCTTTTTTTCCTAAATTAAGTTCCTTGCCATTGAAAAAATTCTTTCGGAGGCAGCACTACTTGCAGGAGTAGCCAGCAGTTTGCAGCTTACTTGGTACAAATAAGGAAACTCAGCTTTATGGGAATTCCACCATTGCAAAATGTTAAAATCATAATGAAATCCAACATCAGTATTTTCATATAAACTGATTTCATGTTCGATTTTATCGTCGCAGTTCATTGTTCTTGACTCCTGTACAAAGTCAGATAGAAGCTCTGAATTAAACGAAGATATTTCTGTCGAAATTTGCATGTCACTGTTTTCTATATTTACATTTTCCATATAGCTTTTCATCAACTTTTTGCATTCTATTCTTATTTTTTTCATACTCTGTAAACTGCCTCAGATTATTAGTGGGCGGAAAGAGAAAAAGGGCAAGTTTATGATAAATATTTAAATTTTTAACAACCACTTCATTTAAATAATGGCTTAATTTATCTTTTAAAGGTCTAACATAATCATCTGCGTTAGTATCAGAAATTTTTTAAGGCGATGTATATAAATATACCCAATGAAGTGTACAATAACTTTCACCCTCCAGCTTCTTCGATGCTTTTTCAAAAGACTCTAAAATTTTTGTAACCGTTTCAATGCTGCTTAGATTAATATTGCTTATTCTCTGTATTTAATTATTTTATTTTGCAAAATAGAAGTTTTTTGAAGCGAATTTTTTTCCACTGATTTTACTAAATAGAAAATCATGTTCCATCGTGTGGGGCAAAAACTTTTTAAAGTTGATTGGAGTTTTGTGCTGTTTTTGTTGTCACCACATTTTTTAAAATATTTTACCAGCTTTGTACAAAGCTTACAAAGTTCTGCAACCTCTGGAGTTTCTTTAATAGATTTTTCTACTACGTTATTTATCAAGTGGTTGATGCAGAAAATATGGTTGAATGAACAAAATGCTGAAATCATATTAGTGCCTCTATCGGTTACCACAATGGATCTGTCACTTAGTTCACAATCGAAATCCAACAGGATCTTAATAACCTTAAGCCTGATGTTGTCACCTAAAAAACAAAATACGTACAAAAAATCCGATAAAAATTATTTGAATTAAAGTGTGAAAATTTTTAAAATAAATATATAGGACCCCTTTCATATACTTCCTTTAAAATAATGAAAGGTTCCTAAAACAAACTTGTCATACAAAATCTGTTTTATAAACCTTTTTTAAGTAAAACAACATTATATTTTAAAAGCCTTAAGTACCCTTACATCGTATAACGTAAAACTTAACAATGAAAAGTTTTCAAAAATTCGATTTTTCCAAACAGCTTTTATTTTTAAGCATTAGGTTTTACGACATAAGGTCTTTTGTCTGTTAGCACATTAAAATGTTCCTTACCAGTTGACTTTTCACCGTTCATAGATCGCAGAGTAAGCAACCTATTTTTCAGTTCTCCATCCTTGACTTAGTGAATAGTCACAGCTGAGTAAGACATCCTTAAATAATTGTCTGTCTACAAATCTGTTGTTATACCATATCATTTTTTTCGTATTTCGCTTAGTTCCAGCTTAACCTTATGAAAATATGTTTCGTAAAACTTACTTACACATCTAGATAATGTTGTGGGATGTGGCAGCAAAGTTTCTAATCTAACACCTTCCCCATATTGCGCACCAACCGAGATTAAAAAAAATGATGCAAACTTCTTTAATCCGGAGTCCTCGATGATTTTGAAGGAACGGCAGTTTTTTACAGCCCACTCGGTTGCAATGCACGCGCTTTTCTTTTTAGCTTGCTCATCAACATCAACCACCGTTGGGTCACGCTCATGTTATATGTGCGCAATATAGCACTCATGCTTAATCAAATAAGAAGTACTTTTATTATGCAGTTTAAATACATTTTAACACTTTTTGCATGTCACCATACCTTTTACTTCCTCTCCATTTTCATTCAAGATTCCAACAAAAATATCCCATACTTCACTTTTTACTTTCTTCTCAAACGTTGTATAGTGTCCGTTTAGAACTTGAGACTTAAAAATTTCGTTGGACGTTGATGCTTTAATATTAAAAATGTAGTTAAAAGTAAAACTTTCACCGTAAATAAACATACTTCAGTAGTAAACATTTTGTATTGAATGCACATTTAAAACTATTGAATGTATGGGACCTAAGGTGTTAACATTTGTACAAAATCTAATTAACCCACTAAAGACGGCTCATAGACCGCTCGTACGATTTTGATAAAATTTTCAGAATTTCACCTGGAGGTGCTTGGTGCAATATAAAAAATTTTACCTCCCCCCATTCCTGAGATAGGACATGGGTATTTAAGTACCCAACCGTCTTAAGCGATATACTTTTCAAAATATTTTTAATAATTTTGTTTTTCTTATTTCAATAAAAACTAATTTGTTTACAAAATTATTATTGTGTTTTGACCACTAAAAATTCTGGTACACCCCACTGTATCTATAACCTATATAAAAATGAATCGTCGTCAGAAAATTCATGCTACTACTGATTTACAAGAAATTCTCTATAGCTGATCCGATGGGGCAAAAGATTTTGAAAAAGAATGAGATACAACTGATGTTGATATATTACCACCCGATGACGTCGACGAGAAAAGTAATAAGGAGGAGTTGGATGACAATTTACAAATGTTGAACGACACCAAAATCGGCTTCACGAGATAACTGGGACTTACGAAATATAACGTTACTTCAATAGACGAAATGAAGATATACTATCTGCCGAAAACGAGAATGATGATTTTCCAGTTACCCCCAGTAAGGTTGGCGAGAAGAGACGTAAAATTGAAAAGGGGATGAAACCAAAATAGTGGGTGCCCCGGTAGATCAGTGGTGCACGAATCTACCAGTCTGGGGGTTGTGGGTTCGATCCCCACCAGAGACCCTGGTAAGTCTGCCTTATTCTACCTTTCTTTCTTTCTTATCCTTCTCTAAATTTCTTCTTTTCTTCCATCTCAAACTATTCTATCTGCCTCTCCAGGTAACACAAAGGGACCGAATTAAGAGGACCCAAGTGAACTCTATCGTTTCCCTTAACGGTTGTCTGTTCTACCTAACCTAACACCACCTAAACCAAAATGGTCCCGAAAGCATAACTACAAGTTTAAGAAGGAGGATGATACGGAGACATCACACAAATCTTTATATGAACAGATTGGTGAAATGAGTCCCCAGCAACTTTGGAAATTGTTTATTGATACGGAGGTGTTGGACTTAATAGTGAATTCCACCATCATTTGTAACAACACCTACGGAGAGTGGAAGTATGCGAGATAATAATGAAGAAGTTTAATCGGAAAAATGCCGGTAGGACCTTGATTTCAGGAGCAGAAATGGAAGTTAGATATGATCGCGTTGATTATTTAATCGGAAAACTCTCAGCACGTCGCCGCTTCCGGCAGTGCGGTGGAAAAACAGAGTACGGACGTTTGAAGTGCCAGGCAAATCTGCACCCAGCACTATGCTTCTGGATTGCCATAGAAGTGTCACACTAGATTAATATAAAAACGCAATCTAAATAATCTTTAATTTTCTTTAAAAAAATATAAACTCGCCTTTTATTTACGCCAAAAAAAATTATTTCAATCTGGAGAAAATAGTTAATTTTAGAACTCGTTGGCGCATATTCAGAAATCGTAACTAAAGTCGAAACTTATAAAACAGAAACCAAAAACAAGTTCACAAATCATAACTATCGCAACAGCTGTTAAAAGCATTGCAACACTGTATTCAATAGATTTTTGTTGACTAAAAACACATCTCTAGTTTGTTTTCTTTTTTGTGTGATTTTTTTCTTGGCGAAATGCCCGCAATAAGTAAAGAAAATAAGGTAAGTTTATTATTATTGTTAGAAAAAAATATGTATTTATTGCTTCGGGTATTTTAGAGAGACTCAAATTGGTCGCCAGATGAAAAATTGTTATACTTTTCAAATATGTAAATAATGAAATGAAATCAATCAGCTGTTCTTTAAATGTATTTGTTAGTTGACACTTAGTTACAGCTTTACCCCTATTAAGTTCAAACTTGTCGTGCTGATAGTAATCAGCTAAGAATAACTTAAATAGGTACTTAAAAAAGTTTACACTTAGATATCATTTCTGAATATGCGCCATTATGATCGATTGGGTATTTAAATACCCATTTTCACTCTTAAGCGTGTGACGGCCAAGTGTGTTTGACAAATCGCTTTATTTTTTTCACATTACAAATGCGCCGAGTTGGGCAAAATACATGTTTTGCTGTATTTGAAATACAAAATACTTTCAAGTCGAGTATTTCAAATACAAAATACAGTATTTTAGTATCTTTTATTTGAAATACAAAATACATTTACAACCATTAATCATGAACACAAGATTTTTAAAAGTTTAATCAGATAAGCAGCCTCTTGTTGAATAATATATAAATCCTGCTAAGAAAACAATATTTCTACAGGTCCTGATGAAAACAGACTGGTGTTGAATTTTATGAAAACAGTTCTCTGCAAGGCACATTCAACAAGGTAAACCCAAAGCGAATTTAAAAGATTCGCCCTCTGCATTTCCTTTTTGTGTTTGAACGGTAGAATGTCAGAAAAATTAAAAATTTATTACAAAATTAAATTTTTATAACGTAAAATGTCAAATTGATTTTAATCAGCTGGGCCCTTAATGTTATCTGGTTAAATGTGCCTTGGTTCTCTGTATATGCCAAGGCACATTCAACAAGGTAAACCCAAGGCGAATTTAAAAGATTCGCCCTCTGCATTTCCTTTTTGTCTTTGAACGGTAAAATGTCAGAAAAATTAAAAATTATAGTTTTTATTTATTGTTGAACTAATTGTTTTTAATACAAATTTTTGATTTTTAGTTTGGCTTAAGTTCATATAATTTCTTTTTATTAGAAGAAATTATTATTTTCCGTTAATGTTGAAAGAAACTTTAATTTTGAAAAAAAGCAGATTTTTTTTCTACCGATACCAGCCGAGTAGAATGCATTTTCGAAAGCAGCTACGCAATTTCATCATCAGTACTCTTTGAACGGTAGTAGGGTATTTGGTTGTAAACATCACCTATTTAACTTACACGTAACAGAGAAAGGGAAACGGCATGACTGTTTTCTTTCGTTATTACTTTGTAAGTTTACTTTTCATATATAGGTACACTATGCTTTTTTCCATTAAAAGTCTCTTTGGCAACACTTGACTAACGGTCGAGCATCAACCATCTCTCAGATGGAATGAAACACTTTTTATTCTTGTATATTATATACAAGGGGATTAAATAATTTTTAATTTCATTTTTTTGTCAACGACAAATGGACAGAAATTATTAAAGATCATTTTGCACCGTGCCATGTGTGAGTTATATGATAATTTTTATTTATTGTTGAACTAATTGTTTTTAATACAAATTTTTGATTTTTAGTTTGGCTTAAGTTCATATCTGCTTTTTTCAAAATTAAAGTTTCTTTCAACATTAACGGAAAATAATAATTTCTTCTAATAAAAAGAAATTATATGAACTTAAGCCAAACCAAAAATCAAAAATTTGTATTAAAAATTTCATACAATTTAAATTTTTATTTCGTATAAATGTCAAATTGATTTTAATCAGCTGCGCTCTTAATATTACCTGGTTGAATGTGCCTTGGTATGTGCCTTGTATATGAAAAACAAATTAAATTAAAAGTAAAGTAATATCAAGGTGAATTCAAAAATTCCCCTGCATTTCTTTTGTATACCCTTCACATAGTGATAAGGGTATATGTATATCAATTTGTCATTCCGTTTGAAAATTCTTTATTTTCCATTTGTGTTAGACGCAGTAATTTATAGTGCGCAGGAATTTTAAAGTGCGCAGTAATTTTATCCATCCTGCTACCTCAACACCATTAGTGTTACTTGGCTCAGGCTTTATCAAACTACCTGACACTACAGACCACAAATGCTGGGGAATCAGCACACTTTTTATCTGTAGACTCCAAGAATCGTAGTTTGTATCATCTAACTTGGTATATTAAACACAGAGGCCATTTTTTACTTTATATTATACTGAGGTTTGTGAAAATTTAATTTCATGCCAATGGGCTGGGCCCATAACCTGTTAGTACGCAGTAATTTATAGTGCGCAGGAATTTTAAAGTGCGCAGTAATTTTATCGCTCAATAAAATTACTGCGCACTTTAAAATTCCTGCGCACTATAAATTACTGCGTACTAACAGGTTATGGGCCCAGCCCATTGGCATGAAATTAAATTTTCACAAACCTCAGTATAATATAAAGTAAAAAATGGCCTCTATGTTTAATTTACCAAGTTAGATGATACAAACTACGATTCTTGGAGTCTACAGATAAAAAGTGTGCTGATTCCCCAGCATTTGTGGTCTGTAGTGTCAGGTAGTTTGATAAAGCCTGAGCCAAGTAACACTAATGGTGTTGAGGTAGCAGGATGGATTGCAAAAGACGAATAGGCAACAGCTACAATAATATTGTGTTCAACTCCAATGCAAATAGCGCACATTAAGAAGTGTGAAACGTCTGCCGATACGTGGAAAGTATTGAAAGGACCCGTGCGTAAAGTTACGTTGTTTAAGCAGCTTCTACAGAAGCGTATGTCAGAAGATGAGTGTATTCAACAATACATATGCAACTTCGGCTCAATTGTTAACAAGTTGGCAGAAACTGGTGTCACCCTTCAGGAGGAGCTATACGTTATTATGTTATTGGCTAGCCTACCCAAATCGTATGAGAGTCTGGTGGTGGCTCTCGAAGCAAGAGATGAACTTCCCAATTTAGCCACACTAAAAATTAAGCTTTTTGAGCAAAGTGAGCGCCGAAAAGTTAGCAAAGATTAAAATTCAAGTGCAGACAATAACGTACAAGCGTTTATGGCACGAGAGAACAAGGATAGAAAAAGATATCAATGAGACAATTACAACAACAAGAGCAACAATTCTCGTAAAAAATCAAATTTTAAATGTTTCAGCTGTGGCAAAAACGGTCACTATGCGGCTCAATGCAGAGAAAAGGGTTCAAAAATAGAGCAAAAAAATGAACAAGTACATCGAGTTTTTTCAGTGTCTAACTTATAGTCTACACGAGACAGAAGTTTGGAAATTTTTATGTTCGCAATTGTCAAAATCTGTTACTAACACAAAAAATGACCGTGTGGACCACAAATTTTAGTGTTAGAAAATAAGTTTGAAAATAAGTTTTCCAACACAGAGCTGAGCAATTATGTTAGGACACAAACTGTCAAATAACGTAGTTGTTGTTGTATAAATTTGAGTAAATAAAAAAATATTAAGAAAAAAAGAAAAATTTTAACACAAATGATAGATAAACAAAATAAATTAATAAAGAAACATTTTTAATTAAATAATAAGTGAGAAAAATGTTAATAACAATAAATATTATGCATTTTTTGTTGTTGTTTACAGCAACCTTTCTCAACAAAAATTTTTAATTTATGTTCTCGCTCATTTACGTTTTCCCCATTCTGAACACAAACTTGAACACAAAACATTTTTGTGACGTCATTCTGCCGACGTTATTGCTTATGTTCAGAAATAAAAAATGCACGTCTAGCCCCAGCGTAATGAACCCACATTGCGACAGAACATATGGTGTGTCGACAGCGGGGCATCCGCCCATTTATGTTGTGACCGAAACATGTTTGATAAGTTTGAAGATCATACAGAAGAAATTGTAATTGCTGGTAAGAACAAAATTCAAACGGAGGGTAAAGGACAGGTCTATGTTAAAGAACAAGACATAACATTAAAAGAAGTTCTGTATGTTTCGTGCCTACAATGTAACTTCATTTCGGTCGCCAGAGCTGTAAGTAATGGGTGCACTGTAAAATTTGACAACAGAGGTGCAAAAATATCAAAAGATGGTAAGGTTTTGTGTACGGCTAAAAAAGTTAGCGGTATTATTTCTATGTGGTGTAAATGATAATGAGTGTTTATTTTCATGTCAAACAACTGAGGACATCATGAAGTGGCACAAACGGTTTGGCCATATGAATTTTTCCAGCTTGAGGCAGTTGTTTAATAAGGAAATGGTTCTTGGTGTAAATCTTAACATCCCTGATAACATCAGCTGTAATGTTTGTTTACAATGTAAATGCAGTGCAAGACCATTTAAATGCTCTGAGAATAGAGCCAATGACTTACTGGAAATTATACACACCGATGTTTGCGGCCCTATGAACAGCATATCCAGTGGCGGTGCAAGATATATGTTGACGTTTATCGAAGACAAGAGTCGCTATGTATTTGTATACTTTTTAAAGAGTAAAAGTGAAGTTTTTGACAAGTTCAAGGACTTTAAATGTATGGTTGAGCGCCAGACCGATCGCAGAATCAAAGTTTTGCGCAGCGATAACGGCACCGAGTTTACTAGTGGGGCAGTTGACACTATTTGAAGGAAAATGGTATCGTCCGGCAACTAACCGTGCCTTATACGCCTCAGCAAAACGGGGTCGCTGAAAGATTCAACCGCACGCTGGTGGAGACGGCGAGATGTATGCTGGTTGGTGAGAATCTTAATGAAAATCTTTGGGCTGAAGCAATAAATACTGCGGCATATTTACGCAATCGTTCCCCTACGAAGGCATTAGGCAATGTAACGCCATACGAAGTCTGGTTTGGATGTAAACCGATAGTGAAACACCTAAAGATACGTCAAAGGCTTATCGATTATACGAGAAGGCTACTGGTAAAGTAATCGTAAGCAGGGACGTTTATTTCATAGAGACGGAACCAAAAACGTGTGTCGATATTGAACTGCTGCCGAAAATTGCCGAACAAGACAATGATGCAGACAAAGTGGAAACTGTAAAAGTAACTACTCAAAGTGAAAGCGACTATCAATCTGCGGATGAGTTTTATGGGTTTGAGGAAGTACCAGAAATGAAGAAATCTGGAAGACCAAAAATCATTCGCACAGGCGCACTAGGTAAACCTAAGAAAATATACAATACCGTTAATTTAATGTGTTCCGAAAATATTAACATTCCCGAAAACGTAAACGAAGCCCTATCAAGTGAATATTCACAGTTTTGGTGGGATGCAATGGAAAGTGAATACAATGCACATTTAGAAAATGGAACATGGGAATTGGTTTAACTGCCGGAAAAAGACAAGCCAATCGGATGCCGATGGGTATTTTCACTCAAAAGGGATACGAATGGTATCATTGAAAGATTTAAAGCTAGGTTGGTGGCAAAGAGGTGTGCCCAAATATACGAAGTTAACTACAGCGAAACGTTTTCTCTACTTGTAAGGTACGAGACGATTAGAATGGTGTTTGCTTTGGCAGCTGAATACGAGCTACACCTACACCAGATGGACGTTTCAACCACATACCTCAATAGTGAATTGGAAGATGACATTTATATAACTCAACCAGAGAAATTTAGGGACAGAAATAAACCACACCATGTAATGAAGCTTAAAAAGTAATTGTACGGTCTGAAGCAATCGGGCCGGCAATGAAACCGTAAGTTAAACTCTATTTTAAATGAAATTGGATTTTACGTATGCGAAAGTGAGCCATGTCTTTATGTTAAAGAAAGTATTGAAATTAAAATTAACATAATCGCAGTATACGTAGATGATATATTGTTGGCATGTACCGATATCAATGATATAAAATATATTTAAACTGAAATCTCCAGGAGAGTTAAAGTGGTGGACAAAGGACCAGAAAGTAATTTTTTGAACATCGGAATAGAGAGAGATGGGCCAACGGGATCAATTGCAATAAGTCAAAGAGCAAACATAGAACAGTTGTTAAAGCACTATAACATGGAAAGCTGTCGTTCAGTAGCAACACCGTTGGAGCCAAATTTTCAAGTTGTATGTAAGGATTTTTTTTTTTTTCATATATTTATTATTGAATCTTCGCCTGTGGCGAACTAACAATAAGTGTTCAAATCTTAAAACTAGGTAGTTAATATAAGTCCAGCCAGTGCCAGACTAAAATTTAAGTTCTCATATTAATTATCAAGCTTCATATAAGCGCAATAGTATCCCTCCTTTTCAGGCGGGTGTGCCCACTATGTTGCAGGATGTTTCGGGCGAGCGGATTTGGGTGAGCTTCCAGCTTATTTAAATACTTGTCCACATAGTTCAGGATTTCGCATTTAACTAGTGGAACTTGTAGATCCTTGTGGATGTTGCTGTTTTTAACATACCAAGGAGCACCAGTTATCATTCTTAGGATTTTGTTTTGCCTGCGTTGAATTTTTTCTATGTTGGATGCGGAAGCAGTGCCCCATAATTGTATACTGTAGCACCAAATTGGTTTCAAAATCGATTTGTAGAGTAGAAGTTTACAATCAAGACAAAGCACAGAGTTTCTGCCGATTAGCCAATGAATCTGTGTAGCTTTAAGTTTCATTTGCGTCAACTTCGCATCTATATGAGGTTTCCATGTGAGGCGGCGGTCTAGGTGAATACCAAGATATTTTGTCTCGGTTCGTTGAGGCACCATATGGTTGTTAATAAGAATTGGAGAGCACGTTTCTTTGCGTAAAGTAAAAGTTACGTGGGTACATTTTTGTTCATTTATTTTTATTCCTCATAACTTTGCCCATTTTTCAACTTAGGTTACGTGTTGTTGCAGCTGGTCAGAAGCCTCTTTAGGGTTTTTGTAAATACTAAGAAAAGCAGTGTCGTCAGCGAATGTCGACGTATGTATATGTGAAATTATTGGTTGGCATATCTGCTGTGGAAAGCAAGTACAGAACTGGACCTAGTATACTCCCTTGAGGTACACCAGCCCCTATTGTTTGAGAAGAACTTATTTGGTTTCCCTCTTTAATCATAAATTGTCGACCGGTTATGTATTTTTCTAAAAGGTTGAAAATATTAGATGGAAGGTTTAGCTTTAGTTTGTTTAACAGGCCTTCGTGCCATACTTTATCGAAAGCTTGAGAGACATCTATAAAAAGCGCGGAGCAGTACTTTTCTTCTACGAAAGTTTTTCTTATAACCTGCACCAGTCTGTGAGTTTGTTCGATTGTGCTATGTTGACTTCTAAAGCCAAATTGGTGATCTGGGATGCAGTTGTTTTCATTCAGGATCGGAGTCAGCTTGTTCTTAAGCAATTTTTCGAACAATTTTGACATTGTGGATAACAAACTTATAGGCCTATAAGACTCTACCTTTGAAGGATCTTTGCCAGGCTTAGGAATCATCTTTACTAAGGCAATTTTCCATATAGGCGGGAAATGTTCAAGCCGAATTATTGCGTTAAAAATAAAAAGAATTATTTTTTTGCCGTAAAAGGTAGCTCTAAGAGCATTTTGTTGCTTATATTATCAACGCCAGGATCTTTTTTACCATTTAGGTTAGCAATAGCCTCTACAACATCTGTAAATCGGAAACGTATTTCTAAGGGACGTCTAGCAACAACTGGTGGTAATTCCCTCACGTCTGTGCAAGTATTGGGAGTGAACACGTTTTTGAAATGGTTTGCGAACAGATCACATTTTTCTTCGTCATTTCTAGCCCAGGATCCTCTCAGATTACGCAGTGGTGGTTTTGCGATAATGGGCCTTTTAAGACGTCTGGCTGATCGCCATAGGGAATAATTTGTCTGAGGAGTCGCGTCTAGACCTTCGAGGTACTCTTTAAGTGAAGCTATTTTGTGAACCTCCAGCAAGCTTTTTAATTTGTTAGTACATTCTTTCAGCTTAGATTTAAGTTGGGGCGATCTGTTCTTTTGCCATTCTCTTCGGACTCTGTATGTAAGGATGACAATTGTAAGAGAGCAAATCAAGTTGAATACCAGTCCTTAGTTGGATCCCTTATGTACATTGCCGTATGCAGCAGACCTGATATCCTTCACTCTATTTCCAAACTGTCTCAGAAAAATAGTGATCCACACGTGGAGCATTAAACTGCGTTAAAAAGGGTGCTTAAATATCTTAGCAAAACTAAAAACATGCAACGGCGTATTTTAAAACCGGTCGTCCAATAGAATGTTTTGTTGATGCGGACTGGGGGTGGAGATGCCGTTGATCGTAGGTCATACACAGGATACACTTTCCTTTTAGCGGGCGCTGCATTTTCATGGAAAAGCCGAAAACAGCAATCAGTGGCTTTATCAAGTACGGAGGCTGAATACATGGCGTTATCTTCAGCAGCCAAAGAAGCGACATACATCAGGAAATTACTAAATGAAATCAAACTATCTAATAACAAAGTTATTGAAATTCAAGGCGATAATATGGGAGCAATGCAACTCGTGAAGAACCCTATATACCCTGCTCGTAGCAAGCATATAGACATTAAATATCACCACGTCAGAGAATTGTATGAAGGAAAACTTAAAGAGTTGAAGTATTGTAACACAAAGGATATGATTGCAGATGTTTTCACCAAAAACCTACCGAAAGTTTCTCATGAATGTATTTTGCCATCATAAGTATTTGAAATACAAAATACTTTAGCGTTGGGTATTTCAAATACAAAAAAAAATTAGAAGGTGGTATTTCAAATACAAATACAAAATACGTATTTGTATTTCAAATACGTATTTCAAATACAAGTATTTGAAATACTGCCCAACCCTGCAAATGCGGCACCTAAGGTTATTTAAAATATGCGGGCGTTTTTCATTTTTTGTATTATCCTTTATTTGACAAACCTTTTTCTGTTCATTTTTTTACAAACCAAAAAACGAAATCTTTCCAGTCCATAAATTAGAAATATATATTAAAAAAAATATTTTTTTTATTTTTTTCCACATTAATCAATCTCTAGTATTAAATAAAAAAGCAACTTGCAGTCATTATCTCTTATCAACGCAGGAATTTTTTTCCCACTTTAACTTTTTTGGGTATTTAAATACCCAGTCGACTAAAATGGGTTAATGTATTCCTGAAACATATATATATTTATCGATCTATCCTACTCTTTTTTATTACCTTTGAGAAATTTTGTTTGCATTTTCTATGAAACAAAAAAAATCATAAAATATTCCGATATTCGCGAGATGCTTTCTCACAACATAATTAAAAAATTCCAAAAATTTTTGAAAACCCCCAACAACAATAAAAGGGAAAAAGTTCATTTTTCTTTAAAATTCATATTGCATATACGTATGTATATGTGTTTGAGGTAATCCCAAAAAAGTCCTGAAACACACAGGCTGTTTGCCGATCTATCTCTCTCACTCTTTTATTAAAACCCTTGAAAATGGTTTTGGCCTTTTCCATCATGTCGGTAATAAATTTATGCATAATGTCCACGGTTCTGATATTAGCGATATGTTTTCACACAACACAGTTAAAAAGTTCCAACACTTACCATTCTACCTACATATTAAACAAAAATCTCAAACTGTATAGGCACTTAGAAGACAAAAATCTTAAGATTTTGTATAAAATACAGCCAGACACTAGGATTATAAATCTAAAATGCCGATCTTTTAAGTATTATTTTATTATAAGTAAGTTCATTAACTAACGCCTTATTTGAAAATTATTCCATAGATATCTGTCAAATAGGCTTCTAATAAACCTTCGTTAATTACTATGAATACAGCCGTTAAACTACATATATATTTTTTTTTATCTGGTAGTAAGTTTGTGTAATATTAAACGCAAACAACAGTTTAGAAATTGTTTTTGTTACAATAACAAAACATGTATGGGGAATATTTGCAAAACAACAACGTTTTTAGATAAAGTAAAAAAGAAGATTTATTAATTATTTTTAATTAATTACAAATTTAAAAGTCCGCTTTACAATTTCAATATACGCAGGTAAAGAAAGTGCTTTTAAAGTGCGATGCCATCTTTCGATTATACCATTGGCCTGGGGATGGTAGGGAGTCGTTCGTAAGTGCTTCACTCCCAACATTTTTTTCAGTTCCGTGAAAACTGATGACTCAAACTGTCGTCCTGAATCTGTGGTAATGCGCAAAGGAACACCGTACACAGCTATCCAGCCATTTATGAGCGCGGTGGCAACACTTTGAGCTGTTATATCCATTAATGGTACTGCTGTAGGCCACCTCGTAAAGCGATCGATACATGTTAGACAGTAGCGAAAACCATTTGATGATGGCAGTGGACCGACAATGTCTATGTCTATGTACGAGCGAACATACGCAGCAACATCTTTTAACATCTCCCGCCAAACGTAATGATTAGAACCCTATTACTTTGTTGCCCTTATGCCGGGATGCGATAGTGAATGCAGTTTCCGAATGACGGATTGACGAAGATTTTCTGACAAAACAAATCTTTCGTAGAATGTGGGATTAAAATTTTAGTCAGCCTAAGCGATGTTTTGGAATTGTTGTCGTTCAACAATGCTTGCAATTCAGCGTCGTTTTTTTGTTGT
Source organism: Melanophora roralis (assembly GCA_963583895.1). Taxonomy (NCBI): domain Eukaryota; kingdom Metazoa; phylum Arthropoda; class Insecta; order Diptera; family Rhinophoridae; genus Melanophora; species Melanophora roralis. The sequence continues at coordinate 46,052,810 of OY757188.1, forward strand.
TCAGCCATTTCATCGAAATTAATTTCAGGATTATTAATAACGTTAATGCGCGAAAGCAAATCGGCTATGTTGTTGTCGGCCCCAGGTAAGTGACGAATGTCGGTCGTATACTGGCTGATGAAATCTAATTGTCTGGCTCTTCGTGGCGACGCCTTTTCGCTTTTCTGCCTAAAAGCAAAAATTATTGGTTTGTGATCCGTAAAAACATTGAATTCTCTTCCTTCCCGTGCTTACTTAAAATGCTGGATAGCTTGGTATGTAGCGGTAAGTTCTCTGTCATATGCGCTGTAGTTTTGTTGTGATGCTGTCAGCTTTTTGGAGTAAAAACCCAGTGGCTGAACTTGACCTTCAACTATCTGGTGAAGTACAGCTCCTACGGCGTCGTCTGAAGCGTCCGTTGTCAGCGTCAACCATGCGTTTTTTGACGTATAGTTCAACAGGGTTGCTTCCGCAATATCGTTTTTACAAGCTTCAAACGCGGCAACTGCTTCGGTTGTCCATTGTATTAAGCCATTATCATTCTTTTTGTTTCCTGGAATCAAATTTAACAAAACGCTTTGATTTTTAATCGCATGTGGGATAAATGGGCGGTAAAAGTTCAGCATACCCAAAAACTTTTTTAAAATCTTCGCGACACTGGGTTTATCGAAATTTCGGATAGCCTCGACCTTATCTTTGGGAGGCGCTAATCCATTTTGACTTATTTTATGACCCAAAAAAACAATTTCACACTTACCAAATTGGCATTCGTCAAAGTTGACGGACAAATGAGATTGGCGAAGGCGTTCAAATACGATTCGAAGATGCTTTGCATGCTCCTCCTCTGTTGTAGACGCGATAAGGATATCGTCAATGTATGCAAAAGCAAAATCGATTCCTCTTAGAACTTCGTTAATGTGCCGTTGAAACGTTTTGGCGGCGTTTCGAAGGCCAAACGTCATAAAGCAGAATTCAAATAACCCAAATGGCGTGATGATAGCCGTCTTGGGGATGTCGCATGGCTCAACAGGTATTTGATGATAAGCTCTTTGCAAATCTATTGAAGAAAAAATTTCCTTTCCATGCAATATACTTGTAACGTCGCACAAAAAAGGTATCGGATACCGATCGGGAACTGTGATGTTATTGAGGGCACGATAATCGCCACATGGGCGCCAATCCCCATTTTCTTTCCTAACGAGGTGTAGTGGACTAGCCCAGTTGCTCTTCGAGGGCCTACATATACCCATTTTCATCAAATACTCAAACTCCTTCTTCGCTGCCAGCAGTTTGTCCCCCGCAATGCGACGAGCACTAACGAATGTAGGAGGCCCTTTGGTTGTAATGTGGTGAGTCACTGTAGAATCAATTGGTAGTTTATTTGCATTTATTGAAGCAAAGTCCCTAAATTCTTACAATAATTGCGCATAATTATCACCTGTGTCATATGCAAAAATTCGAGTACATGAGGTTTAAGCGGAAACAGCATTTGCCTCAAGTAGAGTTGTACGGTCAATGAGCTTGCCTCTTCCCACGTCGACCAACAGATCGTAATGTTTCAAAAAGTCTGAGCCAATGATAGCACAGTTCACGTTCGCTACCAAAAAGGTCCACGTAAAGTTGCGTCGGAGGCCCAAAGAAACGCCTGGTCTTTTTTCGCCGCGAGTTTCAATGGGCGACCCATTTGCTGCAAAAATTTTTTTCGATATTCCTACACGCATATCTATAACGCTACGAATTGGCAACACTGAAGCGTCGGCGCCAGTGTCAATTAAAAATCTCTGCTTTGAAATATTGTCGTTAATAAAAAGATTGTCGTTAGATCTGAAGATGGATTTAGTTTTTCGACGATTCTTGTGGATATAAACAAGGCTTATGTTTCGTGGCTTTTTGTCCAAAAGTCCGATGATACCAGCATTGTCCTTCTACAAGACATACTAAAGCGTCCTCAGATTTTCGTCGCCGCATAGAGCTCGGACTTGTGCTGGCAAACGCTGCAACCAAAGTGATTTTGTCACCTTGTCCTTAGACAATGTTTTTAACTCGCTTAAGAGCTGTGTCGGACGCTTATCACCTAAGTCGATTTCTGATAACAACTTTTGCGTCTTTTTTTGTTCGCTTTCGCAGAAGCGTTCTGTTATGCACTTTCTAAGATTTCCGTATTGGTCGTTCTCTGGTGGATTTAGCACAGCGTCCGAAATTTGCACGAGAACATTTGATTCTATAACTGCAACAACAGTGTTAAATTTTGATTATCACTTGATATACCAGAAACAGCAAACTGCACTTCAACTTGCGCTAACCAGATTTCGGCATGGTCGGGCCAAAAAGGTGGAACCTTTACAGCCACACGATTTATAGTTGCGTGTTCGCCGCTTTCAGCAATACCTCGAGTGGGCGCTGGCCCCTGTTGTGCGTCGTTTGCAACTTCGTTGTCCTCCATGTTGTTTTCTCGGGGTCACCAATTTATGTGGGATATTTGCAAAACAACAACGTTTTTAGATAAAGTAAAAAAGAAGATTTATTTATTATTTTTAATTAATTACAAATTTAAAAGTGCGCTTTACAATTTCAATATACACAGACAAAGAAAGTATATCAAGTCACGAACAAGCACGCCAAACAAACAAAACCAATTAAATGCAGAGTTGTATAAAAAGGTACTTTTCCGATATCAGTCACCACACATGCACAATATATATATTTTAAAAGTTATAATAACAACATAGGCCGCTATTTCTTTTTTTAAATAACAAATGTTTTTCAAATCGAAAATGTTTTTCTTTAAAATAACACCCTTTTGCCTTCAAAATTGTAGTTGCATACATAAAGCTATAAAAAACCCTTTAACCATCAATAAATTACTACAACAAACACACTTTGACAAATGCTAATGACTGTGGAAAAACCAAAAAAAAAAAAAAGAATGCGACGCACAAAACAACAAAAGCAACGGGTTCATTGCTAGTGTTGTCGTATTATATTTTCAAGAATTATGAAAAATACAATTTTTTTCTTTAATTGACTAAAAAACTGTTTTTAAGATAAAGTTTAAGAAGCTCTAAGCTAACATGCGTTTTCGTTACAGCATTTTTATCTTCAAACTGCTTTAATATTAAAAAAAACTTTAAATAAACAGCAATCTTATTAACGTGTCAAAATCAAATAAACAAAATATAAATGTTACGATATGACAACACTGATCATAACATGTAATCCTATATTTACAAAATTATATTGATATTTGCTTATTATTTTTCCTGTAGCTGCAACGGCTATACGATTTTATAATCTTACAAATGTTTTTCTGCGAAAACAATCCCATACGAAAAATCTACGTAAAAGCAACAATAAAAAGTGTATTATTGAAAATGATGTTACTTAGCAAAAAAACAATGACATCCACACACATGCGCAAGCAACTGTAATGGCTCTGAAGAAACCTAAAAAAAGTTGTGTTAGAAACAACAACAACTTGAGACCAAAGGCGCTACTTCAGTGTTGCCATCAATAAAATGTTAAATTACACATGGATCAACCTAAATTACACATGAAATTACGAATTACACATGCTTTTAAAAAAAAACGGTTTTTGTTTTAAATTTAATAACTTAGCAAAAACTTGCTTTAAAATTAGTTAAAATCCAAAAAACACTGACTCAGTAGCATTTTAACACATTATTTAACATGGCAATGACATTGGAGGCAAGTACTTACCATGCTTGCTTACAAAGAGGGAGTTAAATAAGTACTTACCATGCTCGATTACAAAGAGGGACATAAATAAGCTATTACTTTATTGGAATTACAATAACCTTTTCCTGTTGCCCCCAGTTACTCATTGTTGCATTTAAAGTGTTTTTCTGTAATGTTTTGGTTAAAGCTGGCTTAAAATATTATGCTTAAATAGGTTAAAAAATTGTCAAACTGAAACTAACTGCCTAATTTTTAGATAAGAACAAACTCATTTTTTAACAACTGCTCAGTTGTACAGACGGTATGTAATTGTTACTTAAAAGTAAGAAATTTGTAATTACTAATTACTTCAAAATTTTTGTTGGAAACATTTACTTTTTTTGTTAAAAATATAACGATTTACATTTTTTTAAATTTTATACCCTTTACATAGTGATAAGGGTTTTTATGAGTTTGTCATTCCATTTTTAATTTTTACAATATTCATTTTAGACCCCATTAAGTATAAATATTTTGGATTCTATTGATAGGTAAGCCGATAAAGCCATGCCTGTCCTAAAAAAAGTCGCTCAGAAAATAACAAGAAATATACCTGATTTAATCGCAATTTACAATCAGCAAAATCAGCTTACTATTGACCGAGATGCAAGCGAAACTGTTAAATAACACAATTTTTTAGGACCAAATCCACATTATTTTATATCTCAGTAAATACAGCCTTTCTAGACACAAAGCTTAACATGGATACTTTGAAGATAGGGACCTAAAGTAGGGAGATAATTTTTAATGTAGAAGCACAAATTTTGGCAAGTATTTTATCCAATCACAGCTAAAGAAGTCAAATGTTTTACAACAAGTAATTTTACAATAGTACCTACATTTTGGAAAACAAATTTTTTTGGATAAGAGCAGGGAGAGGAGCAACCCCCATTCAAATTAACAGTTTTTGTAAAATTTTTGATACGCTATATTTCGGAAACTATAACATCTATCGACTTAAAATGTTCCAGAATAAGTAATTGGACAATAATGCATATATTGATGTTTAAATCTGATTATTGTATTTAAAAATTTTAATTGAAAATTATCAATATGTTTTCCCACCAACTTTTTTATTTTATGTACTGTGCTCCTTTGTAAATTATTATTAATATTAAATAACTGTTTAACATTCTTTGTACAATTTGTAATGAACTTGGGCATTATTCCTAGTTTTCTACACTCAATTAGAAAAGTTAATGTCGTTTTTAGTTTAAGTTTATGTTGGAACAACAAAATCAAAATTGCGAACAAGATTACCTGCACATAAATCGGGCTTTAAAACACGGAAAGGTACAACATAAAAAAACAGCGTTAGCAGCCCATTAAGCAGTTACTTGACACTCTCCAAATATAGAAAATACAACAATATTGCAACAAGAAAACAATTACAAGAAGAGATTTACAATAGAGATGCTACATATAATCAATACTTCCGCCAACAGAAGAATTAATTACAAAACAGATACAGAAAATTGTGCACATAAGTGCTTACATACAGACACATAAAAAATAAATATAAACAAAAAAGCTTTGGTTGATCATAAAAATTAACATAAACAAAAAAAGCTTTTAACAAGATTTAACTGTTTGTAAACAGACGACGGTTTGCCTCAAATGTAAGTCAAAATTGTATTTTTTAAATTAGTTTTTTAAATACTTATATAATTAATTCAAATAGTTTTTTTTAAATATTTATAAATGTTAATATATTTTTGTTTTGTTTTTGTACATATTATACTGTTTCCTGAAGAGGAGCACCGATGGCGCCCGAAATATCGAAATCTTAAAACTAAGTAATTAATACTAGTCCAGTTAGTACTATACTAAAATTTAAGTTCTCACAATAAACTTACCTAATTTCAAGAGTTTCATCTAAGAGCAATAGTATCCCTTCTTTTTAGGCGGGTGTGCCCACTATGTTGCAGGATGCTTCGAGCGAGCTTATTTAAGTACTTGTGCACATAGTTTAGGATTTCGCATTTCACAAGTGGAACTTCTAGATCCTTGTGGATGTTGCTGTTTTTAATATACCAAGGAGCACCAGTTATCATTCTTGGAATTTTGTTTTGACGGCGTTGGATTTTTTCGATGTTAGAGGCGGAAGCATTGCGCTATAATTGTATACGGTAGCACCAAATTGGTTTTAAAATCGAGTTTTAGAGTAGAAGTTTACAATCCAGACGTAGCACAGAGTTTCTACCAATTAGCCAGTAGATTTGAGCAGCTTTAAGTTTCATTTGAGTCAGCTTCGCATCTATGTATATGAGGCTTCCATGTGAGACGACATTCTAGGTGAATATCAAGATATTTTGTCTCGGTTCGTTGAGGCATCTTATGGTTGTTAATAGTGATTGGGGAGCACGTTTCTTTGCGTAAAGTAAAAGTTACGTGGGTACATTTTGTTCATTCATTTATTAACTTGGGTTACGTGTTGCTGCAGTTGGTTCGAATCCTCTTTAGGGTCTTTATGAGTACTAAGGAAAGCAGTATCATCAGCAAATGTCGACGTGTGTGTAAAACTATTGGTTGGCATATCTGCTGTGTAACGCAAATACAGAATTGGACCTAATATACTCCCTTGAGGTGCAACAGCCCCTATTGGTTGAGAAGAAAGAAATTGGTGATTTGAAATGCAGTTTTTGCCATTCAAGATCGGATTCAGCTTATTTTTAAGCAATTTTTTGACATTGTGGGTAACAAACTAATAGGCCTATAAGACTCTTCCTTCGAAGGATCTTTGCAAGGCTTAGGAATCATCTTTACTAAGGCCACTTTCCATATAGGCGGGAAATGTTCAAGCCGAGTTATCGCGTTAAAAATAAAAATAATAATAATTAAAAATAAAATTTTAGCTGTAAAAGGTAGCTAAAAAAGAGCATTTTGTTGCTGGTTTTATCAATGCCAGGAGCTTTTTTACTATTTAGGTTAGCGATAGCCTCTACAACATCTGTAAATCGGAAACGTATTTCTAAAGGATGCACATAGGGGTATTTTGCCAATCTAGCCGGACATTAAGCAAAAATGGAAATGCAAGAAATGTAAAAATTTAAGTACGCAGCTCGACAGATAACAAAATTCTGTATCGGACAGTGAATTTTCGAATCTCTTGCTTGCAATTTGTCGCTTTGAGGCACTGTCAAAGTCAGGTAAATTTGCCTGCAATTTAAAAACTTTTGATGGTTTTGAGAGGTTTACAATATATTTTTTTGTAGCTAAACATATAAAGATTTTACATTGATTTTTTTTTCTTTGCGAAAGATTATATAAGCAGCTACCTTACTTAATTTTTTTTTTATTTTAAGTTTTATTTTTAAAAAATTCCTTCGAAATTCAAATTTGTGTTCACTTTTTGGTTAAAAAATATAAAATCAAAAGGTTTTTGAAAGTGATGGCACTCATTATCCTAAAAATCTTTTTCATCACAATTAAACCTGAAATCTTTACTTTTAGACGAAAAAAAAACGTTGCGCGTTTTTGCGCACATTTTTTTTTTTGGTGAATTTTTGAAAATTTCACTTTTTTCAGTTTTTTTTCATCTTGTGTGTTTACATATGAGTAAGAAACTTTTTTGTGGGTCATAAAATGTTTTGATAATTAATTGCTTTTTAATGTTTTTTATTTAAATTATTACATGTAAATTGAAATTAAATTTTAACAGGTTAAATTGGGTTTTACACTGACATTGTATGTGTAAAAAGGAATGTGCGAGGCAGTAGTTTTACCCACCCCTAAACTGGTAATACCAGTGCGACAACTTCCCTAATAATGCTGTTTTATGCAAAAAAATAATTGTACCTGCCTTCAAAACCTAAAAAAAATTGTTTAAAAAAATTATTTTTTAAAGAGAAACAAATTTGTGCTTTAAGTACTTCATTTGTTAGTGTATATCGTCACAGAAAATGCAAAACGCCCTATCTAACAAACAATTTAAAATTGGCTTTTTATAAATTGTAGCCTTCAAATATGTACGTCATCTCGCAAAACTCTTTTTTTCAGCAGAAATAAATTTGTTGATCCTTTTTAACTAACATATATGGCAATAATTTGTGTTAATTGTAAATATATTTTTCATTTACACAAAAATTCTTGCCCCTTCTAAAAAATGTTTAAATGTTAGATAGGGCGTTTTGCATTTTCTGAGACGATATATATTGTGGTTATTGCACGAAATTATTTTCAGGACACTTTTAAAACTACGAGAGTAAAATGGAAAAAAATTTTTAAAAGATTAGTTATTACAAATAGTACATGAATGTAAAGAAAAATCTGTTAAGGAGAAATTGCGATTTTTAGAAAAAAAATTGTGTGATCTTTAAATTAATTGTTACTTCTGTAAACAAGTTATTTTTATACATAAATTACTTATTTTCAGATAAATTTAATACATTAAATTACAAAAAAAGCGACAAACAAGCTTTAAAATAATTTTTTTGTGAAAATTAACAAAATATATAAAAAAAATTTTTGCACAGGGCCGTTCCGGGGGATGGGGTTTGGGGGCATTTCTGCCCCTACCCATAAAAGCTTAAAAATTTTACTTTTATAGTATTTGGGCGTAAGTTTTCCATTATTTTTATTTTATACATTATTTTTGCAAATTTTACTTTATGCTACTGACCAGGAAAGGGAGGGGGACGATATTGTCCAAGTGTAGATTTTTTAGCTTTTTTTTACGTTTAAAGTTGCATTTGCATATCAATAGTATTAAAAACTTACAAAAAATTTTAATTTTTCAGAGGTAGTAGAGGTTCTTTTAAGGGGAACTTTTTCTCCCTTTGTTCGATTTTTATTATTTTTTAATCCTCAAATTCCTATGACTACAATACATGTTTCTGCCAAGTTTAATCAATCTAAGAGCACTCAGTAATTTTTAAGAAGCTTTATTGTAAAAAATAAAAAGTAATGTCTGGCTAGAATGTCAAAATACCCCTATGTGGGACGTCTGGCAACAACAGGCGGTAATTTCCTCACGTCTGTGCATGTATTGGGGATGAACACGTTTTTTTAAATGATTTGCAAACAGGTCGCATTTTTCTTCATCATTTCTAGCCCAGGATCCTCTCAGATTACGCAGTGGGGGTTTTGCGATAATAGGTATTTTAAGACGCTTGGCTGATCGCCATAGAAAAATATTTGTCTGAGGAGTCGCGTCTAGACCTTACAGGTTGTAAGGACACGTTCTCGCTGATAGCCGGGGTAGACTCAGCGGATGTCCGGGTCGTGTTTAGAAAAGAAATAAAAAGACTTGATAAGTCAAGTTTATAACGTTGAAATGTTCCTTGGATAAGAACACAAAAAAAAGAAAACAAAATGATAAAAAAACACACAACCGGCGGGGTCGCTTCTCTGGTCAGCTAGCAGTGGCGTTTGGGTGCAGCCTGTCGCTTAGAGAGGTATCCAAGCCTTCAAGGCAGCACTGTATCCCGCAAGGCCTTCTATTGGTGAGGTAACTCGACCACCAAAAGGAGTTCTCGAGCGCCTGTGCCGTAGATCACGTCTTGGAGAGGCATCCCAGCCTCCAATCGCAACCTTTTATTTTTATTAGAAGAAATTAATATTTTTCCGTTATATTAGTTAATTTATTTAAAGTAGTTTATAGCAAATATGCTCAGAAAATATGGGCGAGACCATATTGACCATTTTTAGATATGCATAAAGGAAAACTGAAACATTAAATATAAGGAAAAAATTTACACGCAATGTAAAGGGCTCCCAATAGGTAACCCAGCCTCTAATATAATGATCTTATCGTCGAAACTGCCGCCAGCCAGCTGCCTCGATATGTGATCGGTTGCCCTTTTTATACTAACTGGCGGGTACTGGTAGAGATACGTCTGGAATTTTATTGTGGTCTGTTGGCCAGTAGGTTGGGCGTCCAGTTGAAATAACATAAAGTCCCATTTCAGACACGGCACCATACAACACACGACCTCTGGGACTAATTAGGCGGGAGTCCCAGTAGGTGTACTTGGCGTTATAGTCTCCAGCAGCTATGAAGTGGGGACCTAAAGATTTGTAAAAACCGTTATGGAGAATCTCGGTGGACAATAAACTGACGAAATACCGAGATTATGGAAAAATTCATCAATGCAGACGTTTGTTGCTTGCATATAACATTTGGATAGGCCACCAATCCATTGGTGTTTGATTCTCGATTTGATTATTATAGCCGAGCCACCACATGATCTATTTCTGGGATCCTTCGAATCGTAAAAAGAATAGCCACTTATTTTGAAAGTGCTTCTGGATGTCATGTGAGTCTCGGAAATCAACATTACATTAATGTTTTGGTGTGTTAAAAATATTCGAGTTCGTTTTTGTGTTGGCAGATGCCGTTTGCGTCCCAGAAACAACCCCTGAGGCAGTTCATGGTCTTTTAAGAACGGCCTGCAATAGAACAGACTGTATTTTTTGCATTTCTTGCATCATACCAGCTATTTGCGCCATGATTTGCGTAAATTGTTTGACCATATTGTCAATTACGGCTTCCAGGCGGCTAAAATTGGGACCGGTTGGTTCATTTGTTGGCAATTCTTGTGGAGCTGTTGGCTGATTAGGCTTACTTGTGTTGGGCTGATTAGACTTTAATGCATTAGCATAAGAAATATGACTTGTTGTTGGCTGTGCTAAAGGGGGCATAGTAATACTTGGTACATTTGACTACTGGGTAGGGGCAGTAATTATTTTAGGCTTAGATGAGCGCCTAACTAGATTAATAACCGGGCAACCTCTATAGTTGACAGTGTGGTTTTAACCGCAATTGCTGCACTTCTTCACCCTACAACACAACGCAAACAGAAGGCGACTTACAATAAGTTTTGGTGTGGCCATATTTTTAGCAGTTCAAACACTGTACGGGTCCAGATCTCTTATGTGGCGCTTCAACAATAATTCTACGATGCAAAATATATTTTAAATCATAAACTGGGTGGGTTTCACCTTTCTTCAATTTTAAATCACCAGGCTCTAGCTCCACTCGGAATAATGGTTGGCCTTTCTCTGTTTCTCATGTCCGATATGGATTTAACTTTAAAGCCTTTTCTGCACAAACTGGCCTTAATCTTTTCCGGGTTAACGTTAGAGTCAATACCTTTTATAACAACCTAAAAGCCTTTTGCGTTTTTAAGTTGGTAAGGATAGAAGTTTTTCTTAATTTTTTCGAATTCCGAAACCGTGGTGCGGTAAGCGTCTAGGATTTTAGTTGGATTAATAGGTAAAAATAGCTTTTATGTGTCTAACATAAAACGTGGTTGCATTTATGAAACAAAAATTCAGGTAAATCATGAAATATTTGTTTTGTACTTAAACACAAGCATTTATAAGATTTTAGAGCTACCTTTTACAGCTAAAGGAATAATTCTTTTTATTTTTAAAGCGACAATTCGGCTTGAGCATTTTACACCTATGTGGAAAGTTTCCCTAGTAAATATGATTCCTAAGTCTGACAAAGATCACTGCAACACAGTGGACAAACCCGTCTGAAAAGAAAATATTGCGTTTATATGAAGTTTATTATGAAAATACATTTTCTCGTGAAATTTGTTTATTAAAAAAAATGTAAAGCAAAATTTCTCCGCAAATTTTTTAATTTTATGTGTAAAGACTTGTACGTTTTCCTATTCTTCTGAAAATTAGCAAGATTACGCAACAATTCTGCCTGCGTTATTGCTTGTATTAAGACATATCAAACTGCTTGCCTGGTCGGGGCGTAAACTGTGATAAGTCGCCAGGAATAAAATAAATCGGATTACGACCCTTTTCACAATCTGTGATTATTTTAATTTAACAGGAACATTAACAAACCGCCGATATTGTTAACTGGAACTTTATAACATACGGTTAGTGTTTTGCGTTTCACCATCTTTCGGTTAGTTAACACTAACATTATAGAAAAGTATGGTAACACTGGTTTTAATATTAACGAAAAATCGTGCAATGAAAGAAAAAAATCAAAAAAAAAAACAAAAATTATAAGGAGTTGCATTCATAATCTTGTAGTGTACGGACGCGTCCGTCACAGTGCTTTGATCCCAAATAGTGATGGGACAATTATAGAAGGAGTGGTCCCAGAAATTTGGTACACTAGTATAAAATACTTAAATTAAGAAAAACTCAATTTTTTGAAAAAATCGGGCAAAGGACACGCCCACTGCCCATATATAGAAAGGACGAAATTTTTAATTTTGACTACATAACTGCACAGAAGTAGATCATTTACATCCCGTGCTAATAACTTGTGGGATAATTTTTATTGAAATTGGCGCAAGGACTCTAGGTCCTGTCATATATCCTTTTTCGCAAAAATGCCAAAACTGTTACAAAAGTTTTCCGATTCTCATTAAATTGGGTGGTGTGGTTATTATTATGTGTTAAACAAATGTTGGTGGCAAATTACATTAAAATTTATTTATAAAAATAGAAAGTAAAAAACAAATTGGCTAAAAATCTTCTACATTATGATTTTGACGACAACGTGAAAGTACAAAATTACAATCTTTCTAAATTAAAATTAAATTTAAAATACGTATAAGTGCGTTTTTTAATAATAATTTTTATGTTTTTAATCTATTATATAAAGAAGGGGTGTATGTATGTATGTATGTATGTATGTTTGTATTTTATAGCTGGCCACACCAGTGGATCGATTTTTGTAAAATTTTTACAGAGTGTTACTTCAAGTCTGAAAGGAACAATAGGCTACTTTTTTTTGAAAATTATTGCTGCCACGCCTACACTACACCCATTTGTGTGGGAAGGTCAAGTAACAAAATTACCCAGAGCCATACTGCTCAAACGCGTATAGCTAAATACCTGAAATTTACAACACGTGTTAAGTTTTACATGTTTGTTAAAATGCACATGAGGTTTTAAACATTGGGCCCGTAAAGGGATAAAAAGGGGACAAAAAGGGAAAAATCGGTAACCTACTATCTCTTGATGTATATAAGATAGAAACAAAATTTAAAAAGTTTAGCGTTTTCCTTAAGAAATAAACAGACAGGTATCTGGAGTTTTTTTTAAATTATGGTCCGAAAGGCCGAAAAAAGGGGTTAAAATTATATTTTGGTACTTTTTGTTACTTTTAAACCAATAAAGATAGAAAAATTTTTCAAATTGCGTTCGATAGGTCTTACAAAAATATGATTACGTTTTTCGTACTTTTTTTTTAATTTTGGGCCCAAAGGGGAAAAAAGGGTTAAAAATATATTTGAATTTTTTTATTCGTTTTTTGTAACTTTTAAACCAATAACGATAGGAACATTATTCAAATTAAGTGTAACAGGCCTAAAAAATATGAGTACGTTTTTAGATACTTTTTAATTTTATAGACCCTAAGGGGAAGAAAGGGTTAAAATTATGTTTTAGTACTTTTTGTAACTTTAAAATCAATTATGATAGAAACATCATTTCAATTGCTCTTCGAGACCGATTTTTGGAAATTAGTTCGCACGTAAACGGCTTTTAAAGTTAAAATTTTGAAGGTAAAAAAGTGGGCAGTGCCACGCCCATAAAAGTTAATCTTTTTATGCTGGTACTTTTATTGCACTGATTTTTTAAAATTGGCAGACATATAGAAGGCCTCTAATTCCGATGTTCTAAAGGACAAAAATGGAGGATTGCAGCGCCCACAAAAATGTAAGTTTTCAAACTGGTTCTTCTATTGTTGCGATTTTTATGAAGCTCAAAAATAGACCGATAATGTTTATTTTCGGTACAAAAATGGGTGGCATAAAGATAGACAAACGTGCAAAAATATGTGAAGATAAGGCCATATTCTAGCCAGTTATAGCCCAAAACGCTTAATCCGGGAGGACATTTGTATGGGAGCTCTGTCAAAAAATTAACTGATCATCACCACAAACAACATGTTTTTTCTTATGCCAAAAAACTTATCTGTTCCAAACTTCATCGAAATATCTGCAAAAATGCGGTCTCTACTTTGTTTACAAGAATACATTAACTCCTAGCCGGACGGATGGACTAACAGGTTTTAATCGGCTCAGGAAGTGATTCTGTGTCGATCGGTATAATTGGAGGTGGGTCTCAGACCTTTTTCTTTGGTGAGGTACAAAAATTTGCACAAAAGCATAATAAAATTTGGATATAACAATATAAGAGAAATTTGAACTTCTTTTGAAAAATATTTGATATGTGATCCCTGTATCTATATTATATAAAAAAAGGTTGTATGTATGTATGTATGTATGTATGTATGTATGTATGTATATATGTATGTATGTATGTATGTATGTATGTATGTATGTATGTATGTATGTATGTATGTACATATGTATGTATGTTTGTAATTTATAGCTGTCCACACCAGTGGATGGATTTTTTTGAAATTTTTACAGCGAGTTACTTCAAGTCTGGAAGAAACAATTGGCAAGTTTTTTTTTTAAATCTTTGCTGCCGCGCCCACACTACGCCCATTTGTGTGGGAAGGTCTGATTATGAATTGCCTAACCAAATTACCCAAAGCCATACTGATCAAACGCGTAGAGCTAAATACATGTTTGCTTAAATACATACGAATTTTTAGAAATTGGGCCCGTAAAGGGATAAAAAGGGGACAAAAAAGGAAAAACTTGTAGCCTACTGTCTTTTGATGTATATAAGATAGAAACAAAATTTTAAAAGTTTTGCGTTTTCCTTAAGAAACAAACAGACAGGTATCTGGAGTTTTTTTTTCATTTTGGTCCGAAATGGGGGAAAAAGGGGCTAAATTATCTTTTGGTACTTTTTGGTATTTTTTGTTACTAAACTTATATAAACATTATTCAAATTGCGTTCGATAGGTCTTAAAAAAAAATTATTACGTTTTCCGTACTTTTTTAATTTTGGACCTAAAAGGGAAAAACAGGGTTAAAAATATATTTTGATTTTTTTTATGCGTTTTTTGTTACTTTTCAACCAATAAAGATAGAAACATAATTCAAATTTGATGCGACAGGCCTAAAAAATATGAGTACGTTTTTGGGTCTTTTTTGAATAATTGGACTCTTAGGGGGAAAAAAGGTTAAAATTATGTTTTAGTACATTTCGTAACTTTAAAACCAATGAAGGTAGAAACATAATTTAAATTGCATTCGTCAGGTTATCAAAAAATGTTAATATGTTAATAAGGGGCTGAGATTATATATAGAAGTTTATAAATAATTTTTGCTTATTAAAGCTTTCTGAATATCTTCAAAGCTGTAAGCCTGGTAAATTTCCAATTTTTATGTGCTTAGTAAATAGTAGGGCTGACTTATTATTTATTGCAACTTATGTGGGGCAACCAATAAATTTAAAAATATGTTTACATATTTTAATAATTTTACTATGATTGGGGTAGCGAAGCACGCCAGGGCTTAACTAGTAATTTATATAAATTTCAATTTACAAAAAGTCATCTTCAGTATTGGACTCTTCCCGAAAGATATTGCCGCTCAATGAAACATTTTTCTCGTCGTCTTCAACTGGCTCATTAGCATTTTCTCTTAAGTATATATTTATCGATTTCGGCAAATAATAATTTTTTTTTGGTCTTTGGATTCCTTTTTGAAGTCAAAAACGGATCTGAAGATAGTATTTAATAAGTCATTAAATCTTTATGAGTGTATTTTCGTAACGTTTTTCTCGTATGGGACAGTCTTGCTTTTTTCACGATTTTGTGGTTGGCTTCCACAATAGACGGAATAATTTTTTTTTCAGTTTGTAATGCATACAGAGATGGAAAACAGTTTGGGTGTATTTCATTTATTGTGTTACGTAGCACACTATATTTTCATTCGGTCAAATCTACATTCATATATAGCGCCAAAGGTTTTGTTGCTGGTAAGCATTTTAATTCGACATTGGGCTTTGCAAAACAGAATGAGATTCCCGTTTTAAATTTTCCACTGCAAATTCTACTTCCTCAAGGGAACATTTTAATACTAACTTTGCCACTCTTCGGTGTCTAGTTTTGACTGTAGTGCTACCAAAATCTTTCGTCGGTCTACCACGTTTTCTACATGAAGTTTCTGTTGCATGTAAAGCCACTGTTGTATCACATTCTTGAGTTGGAAGCAGCAAATTTTCATAAACAATTTTACTCGTACTTGGTTGCTAAGAATTTAAATTAAATATATTTAATAATATCTTTATTTTATAATAGCAATTAAAAATTATAAAACTTACATCATCAGCATCAAAAAAAGTATTGTTTACCCACGAAGAATGTTTTTTTTAATGCATTAAGTTGCCCCTGCTTTCTTTCCAAAAATGTATCATTTTGTTGTAGAAAAAATAAACACTTTGTAAATAACTTATTTTTGTCAAAATATGACTCGCATATTTTTCTTCCAACATTTTTATATACCTCTGCTTCTTTATCTTCAGAAGTTGCTTTTATCCATCAGTCAACTCTATCTGAGTTACATAAAATAAAAGCCATCACTTTAATTTATTTGTTTTGACCAATTACTTGATGTTTTATTAAAATCTTTGTTTACACTTTTATTAGAGATGTGCACGTTAGTTAATTGAACCACGCGCCCTCACTTTTACTCGTTTGTAAAAGGAAGTAATTATCAAGCATATAAATTTATTGAACATTTTATTAGAAAATTTTAATTTTTTCTTTAACTAAAATGTATGTGTGCAATATTTGGGAACACTCCACCAAACAGTTTTGCTTACTACAAACAAAGGAAGTTGCAAAAAAAAAACTTCTGTCACATACCCATCTCCAATTTAAATAAAAAATAACGGTAAATAATATTTGTAGGTGGGAGTCAAATCTAGCGATTTTCAATTGCTTTATTAGTTTGTTGTGATGCAAAGTTTTATAAGATTTACGAAAGACACTAAATTTTTGTCATATTTTGATCTAGCCTTTGCTATAAGTAGTCACAACCGAACTGGAAAAAACAAATTTTTTGGCAGTTCATAGCTCACATTTTAAATACTCAAAAAACTTAGCTAACTTCTAGCGATTTTTTATACTAACTTATCTATATTTTTGGGAAAAAAGTTAGCACCAGTGGTGGGAGGTAAACTACACAAAGTCACATTTTGAAAACATTCTTGAAACAATGAAACACCAACGTCAATCTGTTAATTAAGCAGCATCTTGAGCGTCAAAAAGAGGCAAACACAATTTTATACTTATTTTTTTAATTTATCTCGTTAATTAATCTAATCTAATGGTATCAATTTGGTTTTATATGTTATTATATTGTAAGTTTTTTTTTGGTTTCAATTCCAGAAAACTGTCGAAATTTGAGAAAAAAATCACCAAAATAGCAATTTTTAAAAATAATTTTTTTTTAAGTTATGGTTAATTTTTTACATTTTTTTTGTAGTTATTAGAAAACAGTATGAATTTTTGAAAACAGAAAAAAACCCATAGACCATATTTTTTTTTTTTTTTAATTTTCCATCAAAGTTAAAAAATTTTTGGAGCTTAAGTGAATAATAAGCATTTTTTAAACCAACAAAAAATATGTATAGGAAAATAATATAATAAAAATGTTTTCACAGTTGGTTTCGAATGAAGTGAGCTATTACAAGAAACAATTTGAATTTCCTAGCTAAAAAAAATTAATTTTTACAATAATTTTTTTAAAACAATAAAAAGCCAAGGTAATTTGGGGTATTAGTGTCATTTTATAGCGTAAAATACATAGAAACGCAAAAACTTTAATATTTTTGCTGTTTTTTTATTAAACAGTATTAATTTGAATTTATATTTTACAGTATTTGTAGTTTGTTTTCTTTTAAACCTTAGAAAACTGTCGAAATTTGAGAAAAAATCACGAAAATAGCCATTTTTAAAAATAATTTTTTTATAAAGTTGTTGTCAAATTTTTAAAATTTTTTTTCTTGTAGTTATTAGAAAACAGTATGAATTTTTGAAAATAGAAAAAAACCCATAGACCATATTTTTCTTTTTTTTTTTAATTTTCCATCAAAGTTAAAAAATTTTTGGAGCTTAAGTGAATAATAAGCATTTTTTAAACCAATAAAAAGTATGTATAGGAAAATAATATAATAAAAATGTTTTCACAGTTGGTTTCGAATATAGTTAGCTATTACAAGAAACAATTTGAATTTCCTAGCTCAAAAAATTAAATTTTTACAATAATTTTTTTAAAACAATAAAAAACCAAGGTAATTTGGGGTATTGGTGTCATTTTATAGCGTAAAATACATAGAAACGCAAAAACTTTAATATTTTTGCTGTTTTTTTATTAAACAGTATTAATTTGAATTTATATTTAACAGTATTTGTAGTTTGTTTTCTTTTAAACCTTAGAAAACTGTCGAAATTTGAGAAATAATCACGAAAATAACCATTTTTAAAAATAATTTTTTTTTTAAGTTGTGGTTAAATTTTTAAAAATTTTTTTCTTATAATTATTAGAAAACAGTATGAATTTTTGAAAACAGAAAAAAACTAATAGCCAATATTTTTCTTTTTTTTTTTAATTTTCCATCAAAGTTAAAAAATTATTAGAGCTTAAGTGAATAATAAGCATTTTTCAAAGCATAAAGAAATACTTATAAAAAAAAGAAATCACAAAAATCTAGTTAGTTGCAAATATAGTTATTTACTACAGGAAAAAATTTCAATCTCATACTCTAAAAAATAATTTTTTTACAACTGTTTTCCTGAAGCATGTAAGACGAGGGTATTTGTTTAGCCATTTTTACTTCAAATTCTTTGACTTTGGCGCCCTCTAGCGCCACCAAAAAGAGCTAAATCGAAAAAATTCTTTAAAATTTATTGTTATCTGTCAACCTATATATTTTTATCTACAATATAAAACCTTTTTTTATTTGGCGAATTCACAAGGTACGATACGATAGCATATTGTATTATTGTCATATAATTTCACAATAGCATAAAAATGTTGTTGTTGCTTTTCATACGAAACTTGTTGTGAAACAATACAACTTTGTTTGATATGTTTTTTGTGATGTCATATTATATACAAAGTCATGCGCCAAGCGCCTAAAACCAAACGGCGAGTTTTTTAATTTAATTTTAAGAGCCGCTAGCACACGCATCCGTTAAAAATGTCTATAGTAAAACCTTAGGCAAAACCGCCAAAGAAGATTCCTTAAGCCGCCTCCGCCGGCAAAAATAGCCGGCACTGCTCTCTGACACATCAGCTGTTTTTTGTTTACGTAAAAAATAACAAAATTCTTGAGATTTTTTATTAAAACTTTGCTTATTTTAATGGATTTTAGAGATTCTAACCAGGTTAGATATAGACCATTTTGTGTTTTCATGGGTCTAATTTCTACAAATTATTAAGTTAAGCCAAGAGCAGCACTAGATTTATGTACATATATATATGTGTTTGTTTTGTTATCGTTTGGTCGTATCAGCTGATGTAGATTTTAAATACGACACCTACAAACATACGAAGAGTTGTTCACAACGGTCATATTTTTTGGTTCTATTATTTTACAACATATGATTTTACAAGACCTTGTGAATTCACCAATTGTATTTTTGTCTATGGGACACAGCACTGTGGGACGTGTCTCCGCGAGTGTAATATTGGTAATAGGTGATATTAGTAATAAGTGGCAAAGGAATTTATTAATATACTTACATACACAAATTAGTGAGAAAATAAAATAACAACAAACTAAATAAAAAAAAATGGAACGGTTAATGAGTAACCGTAGTGACAGTGGGCCTGATAGCAGAAAGGCATACATAGTGTTAAGCTCCACTAGTGTGAGCAATGAAAATATAAGAGACCCTGAATATAATAAAAAACTATATAAATGCAAAACCAAATATAGTTATAAAAAATTTAAGTTCAAGTGCACCTTATTTAAATAAAAGTATTGAACAAGGGACAAACTTAGCGCAACCTCTTAAATTATAAAAAAAATACCGAGGGACCTTTGTCATCGCGCTCACCTTTACTAAGTTCTGGATTTTTACAAAAAGCTGCTAAAGGAACATTAATCCCAATTACACCGTGTGCTCCTAAGATCCAGGTAGGAATGGACCGATATGTTACAGTTCTTAAAAGGGGAAGAAGCCCAAAGTCGGCTGAAGTAAATCAACGTGCAAAAATTCTAAAAGACGATGAAAGGCCAACCACATCACAAAATCGTTTTGCCATTCTGCAAACAGATGATAATGATGGTCCCGTTACGGAAAAAATTTTTAAGCCTCCTCCAATTTATTTAAGAGAAAAAAACTCGAACGACCTAATTACATTTTTACTTGGACTAATCGGCGAAAAGAACTTTTATGTGTCATAAAACGTAGTAACATATGTATATGAGACCGAAATTCAAGTGAATCACGAGAACGCTTACCGCGCCACGGTGTCGGAATTTAAACAAATTAAAAAAAACTTTTACACTTACCAGCTAAAAAACGCAAAAGGCCTCCAGGTAGTCATAAAAGGTATTGACTCAAATGTTGACCCGGAGGAGATAAAGACCAGTCTGTGCAACGAAGGTTTTAAGGTCAGGACTGTGATAAATATTAGAAACAGGGAAAAATACCCTCAACCATTGTTCCGAGTTGAACTTGAGCCTGGTGATGCTAAATTAAAGAAAAATGACACTCACCCCATTTATGATTTAAGATATATTTTGCACCGTAGAGTTACAGTGGAAGTTCCGCATAAGCGATCTGGGCCTGTACAGTGCTAAATTGTCAGGAATATGGCCACACAAAAACTTATTGTAAGTTGCTTTCTGTTTGCGTTGTGTGCGGGGATCTGCATGTTACAACCAAGTGCGACCAACCAAAAGATAACCCTAGGGTGAAGAAGTGCAGCAATTGCGGTGGAAACCACACTGCCAGCTACAGAGGTTGTCCTGTCTTTGATTTAGTTAGGCGCTCATCTAAGCCAAATGTAGTTCCTGCCGCCGCCGTTAAATATACCAACAACAAACATTCCCCAGTTAGCACAGCCAGTTACAAGTCAAATTTCTTACGCCAACGCACTAAAGTCAAATCAGTCCAATGCACAAAGGCCAAACCAACCAACAACACAACAAGAAGTGCCAATAAGTGAACCAACTGGTCCCAATTTGAGCCGCCTGGAAGCCGTAGTTGATAATATGGTCAAACAATTTACGCAGATAATGGCGCAAATGGCTAGCATGATGAAGGAGATGCAAAAGTGCAGTCTGCTCTTCTGCAGTCCATGATTAAAAGACCATGAACTGCCTCAGGATCTGTTTCTGGAACGCAAACGGCATCCGCCAACACAAAAACGAGCTCGAATATTCTTTAACACACCAAAAAGTTTATGTCATGTTGATTTCCAAGACTCATATGACATCTAGGAGCACTTTTAGAATTAGTGGATACAATTTTAATGATAAAAAGGATCCCAGTGATAGATCATGTGGTGGCTCTGCAATATTAATCAAATCAAGAATTAAGCACCAATGGTTGGGTGGCCTATCTGAATGTTATATGCAAGCAACAAATGTCTGCATTGATGAATTTTTCAATAATCTCGTTATTTCGTCAGTTGATTGTCCACCGAGATTCTCCATAACGAAGGATCAGTACAACGGTTTTTACAAATCTTTAGGTGCCCGCTTAATAGCTGCTGGAGACTATAACGCCAAGCACACGTACTGGGGCTCCAGACTAATTAGTCCCAGAGGTCGTGTTTTGTAGCATGCCGTGTCTGAAATGGGACTTTGTAATATTTCAACTGGACAACCAACCTACTGGCCAACGGACCACAATAAAATTCCAGACATAATTGATTTTGGCGTAGCAAAAGGTATATCCTCGGAGCTTATTGCGGCTCAAGCCTCCTTGGATTTATCTTCTGACTACTCACCCCCAATAATCACTATTTGCACCACCAAATAGCAGCTAGTGAGTTTTTCTTATCTAAAAGAATAAATTGGTTGAAATATAAGAAATACATTGGCGCCCACTGCTCGGAGAACCAACCGCTAAAAACTCCCGGAAACATCGATGATTGTCTGAGCGTCCTAAATGAAAACATTCAAAAAGCCGTTGAACATGCGTCTTCTACCTATCGTCAGGCTAGGTACAACAAAATTTTTTCTGACGATGTGGATAAGCTTTTATCTGAAAAAAGGAGAGCCAGAAGAAAATGGCAAAATAAAGATCACCCCAACTTAAATCTAAACTAAAGGAATGTACTAACGAATTAAAAAGCTTGCTGGAGGATCACAGAATGGCATCACTGAAGGAGTACCTGGAAGGTCTAGACGCGACTCCTCAGACAAATTATTCCTTATGGCGATCAGCCAGACGTCTTAAAAGACCCATTTTCGCAAAACCACCACTGCGCAATCTGAGAGGATCCTGGGCTAGAAACGACGAAAAAAAATTCGACCTTTTCGCAAATCATTTCAAAAACGTTTTCACTCCCAATACATGCACAGACGTGAGGGAATTACCGCCTGTTGTTATAAGACATCCTTTAGAAATACGTTTTCGATTCGCAGATGTTGTAAATGGTAAAAAAGCTCCTGGCGTTTTTAAAATAAGCAACAAAATGCCCATGGGGCTACCTCTTACTGCTAAAAGAATCAT
This sequence comes from Melanophora roralis, assembly GCA_963583895.1. NCBI lineage: Eukaryota > Metazoa > Arthropoda > Insecta > Diptera > Rhinophoridae > Melanophora > Melanophora roralis. The sequence continues at coordinate 46,075,068 of OY757188.1, forward strand.
TCTTTTTATATTTAATGCGATAATTCGACTTGAACATTTTCCGCCTATATGAAAAGCTGCCTTAGTAAAGATGATTCCTAAGCTTGGCAAAGATCCCTCGAAGGTAGAGTATTATAGGCCCATAAGCTTGTTACCCACAATGTCCAAGTTGTTCGAAAAACTGCTAAAAAAAACAAGCTGAATCCGATCCTGAGTGACAACAACTGCATTCCAAATAACCAATTCGGCTTTAGAAGTCAACATAGTACCATCGAACAAACTCACAGGTTGGTACAGGTTATAAAAAAAGCCTTCGAGGAAAAGAAGTACTGCTCCGCGCTCTTTATAGATGTCTCTCAAGCCTTTGATAAAGTTTTGCATTAAGGCCTTTAAACAAACTAAAGCTCAACCTTCCAGCTGATATTTTCAACCTTTTAGAAAAATACATAACCGGTCGCCAATTTATGATCAAAAAGGGAAACCAAATAAGTTCTTCTCAACCAATAGGGACTGGTGTACCTCAAGACAGTATACTAGGTCCAATTTTGTACTTGCTTTACACGGCATATATGCCAACCAACAGTTTCACATATACATACGTCGACATTCGCTGACGACACTGCTTTTCTTAGTATTTACAAAAACCCTAAAGAGGCTTCTGACCAGCTGCAACAACACGTAACCTAAGTTGAAAAATGGGCAAAAATATGGGTAATAAAGATAAATAAACAAAAATGTACTCACGTAACTTTTACCTAACGCAAAGAAACTTAAGCTGCTCAAATCCACTGGCTAATTGGTAGAAACTTTGTCCTACGTCTTGATTGTAAACTTCTACTCTACAACTCGAGTTTCAAACCAATTTGGTGCTACGGTTTACAATTATGGGGCACTGCTTCCGCCTCTAACATCGAAAAAATCCAACGCGGTCAAAACAAAATTCTAAGAACGATAACTGGTGCTCCTTGGTATATTAAAAACAGCAACATCCACAAGGATCTAGAAGTTCCACTTGTAAAATGCGAAATCCTAAACTATGTGGACAAGTACTTAAATAAGCTGGAAACACATCCAAATCCGCTCGCTCGAAGCATCCTGCAACATAGTGGTCACACCCGCCTTAAAAGAAGGGATACTATTGCTCTTAGATGAAACCTTTAAAATTTGTTAATTTTATTGTGAGAACTTAAATTTTAGAGTGGTACTGACTGGACTAGTATTAATTACTTAGTTTAAAGATTTGAATACTTATTGTTAGTTCCCCTAAGCGAAGATTCAATAATAAAATATATGTGAAAAAAAAAATTATTAGCAATTTTTTGATGCAAGAGAAATATATATGTAAAATTTTTTACTTAAGCTAGTTTACATAGAAATCCTTGGTAAGTATAAATTGTTAAATGTGCACGCATATAAGTGTATGCATTGTAGAAAATAAAAAACCATATTAATTAACAATCATAAGGTCGGAAAAATGAGATATACTTATAAATATATATATTATATTATATATTATTATTATTTACTTTATTATATATTATTAATATATATAATTAATTTTTTATATATTATATATTATGTATATTATTTATTCTATTTTTATTTTAGTAAAAGCATTTAACCGGAAGATTTTATTCGGTTGAATTTAACGAGACTCTTTGATTAATTTCTGCCGGTTAAATGCTAACCGTACTTTGTGATATGCAACTTTGCGTAACTTACGATTAAGCTTCCTGTTAAATTATAATCGCACTTTGTGAAAAGGGCCGTTAGTTTTTGAGCCGAATCTAGCCGTTTCATTTGGCGCCTGCTGCATTGCATAAACTTAAGGCGGTGGCACAATGAATCCGTCATCCGTCATACGTCGCCTTTTTTAACTGACAGCTAAGTTAAATAACATGGTTTCTTATGAACAATGTCACATTCAGTACGTCTCCTTCAACGCAACGTACTAAAGTTGGGCAACTTTTAACTTTCAACGTACGTCAAGTACTTTGACAAGTTGCATGGTGAAATTATGTGTACCAGGTGGTGTTACGAACACAACTGATCGACTTTTTTCATGCATAAATCGAGGCTGCGTAGTCAAAACTATTTACTTTTACATACCTTTTTTTGACAACTGAGCCAACGAAAACTACAACAAAAACAATAATTATATTCACCAAATTTTGCTGTAGAACCACCACCACCTGCTAATTTAACATCCGTTTATAAAGGATTCTATGTGACAACCTCTTGCGTTGTTACGTTAACGTCAGTTAAAAAAGGCGAAGTATGACGTATGACGGATTGTATGTGCCTCCGCCTTTAAGCCGGCCGGCTTCGTTCTCTGTACGTATATCTATATATAATGTATAAAACGTTCGTCTTTGCCAACAAAAATTGGAAGAAATTGTTAATTGCGACGATTCCAGCTATATATGGAGTTAATTATATAAAGAATGAATACCAGTTAGTATAAAATTATAGTACTGTAACATTTTTTATATCATGTTTTCCTAATCTTTCAGAATATTCTGTCATATGAAGTCTGTTTGCAAAGAGATAACCCAATACCCTTTGCGCAATGGCAATAAAGTTCTAGTCGTATTGAATCCGGTTGCTAATAAAAAGCAATGTGAAAAAATGGTATTTAATAAATAATATTTAAGATATTTACGGTTTATTTTTAAGGTTATCACAATAAGGTTCAAGGCGAGCTAAAAATAAGGTTCACTCGTTTTAATAGCATACATATGTATGTGTCGTGAAAAATTTGTTTCAGTTTTGTTCATGGTTAACCAGGGGCCAAATTACGGCATCCGTGATCGAGTAAAATTGTTCGTAATATTTGCTTTTGAGATTACCGCATTCGTTATCGAGTAAGAGCTATCGTAATTTCTGATGATAGCATTCGTTAACGAGTACGCTATCGAGTGCTGGCTAACGAAAAGTTGTTCGTGAGGTAAACAGCATTCGAAATTTATTTTATGTGCAACAATAGGCAGTGAAGGTAGACAAAATGTAAGTTTTTATCAAATCATAGTTGAAGCTATAAATAAATAAATAAAATAAACATTTTAGGACCATAATTAACAAAATAAATGGAAAGCAAAAGGATATGGTTGATCATCCCAACTTGGCCAAAAATAAATTACCAAACATATGTTAATTTTGAGATGGTTTTTGCAACCCAAAATGAGTGCCATCTATACAACCAATCACTAAGAAATAAAGGAAATGTTACATAAAGCTAGCATTATATTGCGATTTTATATTTACCGCCAGGGAGTTTATATTTCTGCATAAACGCTTCCGAGCCTAAAGCAAACTGTTCTGGTAAAAACCTAATAAATTTTGCATACAGCTTATTATCTATTTCTTTCATCATTTTGTTAACCGTTTTGCAAACTCTGCTCTGACTTATTCCAATTAAATAGTCATTTCCAGTGGTATGTTGAAAAGATCCACTGGCTAAAAGTCATAATGTTACGGCTAGCTGCAGGTTTGGTGGTAAGGCAGTAGACATATGTCCTTCAAAATTTAGCTCACAAAGAATAAAATGAAATGCCTCTTTTGAAACTCTAAAACGCTTAACAAACCTTGAATGATAAAGTTTTAAACGAAATTCAGTAGCTGACAATGTCAGTGGATCACTTTTAACCCGTATTTGTCTTCTTATACGCATAGTATTAGATTCATCCTCTGAGTCAGTAGATAAGCACAACAAAACTAATGTAGTCATTTTTATTTTGCTTTTTTTTATTAATTACTTAAAAACAATATAACAGCAAAATTTTGTGTTTCCTTTTTTTTAACAAAGTTGTAATTTTTTACTAAAACATATATTTTCATTCAATTACAATGCAAAAAAATCTATTACATTCTATTTTAATTTCGATACGTGAGCTATCGAATGCGGTAATCCATTCATTCGATACGTGACGAAATTTCATTCGATACGAAAATCTACTCGTTCACGAGTGCCGTAATTTGGCCCCTGTTTTATTTATAATAATTTTTGTTGTTTCATATTCACATTTTTGCTCAGCTGGGCCGACGAGACTACCTGGGGCCAAATTACGGCACTCGTGAACGAGTAGATTTTCGTATCGAATGAAATTTCGTCACGTATCGAATGAATGGATTACCGCATTCGATAGCTCACGTATCGAAATTAAAATAGAATGTAATAGATTTTTTTGCATTCTAATTGAATGAAAATATATGTTTTAGTAAAAAATTACAACTTTGTTAAAAAAAGGAAACACAAAATTTTGCTGTTATATTGTTTTTAAGTAATTAATAAAAAAAAGCAAAATAAAAATGACTACATTAGTTTTGTTGTGCTTATCTTCTGACTCAGAGGATGAATCTAATACTATGCGTATAAGAAGACAAATACGGGTTAAAAGTGATCCACTGTCATTGTCAGCTACTGAATTTCGTTTAAAACTTTATCATTCAAGGTTTGTTAAGCGTTTTAGAGTTTCAAAAGAGGCATTTCATTTTATTCTTTGTGAGCTAAATTTTGAAGGACATATGTCTACTGCCTTACCACCAAACCTGCAGCTAGCCGTAACATTATCACTTTTAGCCAGTGGATCTTTTCAACATACCACTGGAAATGACTATTTAATTGGAATAAGTCAGAGCAGAGTTTGCAACACGGTTAACAAAATGATGAAAGAAAAAGATAATAAGCTGTATGCAAAATTTATTAGGTTTTTACCAGAACAGTTTGCTTTAGGCTCGGAAGCGTTTATGCAGAAATTTAAACTCCCTGGCGGTAAATATAAAATCGCAATATAATGCTAGCTTTATGTAACATTTCCTTTATTTCTTTGTGATTAGTTGTATAGATGGCACTCATTTTGGGTTGCAAAACCCATCTCAAAATTAACATATGTTTGGTAATTTATTTTTGGCCAAGTTGGGATGATCAACCATATCCTTTTGCTTTCCATTTATTTTGTTAATTATGGTCCTAAAATGTTTGTTTTATTTATTTATTTATAGCTTCAACTATGATTTGTATAAAAACTTACATTTTGTCTACCTTCACTGCCTATTGTTGCACATAAAATAAATTTCGAATGCTGTTTACCTCACGAACAACTTTTCGTTAGCCAGCACTCGATAGCGTACTCGTTTACGAATGCTATCATCAGAAATTACGATAGCTCTTACTCGATAACGAATGCGGTAATCTCAAAAGCAAATATTACGAACAATTTTACTCGATCACGGATGCCGTAATTTGGCCCCTGTTCTTTTTTTTTGCTTAAAATATTTTTAAAATTTCTTTATTTTTGTGTTTCTTCAATTAAAATATCAAATAATATAAAAAAAAAACATGTTTAATAAATTTTGTGCGTGTAAAATTGTGTTTTTAATAAAAAAAGTGATATTATAATGTTGTTTTTGTGTGTATTTTGTTGTGTTTTGTTTACCTACAGTCAGAAGGATGTTGTGTTTTTTGAAACTGTCTGAACCAACCAATCCCTAGGATAGAAACCACTGGAAATTAACCGTAAGTACCCTCAGTTATCTGCGAATGGAAATAAAGAAATTTTTCTTTATTATTAATAATATTTACCACTTCTTTCAAAGGTGATTTGTGGCGCAATGGCAGTTGAATTTTGCTAAAAATAGTGAGATCTGGAAACATGACTAAATGGATGAACTCTTGAGGAGGTGAATATTAAGCATTTTAAAGTATCTATAAATAGAAAAGAACAAATTAATGCTGACTCAAGTGTGTTTTTATACTTTTACGAAAGCGTGTTGTGTGATACAGTAATCAGTTAACGTTGGTGAAGATACTACTGAACTTTTGGGAACTGGACTAATTGAATGGAATCTTCCTGGAGCAGATGGTAAGTACCCTCAAGTACCTTAAATTCAATTTAAATTTTAATTTTTCAATTTTTAAATTTGTTTAAAATTTACAATTTTATTTAAGGGTGATGTTCGCTTATTGTGTAGGCGAAATGGTTAAGGACACTAAATTTAATAAACTGGCCCAATTAGAGGGAATCTCCTGCCGACTAGCAAATATTAGATTATAAGTAATTTTTTTATTTGTTATCTTTGTTCTCGTGTCTGTTAAGAATTTCATCTGGCTAATGGAAAAATAAATGACTGATGAATTTTGCGTTATGAATGTTTTTAATTTTGTGTGGAATTAAAAAATACTATTATTAGGATCGGAACATTTTGTTTCCAACCGACCGACACATTAGAGTCACTATACGTAACACTTAAACACATAAAACAGCCAATAAACGTTCAATTGGTTTTACTGTAAAAGTGCAACACAATTGGAACTACTCCCTTAAAAAGAAGCAAGTAACTATAATTTCGACACTTTTCGTTGTCAAAATCATAAAAAATTGCTTACAATTTTTTGGCCACTTAGAAATCTGCAGAAACTTACCTGTTTGTATCAGGCGGGAACTTGTGGGGTCTTTCTTCTCTTGGGCACTTTAATTTTTTCTGTGTTTTACAATTATTTTCAACACAATAAAAATGTAAACAAACTGTCCTATAAAATGCTGTCGACTTTATATAATCGGGCATCCTAGTGTTGTCAACTAAATTTCGGTGTCTCATCTAGTTGATTCCCAATGGTTGATACGATCGTACGTTTTTGGATCCTATTGGATAGTGGAAAATATCGTGTTACTCCTTTAGCTAATTTGATACCCTCTTTTGCTTTTTCTAATTATTATTTAAAATGGTCTAGTTTTGCCTGTTGCTATCTATCTTTTTCTTTCCATATTCCTTTCTTAAGTACTTGAGTACGTAAATATGCTCCCTTTCATGAGAGGCTGTAAATAATATATATTGCAATATTGTTTTACAATCAAAGGTTTCGAATAGAAAACAGGTTTAGAAAATGTGACTAAGATTAAATTTTAAAACCATATCGTTTTCTCAAACATTTTTTAAAAATTTTTGTTAAGAAATTAGAAGGTCCCATAACTGTTCTAAAGTCTTAAATGGTAAACTACGTACAATACTATTACCCATGCAAAAGTTTAAGGGGTATATTCATAAACAATTTTAAAATTTAAAATAGATTTGAAATACTGATTTTGTATGAAATATTTGTTTAAAAACTCTATTTTAAAATTAAAAAAATTAAATTGAAAATGTGGAAAATGTATACGCCACAGAAAATATAGCTTTGAGAATTTCCTCCATGACAAAAGATGTTTTTTCATTAGTCAATGGGGTTTTAACCATTACTTTCACAAATATTGCATACTTAGGTAACAAAGTAATCCGTGGTCATCATATGCATCCTTTTTTTAAAGCATTAAATATTATTCATGGGTAGTTGCCTTGTTAAATGTTTTTAATATACACATCTATTTGGCATAGCGTTAAAAAAAGTTGTAAAACAACTTTTTAACTTAATGCTTGGTAACTAAAGAGCAGCATTGCCAATTCAGCCATTTTCTGGCCAGATTTAGTCATTTTTGAACATACTTAGCCAGAAAAATTTGCACTTAGCCATTATTATACTTTCAATTTCTTAAGTTTTAGTATGGTTTTTATCTTTATAAAGAGTGAAAAACGCTTCAAACGCAATTCTGTTTTACCGTCAAAAAATTTAACTCTTTAAAACGTGTCACTTGCTAAATATACAGGTGTTTTTGTATACAAGATAGCAAAACTTTGTGCAAACTTTCTTGTTGGTCTTATAAATCAAGAGAGTTTGCCATAAATTTCTGAACTAGTAATATATTTGTTTATTTTAGACTTTCAGATAGTATCAAAACTCTGCAAAACATTGATTAATTTTCGGTGAACAACATTTTAAAAGCCAATATAGAAAGTATTTTAATTTTGAATTTGTTTGAAATAAGTAATGAAAAAATATAAAAAATAGCTGAGCAATATTCCAATATTAAATATATTAAATGGACGAGCACTAACAATACTGTAGAATTTTGGGCAGCAGTTTATAACTATCGAGTTGCAGGTTGAAATATTAAATTTAAGGAAATTTCGGAGTTCATTTTTAAACTTTTATGCCTTCCTCAGTCTAATGTAGTTAAGCGTGTTTTTGTCAAATGAGTTTGATAAAAACAAAAGCTAGAAATCGGCTTCATTTAGAAACAGTAAATTCTATCCATTAGGTTAATTTTTTGATTAAAAAAAATCATGTTATATTTGAACATTATTTACTTTTTTAATTCAGATACGAATTAAAAACAAGCGGCAAATGCTGTTATCAATATGATTTGCCAAAAAAATTGATTGATTGGAACAAATGAAAGTTACGATGACAACAATAACAAGCTTGATGATGACGATTAAAACTTCTTCTTTTAATAGTTTTTTATAACTTTTTTTTAATTATATTTTTGTTATTACTAGTTAAGGATATACTACATACTATATATGTAACACATTGTCTCAAATAGGCTTTTGATGTGTTAATTGGTTAAGCTAGGTATTGTGTTCGGCATTTCGTGCGAAATGTTGTCAAACTCTATATAGAAAAAATTAGTACGAAATATCTTTGAAAAAATGTTGCATGAGTGGTACTCTGTTCGTAGTGTGAAAAACATGTGAAATATATCTGGCAACATTCAATCAACATTTATTTTTTCGTGTGAAATAACTACAGCTTATGTTATTCCGCACGAAATTTTTTTAAAAGCTTTAAATCGAACGTAATTGAGTCGATTATTTATAAAAAAACTTTTAAGAAATATGGTAAAAAGGCAAACATTAGTATGCAAATGAAGACAAGACAAAAACAATGATTTCCATTATACCAAGCATGAACTTAAGTTAAAAACAACATAAAACTCTGAAGCAATCTGATTTTTTTATAAAGCTAGGCATTGTGTTCGACATTTCGTGCGAAATGCTGTCAAACTCTATACATAAAAAACTTTTACGAAATATTGTTGCAAAAGTAGTACTCTGCTTATTTTGTGAAAAATATGTGAAATGTATATGGCAACATTTAATCAACATTTATATTTTCGTGTGAAATAACTATAGCTTATGTTATTCCGCACGAAATTTTTTCAAAAGCTTGAAATCGGTCGTAATTGAGTCATTTATTTATAAAAAAAAACTTTTCTAAAGTATGTTGAAAAGGTAAAAATCAGTATGTAAATGCAAACAAGACAAAAACATAAAAAAATTTATATTTAGGGGATTCACAAGGTGTTCTATTTGTCCTATTGTCATAAAATTTTGACAATGGTTTAACAGCCTTTACCAGCTATTGGGCACTCGGGGCAGGTGAAAGTGGAGTTGTTGTGACAATTTAATAAGTATATTAAACGACGTAGTACTTTTAAAGAACAATTTTTGTATAAGACAAAAAAACCGTTGTGAAATTGTATAACAATAGGACATAATAGGACACCTTGTGAATCCCCTAATTATCTTAATTATTTTTAATGAATTTCATTATACAAAACATGAAATAAAGTTAAAAACAATAAAAGACTCTGAAAAAGTGATTTTTTTTTAACTAGAACACTTTTTATAAAATCATTACAAATTTTTTATACAAAGAGCAAAAAATTTATCAAATAAACTTTTGTTAAGCAAGCAACACATAAAAACATATCGATTTTGTCTATATAATATAAAAATGTAGCTAATTTTAAGGGTTTATATAAGAATGTTGCTCGTCAAATTTTCAAACGAAATAACTAATGTTCCTCAACTTTTTTCGTAAAATCGAACAGAGTACCAGGCTTTATATATTGAAGCCTTTATACTAAAATGAATTAGGCTTTTTTTAGCCATTTTTCCACAAAATTTTTGCCATTTTTGGTAACAAAGTTGTCGCAACGCTGCTAAAGGAGGACAAAAAACATACTTCATAAAGATGCGATAAGATAAATTAAGCAATTCAATGAAGAAAAAAAATAATAACTTAAATTTTTTAATCGGCTAAATTCAATTTTTCCAAATTAAAGGTTAGATTTTTAAAATAAATTTTTACAGTAGCATTGGATGATATAAACGGACTTAAACCAAAAATTAAAAATTTCACAAAAAAAAATATTGCGATTCACTGTTAAGCAAACTAAAAACACTTAAAATGTCTATATAACTTTTTTATATTTATTTTTCGTACATGTATTAAAGTTAAACAAAAAAAAATATTTTGATACTATTGCCGTTAAAAAAGTACCCTCGAAAAATTTTTTTGACTGGTTCGCAGTGTGACCAGATTTTCAAGTAAAGTTAAAGCTAAATCACGCTTAAAAAACAGCTTAAAAGAGCTAAAAACAAAAACTTAAAGCCAAAAAATAAAGCTAAATTTTTTAATTCGTTTTTAAAAATTTTTTTTTGTTATTTAGATATTTCTCATAATATGAACGAAACGTTTGTGTGGTAAAAATATTTAAAAAGAAAATTTGTTTTAAAAATTTTGATTTTATTTAAAGAAAATGGTAGACCCATACCTTTTAAGTCAGAAGAAAAATAATATGTGCTTATATACATATTCATATACAAGAACTTTTTAAAAAAGTTTTTAGAATCAGGTATTAATTTGCTGCCTGTTTTGGTAAAAAAAAACTAATTGGTAAGATATATGTATATTAAAAAAACAAAAAACGAAAATTTGTTTTTGTTTTAAATATAAATACTCACACACAATTCGTTCATTTTTTTTACAAAAACACGTAAAATTTGGTAATTTATTTACAAACTTTTTTTACAAATACAAACACGTGAAAACAATAAAAAATCGAAACTATAAGAATACATTTACACGGTGCAATTTTTTTAATATTCCTTCAATGAAATTTTTGTTTGTTGACAAAACGAGTATAAAAAGACTACTTTTCTACACAGTTCGTTTAAAAACGAAAATTTTTATTAAAGTTAAATAGGTACATACTTATATCACGAAAAATGCCTTTATGTAAATTTTGTTCAAGAAAAGAAAAAAAAACATAATCTTTAATGTAAAAAGTTACATTGTATGAAAGAATTTTAAAATTTTTTTTTATTTGTACATGTGTGCCTCAATAAGTATTAAAAACCAATGACTGTAAAAATAAAAAAAGAAAATCGAAAAGTAAAATATATTATTATTTTTTTAAACCTATCTATAAAAATAATAATTATCGTTACTAACCGTTTTTATTTAAATTAAAAAAATTACCGTCTTGCTAAAAAAAGAATTATAAAGAACATGATTTTCAACAAATATAGTTTAATACTACCACAATGGTGAGCTTTACTTGACCCTACGATGTTTCATTGTGCCTGCTTTTTTCTTGAAAAATTATTTTGATCCTATTTGATTTGATTTTTTGACAAAAATACACTTTAAAATTCTTATTAAATAAAATTATTAATATAATAATTTGTTTCAACGAAAGACATAAGTGTTTTTAAATTTTTGAGCAATATATTAAAAGATTTTATAATTTAACCAAAAAACGGAAAAAATGTTTGTGTCGCATTTGGATTTTTTCTTTAAAATTGCCGCATTTAAAAGTTTTTGTTTTGGGAAAACAAATTCTTACATTTTTTTATTGAATTTTTGTGCTGTTTCACGTTTTTAGAACGGCGGTAGAAGAAAATTATTATTAAACAAAACAATGGTTCGGAAACTGTAATGTTGTAAATTCGAAGAAAATTTTGAGCTTCATACCTTTCAGTATAACTGAGATATATACCAAAAAATATAAAAAACTAAATTCAATTCCGAAAAAAGCTAAAGGCTAAATGTAAATATTTCGTGCTAAATGAATAAAAATAAAGCTAAATTTAGCTCCAAAAAAGCTAATATGGCCACACTGCTGGTTCGTAACCAAGGCGCACACATATATCAGGTGGGATCAGTTATACAAAAATAACTAAACCGTCTTCGAATGTCAAAGACAGATAAAAACTCACAAATTCTTTCTTCTTTTTGAACTTTTCTCAGAATACTACACTTTCTGTAAAAATTTGATTTAATTAAGGAAATATCGTTACTTTGTAACGAACCTCCGGTTATTCCGGGCTTAAAGCTGGGGTATGCTCAGTTCGGCCAGGTTCTTACAATAAAAAAAAACACAAACCAGTTTATTTAGTTCTCCGTTTATTCTCTTTTCTTTTAACAAAATTTCTTTGAACCAAATAACCAATGACCCTCACTTGTCCTGCAATCCCTGGCTAAGCCGTGGCCACAAGCTCTTCCTACTTTGACTCCTACAATTAACCAGCAACTCGAATATAATTCGAGTTGGTCTACCAATTGGATGTTATCCAGCCCCTACCAATTCCAGATGTTATCCAGAACTCCTAACCACTTGTCCCTGCCTTCTATCCGGGTGAATGTAATCCACCGGACAAGCCGAATATAATTCAGCTCTTACTCCTAATAGCTAAATTGCCGATTGTAAACCAGCAATTCAAAAAAATAATAGCTTGTGCCACGTCTTACCACTACGGTGTCGATCACAGAACTCTCCCAAATCGTCAACATTCGCCCCTTTTATATTGTCCACGGTGTGGGTTGTCGTGGTTGTAGTTTTGTTGCCTTTGTCAGCTTATTGGTTTTCTCCTCTCTTTTTCTGGATGTTTGGTTTAGTCTTGCTTGTTTCTTATCTCTCTTTCTCTTTCTTCCCTTTAGCCACGCTCTTGTTTTTCTTCAGCGTTCCATTCCCTGGAAAGACATTGATTATGATTGGCCTACATGATGAGTGTTAGTTGTTGTTTATTTTATTTTATTTTTATATATATATATATTCTCTTTTTATTTTGTTTTCTTTTACATATGTATTATATAAATTTCAAAAATATAATTATGTAAGTATAGATGTATGTGGCCTTAAATTTGCTCCAAATTTAGGTTCTCACATCCTCCTCTTTCTTCGGAGAGTACGCGAACACCAACGTTTCCGGACGGGGATATTCGAATCCGATAAGATACTCCCTCCACCGTTCGCCTAAAACACAATCTCTTATGCCTTTTTTTCGCTTCATCAATTTCCTGACGTAAGCTTTCTGGAATTTGGGGTTGGGGCTCCTGCTCTTCTTGTGGCCGTTGTTGCATTTCATCAGCGATTGCTTGTTGTATAATCTCTTCGATACTGCCAATACTGATACCTCCCAAGGATAAGATGTCCTCGTCCATATCGCTAAATAGGGGCTCCATAATCTCCAACGGGTCTGCTTGTTCGGCTTCCGGCAAGGGGCTCTCAGCTCCGTCCATAATGGCCAAGCGTTCAGGTGAGATCGGCTGCTCTACTAGCGGTCCTGATTCCTCGACCTCACTGTCGGAAGCTACCACCGTCCACGTGAACCCCAGTTGCGCTATATATTGGGTGTATTTACGTTCCCGCCTGACATATCTGTCAATTCTCCCCGCAAATAAAACCTTGGGGCCTTCTAGGTCTGTAGAGCTGATTGTCGACTGCGACAGGTTCATGTCCTCTTCCGGCTCGCCTCCTCCGGGAGCATGGGGGCTTTCTTCTCCCTGCGTGGTGCTCCTCTCATCCTCGCTGTCAGAAATCACGAAATAATCACCGTTCAGCATGTTGGCTCTTGTAGGTTGTTGTTGATTGATTTTATCTCACTTGAATGTTGTAATCTACTTGCAGACTAATACTTACTGTTAGGGCTGATTATTTTGTAATGAACGTGCACTTATCAATCACTAGATCTTGACCTAATTGTTGTGTATATATTTTTTTTTTTTTTTTTTTCTTCAGTCTCTTTTCCTTCTTGACATTGTTAGTATATTCGTCACTTTATTGGCCTTCCCTCTAAAAATTGCTTTTGCTTCGCTGGTTGTAGTTGTTTTTTTTTTTTTTTTTTTTTTGTTTATGTTGATTTTGATTGTTATCATTTTTACTTAAAATTTAAAATCTTTCAATCCATGCTTAAGTTCAGTTTATTCTTAACGTCTATCGTCACTGTATTTCATATTGGCTTATGAGCTAGGATTATTAGAATCAGTATTAGTATTTTAACCTGATTATTATTATTTTGTTGTTGTTATTATTATTGCATTTTAACATGGTTATTATTGTTATTATTATTATTTTTGTTATTATTATTATTATTATTCTTCTTATTATTGTTGTTGTTGTTGTTGTTGTTGTTGTTGTTATTGTTATTGTTATTATTATTATTATTATTATTATTATTATTATTATTATTATTATTATTATTATTATTATTATTATTATTATTATTATTATTATTATTATTATTAATATTATTTTCGTCAGAATGAAATTCCTTTACCTCACTCAGATGCGCTGTGCGCCAAGACTTCTCTCCATCCTTCCGTAGTTGGAGAATTACGGGCGAGATTAGCCGGTGGATCCTGTATGGGCCCTCGTATTTTGGGGCGAGTTTAGCAGCGAAATTTTCGGCAGCATTAGATAGGTGATGTTTCTTTACCAGCACTAAACTCCCAATTTTTGGTTTCCATTTCCTGTGGCGCAAGTTATAATATCTAGCTTGATCCCTTGCTGCCTTACATAGATTTTGTCTCACTAGGCTGAACACTTGCTTTAACATAGCCGCTTTTCTTATGGGGCAGCAGTCTGTCGTTCCGGTTCCGTGTTGCACTTCATCAATCCATGCCCCTGGTAGTCTTGGTTCTCTGCCTTGCACGAGAAATGCTGGACTGTAGCTTGTGGACTCGGATCTTGCGGTATTCATTGCCAGTTGTAACTCGGGGATAATCTCGTCCCACATTTTCTGGTTTGATCCCGTGTATTGCGCAATCATCGTCTTGACCGTTCTGTTGACGCGTTCCGTGGGGTTCTCTTGTGGGGTGTATGGTGCCGTCAGCTGTTGCTGTACCCCGACCTCCTGGAGGTATTTTTGGAAGGACTTAGAGGTAAATTGTGATCCATTGTCCGTGATCAGGATCTTTGGGACCCCAAAATTCGCCAAAATACGTTCCCGAAAAGCCTTCTGTAGGGTTTCTCCCGTTGCTCTTCTCAACGGCACCAGTTCCGTCCATTTTGAGAATTTGTCTGTAAAGACTAAAAGCATGGAATTACCATGTTTTGATCTAGGAAGTGGACCAACGAAATCAGCGCATACTATTGACCAGGGTGCCTCTGCAATGCGGGACAGCATAAGGCCGGCAGGTCGTCGCTGACTTGGTTTGTATTTCTGACACTCTATGCACCGTCTGACGTACCTTTTGACATCCCGATATAGTCCAGGCCAATAGTAGCGGTTAGAAATCCTCGCGATAGTCTTGCGTATGCCTAGGTGACCTGCGGTTGGAGAATCATGGTTTTCTTCTAAAACTCTACGTCTTTGATATGAGGGAACACAAAGCTTCCATGGCACATAATGTTCGTCATCGTCGGTTGATGATAAGTGGCGATAGAGCTGGCCTTCGTGAATGATAAAATCTGGATACTTCTGTGGATCCTTTTCTACTTGCTCGCACTTAGTCCTCCACCATTTGCACTCTTGGGATTGCTCCTGAAGGGCCTGACACACATTGACAGGGTCACGAGATAGGGCATCAGCGATTACGTTCAGCTTACCCCGCCGATATTGCACATCGTAGCTATATTGTTGAAGCTCTAGCGCCCATCGGGCTATTCTGCCAGTGGGACTCTCAATTGAGTTGAGCCACTTGAGAGCCAGGTGGTCGGTGACAACGGTGAACCGGTATCCCTCTAGGTAGGGCCTTAATTTTCTAACTGCCCAGACGATTGCCAGGCATTCCTTTTCAGTTGCCGAGTAGTTCGTTTCGGCTGGATTCAGTCTGCGGCTGGCATATGAGATGACCCTTTCCTGACCCTCGATTTCTTGGGTCAGTACTGCTCCTAACCCATAATCGCATGCATCGGTTTGTAGGGTGAACTTCGAAGAAAAATCTGGGCAAGCTAGCACTGGCGCTTCTGTTAATTGTCTCTTTAGCTTTTCGAATGCCTCTTGTTGTTCGTGGTTCCACCGGAAGTGCTTCCCCTTTTTTAGCAGCACAGTCAATGGGTAAACGGTCTGTGAAAAATCGGCCACGAATCTTCTGTACCATGAAGCGATCCCCAGGCACCTTCTTAGTTCCCGTATATTGGTTGGCGGTTGCCACTCCTGTATTGCCTTGATTTTTTCTGGATCTGTGTGTATGCCATTCTCGTTTACGATATGACCCAGATATTTTATTTCCTTCTGGAAGAAATTACATTTTTCTCTATTTATCATTAACCGTGCTTCACGCAGTCTCCTGAACACCTCTGCTAAGTTCGCCATGTGCTCCTCTAGGGAATTACCCAGCACCACAATGTCGTCCAAGTACGCGAACGCATGTGGCTCCATATCCGCTCCGATGACCTGGTCCAGTGCTCTCTGGAATGTCGCTGGGGCTGAGGTTAACCCAAAGGGCATGACCTTCCACTGGAAGAGTCCCTTACCTGCAACCGTGAAGGCCGTATACTCCTTGCTGTCCTCGGACATTGGGATCTGCCAGTACCCGTTCTTGAGGTCTATGTTGCTGATAAACTTTGCATTTCTCAACCGGTCTAAAATAGCACTTATCCTTGGGAGCGGGTACGCATCCGCCACTGTTTTGGCGTTGAGTTGCCTATAATCCATACACAATCGGAGCGTGCCATTTTTCTTAGGTGCCATGACGATCGGGGCACTATACGGGCTTTTTGATGGCTCTATATGACCATTTTTCAGTAACTGGTCTACCTCCTCGTTTATCTTTCTTTGCATCTCTGGATTGCGTTGGGCGTATCTTTGTCGTACCGGCCTGGCATCCTTTAGAATTATTTGGTGCTCTGCAATGGTTGTTGGACCCCTGACCCCGTTGAACTTCTCTAGCTCGCGTTCTAAAAAAACGTCAATTACTTTTCTTCCCTTTTTATCGTGCTGGGTCAGGTTTTCGCACCCTGGCTCTTCTATGGCCGACAGTACCTGGTGTGAGACGCCCTTAAATTTTATCTGCTGATCACCGCAGCGCAAATTACACTCTAGCGCTCTTAGAAAATCCAGACCTAATAGTACATCGTCCATCATCTGCGGCATCACTCCTAACTGTAGACTGCAACTTTTGCCACCTAACTGGACCAGAACCTTCAGCACCTCTCTTACCTCCACTGTCGTCCCGTTCGCCAAACTGATCTTGTTTTTTACGGCCACGACTTCGCTGCATCCTCTAAGCTCACTTGCCATCCTCCTACTAATATAACTTTTGGAGGCACCTGTATCGATGGTGGCCTCTTTGCGTAGATGGCCCAGTTTAACTTGGGCCAACAGACGCGTTTCGGTTTCTCTAAAAGCGTTTATTGTGCGGGGTTTTGACTTCTCGGGCCTGCCGCCTCCCCCTGCTCTAGGCGTGGTCCTCTGACATTTCCCTGATTCCTGCGACAGCATTCACGAGTCCTCACTCCCCTCCTACCACACTGCCAGCAGAACAACACGCTTTCGTTTTGACAGAAACGGTAACCATGGCCTTCTTGCCCACATCTCCTGCAGGCCGTCAAGGGATTTATTGGTTCTTCGTTGACGGGTACAACTTGTCGCATTCCTTCGCCTCTTCGTTGTGGGTGCAACCTCTCGCGGCCTCTATCATTAGTCCCGGCGCATGTTAACTGTAAGACCTCGAAATCTTCTGCAAGTTTCATCAGCTCATCAAGGGAATTAAAGTCTTTTCTTCTAATGTATAATTGGTACTCTACCAGGCAGTTACGGAAGATCCGCTCCAGTTGTTGCGCCTGTGTGTATCCTGCATGGCGCATCAGATTTTGAAGTGAGACCACAAAATCCTTAAAAGGTTCTCGAGGAATTTGTTGCCTCCGGCGTATTTCATCTTCAAGCCCTTGAAAATATTGGGGTGGCAAAAAAAACTGTAGGAAGTCCTCCCGAAAACCCTGCCAGGACGTCCAATGACGATTGTTATTGCGATACCATAAAAGTGCCTTGTCCTTCAACAGTTCGGGCATTGTTCGTGGGAGCATATCTTTCTCCAGCTCGTACACCTCTGCCAGCTCCTCCACCCTTTCGATAAAAGAAATGGGGTCCTTGCTGCCTTCGTAGCGGAACGACCACTTTCTGACAATTTCTATTACAGCTGGATAGCGTGACCCAAAGGGTTGTTGGTGTCTAGCGTTATCATGTGTGCCAAAATCCATTTGTTGTGGCGGAGAACGAGCCACTGCTCCGGAAGTTGTGAAAGACCCGGAGGGTAATTCTAAGTGCGGTGCCCTGGTTAATGCCGTGGGGGTAGGACAACGCGCGTGTTTGTTTTCTAGCTCTTCTAGTCTAGTAAGCACCTTGCCTTCGTTGTTACTTGCAGCAAAACTGGACAGCCGCTTTCTCATCTCTTCAACAGTGCCGCTAGTGTCTATTTGGAACTCCTCCAAATAAAGTACCAGCTCCTCCTTACGTAGTAAATAAATCCAAGATGTACGGACCATACTTATGCCTTCGGTGTCCCTGCTCGGGCGCCAATTGTAACGAACCTCCGGTTATTCCGGGCTTAAAGCTGGGGTATGCTCAGTTCGGCCAGGTTCTTACAATAAAAAAAAACACAAACCAGTTTATTTAGTTCTCCGTTTATTCTCTTTTCTTTTAACAAAATTTCTTTGAACCAAATAACCAATGACCCTCACTTGTCCTGCAATCCCTGGCTAAGCCGTGGCCACAAGCTCTTCCTACTTTGACTCCTACAATTAACCAGCAACTCGAATATAATTCGAGTTGGTCTACCAATTGGATGTTATCCAGCCCCTACCAATTCCAGATGTTATCCAGAACTCCTAACCACTTGTCCCTGCCTTCTATCCGGGTGAATGTAATCCACCGGACAAGCCGAATATAATTCAGCTCTTACTCCTAATAGCTAAATTGCCGATTGTAAACCAGCAATTCAAAAAAATAATAGCTTGTGCCACGTCTTACCACTACGGTGTCGATCACAGAACTCTCCCAAATCGTCAACATTCGCCCCTTTTATATTGTCCACGGTGTGGGTTGTCGTGGTTGTAGTTTTGTTGCCTTTGTCAGCTTATTGGTTTTCTCCTCTCTTTTTCTGGATGTTTGGTTTAGTCTTGCTTGTTTCTTATCTCTCTTTCTCTTTCTTCCCTTTAGCCACGCTCTTGTTTTTCTTCAGCGTTCCATTCCCTGGAAAGACATTGATTATGATTGGCCTACATGATGAGTGTTAGTTGTTGTTTATTTTATTTTATTTTTATATATATATATATTCTCTTTTTATTTTGTTTTCTTTTACATATGTATTATATAAATTTCAAAAATATAATTATGTAAGTATAGATGTATGTGGCCTTAAATTTGCTCCAAATTTAGGTTCTCACAACTTATCTGATTAAATAAGCCTACCTGATATACATGCGCCTTGGTTCGTAACCATGGTCAAATAACCAGTGTTGCCACCTTATGTGTAAATACACATTACATGTGTAATTTTTCGTTTCATGTGTAACTGGTTGCATGTGTAATTTAAGATTTTATCGTTTTTGAGCATTATTTCTTTTAATATTTTTAACAGTTTTCTACACTTGTATTTAAAAACAAGTAAGAGCGCTAATTTCGGCTGTGCAATTTTTTTAATATTCCTTCAATGAAAATAGAAAACTTTTGAAAATAATAATGCTTGTATGTAATAGAAATACCATGTAGGTTTGACGCCAAAAGTTTTAACAGTTTTCAAAATATTTCGTATTTAAAATTTAATGAAAGTTGTTACCGCCGGTGCAACTAAAAGCTCCGTCGATTGTAATCCCAACGTCGTACTCTGAGCGTATTGGTTTTTGTTGAAAATGACAAGGCAGTTAGCCAGTGATGCAAACATTTCAGAGGCAAAAAAAGCCAACCGAGTAGTCAAAAAGAGCTAAAAGGAGCTAAATTTGAAGATTTTTCCGTTTTAAATCTATGAATGTTTATTATTATTTAATTTGTACTTCAAGATTTTTTTACAAAATAAAAATAATAGAAAAAAATAGGAAAATAAAAATAATAATAATCAATAAAATTATTTTACAGCAGCAGTTGATACAAATGTTTATCAACATTAACAATATGACCATACACATTTACATATAAATAAGTTAAGTTAAAAAAGAACAGTCATTTTCAAAATGAGTAGCATATTCTTCTTCCGGACATAGATTTGTTTTTATATAAAATTTTGATTTATTAATATGTATGTATGTTTTATGTAAATTAATTTTTACAAATACGCTTGCTGTTAGCTCGTAGTTTAAGCAGTTAAAACTTTTGTAAACCATATATTTTATGAATTAAACTATTAACCATATTCAAAGCCATGTTGTTTCTTAGTTTATTCTTAAAAAAAATTATGGCACTAAATGTTTTTTCCACTTTAGCATTGGAGTAGAGATACTATAATGTTTTTAAAACAAACAATGATGCACTTCGATTCAAAATTGGTCGGTTCTTTCTAAATTTTTTCACTGGTACAATTTTAAATTTTTTAAGCATTTTTACAGCTCTTCAATTTCTTCAAAATCATCTTCAAATTTTTTTATGACACATAAAGTATTTTGTAAATCCTGCAAAAAAACATTTGTTTGCTAAATGCTGAAATTTATTCCAACATCTCAAAATTTGTTGGAAGCTTTTCCCTAATTTCATAAATTAGAGTTTTTATGATCTGTATTAAATTACGTTAAACGATATGTTTTTCTGATTCAGTTATATCAGAATCTTCGAATGCTTTCTCAAATTTATATCCTAGATAACAGCTGTTATTTATTAAAGATTCAAATTCTGCAGCTATACAATCGAAGTCATCTGTCCGTATAATGATTTTATTTGTCAGGCTTTGTAATAAATGAAATAAATCAGTGAATAGCTTTGTATGTTCCGTATATGCCACAAAGACAAAACAATAAGGTAAAAACGGAAAAATTTACTATAAAATGCAAAAAGTGCCAAACGTGCCGTTTTCAGAGTTGAAAAGAGCTGTGTTAGCTCCTTTTTTTTAAAAAGAGCTAAAGGGAAAATTTTCGAGTTAGAAGCGATTAAAAGCTAAATCTAGCTCTTAAATAGCTAAGTTGGCATCGCTGCAGTTAGCCGCAAGAAAAGAGGCCGAACAGAAGAACAAATTAGAACTAAAACAAAGTTAATTTAATTTGCATCTGTATTTTATTATTTTATTAATAAACGTGAATTAAATCTACAAGTTTGTTGTTGCGTTTACTGCAGTGCTCTCAGAAATTTCTCCTCGGCTGCGATAACAATTCTTCAAAATTTGTATATTGGAACCTGTTGAAGCAATTTCTAGAAAACTTGTACGTAAACTCAGTGGTTGCACAGGCAACACTTTACGGAATTGGCTGATCAACTTCCACACAGCACAAATAGGCAAAGGGCACATAATGACAGGAAGAAATAAGACGTGCAGCTGTGTAATGTGCCAGAGCGCGGATAACGATAGAACTGCATTAAGTGCAACGAAGCACAGAGAAGCGCACTAAGCCAATCAGTTAACTCACTTGAGCGCACCCTGACACCAATGGTAGCTTGCAGTACATCACTAGAGCAAGAGGCTGAAGACACTACCACGGAGATGCGGCGAGATAGTGGTGCACAAACGAACTCGTTCATGAGTACGCAAAGTACAGTGTCACCACAAACGGCAGCCGTGGCAGGTGCGGTATCACAAATTGGCTCACTTTCTGTACTACAAACAGGGAAAAACAGCGCATGCTCTATTCCAACGGATTAGTCTCAACTGTACACGTTAGCTGCTACAACAAACACATCGTGCGTCAATCAAGTACGAACAAGCAAGGCAGTAACGCAAAACTTAATGATGTACAACAACAATGACAACACACGTTATACAAACAGACCGGCGCCTGCATGTACGGCACCAGCAACAAACGTTAACTGTCTTTCTGGGTTGAATTCGACAACAATGTTTCGGCAACATATGCCACAAAATGTTTGTGTAAGCAACAATTACAGTGACAGAATGCAACATGTTAAGGTACACAATCAAGGTTTAAATAACGTAATTGCATATCAACAAAGGGTACTCGAGCTGGAAATGTTAGAAGAGTAACAAAAACTAAAAGAAAGATATTTAATTAAAAAATATGAAATATAAAACAGTTTGGTGATAATTCAAACAATTTTCGACCAAATAATTATAATATTAATACTATGGGTATTCCAACACCACAGCAGCTAGCGGCAAGGCAAGTGCTCCCGAGAGAGTTGCCAACTTTCTTTGGCGATCCGAAAGAATGGCCAATTTTTATAAGCAGTTTTGAGAATAGTACAGCTGTCGGGGGATACTCGAATGCAGAAAATGTAATTCGTTTGTAGCAGTGTCTTAAAGGTAAGGCGCGCGAAATTGTTCGCAATAAACTTTTGCTACCTGGGTTAGTTCCGGAAATACTTCAGACGCTGAAAATGTATTTCGGGCGTCCTGAGTTGATTCTTGAACGTCTGATTGAAAGACGAAGATAGAAAGGCCCTCACCATTATTGAATCTACATGCAGTTGGCGACCGTTTCGAAATCGGCCTGCCATGGCGTAATAGGAAAATTAGTTTGCCTGAGAGCTACGAGACAGCCTATAAACGTTCCATATGTCTCCAAAAGAAAATGTGCAAAGACGCCTTAAAATCAAAATCGAAAAAGAAATGCGTAATTTATTGAAAAAAGGCTACGCCAGAAAATTGAAGTCCGATGAAATAGTGGCCGAAGATGCACCTATTTGGTACCTGCCTATTTTCGTAACCAACAACCCGAACAAACCTGATAGAATCAGAATGGTGTGGTGAGACGCTGCCGCCAAAACAAACGGGGCAGCTATCAACGATTTTCTACTAACTGGACCCGACCTGTTGACTCCATTGAACGATATAGTTTTAACTTTCCGAGTTGGTCGAGTTGCACTATGCGGATATATAGCTGAAATGTTCCACTAAATATCAGTCAAGCAGAACGAATTTCAAGCCAAAAGATTCCTTTGGTGGAATGAAGATGACATCGACGCACCTAGTGTAAATGTTATTAATGCCCTAACATTTGGTCTAAACTGTGCCGCGTGTATAGTACACTTTGTACGCAACAAAAATGCGGATCGTTTAGAAGACCAATATCCTAGGGCAGTTAAAGCCATAAAACAACATCATTATGTCGACGATCTGATAGATATTGTGGACAGCGAAGAAGAGGCCAAGGCTCTAGCGGAACAAGTGACAAAAATACATGCCTCCGGCGGCTTTAAAATTCGTAACTTGGCCGCACACTCTACAGCTGTTTTGGATTCTATATGCAGCCAAAATGAAACTTCGCAAGCCCCTAAGGAGCTGAGATCAACGGAAAAGGTGCTAGGTGTTCACTGGGACTCTGTTAACGATACATTTAGGTTAATTTACAAATTTCCCAGAGTGCAGCGTAATATTTTAAGAGAGCAGATAGTTCCCACAAAAGGAGAAGTTTTAAAAGTCCATTTATGAACCCCTCGGGTTTGTATCCTTCTACACAATTGGACTTAAGATACTACTGCAGGAAATCTGGCGGTCACGCACTAACTGGGACGAAGAACTGCCCCATGTACTAATGGAGAAATGGAAGCAATGGAAAGCAAATTTGCCGCTTATAACTTCACTTGAAATACCAAGATGTTACTCGACTAAAACTTGCTGATAACGTGCAGTTACATACTTTCGTGGATGCTGGAGAACTCGGCTATGCCGCAATATGTTATCTACGAATAGCGCACAAGGATAATGTTTTCACTAGTCTCGTTATGGCAAAATCAAAAGTGGCAGCACTAAACCAGTTTCAATACCAAGACTGGAACTGCAGGCGGCTGTAATGGGAACTAGGTTAGCTCTGAAGGTAACTAAAATTAAACGTATCCCGATAAAGTCGTGTTACTGGTGGTCAGATTCTAAAACGGTTCTGAGATGGTTACACATGGACCCAAGAAAGTTGCAGCAGTTTGTTATGCACAGAATTGCGAAAATACAAGAGACATCAAAGGTGCGACAGTGGAGGTGGGTTCCATTTAAAATGAACCCAGCGGATCTCTCCACAAAAGCTACAACAAAAGGGGAAATTTCATTATGGGTAAATGGTCCAGATTTTCTGTTATACAACAAAGTCAGCTGGCCGCATTGCGACGACCCTGGGCCACTAGACATGACGGAGGTGAAAAGTCACGCTAATTAAAGATTTTACCTTTTGGTGAGTTAAAAAAAAAATTTTTTATTTGACGCGATGCGTATTTCTTTATTAATGATATTTTCTTAACTAACTTAATGCTACCATTTTCCTTCTTAAATACTCAAAATTATCCTAGTGTTTCTTTGTTTAAAAGAAACCCAAGCCATGTTATCAGTAGGCGTTCGTCTCTGATATCATGTTTGGTGATAATACTTTATAATCTTTTATTCTTTGTTTTATAGCTTACATTGCTATTTTGATCTTTTTTATCTTATCCAATGGAAAATATATTTTGGTCTTTTTTATCTGATGGGAAATTACTTAGTTTAGGAAAATGTGTTTAGTGATTATATTTACATTTATTAATATAATATATAAAATATAATTCACATGACGTCGTTCGCTCGGTCGCTAACTCTCCCCTGCATTAAACGAGAGCGTCCCGATCTCTGGTAATTTTTCCTACCTGTTTGTTGTAATAAATTCTAAATTTTTGTTCTGTGCGTTCTCTTTTATGTCTTAGTACATATTAAAACATTTTTAGGCTGAAATAAAATATTCCCGATATTATGGTTGTGAAAAGTAATGTATAAAAAGTTGATCGTATAGGGTGCTCTTCGTATGGGATGACTAATTTTTTTAGTGAATCGATGTTATTAAATGCATTTTCGCGATCTGAGGTGAGTATTTTTATAATCTCGAAATCTTCATCGTGTTTTGTGTGGATTGCTTCCATGAGTTTATCGTGTATATTCCTATATGTATTATTGTCTATTTTAACTTTGTCAGTATACGTTACCAATGTTATGCCCGTAGTAGTAATATTGTCAACTTGGTACTCATATCCAATAGTATGGATCCTTCGTCTATTTCGAGTAACTCCTGGTTACATTCCTGAATGACTATGCATTTACTATTCCTGTTATAAAGTAGTGGGAGTATACATATATCTGTTTCGTTGTTTGTTTTGCATATATTCCTTCCTAAAAATTTTTTGCAATTGTTTACCCTGACGTAATCTTTGTTGCATAGGGCTGTTTGATTATCAGTTTGTATTTTTCCATGCTTAAAACTTATGGGTGTTATTTTGAACTGCTTGCAATCGTTCTTTAGTATAGGGTATTTATAAATAGCAACTGCTAAGTCCCCTGTGCCAGCTACATATATTTACGTCCGAGTATTCTAAAATATTTAGTAGGTGCTGAGATTAACTCGTGTTCTATTATTTCTTTTATGTCGACTAGATTTAAAGATTCAGTTAAATATTCATTATTCTTTGCAGCGTTAATTGTCCTAACGAGTAGTAAGAATTGATCGTGTACTTGTTCTAGGATGAGGGGGCTTTCTAATGTTCGGCCTTGTAATGCGTCGATTAGTCCTTCAAACCTTGAATTCAGCTAATGTTGTTTTTCGTTGTTATTTATTAACTCATTTATTTTTGTTTTATTTTTATGCCTGCCTTGATTTCTGCAATGACCACTGCGAGTAATATCAGGAAGTGTATCATCTTTGTTGACCGTGTATTTTTTTATATTATCTTTGTGGCCGGTCACACCCCTCGTTGTTAAGACAGTGTCTTCACGGTCTTCTTTCTTTTTTCTTGTACTTTTTATTTCCACAAGAATTTGTTCGTTTGGTTGAAAGGTTCGATGTTTAGTGCCCTGATTTAATCTTCCAAGTGTTTTTATGATACTCGTTTAAGCTTTACGTATATGTCTTTCTTATTATATTTTATTAAATAGGATATCAACCGGTTTTTTTCCTGTAACTGTATGTATGTTATTATTTAATTCCCTTGCAGTTTTATAAATTTCCTCGGCTATTGTTGATTCATTTTGTATTTTGAATACTCTACTTAGTTCAGATATTGTGTTATGAGCGCGTTCGACTTGTCCGTTTGAAGTTGATCTATAGACTGGAGTTTCTATCTTTCTTATTCCATATTTTTCACAAATTATTTTTAATGCTGGTGTATTAAGACATTTTTCGTTATCAGTCATTAGTCGGGTACAGTTCGGATAGTTATTCGTAAGAACTTCTTCAATTTTCTCAGACATACGTTCTCTTGAATCAATTTCTCTCAGAGTAATATATTTTGAAAACTTATCTACAGCGACTAAAAATGTTTTATTATCAGTGAGATATATGTCCATGTGTATATATCGACCTGGTTCTGTTGGTTTGTCAAAATCTCCTAATGGTTCTCTTACTGGGTTTCTTTCGTTTTTACCATATAGACAACGTGTACACTTTTTGTTAAAAGTTTTGCATTGTTGCCTTATTTCAGGCCAGTAGTAGTTTTCGAGTATCTCTTGTATATTGTTCTTATAGCCTCTGTGTGCACTATTATGTATTTTTTCGACTATTTCAATTTGTTTTTCTTCTCTAACATCAATAAATTTTGTTGGTGTATATACGAAGTTGACAGTGCAAAGGTGTTTTTTATGATAGGGCTGAGTGCATACATATTTTCCTTGGTAGTATGTATTGCAGTCATCTTGTTTGGTTGTAGTATCTTTTTCAATTCTGTAATCAAATTTTGTTCATTCGTGAAGTTTGTTGTGTGCCTAACTTTGTTCGAAAATATTGTACGAGTTCGCGTTTCATTTATTCTTTTATTTGGTGCAAGTTCAATTTAATGGCATATGCATTAAGAGGTTGTTTTACCTGTTTGATAATCTCCGTATGAGAGCTTTCAGCTGAATGAGCTGTATCAATGGATGATGTATTTATGCGTTGTCTCGACAAGGCGTCGGCTACTACATTTTGGTGTCCTGGCTTGTATACTAGCTTTGCTCCAAAGTCCTCAATAATGGCTTTCCAACGTTTAAGTTTTGGATTGGGATTTTTTTCAGATATGGCATGAGTTAGAGATTGATGGTCAGTGTAGATAGTGAGGTCTGTTGTACCAGAAATATAATTTCTGAGTTTTTGAAGTGCCCAAATAATGGCTAATAATTCTTTTTCGTTCGTAGAGTAATTGTCCTCTGTTTTGCTCAATGTTCGACTGAGAAAGAGTATGGGTTCTTTCATTTGACTGAGCACTGCTCCAATATCTATGTTAGAGGCGTCTGTGGTCAGCTCAAATGGTTTATCGTAATTGGGTTGAAAGAGTTCAACTTGTTCTTTTAAGCATTTTTTTAGTTTGTTAAATGCCTGTATAGCTGCGTCGTCTAATTCTATTTTTGCTTTGGCACTTTTAGTTTTTCCTATTTGTCCATTGTGTCCTCGTAAATGTACTGTTAATGGCTTAGCTATGCTAGCGTATCCTTGTAAGAATTTTCTATAGTATCCTGCCATTCCCAGGAATCCTCTTAAATCCTTCAATGTTTGGGGGAGGGGATATTTTTCAATGGCTTCCACTTTTTTCGGATTCGTGGCGATTTTGTTATGTCTAATTATATGACCCAAGTACTCGACTTCTGTTTGAAAGAACTTGGATTTTTCATGCGATACCTTTAACGTTGCTTTATTTAATGCATTGAATATAGTTTCTATATGTTCCATATGTTCCTCCAGTGATGAGGAGTAGATTAAAACATCATCTATATAGACGTATGCAAATTTGCCTATGTATTCTCTTAGGATGTCGTCGACACACCTTTGGAATATGAATGGTGCATTCTTTAGTCCGAGCGGCATGCGTACGAATTCGTATTTTCCGCCGTTTACACAGAAAGCAGTTTTTTCTCTGTCTTCCTTTTTTATTCTTCTCTGATGGAAGCCTGATTCTAAGTCTAAAGTTGTAAAATATTTTGCTTTCCCAATTCGTATTCTCTTCTTTTTTATTTATGGTGAAAGTCATATTTCTACCATCTATCGTTGCGTTTAGCATATATATTCCCTTCCATCCTAGTATTAGGTCAAAGTTCCCTATACACTCTTACTCAAAAAAATCTATATCTACTCCAAGAAATTTAATTTTCTGTTTTGTATTTACTATTGATGTTCCATGCATTGAAATATCCTTCATATGTTGTATTTTTTCAACTACATTACATTTTAAAGATTTTCTTACATAATTATGGGTTGCTCCAGTGTCTATTAATACATTATATATTTCTTTGTCGTCACTTAGTATTATGTGGTGCAACCCGTTTACTAGTTTAAATTCTTAACGACTAATTTATTTACAGTACCTGTTTCCACAATAATGCTGTTAGTGTCATCTTCGGTGGTGATGTTGTTATTTCTCATGAGTTTATTTTGTTGAAAATTCCCGCTTGATTCTCGTTGCCGTTTCCATGGTTGATTATTGTATTGATGACTTGAATTAAAGTGTGTTGGTCGTCGCTGGATTGTGTTACAGGAACGTATATCCATGGGCTCTGGTCGTTGTTGAAAATTGTTGAGCTGTTGTCGTGGTTGTTGGAAAAACTGTTGCCTTGGTTGTTGAGAAACCTGTTGACGTGGATGTTGGAAAAAATGTTGTCGTGCTTGTTGCTGGGGAAATTGTTGTCGTGGTCGTTGTGAATCATATGACAACTTTAAATTTTGGTGTTTGCTGTCATGATCAATAGTACGGGCAATGGTGTATGCATGTTCCAAATCTTGGGGAGAATTTTTCTTGGCCATAGCCGGACATTGAAATTTTCGATATTATTAAGCTAAGATTTTTATTTATTTCGTCATGGAGTTCCTCTAGCGTCTTCCTTCCTTGGTAGCATCGTTTCATTTCTTCTTGTAGAACGTACAAAGGGCGTGTATCCGCGTATGTATAGTCTAGTCTGGCTCTGATGGCATCAAAATTGAAAATAGTGTCATGGTTAGCTAGAACTTGAGCGGCTGCTCCTTGTATTTTGGTCTTCACAATTTGCAGAGCTTGCGAATAGATACTTGTGTGTTTCAGAGGTTCGATGCTATCCATCATACGAGATGTATCATCTCTCCATACTCTGTATTTGGTTATTTCGCCATCAAATGTGGGAAGTGACTTGAATACTTCAAGTTTGACCTCATTCACATTGGTTATTCTTGTTTGTATTGCTTCTAATGGTGCGGGACGAGGATGATTTATAAGGGAGTTGACTCTGAGATGCTGGATTTGTGTTTTTAGTGCATTTACCTCGATTGTGTGTTCCTGTACTAATGTTTGAATTGTGGCTTGTAATGTTGCCATTTGTTGTAAGAGCACATTGATTTCTACGTTGTTCGCCATGCTAATAGATGTTTCTTCAATTTCTTTCACAGGACGTAATTTGTCGAATTCACTGACTCTTGTTTTTTTCGGCATTGATTTATACCCGTTCTTTTTTTGAAAAAAACTCCGTTACTCCTCGCTTTTAATATTTTTTATAATAGAAACTATTTTTCTTCTATGAAAAAAAAATATTCACTTATTTCTTCTATACGTTTATTCTTATTCTTCCTACGAAGAATTTTTATTCTCGTCCTTGCTGCGACAAGGATTTCTCTTGGTCCGCTCGTTTAAAGAATAAATTTAATTATCCTCCTGGCAGGATCGCCAATTGAAGATTTTACCTTTTGGTAAGTTAAAAAAAAATTTTTTTATTCGACGCGATGCGTCTTTCTTTATTAATGATATTTTCTTAACTAACTTAATGCTACCATTTTCCTTCTTAAATACTCAAAATTATCCTAGTGTTTCTTTGTTTAAAAGAAACCCAAGCCATGTTATCAGTAGGCGTTCGTTTCTGATATCATGTTTGGTGAAAATATTTTATAATCTTTTATTCTTTGTTTTATAGCTTACATTTTATATTTTGACCTTTTTTATCTTATCCTATGGAAAATATTTTTTTGGTCTTTTTTATCTTATGGGAAATTACTTAGTTTAGAAAAATGTGTTTAGTGATTATATTTAGCAATATAATATATTCTTATCGTCTATGGAAAATTACACCATGGAAAATTACTTGGTTTAGGAAAATGTGTTTAGTGATTATATTTACATATTTATATTTATTAATATCTATTATATAAAGAAGGGGTGTGTGTACAAAAATTTGCACAAAAGCATAATAAAATTTGGATATAACAATATAAGAGAAATTTGAACTTCTTTTGAAAAATATTTGTAATGTGATCCCTGTATCTATCTATCTATTATATAAAGAAGGGGTGTGTGTGTATGTATGTATGTATGTATGTATGTATGTATGTTTGTATTTTATAGCTGGCCACACCAGTGGATCGATTTTTGTGAAATTTTTACAGAGTGTTACTTCAAGTCTAAAAGGAACAATAGGCTACTTTTTTTGGAAATTATTGCTGCCACGCCCACACTACGCCCATTTGTGTGGGAAGGTCAAGTAACAAAATTACCCAGAGCCATACTGCTCAAACGCGTGGAACTAAATACCTGAAATTTACAACACGTGTTAAGCTTTACATGTTTGTTTAAATGTACATGAGTTTTTAAACGTTGGGCCCGTAAAGGGATAAAAAGGGGAAAAAAGGGAAATATCGGTAACCTACTATCTCTTGATGTCTATAAGATAGAAACAAAATTTAAAAAGTTTACAGTTTTCCTTAAGAAATAAACAGACAGGTATCTGGAGTTTTTTTTTTAATTTTGGTTCGAAAGGCCGAAAAAAGGGGTTTAAATTATATTTTGGTACTTTTTGGTACTTTTTGTTACTTTTAAACCAATAAAGATAAAAAACATTTTTCAAATTGCGTTCGATAGGTCTTACAAAAATATGATTACGTTTTTCGTACTTTTTTTAATTTTGGGCCCAAAGGGGGAAAAAAGGGCTAAAAATATAGTTTGATTTTTTTATTCGTTTTTTGTAACTTAAACCCATAACGATAGGAACATTATTCAAATTAAGTGTAACAGGTTTAAAAAATATGAGTACGTTTTTATACCTTTTTTAATTTTATAGACCCTAAGGGGAAGAAAGGGTTAAAATTATGTTTTAGTACTTTTTGTAACTTTAAAATCAATTATGATAGAAACATAATTTCAATTCCTCTTCGAGACCGATTTTTGGAAATTAGTTCGCACGTAAACGGCTTTCAAAGTTAAAATTTTGAAGGTAAAAAAGTGGGCGGTGCCACGCCCATAAAAGTTAAACTTTTTATGCTGGTAATTTTATTGCACTGATTTTTTAAAAATTGGCACACATATAGAAGGCCTCTAATTCCAAAGTTCTAAAGGACAAAAATGGAGGATTGCAGCGCCCACAAAAATGTAAGTTTTCAAACTGGTTCTTCTATTGTTGCGAATTTTATGAAGCTCAAAAATAGACCGATAATATTCATTTTCGGTACAAAAATGGGTGGAATAAAGATAGACAAACGTGCAAAATTATGTGAAGATAAGGCCATATTCTAGCCAGTTATAGCCCAAAACGCTTAATCCGGGAGGACATTTGTATGGGAGCTCTGTCGAAAAATAACCTGATCATCACCACAAACAACATGCTTTTTTCTTATGCCAAAAAACTTATCTGTTCCAAATTTCATCGAAATGTCTGCAAAAATGCGGTCTCTACTTTGTTTACAAGAATACATTAACTCCTAGCCGGACATATGGACTGACAGGTTTTAATCGGCTCAGGAAGTGATTCTGTGTCGATCGGTATAATTGAAGGTGGGTCTCAGACCTTTTTCTTTGGTGAGGTACAAAAATTTGCACAAAAGCATAATAAAATTTGGATATAACAATATAAGAGAAATTTGAACTTCTTTTGAAAAATATTTGAAATGTGATCCCTGTATCTATATTATATAAAGAAAGGTTGTATGTATGTATGTATGTATGTATGTATGTATGTATGTATGTATGTATGTATGCATGTATGTATGTATGTACATATGTATGTATGTTTGTAATTTATAGCTGTCCACACCAGCGGATCGATTTTTTTGCAATTTTTACAGCGAGTTACTTCAAGTCTGGAAGAAACAATTGGCAAGTTTTTTTTTTGGAAATCTTTGCTGCCGCGCCCACACTACGCTCATTTGTGTGGGAAGGTCTGATTATGAATTGCTTAACCAAATTACCCAAAGCCATACTGATCAAACGCGTAGAGCTAAATACATGTTTGTTTAAATACATACGAATTTTTAGAAATTGGGCCCGTAAAGGGATAAAAAGGGGACAAAAAAGGAAAAACCTGTAGCCTACTATCTTTTGATGTATATAAGGTAGAAACAAAATTTAAAAAGTTTTGCGTTTTCCTTAAGAAACAAACAGACAGGTATCTGGAGTTTTTTTTCATTTTGGTCCAAAATGGGGGAAAAAGGGGCTAAAATTATCTTTTGGTACTTTTTGGTATTTTTTGTTACTTTTAAACCAATAATGATATAAACATTATTCAAATTGCGTTCGATAGGTCTTAAAAAAATATTGTTACGTTTTCCGTACTTTTTTAATTTTGGACCCAAAAGGGGAAAACAGGGTTAAAAATATATTTTGATTTTTTTATGCGTTTTTTGTGGTGCTTTTCAACCAATAAAGATAGAAACATAATTCAAATTGGATGCGACAGGCCTAAAAAATATGAGTACGTTTTTGGGTCTTTTTTGAATAATTAGAGTCTTAGGAGGAAAAAAGGTTAAAATTATGTTTTCGTACTTTTCGTAACTTTAAAACCAATGAAGGTAGAAACATAATTTAAATTGCATTCGTCAGGTTACCAAAAAATGTTAATATGTTAATAAGGGGCTGAGATTATATATAGAAGTTTATAAATAATTTTTGCTTATTAAAGCTTTCTGAATATCTCCAAAACTGTAAGCCTGGTAAATTTCCAATTTTTATGTGCTTAGTAAATAGTAGGGCTGACTTA
Source organism: Melanophora roralis (assembly GCA_963583895.1). Classification (NCBI taxonomy): domain Eukaryota; kingdom Metazoa; phylum Arthropoda; class Insecta; order Diptera; family Rhinophoridae; genus Melanophora; species Melanophora roralis. Next base: position 46,107,934 of record OY757188.1, read on the forward strand.
TTATTATTAATTGCAACTTATGTGGGGCAACCAATAAATTAAAACATATGTAAATTCTTTTGTTTACATATTTTAATAATTTTACTATGATTGGGGTAGCAAAGCACACCGGGGCACAGTGGGGCCAAACGCAAAAAAAATGGTAATAAATCTGTATTTTCGAAAGTATTGGTCCAATTGTAAAATAATGTATGAAGCAGTCGTAGAGGAGGACCCAAGGTTTTAGAAAATAAAATGTTGGACTACCCTGTATATACATACGTTGAGCTACATGGTGCCAAAGTTGACCTCCTCGGGCTTGCAAAACATTTCTATGCTCATAACTTTTGCACATATCAACCGATTTCAATTATTTTTGGAAAGAAAACATGCTCACTCTTTCTTGTTACCTGTTACAGTTTAAAAGATATTTGGGTTTGAAATTTAAAATTGTTGTTTTTGACCTTGACTTTATTTGGTTTTTTGCAAATATCTGCAATTGTAGTTATGCAAAAAATTTTTTTAAAATATTTTCTTATTTTTCAAAAGTTTCTTAAGCCTATACAAAAAAATTTATTTAATTATCTTTATTCGTCTAGCCGTGAAAAATATTCAAAATCAAAATTTGCAAGATGATTCAAAAAATGGCATAATTTTGACAAAAATTGAGCACTATTGATTAACTTTTTTTGCAAATATTTGTAAAAATAATTATTTCTTTCTTAACGTTTTTGGAAAAAGCAGGCTTCAAAATATATTAGTAGTATTTTTTTGAAAAGATTTAGACTTGCACCCTACGCCAGGCATTGGTCGAAAATATGGATTTTTTCAACGAAATTTCAAATTTATTGGCCGAGAAAAAAAAACGCAAGCCAGTTTTTGAAAAATTGGTTCAAAATTAAAATAACTTATCTTTTGAGGTTTCAGTTTTAGTTAAGTTATTCACCGCCCGCTCAAAAATGGGATCACGAGGGTAAATGTTATTAATATAGGCAAATTTTAAGATGCGTGTTATATAATAGCTCAGAAAATATCTTAAAGTTTACTCAATTCTTTTTGTTTTTTGTTTAAACAATTAATAACATTTTATTATTATAAAGTTTTAAAATCCATTACGTTATCTTAAATCTACAACATTTTATAAACTTTCAAACATAAAAAATTTTCACAAAAAAAACTGTAAATATAATATTTTGGAATTTTTTTAATCTGACCCCTTATTTTTTTTCTGTAGGTAAAAAATGTGACATGTATGCAAATCTCCATCTGTTTACCTTTTCAATGATATGTAATACTTGTATATTATTAGTTATTTAATACTATATTAACTGCTCTTAAAACCGCTATCTTGCGTCAAATTTGTTGAAAGTTCATTATTTTGTAGGGTGTGTATATACATTAGCTATGGCATAGTGATATATGAAAATTTTTGCAACGAGATTTTGAAGTGCTCCCGGCTTTTATTTTGTTAGACTTGGAAAAAAAATACATATGGCAAAAAATGGGGGATTTTGGTTGTGGGTAAATGGCGCCTCATCGAGGTCAAAGTTCATCGTAAAAGCAAAAAAAATCATAAAATGTCTAATAACTGCCGCGGAGTCGCTCCTAGAGTAGTAGAATGTAAGATTGACCCCCATTAAAATTTCCTCCCCAACATTTTTGTAAAACATACTTACACCCTATCTTCACTCCTAAGGGGGCTTGCCCTACAAAGGGTTAGTTTTTCATAAATTTTACGCCAACCGTCCTAAAAAGTTTTGGAGCGCCTCTTGAGGATTCAAAGGTACGACAAACCCCCATTGATTTTTCCCCTTCGACATTATTGTATAACATACTAATCTCCTATTTCTGCTCCTTAGGGTACTTCCCCTTCAAAAAAGATATAGAAATTTGCCTTCTCCTTCTTACTACTTTCAGGGATACTATGGAGGACTCAAATGTATACCCGACCATTGATTTTTCTCACCTGCCAACCCTAAATGCTCCTTTGTTCGTTAGGATACTTCCCTTCAAATAAGTTTTTTTTTTAAATTTGACTTCTTGCCTAACTACTTTTGGAGGAGTCAAAAGTATATACCAAACCTCTTTCTCTGCCCTTTAGGTTCCTATACAAACAAAATTTTATATCTTTCATTTTTTATTAAATTTAATTCAGTAACAAGTTTTGAGAGTTTTATATTTATTATTTTAATTGATTAATTTATTTTTGCAACAAAGTGGATACTTTTTTCTATTTTCGGCAACTGTAAGCTGAAAGAAATATTTATACGTTCGTAGTTGGCTAAGGCAATATGTTTGAATGTCCATTGGGATGGAAAAATGTTGGCAGACTATCAAGGCGGTGGAAAAAAGTTTGGACGACTTCCAGTTTTCCTAACACATGATGATAATGAGCAGCGCTTGGGTGTACAAAAGATAAAGACAGGTAAAGGAAAAGGCAAACGTATTTCGGAGGCCATTTACGGGCTTCTACTTGAATGGAAAATCGCTCACCGCATTCAAGCTATTTGCTTCGACACCACTTCAACGAACACTGGCAAATTCCAAGGTTCATCTTTATTGCTTGAACAATTACTGGAAAGAGGTCTGCTCTATCCTCCATGCAGACATCACATTTATGAGTTGCAACTGAAGGAAGTGTTTGAAGCCAAATTTGGAAAAATGTCTGCACCTGGGATGCCCATATATTCGCGTTTTAAAGATCAGTGGGAAAATATTTAAGATAAAACATATAGTCCTGGTATAAAAGATGATGAAGTTGCAGCAAAAGTTCTAATTGATACCGAATCATTTTGTTTGGCTCAATTAAACGAACAACAACCCAGAGGCGACTACAAGAAATTTTTAAAAAATCGTTTTGCTGTTCAGTGGTGTAAATATTCCCAACTATAGGTTTAGCTAACCAGGACCTACCAGTCATGCTCGATGAATGCGATGGATGACCAAAGGCATATACTGTGTAAAAATGTTTTTATTCAGAAAATTTCTAGATTTAAGCAAAAATTAACTAACGGGCTTCGCGATGTTACTATTTTAATTGTAACACTTTATATTAAAGCTTGGTTCAGTGCTGCCAAAACTGTAGAAGCCCCTTACAATGACTTCAACTTTTTAAAAGAGATTATCCATTATGCTTCAATTGATGAGACACATTCACGTCAGCTGGTGAAGAGATTCTGTGGAAATCTCTGGTATCTTAGTAGTGAAGCTGTTGCTTTTGCATTATTTGGTCAAAATGTACCCTTTGATACCGAGCGAAAAATGGCGGATTCAATTCGTGCGTTTGAGTCTATAGCTTCTTGGTCATAGCCGGACATTGAAATTTTCGATATTATTAAGCTCAGATTTTTATTTATTTCGTCATGGAATTCCTCTAGCGTCTTCCTTCCTTGGTAGCATCGTTTCATTTCTTCTTGTAGAACGTACAAAGGGCGTGTATCCGCGTATGTATAGTCTAGTCTGGCTCTGATGGCATCAAAATTGAAAATAGTGCCATGGTTAGCTAGAACTTGAGCGGCTGCTCCTTGTATTTTGGTCTTCACAATTTGCAGAGCTTGCGAATAGATACTTGTGTGTTTTAGAGGTTCGATGCTATCCATCATACGAGATGTATCTTCTCTCCATACTCTGCATTTGGTTATTTCTCCATTAAATGTGGGAAGTGACTTGAATACTTCAAGTTTGACCTCATTCACATTGGTTATTCTTGTTGATATTGCTTCTAATGGTGCGGGACGAGGATGATTTATAAGGCGGTTGACTCTGAGCTGCTGGATTTGTGTTTTTAGTGCATTTACCTTGATTGTGTGTTCCTGTACTAATGTTTGAATTGTGGCTTGTAATGTTGCCATTTGTTGTACGAGCACATTGATTTCTACGTTTTTCGCCATGCTAATAGATGTTTCTTCAATTTCTTTCACAGGACGTAATTTGTCGAATTCACTGACTCTTGTTTTTTTTCGGCATTGATTTATACCCGTTCTTTTTTTGAAAAAAAACTCCGTCACTCCTCGCCTTTAATATTTCTTATAATAGAAACTATTTTTCTTTTATGAAAAAAAAATATTCACTTATTTCTTCTATAAGTTTATGCTAATAGATGTTTCTTCAATTTCTTTCACAGGACGTAATTTGTCGAATTCACTGACTCTTGTTTTTTTTCGGCATTGATTTATACCCGTTCTTTTTTTGAAAAAAAACTCCGTCACTCCTCGCCTTTAATATTTCTTATAATAGAAACTATTTTTCTTTTATGAAAAAAAAATATTCACTTATTTCTTCTATAAGTTTATTCTTATTCTTCCTACAAAGAATTTTTATTCTCGTCCTTGCTGCGACAAGGATTTCTGTTGGTCCGCTCGTTTAAAGGATAAATTTAAGTATCCTCCTGGCAGGATCGCCAATTAAAGATTTTACCTTTTGGTGAGTTAAAAAAAATTTTTTTTATTCGACGGAACGCGTCTTTCTTTATTAATGATATTTTCTTAACTAACTTAATGCTACCATTTTCCTTCTTAAATACTCAAAATTATCCTAGTGTTTCTTTGTTTAAAAGAAACCCAAGCCATGTTATCAGTAGGCGTTCGTCTCTGATATCATGTTTGGTGATAATCTTTTATTCTTTGTTTTATAGTTTACATTTTATATTTTGACCTTTTTTATCTTATCCTATGGAAAATATATTTTGGTCTTTTTTATCTTATGGGAAATTACTTAGTTTAGGAGAATGTGTTTAGTGATTATATTTATATTTTTCAATATAATATATTCTTATCTTCTATGGAAAATTACTTGGTTTAGGAAAATGTGTTTAGTGATTATATTTATATATATCAATATAATATATTCTTATCGTCTATGGAAAATTACACCATGGAAAATTACTTGTTTAGGAAAATGTGTTTAGTGGTTATATTTACATATTTATATATATTAATATAATATATAAAATATAATTCACATGACGTCGTTCGCTCGGTCGCTAACTCTTCCCTGCATTAAATGAGAGTGTCCCGATCTCTGGTAATTTTTCCTACCTGTTTGTTGTAATAAATTCTAAATTTTTGTTCTGTGCGTTCTCTTTCATATCTTAGTACATATTTAAACATTTTTAGGCTGAAATAAAATATTCCCGATACTATGGTTGCGAAAAGTAATGTATAAAAAGTTGATCGTATAGGGTGCTCTTCGTATGGGATGACTAGTTTTTTTAGTGAATCGATGTTATTAAATGCATTTTAGCGATCTGAGGTGAGTATTTTTATAATCTCGAAATCTTCATCGTGTTTTGTGTGGATTGCTTCCATGAGTTTATCGTGTATATTCCTATATGTATTATTGTCTATTTTAACTTTGTCAGTATACGTTACCAATGTTATGCCCGTAGTAGTAATATTGTCAACTTGATGAGTACCATCCAATAGTATGGATCTTTCGTCTATTTCGAGTAACTCTTGGTTATATTCCTGAATGACTATGCATTTACTATTCCTGTTATAAAGTAGTGGGAGTATACATATATCTGTTTCGTTGTTTGTTTTGTATATATTCCTTTCTAAAAAATTCTTGCAATTGTTTACCCTGACGTAATCTTTGTTGCATAGGGCTATTTGATTATCAGTTTGTATTTTTCCATGCTTAAAACTTATAGGTGTTATTTTGAGCAGCTTATAATCGTTCTTTAGTATAGGGTATTTATAAATAGCGGCTGCTAAGTCCCCTGTGCCAGCTATATGTACGTCCGAGTATTCTAAAATATTTAGTATAGGTGCTGAGATTAACTCGTGTTCTATTATTTCTTTTATGTCGACTAGATTTAAAGATTCAGTTAAATATACATTATTCTTTGCAGCGTTAATTGTCCTAACGAGTAGTAAGAGTTGATCGTGTACTTGTTCTAGGATGAGGTGGTTTTCTAATGTTCGGCCTTGTAACGCGTCGATTAGTCCTTCAAACCTTGAATTCAGCAAATGTTGTTTTTCGTTGTTATTTACTAACTCATTTATTTTTGTTTCCATCCGGACGAAATCGTCATGGTCTGGAGTTCCTGTAATGAATTTTAATGATGACCCGAGAAAGTTCAGGGATCTCGTGTGCCGTTTGTGTTCGTTTAGTTGAGCTGCTATTATTTCAATTTTTTAATCCAAATTGTTTCTTGTGCAGTCGGCTTAAATTGTTCTGTTACAATTTGTCGGTATGGTGTAAGTATTTTTGTTAAGTTTGGGACGTGGAACAGATATGAATATTCGTCGTATAGGAATACATCATCTGTCCTGGTAAGGACATATTTCTGGTTGTCGAGGTGTTTTATTTTTATGTCTGCCTTGATTTCTGCAATGACCACTGCGAGTAATATCAGGAAGTGTATCATCTTTGTTGACCGTGTATTTTTTTATACTATCTTTGTGGACGGTCACACCCCTCGTTGTTAAGACAGTGTCTTCACGGTCTTCTTTCACAGTGTGTTTAACGTATCTAGTGTATTTTTTTTTTCTTGCACTTTTTATTTTCACAAGAATTTGTTCGTTTGGTTGAAAGGTTCGATGTTTAGAGCCCTGATTTAATCTTCCAAGTGTTTTTTCTGATGCTCGTTTAAGCTTTACGTATATGTCTTATTTTATTAAATAGGATATAAACCGGTTTTTTTCCTGTAACTGTATGTATGTTATTATTTAATTCCCTTACAGTTTTATAAATTTCCTCGGCTATTGTTGATTCATTTTGTATTTTGAATACTCTACTTGGTTCGGATATTGTGTTATGAGCGCGTTCGACTTGTCCGTTTGAAGTTGATCTATAGACTGGAGTTTCTATCTTTCTTATTCCATATTTTTCACAAATTATTTTTACTGCTGGTGTATTAAGACATTTTTCGTTATCAGTCATTAGTCGGGTACAGTTCGGATAGTTATTCGTAAGAACTTCTTCAATTTTCTCAGACATACGTTCTCTTGAATCAATTTCTCTCAGAGTAATATATTTTGAAAACTTATCTACAGCGACTAAAAATGTTTTATTATCATTGAAATATATGTCCATGTGTATATATCGACCTGGTTCTGTTGGTATGTCAGAATCTCCTAATGTTTCTCTTACTGGGTTTCTTTCGTATTCACCATATAGACAACGTGTACATTTTTTGTTAAAAGTTTTGCATTGTTGCCATATTTCAGGCCAGTAGTAGTTTTCGAGTATCTCTTGTATATTGTTCTTATAGCCTCTGTGTGCTCTATTATGTATTTTTTCGACTATTTCAATTTGTTTTGCTTCTTCTCTAACATTGATTAATTTTGTTGGTGTATATACGAAGTTGACAGTGCAGAAGGTGTTTTTTATGATAGGGCTGAGTGCATACATATATTCCCTGGTTGTAGTATCTTTTTCAATTCTGTAATCAAATTTTGTTCATTCGTGAAGTTTATCGTGTGCCTAACTTTGTTCGAAAATATTGTACGTGCAAGTTCAATTTGAATGGCATATGCATTAAGAGGTTGTTTTACGTGTTTGATATCTCCGTATGAGAGCTTTCAGCTGAATGAGCTGTATCAATGGATGATGTATTTATGCGGTGTCTCGACAAGGCGTCGGCTACTACATTTTGGTGTCCTGGCTTGTATACCAGCTTTGCTGCAAAGTCCTCAATAATGGCTTTCCAACGTTTATGTTTTGGATTGGGACTTTTCAGATATGGCATGAGTTAGAGATTGATGCTCAGAGTAGATAGTGAGGTCTGTTGTACCATAAATATAATTTCTGAGTTTTTGAAGTGCCCAAATAATGGCTAATAATTCTTTTTCGTTCGTAGAGTAATTCTCCTCAATGTTCGACTGAGAAAGAATATGGGTTCTTTCATTTGACTGAGCACTGCTCCAATAGCTATGTTAGAGGCGTCTGTGGTCAGCTCAAATGGTTTATCGTAATTGGGTGGAAAGAGTTCAACTTGTTCTTTTAAGCATTTTTTTAGTTTGTTAAATGCCTGTATAGCGGCGTCGTCTAATTCTATTTTTGTTTTGGCACTTTTAGTTTTTCCTATTTGTCCATTGTCTCCTCGTAAATGTACTGTTAATGGCTTAGCTATGCTAGCGTATCCTTGTAAGAATTTTCTATAGTATCCTGCCATTCCCAGGAATCCTCTTAAATCCTTCAATGTTTGTGGGAGGGGATATTTTTCAATGGCTTCCACTTTTTTCGGATTCGTGGCGATTTTGTTATGTCTAATTATATGACCCAAGTACTCGACTTCTGTTTGAAAGAACTTGGATTTTTAATGAAATATCTTTAACGTTGCTTTATCTAATGCATTGAATATAGTTTTTATATGTTCCATATGTTCCTCCAGTGATGAGGAGTAGATTAAAACATCATCTATATAGACGTATGCAAATTTGCCTATGTATTCTCTTAGGATGTCGTCGACACACCTTTGGAATATGAATGGTGCATTCTTTAGTCCGAGCGGCATGCGTATGAATTCGTATTTTCCGCCGTTTACACAGAAAGCAGTTTTTTCTCTGTCTTCCTTTTTTATTCTTCTCTGATGGAAGCCTGATTCTAAGTCTAAAGTTGTAAAATATTTTGCTTTCCCAAGGTTTTGTATAGTCGTATTTATATCAGGAATTATATACCGATCAGTAATTGTAAGCGCGTTAAGCTTTTGAAAGTCTATCACCATTCTTTTCTTAGATCTTCCATTTTCGTCTAGACCTTTTTTTGGTACAGTCCATATTGGAGAGTTATATGGGCTATTACTCCTTTGAATGATACCGTCATTTAACAGTCTTTCTATTTCCCTATTTACGAAGTCATTATCCGCTATGGGATATGGGTATTGCTTCGTCCAGATGGGTTCATCAGTCTTTGTCCTTATTGTAGCTTCTATAGTCATTGTGAAGGGTAATGGTCCTATGCCATTGTTTTCCTTCATCAATTCGTCAATCTTCTCCTTATAAAGGTCGTTACCTATAGTATAATTAATATTCGTATTTTCTTCTTTTTTATTTATGGTGAAAGTCATATTTCTACCATCTATCGTTGCGTTTAGCATATATATTCCCTTCCATCCTAGTATTAGGTCAAAGTTCCCTATACACTCTTACTCAAAAAAATCTATATCTACTCCAAGAAATTTAATTTTCTGTTTTGTATTTACTATTGATGTTCCATGCATTGAAATATCCTTCATATGTTGTATTTTTTCAACTACATTACATTTTAAAGATTTTCTTACATTATTATGGGTTGCTCCAGTGTCTATTAATACATTATATATTTCTTTGTCGTCACTTAGTATTATGTGGGGCAACCCGTTTACTAGTTTAAATTCTTAACGACTAATTTATTTACAGTTAGTGTCATCTTCGGTGGTGATGTTGTTATTTCTCATGAGTTTATTTTGTTGAAAATTCCCGCTTGATTCTCGTTGCCGTTTCCATGGTTGATTGTTGTATTGATGACTTGAATTTAAGTGTGTTGGTCGTCGCTGGATTGTGTTACAGGAACGTATATCCATGGGCTCTGGTCGTTGTTGAAAATTGTTGAGCTGTTGTCGTGGTTGTTGGAAAAACTGTTGCCTTGGTTGTTGAGAAACCTGTTGACGTGGTTGTTGGAAAAAATGTTGTCGTGCTTGTTGCTGGGGAAATTGTTGTCGTGGTCGTTTTGAATCATATGACAACTTTAAATTTTGGTGTTTGCTGTCATGATCAATAGTACGGGCAATGGTGTATGCATGTTCCAAATCTTGGGGAGAATTTTTCTTGGCCATAGCCGGACATTGAAATTTTCGATATTATTAAGCTCAGATTTTTATTTATTTCGTCATGGAATTCCTCTAGCGTCTTCCTTCCTTGGTAGCATCGTTTCATTTCTTCTTGTAGAACGTACAAAGGGCGTGTATCCGCGTATGTATAGTCTAGTCTGGCTCTGATGGCATCAAAATTGAAAATAGTGTCATGGTTAGCTAGAACTTGAGCGGCTGCTCCTTGTATTTTGGTCTTCACAATTTGCAGAGCTTGCGAATAGATACTTGTGTGTTTCAGAGGTTCGATGCTATCCATCATACGAGATGTATCATCTCTCCATACTTTGTATTTGGTTATTTCGCCATCAAATGTGGGAAGTGACTTGAATACTTCAAGTTTGACCTCATTCACATTGGTTATTCTTGTTTGTATTGCTTCTAATGGTGCGGGACGAGGATGATTTATAAGGGAGTTGACTCTGAGATGCTGGATTTGTGTTTTTAGTGCATTTACCTCGATTGTGTGTTCCTGTACTAATGTTTGAATTGTGGCTTGTAATGTTGCCATTTGTTGTAAGAGCACATTGATTTCTACGTTGTTCGCCATGCTAATAGATGTTTCTTCAATTTCTTTCACAGGACGTAATTTGTCGAATTCACTGACTCTTGTTTTTTTCGGCATTGATTTATACCCGTTCTTTTTTTGAAAAAAACTCCGTTACTCCTCGCTTTTAATATTTTTTATAATAGAAACTATTTTTCTTCTATGAAAAAAAAATATTCACTTATTTCTTCTATACGTTTATTCTTATTCTTCCTACGAAGAATTTTTATTCTCGTCCTTGCTGCGACAAGGATTTCTCTTGGTCCGCTCGTTTAAAGAATAAATTTAATTATCCTCCTGGCAGGATCGCCAATTAAAGATTTTACCTTTTGGTAAGTTAAAAAAAAATTTTTTATTCGACGCGATGCGTCTTTCTTTATTAATGATATTTTCTTAACTAACTTAATGCTACCATTTTCCTTCTTAAATACTCAAAATTATCCTAGTGTTTCTTTGTTTAAAAGAAACCCAAGCCATGTTATCAGTAGGCGTTCGTTTCTGATATCATGTTTGGTGAAAATATTTTATAATCTTTTATTCTTTGTTTTATAGCTTACATTTTATATTTTGACCTTATCCTATCTTATCCTATGGAAAATATTTTTTTGGTCTTTTTTATCTTATGGGAAATTACTTAGTTTAGAAAAATGTGTTTAGTGATTATATTTAGCAATATAATATATTCTTATCGTCTATGGAAAATTACACCATGGAAAATTACTTGGTTTAGGAAAATGTGTTTAGTGATTATATTTACATATTTATATTTATTAATATCTATTATATAAAGAAGGGGTGTGTGTACAAAAATTTGCACAAAAGCATAATAAAATTTGGATATAACAATATAAAAGAAATTTGAACTTCTTTTGAAAAAATTTGAAATGTGATCCCTGTATCTATCTATCTATTATATAAAGAAGGGGTGTGTGTGTATGTATGTATGTATGTATGTATGTTTGTATTTTATAGCTGGCCACACCAGTGGATCGATTTTTGTGAAATTTTTACAGAGTGTTACTTCAAGTCTAAAAGGAACAATAGGCTACTTTTTTTTGGAAATTATTGCTGCCACGCCCACACTACGCCCATTTGTGTGGGAAGGTCAAGTAACAAAATTACCCAGAGCCATACTGCTCAAACGCGTGGAACTAAATACCTGAAATTTACAACACGTGTTAAGCTTTACATGTTTGTTTAAATGCACATGAGTTTTTAAACGTTGGGCCCGTAAAGGGATAAAAAGGGGACAAAAGGGGAAAAATCGGTAACCTACTATCTCTTGATGTCTATAAGATAGAAACAAAATTTAAAAAGTTTACAGTTTTCCTTAAGAAATAAACAGACAGGTATCTGGAGTTTTTTTTTTAATTTTGGTTCGAAAGGCCGAAAAAATGGGTTTAAATTATATTTTGGCACTTTTTGGTACTTTTTGTTACTTTTAAACCAATAAAGATAAAAAACATTTTTCAAATTGCGTTCGATAGGTCTTACAAAAATATGATTACGTTTTTCGTACTTTTTTTTAATTTTGGGCCCAAAGGGGGAAAAAGGGCTAAAAATATAGTTTGATTTTTTTATTCGTTTTTTGTAACTTTTAAACCCATAACGATAGGAACATTATTCAAATTAAGTGTAACAGGTCTAAAAAATATGAGTACGTTTTTATACCTTTTTTAATTTTATAGACCCTAAGGGGAAGAAAGGGTTAAAATTATGTTTTAGTACTTTTTGTAACTTTAAAATCAATTATGATAGAAACATAATTTCAATTCCTCTTCGAGACCGATTTTTGGAAATTATTTCGCACGTAAACGGCTTTTAAAGTTAAAATTTTGAAGGTAAAAAAGTGGGCGGTGCCACGCCCATAAAAGTTAAATTTTTTATGCTGGTAATTTTATTGCACTGATTTTTTAAAAATTGGCACACATATAGAAGGCCTCTAATTCCGAAGTTCTAAAGGACAAAAATGGAGGATTGCAACGCCCACAAAAATATAAGTTTTCAAACTGGTTCTTCTATTGTTGCAAATTTTATGAAGCTCAAAAATAGACCGATAATATTCATTTTCGGTACAAAAATGGGTGGAATAAAGATAGACAAACGTGCAAAATTATGTGAAGATAAGGCCATATTCTAGCCAGTTATAGCCCAAAACGCTTAATCCGGGAGGACATTTGTATGGGAGCTCTGTCGAAAAATAACCTGATCATCACCACAAACAACATGCTTTTTTCTTATGCCAAAAAACTTATCTGTTCCAAATTTCATCGAAATGTCTGCAAAAATGCGGTCTCTACTTTGTTTACAAGAATACATTAACACCTAGCCGGACGGATGGACTGACGGGTTTTAATCGGCTCAGGAAGTGATTCTGTGTCGATCGGTATAATTGAATGTGGGTCTCAGACCTTTTTCTTTGGTGAGGTACAAAAATTTGCACAAAAGCATAATAAAATTTGGATATAACAATATAAGAGAAATTTGAACTTTTTTGAAAAATATTTGAAATGTGATCCCTGTATCTATATTATATAAAGAAAGGTTGTATGTATGTATGTATGTATGTATGTATGTATGTATGTATGTATGTATGTATGTATGTATGTATGTATGTATGTATGCATGTATGTATGTATGTACATATGTATGTATGTTTGTAATTTATAGCTGTCCACACCAGTGGATCGATTTTTTTGAAATTTTTACAGCGAGTTACTTCAAGTCTGGAAGAAATAATTGGCAAGTTTTTTTTTGGAAATCTTTGCTGCCGCGCCCACACTACGCTCATTTGTGGGGAAGGCCTGATTATGAATTGCCTAACCAAATTACCCAAAGCCATACTGATTAAACGCGTAGAGCTAAATACATGTTTGTTTAAATACATACGAATTTTTAGAAATTGGGCCCGTAAAGGGATAAAAAGGGGGCAAAAAAGGAAAAACCTGTAGCCTACTATCTTTTGATGTATATAAGATAGAAACAAAATTTAAAAAGTTTTGCGTTTTCCTTAAGAAACAAACAGCCAGGTATCTGGAGTTTTTTTTTCATTTTGGTCCGAAATGGGGGAAAAAGGGGCTAAAATTATCTTTTGGTACTTTTTGGTATTTTTTGTTACTTTTAAACCAATAATGATAAAAACATTATTCAAATTGCGTTCGATAGGTCTTAAAAAAATATTGTTACGTTTTCCGTACTTTTTTAATTTTGGACCCAAAAGGGGAAAACAGGGTTAAAAATATATTTTGATTTTTTTATGCGTTTTTTGTGGTGCTTTTCAACCAATAAAGATAGAAACATAATTCAAATTGGATGCGACAGGCCTAAAAAATATGAGTACGTTTTTGGGTATTTTTTGAATAATTAGAGTCTTAGGAGGAAAAAAGGTTAAAATTATGTTTTCGTACTTTTCGTAACTTTAAAACCAATGAAGGTAGAAACAAAATTTAAATTGCATTCGTCAGGTTACCAAAAAATGTTAATATGTTAATAAGGGGCTGAGATTATATATAGAAGTTTATAAATAATTTTTGCTTATTAAAGCTTTCTGAATATCTCCAAAACTGTAAGCCTGGTAAATTTCCGATTTTTATGTGCTTAGTAAATAGTAGGGCTGACTTATTATTATTAATTGCAACTTATGTGGGGCAACCAATAAATTGAAACATATGTAAATTCTTTTGTTTACATATTTTAATAATTTTACTATGATCGGGGTAACAAAGCACACCGGGGCATAGTGGGGCCAAACGCAAAAAAAATGGTAATAAATCTGTATCTTCGAAAGTATTGGTCCAATTGTAAAATAATGTATGAAGCAGTCGTAGAGGAGGACCCAAGGTTTTAGAAAATAAAATTTTGGACTACCCTGTATATACATACGTTGAGCAACAGGGTGCCAAAGTTGACCTCCTCGGGCTTGCAAAACATTTCTATGCTCATAACTTTTGCAAATATCAACCGATTTCAATGATTTTTAGATTTATTTGGTGAAAATTAAAATCTGAAAAGAAAACATGCTCACTCTTTCTTGTTACCTGTTACAGTTTAAAAGATATTTGGGTTTGAAATTTAAAATTGTTGTTTTTGACCTTGACTTTATTTGGTTTTTTGCAAATATCTGCAATTGTAGTTATGCAAAAAATTTTTTAAAAATATTTTCTTATTTTTCAAAAGTTTCTTAAGCCTATACAAAAAAATTTATTTAATTATCTTTATTTGTCTAGCCGTGAAAAATATTCAAAATCAAAATTTGCAAGATGATTCAAAAAATGGCATAATTTTGACAAAAATTGAGCACTATTGATTAACTTTTTTTGCAAATATTTGTAAAAATAATTATTTCTTTCTTAACGTTTTTGGAAAAAGCAGGCTTCAAAATATATTAGTAGTATATTTTTGAAAAGATTTAGACGTGCACCCTACGCCAGGCATTGGTCGAAAATATGGATTTTTTCAACGAAATTTCAAATTTATTGGCCGAGAAAAAAAAAACGCAAGCCAGTTTTTGAAAAATTGGTTCAAAATTAAAATAACTTATCTTTTGAGGTTTCAGTTTTAGTTAAGTTATTCACCGCCCGCTCAAAAATGGGATCACGAGGGTAAATGTTATTAATATAGGCAAATTTTAAGATGCGTGTTATATAATAGCTCAGAAAATATCTTAAAGTTTACTCAATTCTTTTTGTTTTTTGTTTAAACAATTAATAACATTTTATTATTATAAAGTTTTAAAATCCATTACGTTATCTTAAATCTACAACATTTTATAAACTTTCAAATATAAAAAATTTTCACAAAAAAAACTGTAAATATAATATTTTGGAATTTTTTTAATCTGACCCCTTATTTTTTTTCTGTAGGTAAAAAATGTGACATGTATGCAAATCTCCATCTGTTTACCTTTTCAATGATATGTAATACTTGTATATTATTAGTTATTTAATACTATATTAACTGCTCTTAAAACCGCTATCTTGCGTCAAATTTGTTGAAAGTTCATTATTTTGTAGGGTGTGTATATACATTAGCTATGGCATAGTGATATATGAAAATTTTTGCAACGATATTTTGAAGTGCTCCCGGCTTTTATTTTGTTAGACTTGGAAAAAAAATACATATGGCAAAAAATGGGGGATTTTGGTTGTGGGTAAATGGCGCCTCATCGAGGTCAAAGTTCATCGTAAAAGCAAAAAAATCATAAAATGTCTAATAACTGCCGCGGAGTCGCTCCTAGAGTAGTAGAATGTAAGATTGACCCCCATTAAAATTTCCTCCCCAACATTTTTTGTAAAACATACTTACACCCTATCTTCACTCCTAAGGGGGCTTGCCCTACAAAGGGTTAGTTTTTCATAAATTTTACGCCAACCGTCCTAAAAAGTTTTGGAGCGCCTCTTGAGGATTCAAAGGTACGACAAACCCCCATTGATTTTTCCCCTTCGACATTATTGTATAACATACTAATCTCCTATTTCTGCTCCTTAGGGTACTTCCCCTTCAAAAAAAGATATAGAAATTTGCCTTCTCCTTCTTACTACTTTCAGGGATACTATGGAGGACTCAAATGTATACCCGACCATTGATTTTTCTCACCTGCCAACCCTAAATGCTCCTTTGTTCGTTAGGATACTTCCCTTCAAATAAGTTTTTTTTTAAATTTGACTTCTTGCCTAACTACTTTTGGAGGAGTCAAAAGTATATACCAAACCTCTTTCTCTGCCCTTTAGGTTCCTATACAAACAAAATTTTATATCTTTCATTTTTTATTAAATTTAATTCAGTAACAAGTTTTGAGAGTTTTATATTTATTATTTTAATTGATTAATTTATTTTTGCAACAAAGTGGATACTTTTTTCTATTTTCGGCAACTGTAAGCTGAAAGAAATATTTATACGTTCGTAGTTGGCTAAGGCAATATGTTTGAATGTCCATTGGGATGGAAAAATGTTGGCAGACTATCAAGGCGGTGGAAAAAAGTTTGAACGACTTCCAGTTTTCCTAACACATGATGATAATGAGCAGCGCTTGGGTGTACAAAAGATAAAGACAGGTAAAGGAAAAGGCAAACGTATTTTGGAGGCCATTTACGGGCTTCTACTTGAATGGAAAATCGCTCACCGCATTCAAGCTATTTGCTTCGACACCACTTCAACGAACACTGGCAAATTCCAAGGTTCATCTTTATTGCTTGAACAATTACTGGAAAGAGGTCTGCTCTATCCTCCATGCAGACATCACATTTATGAGTTGCAACTGAAGGAAGTGTTTGAAGCCAAATTTGAAAAAATGTCTGCACCTGGGATGCCCATATATTCGCGTTTTAAAGATCAGTGGGAAAATATTTAAGATAAAACATATAGTCCTGGTATAAAAGATGATGAAGTTGCAGCAAAAGTTCTAATTGATACCGAATCATTTTGTTTGGCTCAATTAAACGAACAACAACCCAGAGGCGACTACAAGAAATTTTTAAAAAATCGTTTTGCTGTTCAGTGGTGTAAATATTCCCAACTATAGGTTTAGCTAACCAGGACCTACCAGTCATGCTCGATGAATGCGATGGATGACCAAAGGCATATACTGTGTAAAAATGTTTTTATTCAGAAAATTTCTAGATTTAAGCAAAAATTAACTAACGGGCTTCGCGATGTTACTATTTTAATTGTAACACTTTATATTAAAGCTTGGTTCAGTGCTGCCAAAACTGTAGAAGCCCCTTACAATGACTTCAACTTTTTAAAAGAGATTATCCATTATGCTTCAATTGATGAGACACATTCACGTCAGCTGGTGAAGAGATTCTGTGGAAATCTCTGGTATCTTAGTAGTGAAGCTGTTGCTTTTGCATTATTTGATCAAAATGTACCCTTTGATACCGAGCGAAAAATGGCGGATTCAATTCGTGCGTTTGAGTCAATAGCTTCTTGGTCATAGCCGGACATTGAAATTTTCGATATTATTAAGCTCAGATTTTTATTTATTTCGTCATGGAATTCCTCTAGCGTCTTCCTTCCTTGGTAGCATCGTTTCATTTCTTCTTGTAGAACGTACAAAGGGCGTGTATCCGCGTATGTATAGTCTAGTCTGGCTCTGATGGCATCAAAATTGAAAATAGTGCCATGGTTAGCTAGAACTTGAGCGGCTGCTCCTTGTATTTTGGTCTTCACAATTTGCAGAGCTTGCGAATAGATACTTGTGTGTTTCAGAGGTTCGATGCTATCCATCATACGAGATGTATCTTCTCTCCATACTCTGCATTTGGTTATTTCTCCATCAAATGTGGGAAGTGACTTGAATACTTCAAGTTTGACCTCATTCACATTGGTTATTCTTGTTGATATTGCTTCTAATGGTGCGGGACGAGGATGATTTATAAGGCGGTTGACTCTGAGCTGCTGGATTTGTGTTTTTAGTGCATTTACCTTGATTGTGTGTTCCTGTACTAATGTTTGAATTGTGGCTTGTAATGTTGCCATTTGTTGTACGAGCACATTGATTTCTACGTTTTTCGCCATGCTAATAGATGTTTCTTCAATTTCTTTCACAGGACGTAATTTGTCGAATTCACTGACTCTTGTTTTTTTTCGGCATTGATTTATACCCGTTCTTTTTTTGAAAAAAAACTCCGTCACTCCTCGCCTTTAATATTTCTTATAATAGAAACTATTTTTCTTTTATGAAAAAAAATATTCACTTATTTCTTCTATAAGTTTATGCTAATAGATGTTTCTTCAATTTCTTTCACAGGACGTAATTTGTCGAATTCACTGACTCTTGTTTTTTTTCGGCATTGATTTATACCCGTTCTTTTTTTGAAAAAAAACTCCGTCACTCCTCGCCTTTAATATTTCTTATAATAAAACTATTTTTCAACACAATTTTTAAATTATTTAGGATTTAATCCCAATTTTCTTCTTAATTTATAGGGTTTGTTGTTGGTTAAGTTTGTCTATATGCATTTCATTGGTTTTTACACCAAATCATCAGTAGACTTCAACCACCCAAATTCTTAAAAACTCATCAATATTTTCTGTCTTTATACAATAACCTCATTGAACAAAATGAGAATTACTATAAGAAAACCAAAACGTTCAAGTTTTTTTAAGAATCCAACAAACCATTATTCGCTATTTGCTTGTTTTGATTTTCTTTTTCCCCTTACATTTGAATAACCATTGGTTATTACTAAATGTATTAAGGGGCAACCGAAAACAAAACCTTGTTGTTAAACAACACAATTTTTAAAAAATTATTTAGGATTTAATCCCAATTTTCTTCTTAATTTATAGGGTTTGTTGTTGGTTAAGTTTGTCTATATGCATTTCATTGGTTCTTACACCAAACCATCAGTAGACTTCAACCACCCAAATTCTTAAAAAACTCATGAATATTTTCTGTCCTTATATAATAATCTCATCAAACAAAATGAGAATTACTATAAAAAACCAAAACGTTCAAGTTTTTTTAAGAAACCAACAAACCATTATTCGCTATTCGCGAACAAACCCTATAAATTAACAAGAAAATTGGGATTAAATCCTAAATAATTTAAAAATTGTGTTGTTTAACAACAAGGTTTTGTTTTCGGTTGCCCCTCAATACATTTAGTAATAACCAATGGTTATTCAAATGTAAGGGGAAAAAGAAAATCAAAACAAGCGAATAGCGAATAATGGTTTGTTGGATTCTTAAAAAAACTTGAACGTTTTGGTTTTTTATAGTAATTCTCATTTTGTTTGATGAGATTATTATATAAGGACAGAAAATATTCATGAGTTTTTTAAGAATTTGGGTGGTTGAAGTCTACTGATGATTTGGTGTAAGAACCAATGAAATGCATATAGACAAACTTAACCAACAACAAACCCTATAAAACTATTTTTCTTTTATGAAAAAAAAATATTCACTTATTTCTTCTATAAGTTTATTCTTATTCTTCCTACAAAGAATTTTTATTCTCGTCCTTGCTGCGACAAGGATTTCTGTTGGTCCGCTCGTTTAAAGGATAAATTTAAGTATCCTCCTGGCAGGATCGCCAATTAAAGATTTTACCTTTTGGTGAGTTAAAAAAAATTTTTTTTATTCGACGCGACGCGTCTTTCTTTATTAATGATATTTTCTTAAATAACTTAATGCTACCATTTTCCTTCTTAAATACTCAAAATTATCCTAGTGTTTCTTTGTTTAAAAGAAACCCAAGCCATGTTATCAGTAGGCGTTCGTCTCTGATATCATGTTTGGTGATAATCTTTTATTCTTTGTTTTTTTAGTTTACATTTTATATTTTGACCTTTTTTATCTTATCCTATGGAAAATATATTTTGGTCTTTTTTATCTTATGGGAAATTACTTAGTTTAGGAGAATGTGTTTAGTGATTATATTTATATTTTTCAATATAATATATTCTTATCGTCTATGGAAAATTACTTGGTTTAGGAAAATGTGTTTAGTGATTATATTTATATATATCAATATAATATATTCTTATCGTCTATGGAAAATTACACCATGGAAAATTACTTGTTTAGGAAAATGTGTTTAGTGGTTATATTTACATATTTATATATATTAATATAATATATAAAATATAATTCACATGACGTCGTTCGCTCGGTCGCTAACTCTTCCCTGCATTAAACGAGAGTGTCCCGATCTCTGGTAATTTTTCCTACCTGTTTGTTGTAATAAATTCTAAATTTTTGTTCTGTGCGTTCTCTTTCATATCTTAGTACATATTTAAACATTTTTAGGCTGAAATAAAATATTCCCGATACTATGGTTGCGAAAAGTAATGTATAAAAAGTTGATCGTATAGGGTGCTCTTCGTATGGGATGACTAGTTTTTTTAGTGAATCGATGTTATGCATTTTAGCGATCTGAGGTGAGTATTTTTATAATCTCGAAATCTTCATCGTGTTTTGTGTGGATTGCTTCCATGAGTTTATCGTGTATATTCCTATATGTATTATTGTCTATTTTAACTTTGTCAGTATACGTTACCAATGTTATGCCCGTAGTAGTAATATTGTCAACTTGATGAGTACCATCCAGTAGTATGGATCTTTCGTCTATTTCGAGTAACTCTTGGTTATATTCCTGAATGACTATGCATTTACTATTCCTGTTATAAAGTAGTGGGAGTATACATATATCTGTTTCGTTGTTTGTTTTGTATATATTACTTCCTAAAAAATTCTTGCAATTGTTTACCCTGACGTAATCTTTGTTGCATAGGGCTATTTGATTATCAGTTTGTATTTTTCCATGCTTAAAACTTATAGGTGTTATTTTGAGCAGCTTATAATCGTTCTTTAGTATAGGGTATTTATAAATAGCGGCTGCTAAGTCCCCTGTGCCAGCTATATGTACGTCCGAGTATTCTAAAATATTTAGTATAGGTGCTGAGATTAACTCGTGTTCTATTATTTCTTTTATGTCGACTAGATTTAAAGATTCAGTTAAATATACATTATTCTTTGCAGCGTTAATTGTCCTAACGAGTAGTAAGAGTTGATCGTGTACTTGTTCTAGGATGAGGTGGTTTTCTAATGTTCGGCCTTGTAACGCGTCGATTAGTCCTTCAAACCTTGAATTCAGCAAATGTTGTTTTTCGTTGTTATTTACTAACTCATTTATTTTTGTTTCCATCCGGACGAAATCGTCATGGTCTGGAGTTCCTGTAATGAATTTTAATGATGACCCGAGAAAGTTCAGGGATCTCGTGTGCCGTTTGTGTTCGTTTAGTTGAGCTGCTATTATTTCAATTTTTTAATACAAATTGTTTCTTGTGCAGTCGGCTTAAATTGTTCTATTACAATTTGTCGGTATGGTGTAAGTATTTTTGTTAAGTTTGGGACGTGGAACAGATATGAATATTCGTCGTATAGGAATACATCATCTGTCCTGGTAAGGACATATTTCTGGTTGTCGAGGTGTTTTATTTTTATGTCTGCCTTGATTTCTGCAATGACCACTGTGAGTAATATCAGGAAGTGTATCATCTTTGTTGACCGTGTATTTTTTTATACTATCTTTGTGGACGGTCACACCCCTCGTTGTTAAGACAGTGTCTTCACGGTCTTCTTTCACAGTGTGTTTAACGTATCTAGTGTATTTTTTTTTTCTTGCACTTTTTATTTTCACAAGAATTTGTTCGTTTGGTTGAAAGGTTCGATGTTTAGTGCCCTGATTTAATCTTCCAAGTGTTTTTTCTGATGCTCGTTTAAGCTTTACGTATATGTCTTATTTTATTAAATAGGATATAAACCGGTTTTTTTCCTGTAACTGTATGTATGTTATTATTTAATTCCCTTACAGTTTTATAAATTTCCTCGGCTATTATTGATTCATTTTGTATTTTGAATACTCTACTTGGTTCGGATATTGTGTTATGAGCGCGTTCGACTTGTCCGTTTGAAGTTGATCTATAGACTGGAGTTTCTATCTTTCTTATTCCATATTTTTCACAAATTATTTTTACTGCTGGTGTATTAAGACATTTTTCGTTATCAGTCATTAGTCGGGTACAGTTCGGATAGTTATTCGTAAGAACTTCTTCAATTTTCTCAGACATACGTTCTCTTGAATCAATTTCTCTCAGAGTAATATATTTTGAAAACTTATCTACAGCGACTAAAAATGTTTTATTATCATTGAAATATATGTCCATGTGTATATATCGACCTGGTTCTGTTGGTATGTCAGAATCTCCTAATGTTTCTCTTACTGGGTTTCTTTCGTATTCACCATATAGACAACGTGTACATTTTTTGTTAAAAGTTTTGCATTGTTGCCATATTTCAGGCCAGTAGTAGTTTTCGAGTATCTCTTGTATATTGTTCTTATAGCCTCTGTGTGCTCTATTATGTATTTTTTCGACTATTTCAATTTGTTTTGCTTCTTCTCTAACATTGATTAATTTTGTTGGTGTATATACGAAGTTGACAGTGCAGAAGGTGTTTTTTATGATAGGGCTGAGTGCATACATATATTCCCTGGTTGTAGTATCTTTTTCAATTCTGTAATCAAATTTTGTTCATTCGTGAAGTTTATCGTGTGCCTAACTTTGTTCGAAAATATTGTACGTGCAAGTTCAATTTGAATGGCATATGCATTAAGAGGTTGTTTTACGTGTTTGATATCTCCGTATGAGAGCTTTCAGCTGAATGAGCTGTATCAATGGATGATGTATTTATGCGGTGTCTCGACAAGGCGTCGGCTACTACATTTTGGTGTCCTGGCTTGTATACCAGCTTTGCTGCAAAGTCCTCAATAATGGCTTTCCAACGTTTATGTTTTGGATTGGGACTTTTCAGATATGGCATGAGTTAGAGATTGATGCTCAGAGTAGATAGTGAGGTCTGTTGTACCATAAATATAATTTCTGAGTTTTTGAAGTGCCCAAATAATGGCTAATAATTCTTTTTTGTTCGTAGAGTAATTCTCCTCAATGTTCGACTGAGAAAGAATATGGGTTCTTTCATTTGACTGAGCACTGCTCCAATAGCTATGTTAGAGGCGTCTGTGGCCAGCTCAAATGGTTTATCGTAATTGGGTTGAAAGAGTTCAACTTGTTCTTTTAAGCATTTTTTTAGTTTGTTAAATGCCTGTATAGCGGCGTCGTCTTATTCTATTTTTGTTTTGGCACTTTTATTTTTTCCTATTTGTCCATTGTCTCCTCGTAAATGTACTGTTAATGGCTTAGCTATGCTAGCGTATCCTTGTACGAATTTTCTATAGTATCCTGTCGTGCCTAAGAATCCTCTTAAATCCTTCAGTGTTTGGGGGAGGGAATATTTTTCAATGGCTTTCACTTTTTCCGAATTCGTGGCGATTTTGTTATGTCTAATTATATGACCCAAGTACTCGACTTCTGTTGGAAAGAACTTGGATTTTTCATGCGATACCTTTAACGTTACTTTATTTAATGCATTGAATATAGTTTCTATATGTTTCATATGTTCCTCCAGTGATGAGGAGTAGATTAAAACATCATCTATATAGACGTGTGCAAATTTGCCTATGTATTCTCTTAGGATGTCGTCGACACACCTTTGGAATATGAATGGTGCATTCTTTAGTCCGAGCGGCATGCGTATGAATTCGTATTTTCTGCCGTTTACACAGAAAGCAGTTTTTTCTCTGTCTTCCTTTTTTATTCTTATATGATGGAAGCCTGACTAAGTCTAAAGTTGTAAAATATTTTGCTTATCAAAATTTTGTATCGTCATATTTATATCAGGAGTGATATACCGATCAGTAATTGTATGCGAGTTAAGCTTTTGAAAGTCTATCACCATTCTTTTCTTAGATCGTCCATCTTCGTCTAGACCCTTTTTTGGTACAGTCCATATTGGAGAGTTATATGGGCTATTACTCCTTTGAATGATACCGTCATTTAACAGACTTTCTATTTGCCTATTTACGAAGTCATTATCCGCTACGGGATATGGGTATTGCTTCGTCCAGATGGGTTCATCAGTCTTTGTCCTTATTGTAGCTTCTATAGTCATTGTGAAGGGTAATGGTCCTATGCCATTGTTTTCCTTCATCAATTCGTCAATCCTCTTATAGAGGTCGTTACCTATAGTATAATTAATATTCGTATTTTCTTCTTTTTTATTTATGGTGAAAGTCATATTTCTACCATCTATCGTTGCGTTTAGCATATATATTCCCTTCCATCCTAGTATTAGGTCAAAGTTCCCTATACACTCTAACTCAAAAAAATCTATATCTACTCCAAGAAATTTAATTTTCTGTTTTGTATTTACTATTGATGTTCCATGCATTGAAATATCCTTCATATGTTGTATTTTTTCAACTACATTACATTTTAAAGATTTTCTTACATAATTATGGGTTGCTCCAGTGTCTATTAATACATTATATATTTCTTTGTCGTCACTTAGTATTATGTGGGGCAACCCGCTTACTAGTTTAAATTCTTAACGACTAATTTATTTACAGTACCTGTTTCCACAATAATGCTGTTAGTGTCATCTTCGGTGGTGATGTTGTTATTTCTCATGAGTTTATTTTGTTGAAAATTCCCGCTTGATTCTCGTTGCCGTTTCCATGGTTGATTGTTGTATTGATGACTTGAATTAAAGTGTGTTGGTCGTCGCTGGATTGTGTTACCGGAACTTATATCCATGGGCTCTGGTCGTGGTTGAAAATTGTTGAGCTGTTGTCGTGGTTGTTGGAAAAACTGTTGCCTTGGTTGTTGAGAAACCTGTTAACGTGGTTGTTGGAAAAAATGTTGTCGTGCTTGTTGTTGGGGAAATTGTTGTCGTGGTCGTTGTGAATCATATGACAACTTTAAATTTTGGTGTTTGCTGTCATGATCAATAGTACGGGCAATGGTGTATGCATGTTCCAAATCTTGGGGAGAATTTGAGTATAGTATACATATTTGAGTATAGTTTATACATATTATTTACTTTTGCTATGAATACTCTGACAGAATCTTCTTTTGCTTGAACTGTCATAGCGTCAATAGCTTCTTGGTCATAGCCGGACTTTGGAATTTTTGATATTATTAAGCTCAGATTTTTATTTATTTCGTCATGGAATTCCTGTAGCGTCTTCCTTCCTTGGTAGCATCGTTTCATTTCTTCTTGTAGAACGTACAAAGGGCGTGTATCCACGTATATATAGTCTAGTCTGGCTCTGATGGCATCAAAATTGAAAATAGTGCCATGGTTAGCTAGAACTTGAGCGGCTGCTCCTTGTATTTTGGTCTTCACAATTTGAAGAGCTTGCGAATAGATACTTGTGTGTTTCAGAGGTTCGATGCTATCCATCATACGAGATGTGTCATCTCTCCATACTCTGTATTTGGTTATTTCGCCATCAAATGTGGGAAGTGACTTGAATACTTCAAGTTTAACCTCATTCACATTGGTTATTCTTGTTGATATTGCTTCTAATGGTGCGGGACGAGGATGATTTATAAGGGAGTTGACTCTGTGCTGCTGGATTTGTGTTTTTAGTGCATTTACCTCGATTGTGTGTTCCTGTACTAATGTTTGAATTGTGGCTTGTAATGTTGCCATTTGTTGTACGAGCACATTGATTTCTACGTTGTTCGCCATGCTAATAGATGTTTCTTCAATTTCTTTCACAGGACGTAATTTGTCGAATTCACTGACTCTTGTTTTTTTCGGCATTGATTTATACCCGTTCTTTTTTTGAAAAAAACTCCGTCACTCCTCGCTTTTAATATTTCTTATAATAGAAACTATTTTTCTTCTATGAAAAAAAATATTCACTTATTTCTTCTATAAGTTTATTCTTGTTCTTCCTACGAAGAATTTTTATTCTCGTCCTTGCTGCGACAAGGATTTCGGTTGGTCCGTTCGTTCAAAGGATAAATTTAATTATCCTCCTGGCAGGATCGCCAATTGAAGATTTTACCTTTTGTGAGTTAAAAAATTTTTTTTTTATTCGACGCGATGCGTCTTTCTTTATTAATTATATTTTTTTAACTAACTTAATGCTACCATTTTCCTTCTTAAATACTCAAAATTATCCTAGTGTTTCTTTGTTTAAAAGAAATCCAAGCCATGTTATCAGTAGGCGTTAGTCTCTGATATCATGTTTGGTGATAATATTTTATAATCTTTTATTCTTTGTTTTATAGCTTACATTTATAATTTTGACCTTATCCTATCTTATCCTATGGAAAATATATTTTGGTCTTTTTTATCTTATATGAAATTACTTAGTTTAGGAAAATGTGTTTAGTGATTAAATTTATATTTATCAATATAATATATTCTTATCGTCTATGGAAAATTACACCATGGAAAATTACTTGGTTTAGGAAAATGTGTTTAGTGATTATATTTATCAATATAATATATTCTTATCGTCTATGGAAAATTACACCATGGAAAATTACTTGGTTTAGGAAAATGTGTTTAGTGATTATATTTACATTTATTAATATAATATATAAAATATAATTCACATGACGTCGTTCGCTCGGTCGCTAACTCGCGTTACAACTCCATACACTGGTGCGTGCAATACCCCTAAACACGGAATATTTTTCTGACTGAAAACGCCTGTATAGAGCATTGGCAACGTTTCTACTCTACCTGGACATATTGAAGGCCAGATCTAAGAAGGCAACGATCTCGCGGGAAGTTACTTACGAGATGATATGCAGATCGAAAAATACGTTGTACAGCAGGTTATCCAGATGAATATGTTGAATACAGTGAACTCGCGAAAACGTAATATCCAGAATCGTGAACATCCAGAAACACTTTTTATTTAACATTAACTACTCTATAACGTGAACAAACATTGAAAGTTTTAAAACGTGAACAAATTTGTTCTGAGATTTTTTTTGTTTACATTAATTTTATTAATTTTGAGAGGCCCCAAATTATGCAATGAAAGGATCTAAAAGCGATATACATAGTTTTATTTGCAAATGGTTGATTTTTGTGGTCAGACTAATAACACAAATTATGTATTACCCAACAAACTTAGGTTTTAAAAATTTTAAATTGGACTTTTCGGGTTAAAGCGTTGTTAGGTTATGACTAGATTTGGATGTTTTTGAACTAGTAACAATAAATTGATAAAAAAAATTAAATTCGTTAGAAAATAATTGAAACATATTCAATCGAAAACGTGAACAAAATCGAAAACATGAACACCCTTGGTAAAAATTAGTTCACGTTTCCGCAAGTTCACTGTATTTCGAAAAATTCTCCACTAATATCTCTGAATGTATTCCTAGATGGCAATGGTCTCCTAAAAGTCCGTGGGCGAACAGAGCATCTCAGCTGCCATAGGGACGTTACTGTTTTGCCAAAGGACCATAACATAACCTTTTTAATCGTTAAATATGAACACGAACGCCACCATCACATTTCCCATGAAACGGTAGTCAACAACCTTAAAAGTCAGTTCTATATACCAAGACTTCGCGCATTATATGGGAAGATACGAAATAACTGCCAGAGGTGTAAAACCCAGGCAGCCTTACCAATAATTCCGCAGATGTCATTGCTACCAAGGGCCAGGCTTGGAGTATTTGAGAGGCCTTTTACGTACACCGGCATAGACTATTTTGGACCCATACCCGTGTCAGTTGGAAGAAGATCCGAAAAAAGATGGGGCGTAATCTTCACCTGTTTAACTACACGCGCGCTACACATAGAAGTGGCACATGGCCTCGACACTGGTTCTTGTATAATGTGTCTCAGGAACTTTATATACACTAAAAATGGCACCAACTTTAAGGCTACAGAGAGGATCCTGCGTGAAGAGCTTCATAAAATAGACAACACTGAATTTGTGAAAACGTTTGATGAGATAAAATGGCTCTTCAACCCGCCAGCGGCCCCTCGCATGGGTGGTGCCTGGGAGAGACTGGTCCGTTAAAACGGTTCTATATAACTCACATCCTAAAATCAGCTTTAATTACGAGACGCTCAGAAGTGCGGTAATCAAGGTAGAGTTTATAATAAACTCCAGACCCCTGACATTCGTCTCCCTAGAGTCATGTGACGACGAGGCTATTACGCCCAATCATATGCTACTCGGTTCAGCCACGGGTTACAAGCCCATATGTTTGGAGAACATGAACGTAAGGCAGAGGTGGTATAGGATACAAGAATTCGCAAATAAATTTTTGCGCCGGTGGATAAGAGAATATACCCCCACTCTAACGCGTAGAAGTAAATGGTTCTTTAAACAAAAGCCGATAATCAAGGAGGATGTGGTTCTTGTTGTCGACGAGAATATGCTAAGGAACTGCTGGTTGAAAGGCATTGTCAGTTTTAGCAAAAGATGGCCAGGTACGACGTGCTGTGATTAAGACAAAAATCGGTATCCTACAGCGACCAGCAGGCAAGTTAGCGGTTGTGGATGTCGGTAATAGTGCAAGTAAGCTCGAGGACATTTTATTCGCTTATGGAGGGGGGAATGTTACCGCCGGGGAACTTAAAGCTCCGCCGATTGTAATCCCAACGTCGTACTCTGAGCGTGTTGGTTTTTGTTGAAACATACAAGGCAGTTAGTCGCAAGAAAAGAGGCCGAACAGAAGTACAAATGTTGAAGCTCTACGCAAATTCTAATTATAACTAAAACAAAGTTTATTTGATTTGCATCTGTATTTTATTATTTTATTAATAAACGTGAATTAAATCTCTACAAGTTTGTTGTTGCGTTCACTACAGTGCTCTCAGAAATTTCTCCTCGGCTGCGATAACAAAAGTTGTTCATTCGTATAGGGGCTGCCTGCTCCTATTTAACTATTTTTTTCTAAAATGTATGTATTATTGTCCAATTACTTTTTGTAAAACATTTGAAGTCGATAGATGTTATAGTTTCCGAGATATAGCGTATCAAAAATGTTACAAAAACTGTTAATTTGAATGGGGGTTGCTCCTCTCCCTGCACTAATCCAAAAAATTGGTTTTTCAAAATGTAAGTACATATTATTGTAATGTCACTTGTAAAACATTTGACAAAATTTATGCGATTGTAGGGAGAATACCACTTCCTCTGCTCCTATATGAAAAATTTTTCTAATTTAGGTCCCTATCTTCAAAGTATCCGTGCTAAGAGTGGCTGTATTTACTGAGATACAAAGGGATATGGATTTGGTTATAAAAAAATGGGCTATTTTGGAGTCTCGCTTGTATCTCGGTCAATAAAAAACCCAATTTGCTGATTTTATATAGCGATTAAATCAGATTTATTTCTAATTGTTTTCTAAGCGACTTTTTTAAAGGTCTGGAAACTTGATTTAAAAAAAAAACACAGACGGTCAGACATGGCTTTATCAACTTACCTTTCTATAAGAATCCAATATATATGTACTTAATCGGTTCTAAAATAAATATTGTAAAAACTAAAAATGGAATGACAAACTCATATATATCCTTATCGCTATGTGAAGGGTATAAAAACGATGAATTCTAAATTTAAAAAATGTAAATCGTTATTTTTTAACAAAAAAATTATATGTTCCCAACAAAAATTTAGAAGTAATTTTCTTACTTTTTAGTTACTATTACATACCGTCTGTATAACTTAGCAGTTGTTAGATAATGAGTTTTTAAGTTAAAAACTTAGGCTCGTATCAAAAAAAAAAATTTAATTTAACAAAGGTTTTTAAAACGAAATTTTCATGCAAAATCAGTATTTGAAGTCTACTTTAAATTTAAATTTTTTTTTGCATACGACCCTTAAATATTTGTGAGTCTCCCTGGAAAAGGTTTTAGAACATTTATTTGAAAACTTTAAAGGCAATTTCGATTAAAAATATAAATAAAAATCAAGTTGAACTATCTTTTTATTAAATTGGTTTTAATCTTGAATTTGTATAAGTAAAAAAAAAGAAAAAAATAAAAGGTAAGCGAAAAAAACAGCGATACTAATGTATGTATGTGTATTCTAATGTTTTTATTTCTTTGCAGGAAAAAATATCAACGAAAGGATCCAAATCCGGAAGCAACAACATCCTGGGAATTTGGAAAACGTTAAGCCGTAGAAGTTGTAAAAGCTAGAAAATTCTTATTAAAAGGTAAGTGAAAAATCAGCAGCACGCATAAATATGTGTTTGTAAATATAGTATGTATTTTTTCTTTTAAGCATTCAAGTTGGTTTATACAGCAACCTTATCCCGGATTTTAACCGTATCATTCTCGCTTAGAATTTAAAAATAGTGAAAGTTAAAATACAAGAATAAATTTAAATACAAAATATTTTTATTATACGAAAATTGCGTTTTATTTCAAAAGTATACCGTCAGCTTTGACCAGTATATACATCAATTGTGATCGCTTATCTGTGACTAGTCAACTGTGACTGATATATATGTATGTCATCGTTGATTGGTAAAAATCAGAAGAGTAAGCAGTTTAGATATATGCTTTTTAGTCAATACAATCTAAAGGTGCGGGGAAGTCTCAAGATCACACGTACACAAAAGTGTCGGTAAAATTTTTCATATCGGCTTTAGGCAAATGGTGGAAAATAATAACCGATATTTTTATCATCAGGTACAATCATATGACCGGTCAAATGACCGTTACTGTTCTTGTAGGTCCACTTATTATTTACTGAATTGATGCTTAATTGTAAAAAATTTGATAAAAATTGCTTATCACAATAAATCTGAAGCAAAATATAGAATTTGTATTTTTTATTAACCACAAATAATAATATAATTACGTTTGTTTAAATTTTTTATACCCTTAACATGTTGAGATGAATTTTATTTGAGGTAACTTATCAAGTTCCATGTTTTATTACCTTGCAATGCTTTCATCTCGTCTCTCATAGTATTTGATTATTTTGCGCTATCAGGTCTTGATTGGGCCTCAATATAACTTATTGGATCCCTATCAGTACAAATTTTATATCCGTACTTTTTGGGTGGTATACCTTTGTTTGTTCTTGAGGAAGTTCTAGGCGTATGATTTAACTAATTCTGTGTTTCAGAATCAGATGAAAACTCTTCTACCGATGAAAATCCGTGAGAAACATATGTGCTGACCGTGTCAAAATCATCTGTTTCTTCTCGTGTTTGCGGTGAGACGATTTCGGTTTCAGGGCTGAAAAACGAAAAACTTACGGCTTCGGCGGATAATTCATTGACACACCCGGAAATTTTATGCGAAATTAAATCGGTGGTTTCTAAAAATTAAACATCGCGACTGATAACGACCTTACCAGTACTACAATTCAGCAAACGGAACGCTTTCGATTCTTTAGCATAAGCAAATAAACAACATTTTACAGCAACATCATCTAATTTTTTGCGCTTTTGCCTGCTGATATGCGCATACGCAACAGCACCAATAATACGAACGTGGCTTAAATTTGGAGCCTTACCAAACCATAACTCGAATTGTGTTTTGCTGAGTGCAGAAGATATTAAGCGGTTCTGGATGTAATTTGAGTTGTTGACGGCTTCTGCCCAAAACTTGATGTTAATATCTGCATCATACAGCATACACCTGGCCATCTCTACCAAACTTCGATTTTTCCTTTCGGCAGTACCGTTTTGCTCGGGAGTACAAACGCACGTCAGTTGATGAATAATGCTCTTATTCTTCAAGTATTTTTGCAACTTATTGCTTACAAATTCTCCACCACGATCGTTTCTAAGAAATTTACCGGCTTACTATACCGATTTTCCTTATATTCAACAAATTTCTTTATTTATCGAATGCCAAATTTTTCGATGCAACAAAAAAAAAAACAGTGCAATATTGGCCATAGTCATCAATAAGTGTAATAAAATAACGGTTACCACCAGGGTATTGATTTTGCATAGGGAATGGATTTCTTGTAAGCTTAGCTCTTAAATACACTTTACAGAGTAAAAGTGCAATTACATTTGCTTATGTCTATACCACCTTTTAATTGCTTTGCTTTACAGTCACCTTAATGGAATTAATATTTCTGTGGCCAAAACGGCGGTGCCAACCGTCAATCACTTTTACAACTTGTTATTTTATTTTCCTTATGATAATAGTTGAGGACAAAAAACTATTGTTCAACGATGCTTTTGCATAAACATGGCCTTTTTTACAAATTAAGCAACCATCTGGCTTAAACCTAACATCGAAACCTCCGCAAGTTAATTTCCGAACAGATAAACTCCCATCTAATTTGGACACATACAGCACATTTTAAACAAGATTTTCATTACCTTCACAAAATAGTTTACCATCATCTGTACTTGCTTTTAATTCAACTCTTCTAGCCAAATATATTGTGTCAGTTTGTTGCTTATTCAAATTAACAAAATATTTTTTATTACAGCACATATGGCTTATTGCAGCTGAATCTATGAACCAATCACCATTTGTTTTATCTTTTGTTACACCAAAACAAATGTTAACGCTGTTATCCTTCACAATATTAGGACGGTTGTCATTTGCTTTTTGTAAATTTTTATTTGGGCAATTTCTCTTAAAATGACCTGGCTTGTTACAAATAAAACATTTTAATACAAACTTCTTCTTTTGAGCTTTAAATGCATTCTTTTAAATTCCTGAGGTAGCTTCTCCGTTACCAAATCAAGTGTAAGGTCAGGGTTGTAATATTCCGGCAAAGTACCCAACAAAAATGCAACAGCTTATGCGCCTCTATAACTTCACCCAAGCCTCGTAAACGGTCAACAATTGTTAAAAAATTATTGATGTGGTCTACCATGGACTTATCATTAACTAGCCGCATCGACGAAATTTGTCTTAAAAGACTTACTTTGTTGGTTATGTTTAACTTTTCATGGTGTTTCTTTAATGTGTCCCAAAACTGTTTGCCGTTTGCAGTTGCTTTATTGGGTCCTTCTGTGATTCTTCCACAGCCAAACCAACAACAACATCCCACAACTCCCTCTTTTCTAGCAGCAACTCCATGTTAAATTTCCAAACATGATATTAACTGTTTGAAAGTTTACGAAACTGTGCACTAACAGTATAAATATTTTAAAAATTTTCTTATTTAAATCAAAAAAATATTATGCGCGAATCTGGGCACATAGCCTGTTGAGTTGAATTTTATTAACGAATGAAAAAATTAAAATAGATACAAGAAAAGGTGGTATAAACCACAGAGTTGCAACATTAATATTTTACATTAAAGTATTTAAAGACGTAATAATTATTTTACAAGTATACAATACAAATATACTTACTAACAAAACATTAGTGATAAGAGTTCGAGTCGTTAAATACCATACAAGAACAGTAACGGCCATTTGACTGGTTATATGACTGCCACTGATAATGGAAATATCGGTCATTATTTTCTATCATTTTCTTAAGGGCGATGTGAAAAACTACCGAAACTTTTGTGTACATCTGATTTTGCATCTTCCTCGCAACTTTTGATTTCACAGACTAAAAACCATATATATATCTTAACTGCTTACTCTGCTGATGTATGTATATGTCAGTCACAGTTGCCTAGTCACACTTGACCAATATATATGTAGGTCACAGATGACCGATCACAATTGATAAATATACCGGTCAAAGCTGGCAGGTATACTTTTGAAATAAAACGCAAAAAATATTTTTTATATGAATTTATTATTGTTTTTTTGAATACACTATTTATAAATTTTAAAGGAAAATGATGCGATTTAATCCGGGAGCATGATGCTTTTCTTTGTATAAACCAACTTGTATGCTGAAACGAAAAAATATAATATTTACATATGCATATGCGTTCTGCTAATTTTTTACTTACCTTTTATTAAAAATGTTCTTTATTTTACAACTTTGCACCTTCACATTTTCTAAATTCCCAGGATGTTAATGCTTCCGGGATTAGGATCCCTCCGTCGATATTTTTCCTACAAAGAAAAAAAATATATTAAAGAAACACACATATATTCGTATATTTGACTATTTCGCTTACTTTTTATCTATTCTTTTTTATTATTTTAACAAATTCAAAATTCAAACTATTAATTTATTAAAAATACAATTTAACTTTATTTTTATTCATTTATTTATATTATTTTATTGAAATCGCTTTTATACTTCACAAATAGATGTGAAATTCTTTAAATACTAATCAGAAGTTTATTTTTCCAAACTTCTATTCATAACCATTTTCAAATTAAAAATTCTAATAATAATAAATCAATAATATCAAAGCTAACTTAAACATAATTCAGTAAAACATATAGTTGATCATAAAGTATATTATCCACGCGGCCAATCCAAATTAATTCAGGCATAACATTAAACTCGACTTCATAATTTTCTTCTTCAGCATGAAAAATAGTTTTAAGGCAACCAATGGGAGCGACTTCTTTTTGACCAATTCCGACAAAAGCTCGGGAAGTGTGACCACATTTTGGTTTTCCAATTTCGTGGTATATTTTCTCTTTCGATAAATAACGCAGCTACCTGTATCTATCAATGCTTTAAATTGATTGGAGTTAATTTGCACCATAACAATAGGGTCGTTTTTTGGACTAGATATAATATTTAAATTAGAAACATTTCTATTTTTATCAAAATCTTTATATACTACTGCAGAACTAGGGAAATGTTTTGAAATATGACCAAATACATTACACTTAAAGCATTTCACACCTTGATTTGCATATGGACATTTATTAGCACCATGGCCACTTAAAGCATCTTGGTTGATATTGATTGTTAGCTTTTGAAATTTTAAGACGGTCATACTACGTAAACTTAATTTTAAGTTGATCAAGGCTTGTAGCTCCAAAAAATATAATTTTATCAACTGATTGGTCTTGAACTCCGTTAACAATATAAGCAATTACAGATTAAACATCCAATTCAATTGAATCTGCTAGTTTGGTCATTCTATAGAAATAACTTCTCCAAGACTCGGTAGTTAGTTTCTTTGTATTTCGAAGTTTGTCATGTATATCTTTGCAATTAACTTGTAAGCGAAATTCGTTTATCAATTCGGTTTTAAATGCCTCCCAGGAAAAAATATTCCTTTGTTTAAAAATATAAGCCTTGGCCGCCCCCCTTTGTTGTTTTCGTGCATAAATTAGAGTTTTTTGATTCGACCATTTACACATCTTCACCATATCATCTATTGCAAACAACCAATACTCTACCGATACGTCAAAATCTTTGCCACTGAATGTATCTATAACGCCTTCAATGTCCTTAAAACTTAAAAAATTATTAAATACTCTTGCTGTGCTGGTTACTGGTTCTGATTGGTTCTCTATTTCTTGTCTATTTGGTACGCTTTCATATCCTACTTCTTCCACAGGATCCTCTTCATCTTCCGCATTTTCCGATTATTTCGCCACAATATTCATTAACCGAAACTTCAAAACAGCTTTTGATTCAATTACTGATTCGTTTCGTTTTTCTAATTAATATCTTAGTTTACTCACCGACATCTTATCGACCATAGATATCAATAAATTCCCGTTCTCCATATTTTTTCGTCTTTATATTCTTCTTTAACTCTTTTTTTATCTCGTCTTTAACTCGTCGTTGTTTATACGTTTTGTTAAGTTGAGCCCCCAAATGTGAAATTCTTTAAATATTAATCAGAAGTTTATTTTTCCAAACTTCTATTCATAACCATTTTCAAATTAAAAATTCTAAAAACATTCAATCAACAATATCGAAGCCTACTCAAACATAATTCAGTAAAACATATAGTTGATCATAAAGTATATTATCCACATAGATGCAATAAACGTCTTAAATTTTTTTACTTCAAAAAATGGAGCTCCGTCTCTGCTCTAAATAATTATATCAACGATCATGGCGCAAGTGGCTGGCATAATGCAAAAAATGCAGTTGATTTCCGAGACGCATATGACATTTAGAAGCAATTAAAAAATTTTAGATTATTTTTACGATTCGAAGGAACTCAGAGATGGATCACGTGGTGGCTCGGCTATAATAATCATATCGAGAATCAAACTACAATGGTTGGGTGGTCTCTCCGAATGTTTTATACAAGCAGCAAACATCTGCGTTGATGAATTTTTCCACGGCCAAGTTATTTCGTCAGTGTTTTTTTCACCCAGATTCTTTACAACAAAGGTCAGTTCAACAGTTTTTACAAATCTTTAGGTCCACGCATCATAGCTGCTGGAGACTATAGCGCTAAGCATACGTACTAAGGCTCTCGCCTTATTAGTCCCAGGGGTCGTGTTTATATGATTCCGTATCTGAAATGGGACTTTGCGTTATTTCATCTGGACAACCAACCTATTGGCCAACTGTTTACAATAAAATTCTAGACGTTATCGGTCTTGGCGTAACAAAAGGTATATCCCCGGAACTTACCGAAACTCAAGCCTCTTTGGATTTATCTTCAGACCACTCTCCCACTATAATCACTATTTGCAGTCCTCAACAAATTTTAACTAGTGATATTTTTTTATTTATAAAAGTAAATTGGTTAAAATACAAAAAATTTGTCAGTACCCGCTGTTAGGAAAACCAACCGCTACAAACTCCCGCAGACATCGATGATTGTCCAAACAGCCTTAATTAGAACATAAAAAAAGCCGTTGGTCATGCTTCTTCTTACTATCGTCAGACTAAATACAACAAAAATTTTTCAGCCGATGTGCAACAGCTTCTATCTGAAAAAAGAAGATCCCGAAGAGAATGGTCAAAGCACAGATCACCCCAACTTAAAGTCAAGTTGAACGAATGTACAAACCAATTGAAAAATTTACTAAAGGTGTACAGAGTGGTCCAGACTAGAATTCTCAAGAGAATTATTCACTATAACGATCAGCTTAATATCTTAAAAGACCCGTTATCGCAAAACCACCACTACGTAATCTGAGAGGATATTGGGCAAGAAATGATAAAGAAAAATGTAATCTGATTGCAAGATCCAAAACCATGCATTGGCATGAGTAAATTACCGCCTTTTTTGCCTAAATGTCTTATGGAAATACGTTTCCAACTTTTAGATGTCGTAGGGGCTATCAATAATTTAAATGCTAAAAAAGCTTCTGGCTTTGATGAAATTAGCAACAAAATGCTTATTGATCTGCCCTGCACAGCTCGAACATTTCCTGCCAGTATTGAAAGTTGCCTTGGAAAAGATGATTCCTAAGCCGGGAAAAGATCCTTCTAAAGTGGAGTCTTAAAGGCCTATAAGTCTTCTACTAACTGTGTCCAAATTGTTCAAGGAATTTCTTAAGAACCAGCTTATTCCGATCCTTCATGACAACAACTGCATTCCAAATCACCAAGTTGGACTTAGAAGTCAACATTGGTACAGGTTATAAGAAAAGCCTTTGAGGAAAAGCAATACTGCTCCGCGCTCTTAATAGATGTCTCTTAAGCCTTTCCCAGCAAAAACTGCTGCTTCGCTGTAGGTAGGTTTGTAAGGGAATATCAAGACAGCAAAGCTTACAAACCTGCTTACGTATGGCATGATATTTGTTCGCGATGTCCCACTTAGTTGCATTTCATGTTAAGTGCTTATTTCGGCGCTATAAATATTCTGTTAATTCATGTTGTTTTGGTGCTTCTTTAGCTGTTTAAATTTATTGCGTCATCGAAATAAATGTTTTGCCGTGTTATTATGTTCGTTACTTGACGAAGAAGTAGTTTTTTTTTACTCACTGCCTTACAATAGTGCTTCTTAGTATGCACTTGAGTAAGCGAGTGTGTAAAACGGTAAAAGTTTTACATTTGCTGCCATACGCTATTGCATTTAATAAGGGAATAGATAAGAGCTTGCTGCGAAGCGCATTAGTATACTAGAAAAAGTATGTACTGCTTACAAAATCTCGATTATTTGTTGCTGGGTTGATAATGTATGGCATGAAGCCCTGTTAAAGAAGTTAAAGCTGAACTTACCAGTGAATATTTTTAACCTTTTGAAAAAGTACATAATTGGCCGACAATTTATGATAAGAGAAGGAAAATGCTTAACCAATAGTGGCGGGAATACCTTAAGAGATTATATTAGGTCCCATTCTATAGTTTCTTTACACATCAGATATGCCCACAAATAATTTTAATTATGCGTCGAAATTTGCTGATAATACCGCCTGTCTCAATAATCATAAAGACCCTAAAGAGGCCTCAAAACAACTTAAACATCACGTATCCCAAGTAGAGAAATCAGCAAAGTTATGGGGTATTAAAATAAATGAACAAAAATGCACCCACGCTACTTTTATTTTACGCCACGAAACGTGCTTCCCAATTCTTATTAACAACCATACGGTCACCAACTAACCAGACCTGTCCAAAATGACATATTAAAATTTGCTTAAGTGTCCTGCTGGGTTTAAAACTATAATCAGAATAGGACAAAAAAATGCTACATCATGCGGGTAAGGGAAAACAGATAGACATTACAATTCTTAAAAAATTAAATAAAAAAAGACAATATTTCGGTCTAAAATTACAAAAAAAATTTTATTATTCTAAGTTAGGAAATAAAAATCAAAAATCCTGTTGCTAAAACGGCCAATTCAGCGGTAAGTCCTGCCGACATATACATTCCCTTAAATGTCAGCATAATTTTTCCCAACGCTGGAGATACAACAGTTTTGTAATAAAGGATTTCCTCTTTGAACAAAGAAATCCTTTCATCCTGCCTCCTTATAATTTTAAAAATGTGACGCACATTTTTAAACTTTAACCAAATAGCAAACGTTTTTATCGAACACAACAGACACGTTAATTTAATGCCAACATTTTTGAATATTTCAAATTCGGTGTTACTCTCGAGCAACGGATAAGCGATTGTTATTAATACATTGATGGTAATCGAATAAAATACATAGAGATGCCAATAGTTTTCGGTGGGCGAATTTCCGAAAATATAAGTGCAGTTTAAAAAATTTTTCACTCCCTACAGCGGATTGCTTCAATTTCAATGCTGCCAAAGTCATCTTTGCTCAATGATGCCAAATTTTAACTAAACAGTTTATGCTTCGAATTTGTTACTTTTTATAGAAAAATGTTTAATAATAATTATTAATTTGGTGTAATTATAATAAAAAAAAACTTAATTGGTGTTTAACACGACACCTATTTGGTAATTATTATATGGGGCTGCTTGGGATTTTACTCGAAGACGAAAATCCTTTTTAGTTTAACTGATTACCCTGTGTGAACGAATTTTTAACTTTCGACAAATTAACTGTGAATACCTTGACCCCCAGCCCAAATAGTTGGCTGACTTTGTCTGCATCGGACAAGTCTGAAAAAACTCTGATTTCTTTTGAACGGAGATATAAAACATTTTCGTAAGATATTTTTGGAAATTTTTCAGGATCAACGTGTCCCTAAGATTTCTGATTGATTTCTAGCAGGCATTGTCCATTTTATTTTTATTTACTTGTGTTTTCTCGGTGCTTTGGTTTGTGTCTTCGCTATAAAATCTGCAAGTGGTCATTATGTTTTTGCCTGTTTTTATTTGTGTTTGAGAATTAAGTATTCTTCCCATGGTGAAATTATATTGACCAGGTAGTGTTACGACCACAGCTGATCTACTATTTTCATGCATAAATCAAGGCTGGGTTGTCAAAGTTGTTTACTTTTACATATCTTTTTTGACACATGGCCAACGAAAACCGCAACAAAAACGATAATTTTATTCACCACAATTTAGTTGTTGTAGAACCACCAACACCTGATGCATTAATTCACCTTGATTCTTACTGTACACAAACGACAAATTAATACATATTAACCAAAAGACGTAGGCAACGGTTCAACTCCAGTTTAAGGTTCAATTATATGAGCCGTTTATTTTGAAAGTGGCATAAGTCACTTTTTTTATTTCTAGATATTTAAAGATATGAAAAGATATCGTTCATTTGCATTTAGGGTTGCCATTAACTCGATTTATTTAAAAAAAGTGACTTATGTCACTTTCAAAATAAACGGCTCATATGTGACTTATCATAACGCCATAACCATAACTGTTGCCATAAAAACCAAAACTCAATTGGTTTCTAAGGTTATGATTATGGCGTAATGGTAAGTCACCTTTAATCAAAAAAAGTGTTGCCCATAAGTTTGGTTCGAACAGCTGTTTACTGTGGTATGGTTAAGTCGTATAAATGAACCTTGCGTTTTGGTTTTTATGGCAACGGTTAAAACTATGGCGTTATGGTAAGTCACATATAATTGAACCTTTAGGGTAAGTTGTCGTACTAATAAGCCCTTTAATAAAGACGTGAATTTAAAGAATATTTGTATAAAACGTAGTAGAAAATAAAAGAGTTAAGTTTTAATG
Organism: Melanophora roralis; assembly: GCA_963583895.1. NCBI lineage: Eukaryota > Metazoa > Arthropoda > Insecta > Diptera > Rhinophoridae > Melanophora > Melanophora roralis. Next base: position 46,147,988 of record OY757188.1, read on the forward strand.
CTTTTTTGGTGTGTATTTTGTCTGTTTAATTTTATTGCCAGCAGAAGTAGCACCTGCTGGATGTTGGTCAAGTTTATTTTTCAAATTTTTTAATTAAAATTAAAAATAAAATTAAATTGTTTATTCAGAAGATTATTTGAATAAAATCTAGTGTAAAATACATTAGTGAAGTTTAAATGTTATTTTGGTGTGTATTTTGTATGTTTGATTTTCTTGCAGGCAGAAGCTGCAAAATTGTTAGTAAATAAAATGACAAATAAAAGGGACAGCAATACATTTTTTTGTTTACTGCTATCTAGCTTACGCCACACATAGGGGTATTTTGCAGCTTGGCAGATAACAAAATTTTGTTTAGGATAGTGAATTTTCAAATCTTTTGCTTAAGATTTGTCGTTTTGGGGCACTGTTAAGTAAATTTGCCTGCAATTTATTAACTTTTGATAGTTTTGAGAGGTTAACAATTAATTTTTTTGTAGCTAAGCAAATATAGATTTTACATTGATTTTTTTTTCTGCGAAAGCCTATATAAGCAATTGCCTTTAAGTTTTATCATAAAAAAAATCATTCGAAATTAAAGAAAGCGTTTTTTTTGTTCACTTTTTGATTAAAAAAATAAAACCAAAAGGTTTTGGATGGCAGTCATTATTCTAAAAATCTTATTCATCACAATAAAACCCGAAATTTCTACTTTCAAAGGGAAAAAAACGATGCGGGTTAATGCGCCATTTTTTTAAGCGATTTTTTTAAGTTTCCCTTTTTTCTGTTTTTTTCGCATCTTGTGTGCTTACATATGAGTAAGAAACTTTTTTGTGGGTCATAAAACGTTTTGATAACTAGTTTTTTTTAATGTTTTTTTATTAAATTATTAGAAGTAAATTAAATTTGATTTTTAATAGGTTAAATTGGGTTTTACACTGACATTGCATGTATAAAGGGGAATGTGCGATGCAGTAGTTTGTACCCACCCCAAAACTGGTAATATATACCTGTGCGACAGCTTTCTTAATGACGCTTTTTTATGCAACAAAATAAATGTACCTGTCTTAAAAACCTTTGAAAATTGTTAAAACAAAATTATTCTTTAAAGAGAAACAAATCTGTGCTTCAAGTACTAATTGTTTTTGCGTATACATGTATATTGTGGTTATTGCACGAAATCGCTTTCAGAACCCTTTTGAAACTACGAGAGATAAATGAAAAAAGTTTATACAAGTTAAGAGTTTCTAACTATAGTACGGGAATGTGAAAATATATGTGTTGAAGAAAAATTGCGAGTTTTAGATAAAAAATTTTGTGAAATTTCAAAATGTCAAGGAGATAGCGACATATCAGCGGTGAAACAGTGTTTATACAGTTTCAGAAAATTCTTTCATATACAATGCACAAGATTTTAATGCATGGATAAATTGCATATTGGGCTGTTATCAGAAGAAGCGGGTGAGGCACGAAACAAACATTTTTGAATTTAAACGCAGAATTTTGCAAGAAAGTTTTCAAGAGTTCAGTGTGAGTAGCACAAGACCAATTCCAAAAATAGCAAAATATATAAAAACAAAATTTTGTGTACAGGGCCGTTACGGGGGGAGGGGATTGGAACATTTCTGTCCCTACCCATAACAGCTTAAAAATTTTACTTTAATAGTATTTGGGCGTAAGTTATCCATTATTTTTATTATATACATTATTTTTGCAAAGTTTTGGGCGGCGACATAAAGTAACGCCGCCAAAAACTTAAACTTTCTCTTACGTTTAAAAATGCATTGTATTGGAAACTTATAAAAATTTAATTTTTCAGAGGTGGTATTAGTTCTTCTAAGGGGAACTTTTTTCTTCTTGGTCCGATTTTTATTATTTTAAATTCTTAAATGCCTATAGTTACAGTACATGCTTAAGCTAAGTTTCATCAATCTAGGAGCACTCAGTAACTTTTAAGAAGCTTTATTATAAAAAATAAAAAGTAATGTCCAGCTTGGATGGCAAAACACACCTATGTGCGCCATAGTAGTACGCTAGTGCTTGCAGAACGTTTTTTGTCTTATCTGGGTGTATCTGTGATACGGTGCCTCAAAGAATTGAAACGAAATAGCATTCACCAGGATCCTCGCCTCACGTGGAAGTCACATATAGATGCGAAGTAGACACAAATGAAACTTAAAACGGCTGAAATTCACTGGCTAATTGGTAGAAACTCTGTGCTACGTCTTGATCGTAACTCTTACTCTACAACTCAATTTTAAAACCAATTTTGTGCTCCAACATTGGAAAAAATTAACGCTGTCAAAATAAAATCTTAAAAATGATAACTGGTGCTCCTTGGTACATTAAAAACAACAACATCCACAAAGATCTACAAGTCCCACTAGTTAAACGCAAAATTCTAAATTATGTGGACAAGTATTCAAATAAGCTCGAAACACATCCAAATCCGCTCGCTCGAAAGATTTTGCAACATAGTGGACACACTCATCTGAAAAGAAGAGATACTATTGCGCTTAGATGAAACTACTGAAATAAATTTTTTTTTTTTTTTTTTTTTTTAATAGTAACCAGCACTCAGGGGATGGCCCCTACACATGCATTGCATTGTGTTGGTATCAGGAAAATAGAACATTTATGGTTATTTATTTAAACTTTTTCTATATATCTTATAATTATGTCTATTTATTCGGCTTAAGTTCATTATTAAAAATGTGATAGCTAAGAATGGAAATTTTTATTAAAAATTAAGTAATTCCGATACTAGCCGAGTGTAATGCATTTTCGAAATCAGCTACGATTTCTCGTCAGCACTTTTTTTATTCGGTACTACCAGGGTTGGGCAGTATTTCAAATAGTTGTATTTGAAATACAAATACGTATTTTGTATTTGTATTTGAAATACCACCTTCTAATGTATTTTGTATTTGAAATACCTAACACTGAAGTATTTTGTATTTCAAATACTTATGATAGCAAAATACATTTTTGCAAAATACATTTTTTTGTTATACAAAAAGTTGTCATAAGAAAATTTTAAAAATGTTACAATTAAAAAAAAAAAAGAATGGAAACTTTGTCTTCGTATTCATTCACGTCTTCGCCTTAGCAAGGCACGCTCTTTTACAGGTCTCACTCATTCAGTTAAAATCAAGAGCTAAGCGGATATTTGGAAATGTGAATGTCAAAAAAAATTAAATTTTGTATAGAATTTAAAATATTTTTGACATTTACACTTTTAAACACATCAAGTAAGATCGCTATATTTGCCTCTGCCGAATCTTATATACCCTTCACATTGCTCTTTTAATATACCCAGCCGAGTTATTTTGTACTGCAAATAATATAATAAAAATACCTTGTGCCAGTTTTAAAGTCCATAGAAAACTTTACAAAACTTTAACGTTCGTATGGAAAATAGAAATAGATGAAGAAGATTTAAGGTCGAGAGTTATAAAAGTTTTCGACATTATTCGTATTAAAAGGTTAATAAACGTTGTTAATTTTTATGGGATCTTCTAGTCCCCCTGCTCCTCTTCAACCTTTTTTTCCAAAATGTAGGTCTTATCATCGAATTACTTTTTGTTGAACACTAAAAGTCGATAGCTGTTATAGTTTCCGAGATATAGCGTATCGAAAATTTCATAAAAATTGTTAATTTGTATAGGAGCTACACTTTCTCCTGCCCCCACTCAAAAAATATTTTCTCTAAAGTGTAGGTCGATAGGTTATAATTTCTAAGATTGGGCGCATTAAATATTTCACAAAATTTGTGCAATTGTAGAGAAAAAACCACTTCCCCTGATCCTATATCAAAGAAACTTTTTGCTTTTGAGGTCCCTATTTTCAGAGTATCCGTGCCAAGTTTTGTGGCAAGAATGACTATATTCACTGAGATAAATAGGGATGTATGCACGGATTTTATCCTAAAAATGGGTTAATTTGATTTTTCATTTATATCTCGGTCAATAGTCAACCGATGGTGCTAATTTTAAATAGCTATTGTCTCCAGGATATTTACAAAAGTTCGACACCAATAACTGGTCCGTATCACTTTCTTTGACTCCGGAAACTTGATTTCAACAGACTGACAGACGGATATGGCTTTATCAACTTCCCTATCCATAAGGATCCAGAATATTAATACTTTATGGGGTCGCATATGGAAAATAAAGAAATTTCAAACGGAATGACAAACTCATATATACCCTTATCACTATGTGAATGGTATACAAAAGAAATTCCTAGGGCGAATTTTTTGGATTCGCCATGACATTACTTTACTTTACTTTTAATTTAATTGGTTTTCACATACAGAGAACCAAGACACATTTAACCAGGTAATATTAAGGGCCCAGCTGATATAAATCAATTTGACATTTTTACGTTATAAAAATTTAATTTTGTATAACATTTTTAATTTTTCTGACATTCTACCGTTCAAACACAAAAAGGAAATGCAGAGGGAGACTTTTTTTAATTCGCCTTGGGTTTACATTGTTGATTGTGCCTTGCAGACAACTGTTTTCATAAAATTAAACACCAGTCTGTTTTTAGCAGGATTTATATATATTTTTCAACAAAAGGCTGCTTATCTGATTAAACTTTTAAAAATCTTGTGTTCATGATTAATGGTTATAAATGTATTTTGTATTTTGTATTTCAAATAAAAGATACTAAAATACTGTATTTTGTATTTGAAATACTCGACTTGAAAGTATTTGGTATTTTGTATTTGAAATACAAGCGGAAGAAGTATTTTGTATTTTGTATTTCAAATACAGCAAAGCATGTATTTTGCCTAACTCTGGGTACTACTGTAAGTTGAATGTTGATTTGTTCTATTTAAACAAACTTTAATTAGAATTTGAATACTGGAATTCTATTCATATTCCTTATTGTTTAGACCGAACTAAATCACATACAACTCTATGTTCTCTTATTCTCATTCTATTTGCATTTATCACTAGTTACTTCTATTATTTATTTTTATTTTCATTTTGCTTTCGGCCATCCATTGGATGACACTAAATTTATTTAATTTTTAAAATGAGAATAAGAGAACATAGAGTTGTATGTGATTTAGTTCGGTCTAAACAATAAGGAATATGAATAGAATTCCAGTATTCAAATCCTAATTAAAGTTTGTTTAAATAGAACAAATCAACATTCAACTTACAGTAGTACCGAATAGAAAGAGTGCTGACGAGAAATCGTAGCTGATTTCTAAGGTTAAATTACTTATTTTAAGTTCACCAAATTCAAGATTTAACAAAAAAAACTATTAAAAAAAAATATATGCTATTATAGATTTTTTGTAATATTTTTATATCACAAATTAAATAAAAAAAACAGCCGCAACTTTAAAATCAAAATTTTTCCTTAGTCTTCTTTTCTGCTTTCAAAAATATGTTTCTAATTCTTGCACAAAAATAAACAGTAAAAAAATCGTCTTTGAATTATTGTGTCGATCATGTACAGCAACCCAAATTCAGTTGCGTATCCCAACGGCTACCTAAACTTTTTAGTTGTCACATTGTTAATTAAAATTGAAAACTTTTAGCAACTTTCAGTTGCCATTTGTAATGCGATTTTGCAACAACCGAACTAAAGTTGGATTGCTTTCCGTAATCGACACATAAATTTATTGAAACGCAAGCACAACTTTCCTGTTTCTTTAAAGTTTTAATCTGGGAACTGATTTAAAAGTAGATATGATTTTGATGAATTTTGAGCTGTGACTGCTTTTGATTGATACGATACATTGAAATATTGTTAAGAACTATTTTTCATACATTCTTCGAAAACAAAAATCCTTAAAGGCGTTTTGCTTCCAGTGAGTTAATTTTGAGTTTACTATTATAAAGTTGGCTAAATATTTCTTTAATGTTAGCAGATGATTTTGGTAAAGTAATTTATTTATAAACAGACCCACATACATAAGTTTAAAAAGCCTGGGTATTTTATTATTTCGTATTATTCTAATTTTGATGAACAAAGAAACAACAAGTATACTGCAATCACCTTTATTAGTTTTTTTGTAAGAAAACAAAAACAGAACTGCAACTATGGTACGTGAAGCTTGCAACAGAATTTGAACTAAAATTCAAATTTTTGTTTGATACTTGCATAATTTCTTAGATTTTTATTACTGAAACGTATGATTGTAATGCTGGTATCAAAGAAAACTGTATTTTGGTACCAGTATCAAGGGAAAAATACTTTTGTATCGGTATCAATACCGGTAACCAAATTTAAACGGTATTGGTTGCCAACCTTGTTAAACGAACAATTTTTTTAAATGCAGAAAAGAAGACTCACAAAAAAAATGATTTGAAATTATGACTACTTTCGATTTATGTGCTGTGCTTCAAAGCATTTTGTTATTGTAACAAAAACAAAGACGCATAAAACGTTCAAGACGATCACTCAATCAGCTTCGAAAAATAGCACATTAGTGTGCGATGTCTTTATTAGTTTAAAATTGTAAAACTTATTATCTTAGCATAGTCCTTATTATTAAATTAATTTTGGTACATCCAGAAACAGACTTAAAATAACTGTGCTTTAATCTGCATACAATTTTTACTTACATATATGTATTTAACTTTTATTTTCAGTTTCAAAAATATTGTGAACCGGTTTTGCACATGGCAGGGTTTTCAGTAGAAGTTCAAAAAACAAAGCATATTGGTCACGCAAAATCTTTGATGGAAAAACTTCATCATCTTCCCGATGTAGTGGTTGTTGCTGGTGGAGATGGTACATCATCGGAGGTTTTAACAGGACTATTAAGACGAAATGAAGAAATATGCCCTATATTATTTTTACCCTTAGGGAAAAAAAGCCAAGCTGCTTTCAGCCTAATACAGAATGGATCAAATAAAGAGAAATGCAAATTTGTGAAGTGTTTAACACAATGTTTGCTTGCTTTAGTTCAGAACCGAATACAACATCGTCCTGCGGTCAAATATGAACTGATTAGTGACAAAGATAAGGAAAACGCCAAGCCAATTTTTGGAATAATAAGTTTTTCTTGGGGCTTATTAAAAGAAATAGAAATAAATGAGGAGAAATATTGGTATTTTGGTGTACTTAAGCATGTAGCATCCGCCATGTATATGTTTTACAACACTAGGTTTAATGAAAACATTTCAGCACACTTAATATCCACGCCACCATGTCCTGGTTGCTCTAAGTGTGATACATTGATGAAAAAAAAAGCTTTGTTTAATATTTCAAAAATGATAAAATCTCCCTTACCCAGCCTACCGTTAAATAATGTAAAAGCAAACACAATGTGCTCATCCGAAAAAACTTATGAAATTTGTGCCAGACAGATAAATATTACATGTAATAAAAATTCAGATTCATTTTTTGAGCTAAACACTACTTTATTTGAAAATAATTGCTCCGAGTTCGATTTTTTGTTAAATATGATAAACAAAACTGAAATTAAGCCATTAAATATTTTCGAAAGTCGTACTGTTAAATTACTACCCCTTCTATCAGAAAAAAATAAAACTTATTACATAGATGGCGAAGAGTACGATGCCCGACCTATTAAAATATCATTTTTACCAAGTGCATTAAAATGCTTCTACTAGCGTATTGCATACATTATTTTAAACTAAAAATGTGAAAGCTAGTTCTTTTTTGGTAGAAAGGCACTAACGGCCTTACAAAAAATAATAGCATGATCACACGGTTATATGAACAAATAGGATGGCTATCGTAATCAAGATTGCGAACCTAGTGTTCAAAAGATTGTTCTGATTTAACTTTAACCGTACCGTTAACTTTAACTATTTATTTTTGTTTTTTTTTTTTGTTATTATTTAAAGTTATATTTTTAGCTATTTGTTTGATGTTTTTTTTCAAATTTTTATACCCTTCACATAGTCATAATTTTTTTATTATCCATTTGCGACCCCATAAAGTATATATATTCTGGATCCTTATCGATAGGGAAGTCGATATAGCCTTGTCCGTCTGTTGAAATCAAGTTTCCGGAGTCAAATAAAGTAATACGGACCAGGTATTTGTGTCAAACTATTACAAATATTCCTGAGAAAACCGGTATTAAAAATCAAGAAAATTGTTTAACTATTGACGGAAATATAAGCGAAAATCAAAAATAACCCATTTTTTTAGGTTAAAACTTGTGTATATATCTAAGTAAATATAATCACTCTTGCCACAAAACTTGACACGGATACTCTGAAGATAGGGACCTAAATAAGGACAAATTTTTTTCAGATGTGATCAGGGGAATTGGTACTTTCCCTACAATTGCACAAGTTTTGTGAAATATTTCAAGCGCCAAATCTTAAAAACTATTACAGCTATCGACTTAAAATGTTCTACAAAAATTAATTGGACAATAAGACCTACACTTTGGAAAAAAAATGTTTGAGTAGGAGCAGGGGAAGGGTTAGTTTCCATACAAGTTAACAAGTTTAATAAAATTTTTGATACGCTAGGTTAGGTTAGGTTAGGTTACGAAGGGTAGTAGCGAGTTCGCCACCTCCACTCGGAGGCCCTTAGGCCCATTGTGAATCCCTTCAGAAGAGTTGAGAAGAAAAGAAGAACAGTAAGTCAAAAGATTCATAGATAAGAGAAAAAGGATAAAGAAGCCAGAGTACCGTCCACAAGATGTCTAAGAAAGTCAGTAGTCCTAGGCTCTGAATCACCTAGCTGCGCAGCCACCCAACCTCCTTAATGAAGCCTATGATGCTCCCCAGCCCATTGCCAGGAACCTCACCAAGTCCATCTAAGAAGCGTCCTCCAAACCACCTCTGTCGGCGAATCTGCAGCCCAGGGCAGTGGCTGAGAAGATGTTCCACCGTCTCTAACACCTCCTCGTCCCCGTATACCCTGCAGAAATCTGGAGAGTTCCTGTCCCATTTATTCGTCCTGTATCTCACATCGCAGTGCCCTGTGAGAGTCCCAATAATGCGCCTCAGAAACCCCCTGCTCTCTTTGAGCAGCAGGTCAGTGCCCATCCTGTCCAGCCTGGGCCATAAAAGCCTGGAGATCCTGCAATCGGCCCTGTCCCTCCAGGTTTGGCCCACCCTGTCCGTTATCCACGTCCCTATCAGTCCATAACAGAAACTCAGTGGTGTCCTCACCGGCTCACAACCAAGTTCAATATTCTGGGCCGATCCCCTCCTCGCCAACTCATCGGCAATCTCGTTCCCGGAAATGTCAAAATAACCCGGAACCCAGCAGAGCCTGACCCTGCGTGTACTCATAATCGCTCTAAGAGCACGTCTGCAGTCGCCCACGAGTCTAGACCTGACAAAATGTCCCTCTAGAGCCTTAAGCGCGCCCTGACTATCAACGTATATTGTTACGTCACCACTCCCACTCGCGTCCTCTCCTATCAATTCCGCGGCCTTCATCACCGCCAGAATTTCTGCCTGGAAGATGCTGCACTCGTCCGGATGTCTATAAGATCTTCCTTCCCCAGTGTCCATTATATAGACACCAGCCCCGGTGCCCACCTCCATCTTCGACCCGTCAGTAAAGACTGCACTCCCCTCATACAGCCTCTCTGTTCCTTTCCATGCCTCCCTATCCGAAAACACTACTCTCGGCAGGATCCCAAAGTCAAGTTCCGCTACCATGTAGTCCGTCACACATGACTGCCCCAGGAGTCGACCATCCGCGACCCTTCCCAAAATACCAGCATGTCCCTCCAGACATACCCCACGCATACCTGACTCACTAAGTCTAAGCAAACTCCTGGCCGCCATTCCAGCAACAAAGTCCCCGATGGGAAGAAGATGCAGAATGATATCTAGTGCTGCCTGTGGTGTACTCTTCCTGGCCCCTGTAATGCCCAGTACCGCACATCTCTGGACCTTAGTCAAGAGTTTTCCTATGTCGCCCCTTTCCAGGGCTCTCCACCATACAAGGCAACCGTACGAAAAAACTGGTCTTACAACGGATGTGTAAATCCAATTAACCATGGCCGGCTGTAACCCCCAGTTTCTACCTATGGCGTTCCTACAGGCATAATAGGCATTGAGAGCCTTTCTTACCCTTTCCTCTGCGTTCGCCCTCCAAGACAACTTGCAATCCAGGACGATGCCCAGAAACCTGGCCCTATCCGCTAGCTCTAGCTGAACCCCGTCAAGCCTTGGCAGTTTAAAGTCTGCCACCTTGTACTTCCTGGTAAAGAGAACTAGCTATGTCTTCACTGGGTTTACACCCAGTCCCTTGTCCCTGGCCCACGTAGACAAGTCGGATAATGCACTCTGCATTACCTCGCTCACAGTGGACAGGAATTTCCCCGCCACCAACACCACGATGTCGTCTGCATAAGCCACAACTTTGATTCCCTTTGAGTCAAGCCGTCCCAATACCCCGTTGACTACCAGAATCCACAGCAGTGGCAACAGTACCCCTCCCTGTGGCGTTCCCCTAACTTTTCAGACGCTCATTTCCCCATTCAGAGTAGATTACTCTGCTACCAAGCGCAGAATAGATCCACTCAATAAGGATACCCTGAACTTCTACTTCCCTGAGTGCGTTCCCAATTGCCTCCATCGAAACATTGTTAAAGGCTCCCTCAATGTCCAAAAACGCGCCCAGTGTGTACTCCATCCTGTACAACCCGCGCTCTATGAACCCCACCACATCATGAAGCGCACTCTCAACAGATTTACCGCTAAGGTAAGCATGCTGAGCATTACTAATGACGTGCGTATCAATCGTGTTCCTAAGATAAAGATCGATCAGCCGTTCTAGCGTCTTCAATAGAAAAGACGATAGACTGATCGGTCTAAAATCCCCAGGCTTCGAGTGGCTGGCCTTTCCAGCCTTGGGTATGAAAATCACCCTCACCTCTCTCCACCTCAAGGGTATGTAACCTAGTGTGATGCTAGCAGCAAACACCCTCGTCAGGAGTAGCAATCCCTGCGTCGAAAGATTCTGTAGCATACACGGGTAGACACCGTCCAGTCCCGGTGACATATAGGGCTGGAAGGTATCAACCGCCCATTTTACCCTATCGATCGTCACAATGTCCCCTGCCACCCCTGTCACATCCGCTATCTCTCCGTGACGTGCAGCCACGCCACCCGATAGCTCCACTGCAGTCGGTACCCTGCACCCTGGGAAGTGTGTACCCCTCAACAATTCAAGTGTCTCCGAGCCAGACTCCGTCCAGGATCCATCCGTTTTCTGAATGTACCCAAGTCCGCTAGGACCCTTGGATAGTATTCTGCTGAATCTTGACATCTCGTTCACGGAGTCGATAGACTCACAGTACATCGCCCATGAATCCTTTTTCGCCCTCCTGAGATCCCTCTTGTACTTATTGAAGGATATCCTATACCTCTCCCAATCCGTATGATCCCTTGTGAGCTTTGCCCTATTGAACAGTCTTCTTAGCATGGTCCGTTGCTCCCTGAGCTCCCTGGTCCACCAGCCTGGCTGTTCCCTCCTGCCCGGAAAAACCTCCGGGCATGCCTGTTCAAAGCTCTCCCTCATCGAAACAGTGAACAAGTTCACCACTCTCTCTAACCCCCTGTGCGAAACCTCAGAAAGTCCACTGTCGCCCATCTTCAACGAAAAGCCCTCCCTGAAGATCTCCCAGTCGGTCCTTTTCGGATTCCTATAGGGGGCCTTCCTGGGGCCCTCGAAATTGAAACTAAAGGTGATTCTGCTATGGTCCGAGAAGGAATAGTCATCCGACACCCTCCATTCCTCTACAAAATCCCTACCTACATTGGTGAGCGTGAGATCTATAACTGCCTCTCTGTCCCTAATCCTGAATGTCGGTGTGTCACCCCTACTACATATATAAAGATAGTTGCCAGTTATGAAATAATACACTGCCTCACCTCTCTTATTTATGTCACTGCTTCCCCATTGAGTGTGATGTGCATTTGCGTCGCAGCCGAGCACCAGATTCCATTTTCGTCCTCTCGCCTGCCCGACCAGCCCTTGCACCTCCGGACCTGGTGGATCCGCAGCCTCATAAGGCAAGTACACCGAGGCCAGTGTCAACGTTGGCTCGCCCTTGGCCTCTCCTAAAACGACGGTTACGTCACCAGGGCTAAAGGGATGAGAAATTTTAAAATTAAGCTCATTCTTTACCAAAATACACGTTCTTACCTTGTCTACCGCAGACGTGACGAACAAGGTGTATCCTCTTGCCCTAAATCCAAGAACCTTATTGTTTCTTCCAATCCATGGTTCCTGGATCAGAGCCACGTCGGCCTGGTGTCTGATGAGGTAGGTTGTCAGTTCGGCTGAGGCTGCTTCACTGTGATGCAGGTTTATTTGCACCACTTCCAGCCTCTTTGGTCTTGTCAGGTTTCGGTAGCCGGAACCTTACACTACCAAGACCGAATTTGACAACCCCCCCTCTCTTTTCCAGGACTTCAAGGGATTTCGCAGTCACTGCAAACCTGAAATCCCTGCCATCATTGCCTTTACAAGCCAGTGAGACTACTTGACTCCATTGGCTTGTGTCTAGCTCATTATTTTGTTTGGCCAAAACTGACAGTATGGTTTCCACCGATCTTACTGGCGGTGGAATCCACCGCTATATCTCGGAAACTATAACAGCTATCGACATCAAATGTTCTACAAAATGTAATTAGACAATAAGACCTGCACTATATCGACATACAATGTTATACAAAAAGTAATTGGACAATAAGGCTTACATTTTGGAAAAAAATATTTGGATATAAGCAGAAAAGATGGCTGGGTATATTAACAAACCTATGTGAAGGGTATATAAGATTCGGTACAGCCAAATATAGCGCTCTTGTTTTGTATTATTCTTGTTAAATTTTTTTAGACGCTAGGTTGGATAAACTGTCAATAGTTTTTATCTAAATTTGAGATGATGGTAAATTCATCACGCTTTGCACAAGATTCGGAATGAACAAACTTTCGCTTTTAAAATTTTGTATCGCAAAGTATGTACATACCTTTATTCATGGTTGAAGTGCGAACCGCGAATGAGAACTGAACAATCTATAACTTTTATTGTCAACTAAATTCAAAATAACGCAACACCACGTTTCATAAGTTTTTAGGGGAAGCAAGATTCGACACAAAATAAAAGCAACTTCAGGTTTTATAATAAAATTTTCAAATATCAATAACCAAGAAATATATAAATGTATGTTAATACAAATTTTTGGTTTTTATTTGGGCTTTTTGGTTTTTATTTGGCTTAGAAATTACTATTTTCTCGTTAATGTTGAAATAAATAAAAAAAATCATATAAATGAATGTTATATAATAGGTAAACTTTAAACTTGCACAACCGTGGATGCCTACCGCAAAATGCAAAAAAATCAAGTGTCGTAGGGCTTTATACATGTATAATATGGTTGGGCTTTAAAATTAGTCTTTTTTATAGACTTCATGAGAAACAGAAGCTTGGAAGTTTTTATGCTCGAAATTGTCAAAATCTGTTGCTAAAAATGACCGTGTGGACCGCAAATTTTAGTGTTTAAGCATAAGTTTCACAACACAAAGCTAAGCAATTATGTTAATACACATGCTGTCAAATTACGCTGTTGTGTTAAATAAGAAGTGGAAATAAGTAAACAATAAATAATAAAAACAGAAAAAATTTAACAAGTTTACGTAAAAGAAAATAAATAAATAAAGAAACATATTACAATAAATTATAAGTCAGAAATAAACGAAAAAGGTTAGTTATAACAAATATCGTCAGTTTTTTATGTTGGCAGTAACCTTCCTCAACGAAAATTTTTAGTTTGTGTCCATGCTCTTTTACGTTACCCTACTCTGAACACAAGCTTGAATACAAAAATTTTTCGTGCCGTCATTCTGTCAACGTTATTGCTTATGTTTAGAAATAAAAAATGCACGTCTAGCCCCAGCGTTAAGTTAGGCCTACTCTTCCTTCTTTTTGCACAGTGCAAAACTCCAGCTAAACACGAACACGATGCTATCCACACACTACACTCTCTTTTACTTAAGTTTACGTTACATTTAATCTGTATTGAACGGTTTCGATTAGTTTTTGGCTTCTCTGCATTTTTCCTCGAAAACAAATTTTTTTGCTTGTTTTATATTTGTCCTAAAAATCTTGTGGTTTTATTTCTTAAAACTCTTGTTGGGTTACTCGTCTGCTATAAAGTTAAATTCTGTTATCATAGCAACCAACATCTCTCTGGCATTATTTCGCTAAAAACATCTATCACTATCTTATAAGATATTCTTAGCAACATGTGTCTAGCAATTTTTCATATAAGCTCAAATTTTTTGATAAGTAAGATCACTTATGAAATCGGCGAAGGTAAGGAAAAAATGATTAAATGTTTTATTAATGTGCTACAGCGAGAACTAAAATGCAGAAGAAATAAATAGAATAAAACAAAATAAAGTTAAATTAAATAATATAAAACATTATAAAAAAATAGAGTAACGTGAAATAACGTAACATAAAATTACATACATCAAATACGGCAAAGGAAATGAGGTAATTTGCTATGATTATTAAAATATCATGGATAGGGTTCTAGAATATTACGCCAATTTATTCATGTTTCTGGCATAATATCGGAAATATTCGGCGATGGAGGCAAAGTTTAAATGTCATTGCCACACTAAACACCCCTGGCGGATGCAAACGCAATTATTTGCGTCAAAAAACTTTTTTACTTTAAAAAATATTAAACACAAAGTTTTTGTTAACTAAAAACCAAAAAGGCAATAGCACACAGTGGGGCCAAACGCAAAAAAAATGGTAATAAATCTGTATCTTCGAAAGTATTTGTCCAATTATAAAATAATGTATAAAACAGTCGTAGAGGAGGACCCAAGGTTTTAGAAAATAAAATTTTGGACTACCCTGTATATACATACGTTGAGCTACAAGGTGCCAAAGTTGACCTCCTCTGGCTTACAAAATATTTCTATGCTTATAAATTTTGCAAATATCAACCGATTTCAATGATTTTTGAATTAATTTGATGAAAATTAAAATCTGAAAAGAAAACATATTCACTCTTTCTTGTTACCTGTTACAGTTTAAAAGATATTTGGGTTTGAAATTTAAAATTGTTGTTTTTGACCTTGACTTTATTTGGTTTTTTGCAAATGTCTGCAATTGTAGTTATGCTAAAAATATTTTAAAAAATATTTTTGTATTTTTAAAAAGTTTGTTAAGCCTACACAAAAAAAATTATTTAATTATCTTTATTCGTCTAGCCGTGAAAAATATTCAAAGTCAAAATTTTCAAGGTGATTCCAAAAATGGCATAATTTTGACAAAAATTGAGCACAATTGATTAACTTTTTTTGCAAATATTTGTTAAAATAATTATTTCTTTCTTAACGTTTTTGAAAAAATCAGGCTTCAAAATATATTAGTAGTATATTTTTGAAAGGATTTAGACGTGCACCCTACGCCAGGCATTGGTCGAAAATATGGATTTTTTCAACGAAATTTCAAATTTATTGGCCGAGAAAAAAAAACGCAAGCTAGTTTTTGAATAATTGGTTCAAAATTAAAATAACCTATCTTTTGAGGTTTCAGTTTTAATTAAGTTATTCACCGCCCGCTTAAAAATGGGGTCACTAGGGTAAATGTTATTAATATAGGCAAATTTTAAGATGCGTGTAATATAATAGCTCAGAAAATAACTTAAAGTTACTTAATTCTTTTTGTTTTTTGTTTAAATAATAAATAACAATATTATTATAAAGTTTTAAAATCCATTACGTTATCATAAATCAACAATGTTTTATTAACTTTCAAACATAAAAAATTTTCACAAAAAAGAACTGTAAATATAATATTTTGGAATTTTTTTAATCTGACCCTTTATTTTTTTTTTCTATAGGTAAAAAATATGATATGCATGCAAATCTCCATCTGTTTACCTTTTCAATGATATATAATATTTGTATATTATTAGTTATTTAATACTATATTAACCGCCCTTAAAACAGCTATCTTGCGTCAAATTTGTTGAAAGTCCATTATTTTTTAGGGTGTGTATGTATATACATACATTAGCTATGGCATAGTGATATATGAAAATTTTTGCAACGAGATTTTAAAGTGCTCCCGGCTTTTATTTTGTTAGACTTGGAAAAAAATACATATGGAAAAAAATGGGGGAGTTTGGTTGTGGGTAAATGGCGCCTCATCGAGGTCAAAGTTCATCGTAAAAGCAAAAAAAATCATAAAATGTCCAATAACTGCCGCGGAGTCGCTCTTAGAGTAGTAGAATGTAAGATTGACCCCCATTAAAATTTCTTCCCCAACATTTTTGTAGAACATACTTACACCCTATCTTCACTCCTTAGGGGGCTTGCCCTACAAAGGGTTAGTTTTTCATAAATTTTACCCCAACCGTTCAAAGGTACGACAAACCCCCATTGATTTTTCCCCTTCGACATTATTGTAGAACATACTAACCTCCTATCTCTGCTCCTTAGGGTACTTCCCCTTCAAAAAAAGATATAGAAATTTGCCTTCTCCTTCTTACTACTTTCAGGGCTACTATGGAGGACTCAAATGTATAATCGACCATTGATTTTTCTCACCTACCTACCCTATCTGCTCCTTTGTTCGTTAGGATACTTCCCTTTAAATAAGTTTTTTTTTAAATTTGACTTCTTGCCTAACTACTTTTGGAGGAGTCAAAAGTACATACCAAACCTCTTTCTCTGCTCTTTAGGGTCCTATGCAAACAAAATTTTATTTCTTTCATTTTTTATTAAATTTAATTCAGTAACAAGTTTTGAGGGTTTTATATTTGTTACTTTAATATTTTTGCAATGAAGTGGATGCTTTTTTCTATTTTCGGCAACTGTAAGCTGTAAGAAATATTTATACGATCGTAGTTGGCTAAGGCAATGAACACTGGCAAATTCCCAGGTGCATCTTTATTGCTTGAACAATTACTGGAAAGAGATCTGCTCTATCTTCCATGCAGACATCACATTTATGAGTTGCAACTGAAGGAAGTGTTTTAAGCCAAATTTTGAAAAATGTCTGGACCTGGGGTGCCAATATTTTCGCGTTTTAAAGATCAGTGGGAAAATATTAAAGATAAACGCTTGTATTCATAATAAATAAAGTAGTCTTATTAAGGGCTTTTTTGACAATAATGCCATAGACATACGTCAAATAGGCGCTTGATAAACCTACTTTAATTTTTATGAATACGGGGGAAAATATATAGTCCTGGTATAAAAGATTATGAAGTTGCAGCAAAAGTTCTAATTTATACCGAATCATTTTGTTTGGCTCAATTAAACGAACAACAACCCAGAGGCGACTACAAGGAATTTTTACAAATCGTTTTGCTGTTCAGTGATGAAAATATTCCCAACTATAGGTTTAGCCAACCAGGACCTACCAGTCATGCTCGATGGATGCGATGGATATGCCTTTATATACTGTGTAAAAATGTTTTTATTCAGAAAATTTCTAGATTTAAGCGAAAATAACTTAACGGACTTCGCGATGTTACTATTTTCATTGTTACACTTTATATTAAAGCTTGGTTCAGTGCCGCCAAAACTGTAGAAGCTCCTTACAATGACTTCAACTTTTTAAAATAGATTATCCATTATGCTTCAATTAATGAGACAGTTTCACGGCAGCTGGTGAAGAGATTCTGTGGACATCTCTGGTATCTTAGTGGTGAAGCTGTTGCTTTTGCATTATTTGATCAAAATGTACCCTTTGATACCGAGTGAAAAATGGCGGATTCAATTCGTGCATTTGAGACAGATATAGAGAAATACGCCGAAGAACTGCCGGACAGTCGCATGGAGGATTCTTACGATAAGGATAGCGTGGCAGAAGAGGGTAGAATGAATGTTTCTCCAGTAAATTTTTGCGACTTGGAAAGTGTTAAAAGAATTTTATTGACACTAAAGGAAGTAAAATATGAGTTCCTGCAGAAAAGTTTGAAACATTATGTTACACCGGACACAGGAAAAGCTTTCACTCTCCTCGGACTGTCAAAAGATTTTCTTGATAGTGATCCAGAAACTTGGGAAAAATATGAAGGTTACCAACAAGCAAAAAATGCGAAAATTGCATGTTGTGAACGATTCTGCCGAAAGAGGTGTAAAACTCATTGAAAACTACAACATTTTGTGCCGCAACGAGGAAGAAAAAATATTTCTACTGCAAGTCGTTGCCGAAAATAGAAAAAAGTATCCACTTCATTGCATAAATAACACAGTGCAACACGAAAAAAAAAACCAATTTCGGACATCACTACGTGAAAGAAGACCAAAAAAGAAAAGACCCGTGTCTCCCAGTTTTACCCAAAGTCATGCACTTTTTTTTGTTATGGGCCCCCAAAGATTTGGGGCCTTGGTGCCATTTTTGCAAAAAGTGATAATTTTCTCAGGCTCATATCTTGCAAACCGTTCGGAATTTTGATTTACTCTTTGAGGCAAAGTTGTAGCCCTTTTTATAAAAAACAAAAATAATGAACATTAAAAAATAAATAATTTTAAATCAAAATCGCAAAAAACTTTAAAAAATTCAAATTTTTTTTACCTTTTTTCCCCTGTTCAGGTCCATAGGTAGCAAACCGTTCAAAACTCAAAGAAACAGTCAACTACAAAAATTTACCTAACATCCCAATAAACAACTTTTTAGAACATATAAACTTCCTGGTAATGATTCTTAACACCGTTTAGGTAGCGCTAAGGTAGCCGCAAAAGTTAAAAATTTGACGAAAATTTTTGAATTTCATTTGTTTTTTATTTTTTTTCAACATTGAGATACTGTGCTGTCTATTAAAAAAAAATAATAAAAAAAATATTCGTTGATGTCCCTGGACTTGCAAATCGCGCTATCTTAAGTTGTGGATCCAAATCGTCGTCCGAATCTGACGCTGATTCAGAACTTATGGTGTCCACAGGCACGTTGCTTCCAGACTGCTTTCCATCATTAGCTTTTTGTTTTTCACATATCTAATTAACATCATAAAGGGTTATCTTGTGACTCCACCAACATACCTAAAATGAATTAGAAAAGAAATCAAAAATAATACAAGACCATGCAACAATAAAATTGATATTACCTCTGCAAGCAATGCGTCGAATTTTTTGCCTTTGTACCGTTTTTCCATGGGCATTGTGGCTTGGTGAAACCGTTCTCCTCGCTCATCGGATTCGGTAGGGAGTTCTTTAATAAAGTCGTCAGAAAAAAAATAAAGAAAATGCAGCTTTAACGTCATCGATATGCCGATTTTCTCAAAATAATGCAGCATTTCTTTCACCCATTCTCTTGCTTGCGGTTCCGCGTCTCGATCCCCGCCACAATGAAGGTTAATCCATGCCATTGAATGATTCTCATCAAGCGATGAATCAAATTTGCTCTTGAATAGCTCTAATGTCAGGGCCATTAAGTACGCCTATTAAATGAAGACAAGTATAAGGGCAGAAAAGAAAACATTAACATGGTGTAAATAGCTATAGTACAACGAGGTGAACAAAAAATCGTTCTAAGTTTACTGCAATAGCTTTTTTAATTTTGTCATCGTTACGCTTTGGGAAAACGCTTTTCAAATAGTCGAATGCGCTTGAACAATTTACAACGGCCACTTCAATGAATTTTTTAACAATTCCTAATTTTATATGGAGCGGTGGCAGCAAAATGTCTTGAGTCTTGTCAATGAAAGGTGCATTCTTAAGTCTATGTTGTTTCATTTGTTCCTGCACACTTCCTCTTTGGCTCCATGAATTACATTGGAATTGATTTACAGGTGAGCGCAAATCCCAATTACAAAGAAAACAAAAGAATTTTGGAAAGCCGCCCTCATCGATGATTCCTTGCAAAATATTGATGACCTTCAAATCACAGCAAATCTTCCATTTATTTTCGTAGAATTTGATTTTTTATTAGTTATTAGTTTTGGTCCATCTCTTCCCTGTTGGGGCTCATAATCGGTATCAAATCGATTTTGATTAGTAACACCACTTGCTGTAGTTATTTCTGTAAATTCTGTCCTACGATCTGGAGTTTGCGGCCTTGGGAATACAAAATTTTCAGGTGCAAGTACTGGTAGTGTTGCTGTTACAGTTGCTTTATAAGTTTTGTTCTTCTCATCATGTCTATTTAATCAAGATGTGTAATAAACGCATGCATAAGGAGTGGTTCCACCATGATCACCTGGGCGATTAATCCAGTTTACCGGCTTACAATATTTCATACTATGTTTGCCTCCATTCAACCATGCTATGAGATTATTATAACATTGGCGACACACTGCGTTAGGTGTGTAATTTTCACCGGTCAAATCTATTTCGTCCAAAAATGACTTATATGCTCTTTTAAATTCACCTGTTAAAAAATTTTTTTCCTTTTGAAATCTTGTAGAATTATTTTTTCTGATTTGATGACCGCAAATGTAGCAAAAGAAATAAATCTTTTTACACTGCATATTGAAATTGTCAGTTGCCAATGTTGTATGCGAATTATGCTGTAGAACTTTCTCTATAATTTTCACCGCTGAGATCTCGCTGACGTCGCGCTGTGTAATGCCTCGATGTGGGAGTCGCATCGCTTTTATATTGTGATCTGCGTTCCTTGATGCGTGTGCGGTCGGTGCGTGATCGCGTGAGCTGTTTACTGAAATCTTAGGTAAATTTTTGTAGTTGATTTCTTGATAAGTTTGGGTGCAATAATTTCTTCTTTTTAAATTTATCCAATTGCTATTTTATTTTGGATTGTCCTTTCTTATTACAAAAATAGGTAGTAGGTACATGGGTAATTAATTGGTGGTATAAACAATCATTATTAAAAGGTAATAGCAAAGCAATAAAAAAAGTATGTACATAATTTAATTAAAGGCCGTTAACGATCATTATTGCGATTTGTGTATGATGTATTTTGTTGTTTAGGGTTTCCTGCAATTTTAAAGTTTGCCTACCTGTTTAGGTTGCAAGACTTTTCGCGGCTATCTCACATGCATATACACATATTTATATGCACAAGAGTTCTCTATTACACATAAGACAGATACAATATATGTAATTAAGGTAATTTGATTAAACGTAAGGAAGAGATAACTTCATAACTACATGTATGTACATACACACATTTTGGGGAAATTTTTAACTTTTGCGGCTACCTAAGCGCTACCTAAACGGTGTTAAGAATCATTCCTAGGAAGTTTATATGTTCTAAAAAGTTGTTTATTGGGATGTTAGGTAAATTTTTGTAGTTGACTGTTTCCTTGAATTTTGAACGGTTTGCTACCTATGGACCTGAACAGGGAAAAAGGTAAAAACAATTTGAATTTTTTAAAGTTTTTTGCGATTTTGATTTAAAATTATTTATTTTTTAATTTTTAATGTTCATTATTTTTGTTCTTTATAAAAAGGGCTACAACTTTGCCTCAAAAAGTAAATCAAAATTCCGAACGGTTTGCAAGATATGAGCCTGAGAAAATTATCACTTTTTGCAAAAATGGCACCAAGGCCCCAAATCTTTGGGGGCCCATAACAAAAAAAGTGCATGACTTTGGGTAAAACTGGGAGACACGGGTCTTTTCTTTTTTGGTCTTCTTTCACGTAGTGGTGTCCGTATATGGTTATTTTTCCATGACTTAAAAAATTACACACAGTGTAAGTTAAGCAATTAAAGTAATAAATATAAAACCCTCAAAACTTGTTACTGAATTAAATTTAATAAAAAATGAAAGATATAAAATTTTGTTTGTGTAGGACCCTAAAGAGCAGAGAAAGAGGTTTGGTATGTACTTTTGACTCCTCCAAAAGTAGTTAGGCAAGAAGTCAAATTTAAAAAAAACTTATTTAAAGGGAAGTATCCTAACGAACAAAGGAGCAGATAGGGTAGGTAGGTGAGAAAAATCAATGGTCGATTATACATTTGAGTCCTCCATAGTAGCCTTGAAAGTAGTAAGAGGGAGAAGGCAATTTTCTATATCTTTTTTTGAAGGGAAAGTACCCTAAGGAGCAGAGATAGGAGGTTAGTATGTTCTACAATAATGTCGAAGGGGAAAAATCAATGGGGGTTTGTCGTACCTTTGAATCCTCAAGAGGCGCTCCAAAACTTGTTAGGACGGTTAGGGTAAAATTTATAAAAAACTAACCCTTTGTAGGGCAAGCCCCCTGAGGAGTGAATATAGGATGTAAGTATGTTCTACAAAAATGTTGGGGAGGAATTTTAATGGAGGTCAATCTTACATTATACTACTCTAGGAGCGACTCCGCGGCAGTTATTGGACATTTTTTGATTTCACGATGAACTTTGACCTCGATGAGGCGCCATTTACCCACAAAACCCATTTTTTGCCATATGTATTTTTTTCCAAGTCTAACAAAAAAATCCGGGAGCACTTCAAAATCTCGTTGCAAAAATTTTCATATATCACTATGCCATAGCTAATGTATATACACACCCTAAAAAATAATGGACTTTCAATAAATTTGACGCAAGATAGCTGTTTTAAGGGCGGTTAATATAGTATTAAATAAGTAATAATATACAAATATTATATATCATTGAAAAGGTAAACAGATGGAGATTTGCATGCATATCATATTTTTTACCTAAAGAAAAAAAAATAAGGGGTCAGATTAAAAAAATTCCAAAATATTATATTTACAGTTTTTTTTGTGAAAATTTTTTATATATGAAAGTTATTAAAATATTGTTGATTTATGATAACGTAATGGATTTTAAAACTTTATAATAATATTATTTTATTTATTATTTAAACAAAAAACAAAAAGAATTTAGTAAACTTAAAGTTATTTTCTGAGCTATTATATTACACACATCTTTAAATTTGCCTATATTAATAACATTTACCCTCGTGACCCCATTTTTAAGCGGGCAGTGAATAACTTAATTAAAACTGAAACCTCAAAAGATAAGTTATTTTAGTTTTGAACCAATTTTTCAAAAACTAGCTTGCGTTTTTTTTCTCGGCCAATAAATTTGAAATTTCGTTGAAAAAATCCATATTTTCGACCAATGCCTGGCGTAGGGTGCACATCTAAATCCTTTCAAAAATATACTACTAATATATTTTGAAGCCTGATTTTTTCAAAAACGTTAAGAAAGAAATAATTATTTTAACAAATATTTGCAAAAAAAGTTAATCAATTGTGCTCAATTTTTGTCAAAATTATGCCATTTTTGGAATCACCTTGAAAATTTTGACTTTGAATATTTTTCACGGCTAGACGAATAAAGATAATTTTTTTTTTTTTTTATTTTTTTTTTTTTTTTTTCATATATTTATTATTGAATCTTCGCCTGTGGCGAACTAACAATAAGTGTTCAAATCTTAAAACTAGGTAGTTAATATAAGTCCAGCCAGTGCCAGACTAAAATTTAAGTTCTCATATTAATTATCAAGCTTCATATAAGCGCAATAGTATCCCTCCTTTTCAGGCGGGTGTGCCCACTATGTTGCAGGATGTTTCGGGCGAGTGGATTTGGGTGAGCTTCCAGCTTATTTAAATACTTGTCCACATAGTTCAGGATTTCGCATTTAACTAGTGGAACTTGTAGATCCTTGTGGATGTTGCTGTTTTTAACATACCAAGGAGCACCAGTTATCATTCTTAGGATTTTGTTTTGCCTGCGTTGAATTTTTTCTATGTTGGATGCGGAAGCAGTGCCCCATAGTTGTATACCGTAGCACCAAATTGGTTTCAAAATCGATTTGTAGAGTAGAAGTTTACAATGAAGACGAAGCACAGAGTTTCTGCCGATTAGCCAATGAATTTGTGTAGCTTTAAGTTTCATTTGCGTCAACTTCGCATCTATATGAGGCTTCCATGTGAGGCGGCGGTCTAGGTGAATACCAAGATATTTTGTCTCGGTTCGTTGAGGCACCATATGGTTGTTAATAAGAATTGGAGAGCACGTTTCTTTGCGTAAAGTAAAAATTACGTGGGTACATTTTTGTTCATTTATTTTTATTCCCCATAACTTTGCCCATTTTTCAACTTGGGTTACATGTTGCTGCAATTGGTTTGAAGCTTCTTTAGGGTCTTTATGAATACTAAGAAAAGCAGTATCATCAGCAAATGTCGACGTGTGTGTAAAACTATTGGTTGGCATATCTGCTGTACAGAACTGGACCTAGTATACTCCCTTGAGGTACACCAGCCCCTATTGTTTGAGAAGAACTTATTTGGTTTCCCTCTTTGATTTTAAACTGTCGACCGGTTATGTACTTTTCTAGTAGGTTGAAAATATTAGCTGGAAGGTTTAGCTTTAGTTTGTTTAACAGGCCTTCGTGCCATACTTTATCGAAAGCTTGAGAGACATCTATAAAAAGCGCGGAGCAGTACTTTTTTTCCTCGAAAGTTTTTCTTATAACCTGCACCAGTCTATGAGTTTGTTCTATTGTGCTATGTTGACTTCTGAAGCCAAATTGGTGATCTGGAATGCAGTTGTTTTCATTCAGGATCGGAGTAAGCTTGTTTTTAAGCAGCTTTTCAAACAGTTTTGACAAAGTTGGTAACAAGCTTATAGGCCTATAAGACTCCACCTTAGAAGGATCTTTACCAGGCTTAGGAATCATCTTAACTAAGGCAACTTTCCATATTGGTGGAAAATGTTCAAGCCGTATTATGGCATTAAAAATAAAAAGAATTATTTTTTTTGCTGTAAAAGGTAGCTCAATGAGCATTTTGTTGCTTATTTTATCAACGCCAGGAGCTTTTTTATCATTAAGGTTAGAAATAGCTTCTACCACATCTGAATATCGGAAACGTATTTCTATAGGACGTCTAGAAACAACAGGCGGTAATTCCCTCACGTCAGTGCATGTATTGGGAGTGAATACGTTTTTGAAGTGATTTGCGAACAGATCGCATTTTTCTTCATCATTTCTAGCCCAGGATCCTCTCAGATTGCGCAGTGGTGGTTTTGCGATAACAGGTCTTTTAAGACGTCTGGCTGATCGCCATAAGGAATAATTTGTCTGAGGAGTCGCGTCTAGACCTTCCAGGTACTCTTTCAGTGATGCCATTCTGTGAGCCTCCAACAAGCTTTTTAGTTGGGTTGTACATTCTTTCAGCTTAGTTTTAAGTTGGGGCGATCTATGTTTTTGCCATTCTCTGCGGGCTTTTCTTTTTTCAGATACGAGCTTTTCCACATCTTCAGAGAAAATTTTGTTGTACCTAGCCTGGCGGTAGGTAGAAGACGCATGTTCAACGGCTTTTTTAATGTTTTCATTTAGGACGCTCAGACAATCATCTATGTCTCCGGGAGTTTTTAACGATTGGTTCTCCGCGCAGTGCGTACTAATATATTTTTTATATTTCAACCAATTAATTCTTTTAGATAAGAAAAACTCACTAGCTGCTATTTGGTGAGGACTGCAAATAGTGATTATTGTGGGTGAGTGGTCAGAAGATAGATCCAAGGAGGCTTGAGCCTCAATGAGCTCCAAGGATATACCTTTTGCTACGCCAAAATCAATTACGTCTGGAATTTTATTGTGGTCTGTTGGCCAGTAGGTTGGTTGTCCAGTTGAAATAACGAAAAGTCCCATTTCCGACACGGAGTCATACAAGACACGACCTCTGGGACTAATTAGGCGGGAGCCCCAGTATGTGTGCTTAGCGTTATAGTCTCCAGCAGCTATGAAGCGGGGACCTAATGATTTGTAGAAACTGCTGTACTGATCCTTCGTTATGGAGAATCTGGGTGGACAGTAAACTGATGAAATAACAAGGTTATGGAAAAATTCATCAATGCAGACGTTCGTAGCTTGGATATAACATTCCGAGAGGCCACCCAACCATTGGTGTTTAATTCTTGATTTGATTAGAATAGCCGAGCCACCACATGATCTATCCCTAGGATCCTTTGAATCGTAAAAAGAATAACCACTAATTTTAAAAGTGCTTCTAGATGTCATATGAGTCTCAGAAATACACATAACATCGATTTTTTGGTTCATCAAGAAATATTCGAGCTCGTTTTTGTGTTGGCGGATGCCGTTTGCGTTCCAGAAACAAACCCTGAGGCAGTTCATGGTCTTTTAAGCATAGCCTGCAGAAAAGCAGACTGCATTTTTTGCATTTCTTGCATCATGTTGGCCATTTGCGCCATAATCTGCGTAAATTGTGTGACCATATTGTCAATTACGGCTTCCAGGCGGCTAAAATTAGGCCCGGTTGGTTCGCTAGTTGGCACTTCTTGTTGTGTTGTAGGCTGGGTAGACTTACGTGAATTAGGCTGGTTAGACTTTAATGCGGCGGCGTAAGAAACTTGATTTGTAGTTGGTTGTGCCAATGGAGGCATATTTGTAGTTGGTATATTTAAAGGCTGGGGAGGGGCAGGAACTATTTTCGGCTTAGTTGATCGCTTAACTGAATTAAAAACAGGACAACCTCTATAGTTGGCAGTGTGGTTTCCCCCGCAGTTGCTGCATTTCTTTATCCTAGGATCATCTTTTGGCTTGTCGCACTTGGTCGTATCGTGCAGATCCCCACACACAACACAAACAGTAGGCAACTTACAATAAGTTTTAGTGTGGCCATATTCCTGGCAGTTTAAGCACTGTACGGGCCCAGATCGCTTATGTGGCACTTCCACAGTGACTCGTCGGTGCATAATATATTTTAAATCGTAGATGGGGTGAGTTTCACTTTTTTTCAATTTGATATCACCAGGCTCAAGCTCCACTCGGAATAATGGTTGGGGGTGTTTTTCCCTATTTCTCATATTCGATACCGTCCTAACCATAAACCCTTTGTTTAGCAAACTGGTCTTGATCTCTTCTGGGTCAACGTTAGAATCAATGCCTTTAATAACTACCTGAAGGCCTTTTGCGGTCTTGAGTTGGTAGGTATAGAAGTTTTTTCTGAGTTTTTCGAGCTCCGAAACCGTGGCGCGGTAGGCGTTTTCATGGTTCACTTGAATTTTTGTCTCAAATATGTTACCGCGTTTAACGTTTGAAACATAAAAGTTATTTTCCCCAATCAAACCGACTAAAAACTTGACGAGATCATTTGAGTTTTTTTCCCTCAAATAAATGGGAGGTGGCTTAAAGGACTTTTTTTCACTAACAGGGGTCTCATTATCCTCTTGCAAAATTGCAAAACGATTTTGCGATGAGGTTGGCCTTTCATCGTCTTTTAAAATTTTTGCAGGTTGAGATGCTTCTGCCGATTTAGGGCTCCTTCCTCTTTTAAGAACTGTTACGTACCTGTCCAATCCCTACCTGGATTTTAGGAGCACACGCAGAAATTGGGCCCGTAGCGCCTTTAGCAGCTGTTGGTGCGACACCAGAACTTGATAAAGAAGACCGCGATGAAGATGGCACCTCGGTATTTTTTTTATAATTTTTAAACAGAGATTGGGCTAAATTTGTCCCTTGTTCAGTACATTTATTCAAATTAGGCACACTTGCACTTAAATTATTTGTATTTGTTTTCGGTTTTGCACTTAAATAGTTTCTATTATATTCAGGGTCTCTAATGTTTTCATTGCTAACGCTTGCTGAGCTTAACACAATGTAAGCATTTCGGCTATTAGGCCCACTGCTTGAGAAACATCTATAAATAGCGCGGAGTAGTATTTCTTTTCTTCAAAGGTCTTTCTTATAACCTGTACCAATCTGTGGGTTTGTTCGATGGTATTGTGTTGATTTCTAAATCCAAATTGGTGATCTGGAATGCAGTTGTTTTCACTCAGGATCGGAGTCAGCTTGTTTTTAAGCAATATCTCAAACAATTTGGACATAGTTGGTTACAGACTAATAGGCCTATAAGATTCCACCTTCGAAGGATCTTTTCCCGGCTTAGGAATCATTTTTACCAAGGCAACTTTCCATACTGGCAGGAAATGTTCGAGCCGTAATATGGCGTTAAAAATAAAAAGAATTATTCTTTTTGCTGTGCAAGGCAGC
Organism: Melanophora roralis; assembly: GCA_963583895.1. Taxonomy (NCBI): domain Eukaryota; kingdom Metazoa; phylum Arthropoda; class Insecta; order Diptera; family Rhinophoridae; genus Melanophora; species Melanophora roralis. Next base: position 46,175,854 of record OY757188.1, read on the forward strand.
TCCAAAAGCATTTTGTTGCTGATTTCATCAATGCCAGGAGCTTTTTTAGCATTTAAATTATTGATAGCCTCTACGATATCTGACAACTGAAAACGTATTTCCATAGGACATCTTGCAACAACAGGCGGTAATTTACTCATGTCAGTGCATGTATTTGGAGTGAAGATATTTTTTAAATGACTTGCGAGCAGATCACATTTTTCTTCATTACTTCTTGCCCAGGATCCTCTCAGATGACGTAGTGGTGGTTTCGCGATAACGGGTCTTTTAAGATATTTCGATGATCGCCATAGTGAATAATTAGTCTGAGAAGTCGAGTCTAGACCTTCGAGGTGTTCCTTAAGAGATGCCAATCGGTGAACTTCTAGCAAATTTTTCAATTGGTTTGTACATTCCTTCAACTTGGCTTTGAGTTGGGGTGATCTGTGCTTTTGCCATTCTCTTCGGGCTCTTCTTTTTTCAGATAAAAGCTGTTGCACATCGGCTGAAAAAATTTTGTTGTATTTTGTCTGACGATAGTAGGAAGAAGCATGATCAACGGCTTTTTTTATGTTCTCATTAAGGCTGCTCAGACAATCATTGATGTCTTCGGGAGTTTTTAGCGGTTGGTTTTACGAGCAGTGGGTGCTGACAAATTTTTTGTATTTTAACCAATTAACTCTTTTAAATGAAAAAATATCACTTGTTGGTAATTTATGAGGACTAAAAATAGTGGTTATAGTGGGAGAGTGGTCTGAAGATAAATCCAACGAGGCTTGAGCTTCGGTAAGTTCCGGGGATATACCTTTTGTTACGCCAAAATCAATTACGTCTGGAATCTTATTGTGATCAGTTGGCCAATACGTCGGTTGTCCGGATGAAATAACGTTAAGTCCCATTTCAGATACGGAATCAAACAAAACACAACCCCTGGGACTTACGGGACGTATGCTTAGCGTTATAGTCTCCAGCAGCTATAAAGCGAGGACCTAAAGATTTGTAAAAACTGTTGAACTGATCCTTTGTTATGGAGAACCTGGGTGGACAATACACTGACGAAATAACTTACGCAAATGTTTGTTGCTTGTATATTACATTCGGAGAGACCACCCATCCATTGATGTTTGATTGTCGATTTTATTATTCTAGCCGTGCCACCACATGATCTATCTCTGGGATCCTTTGAATCGTAAAAAGAATAGCCTCTAATTTTGAAATTACTTCTAGATGTCATATTGTGAGGACGATGTAGGACCTTGTATTTTAAATTGGGAAATTAATGTTTTTTATAAAAGTTAAACAGTTTAACTTTGATTTTTATTTCAAAATTTTAGTTGAATAAAAAAAATTAAAAATTTTCGGAAATTGAAAAAGTTTGTTTGAAAAGAAAAGTTCAGTTTTCTGTGATAAGAAATATAAAATTAAAATAAAAAAAAAAACAGGGAAAAGTTTTCTCGGCCCAATACCAACTACAAGCCAGGAGCTTGGAGGAATATAAGTTTATATATTTTGTGGTGGCTAGCATAAACGGAATCGACCGCAAGCGAATGTTCCCACAACCTTGAAAATCCAGTTTCCGATGTTCATATTCCACAAAAGAACCAATAATTTGGGAAGGAGGATAGAAAACGTTTACTTATACGGATCAGGTCTCTTTTTGGGGACAACTATTGCAGCAGAATATTGAATTTTATCCTCTTTGAGACTTACATTTTTAATCAAACCATAGGACGTACTTAAACTTTTACAAAGCCTATAAAAGGGCTAAAATCATTTGATTTTTTTTTTATTTTTCATCATTATGCTATTAATTGTATATAGTTAAAATGATATTTTTGCTGTTTAATTGCTGTTTAAGTGGTGTTGATCTTTGTTTAATTTATATTACGATCTATCTATGTTCATTTCTTTGCATCTCCTATTGATTGCTTTGCAGTTTTTTGTTTGTTAAATATCGTGGATATGTTTATTTAATTTCATTGGGAATCAAGTTACACATTTTATTTAAAATAACTGTCAGTTAATAATCATAAAGAATTTTTTTTTTGTAAAGACTATCTCATTATCAACTATCATCACATAACAATCATTATTTGAAACTTCCATACGAGAGTGACGCTATTTTGTGATCCAGTCATCAAGCGCTTGGCGACGTGGGAGATACACTGTAAGTAATTTTTTTTAAACTTTGTCATTTTATTTTTGTTCTTCTTCAGATAATGGTTGACATAATTATCCACAAGCTCACACGAACATATAAATTGTAAAAATAAAATTAACACTTAAAACAATCTCTTTGTAATATAGATATAAGTTGTTTAGTGATAATATATTACAAGAAGATAATTTAACTTTAGTATAATTTGTTCAAGAAAACTCTACATCACCTTGATTCAACAATTTTGCCTTTAGTTTAATTTAATAAAATACCAATTTATTATAATGAATTTGTAACTTGAAATATCCTTCACGAAAAGTATGAAAAATGGATAAATCTGAAGTTAGAGCCCAAGGGAACGGTAGTAGAGGAGGGCTGAATCACAGCAACTAAAATGTCGAACTAATCATTCCCTTTCACTTATGTTTTTGTATTATAATACCAAGATATTTTGTCTCGGTTCGTTGAGGCACCATATGGTTGTTAATAAGAATTGGAGAGCACGTTTCTTTGCGTAAAGTAAAAATTACGTGGGTACATTTTTGTTCATTTATTTTTATTCCCCATAACTTTGCCCATTTTTCAACTTGGGTTACATGTTGCTGCAATTGGTTTGAAGCTTCTTTAGGGTCTTTATGAATACTAAGAAAAGCAGTATCATCAGCAAATGTCGACGTGTGTGTAAAACTATTGGTTGGCATATCTGCTGTACAGAACTGGACCTAGTATACTCCCTTGAGGTACACCAGCCCCTATTGTTTGAGAAGAACTTATTTGGTTTCCCTCTTTGATTTTAAACTGTCGACCGGTTATGTACTTTTCTAGTAGGTTGAAAATATTAGCTGGAAGGTTTAGCTTTAGTTTGTTTAACAGGCCTTCGTGCCATACTTTATCGAAAGCTTGAGAGACATCTATAAAAAGCGCGGAGCAGTACTTTTTTTCCTCGAAAGTTTTTCTTATAACCTGCACCAGTCTATGAGTTTGTTCTATTGTGCTATGTTGACTTCTGAAGCCAAATTGGTGATCTGGAATGCAGTTGTTTTCATTCAGGATCGGAGTAAGCTTGTTTTTAAGCAGCTTTTCAAACAGTTTTGACAAAGTTGGTAACAAGCTTATAGGCCTATAAGACTCCACCTTAGAAGGATCTTTACCAGGCTTAGGAATCATCTTAACTAAGGCAACTTTCCATATTGGTGGAAAATGTTCAAGCCGTATTATGGCATTAAAAATAAAAAGAATTATTTTTTTTGCTGTAAAAGGTAGCTCAATGAGCATTTTGTTGCTTATTTTATCAACGCCAGGAGCTTTTTTATCATTAAGGTTAGAAATAGCTTCTACCACATCTGAATATCGGAAACGTATTTCTATAGGACGTCTAGAAACAACAGGCGGTAATTCCCTCACGTCAGTGCATGTATTGGGAGTGAATACGTTTTTGAAGTGATTTGCGAACAGATCGCATTTTTCTTCATCATTTCTAGCCCAGGATCCTCTCAGATTGCGCAGTGGTGGTTTTGCGATAACAGGTCTTTTAAGACGTCTGGCTGATCGCCATAAGGAATAATTTGTCTGAGGAGTCGCGTCTAGACCTTCCAGGTACTCTTTCAGTGATGCCATTCTGTGAGCCTCCAACAAGCTTTTTAGTTGGGTTGTACATTCTTTCAGCTTAGTTTTAAGTTGGGGCGATCTATGTTTTTGCCATTCTCTGCGGGCTTTTCTTTTTTCAGATACGAGCTTTTCCACATCTTCAGAGAAAATTTTGTTGTACCTAGCCTGGCGGTAGGTAGAAGACGCATGTTCAACGGCTTTTTTAATGTTTTCATTTAGGACGCTCAGACAATCATCTATGTCTCCGGGAGTTTTTAACGATTGGTTCTCCGCGCAGTGCGTACTAATATATTTTTTATATTTCAACCAATTAATTCTTTTAGATAAGAAAAACTCACTAGCTGCTATTTGGTGAGGACTGCAAATAGTGATTATTGTGGGTGAGTGGTCAGAAGATAGATCCAAGGAGGCTTGAGCCTCAATGAGCTCCAAGGATATACCTTTTGCTACGCCAAAATCAATTACGTCTGGAATTTTATTGTGGTCTGTTGGCCAGTAGGTTGGTTGTCCAGTTGAAATAACGAAAAGTCCCATTTCCGACACGGAGTCATACAAGACACGACCTCTGGGACTAATTAGGCGGGAGCCCCAGTATGTGTGCTTAGCGTTATAGTCTCCAGCAGCTATGAAGCGGGGACCTAATGATTTGTAGAAACTGCTGTACTGATCCTTCGTTATGGAGAATCTGGGTGGACAGTAAACTGATGAAATAACAAGGTTATGGAAAAATTCATCAATGCAGACGTTCGTAGCTTGGATATAACATTCCGAGAGGCCACCCAACCATTGGTGTTTAATTCTTGATTTGATTCGAATAGCCGAGCCACCACATGATCTATCCCTAGGATCCTTTGAATCGTAAAAAGAATAACCACTAATTTTAAAAGTGCTTCTAGATGTCACATGAGTCTCAGAAATACACATAACATCGATTTTTTGGTTCATCAAGAAATATTCGAGCTCGTTTTTGTGTTGGCGGATGCCGTTTGCGTTCCAGAAACAAACCCTGAGGCAGTTCATGGTCTTTTAAGCATAGCCTGCAGAAAAGCAGACTGCATTTCTTGCATCATGTTGGCCATTTGCGCCATAATCTGCGTAAATTGTGTGACCATATTGTCAATTACGGCTTCCAGGCGGCTAAAATTAGGCCCGGTTGGTTCGCTAGTTGGCACTTCTTGTTGTGTTGTAGGCTGGGTAGACTTACGTGAATTAGGCTGGTTAGACTTTAATGCGGCGGCGTAAGAAACTTGATTTGTAGTTGGTTGTGCCAATGGAGGCATATTTGTAGTTGGTATATTTAAAGGCTGGGGAGGGGCAGGAACTATTTTCGGCTTAGTTGATCGCTTAACTGAATTAAAAACAGGACAACCTCTATAGTTGGCAGTGTGGTTTCCCCCGCAGTTGCTGCATTTCTTTATCCTAGGATCATCTTTTGGCTTGTCGCACTTGGTCGTATCGTGCAGATCCCCACACACAACACAAACAGTAGGCAACTTACAATAAGTTTTAGTGTGGCCATATTCCTGGCAGTTTAAGCACTGTACGGGCCCAGATCGCTTATGTGGCACTTCCACAGTGACTCGTCGGTGCATAATATATTTTAAATCGTAGATGGGGTGAGTTTCACTTTTTTTCAATTTGATATCACCAGGCTCAAGCTCCACTCGGAATAATGGTTGGGGGTGTTTTTCCCTATTTCTCATATTCGATACCGTCCTAACCATAAACCCTTTGTTTAGCAAACTGGTCTTGATCTCTTCTGGGTCAACGTTAGAATCAATGCCTTTAATAACTACCTGAAGGCCTTTTGCGGTCTTGAGTTGGTAGGTATAGAAGTTTTTTCTGAGTTTTTCGAGCTCCGAAACCGTGGCGCGGTAGGCGTTTTCATGGTTCACTTGAATTTTTGTCTCAAATATGTTACCGCGTTTAACGTTTGAAACATAAAAGTTATTTTCCCCAATCAAACCGACTAAAAACTTGACGAGATCATTTGAGTTTTTTTCCCTCAAATAAATGGGAGGTGGCTTAAAGGACTTTTTTTCACTAACAGGGGTCTCATTATCCTCTTGCAAAATTGCAAAACGATTTTGCGATGAGGTTGGCCTTTCATCGTCTTTTAAAATTTTTGCAGGTTGAGATGCTTCTGCCGATTTAGGGCTCCTTCCTCTTTTAAGAACTGTTACGTACCTGTCCAATCCCTACCTGGATTTTAGGAGCACACGCAGAAATTGGGCCCGTAGCGCCTTTAGCAGCTGTTGGTGCGACACCAGAACTTGATAAAGAAGACCGCGATGAAGATGGCACCTCGGTATTTTTTTTATAATTTTTAAACAGAGATTGGGCTAAATTTGTCCCTTGTTCAGTACATTTATTCAAATTAGGCACACTTGCACTTAAATTATTTGTATTTGTTTTCGGTTTTGCACTTAAATAGTTTCTATTATATTCAGGGTCTCTAATGTTTTCATTGCTAACGCTTGCTGAGCTTAACACAATGTAAGCATTTCGGCTATTAGGCCCACTGCTTGAGAAACATCTATAAATAGCGCGGAGTAGTATTTCTTTTCTTCAAAGGTCTTTCTTATAACCTGTACCAATCTGTGGGTTTGTTCGATGGTATTGTGTTGATTTCTAAATCCAAATTGGTGATCTGGAATGCAGTTGTTTTCACTCAGGATCGGAGTCAGCTTGTTTTTAAGCAATATCTCAAACAATTTGGACATAGTTGGTTACAGACTAATAGGCCTATAAGATTCCACCTTCGAAGGATCTTTTCCCGGCTTAGGAATCATTTTTACCAAGGCAACTTTCCATACTGGCAGGAAATGTTCGAGCCGTAATATGGCGTTAAAAATAAAAAGAATTATTCTTTTTGCTGTGCAAGGCAGCTCCAAAAGCATTTTGTTGCTGATTTCATCAATGCCAGGAGCTTTTTTAGCATTTAAATTATTGATAGCCTCTACGATATCTGACAACTGAAAACGTATTTCCATAGGACATCTTGCAACAACAGGCGGTAATTTACTCATGTCAGTGCATGTATTTGGAGTGAAGATATTTTTTAAATGACTTGCGAGCAGATCACATTTTTCTTCATTACTTCTTGCCCAGGATCCTCTCAGATGACGTAGTGGTGGTTTCGCGATAACGGGTCTTTTAAGATATTTCGATGATCGCCATAGTGAATAATTAGTCTGAGAAGTCGAGTCTAGACCTTCGAGGTGTTCCTTAAGAGATGCCAATCGGTGAACTTCTAGCAAATTTTTCAATTGGTTTGTACATTCCTTCAACTTGGCTTTGAGTTGGGGTGATCTGTGCTTTTGCCATTCTCTTCGGGCTCTTCTTTTTTCAGATAAAAGCTGTTGCACATCGGCTGAAAAAATTTTGTTGTATTTTGTCTGACGATAGTAGGAAGAAGCATGATCAACGGCTTTTTTTATGTTCTCATTAAGGCTGCTCAGACAATCATTGATGTCTTCGGGAGTTTTTAGCGGTTGGTTTTACGAGCAGTGGGTGCTGACAAATTTTTTGTATTTTAACCAATTAACTCTTTTAAATGAAAAAATATCACTTGTTGGTAATTTATGAGGACTAAAAATAGTGGTTATAGTGGGAGAGTGGTCTGAAGATAAATCCAACGAGGCTTGAGCTTCGGTAAGTTCCGGGGATATACCTTTTGTTACGCCAAAATCAATTACGTCTGGAATCTTATTGTGATCAGTTGGCCAATACGTCGGTTGTCCGGATGAAATAACGTTAAGTCCCATTTCAGATACGGAATCAAACAAAACACAACCCCTGGGACTTACGGGACGTATGCTTAGCGTTATAGTCTCCAGCAGCTATAAAGCGAGGACCTAAAGATTTGTAAAAACTGTTGAACTGATCCTTTGTTATGGAGAACCTGGGTGGACAATACACTGACGAAATAACTTACGCAAATGTTTGTTGCTTGTATATTACATTCGGAGAGACCACCCATCCATTGATGTTTGATTGTCGATTTTATTATTCTAGCCGTGCCACCACATGATCTATCTCTGGGATCCTTTGAATCGTAAAAAGAATAGCCTCTAATTTTGAAATTACTTCTAGATGTCATATTGTGAGGACGATGTAGGACCTTGTATTTTAAATTGGGAAATTAATGTTTTTTATAAAAGTTAAACAGTTTAACTTTGATTTTTATTTCAAAATTTTAGTTGAATAAAAAAAATTAAAAATTTTCGGAAATTGAAAAAGTTTGTTTGAAAAGAAAAGTTCAGTTTTCTGTGATAAGAAATATAAAATTAAAATAAAAAAAAAAAACAGGGAAAAGTTTTCTCGGCCCAATAGCAACTACAAGCCAGGAGCTTGGAGGAATATAAGTTTATATATTTTGTGGTGGCTAGCATAAACGGAATCGACCGCAAGCGAATGTTCCCACAACCTTGAAAATCCAGTTTCCGATGTTCATATTCCACAAAAGAACCAATAATTTGGGAAGGAGGATAGAAAACGTTTACTTATACGGATCAGGTCTCTTTTTGGGGACAACTATTGCAGCAGAATATTGAATTTTATCCTCTTTGAGACTTACATTTTTAATCAAACCATAGGACGTACTTAAACTTTTACAAAGCCTATAAAAGGGCTAAAATCATTTGATTTTTTTTTTATTTTTCATCATTATGCTATTAATTGTATATAGTTAAAATGATATTTTTGCTGTTTAATTGCTGTTTAAGTGGTGTTGATCTTTGTTTAATTTATATTACGATCTATCTATGTTAATTTCTTTGCATCTCCTATTGATTGCTTTGCAGTTTTTTGTTTGTTAAATATCGTGGATATGTTTATTTAATTTCATTGGGAATCAAGTTACACATTTTATTTAAAATAACTGTCAGTTAATAATCATAAAGAATTTTTTTTTTGTAAAGACTATCTCATTATCAACTATCATCACATAACAATCATTATTTGAAACTTCCATACGAGAGTGACGCTATTTTGTGATCCAGTCATCAAGCGCTTGGCGACGTGGGAGATACACTGTAAGTAATTTTTTTTAAACTTTGTCATTTTATTTTTGTTCTTCTTCAGATAATGGTTGACATAATTATCCACAAGCTCACACGAACATATAAATTGTAAAAATAAAATTAACACTTAAAACAATCTCTTTGTAATATAGATATAAGTTGTTTAGTGATAATATATTACAAGAAGATAATTTAACTTTAGTATAATTTGTTCAAGAAAACTCTACATCACCTTGATTCAACAATTTTGCCTTTAGTTTAATTTAATAAAATACCAATTTATTATAATGAATTTGTAACTTGAAATATCCTTCACGAAAAGTATGAAAAATGGATAAATCTGAAGTTAGAGCCCAAGGGAACGGTAGTAGAGGAGGGCTGAATCACAGCAACTAAAATGTCGAACTAATCATTCCCTTTCACTTATGTTTTTGTATTATTTTTTTCCCCCCTTCTTATTTGGTTTTATTTTAATTTAAGTTATTATTTTGCAAGAGCTATCCTACAAATTTTACTTTTATGCGACAATCCGTTACTTATTTTTGCATGGGAAAGAACCCTCCCATCACCGAGCACGGCTGGAGGAAAAGGATAGCCAACCCCATGCCAGGATAAGACCAGTAATGGTAGGATTCGTTACATAAATTTAATGGCGCCCAACGTGGGGCCCCGACGTCAGGTTTTTAGCTAGTATAAATAGTTGTTTATAACCAAAGAATTGTCTATTCCATCTTGATGCTGGGGATCCTATTCAATTTTAATTTTTTTTTTAGTTTTTGTGGTTTTTTTTGTGCTGATTTTCAACGGGTTGTGAATTTTTGAGTTTTGCTATTGCGAAGTCATTACGAATTTGTTGAGTTTTGGTATTTTCCAACCCAGAATATAAAAGGGAAAAATCAACGAGAATTTTGAATCTTGAATTACTCTAAGTTCACACTCGGACATTAATTGTCAATTTTAAAGGTTTCCGGTTTGAGAATTTTGGATATCATGGAATATTTCGTGACCATACTCTAGGTCAAAACTTTGTTACTTGATGGCAAGTTTCTGCGGGTGAATTTTGTTGTCGTGTAGTCGAATGACAACATACCCTTAGAAAATTGTTTTGTTTTTTTTATTGATTTTAGTTAAAAGGTGATGGGGACATTGATATTGTATTTGCTCGAGATTAATCCATATTTTCATACTGAGTAGTGTTGAGTTATAAAAATCAAACATATATTATCTTAGTGAAGGGTGATAAAGCTGGTGTACTTATACAATTAAATAAAAGGAAATTAATATTTGTTTACAAATAACAGTTTTATATTTGTTTTTAGAGAACAGATATTAGTAAGATTTTTTTTTTGTTAACACATTAGGAGTTTGACTGTTGCCATGCCTCTTGTGCGTAGTAGGGAAAATTTGCTAGAAGAAGACCATAGCGAGGGGGCTAACCCATCGTTTTTTATTGATATGAATACCCGGGAACCTGGGAATGTAACGGGGCCTGTGACTAGATCAATGGCAAAGAGAAGGGACTTAGGGGGTCTGGATCCATTAGTAGACAGTGCTGATCCACCAAGAAATAGTGAAGTAGAAAGGCCTAATTTAGCTAACGCAAGCGCAATGGTGGATGAAAACCGAATACGAAGAATTATTTCAGACTCTCTACAGAGCTTCAGAACTGAGTTTACAAACGAAATTGGTTCAATGTTAGGGAATCTGAACATCTTTTCTAATACTGGGACGGCAAATAATACTTTTACCACCGGGCCGGTATCAGGTAACGAAACTAGGCAATTTGATGGGCGACACTTTTCGCCGGAAAGTATTAACCCACCAGTGAATCAGAACTCTGAAAAAGTTTTAAATATTATTAAGAATTGGCGAATCAAGTTTAGTGCCCGCCCTGGCGATATTGACATCGATGAGTTTATTTATAGGGTAAATATTTTAGCATCCAACACATTAAATGGAAATTTTCCGTTATTGTGTGAGCATGTCTACAGTCTTTTTGAGGGAAAGGCTTTGGATTGGTTTTGGCGTTTTCACCGTCAAAACCATGAGATTTCCTGGGTATTATTAACAAATGCTTTACGAAAACAGTATAAGGCGGATTACACCGATTTTGATATACGAGCGGATATAGGAAAACGAAAGCAAAAGTTTAACGAAACATTTGATGAATATTTGGATGCAATAGTGGAGCTATCAGATAAACTTAATTCCCCCATGTCCGATAATGAACTCTGTGAGACTGTCATGGGAAATCTTAAGGCGGAAATTAGGCACGAGTTGTTGCACGTCAATATAACTGGAATTTCTCAATTGAGACGTGAAGTTCGTAAGCACGAAAGGTTTATGAACGACCTTAAATTAAACAATAATATCAGAAGTTTTATTACAAAACGACAGGTTGCCGAAATCGAGGGTGGTTCAGGAAAAGCAGAGCTAGCGGGGGACAGGGAGTCAGAGCTATGCCCATTAGCTGATACTTTAACTTGCTGGAATTGCAATGAAACAGACCACAATTATAAGAATTGTTTACGGAAAAGAACTATTTTCTGTTATGGATGTGGCCTGAAGGATGCCTTTAGACCAAGTTGTCCAAATTGCAAAAGTCAGGGAAACTTGAAGAAGGATGTCCCTTACCGAAAGAAGGGGCATCCAACTGTTTCTCGGAAAATGTAATTGCAGTAAATAAACGTAAAAACAAAAGCCCGGAAATGACCATAATCCCAGATTTGTCTACAACACAGATTTTAACTGAGGAGGGAGCAAGTCCGAAGGAAAATAAAAAGTATAGGCGGAGTACTGTTAGAATGAGAACCTACTGGCAAAAACTAAAGAGCTTTAGAAAATTTAAGATTTCTGCGATTATCTATAATGCAAGAGATAACCGGCCATTCATTGACTTAAATATTAATGGAAAGTTATATTTTGCATTGCTGGATAGCGGTGCGAATAAAAGCGTAATTGGGGGTGGGCTTGCCCAAGAGATTCAGGAAGATAAAAGGTTTCGAAGCTGTCGTGGTAGTGTAAAAACGGCGGGCGGACAGAAACAACTGGTTACTGAAACTGTTGAATTGAATGTGAATTTTAGAAATCAGATAGACAAATTTGAGTTTTTAGTGATACCAACAATAAAACAGGAGATTATTTGTGGAATTGACTTTTGGCATAAATTTGAAATAAAAATAGATATACCTGATAAAATTAGTGAACTTAGTAATTTAGAATCTGATCGTATTTCATTGACCGAAATTCAGGAGCGTAAATAAGAGTTAATAATAGACTGTTTTCCAAATTCTAAAAGAGAAGGTCTTGGGTGTACAACCCTTATTCAACATCATATTGATACTGGAGATTCAACTCCAATAAAGCAGCGGTATTATCCAATGTCTCCGGCAAGAGAAAAGATATTATGCGAAGAGATGGATAGGATGCTGGGCTTAGGAGTTATAGAGGAGTGTCCAAATTCTCCATGGTCATCGCCAGGAGTATTAATTGTTAAGCCGGGCAAGGTGCGATTTTGCATAGACAGTAGGAAATTAAACAGTGTGACCGTTAAGGACGCTTGTCCGATTCCAAATATAGACGGACTGATTTCAAGGCTTCCTCCGGTTTATTTTATATCAAAAATTAATTTAAAAGATGCCTTTTGGCAATTTAAACTGGACGAATCTTCAAAGCAGAAGACAGCGTTCACAATTCCAAATCGGCCATTATATCAATTCACTCGTATGCCGTTTAGATTATGTAATGCACCTCAGACTATGTGCCGACTAATGGACATTGTTATTCCGTATGATTTAAAGTCAAATGTATTGGTGTACCTGGATGACTTACTTATTGTTTCAAAAGATTTTGACGAGCACTTAGACCATTTGAATAAAGTGGCAACACGGCTAAAAGATGCAGGGTTAACAATTAATATACAAAAAAGTAACTTTGCAATAAAACAGATTCCATACTTAGGTTATATTGTAGGAGAAGGGACTCTACGGGTAGATCCTGGCAAAGTAAAAGCAATTACACAATTTCCTATACCCAAAACTGTTCGGCAACTGAGACAGTTTTTAGGGATGACCGGTTGGTATAGACGGTTTATTGATGATTACTCGGCAATAACATTTCATTTGACAGAACTTCTATCTAAGAAGAAGGGTTTTATATGGACGGAGCAGGCTAATGAAGCATTTGAAACCCTCAAGGAGAAACTGACCACAGCACCAGTATTAGTCCACGCTAACTTTTCGGAACCGTTTATTGTGCAGTGTGACGCAAGCAGCTATGGGGTTGGAGCGGTATTAGCGCAAGTTGATAAAGAAGGCCACGAACGGCCAATAGCGTTCATGTCCCAGAAGTTAAATAAAGCTCAGCGGAACTATACAGTTACAGAACTAGAGTGCTTGGCGGTTATTATTGCAATAAAGAAATTTAGAGCTTACATTGAGGGGCATGAGTTTACGGTGATAACCGACCATGCTAGCCTGAAATGGCTTATGCGGAAAAAAGATTTATCTGGTCGGTTGGCTCGATGGGCAATTAAGCTTCAGGGATTTGTATTTACAATTGAACATAGAAAAGGTAAGGATAACATTGTACCAGATGTCTTATCTAGAGCGCCCAATGCGGATGACGGTGAAGTAGCTTTGTTAGAGCAGGAGGCTTTATCATCCATTAATTTGGACTCGGAGGCGTTTGAACAGCCCGAATACTCACAATTGAGAGCAGAAATACTTAAATCAGATTGGCCAGATTTTAAAATACTAGGAAAATATATTTATAAGAAAACGGAGTTCACATCATCTGAGATGCATAGTACCGATCCCTGGAAATTATGGGTACCTACCGAGCTAAGAGAAAATATTCTGTATACAGCTCACAATATTCCCACAGCAGCACATTTTGGCATTGCCAAAACTTTGGAGCGGATACGTCGTTATTACTATTGGCCAGGTCTGACGGTTGAGGTAAAAAGCTATATAGGTAAATGTGATAAATGTAAAACGTCTAAGACACCGACAATGGGGCTAAAACCACCATTAGGACAAATGGTGGTAACGGATAGGCCTTTTCAAAGGTGGTATATAGATCTAATAGGACCATTACCCCGATCAAAGAAAGGAAATATAGGGATATTTATCATGTTAGATCATTTTTCAAAATTTACGTGTCTTTAACCGTTAAGAAAATTTAATTCGTCCTCTATAATAGAGTACCTTAAGACGGATATTTTTGACGTTTATGGGGTACCAGAGGAAATTGTATCTGATAATGGCTCCCAATTTCGGAGCAAGGACTTCGAAAAATTTCTTCAAAAATACGGTGTTAAACATGTGACTACCGCGATTTACATCCCACAGGCCAACGCAAGTGAAAGGGTTAACCGTACCATTAATGAGGCGTTAAGGTCATACGTACGGGATGAGCATCAAAAGTGGGATATGTTTATTAGTAGCATTAATTGTGCCTTAAGAAATAGTGTGCACCAGTCAATTGAGAAGACGCCCTATCAGATAGTTTTCGGCCAAACAATGGTTACGCACGGGGATGAGTATAAATTACTAAGAAATACTTACTTGTTACGTGAGTCAGTGAATTCCGTGTCACGGCAGGATGAATTTTCTCTTCTTAGAGAATCAATTCAGCATCGATTAGCAAAAGCCTACAAAAATAACGAAAAAGTGTATAACCTTAGATCCCGGAAAAGAGAGTTCAACATAGGGGAAGAAGTCATTCGACGAAACTTCGTTCAGAGTTCCGTAGCAAAGAAATTTAATGCTAAGCTGGCTCCAATAAGAGTGAGAGCAAAGGTGGTGAAGAAAATTGGGCAGGTTTATTATGAACTTAAGGATCTGGAAGGGGGAAATACCTCAGTTTATCATTTAAAGGATATATGGAAATAGTTTTTGCGTAGCTTTTTGGTATTAATAACTAAATCGTCTTTTTCAGCTTTAGTTCTTCTGGTAGACATTGAACTTAGCCTGCTTTGTGAGGACGATGTAGGACCTTGTATTTTAAATTGGGAAAATAATGTTTTTTATAAAAGTTAAACAGTTTAACTTTGATTTTTATTTCAAAATTTTAGTTGAAAAAAACAATTAAAAATTTTCGGAAATTGAAAAAGTTTGTTTGAAAAGAAAAGTTAAGTTTTCTGTGATAAGAAATATAAAATTAAAATAAAAAAAAAAAAGGGAAAAGTTTTCTCGGCCCAATAGCAACTACAAGCCAGGAGCTTGGAGGAATATAAGTTTATATATTTTGGGGTGGCTAGCATAAACGGAATCGACCGCAAGCGAATGTTCCCACAACCTTGAAAATCCAGTTTCCGATGTTCATATTCCACAAAAGAACCAATAATTTGGAAAGGAGGATAGAAAACGTTTACTTATACGGATCAGGTCTCTTTTGGGGACAACTATTGCAGCAGAATATTGAATTTTATCCTCTTTGAGACTTACATTTTTAATCAAACCATAGGACGTACTTAAACTTTTACAAAGCCTATAAAAGGGCTAAAATCATTTGATTTTTTTTTTATTTTTCATCATTATGCTATTAATTTTATATAGTTAAAATGATATTTTTGCTGTTTAATTGCTGTTTAAGTGGTGTTGATCTTTGTTTAATTTATATTACGATCTATCTATGTTCATTTCTTTGCATCTCCTATTGATTGCTTTGCAGTTTTTTGTTTGGTAAATATCGTGGATATGTTTATTTAATTTCATTGTGAATCAAGTTACACATTTTATTTAAAATAACTGTCAGTTAATAATCATAAAGAATTTTTTTTGTAAAGACAATCTCATTATCAACTATCATCACATAACAATCATTATTTGAAACTTCCATACGAGAGTGACGCTATTTTGTTATCCAGTCATCAAGCGCTTGGCGACGCGGGGATACACTGTAAGTAATTTTTTTTAAACTTTGTCATTTTATTTTTGTTCTTCTTCAGATAATGGTTGACATAATTATCCACAAACTCACACGAACATATAAATTGTAAAAATAAAATTAACACTTAAAACAATCTCTTTGTAATATAGATATAAGTTGTTTAGTGATAATATATTACAAGAAGATAATTTAACTTTAGTATAATTTGTTCAAGAAAACTCTACATCACCTTGATTCAACAATTTTGCCTTTAGTTTAATTTAATAAAATACCAATTTATTATAATGAATTTGTAACTTGAAATATCTTTCACGAAAAGTATGAAAAATGGATAAATCTGAAGTTAGAGCCCAAGGGAACGGTAGTAGAGGAGGGCTGAATCACAGCAACTAAAATGTCGAACTAATCATTCCCTTTCACTTATGTTTTTGTATTATTTTCTTTCCCCCCTTCTTATTTGGTTTTATTTAAATTTAAGTTATTATTTTGCAAGAGCTATCCTACAAATTTTACTTTTATGCGACAATCCGTTACTTATTTTTGCATGGGAAAGAACCCTCCCATCACTGAGCACGGCTGGAGGAAAAGGATAGCCAACCCTATGCCAGGATAAGACCAGTAATGGTAGGATTCGTTACAATATGCGTCTCAGAAATCAACATGACATCAATTTTTTGGTTTATTAAAAAATATTCGAGTTCGTTTTTGTGTTGGCGGATGCCGTTAGCGTTCCAAAAACAAACCCTGAGGCAGTTCATGGTCTTTTTAGCATGGCCTGCAGAAAAGCAGACTGCTTTTTTTGCATTTCTTGCATCATGCCAGCCATTTGCGCCATGAACTGCGTAAATTGTTTAACCATATTGTCAATTACAGCTTCGAGGCGGCTAAAACTGGACCCGGTTGGTTCATTTGTTGGCATCTCTTGTTGTGTTGTAGGCTGGGCAGGCTTACGTGCATTGGGCTGGTTAGACTTTAATGCGTTGGCATAGGAAACTTGACCTGTAGTTGGTTGTGCTAATGGAGGCATGTTTGTATTTGGTATATTTAAAGGCTGGGGAGGGACAGGAACCACTTTCGGCTTATATAAGCGTTTAACTGAATCAAAAACGGGACAACCTCTATAGTTGGCCGTGTGGTTTCCTCCGCAATTTGCTGCATTTCTTTACCCGAGGATCATCTTTTGGCTTTTCGCACTTGGTCGTAGCATGCAGGTCACCACACACAACACAAACAGAAGGCAACTTGCAATAAGCCTTTGTGTGACCATATTCCTGGCAGTTTAAGCACTGTACGGGCCCAGATCGCTTATGTGGCGCTTCAACTACAACTCTGCGGTGCAAAATATATTTTAGGTCATAAATAGGGTGAGTCTCATTCTTTTTTAAATTTACATCACCAGGCTCAAGCTCCACTCGGAATATTGGTTGGGGATACCTTTCTCTGTTTCTAATGTTTGATACAAACTTGGCTTTAAAGCCTTTGCTGCACAAACTGGCCTTAATCTCCTCTGGGTCAACATTTGAATCAATACCTTTGATAACAACCTATAGACCTTTTGCGTTCTTAAGCTTTTTTTATGTTTTTCAAGTTCGGAAACCGTTGTACGGTAAGCGTTTTCGTGATTCACTTGAATTTTAGTTTCAAAAATGCTACCACGCTTTATGTTCGAAACATAAAAGTTGTTTTCGCCTATTAATTTAACTAAAAACTTTATGAGGTCATTTGAGTTTTTCTTTCTCAAACATTGTTAACCGCAGATACGGCCCTGTATTATTTAAATCCAGTTGTTCTTTATTTGAATTCTGCCAAAATCTTAATTTTATTTTGTTGCTTAAAATATTAACTGTAATGCGTACATACCTACATATTAACCTACATGCAAGCATACATATTTACGCTACAAAAAATCGTTTGCTCTTGCTTATGTGCTTATTTTCGTGCACATAGTTTTGTAAAAATGTTTATATGCTTGTACGTATTTTTGCATTAGCATGAATATTTTTAACGTAGCTATGCATGTATGTATGTACGTTCATCCAACTCATTTTTTTGTAATAAAAGGTACATGTGTACTTAATCTCTTTTTTGTTACTCTTACATTCCTTTTCCGTATTGAAATTTTTTAGTCGTCTTTAAGAAGTTCAATAAAGTGGATAATTTAAATAGCATAAAATTATTTGCTTTTTTAATTTTGATTTATTTTGCCTGCAAAAAAGATTGCAGGCTCAAAACATTGGTGACCCCGACGTGATTGTTTATATACATAAATAATTTCATATCAATTCGGATATTGATAACTTTTCGTTCATAAAGTCCTGCTTTTTCTCGCTAATATAGTTAAAGGAATTCGAAACTATTACTCGTCAATTTGCCAAAAATGTCAACCAGCAGAAAAGAAAAGCCTTCAGGCTGCGAGAGCGCAGAGCAATCGATGGATTTGTTGCCATATTACTCGAGAGTTGCAACGATGATGAAGCAGCTGGAGGACCTGAATGAAAAACTAACGTCATCCCAGCTTGCCCAGTATGATGAGGCAGAGCTGTCTGTGCGTTTGGAATACATCGAAGAGATCAACAAAAGCTACGAAAGGGCCCAATGAAGAGAATGAATGCAGTGTGTCGGTAAGTAACGATCGAATGGTGTTCATTTCGTAGTACTTTGAAGTAAAGGCCAAATTAACACGCCAACTCAGCGTCATTCGGTCGTCGCAGCAGCGCTCGTCTACAATGCGGCAATTTTCGGTTGATGATTCACCATCTCAAACAGTTACGCGCAAAACAAAAGTCCCTGAAATCCAGTTGCCTAAGTTTTGTGGCTCCTATTCAGAATGGCCAAATTTTAATTCGTTGTTTTCTACTGTCATAAATGACAACAGTGATTTAAGCCAGCTTAAAAAGTTTCACTATTTGCGCGCCAGTTTAGAAGGTGCTGCTCTCGACACAATTGCCTCCCTGGAACTTAATGAGGTAAATTATAAAGAGGCGTTGTTGTTGTTAAAAAATCGTTTTGACAATAAGCTATTAAATTTTCAATCCCACATAAAAGATATGTTTGCTCTAGACAAGGTTGAAACTGGTTCTGCTACTGATCTTCGTCGATTAAGCGACAAAATGAATTCACACTTGCGTGCTATGCAAACTATTGGTAGCCAAGCACAGGTGGCCGATGGGCTACTTATGCATTTAGTAACAACGAAATTGGATACCAAGTCACTTATTAAGTGGGAGGAAAATTTACCAGCAAATGAGTTACCAACTTGGGATAATATGGCAGCCTTTTTAGAGCGCAGGTGTCGTATGTTAGAAAATTTTGAAAACTTGGCATTAGGTAAAGCCTCAAAACAGCTAACTTCAAAAAAATCTAACCAACACAGTCGACACGTACATGTTTCGGTCGCTACCCCATCCCCATTATGTTCCTTTTGTGATTCAAAAGATCATTTTATTACAAGTTGTTCACACTTTTTAAACTTGTCGCCCACTGTTCGTTTTAGGGAAGCAAAAAGATTGAAGTTGTGTCTTAACTGTTTAAAAAAAGGCCATATGCTAAAAAAATGTACCTCAGGTTGTTGCCGTCAACGCTCTTCGAAACACCACACAATGCTGCACATTAATGACAACCCTGCAGTTCAACCCATCATGCCTTCAGCTGACCCTGGCCCATCACAAGCAGTGCTTATTTCCTCAGATGATAAAGGTTCATCAAAAACGACAGCTGCTGCTACAGGTGTTTAGCTAGCAACAGCTATTGTAATGGTAAAAAACAAATTTGGTGTTTTTGTACCTGGTCGCGTTATATTAGATTCCGCTTCACAACTTAATCTAATTACAAGTCGCTTCGTTAAGTATTTAAATTTAAAATGCAATCAGACTTTCGCAACTATTTCTGAAATAGGGGATGGAAGTATGTCTGTTGATAAGTCTGTTGATATCGTAATTAAATCGAAGTCTGGAGACTATTCAACATCTGTAAGGGCGATGGTCGTCCCTAGCATAACAGATTATCAGCCTAACATAAACGTCAACACATCAGGATGGAACATACCCAAAAATATACAGCTTGCTGATCCGTTATTCGACAAATGTAGTCGTATTGATGTTTTGATTGGAGCCGAATTATTCTTTGATTTAATGTCAATTGGACAAATCAAGTTAGCCGAAAATCTGCCTGTTCTTCAAAAAACATTATTAGGCTGGGTAGTTGCTGGCGGTAGTATTCGCTCCCGTCATTCGTGGTCTCTAGATGTTAGTTCTAAAATAAATCAAGAAGATCAGTTGTGCTCTGCAGTAGAAAGCTTTTGGGAAGTCGAAAACAATTTTGGCAACTACAGTTCGCCCTCTGATGAAGAACTTTTTTGGGAAACCCACTTCTTAGAAAATACTGTGCGCCTTCCTTCTGGCTCCTACTCTGTTCGGTTACAACAAATAGAGGGACCAGGCGTGCAACTACTTGGTGACTCGTATTATCATGCTTTGCAGCGTTTCAAAGGCTTAGAAAAAAAACTTTAAAGAAAGTCAGGCGTTAAAGCACAGTATACAGAATTTATGAGTGAGTACGTAACTTTAAACCATATGTCTTTAGTTTCTCCACAGAATTCTCAGAAAAAATATTTCCTGCCACACCACTGTGTGCACAAACTTGACAGTACATCGACCAAATTAAGAGTTGTTTTTGACGGCTCTGCAAAAACAACAACTGGTTTGTCTCTTAATGACGTTTTGTATGCTGGCCCAACTATACAGCCCAAACTTTTTAATACGCTTTTGCGGTATCGTTGTTACAAAGTGGCTCTAAGTGGCGACATTTGTAAGATGTATAGGTGTGTGCGCGTTTCTCATTCTGACAACTACCTACAATGCATACTGTGGAGGGAAAGTGAAGAAGAGGAGATAAAGACTTATAAACTAGACACCGTTACATATGGTACAAAACCTGCAGCGTTTTTGGCAATTCGTGCAATGCAGCAATTAGCAAAAGATGAAAAAGCAAATTTCCCAATAGGTGCAAAAATAGTAATGCGCGATTTTTATGTGGACGACATGATATCTGGTGGTAGCTCTGTAAATGAAGTGCTTGAGATTAGGCAGCAAGTGGCAGCTTTATTACAGCGAAGTAACTTTTTAATAAGAAAGTGGTGCTCTAATTCACCTGCAGTTTTGAATGAAATACCGGCAGAGCAATGCGAGAAATACTTAAAATTTGATGACGGAACTGACGTTACTAAAACTCTTGGCCTTATTTGGGACCCAAAAGATGACAACTTTATTTTTTCGTTTAACCCCGTAAACAATTGCAAGGTCGTCACAAAACGCTCTATTCTTTCGTCAATTGCTCGGCTGTACGACCCTTTAGAGGCCATTATTACAAAGGCAAAAATTTTTATGCAACACTTATGGAAGCTGGAGCTGCAGTGGGATGAAAGTCTCCCACAGTCATTACATTCTGCCTGGATTCAATACATCTCGCAATTCGAATCTGTTGAGCACTTTAAATTTCCTCGATGTATTTCAATATCAAACTCCAACGTCGAAATCCACGCATTTTGTGATGCCAGCTTGGCTGCGTATGGGGCCTGCGTTTATATAAGATCCAAATCTCGAAATAATATAAAATCATCATTGTTGTGCTCTAAGTCAAGGGTTGCTCCCTTAAAAAGTTTAACGGTTCCAAAACTTGAACTCTCAGCAGCATGCCTACTGGCAGAACTTGTTCAAGTAGTCGTTGAAACGCTGCCTTACATTTGTGATGTACATTGCTGGTCTGATTTAATTGTGGTTCTTTCGTGGCTTCAAGAGCAGCCATCAAATTTCAATGTGTCGAATAGAGTTTCTCGCATACAGGTAATTACAAGCAAAATGAAGTGGCATCATGTTCCTACCAATTTAAACCCAGCCGATATACTTTCGAGAGGTTCATCGCCCAAGGAACTTCTTCAATCTAAATTATGGAAGGATGGCCCTAATTTTTTGCGTCTGGAGCCTTCCCTGTGGCCTGCTAGCGTAGAATTCTTAGCTGAATTACCCGAGCGACGACGCAATATATTGACAGTGGCCGCAATAACTGATTTTGCGATGCAGTGTAAATTTCACAATTCGTTTACTAAAATGCAACGAGTATTCGCGTACGTATTTAAATTTTTATATCCTAAACTGAGTAGCCAAAGTGAAATATTGACGTCAAAAATGGAACAAATATTCTAATTAAAAACATACAGCTAATACACTTTTCAATTGAATACAAGGCTTTAAAGGAAAATAAAGGTGTACCCGCATCTAGCAAGGTTAGTTCTCTTATGCCCATAATTGACTCCTTTGGCGTAATTCGTGTAGGTGGTCGCCTCCAGCGTTCGGCTCTTGACTATGATGCCCAACATCCAATTGTGTTACCCAAACATCATCCTTTCACTGCATCGCTGATAATGCATTTTCACGTGAAGCTTTTACATGCTGGCCCACAGTTTTTATTAGCTTCAATTCGACAAAAATACTGGCCAATTGGTGGTCGTAAATTAGTCAGTGCTGTTATTTCAAAATGTCTGCGTTGTTTTAGAATAAAACCAAAACTATACCATCATGTCATGGGTAGCCTGCCTCCTGATCGGGTAAAGCCAAATAGAGCATTTCACACTACAGGAATTGATTCTTGTGGCCCACTATACTACAAATCGGATGTAAGAAATCGCCCTCCTGTAAAATGCTATGTATCTATATTTGTATGCTTTTCAACAAAGGCTACACACCTGGAGCTAGTCCAAGATTTGTCAACATCATCATTTTTGTCTGCCCTTCGACGATTTGTCTCCATAAGGGGCAAACCTAAAACAATATGGTCTGACAATGCAACAAATTTTGTAGGCGCCAAGAATGAGTTGGCCGATTTGAAACAACTGTTTTTAAGTGAATCGCATATAAACTTGGTTAACCAGCAATGCCTTGAAGATGAAATAGAATAGAAATTCATTCCCCCAAGGTCACCTCATTTCGGAGGATTGTGGGAGGCCGCGGTAAAATCTGCTAAGCTGCACTTCTACCGCACTGTCGGCCTAAATAAGTCCCTTTGACGAGCTACGCACTTTGGTATGTCAAATCTCGGCGGCCTTGAATTCGCGCCCACTGTCTCCAATTTCAGAAAATCCCAACGACCTAGATGTGCTGACACCTGGGCACTTTTTAGTCGGTGGCCCTTTAGTATCAATAGCTGAACCTAATATAACCAATTTAGACATTAGCCGGCTAACTAGATGGCAGAGAATTTCTCAACTACCGCAAATCTTTTGGCAGAAATGGAGCGTTTCATATTTATCACTATTGCAAAAGCGTAGCAAATGGCGTGAGCATGGTAAAAATATAACTTGTGGGGAAATGGTTCTTATAAAAGATGAAAATCAACCGCCCTTAAAGTGTTAAATCGGACGTGTTTCTGAAGTAATTCATGGTGATGATAATGTAGCTCGAGTTGCCATCGTTCGCACAAATAATGGTGTAGTTAAGCGTGCAGTTAGTAAACTTGCGATACTTCCTATAGAGTCATCAGTTGAAAGCCCTAGCCTTCCAACGGGGGGAGGATGTTAACCGCAGATACTGCCCTGTATTATTTAAATCCAGTTGTTCTTTATTTAAATTCTGCCAAAATCTTAATTTTATTTTGTTGTTTAAAATATTAACTGTAATGCGTACATACCTACATATTAACCTACATGCAAGCATACATATTTACGCTATAAAAAATCGTTTGCTCTTGCTTATGTGCTTATTTTCGTGCACATAGTTTTGTAAAAATGTTTATATGCTTGTACGTATTTTTGCATTAGCATGAATATTTTTAACGTAGCTATGCATGTATGTATGTACGTTCATCCAACTCATTTTTTTGTAATAAAAGGTACATGTGTACTTAAACTCTTTTTTGTTACTCTTACATTCCTTTTCTGTATTGAAATTTTTTAGTCGTCCTTAAGAAGTTTAATAAAGTGGATAATTTAAATAGCATAAAATTATTTGCTTTTTTAATTTTGATTTAGTTTGCCTGCAAAAAAGATTGCAGGCTCAAAACAAGCATATTGGGGAGGCTTAAATGACTTTCTTTCGGGTAATGGGGCATCATTTTTATCCTGCAAAATGGCAAAACGATTTTGCGATGAGGTCGGCTTCTTCCCCTCTTAAGAACTGTTATATAACGGTCCATTCCTACCTGGACCTTTGGAGCTTGTGGAGAAAATGGACTGTGACCGTCTTTAGCAACTGTAGGTTCAATTTCTAAATTCAATAAGGAAGACCGCGATGAGGATGGTACCTCGGTAGTTTTTTTATAATTTTTAAAAAGAGATTGGGCCAAATTTGTCCCTTGTTCAAAACACTTATTTAAATTTGGTGCACTTGCACTTAAATTGTTTGTATTTATTTTTGGTTTCTCACTCAAATAGTTTTTATTGTATTCAGGGTCTCTAATTTTTTCACTGCTCACGCTTGTTGAGCTTAACACAATATAAGCATTTCTGCTATTAGGCCCACTGTCACGACGATTACTGGAACTTATTTACCGTTTGCTTTTTTTTATTAAGTTTGTTTTGTTTTTTTTTCACTATTATATACATACATAATAAAAATTGTTTGCCACCTATTACAAATATTCGCTCTTATTAACACTCGCGTAACACGTCCGCACACAACGAGTTTAAGATCACGAGAAAGCGTACAACGACCGTTTATATTCTGAGTATCGGATTGCCCAAAAGTATTTATGAGTAATGTTTAGCAAAATAATTTACATATTACTAACCTGTCCAACAAGACGTTGACATTAAACGGCAGTTTGTATTTATGTGAGTAAGTTTTGTTTATTAAATTTGTGGGCTTACAATGTATTTGAATTGTTTGCGCGTGTGATACATTATTGGTTGTTTACATTAGATGTTCGCGCGTGTAGTACATTATTACAAATATAGTGAGCACACTACACCCCCAATCTTTCAGTTAAAATTTCACAATTTTGTTTATAATGTCAAAATTTTGGAATTTCAAACGCTTACTAATATGTTTTATACGTGGTACAAAGCTTACATATGTGTTTATTTATAACTATTAAAGTGATGTTTCAGTGGTTTATTATTTAAGATTTTTCTTAACTCTAGTTTACAAGTGTTTTATTTTTATAAATCTTACATTCTATTTTATAAACTACCAATTAAATTTTGTTTTCTTAATTTACCGTTTTATTTATATATGCATAACATTTTCTTTTTTTCTTATATTTTATTGTTTATACACTAATTTTTGTGTACAATTTTCGTTTTTCCATTAATTTTTATTTTTTTTACGTTTACATTATTTATATTAATAATTTCATAAGGACCAATGTATGGTGCTTCATTTTTCTTTCTATTTTCTAGTTTTAATAGTACTAAGTCTCCTATGCTAAAGTCTACACTATTTGTCTTATTATGTGATTCTAGACTCCTTTTCTTTTTCGCTCCTTTAATAAGTCTTCTAGCACTATTTAATGAATTTCTTAGTCTTATCTTTAATTCATTTGCGTAATTCTCTAAATTATATACTCTATTATTTGTCATTATGTCTTCACCTGGTAATTCTAGTAATTTACCAAAAATTAATTCAAAAGGTGAGTAGTTTGTTTCTATATGAGGTGTTATGTTGTATGCAAAAGCATAGTAAGGTATACAGTCATGCCAATTATAATCCTTTACGAATGACAAGAAATATTCATTTAGAACTCTGTGATTTCTCTCTACAGTACCGAACGTTTCATGGTGGTATGGTGTCGATACTTTGTGTTCTATTTGTAACAAGTTAGATATTTCTTTCATTAATTTGTTCACAAACTTTGTGCCTCTGTCGGATTTTAGAGTCTAAAAAATCCATACTTCAGTATCAAATTCTCTGTCAAGCAATTTGCGATCGATTTTGCCTCCTTTGTCTCCATTGGTGCAGCTATTATATATTTACTTAATTCACATTGCATTGTTAATATATAACGGTAGCCTCCAGAAGGTCTTAGTGGTCCAACTGTGTCTATAACTGCAGTGGCAAAATTATTGTTTAATGTGTCTGTAACGCATAAGGGTTCTTTTGTGTGTCTTACTTGTTTGTTCCTCTGACAAAGATCACAACTCAAAACATACTTCTTTATCATCTAATACATATTTTTCTAAACATGTTTTTGTCTTAACTATATTAAAGTTTTCCTAATTCCGAAATGTGTCTTTTTATCTGTTATTTTCTAAGGATTACTATACAATAATATTATGACGTCATTTTCCTTACATTTGTTTATTTTTTCTTTAAATTTTTCTATGTTTACTTTTTTAAATATTTCGTCACTTTTTTCTAGTGCGAACCTTACACAATTCGATCTGCCTAAAACAGAAGGTAGTTTCTCCAACACATTATCTAGATAATCGGGATTATCGCTACATCTGATGGCTATTCCATTTAGAGCGGAATTATTTTCAATCTTTATTTCTTTGTTTATTCTTTTAGTCGACTTTTCTATAACAAACTTTAATTTCCTTGCGCTTGTTGATGTACAATCCCACACTTTGAGTTGATCAGTCTCAGTAGGATTTGTATCATTCTTTTTCTCATTTTTATTTTTCCTTTTATTATCTTCATTTTGTATCACCTTTCTTTTCATATTTCTAGTTATCACCAATGACTTCTTCGCTGTCTCGTCAATACTTTCAGGAATCATTGCCTTAAATAAATCTAAGTTCAGTTGCGCGTCGGCGTTAGTGTTGTTTTTTCCTTTTTTTTAAACTATTTCGAAATCATTATCTGACAGCTCCAATCGGATTCTAGTTAATTTGGAACTTGGGTTTTTTTGTGCGAATAACGAAACTAGTGGACGATGATCCGTCACGACAACAAATTTTCTGCCATAGAGGTACGTTCTGAAAAATTTTATACCTTAATGTATACCAAGTAGTTCTTTTTCGATTACTGGTTTATTTCTCTCATGCTTATTAAGTGAACGACTTGCAAAGAATATGGGTCTATCTCGCCCAATTTCTCCTTGCGACAAAATTGCTTCTAATGCAATGTCAGATGTTGTTAGGATAAAAGTCTTATT
The DNA here is from genome assembly GCA_963583895.1 of Melanophora roralis. NCBI lineage: Eukaryota > Metazoa > Arthropoda > Insecta > Diptera > Rhinophoridae > Melanophora > Melanophora roralis. The sequence continues at coordinate 46,202,602 of OY757188.1, forward strand.
AAAATCTGGATACTGTAAAATTGGTGGGCTAATTAATTTGCTCTTTAATGTATTAAAAGCAGTTTGACATTGTTCTGTCCAATCGAATTTTCTATCTTTCTTTAACAAGGCATTCAGACAATCCGTTATGTCCGCAAAGTTCTCCACAAAGCGTCTAAAATAATTGCAAAATGCCACGAATCATCTCACTTCATCTGCATTCTTCGGTACCGGATACCTTGTTATTGCTTCGAATTTTTCTGGGTCAGGTTTAATTCCATCGGGTGTTATCAAATGACCCAGATATACTACTTCTGTCTTTAAAAACAACATTTACTAGCGTTAAGTTTCAAGTTGTATTATTGTAACCTATCAAGAACCTTAACTAGATTTGTATTGTGATGTTTAAGACTACAGCCGAAAACTATTATGTCATCAACATGTAAAAAAGCCTCGCACTCCAAGCCTGACAAAGCAGTTGTCAGCATGCGCTGAAAGCTATTTGATGATATCTGCAAACCAAACGGCAGTCTTGTATATTGGTAATGGCCACTTAAGGTCGAAAATGCTGTATATGGACGAGAGTGCTGATCAAGTTCTATCTGGTGAAAAGAGCTCGTGATGTACAATGGTGAAAAATATTTTGCTCTGCCCAGTTTGTCAAGTATGTCGTCCAAGCGTGCTAAAGAAAACTTGTCGTTGACAATTTTATTGTTCAATTTTCTGTAATCGACCACCAATCTTCATTTCTGTTTGTCGTTTTTTTGGCACAAGCAAAAGCGGTGCGTTGTATGGGCTTACGGATGGCTCTATAACTTTATCCTTCAACAGCCTCTGTACATGCAAATTTATCTCTGTTGTTTGTACCTGTGGTAGTCGGTAGTTCTTTATATATACGGGGTTATTATCATGCAATTCTATCGTTTGCTTAAATTTGTCGTTAAGTTTTCATCTTCCGTATGGAATACATTCTGGTATTTTCTCAATATATCAATAATATTATTTCTATTTTCATTGCTCAGATCCTTCAGATCAAAATTGTTCAATAGTTTGATAAATCTTTCTGTTGCATTGTAACTCAGATCTTTGATTTTCAATTGAACAAACTTCGTAATTTCTCAATGGTATTGTTTCTATTTTCAGGTTTTGCCCGGTTACTACTTTTTTGTAACATTTAGCAACGTTACATGTTCTTTTTCCAGTTTATGTACTATTACGTTTGCTAAGTATACACCTTTAGCGATCTCCCTATTTAAAACTACGGCATCCATATTGAATGGCAAAATTATCTCGCTTCTCTGTGGTATCGTTACTGTATTTACTTTAAAAGTACTATCGTAAATTGGAATGGTCACAGTCTCATTGTTCTTGTCGAATGCGAGTACATATGTATCATAGTCTATAGAAAAGTCGTTATTTACTAACTGTATTTTGTGGTCAATTATTTCGTCATTAATGATCATCCTAACTGTCGTGGAGCCTAAGGATTTAATAATATCCCTTGATATTCCAGCCAAATCACAACAATAATTTCCATTTACTGCATGTCCATATAAAAATCGTTTCTTACAGAGTAAAATGTCCGCGCCTGTATCTATTAAATATGTCAGTTCATCTTCTGTGTCTGTTATTCTTAATTTTACGTAGTTTCTAGGGTTTGATGATATGCAGTATATGTTTTCTGTTCCTAATTTGTTTCCAGCGGAGATTCCATTTGCGTGGTCTCCTGGGGTGCGAAGTTTCCCTGATTTTGAATCTGATGTACATTGTGACTTCTGCTATTATTGTTCCAGTGTCTTTGATTATAATTGCTATTGTTATTATTATTGTAGTAATTTTTTGCAATTGTGACATTTCATGCCTTCTGCTGGGCATCTTTGTCCATGATTTCCGCCACATTTACCAAAATTTTGTCGTTGAGATTTATCAGTGGTGTTAGGTTTATTACTCCTCTTATAAATTTTTTGATGGGATATTTGTTTTCGTACAGTTCTTAATGAAACTTGTTCTGAAATTTTAACGGCTTCTGTAAATGTTTTTACCTGACTTGCGTCAATTGTTGATACTATTTGTGGATCTGTTAATCCATTTATAAATGCATTGAATGCGATTTTACTGTTGGTGTTAATTATGATGAGAAGACAGTAGGTCTTCTCCCACTTCTGTTATTTGTATTTCGTTCAATTCTGCAATCAGATTTTCTATTTTAGTAGCAAAACCAGATACATTGCCATTTTTCTGAGTGATACCAGTTGTTTCGTTTAATATTGTGTTTGCAGTTTTAACCTGTTTGTAAATTGTTCTTAGATTTTTGAGTAATTCTGTGATAAATAAAGGTATGGATATCTGATTTATTCTGTTCTGTACTCGTAATTCTAGTCTCGATTTGTAAACGAAATTAAGGAAAGATGCGCTTTTGTCTGCAGGTATTGTTGGTGTTACTAGTTCTAAACTTGTTAAAAAATCATTGAGTTCATCGGACTTACCGGCGAATTTTGGTACTAATTTTGTAATTAGGCAAAGTTCATTTATGTAGCAATTATATTTTTCTTATGTTGCTCTAATAACTCTAACGCTTCTCTCTTCAACTCACTAAATCTTCTTTATATTTCGGTTATTTCCTGTTTTTCAAATGTATTACCTAAGTAATCTTTTGAATTACCCTCAATTTTCTGTATTTCTGTTATTTTTGCTTCTATCGTTTCGTTCGTATAAGGTCTCCCTATACTCTTTTGAGTATTCAAAATGAGTTGTTGTATATCTCTTAAACGTTCCATAAACACAACTTATAATATCCTTCTAATATAACTTATTAATAATTTTACAAGTTTTAATATCTTTATATCAAGCACAACAATTTTAAATTTAAATCAATTCGCCAAAGTCATAAGGTAGTATGATTTTTTGTTTTATTTTTTTACTTTTAAAAAATAATTACGTATGTACTTATATTAGTTCTATTTAAATAGAATTAATTTGCATAAAACTGTCTCCGTTTATAATACATGGGTTTTACATTAAGATCTTTCTTTCTCTTTTTTAACTAATTTTAAATCCTTTTTCTTTCATTAATTTTTTTCTTCTTTTTGGGGCTTACTTTATTTGATTTTATTTTCAAAAAATTGTCAAAATGTCTTTCATACTCATAATATTGTTAAATTGGCTGTAAAGTGCATTTTCAATTTTGTAAAATGCATTTTCGATAGTATTTATTATGTTTACTTTAACCCAAACAATAAGTGAGCTCAATAAAATTGTCAGTACTACAATTAAAAATAATTTATTCAAATTTTTTTTTTATTGTTCTTTTTGTTCTTTCTAAGGTTTTTAATTTTTTTTTTTAATAGATTATTTGTTGCTGGATCTTCTTTTTATCTTCTGCCTTGCTGTACGTCTCTTGATAAGTAAGTACCCTTAACTGCTGTTTATGTCGACTTATCTCGCCGCCTCTTGATTTGTAGATGTTAGGTAAAGGAATATGGGGATCTTTGGTTCAGTTGGCTTATCCTTTCTCCATTTTCTGGGCTTTGGTCCTAGTCTAAGGATTTCAGGATTTTCCTCTTTTTTGGCACCTTTAAGCAATTGGGCCCATCGAGTTTCTTTCTTACTGATTTCCTTAGGGATCTCCTCCAGCGGTTGTTCCATTAAAATATTAAAAAAAAAATTATACAGGGCTTTTATAAATCCTAGCTTAGCATAAGCTCTGTATGCTAGAATTCACATCCTTTTATTTTAATACAATTTTAAGCAAAGGATTAGCAGCAATGCTTTGTTATCCTTTTTGCTGTTTTTAAATCGTATTAAGACAAGGTTTGCAGGATCGCCATGTGGTGAATCTTTTCCTTCTTAAATAAAAGAGTTATCACTTCTTTCAAGAAAGATTATAAATTGATTTTATTAAACAATTTCTTCGGCTTATATTCTAATTATGAGAAGTTCGCTTTTTCTTTTCTTTCAGCGAATTCCCATAGTTAAGCTCAACTTACTTAATTTTCTAAAGCTTACTTTTATTTTAGATTGTACCAGGCTATCAGAGTTTTTGAGTATTGTGTATTTTATTTTCTTGTGTGTGCGTGCGCTACAAATATTCTTATTTGAGTTTGTTTTAATTTACTTTAACTTTAGTTTCTAAGTGTCAATGTCCGTGACGACTATTTGGCAATTCAGCAAAATGCAGTGATTCAACTAGAAAGCGTACAATGACCGTTTATATTCTGAGTATCGGATTGCCCAAAAGTATTTATGAGTAATGTTTAGCAAAATAATTTATTACTGACCTGTCCCAACAAGACGTTGACTTTAAACGGCAGTTTGTATTTATGTGAGTAAGTTTTGTTTATTAAATTTGTGGGCTTACAATGTATTTAAATTGTTTGCGCGTGTAGTACATTATTACAAATATAGTGAACACACTACACCAAAAACGCCACATAAAAAAAAACTGTCCTTTAATATGACTTCAAAAACAAAAACAGGATGAGGCCCTTATAAAAAAATGCCTTTAACGTCGAGCGATGAGCAAATTGTGCAAGCTGCTGGGTATAGGTGTTGCTGTTGAGGGGCTTTCTTCTATTGAGACATTTGGCGCTTCTAAGCATGTAGATGAGTTTAATATTGAATCTTTTGAAGACTCATTGTCAGGATTAATTAAGGAGGATAACAATAATACAGTAGAAAAGAAAAGGTTTGATGTCGAAAAAGATGTAGAAAAGAAAGCTTCAAAAATAAATAAAAAACGCCTAAAAGTGAAAGTAAGCTAAACCTCCTTAAATCAAATCTTGATAAATTTGAAGATTCACAAACCTTATTAAACTCAAAACTTAACCACTTGCTTAAATTATTTAAAAAGTCTAACGATATGAAAGAGAAGTTTTTAATTAAAATTAAAGAAGAAGATTATGTAATCAATTTACTATCTAAAAAGATGGATTTCGAAATAAAGGCTTTAGAATTGGAAATGCTAAAGCAAAGTATGTAAAAAGTGAACCTTATAGATATAAGTATGTATATACATTTTTTTTGTTTGTTTGTTTGTTTGTTTGTTTGTTTGTTTGTTTGTTTGTTTGTTTGTTTGTTTGTTTGTTTGTTTGTTTGTTTGTTTGTTTGTTTGTTTGTTTGTTTGTTTGTTTGTTTGTTTGTTTGTTTGTTTGTTTGTTTGTTTGTTTGTTTGTTTGTTTGTTTGTTTGTTTGTTTGTTTGTTTGTTTGTTTGTTTGTTTGTTTGTTTGTTTGTTTGTTTGTTTGTTTGTTTGTTTGTTTGTTTGTTTGTTTGTTTGTTTGTTTGTTTGTTTGAATATGTAGTCAATTTACTTATTAAAAAGGTGGATCTCGAAATAAAGACTTTAGAATTGGAAATGCTAAAGCAAAGTATGTAAAAAGTGAACCTTATAGATATAAGTATATACATTTTTTTGTTTGTTATAAGCAAAAGAATACATATGTAAATGCAATTTAGTTTTAAAAAGTGAATTCCATTTTTGTATTTATTTAATTTCTTTATTTTAAAATTACTGTAAAATAAAAAGTATAAAAATGTAAAATGTCTTAAAACCAACACATGAATGGTTTATATATTTCTCCATAAAGATAGTTTAATGTGATCTCTAACCTTTTGTCCAATTTTTGTTATCTGTGACTCATTTCCAACATCAGGTTCTGAAATAATGGTTTCAGTCACAGAATATTGTGTGTAATTTGGGACCTTAAAATGAATACATAACTACGTTGTGTAAGGCAACACACACATTAACAAAACGGGACACTTTTCTGGACTGTATCTACTTCTTTTATCACAGCTTAGAACTTTTTAGCCAGCTTTAAGTATGCCAATAGTTCTCTCTACTATACATCGGGCTTCGGAATGTATTTCTTTGAAATATGCCTCCATCGATCCTTCCTCAGGATTTCTATACGGTTCAAGTGGGTATCCAGTACCGCCTGTATGGTTAGTAGTTGATTATTTAGACATATACATAAGTATATGTATGTACATTTTAATTGTGTTTAATTTACCTAATAGCCAGGCGTTTTTAAAATTGTTGTTGTAAAGTTCTTCCTGAGCTCTTTTTTCCACCGAATGCCTCCATACAAATTAATCGTCAGCTGCTCCACCATATTTAGCATTTATATTAGTAACGAATTTGAAAAATTACAGTTTCAAAAATCAGGTAATAAAATTTATGCAGTCCTATGTGGGTACCATCTATACATCCAATAACTCCAACAAAAATCTGTTAAAAGTGTTTTCTACAATTTTACTTAAACTAACCTCCTGGAATCTTGTACTTGTTCAAAAAGTAATCAATGCAGGTGGATGATTGTTCAGGACAAAATTTTATACATTTTGGACATAGTTTGGTCACTATTTCATGTAGAACATGTTTGACAATTTTGGAGACTGTGTCCTAACCCTAGTAAGTAATCATTACCTACATTATGCTGAAAACTTCCGATTGCCAAAAGTGAAAGTGTGGCTGCTAATTGAAGCTTTGGCGGCACTGCTGTGGACACATATTTTTTCCATAGTTTTTTGCTATTGAATCTTCGCCTTTGGCAAACTAGCAATAAATATTTAAATCTTAAAACTAAGTAGTCCAGCCAGTGCCAGACTAGAATTTAAGTTCTCATATTAATTAATAAGCTTCAAAATAAGCGCAATGGTATCCCCCTTTGGGAAGGGATCGAGACGCGGAACCGCAAGCAAGAGAATGGGTGAAAGAAATGCTGTATTATTTTGAGAAAATCGGCATATCGAAGACATTTTCTTCATTTTCATTTTAACGATTTTATTAAACAACTCACTACCGAATCCGATCAAGGAAAAGGGTTTCACCAAACCACAATGCCCATGAAAAAATGGTACAAAGGCAAAAAACTCGACGCATTGCTTGCAGAGGTTATACCAATTTTATTGATGCATGGTTTTACATTCTTTTTGATTTCTTTTCTAATTCATTTCAGGTATGTTGGTGGAGTCATAAGATAATCCTGTATGATGTTAATAAGGTATGTGAAGAAGAAAAAGCTGATGATGGAGGGCAGCCTGGAAGCAACGTGCCTGAGGACACCATAAGTTCTAAATCAGAGTCAGATTCGGATCCTCAACTTTTTACTTATTTTTTATTATTTTTTTGTAAAGACAATGTTGAAGAAAATAAAAAACAAATGAAATTCAAAAATTTTGTGGAAATTTTTAACTTTTTCGGCTACCTAAGCGATACCTCAACGTTGTTAAGAATCATTCCTAGGAAGTTTATATGTTTTAAAAAGTTGTTTATTGGGATATTAGGTAAATTTTTGTAGTTGATTGTTTTCTTGAATTTTGAGCGGTTTGCTACCTATAGAACAAAAGAGGGGGCAAAAGGTAAAAAAAATTCGAACTTTTTAAAATTTTTTGCGATTTTGATCTTAAATTACACTTTTTTTAATTTTTTATGTTCACAATTTTTGTTCTTTATAAAAAGGGCTACAGCTTTGCCTCAAAAAGTAAATTAAAATTCCGAACAGTTTGCAAGATATAAGCCTGGGAAAATTATCACTTTTTGCAAAAATGACACCAAGGCCCCAAATCTTTGGGGACCCATAAAAAAAGTTCATGGGAGACACGGGTCTTTTCTTTTTTAGTCTTTTATCACGTAGTGGTGTCCGTATATGGTTATTTTTCCATGACTTAAAAAATTACACACAGTGATATGAATCTTAAATAAATAACAACTGCTATATAGGATATAACTTTGAGAAGGCATGCGAAGATTCTAATATAACTGAATCAGATAAATATATCGTTAAACGTAATTTAATACAGTTTATAAAAACTCTAATTTATGAAATTAGGGCAAAGCTTCCAACAAATTTTAAGATATTGGAATATATTTGGCATTTAGCGTAACAAATATTTTTTTTTTCATTATTCAGAAAATACTTTGTGTTATTAAAAAATTTTAGGTTGATTTTACAGAAATTAAAGAGCTGTAAAATTGCTTAAAAAATTTAAGATTTTACCAGTGGAAAAATTTATATAGAACCGACCAATTTTGAATCGAAGTGCATGATTGTTTGTTTTAAAAATATTATTGTATCCCTACTCTAATGCTGAAGTGGGAAAAACATTCATTGCTATGAATTTTATAAGAATAAAATAAGAAACCGAATGGCTTTGAATTCATATAAAATATGGTTTACAAAAGTGTGGCACCTGCTGTCTTTTTTAAAATGATTGTCATATTTTTAATGCTGTAAAACATTTGTATCAACTGCTGCTGTGAAATAATATTTAATATTATTATTTTTTATTTTTTTTTCTATTATTTTTATTTTGTAAACTAATTTTGAAGTACAAATTAAATAATAAATACATTAATAGATTTAAAACAGAAAAATCGTCAATTTTTTAATTTAGCTTCTTTTAGCTCTTTTTGACTACTAGGTTGGCTCTTTTTGCCTCTGAATTGTTGGCATCACTGCCAGTCTGTGAGCTTATTCGATTGTACTATGTTGACTTCTAAAGCCAAATCGGTGATTTGGAATGCAGTTGTTTACATTCATGATCCGAGTCAGCTTGTTTTTTAAGATCTTTTTGAAAAAATTTGACAAAGTTGGTAACAAACTATAAGACTCCACCTTCGAAGGATCTTTACCAGGCTTAGGAATCATCTTTACTTGGGCATTGGTAAGTTTGACGCTTGTTCAGTACACTTGTTTTAATTAGAAGTTCTTGCACTTAAATTGTTTGTAATTGTTTTTGGTTTTGTAATTAAAAAAGTTTATATTACATTCAGGGTCTCTTATGTTTTCATTGCTATCGCTTGCGAGGCATAATACAATGTAAGCAATTCGTCTACTAGGCCCACTGTCACAACGATAACTGTTTAGTTTGGTTTTGTTATCTCTTCTCACTTATGTATTGTATGTTTGTATATTAACAAACTGTTTACTTATTACAAATATTTTCGTTTTTATTAATACTCGTGTAGACACGTCCGTACACTACGAGATTAAGAACAACACTGCTGTGGACACATGCCCAATAAATTTAAGTTCACAAAGAACGTCATTAAACACCTCCTTTGTTAGTCCAAATCTTGTTTTAAATCTGAAATTATGTTACTTTTTAAATATTAACTTCTTTAGCTAATAGGGCCTAATTTATTTTATGTAAAAAAAAAACTTGTTTTATTACAATTTCGCCAACGTTTCGTCGACTTCAGGGCTTTGTCTATTTTATTAAAAACAATTAATTAAAAACGTATAACATGTGTACATATATACTTAAGACAAGAATTGCTGGACATAAATCTGACCAGAGATATAGGGACACTAGTTCACAGAAAACAGCGTTATCTTCTCACTGTTTGGAATTCGATCACTACCCAGACTTTGAGAATGTTTCAATATTGGATAAAGAAAATAATTATAAACGTAGATACATGTTAGAAATGTTAAATATTATAAACGTTCCAAAAACATATAGAATAAATTTTAAAGCAGACACAGACAATGTTGCCCAGAATTACAGACATCTAATATGTAAAAAATAACAGAGATAGGATTTATATAAGCACATACATATATATTTTTGACTAATATGGTTTTTAGGCAAACATACATATGTATATGTTTTTTCATGAGTTAATTTTTTTAAATGGTTGTTTTTTTGTATTAATGTACATTTTTTTACACAAACTTCTGATACTAATCTTTTGTAACTATATTAAACATACAATGTTAAACTAATTTCTTCAAAGATTTTTTAGTACATGTATTATTGTTTTTTAGTTTATATTTATATGTTTGTTTTTTGTATATAACACTTGTTATTTTTAGTAACACTAGCATTCTCAACATTACACTTTTATATTGGAACAGCTTAAATTAATATACACACTTATATTCAAATTTTGTAACTATTGTCCTAACTAGATTCTTCAAACCTCTTTTATGCATGTATTGTGGTTTTTTGTTTATTTTTATATGTTGTTTCTCTGTATAACACTTAATATTATTACTTTTTAGTAACACTATTATTCTTAATATTAGGATTTTTTATATTAGAATAGATTGAAATTGACATTCACATGTATGACATATATTGGTATATGGATACATTTTTTAATAGTATAAAATTTTGTAATAACACATTTTTTAAATTTTCAAATATTTTGAAGTTTATATAAAAAATTTGTTAATATTTTAATCGTTATTCGAAAAGCCAAAAGCTAATTTTAAAACCAAAATAACAAATTTAATATTTAACTGAAATAACCAACGGAGTGGCAAAATATTGAAAAAATTTTGCAAAAAAAATAAACATATAAATAGACCTAAATACCTATATACAAAAACTAACAAAACAGTAATTAATTTATCACATTAGTTTAACAATTAAGTTAAGCTTATTAACATTAAAAAACAAATTTATTTAACGTTTGATACATTTAAGCACAAACAAAAGCGAACTATTGTATTGCAGCTTTATAACAATTATTAATGTTGTCAGTGTCCTCTTTTAAGTTCATCGTCTGTTTTATTTTACGTTGTATGTGTAAGCTTTCTTTGATGTACCTTTTTATCTCTGTATTCTCTTTGTCGATTATTTTAACTTTAAAATCCGCTGTGTGACCTGTCTTCAGTATATGTTGCGCCAATATGCGCTTTATGTTCATTTATTCTTGTATTTAATGGTCTTTTGGTTGTTCCTATATAAATAAGATCACAGTTTTCTTTATCATTCCCGCCTCATTTGTTGTTGTTTGTGTATTGGATCTTTGATTTTTGTAAATACTGTTTGTTGTTGCGTTCGTCTTATACACAAAATGTATGGTTTCTTGTGTTGTTATTTAAGTTATTTGTCAGTTAGGCCAGGGATGTACGGTACACTGTAAAATTTTTGTTTAAATTTTCGTTTCTGTTTTCAATGTTGGTCTTATATTTTTTATTTAAGCGGTTCTTTGTGTCTAATATAAGCTCATCAATTATTTTTTCAGGAAAATTGTTTTTTTTTGCAATACAGTGTAAATTTTCTTCTAATTTTTATTTTAAAACTGTGTATCACTTATTTGATAGAAGCTTTTAATAAAGCTTTTGGCTGTATTTATTATTTGACTTTTGAGTTGAGTCGTAAAAATGTTCATTGATCCTTCTGAGGCCATTGGTTTTGAATGCCAGTCAAAAGTAATTTTATTCCCCTGTCTTCTTAGTTTTGTATCGAGTTATGTGATTTTCTCACCGTACTCAATCTCTATCGTGAATTCAATTTTTGGGTGGTATTTACACAAAAGAAATTAGGCCCTATTACCTAAAGAAGTTAATAACTATATAAGATCATTTAAAATATTGGCCAAACACATTCTAAGTAAAACATAACTACTTTAGTTTTTAAAATGAAAATTTTTTCTTACGCTGTCGCCGCCAAAGAAAAAGGATCACTTTTGTCTCTTATTTCTTTTCTTATACGTATGACGATGACAAACAAAACAAAAACGAAGGATTCATTTTTAATAAACTCAATTATCTTTTAATTTTATTTTATTTGGCGCAAATGTTAAAATAAGTGTTCTTTTTTCATTTGTTTAAATTAAGGAAACATATGTTTGTAAGTAGTCTATCATATAAGTCTATTACATTATAAAAATTACGATTCGATACATGTCGAATGAGATAATACGCTTACTCGACACATATCAAAATTTTATTCGATACGATAGTTTATACACTATCGAATGCCGTAATTAGACCTCTGTTAAACAAACAAAAGCTAAACCTTCCAGGTAATATTTTCAACCTATTAGAAAAGTACATAACCGGTCGAAAATTTATAATCAAACAGGCAAACCAAATAAGTTGTTTCCAACTACTAAGGGCTGGTGAACCTCAAGGGAGTTTACTAGGCCCATTTCTGTACTAGCTTTACACGGCAGATATGCCACCCAACAGTTTAACACACCGTCGACATTTGCTGATGATATCACTTTTATCTGTATTTATAAAGACTCTTAAGAGGGTACAAACCAACTGCAACAACACGTAAGCCAAGTAGAGAAATGGGCAAAGCTATGGGGAATAAATATCAATGAGCAAAGATGTACTCACGTAACGTTTACCTTACGCAGAGAAACGTGCACCCCATTCCGTATTAATAATCATATAGTGCCTCACCGATTTGAGACGAAATATCTTGGCATTCACCTGGATCGTCGCCTTACATTGAAGGCACATATATGTAGATGCGAAGTTGACGCAAATGGAACTTAGAGCTGCAGAAAGCCATTAGCTAATCGGCAGAAACTCTGATTCGTCTTGATTGTAAACTTTTACTCTACCAATGGATTTTGAAACCAATTTGGTGCTTCGGTATTCAATTATGGGGCACTGCTTTCGCATCCAACATAGAAAGAATTCAATGCCTTCAAAACAAAATCCTAAGAATTATAGCTGGTATTCCTTGGTATATTAAAAACAGCAACATCCACTAGGATCACAAGTTCCACTAGTTAAAAGCGAGATTCTGAACTAGTTGGCCAAGTATTCAAATAAGCTGGAAACACATCAAAAGCCGCTCGCTCGAAACATCTTAATACATAGTGGACATACTCGTCTGAAAAGAAGGTCTGGTACTGACTGGACTTTAATTACTTAGTTTTAAGATTTGAATACTTATTGTTAGTTCGCATTAGCGAAGATTCAATAATAAAAATATGAAAAAAAAATTTCATGGACCTCTAGAAGACCTTCCAGATCTACGAAATTCACATGTTTGGTAAGTTAAAATGTTGCTGAATACCCATAATATATATTTATATATATATTTTTCCAACTATTTATATACGTATATACCCTGTAGGATTCACTATTGGCATGCAATGCTTTTCGCTATAGACATTTAACATTTGCGTGTTATTGAAAATGCTCTACCGACATTGGTACTATTAAGACAATAGTTCTTTTGGGGTCATATGTAGACATTAGAACCAGTGATTTACTAGTACCTTTTAGCAATTTTAGTCTACAGTTCTACTGACTAGCAATATCACTGACAATGTGTTTTTGCAATAGACATTTAACATGCATCTGTCATTGAAAATAATTGTAAATTGTGTATATAAATTACTTTTTAAGCACAACTAAAAAAAATTAACAATTAATAAAGACCATTAGTCGCTGATACACTTTTGCGTTTGACGGCGACCTGGAGCTTTAATTTTTCACTGACACTTTTCTTTTCTTTTAACCAATGCTAAATATAAAACTGTAGACGTATTGTTGACAAAGTCGCCAAAGAGGTACCATAATTGCCGACAAAAGTGTTGACATGGGGACGCTTGTCCTCAGGTTTCCTTCAGGGTATGTACATATGAATAATGGTATGTATGTATGTAAACCTACTTCATGAGATTACTAATAATCTTGTATCCCACTATAATCTTTGTAAAAAAGAAATAATAGAAAAGTTTGTATTTTTGATTTGCACACATACCAACCTGTACATATATGTACATATTAGGTAAAATATTTGCAACGTGTTTTTATCGCAATTTGGTAAACTTTTTCGTTTTTTTTTTAATTGAAATTTAACGAGTGATGCTTTCGTTGTTTTAGTGCTGCTTTTTTTGTTTAATTTTACATCACTAGTTTTTTATGTTAGAGCTTAAAATACATATACTTTATTCAATAACTATTTCTTTACATTATCCTAATATTAACCAAAAATTTAGATAACATCTAATGAATGAATGTTGTGAAATACATTATTGCTAAATAATTTGGAACTTTCGTGTTTTTCCTGGTGTTGGTAATAAATAAGGTGTGATACTTTAGAGGATCTTGGTAAAATCGTTTCTTGTATACAGGTTATGGGTGGGTTATGAAAGGCGTTCTTAAACGGCAACTAAATGAGCCACCTCAAAGTACATCGTACAAAAATATGTGTCATTTTTAGAGTGTTAGTAGTATATTTGTGGGGATTCTGGAACAATAGGAGTGATCCGTACACGTTTTCCATAAGGAGTGATCCGTATACGTTGTGCATAAGGAGTGATCCGTATACGTTTTCCAGGAGTGATCCGTACACGTTTTCCATAAGGACTGATCTGTATAAAAGAGTCCATAAGGAGCAGGGCGGGGCGCGGGAAAAAATTTGTAATGCAATTAGAATCAAATTAGATTCCAATTAATGTGATTTCCAGTTAGAGTCAACTTGGGTTCAATTGGATGTCAATAAGCTTTCAATTGGAAGGCAATTGGAACCCAGCTGTAATCCAATTGGAACTCAATTTGGATTGATGTGTACATACGTTCCTTTAAGCATTGTTCTGTATATGTTTAACAATACCAGTGCATATATTTTTCCCATTAGGATTATCATCTATCTATTTCCCCTATGAGAAATAATGTGTAGTTGTACACATCACCCATATTTTTGTTTATAATGTGCATTTTTATCTTAAATAACAATCCTTTATTCTCTATGAATTTCTCTAAATATTAAGTTTTTAACGCTTTAGTTAATTGAGAGTTTTATTGTCTGTTATAAACTTTATAAAAAAAGGCTGTAAAGTGGTTTACTTAGGTTATTTCTGTTGTCATCGCTTCAAAGTACACGTAATAGAGTGGTAAAAATAAAATTTCTTAAAATAAGGGTTTTCGTTTATTTATATACATACATTAATTTTCAGATGTATCAACAAATAATTAATATTGCCCATGGTATAAAGACAGAGTACACCAGAATTGATGATATTCCATTGAATCAAACTTACGCAACTATAAATTTCGAGTGAAAGGTTACACAGCATGGATCAAAAGTTATTGTATATTTAGAAAATAATAAATGGTTTTATCTTCCACAAAGGATTGTAAAATATTTGAATATAGACGATCCCTACTTAGCCAAAATAAATGAAAAAACCTGGACAGTTATTTGCAAAGGACGTCAATCACCGAATGGTTTTGCAATATTTGAACTTAAATATAGCTAACATTTTAAGGAGCCTGTACTTTATATATAGTAAATTATCATGCAAAACTCTTAATGATCTTTTACACTTAACACCTGCAAAAAATTAAAAATATCTCCTGTTGCTTATTAGATATCTTTGTTTTAAAAATAAATACATACACAAAACTATAAATGACCTTTTTAGGTTTAACAGATACCTTCTATGCATTCCTTAACACAATAGTTAACAAAGGAATTAAAAAAAAATTCTCAAACAAAGCAATACTCTCATATAATGTTAATTGAAAAAAGGTAGTCGTGTTTTTCTAGTTTTTTGGTTACATTCATTAACTGAGAGGGTCATACATTTATTTTTTGTTCTATTTATTGCTGCAAAAGGATATTGAAAATTCCTTTGTTAAGTAGCTTTGTTTTAGGGATAAAATATACATTTAACACCTACAAGAAAGTTGAAATATCTCCCGTTTCTTATTCGGTATCTTTGTTTTAATAATGAATGCATATACAAAACTATAAATGACCTTTTTAGATTTAACATATACCTGCTGTGTATCCCTTAATACAATAGTTAACAAAGGCATGGATACATTTTCTCAAATAAAGGAATGCATATGCAGAATGCATTCATATTGTTGTACTTATGTATGTAGTAGTGCACTTAGAAAAATGTAACTAAACTCTACTCTTTTAGAGCAGTGATTCAGTATTCTGTGCAAAGCATTTCAAAAAACAATTTAGTATTCTGTGTTTAACTAAACATTTTAAAAAACAATTCAGTATTCTGTGCTAAACATTTAAAAAAACAATTCAGTATTCTGTGCTTAACTAAACATTAAAAAAAACAATTCAGTGTTCTGTGCTTAACTTAACATTTCAAAAAACAATTCAGTATTCTGTGCTTAACTAAACATTTAAAAAAACAATTTAGTATTCTGTGCCTAACTAAACAATCTTATTTGGTAAGTAAAAACTATTTAGTGTATATTATTTAAATATTTATTCAAACCAAAAATAATAATAGCATTGGTGTTAAAAAAAACTAATTCTATGCTCGTATTCATAATAATAAAAGTAGGCTTACAAAGAGCTTATTTGGCAATTATGCTATAAACACCTGTCAAAAAAGTCCTTAATAAGCCCACTTTAATTATTATGTATATGATGGTTAGTTTATAAATAAGTTATTTTGATTATTTTTAGATCAT
The DNA here is from genome assembly GCA_963583895.1 of Melanophora roralis. Lineage (NCBI taxonomy): Eukaryota > Metazoa > Arthropoda > Insecta > Diptera > Rhinophoridae > Melanophora > Melanophora roralis. Next base: position 46,218,737 of record OY757188.1, read on the forward strand.
ATAAACAATATAAAAGGAAAAAAAATGGAGTCAAAAATAGTCTATCCCGATAGTCTATCATAATTTTTGAAAATGCATGAGATGACTCATGCTTCGGGTTCGAATAAAAGTGCAATGAAAGTGGAAAAAAGGGCATTTAAGAATAGAATTATGACCTTTTCATATAAAAATACGAATGAAGAATGTCTTCTATCAGAGATATTTTTGGAGGAAGCTAAGAAGCCGTTCGAAAAAGAAGTGTTTTCATTTTTAAATTCCAATTTAGCTTTAAAATTTAACAAAGAGTTGTTTGGTTAATATGCCAAAGCGGACCTTAATGATATGGAAAATAGTGCGATAGAGGTGAAGCATTTACAAACCAAAATGAAGGAAATTTTTTATATTGATGGTTTTAATAATGAATATAATAACATTGTTGATAGTATTAAAAGTAAAATGGAAGAGCTTCAAGAACGAGATAATGAATGGACCCTTATTCAACTCATTTAAATCCATCTAAATTTAAACAAATATCAACCATTAAAAGGTTCAACATATATTCCGCTTCCACCTAAACTTGCATAAAAAACATGCATAAGTGTGCAGAATAATGACGATTTCTTCTTCAAATGGTTTGTCTCTTCTCTCTGCTGTTTCAAATCAAGCCAATAGTCATAGACCAAATAACTATGCTGTTAACATATCAGATGCAGTAATTGACTTTAACGGATATTCTTTTTATTTCAATGGTTTATGTTTCCCCCTTAAATTAAAAGATATAAATTTTTTTGAAAAAAATAATGCAAATATCAGCATTAATGTATTTGGATATGATGATGAAAAAGATTTAATTGTCGGACCTTATTATAAAACTAAAGAAATCAAGCCACTTTATATTAATTTGATGTTCATACAAAAAAATAAAATGGAGGCAACTATATCACACTATGTCTGGATAAAAAATATGTCAAGGTAAAATTTATTATAAATTTATATTTAATGTGTGTTTTAATTTATTTTACTTTTTCTAATTTTTTTTTTAATTTTACAGATTAATAAGATCACAACAAAGTAAAAATAAGAATAGTATTTTCGTTTGTGATTTTTGTATTCATCATTTTCAGGAAAAGCTATATTTGGAAAAACATGTAAAAAATTGTAGTAGAAAGATAAGCTATGTCCCCCAAGCAAATAAGGTAAAACTAGAATTTAAGAATTATAATAATTGTATGAATGTACCATTTGTGGTATATGCAGACTCGGAATGCATATTTGAAAATATTCGAACATGTGTTCCGAGAGGGGATATTTCGTCGACAACATTAGTTGATAAACATATCCCCTATGCTTTTTCCTATTATATTAAGTGTAGTTTTAATAATGATTTAAATAAGCTATGTAGCTTTAAAGGATTAGATTCACCAAAACAGTTTATAGAGGGTTTGATTAAAGATATTAAATATATAAAGGATAAATATTTATCTTTGGTAAAACCCATGATACCCTTAACCGAACAGGAAAATTTAGAATTTCTTTCAAACAATATATGTCATATTTGCAAAGATATTTTACATGAATTAAAGGTTAAAGATCATTGTCACTTAAGTGGAAAATATAGAGGACCTGCTTATAATTTATGTTATCTTAATTATAAAATGCCTTAATTCTTTCCCATAATTTTCCAAAACTTTTCGGCATACCATTGTCATATATTTGTTAAAGAACTTAACCAAATTGATGATGGTCCTATTAATATAATTCCTCTTAATAAGGAACTACACATATCCCTTTCAAAAACCATTAAAGGTGATAAAGGGGATAATATTGAAATACGATTTTTAGACTCATATCGATTTATGTCATCTAGTTTGGACAACTTGGTTAAAAATTTAACAAAAAGTTATTTGAAGTTAGTTTAATCAATATATTCTAATGAAAGCCAATTTAATTTATTGGTTAGAAAAGGTGTGTTTCCTTATAGTTATTTAAATTCTATGGGAAAACTTAATGAGTCTAGTTTACCAAGCATTGAAAATTTTTATAATGAATTGACAGACACAAAATGTTCTTCTGAAAATTATAACCACGCTCAAAAAGTTTGGAAAACATTTGACTGCAAAACTTTGGATGACTATTTAATGTTATGTCTAAAGACTGATGTTTTATTGTTAGCTGATGTTTTCGAAAACTTTAGAACAATTTGTAAAAACATTTATCATTTGGATCCATGTCACTATTACACAGCTCCGGGACTTTCATGGGATGTCATGCTTAATTTACAGGCATTAAATTAGATTTACTGACGGACATAGACATGATAACATTTCTTCTTCCCCTAGTATTGTGCAATGTTCTAAAAGGCATTCTATCGCAAATAATAAATATTTATCGAACTATAATAATGAAATACCTTCTAAACATTTAATGTATTTAGATACGAACAATCTCTGTCAATGTCTGAAGCTTTGCCCGAGGTAATTTTGGTGCCTCAACGATCCGAGACAAAATATCTTGGTATTCACCTGGATCGCCGCCTCACATGGAAGCCTCATATAGATGCAAAGCTGACGCAAATGAAACTTAAAGCTGCGCAAATCCACTGGCTAATGGGTAGAAATTCTGTGCTTCATCTGGATTGTAAACTTCTACTATACAACTCAATTATAATGTATGAATTTTTGTGACGGCAGGCTGCTAAGGGTTTTATAATGCTACGCTTAGCCACAGCACGTTTTGATTCTTCTAAGCACTGTTAGGTGCTCAGTTGTAATAATGAGAATACTCTTTTGTTGGTTACAAGAAAGATTCTGATTTTATTCCATAATTCTTACCGCAATTTATACTAAAATTTTATTTATAATTTTGCTTACACTACAGTTATTATATGTTATTATTAAATGTGTGATCGCAAAACTTCAAATCAGCAAATCCAATTTTGGGCAATTTGATTACTTCAAAATTCTTGACAATATGTGTATGTCAGTGCAATTGATTGTTTACGTTCTTGAGTATGGGTAAAAGAAAATATGTTAAGTTCGCACTTTTTATTTTGAAGGATTCAATTGTTATTTTAAATAGGTTGAATAATGTGACCAACAGTTGACGAGTGTGATCAACACACTACACCTCCGTCCTTAAGATTGAATTTATGATTGAAATAAAATGAATTAAAACTAAAAACATGTTTAAAATATAATAAATGAATTAATTATTTAAAAATGCCATATTACATTTAGCAATATGTATATTTAAATTGGAGATAGTTTATACAAATCATTTTTAATTGCTGTAATAACTATTATAAATATATAAATTGTCTTTTAATTGCTTACATTAATTCTTAGGTAATACAATTTAAGGATATTATTATGGTAAATTTTTTCTAAGTTATCAACCTTTAGTAATGAATTTACTTCTAATCTTTTTATTATTTTATATGGTCCCTTGTATGCGCTCTGGCTCTTTTTTCGAGATTCTAATTTTATTAATACAAAATCTCCTATATTAAAATTACTAATGTTTGTATTTTTGTTATAAATTTCTTTTGATTTTTGTTTAGCTATGTCTATTAATTTTTTAGCATTCTCTAATGATGTTTTTAATCTAATTTTTATTTCATTTGCGTAATTTTCCATGTCATAACATTTACTTGTTTTTTGTATTTTGTCTGTTGGCTAGTTTACCGCAAATTAACTCGTAAGGTGAATAGTTAGTGTCGATATGTGGTGTCGTACCCATTTGTCTCATTCATGATCATCAACAAAATTTAATAAATATTCATTTAATACACGATGGTTTCGTTTTATAGAACCTATTGACTGATGGTGATAGGGTGCTGAAAATTTTTGGTTTATATTTAACAAATTACAAATTTCTTTTTAATGATTTTACACAAAGAGATGTTTGCTCCAGTGTCTATTAAAAATGTAAGTTTTAAATTTTTGCCTAAGTTCAATTCAATGAAATTTGTAATGTTATTCGATATTTGGAAAACATTATTTAATCGTGAGTTGCTCTCTTAATCTCGTAGTGTACGGACGTGTCTACGCGAGTGTATATTTGTAATAGGTGATATTTGTAATAAGTTACAAAAAAAAAATTGTTAATATACATACCTACAAGACATAAGTGAGAATCGAAAATAAAAACAAACTAAACAAAACAAAAAAACCAAACGGTTAATGAGTAACAGTAATCGTTGTGACAGTGGGCCTAATAGCCGAAATGCTTACATTGTGTTAAGCTCAGCAAGCGTTAGCAATGAAAACATTAGAGACCCTGAATATAATAGAAACTATTTAAGTGCAAAACCGAAAACAAATACAAATAATTTAAGTGCAAGTGTGCCTAATTTGAATAAATGTACTGAACAAGGGACAAATTTAGCCCAATCTCTGTTTAAAAATTATAAAAAAAATACCGAGGTGCCATCTTCATCGCGGTCTTCTTTATCAAGTTCTGGTGTCGCACCAACAGCTGCTAAAGGCGCTACGGGCCCAATTTCTGCGTGTGCTCCTAAGATCCAGGTAGGAATGGACAGGTACGTAACAGTTCTTAAAAGGGGAAGGAGCCCTAAATCGGCAGAAGCATCTCAACCTGCAAAAATTTTAAAAGACGATGAAAGGCCAACCTCATCGCAAAATCGTTTTGCAATTTTGCAAGAGGATAATGAAGCCCCTGTTAGTGAAAAAAAGTCCTTTAAGCCACCTCCCATTTATTTGAGGGAAAAAAACTCAAATGATCTCGTCAAGTTTTTAGTCGGTTTGATTGGGGAAAATAACTTTTATGTTTCAAACGTTAAACGCGGTAACATATTTGAGACAAAAATTCAAGTGAACCATGAAAACGCCTACCGCGCCACGGTTTCGGAGCTCGAAAAACTCAGAAAAAACTTCTATACCTACCAACTCAAGACCGCAAAAGGCCTTCAGGTAGTTATTAAAGGCATTGATTCTAACGTTGACCCAGAAGAGATCAAGACCAGTTTGCTAAACAAAGGGTTTATGGTTAGGACGGTATCGAATATGAGAAATAGGGAAAAACACCCCCAACCATTATTCCGAGTGGAGCTTGAGCCTGGTGATATCAAATTGAAAAAAAGTGAAACTCACCCCATCTACGATTTAAAATATATTATGCACCGACGAGTCACTGTGGAAGTGCCACATAAGCGATCTGGGCCCGTACAGTGCTTAAACTGCCAGGAATATGGCCACACTAAAACTTATTGTAAGTTGCCTACTGTTTGTGTTGTGTGTGGGGATCTGCACGATACGACCAAGTGCGACAAGCCAAAAGATGATCCTAGGATAAAGAAATGCAGCAACTGCGGGGGAAACCACACTGCCAACTATAGAGGTTGTCCTGTTTTTAATTCAGTTAAGCGATCAACTAAGCCGAAAATAGTTCCTGCCCCTCCCCAGCCTTTAAATATACCAACTACAAATATGCCTCCATTGGCACCACCAACTACAAATCAAGTTTCTTACGCCGCCGCATTAAAGTCTAACCAGCCTAATTCACGTAAGTCTACCCAGCCTACAACACAACAAGAAGTGCCAACTAGCGATCCAACCGGGCCTAATGTTAGCCGCCTGGAAGCCGTAATTGACAATATGGTCACACAATTTACGCAGATTATGGCGCAAATGGCCAACATGATGCAAGAAATGCAAAAAATGCAGTCTGCTCTTCTGCAGGCAATGCTGAAAAGGCCATGAACTGCCTCAGGGTTTGTTTCTGGAACGCAAACGGCATCCGCCAACACAAAAACGAGCTCGAATATTTCTTGATGAACCAAAAAATCGATGTTATGTGTATTTCTGAGACTCATATGACATCTAGAAGCACTTTTAAAATTAGTGGTTATTCTTTTTACGATTCAAAGGATCCTAGGGATAGATCATGTGGTGGCTCGGCTATTCTAATCAAATCAAGAATTAAACACCAATGGTTGGGTGGCCTTTTGGAATGTTATATCCAAGCTACGAACGTCTGCATTGATGAATTTTTCCATAACCTTGTTATTTCATCAGTTTACTGTCCACCAAGGTTCTCCATAACGAAGGATCAGTACAACAGTTTCTACAAATCATTAGGTCCCCGCTTCATAGCTGCTGGAGACTATAACGCTAAGCACACATACTGGGGTTCCCGCTTAATTAGTCCCAGAGGTCGGGTCTTGTATGACTCAGTGTCGGAAATGGGTCTTTGTGTTATTTCTACCGGACAACCAACCTATTGGCCAACGGACAATAATAAAATTCCAGACGTAATAGATTTTGGCGTGGCAAAAGGTATATCCCCGGACCTTATTGAGGCTGTAGCCTCCTTGGATTTATCTTCTGACCACTCACCCACAATTATCACTATTTGCAGTCCTCACCAAATAGCAACTAGTGATTTTTTCTTATCAAAAAGAGTAAATTGGTTAAAATATAAAAAATATATCAGCTCTCACTGCTCGGAACACATACCACTAAAAACTCCCCAAGAAATCGATGATTGCCTAAATATCCTAAATGAAAACATTAAAGAAGCCGTTGAACATGCTTCTTCAACATACCGTCAGGTCAAATACAACAAAATTTTTTCTGTCGATGTTGAGGAGCTTTTATATGAAAAAAGGAGAGCGCGAAGAGAATGGCAACAGCATAGATCGCCCCAACTTAAAACGAAGCTAAAAGAGTGTACAAATCGCTTAAAAAACTTGCTGGAGGTACACAGAATTGCATCAATTAAGAAGTATTTGGAAGGTCTAGACGCAACCCCTCAAACAAATTATTCTCTATGGCGATCAGCCAGTCGTCTCAAAAGACCCGTAATCGCAAAACCACCACTGCGCAATCTAAGAGGATCCTGGGCTAGAAATGATGAAGAAAAATGCGATCTGCTCGCAAGCCATTTAAGAAACGTGTTCACTCCTAATACATGCACTGACGTGAGGGAATTACCGCCTGTTGTTTCTAGACGTCCTATAGAAATACGTTTCCGATATTCAGATGTGGTAGAAGCTATTTCTAACCTTAATGATAAAAAAGCTCCTGGCGTTGATTTAATAAGCAACAAAATGCTCATTGAGCTACCTTTTACAGCAAAAAGAATAATTCTTTTTATTTTTAATGCCATAATACGGCTTGAACATTTTCCACCAATATGGAAAGTTGCCTTAGTTAAGATGATTCCTAAGCCTGGTAAAGATCCTTCTAAGGTGGAGTCTTATAGGCCTATAAGTTTGTTACCAACTTTGTCAAAACTGTTTGAAAAGCTGCTTAAAAACAAGCTTACTCCGATCTTGAATGAAAACAATTGCATTCCAGATCACCAATTTGGCTTTAGAAGTCAACATAGCACAATAGAACAAACTCACAGACTGGTGCAGGTTATAAGAAAAACTTTCGAGGAAAAAAAGTACTGCTCCGCGCTTTTTATAGATGTCTCTCAAGCTTTCGATAAAGTATGGCACGAAGGCCTAATAAACAAACTAAAGCTAAACCTTCCAGCTAATATTTTCAACCTACTAGAAAAGTACATAACCGGTCGACAGTTTAAAATCAAAGAGGGAAACCAAATAAGTTCTTCTCAAACAATAGGGGCTGGTGTACCTCAAGGGAGTATACTAGGTCCAGTTCTGTACTTGCTTTACACAGCAGATATGCCAACCAATAGTTTTACACACACGTCGACATTTGCTGATGATACTGCTTTTCTTAGTATTCATAAAGACCCTAAAGAGGCTTCAAACCAATTGCAGCAACACGTAACCCAAGTTGAAAAATGGGCAAAGTTATGGGGAATAAAAATAAATGAACAAAAATGTACCCACGTAACTTTTACTTTACGCAAAGAAACGTGCTCTCCAATTCTTATTAACAACCATATGGTGCCTCAACGAACCGAGACAAAATATCTTGGTATTCACCTAGACCGCCGCCTCACATGGAAGCCTCATATAGATGCGAAGTTGACGCAAATGAAACTTAAAGCTACACAAATTCATTGGCTAATCGGCAGAAACTCTGTGCTTCGTCTTGATTGTAAACTTCTACTCTACAAATCGATTTTGAAACCAATTTGGTGCTACGGTATACAATTATGGGGCACTGCTTCCGCATCCAACATAGAAAAAATTCAACGCAGGCAAAACAAAATCCTAAGAATGATAACTGGTGCTCCTTGGTATGTTAAAAACAGCAACATCCACAAGGATCTACAAATTCCACTAGTTAAATGCGAAATCCTGAACTATGTGGACAAGTATTTAAATAAGCTGGAAGCTCACCCAAATCCGCTCGCCCGAAACATCCTGCAACATAGTGGGCACACCCGCCTGAAAAGGAGGGATACTATTGCGCTTATATGAAGCTTGATAATTAATATGAGAACTTAAATTTTAGTCTGGCACTGGCTGGACTTATATTAACTACCTAGTTTTAAGATTTGAACACTTATTGTTAGTTCGCCACAGGCGAAGATTCAATAATAAATATATGAAAAAAAAAAAGAAAAAAAAAATTATTTAATCGTAAAATTGGTCTTTCGCATAGTGGGTTTGTACAGTTCCTTGATCCACCTCCGGTTCCTCGTAGTTTTCCTGTACGTAGTGCACATTTCTATTCTGAAAATTTCTATTCCGATTATTTCCGTTATTGTGATTGCGATTATTATTGTTACTATTATTATATCTAACACCATTTCGGTTATTATTGTAATTATTACCAGAATGGTTGTTGCTATAGTTTGTTGGTCTATTATTTCTAGTATTAGTATTATTACCAAAATTGTTATTGTTGTTATTATTGTTTGACGCTCTAAGGCCAATTGTAATGCCTCATCTAGATTTTTAGGTCTTGATGCGAATACTGTAGGTTTAAGTTCTCCTTTTAAACCGTTCTTAAATACGTTCAGGGAGTAATCATTGTTGATTTGTTTTACCGTTACAGTCTGAATTTCACTGCAATTTTCTATATTTTTAATCTGCAATTCATTAAATTTAGTTACCAGTTCTAATAATTTCTCATGATAAGTATTCACAATCATTGTCTTCTGGGTAAATGTACTTAACAATGTTTGGATCTGAGAAACAGTCCTTTTGGACCTATATCTACTGGTTAAAGATTCTTTCAGTTCTTGGCACGTTTTTGGTTCAGACACTCCTATTGCAGTGCGTACTAGGTTTATTAGCTAAGCATTATAGGCAAAAGACATCATAAGTATTGCTTTATTTGTATTATCTATAGTTTTGTCTATAAGTTCTACTATTGTTAGGAATAATTGTAAGTCTTTATAATTTCCTTTGAATTCAGGAATAATTTTTATAGCGGTCTCTAAATTAAAAGTTGCCATATCTAATAAATTTTGTTGTTGATTATTGGGTGTTATTAGGGCTTGTTCGAAAAGAGTTTTCGCTCTATTGTAGCATTTCTCAAATTTTTCTGTTTTTATTTCTGTGTCTTCTGTTTGTATTGTTTTATTTAAAGAGTCATAAAATCCTGTTTTTAACAAATCTATTTCTTCTAACTTACTTACCAATGTTGCCTCCTGATATCCCTTTGATCCTGATTTGTTAAAATTGATTAGGATTTTTTCTAATTTATTTATTACTGAGTCCATAGAATATTAATTTATACTGTGCAACAGCTTTTTTCTGCACATAACTCTTTGTTTAATTTGTTTAATTTAAAAATTAAAAATATTATGACACCTAAACATAATATTCAAAAGGCATATATCTTTATGGTTGTTCCTAAGTCCATTCTTCCTTCTGGGCTATTGTTGTTGATATTGATGACCTCCTCTGCTTTCGATTTTTGGTTTCCCATTTAAGGATTTTAGCTCAAGGTATAGCTTTATCTTCTGTTCACCTACTGTTAATCCTATTAATCTTATTATTTCCTGTCTCTTCTTTTTTATTTGTGTCTTTTTTCCACCTCTTTTCGATTTTTTCTCTGCTTTTGGTACTTCTGTCCTTTTTTGTGTCCTGTTTTTGTATTTTTCGATAGTGATTGGTTTGGGGCCGCTGTTGACTGGTGCAGGAGCTTATCTAGGATAGTCTTCTTCGGGTTGTCCTTGTGGGATATATTCCTCAAATATTGCGTCTATGTGTTCTTTTGAAGGACTTTCTTCCATCACTGTCATCCGGAAAGTCAGTTCAGAAGAAGTCAGAATATAGTGTTTCAATTGATTCCTGACGTTAGTTTCGCAGGATTTAGGGTTTTGTATTCAAAGTCTACAGATTGGTTGGCAGGATCGCCATATAATGTATGAATTTTTGTGACGGCAGGCTGCTAAGGGTTTTGTTATGCAGCGCTTAGCCACAGCACGTTTTGATTCTTCTAAGCACTGTTAGATGCTCAGTTAGAATAATAAGAATACTCTTTTGTTGGTTACAAGAAAGATTCTGGTTTTATTCAATAATTCTTACCGCTATTTATACTAAAATTTTATTCATTATTTTGGTTACAATACAGTTATTATTTGTTATTATTAAATGTGTGATCGCAAAACTTCAAATCAGCAAATTCAATTTTGGGCAATTTGATTCTTTCCAAATTCTTGACGTTACAATATGTGTATGTCAGTGCAATTGATTGTCTACGTTCTTGAGTATGGGTAAAAGAAAATATGTTAAGTTTGCACTTTTTATTTTGGGGGAATCAATTGTTATTTTAAATAGTTGGAATAGTGTGACCCACTGTTGATGAGTGTGATCAACACACTACACAATTTTAAAATCAATTTGGTGCTACGGTTGACAATTATGGGGCACTGCTTCCGCCTCTAACATAGAAAATTACAACGCCGTCAAAATAAAATCCTAAGAATGATAACTCGTGCTCCGTGGTATGTCAAAAACAGCAACATCCATAAGGATCTAGAAGTTCCACTTGTTAAATGCGAAATCTTGAAATATGTGGACAAGTATTTTAATAAGCTGGAAACACATCCAAACCCGCTCGCTCGAAGTATCTTGCAACATAGTGGACAATATTGCGCTTAGATGAATACAACTATTTCTAATATGAGAACTTAAATTTTAGCCTGGCACTGGCTGGACTAATATTATTTCCTTAGTCTTAAGATTTGAATACTTACTGTTAGTTCGCTTAAGCGAATATTCAATAATAAAAATAAAAAAAAAATAAATTAACACGTTGGATTATACTTAACCAAACTATTAAGCATACGCTAAAATGCTACCGAACGTGTCTACAGGTTACGGATAGTGGAACGCCCAGTAAATATATTGGGTAGCTGCGAATAAAACAAAATAAGCAATCGCGGAAAATTTTAGTAGTTTTAGTGATTATTAATAACAATTCGCAATGTATGAGGGCGAATGGACAATCTTAAAAAACAAATTTGAAACTTTTGTAAATAATTAAGAACACAATATTAAAAAATCTTTAGTTATTTATTTATTTATTTCAAATTATATTTATTATTTAGAAAAATGAAGAAAATTGCGCCAAAATTCAAAATAAGTTCTGTGCAAATATTTTTCACTTTAATTTTTTCCTGTTATTTACAATTATTTTCAACACAATAAAAATGTAAACAAACTGCCCTATAAAATAATACCCTGCTTCACGATGTCGAACGAAACCCTATACGAAAGAAAGCTAGTCACTCACTTTCGAGTAAATTTGGGTTTCACTATTTCGACAGCTTTCGTTCGCCTTTACTTACGGGCTTGTTATCGACAGAGAAAAATAAAAATAATAAAATGCTTACATACTTTGGGGCATATGCATAAATAATTTTTAAATTTGCAATAGGTTTGTTAAACGAAATTTTTATTAAAATCAATACTTCAAATCTATTTTAAATTTAAAAATTTGTTTTTCCCTTTAAGGTGTGGATTAAAAATTATTAATTTTTTTTTGCAATAAGTTTTGTAATAGTGTCTATTTACGTAACATATTTTTTTGCCTCCCAACTTTTATAATTAGTCAAATTTTAATACATAAAGCTGTGATGCTAGCATTCTTAAATTTTCGGGTGTTTCTACTAATACCAAATTTTATCCCAATCAATTATCAAATTGAAAACATGAAGTGCTTAAACGGGGGCCAAATAGAGATTTTATTCCTTCATTCGTCCATAGGAACTCCTTCACAGCCTTATCTGGTGCCAAAAGTGTGTTAACAGTTTACTACTGTCAAACCAGAAAAAAACCCACCCGCTAATAATAATAGTCGGAAACATATCAACCGGTCACAGTTACTGCTATTAATATAATTACCTTTTTGTATTAACTTAAATTAACATAAATTCAATTAAACTAAATTCCTTAAAAAAAAGCAAAGTTTTACGGAGCTCAGTTTATTACTCGTTTGCTTTCTTATACTTTAATGTCCTATTTATCTCTTTACGTTAGTGTTCCCTATAAGTAAGGTTCTATGGAGTCACCTATATATTTGATTATTCTTAATTTACATAGCTTATACATATTCACATATCCACGTTCATACCTAGGTACAGTCAACGCCCGGTATAGCGAATGATATAATGTCAGACCCATTCGTTATAGTGAAAAATTCGTTATAAAGCAAAGTTTTTTATTTAATTTATTTATGTATTTTATATACATATACTTATATGTTTTATATGTATTTCAAGAGCTTTTGCTTTGAGTCCCATTCCATTTACCGGAAAAAATTTTTTTCGCTGTTTTAGGAACCAATCGTAAAGTTTTTGCTCCATATCAGGATACTCTCCCTTTCGAAGTGATCGCCTGTTTTTCGAACCATTGTTAGTGCTTTCCAAATTTGATACAATTTTGTTTTCCATTTTCCTTAATGTACATATTGAAGATTTTGATATTCCATATTTATAAGATATCACTGACAATGAAAGTCCACTCTTGCACTCTTGCAAAATCTTAATTTTTTTATTTAAAGAAATTATTTTTCTATTTCCCATATTACTTTTTACAACACTAACACTCAACTAAAAACAAGCTTCAACTTTTCCGCAAATTACTGAGAAAGAAGAAAAAAAAACTAACGGTACTACATATTCTTCTTTTTGTCTTTGCTTTTCTATTAAAACACAAAGCAATACATATTTTCTGTGTGTTTTTTTTAATCATTCGTTATACTGAGCGTAAAAATTTAAAAATATTCGCTATATAAGGTATTTAGTACTTGCAGAAAACTAATTCGTTATATCGCGAATTCGTTATAATGAGTATTTGTTATACCGGGCGTTGACTGTATGTATATACCTAACTACACAACCTAGGTACAAAACTATATACATATTTTATCATATTGTTACACATTAGCGTTGGAGAGGCCTCATCAACAGCTGCTGTGAAGAGTTTGTAACTGATCTGGTGAGTGAAACATTGTTTTTTCCCCAGTACATGCCAATATTATCACTGCAACATCGATTGAATCTTATCAACAATTGTAGCTTAATTTAGGTGAACGATTACAGCATGTTTTTTTGAACTAATGTTCTGCAACACGTCAAAATGTTTCTTCCTTTTTAAACATTAGTCAACAATTTTATTAGCCTGATGTTGCAATATCTGAATGCTATGGTCGGTACGTTATTTGGCTACAATTATTGGCAAAATAAAATATAATAAGGTGAACTTATATGAATATATCTGTGGACTTTTGACAAAAGCACTTATTTGAAAAAAGTGAATTTTAAAGGAGAGCAAAAAAACTACTTTAACATCGCAAGTACATGCGAAAATTTAATATTGGAAAATAATTCAGCTAACTTACTTTACATTTAAGGTTTTAAAACTTTTTAGATAATAATCACGACGTTTTTTGCGATGTTAAAGTAGTTTTTTTGCTCTCCTTTAAAATTCACTTTTTTCAAATAAGTGCTTTTGTCAAAAGTCCACAGATATAATAAATATAATATAGTTTTGGTTCATTAACTTTTATCGGCATATATGGATAAAATATCATTATCTGTTTTTTTACTTTGTATAAGTAATTAGTATTTACCCAAAATTTGTTTTTAAGTTGTTAAGTTAATCTTACTTCATATAAAGGGGCTTAAAGTAGCATAAGCAGATGTTTTTTTATACATATGTGTGAAATAAATTGCATTTGTGTCTAAAAAATGGAAAAATAATTTTTTATAAGTTTTCTTACCATGTGATGTGATAGTAAAAGGGTAGGATTTTGTTTTTGTGAGTTTTCAATGGCTCACATTCGTTCTCAAATTTTCGGTCTAGAGCAACCAGCGTCAATAGAACTCCTGGGCTATATTTTTTATTCACCCACGATTAACAACTTTTCGAAGGCTATACCTGCACGACTATGACCGGACAATGTGTTGGTCCATACCTCTTGTGGTCGTAAACATTACATAAATTGGCGCCCAGCGTGGGGTCACGAAGATTTTTTTATATTTTTGCAGTATATGAAATTTTCCTTGCTCTACATCAAACTTACTAACTTTTTTGTAAACTTAACTAACTTACAGAATTAGTACGTATAATTGAAGCCGAGTGTTTGAATAAATTTTAGAGTTACTTTGGATTTCGATTATCTGAGGAATCCAGGTTCGGATATATCGACCAGTAATAAACTATTAATATTTTCGGACGTAGGTTGAAATTATGCATAAGAGAACTACTTTTTGTAGCAGTTTGTAAAGTTTTTCGCATTACAAATTTAATATTACTTAGATACAGATACCCTGATTTTTTTTTCTGGATCTACAATATAATTGCTGATCTGCAATTTATTGTCCGATAAAACTAAATTATTGTTAAGGCCTGATTATCAACTGTATGTATGTTGATTTGTGTATTTTCTTTCAATGCTAAAAAGCTTTAGGAACTCCATAGCCCAAATAAGTTTTCCTATCAACTATCGAACAGCAGCTTCTTATTTTTACATCACGTCACCAACCGTAAGAAAACTTAACCTTGAATAGCAGCTCATTTTGTGGTGTGTGGCTGTGGTTTTTTTCAATCCAGTTTTTTTTTGTTTAATTATTGTAATTCGGATACAAAAATTATTTAGACTTTTTATATATTTCCTTTTTCATTAAACGAGAGGTACCGAATTTTTATTTGTCATTTTCTTAATAGCAGCGCAAGTAACATTGTGGAATTTCTACTAAGTAATCGGTTTTTTGTTATTTTGTTATAATTCAATAACGTTTCTTATTATTCGTATATCTAGCGTGGTAAATTATTAATTTTGCTAAGAATTTTTTTGCGTTTCTTAAAATGGTTTTGTATTTTAATACATTATTGACCTAATAATATACACACGTACGTCTGTTGCTTAAATCTTTTGTTTAACTACCGGCCAGTTTGAAAATTAAAATTTCGCTGTTTGGCATAGAGAAAGATTGTCGTAACGATTTCTGTTACCATTTTTTTTATTTCCGTACTTTCAAATCCATAATTGTTGCGGATCATTTTGGTGATCAATTTCGCAGTCCTTTTTGTTAAACAATTTCCAGAATAGTTGATATTCGTTTTGGCATCGAATATTTATATCTGGATTCGAAAATAATATTTTAAAATTGTTTGTAGTCCCAAATTTATTCAAATATTAATCATGCCATCAAAGCCTTCTGTGACCAAGGTAGGTGCTAAACCTCCAAATTGTGCACTTTGCATTGAGCAAATGTCCATGGGACGACCTTGTACGTTGGCTGAGCTTAAAACAGTAATTTTTCAACATCCCTAATCACTAGGAGAGAAACTCCTAAATCTCAATCGTGGTAGATCTCGTGGTGCAGTTGCAAAGCAATATATAAAAGCAGTAGTACATCTAAAACGGGACTCAATGAACTTTAAACCGATTCTCGGCTCAAAGTGCTACTCCAAGTAAACGATTTGTCCGCGTCTCAAAGAAACCTTACCACCAAATAACAGGCAGCACAAAAAATGCAAGATCAGGTGCGGAAAGCGGCTCTGGCAAGTATGATTCGGCGAGTTTAAATGATTTAATTGAGAATACTGTAACATGAATGCTACAAAACTTGAACATTGGTTCAAATTCCCAAAACTCCGCCAGTAACAATAACCGAATACCACCGCCAATGCGGTAAAGGCGTTAACAAAATGCACCCTACTATTATCAAGCACGCCAGAATTACCGTCCCAATTTTAATAATTCTTTCATGGACGAAAAATTTGCCATAAGAGCAGACAAAATAGCCCCCATAATCCAAAATTGGAACATAACATTTTATGGCTCAAGTACTTTCATGGACGAAAAATTTGCCATAAGAGCAGACAAAATAGCCCCCATAATCCAAAATTGGAACATAAAATTTTATGGCTCAAGTACTGGAATTAGCGTGGGTGAGTTTTTATATAGGGTTAAAATACTGACAAAGAACAATTTTAATAATGATTTCTCTATAATATGCCGAAATTTGCATATCTTGTTAGCTGGCAAAGCTCGAGACTGGTACTGGCGCTACCACAAACAGGTCGAGGTTGTAGAATGGCGAGCATTTTTGGAGGCCCTTAGATATCAGTATAAGGAATTCAAATCAAGTTTTGACATTCATGAGGAAATAAGAGACCGTAAAATGAAGCAAAATGAGAATTTGAACATTTCTATGAATCCATATGTGGCATGTTAGATAAATTATCTACACCAATCCCCGAGTCTGACCTAGTTGAAACACTTATTCGAAATCTTCGCCCAGAAATAAGGCACGAGTTGTTATACGTCCTGATCTACTTCCTGGCGCACCTAAGAAAGCTAGTTCAAATGAGAAAACACTTAATGGAGTCGGAAAGTTATATAAAATTTCCCACCGCGAAAATCCAATCGAATTTATCTTCTAAACGCCAAGTGGCAGACATTAATAATAATAGTTCCGACAACCAAGTTGATACGAACTAATCCACAAATCAAGTGCTGGAATTTTGATCAAGTAGGCCATCATTGGGAAGATTGTCTGTAGAGCCGAAATATTTTTTGTTATGGGTATGGCTTGAAAAATATTTATAAGCCCCAATGTGCGGTATGTGCTAACAAGAGACCTATTCCAAAAAATCGCTTATCTCAGAGCAAAGCTCAAAATTATCCCTAGAACAGAAGAAAAATGCACATGTAAACTCTGAGAAAGTAATTAGGTACTATTTTAAAACGTGAAGACCTTTTAAATACTGAATTAGCTAAAAAAAATATTACTGATCATATTTACCCTATCTTACTGTACCATATAAAATTACCAAACAATTTAGAGAAACGAAAGAAAATCTTTGAAGTAAATAGCCTTTGCATTAGCACACTCCCCAAGAAGAAACGTTCAACCGTAAGGTTGCGTACTTATTTTTAAAAAAATTATTTCCAATTACATTTTATCTTCTATTATAAATAATTTCTCGGATAAACGGTATTATGCCCCAGTTAAGTTTTTACATTTTACTGAATTCGGTGTTAATATTTCTTGTATAGGATCCAATTTAGCAAATTTTGACTTTGAAAATTTTACGGAATTCTGTCCTATGAAATTGTATGTGAAGACTGCGTATAGTAGCATGCAAAAAGTTCTTGGGTTTTTGCATGTAAATGTGTCATTTAAGAACGCCGTTAGCATGATACAACTAATCAGGTAATCTCGTCCCTGCAACAACTACAAATTAGTACCAACGTGTCAAACAAAAGCTCATAGAAAAAAAAAACGATGAGTAATAATTTTTGTTGTTTTATTTTCACAGGGAGAGCATAATTTTGACATTTTGGCACTAATCAGCTGGGCCGACGAGACTACGTTACGGCGTTAGAAAACTAAAAATTTTAGTTATCGCTTTAATTACCCAGAGACTTATCCTTGGGTTGGATTTTTGGAAAAGTTTTAACTTAGCCCCACATATTTTCTGTCCGAGAAAGCTCTTTAAAAGATTTACATATATTTTCTATAGAGAAAGTTTGTTTGTCCGAAGGTCCGTCCGATTCTCCTAGTACAAATGATTATCCCTTAAGTTAGGACGAAAATCAGCAGCTTAACGCTATTATTTTTCCCCCCTAACTTTGAGAAGCAGAGCTAAGGCCGAACTAGCTTAATTGAAAATACGATCATTGTGTGCGATGCAAAGCCTGTAAAACAGCGGTTTTACATTGTATCACCTGCTGTCGAATAATTGATGTTTAAAGAAATTGATCGCTTGCTCGAATTAGGAGTGATTGAGCCTTAAATCTCACCATGGAGTTTCCCAATTAGGCTTGTGGTTAAGCAAAAAAGACTGTGTTTAGATGTACGTAAGCTGAATGAGGTCACTCAGAAAGATGCGTACCCTTTACCCAATATTGAGGGTATATTTTCAAGATTGCCCAAGGCAAATATTATTTCGAAGCTCGATTTGAAAAATACGTACTGGCAAAAAGGCTTGTTGCAAAAGGCAAAACCTTTGACCGCTTTTACAGTTCCCGGTAAGCCGTTTTACCAATTTGTTGTTATGCCCTTAGGGCTATGTAATGCTCCGTCGGCTATGTGTCGGTTAATAGACAGTCTTATACCTCCTGATCTTCGTACTTTTATATTTGGCTATTTAGACGACGTCATTATTGTGTCGGAGGATTTCAACTCACATATATCTGTCCTTGTTTGTATAGCAGACCAATTTAAAAGAGCAAATTTAACCTTAAATATTTCTAAATCAAAATTTTGTGTAACCGAAGTTGATTATCTTGGCTACATATTCGGTAATGGCGGTATTAAGACTAACCTAGAAAAAGTAGAATCAATTATCTAAATTATCTAAAACAGGTGCGTGGATTTCTTGGTTTAGCAGGATGGTACCGAAAATTTGTGAAAAATTTTTCATCTGTTGCTCACCCCATAACCGAAGTTTTGTCGACTAAACGAAAATTTTGTTGGATTTCCGAGGCTAAAAAATATTTGAGTTAATTAAAAATTTACTTACGTCAGCGCTTGTACTGTCAAATCCTGATTTTCGAAAAAATTTTATTTACATTGCGATGCAAGCGACTTTGGCATCGGTGCTGTGCTGGTACAGTTTGACGATGACGGCAATGAGAGGCCCATATCTTTCATGTCGAAAAAGTTAAACTCGGCCCAGCGTAATTATAGTGTCACCGAACGCGAATGCTTGGCAGCGCTAGAGGCCATAAAAAAGTTCAGATGCTATATCGAACTACAAGAATTTGAAGTCATAACTGATCATTCTTCATTGGTTTGGCTTATGAAACAGCAGGACGTGACAGGCAGGTTAGCAAGTTGGGTGTGAAAGCTCCAGGGTTTTAAATTTACGATTAGTCATAGAAAAGGGAAAGACAATGTGGTGACAGATGCTTTATAAAGAATTCCTTTCGAAGAGACTGCTAGTGTCAGCTCAGTAGACTCCGTAATTGATTTTAAGTCAGCTCATTTTCAGGATCAAGACTACATAGACTTACAAAATAAAATTAAAGAAAATTCCCAAAAATTTCCGGACTTAAAAATTCAAGACAATTTTTTCTACATTAGAACTTGTCACTATACCGGAGCTATAGCACAGGAAAACGAGGCTTGGAAACTTTGGCTTCCACAAAATTTGAGACAATCTGTTATCTCACAATTTCATGATTCCACAGTAGCGGCATGGCAAAAACTTTAGAGCTTATTCGTCGACAATTCTTTTGGCCAGGTACCATACCGTGATGTGAGAAAATATGTTGGAGCTTGTGAAACTTGTAAGGAATGTAAAGCACCAAATACTATTTTAAAGCCAAATATGGGTAACTAAGTTATGGTACTAAGACCGTTTCAGCGTTTGTATGTGGACCTTTTGGGACTATACCCAAGAAGCAAACAAGGCCACATCGGATTGATAGCTCTTGACCATCTCAGCAAGTTTCATTTGTTATGTCCCCTGAAAAAAATCATCGCCCCTGTAACTCAAAAATACTTGTTGGAACATATTTTTCACATGTACGGTGTACCCGAGACGATAGTAAGCGACAATGGTGCGCAATTTAAGGCAAAGGAATTTGACTCGTTTTTGACCGAATTAGGCATTCACCACACATATACTGCTATCTATTCTCCGCAGTCTAACGCTTCAGGGAGGGTTAACCAATTTATTAAAGCTGGTACAAGGTCATATTTAAAAGGCGATCAAACTTTATAAGACAGGAACTTAAGCTGTGCATTGAGAAATTCATGCCACCAATCGATTCAGGCTTCACCCTATCACGCACTTTTTGGTCAGAAAAGGATTACACATGGTAGCTCTTATGCCTTACTTAAAAATTTTTATTTGCTAAATGAACCTATAATTAAATTCGAACGGAATAACCACCTCCAACTAATTCACCAGAATCTGCGAAAACATATCGCCAAAGCCTATGAGAGGAACAAGGCCCACTACAATTTAAGAACTAGGCCCATTTAATATGACGTAGGACAAATAGTGTACCGTAGAAATTTTTTACAATCCAATTTTGAGAAAAAATTTCATTCAAAACTTGCACCATTATTTTTAAAGTCTAAAGTAAAAGAGAAAATCGGTAATCATTATTACATATTAGAGATTGAAAATGGGAAAATTTTGGATACATAGCAAAAGATCTCCGCACCTAATTTTGATTCCTCCTAATACTTTGTTCAAAATACCAGTATTATAAAGTTTGTAATCGCAGGTTTGAATATTTTATTAAAGGTTTAAAATGATGTATATGTTACAGTTCTTCTTGTGGTCTGATCTTGGTTTAAAGTTTTTTTTACTATTTTTTTAAAGTAAATTAAATTATTTTGAAATTGGCGGCAAAAAGTAAGAAACGCAAAATCTAAAGCTCGTGAGTAAATTAAAAAAATAAAATATTAATTGGTTAAATAAATAGAAAGGACTATTAAAAACTAAAAAATATAAACAAAACAACAAGTGAAACATAAAGACAGTTTATAAAAATTGTTTTTAATAATAGAACTTGATTTTATAAAATACCCAATGGCTGAATGCAGTAAATGCAGAACAGCAGTTAGAGGGGAAACGGGTGTACAATGTATGGGAGTGTGTAATAAGGTGTATCATTGTACTATGAAATGTGCCGGTATAGATCAATACTCGGCAAAGATCTTGGAAGGAAACAATTTTGTTCGTTTTATATGCGACGACTGTCTCCAGTACATACAAAATGTTGATTTGGTATTAAAAGATATTCAGGAAGATGTTAACAAAAACAAACAAAATTTAACGGAGTGCAAACATCAATTCAAAATGTCTCTTAAAGAAAACGAAAGTGAAATTAAAAGCCTATTAGAAGCAATAGAAAAGCGATACGAGGAAAGGTTAAAAAAAATAGATAGTGCGCACAAATCATTTGAAAAAAACGCACAGGAAATAAAAAAATTATGTTAAAGTGTTAATAAATTTGGAAATAAAAATAAAGAAATGTGTGACAAAATTGAAGAAAATAATGTTAAAATGTGTAAAGATATAAAAAAAGTAATAACAGAAGCAAGCGCCAAACAAAGTAAAATGTCATATGCAGAAACAGTGCAAACAAAAACAGTGATGCCAGATTTTAGCAAACAAATGCCTTTCATAATTAAACCTAAAGAAAAACAAAAAATTGAAAAAACTAAAGATGAACTAAATAAAAAAGTTAAGTTAAAAGTTAAATTAATTTAAAAATAACTAATGTAATGGAACAATAGTAATACAAAGTGAAAACAACGAGGAAAGGGAAAAAATAAAAACAGCTATAGAAAATGAAATGAGTGAGAAATATGAGATCAAGGTGCCCAACCCAACAGAATTTTATATAGATATAACGGACATGTCATTTAAATACTCCGAAGAAGAATTTATTGAGAAAATTAAGAAACAGAATCCGGTTATAGAAAACAATGAAATTAAAATTATAAAAATGTTCGATTTTAAAAGAAATAATAGAACAATTTACAATATTAAAATTAAAACAGATTGCGAGCTATATACAAAATTAATAAATGCACAAAAAACAAATCTAGGATGGGAAAGATGCAGAGTATTTGATGGCACAGATATAAGAAGGTGTTTTAAATGCAAAGGATGCAACCATTTCTCAGGTGAATGTAAAAATCAAGAAATATGTATTAAATGCCATGGGAATCACAAAGCACAAGATTGTAATAAAGATCCAATAATAAAGTGTATTAACTGTGTAAAAATGAATCAAAAACTGAATATGGACTTAGATGAAAATCATAGAACGTACGATAAAGAGTGTCCTGTTTGCCAAAATAAATTATATATAAAAAAGCGAAGAATGGGCTTATTAACATAACAATTAAACAGCGCATATATTTTATATACAAATGTACAAGGTCTAACAAATAATTTCAATCAAGTAGAAATAATAGCTTCAACAGAAAACCCCGAATTTTTTATCCTTTCCGAAACACACATGACGGAACAAATTAATGAAACCGAAATTAGCTTGCATGGCTATTGTAAAACGAAGATGCGACTTTGTTTGGAATTCTTCCCTATTTGGTTGGCTTATTGAAAGGCGAGCCACGCCAACAATCTTATGGCTAAAAAGCCGATGTTTTGAGAATCAAAATGAACAATATAATGTTGAGATTAATTCTGCTTTATTTTCTTAAAAATGTTTTCTTATATACTATTTTACTCTAACTATTCTAAAACTGTTATACTGATTGTTAGCCAATCAGCTTGCTTCGGTCTCCCCTTAACTAATCTTTTTTATTTTACTTCCTGGTTTTCACTTGGTCATTGGATATTTGATATTGTTATACTATTGCACATTATTGCAATTGGGTTAGTTGACTAATTGCAATACCGTCCAATTGTGTAAACTATTTAGCACTTATTGCTAAGTGTTGAAGGGTGTCATGTGTCGTTGGTTGGTGTGAATATGTGGTCAGGTTTGTTAACCTTTGTGTACGCTATTGTTAGTTAGTAAGTGTGTTCAATGTGTAGGTGAATACACTACACCTCTGCCCTTAAGTGAAAATTTGGGGTTTTATTTTATTTCTAGAAAGGAAATGAAGCAACAAATTTTCTATCTTCACTATAACAGTTTTCTAAATTTAAAAACTGTATATTAATTGATCTGTAATATTTATAATAAATGTGTTATCTTATTTGAAATTATTTCTAATTATTGTTAAAGTTAAATATGTATATAAGAGTCATAGAATTTACTTAGTCTATGTTGGTTACAATCGATTAATTTTATTTCCTTAGAGTATGTTTGTATAATAGTATATGAATAAATGTAATATGAATATAAGTTTGTATATAAAATTTTACTTAACTTCTTTGTCATTTTCTTTTTTTTTTTTTGTACATTATCATTGACATCTGATATTCTATTGTTGTTTGTGTAGAATTTTGTTTACATTTGTTTCTCATGTATTTATTTTTTTTTTTTTTATTCTACCGTTTAACTTAAAGGTATATATGGCTTAAGCGAGTTATTGTGAATTTCTTTATGTTTGCCGTCGTAGTCAATAATTGTGTTTACCCCCTACGTTCTACTATCTTGTACGGTCCTTGGTATGGGCTCATATTCTTTTTTCTGTTTTCTACTCTCAGTAACACGAGATCATAGATTATTCAACTAGATAGGACAGCGCCATTTTGTTTAAAAATTACAACTCTGTTTTTCAAGATTACAGAAAGTGGATAGATAGATTGCAAAATAATATGGCTATCCCTTTCATGTAATGATGAAATTTGTTTACGTTTTGCACATAATTTTGCAATTAAAAAAGTTTAAAGAACGCGGTATTTTTTTTTCTTTGCCAATAAAAATGAAAAAAAATAAGAATTTTTGCGCTAAATTTTATTAATTTTGGCGCAATTTTCTTTATTTTCTTCATTTTTCAGTTGGCAAAGTGTTCGTAGTGATACTTTGTGAGAGAAAAAAGAAAATTACTTAAAATTACATAAATTGCATAAATTTGAGATAACTAAAAATGTAAGTATTTGTTTTTATATTTTTGTCAATATAAAATATGTTAAAACAATTTTTCTTTCTTCTTTCAGGAGCCGCAAGTGTGTAATGGGATGCCCAGAAGGAGAAAGGCTTCATGCGTTCCCGGCTGAAATCAACAGGTAAGTTTTTTAAATTATTGTGAGTAAAGAATCTGCATGTACCAATAATTGGTCCTTTTTTTAACACTCGGTAAAATTGATTTCAACAGACGGACAGAGTGAATGATGGCCATGGCAATATTGACTTCCCTATCTATAAGGATCCAGAACATATCTGTGAAAAAAGTGAATTTTACAAGAGAGCAAAAAAACTACTTAAACATCGTGATTATTATCTAAAAAGTTTTAAAACCCAAAATTGTAAAGTAAGTCAGTAGAATTATTTTCCAATATTGAATTTTCCCATGATGTTGAAGTAGTTTTTTTGCTCTCCTGTAAAATTCACTTTTTTTAAATAAGTGGTTTTGTCAAAAGTCCACAGTCCATATGTTCTGGATCCTTATAGATAGGGAAGTCAATATTGACATGGCCACCATTCACTCTGTCCGTCTGTTGAAATAAATTTTACGGAGTGTTAAAAAAAGGACCAGTTATTGGCGTCAAACTATAAAAAAATATCCCTCGAATAAGGTTGTAAAAGTTGGTACGATGGCACTTTTTTGATACTATTGGATGGTGGAAAATACCATGGCAAATTTGATACCCTCTAGCTTTTTCTAATTATTATTTTAAATGGTTTAGTTTTGCCTCTTAATACTTAAGTACGTTAATACACTCCCTTTCACGAGAGGCTGTAAATAATATATATTGCAATATTATTTTACAATCAAAGGTTTTGGATAGTAAATGAAAAACAGGTTTACGTGACTTTTAAATATACTTAAAAAAGAAACATACCTAGCTTTTTCTCAAACATTTTTTAAAAATTGTAAATACAGTTAACGTAGAAGTGCAATCAGAAGACCCATATATCATTATGTACGAGATGTTATGCCATATTTTACAAATTCGAGAAAAAGATTGGATTATTTAATATTTGTTAAGAAATGTTTTTTTAAAGTCTTTAATAGTAAATCACGTTCCATCCCAGCAAAAAAAAATTGATGCGATTTTTTACATACCACATTTAAATCACATCTAAAGATGTTATTGCATATTTTCTGGTTTTGTTGCATTTAATTAAATGCAGAAATAAAAACTGGCATTATAAATGAATCGCCGATGTCATTGTTTTGTTTGTATTGAGCAACGATTTACACTTGGTTGAAGTGTTGTAATAAATTTTAGGTTTATATCACATAAAAAGCTAGATTTAAAAAGAACATTAAAATCGCATTTTAGATCAGAAAATTCCTTCCTTAGTAGAAGTGTTTTTTCCCCACATATTAAATGCAGAAAAGTCAAGTTTTACATCTACTTCAAAATAACACCTTAGTATGGAAATTTTGTAGCATCGAAAATGTTGATTATATGCGGTTTAAATTTGGCAAAAATGAATAGCATTCCTCCAATGACAACCCTATGTAAAATTCATTGGTTTTTCCTCAAAATTTGAAGTGATTCAAGTAAGCTAGTTCTGGGTTTTTTCTACTTCTTTTTCCTCACTTTTTTTACTGGGATGCAAAAGGTTAAGGGGCATATTCATAAACAATTTTTAAATTTAAAATTGATTTGAAATACTAATTTTATATGAAATTAAAACAAAAATTAATTGAAAAAGTGCAAAAAGGTGGCGTGTACAGAAAATATATTTTTTTGTAGATGAAAAAAAAGTTTTTACATTAGTCAATTGGGTTTTCACCAAACTTTCACAAATATTTCCTACTTAGGTCAGTGGTCGTCATTTGTAACATATGTATTTTTAAAGCATAAAATATTAACCTATAGGTAGTTGCCTTGTTAAATGTTTTTAAGATGTAGATTTCTTTGGCATAGCGTATAAAAAGGTTGTAAATAAACTTTTTAAAATGATGCTTGGAAACTAAAGGCGGGCAAAAAACACATTTCAAAAGATTCGGCAAGTCAATGAAGAAAAAAATTTTAATTAAATTTTTTCAATCAGCTAACGTAACGGCAGATTTTTAAAAATTAATTTTTACAACAGCATGTGATGACATTAACGGACTTAAACCAAAATTAAAATCTAAAGGTTATATATACTTAAAATAGAGTATAAATTTAACTAAGAAAAAGGGTAAAATGGCAGTTACTAAGTCTCTTAAGTCAAAAGACCAATTATTTTAGTTGATTCCCATGTTCGAAAAATTAACTAAAAGTTTAGTTAGAGTTACTTATAAACTTTTTTAAATCAATAACGATACCAAAGTACACTTTCCTTATAATTAAAGTAAAACTCACTGTTTTTTAGATGAATTATTTAATCTGCAAACCAAATAAAACATAATTTTTAATTAACAATATTTTATTAAAAAACATGAAAAAAATGTTACACATGTTAAACAGCTACACTTATTGTTGTAGGACGAGAACCAATGAATTTGTTAGCTTATTTATTCCTATGGTTAACTACCGAGATCCTGAATTATTTTTTACAGCAATACAGAAGCTATGGCGTAGTTCCTAGGAGCCAAACTATTCCTTATGTGTTGCTTATTTACTACAAAAATTTATTGAAGTGGCCGCAAATAAAAGTTCTGGTTAAGGGGGGCTCTTAATAAAAAATGGATTTTTCCATTAATCGAGGGAAAATAAATGCATTAAATCACTCTCAATTTAAATCCCTTTGTATTTCCTAAAAATCAAATTCAAAAATATTTTATTATTTTATTAAATTTTTAATTAATTTTTTTATGTACCTTTGACAAACAAATAAAAAAACAAACTATATAAAATAATTTCGAACACGATACCTAATTCGCTTAGTAACGCTAGCTTAAATTTTTTGTCAAATTTAAACTTAAATTATCTATTTGGCTTAGTTAGTAAGACTTAGTTTTTCGTTTTAATACAAAAAGAAATAAACTAACGAAGCTTAGTTAATATAACCTTGATTTTTTTTTTGTGTGCAGAGAAAAAAGATATTTTGATACTATTGCCCAAGGCACATTCAACAAGGTAAACTCAAGGCAATTCCAAAAATTCGCTCTCTGCATTTCCTTTTTGTGTTTGAACGGTAGAAAAATTAAAAATTCCATATAAAATTAATTTTTTTTTGTATAAGTGTCAAATTGTTTTTAATCAGCTGGGTTCTTAATATTACCTGGTTGAATGTGCCTTGCTATTGCCGTTAAAAAAGTACCTTCGAAACATTTTTTTGATACCCAAATGAAATTCTAATTTTTCATCACTGCCCTGGAACAACCGCCATTTAAAATCAGCTAAATCGGTTGACTTTTGACCGAGATATAATCGTAAACCCAAAATTAACCATTTTTTTTTGACAAAATTTGTGAATATATATCTCAGTTAATATAGTCATTCTTGCCACAAAACTTGGCACGAATACTTTAAATATAATTTAGGAAAAATTTTTTTAGATGGAATCAGGGAAAGTGATGTTTTCCCTACAATAACACAAATTTTATGAAATATATCATGCGCAAAGTCTTAGTAACTATAAAAGCTATCGACTTCAAATGTTCAACAAAAACGATTGGAAAAAAAGTTTTTGGGTAGGGGAAGGGATAGCTTCCATTCAAATTGACAATTTTTATCTCAGAAACTATAACAGCTATTGACTTTAAATGTTCTACAAAAGGTAATTGGACAATTAAACATACACTTTGGAAAAAAATAATTTTTTGGGTAGAAGCAGAAGAAGGAATAGCTCCTATGCAAATGGAAAATTTTTTTGAAATATTCGATACGCTTTATCTCGAAAACTATAACAGCTATCGACTTCAAATGTTTTACAAAAAGTAATTGGACAACAAGACCTACGCTTTGAAGAAAAACTTTTTTTGGGTGCGTGCAGGAAATAGGGTAGCTCCGATGCAAATTAAAAATTTTTATGAAATTTTCGATAAGCTACATATATCTCGGAAACTATAACAGCTATCGGCATCAAATGTTCTATAAAAAATAATTGGGCTTTAAGATCTACATTTTGGAAAAAAAATTAATTTCGATAGAAGCAGAGGAAGAGGAGCCCCCATATAATGTTCTACAAAAATTAATTTAACAATAACACCTACAGCATGCAAAAAAAGATGGAGAGAAGAAGGGGACTAGAAAATCCCATAAAAATTAACAACTTTTATTAACCTTTTAATATGAATAATGTCGAAAGCTTTTATAACCGTCGACCTCAAACCTTCTTCATCTATTTGTATTATTCATGCGAATGTTAAAATTTTGATAAGTTGTCTATGGACTTTAAAACTGGCACAAGGTATTTTTATTATATTATATGCAGTACAAAATAACTCGGCTGGGTATATTAAAAGACCAATGTGAAGGGCATATAAGATTCGGCACAGCCGAATATAGCGCTTTTACTTGTTTTTTTTTTTTTAATTTGTTGTTTTCAAGTTTTTTTGTGTTGTTAAATTGTAGATCTTTTGTTTTTATTAGTTGTAAAAATATTAATAAAAAAAAGAAATGAACGCTTTAAAAGTTGAGTTCAACTTTTTTTTCCCCAACAACGCCTTTTATGCAACTTTTTTTCATAAACGACTTTGTGCCACTTTTTTAAAATTCTCAGCGTCACAGTGGTTACAGTAGTACGCTATGAATTATGTTCCATAACTGACCAAAATATAAGCGAAAAACCAAGACAACTTCTGTTTATTTCTCAAAAATTTTTATATAAAAAGCTTTACACAGAAAAAACTAAGTTGTAGAATCAGTAACAAATTTCAGAGAATCAGTAAATATTTTGTCTGGCTGAGGACCTACAACGAAAGTTGTAAATTTAGACAAACAATTTTGCAAGAACTTTAGTTTCTGTTAAAAAATTTTGCTGAGCTGGTTAAATATTTTATTTGTCTAAGCGAAAATTTTGTTTGATTTAAAAATCAAATAAAAATATTATTAGAGACTATTAAATAAATTGACTAAAAAAATAAATTATTTTGAACAAGAATTTGTTTGAAAAATTTTTTTTGTAGTTTTTTGTGTGTATCACTGCCCCTTACTTTTTATACCCTTCACATAAGTGCTATACCCTTCACATAAGTGCTATACCCTTAGCATAATTTAAAAGACAAACTATCACTTATGTAAAGGGTATAAAAAAACAGAAAACATTATGTAAAAATGCCCACAGCTTCTTCAGAGTTGGTCTTAGAGGAATAAATAAAAACAGATTAAAAAAAAGTGTTTGGAGTTTCGAAAGTCCAATGTTAAGGGTATCTAAGATTTGGCACAGCCGAATATAACGCTCTTACTTGTTTTATCTAGAAATATCTAGATTTGTTAAAAAATTTCCTAAGTGTATCGTTCTTTATTATTAATTGTTTTAGACGTTCTGAATGGTTTCGCATTCTACGTGTGAAGCCTTCACTAAAACGAGTGTATGCATGCAGCCGCCATTTTTCTCAAGAATACCTTTTTGGAAGTAAAACATCAAAATATGCTGTTCCAAAAAATGATAGTGCTGAACTAAATGTTAATATGCCTTTAAGTTGTAATAAAGATTCGGGTTCGGTTAATACCAATTTAATTCCAATTTCACAAGACTATCATAGGGAAGAAACTTTAGAAGTGACAGACGATATCAGTAGTGTAGATATTATAGAGGTAGGCAATCAAAAATCAGACACAATGGACGATAGTGCTGAACTAAATGTTAATATGCCTTTAAGTTGTAGTAAAGATTCGGGTTCGGTTAATACCAATTTATTTCAAATTTCACAAGACTATCATAGGGAAGAAACTTTAGAAGTGACAGACGATATTAGTAGTGTAGATATTATAGAGGTAGGCAATCAAAAATCAGACACAATGGACGAAGAACTGGACTTAGGTTATGTAGAAACAAGTAGTGCATCCAAATTAAGGACATTACGAACTGCGCTTGACAGATTTCGCGGACGGTACATATTAGAAAGACGCCAGAAGACCAAACTTAAGACGGAAAACGCTAGGTTATCTAAGCAGTTAGAGACGTGCAAACAAAAAGTTGAGAAATTGGAATTAGAATTGAAAAAGAAAAATGATTTATCTTCTAAAGTGCCAAAGTTTGTAGCAGTTTGCGTTGAAAATAGTTTGATAAATCATAGCCGGGAACAAAAAAATCGGCGATACAATGTCGATGTAAAATTAATTGCATTAGCCGTGTATTTTCTCTCTCCTCTAGTGTTCCGTTATTTAGCCAAGCTTTTAGATTGGCCCAGTGTTCGAACTCTCCGGCGTTTTGTAGAAGACTGGCCTAAAACTCCGGGTAATTTAAATGGCACATATGAAGCACTAAAAGTACGTGCGCGCGATTTCACAGAGGAAGAGAAATATGTTAGTGTATCATGTGACGAAATGTCATTAAAATCGTTTCTTGACTACGACAGGTTTAAAGACAGAATAATTGGCCTAGAGGATTTCGGGGACGAAAACCGTTCACGAAAAATAGCAACTAGCGCTACGGTTATTATGGCAAGTGGTATTGGGGGCAAAAGTTGGTCGCAAGCGGTTTCATATTTCTTTGTCCACGGTAGTTGTAAGGGTAGCATTGTGAAAAGATATATTTTCGAGGCAATATCTAAATTGCAGTCAATTGGATTAAAACCTTGCCAATTTGTTTGCGACCAAGGCTCTAATTTTGTTAATTTTTCCAAAGTAGTAGATGTTAGCATACAGAAACCATATTTTGAAGTTAATGGGGAAAAAATTTTTTTCATGCATGATTCACCTCATCTTTTAAAAAGCGCTCGAAACTGCCTGCTTAGTAAGAATCATAAAGTTTTCTTTAACAATAAACTTGTTTCTTGGCAGGACCTTGTTTATTTTTTCAACCTAGACTCTAATTCAATAAAATGTGCTCCTAAGCTAACTACGGAGCATATTTACCCAAATAATTTTCAGAGAATGAGAGTAAACTTAGCATCTCAAGTTTTAAGCCGTACCGTAGCGACAGGAATGCGAACTTTGCATGCTTCAGGTAAACTACATCCTTCAAAACTTGAAACGTTTTTGAATATGGCAGAATATGCTGAATTCTTCAACAATATTTTCGATATATTTAATATTAGTGGAAGCCATGTTATCTTTACTTGTTCTGAAGAACAATTAGAATTCCTTAGAGAAGCCATAAAACTTCTAGAAACTATTCAAATATTTGACGAAAAAAACGCAAATATTACAAATACTTTTAAGTTTATAGGTGGTTGGATTAACAACATTTCGGCCCTAAAAAGTCTTTGGGCCTTCCTTAGTCAAGAAGGTTTTAAGGGACTCAAGACACGTAGACTTTGCCAAGACCATTTAGAGCATTTTTTCGGTCAAATCCGAAAAGGATCGGGTAATTGCGTAAGAATTACTGCAAGAAACTTTTCTTGTTCATTTCAAAAGAGGTGGGGTCTAAGCTATGTAAACGTAGTAGTAAATGGAAACTGTGAAAATATTTCATCAAATGATAAAATTTTAGATTTTTCTATTGTAGATTCAGCTTACGACCGTGATCCCAATAACACCCAATGGGATGAGTTTCATTCGTTACCGAATCCTTGCCCTTCCGTAAGAGAATCAGACATTCAAGATTCCACAATTGACAGAGAAGAAAAAGTCATTCTCGAAAAAAATGCCTTTGTTTATGTCTGCGGTTATTTTTATTATAAGCTACATAAAATGCATTTATGTGAGTATCCTCTTCCTAATTTCGAGAATGACGAAGAAATTCCAATAGAATATTATTTTACGCACGCGAAACAATTCGACAATTGTCATTTAGTAAAACCTCCCGAAGCATTTGTTAATTATTGTACTTCGTTAGAGAGCAAATTTTATGATTTATTTAATCAAAACTGTCATCGAAATGGCATAAGACAAATTATTTTTGACGAGCTTTTTAAGGAAAAACCTTACCTTTGTTGTAAAAAAATTCAACACCAAACTGTTTTAAATTTATTTATTAGAATACGGATTTATTTCATAATAAGATTTTTCAATGCCAAGATGAAAGAACCCAATTTTAAACAAAAGTTTTTATGTGTCACTAATCAATAACAGACAAGTACTTGAACCGCTTAAGACATTAATCATATGATGCATATTTTAAAAGATAATAAATTACTTCTGTTTTATTCTGTATTTCTTTTCGTTTTGTTTTATTTTTTAATACAGAACTATAAAAGCTTTAGTTCAGAACTGTCATTTCCTCGATATTTTTCATATTGTGATATATTTGTATATAACCTTTATTTTGTCTGTTTTTATTGAATTGTTTTGTTTGGTACCTGTTTTTTATTATTTTATTTGCTTAATTTTTTTGGTGTTTGTAAATTATTTGTGATGTGTGATATTTTTGTATATTATTATGTTTGCTATATGTTTTTTTATTATTTTATTTATTTATTTGGTGTTTGTTAATTATTATTTTATTTGTTTTATTATTTTTGTTATTTTATTATTTTTGGTTGTTTAATTATTTGTTATTAGTTGCTTTTATACACTTACAAAACGCAATATCTAACATAATTGATTGGCATATGATTAGATTTTCATTATGTAAACATTAAAACTGTTTTTTAATCATTGAGTTTATTTAAATTGTCATTATGTAATGATTCAAATATTTTGCTTGCATAAAACGCAAATCAAGAAAAGTTTCAACACAAAACGAATTTTTTGTGATTGAATTTGAAATTTATAAAAAATTATTTTGTTTTTATTAATATTAAGAGCATAATTATGCATTTAAACATATTTATATTTTCTTATTCCCTTTATTTAGAAAAAAAAATTGTAATATTGTAACATTGGCTGCCTTCATAACCGCAGTTTAAGGTTTTTAATATGAATTCTGTTTCCAAATGAACGTTTATTAGGGCAGCCGTGGCATCAAGGATTGTTTGGTGCAGTCGAACATGATTAAGACGAACTCTTTGATAATCGTCATTTAAAATTATTTAAAACCTTGTTCGACTGTTAATAGGGAGAATATATTTGTTCATTTTGTAATAAAATTTGTACCAATTTGACACACTAGTTTTTGAATTGAACAAACATATATCGCCCTATTTTACCGTAATCCAGGAGTAAACAAAGCGAATACAAAATGGTTTTGCATTTCTAGCTACTTCTTACTCAAGACCATCATGCGTGGTGAAGAGCCACAACCTTCTCGAGGTGATGCCGTTTAAAACAAAACATGATGGATCTAGACCAGACAAGGTCGATAAAAAATCTATACTTGCTATATGTATAAATATTTACTATTATGATAAATGTATTAAAATTTAATATAAAAAAAACTATATACATATATGCAACTTAACACTATTGTGTCTGTAATTTTTAATAGCAATTTATTTTTATTTAGGTCATTTGGATACTTTTTACTGTTTCCCGGCTAAGATTTCGACAACATTTAGCAAAAGCTCTTACAAAAGCCCTAAATTTCGATTGGTCATGTCGCAAAGTTCCGCCGAAAACACCAAAGTCAATTCACCAAGGATTCTTAATTCTACTTCTAACAACCTTTACATTGGCCCTTTTCAGGGCCACAAAAAATATTTACAAAAAGAGTTACAATTTCGTTTTCTTTAACATGTTGAATAAATGTATTTCGTCAAGTCGCAAAGTTCCGCGGAAAACACCAAAGTCAATTCCCCGAGGATTCTTCATTATACTTTAAACAACCTTTACATTGGCCCTTTTCAGGGCCACAAAAAATATTTACAAAAAGAGTTACAATTTTGTTTTCTTTAACATGTTAAATAAATGTATTTCGTCAAGTCGCAAAGTTCCGCCGAAAACACCAAAGTCAAGTCACCAAGGATTCTTAATTCTACTTCTAACAACCTTTACATTGGCCCTTTTCAGGGCCACAAAAAATATTTACAAAAATAGTTACAATTTCGTTTTCTTTAACATGTTAAATAAATGTATTTCGTCAAGTCACAAAGTTCCGCCGAAAACACCAAAGTCAATTCCCCGAGGATTCTTCATTATACTTTAAACAACCTTTACATTGGCCCTTTTCAGGGCCACAAAAAATATTTACAAAAAGAGTTACAATTTCGTTTTCTTTAACATGTTAAATAAATGTATTTCGTCAAGTCGCAAAGTTCCGCGGAAAACACCAAAGTCAATTCCCCGAGGATTCTTCATTATACTTTAAACAACCTTTACATTGGCCCTTTTCAGGGCCACAAAAAATATTTACAAAAAGAGTTACAATTTCGTTTTCTTCAACATGTTAAATAAATGTATTTCGTCAAGTCGCAAAGTTCCGCCGAAAACACCAAAGTCAATTCCCCAAGGATTCTTCACTATACTTTAAACAACCTTTACATTGGCCCTTTTCAGGGCCACAAAATATATTTACAAAAAGAATTATAATTTCGTTTCCTTTAATATTTTAAACATTTTTCGTCCAGCTATAAAGTTTGAAAAAACCAAAGTAAACTTCTCAAGAATTCTTAATTCTACTTTATACAACCTCTATATAGGCTCTTTTCAGTGCCACACATTTTATTTGCAAAAAGAGTTATAATTTTGTTTTATTTAAGGAAATACTTTTATTAAATACTTTATTTATTATTTTTAATGCATACGAAACATTCATGGTCTTATACATGAAATGGTAAATCAATTTGTAATCTGAAATAATCAGGCATGTTTAAAATCACTTTTTGTAAAATTGATTTGAAATCACAAGAAATATAAAAAGTTTTAATTTTTTGTGATATTAAGCCGGCCAGCTAAATGCCTGGCGGTTCACATTGTGATTTCGAGAACATGCCTCAATATCTAGTTTTTAAAAGTTATAAAGACAACAATACATTTACATATTTACTCTAAACATAAAATAATACACGTTATATATATCATAAGCAGAAAAGAAAAACCATGTTACTACCTTTTTTAATTTTATAGGTTAATAAAAACATTTTCTTAATTACAAAGGCAGCATTTTTCATTGCTTTATTATGACTGAATTCCAAAACGCAGTTTGCTTTGCATTACAAAGGTTTAATTTCTTCCCTTATACACTCCTTACAATTTTGACAACGTTTTTTGCTTCCAGGGCATTAATATAGCTGTAACACTCATTTGGAAGTAAAAGATATTATTAAAAACCTCATCTTTGCTTTCAGGAACAACTTGAAATTTTGTGATGCAAGGCAAACCGACTGCTGTGTAAAAATGTGTGTGTCTGGAAACAGATAATTAAAAGAAAACTTTATGATAATTATTTTGATTTCTTAATTTTTTGCATTTTAATGGCTTACCTCACATCCGTAGATGGTTTTATTTGCACCAATATTGGAAATTGAAAGATTTTCCCAAAAAACTACTTATCAGACAATGTTTAGAGCAGCCGCCGTCTGTAAGAAAACAAAACAAGAAAAATACACTTATAGATATCATAAAACCAGCATTTCAATTTAAACAATGCTAATAATCAAAATACACTTCATTTAATTTGAATTTTTAGTTTTGTAATAACTTTTCATTCAAAAATTCCAAAAAGAAAATTTTTGCAATTTTTTTTACCAAAATATGCAAGCGTCTGTTTGTCAAAAAATAAAACACCGAAAAAAACACTTACAAACAACATAAAACCAACGATTTTTTTATTCACACAGCACCGACACTCACAATGAACTTGAATTAATCTTAATTTGTACTTTTCTTAAAACTTTTAATTCAACAAACATTAAAAGAAAATTTTTGCAAATAATTTCAACCCCCAAATAATTATTTGTTTTGATTTCCAATTTGTCAAAAGGTAGTGTATGTCTGCTTGCACTAACCTTTGTTTGCGCTTATGGCGATTTTATTTTTTTTCTCTTTCGCAACAACTTGAAAAATATGATTTTGTCAATTTGGAAACGTCAAAGTTGGACTCTCTGTTTACTTTGTGACGAGATCTCCTACATTCAAATTCAAAGGGTTATTGTACTGTTGATTCTGTATGTGTTTACGTTCTGTTTTAGTTTGTATCGTAATATTTTTTGCCTTTTCAAGTGCATTATGTAATTTATTTTTAAGTTCATTGGCATAGTTGTCGTAGTCATAAATTGGTTGAGTCATGTTAATTGTGTCAGTTGGTAATGAGGGTAATTTGCCGAAAATCAATTCGAACGGAGTGTACTGTGTGTCTATGTTTGGTGTTGTATTGTATGCGAATGTAAAATATGGTATCAATGTGTCCCATTCGTCGTTAGTGGCGTAGTTTAGTAAAAACTCATTTAAAACTCTGTGATTTCTTTCCAGTGAACCAATAGTTTGATGAAGATACGGTGTCGAAAATATTTGTTCTATTTTTAACATAGTACATATGTTCCTCATCAACCCATTTGTGAATTCGGTTCCATTATCTGATCTGAGTATTTTAAAATGACCATATTTTAGTATCAACTGTTCAACCAATGTTTTTGCCGTAGTTTTTGCATCCTTATTGCTCATTGGATGTGCTATAACGTACTTAGTTAAATCACATTGCATTGTTAAAATGTATCTGTACCCATTTGATAAACGTAAAGGTCCGACAGTGTCAATTGTTACTACTTGGAAACTGTCATTTGGTGTGGTCGTTATAATAAATTTTTTTTTTATATGTTTTCTTTGTTTATTTGCGGCACATTTATGACAACTGTTTATAATGTTTTTACCATTTTATACATATTCTTCCATATGTATCTTTGTTTTAATTTGATGACTGTTGTCCTTACTCCCAGGTGTCCTCCATGTGTTGATTCATGAAATTCCTGGATCAATTTGTAATTTATAATGTCTTCAGTTATTCTCTTTGGTGGGGTATATATTAATATATTTAAATTTGGCCTTTTACACTTCGCATATGCTTCTTCATAATAATTCTTTAATTCGTCTATCTTTATATATTTAAATATTTCATCATTTATAGGTAGCGCTAATTCCTTGATGTCATATTTTTTCATAGTATTGATGAGCTTCTCCATAATCAAAACTGGTTTTGTAGGTTTATCGCCACATCTTACTGTTACATTATCATCAACTATATCGATCATTGCCTTGGCTAATGTCGTAGTTGGAATCAAATTGGCCTCAAAGTTAAAATGTAATTTCCTTACATTCCTGATATCAGCTATGGAGGTACACTGCCACATATGAAGTTGTACGGACTTCGGCATAGTGTCGCTCCCCTTAATTTTCTTGTTGTGTCCTCTTGTGGACATACCCCTTGTTATTGCAAGCGTTCTTTTTGCTGCTTTGTCATCTTTTAATGGTATCATTGCCTTCAAATCATCAGAACTTATTTTTATTCTTGATAATGCATTCGCGTTTGTATTTATCTTTTTAATTTTGATCTTGTGGTAGAAGACCGTATTGGTTTCCGTTCTCGTGGAAGTCTTCCGCCAGACCCATCACGTTTCCCGATGCTTCTAAAATATTGACTCGTCGCGTATTGTTGCGATTTTGTTGTCTCCCATTATTATTCTTCGTGCGTTGATTTCGATCATTTCGGTAATTTGCATCACTCCCATAATTATTGTTGCCACTGTTGTTATATCTGTATTGATTACTGCTGCTCGTTCTATTATTACTATTGTTATTGCCGCGTTGATTATTATAGCTTCCACGCCCGTTACTCATATTGCAATTGTTCCTTTCACGATTCCTATTTTGGTTATTATCATTTTTGTTGCTGTTGTTACCTCGACTGTTGTAGTTATTATTGTATCTTACAAACGCAACTTGATTTGTATTTGATTTCTCTATTTCCAATGCCAACGTTGTGGCCTCTGCAAAACACTAAGAACGAATTTTATCAGTACACCCTTACTGTCCTCAGCTGTGAGTCGGGTATTCTTTTTACTATTGTCAAAAATGGCTCAAGTTCCCTATGCCGTCCATCAAAGGTATGAATAGCCTTCAATGCCAGTTCTATGCTAAAAGTTGCCATTTTGTCCTCTACCTTCTGTTCCTCCGTGGTACCTAGTTGTTTGTGTAATAACCGTCGAATCTGTTCATATGCTTTGTTGAAACCTATCCGAATTCCTACCGTCTCTGTCTCCTCTGATTGTTCGCTATGTGTATGATTTTTTACTTAACAAAAAAAAAATAGTATTAAAAATAAGTAACAGGAGAGGGTAAAAAAATACAAATTACCAAATAAATAATTTGAAATAAGTGAGTTACCACTTGATTGTAGTTTTAAGTAGTTTTTCTTCTACTATTTCTTAACAATAACAAAATATATATTTATATAAATGTTATGTACCGAGGTAGGGAGGAAAAGTAAGAACAACGTTTCTTGAATGCAGTTGAATTCAGAATGATCTTTATTCTCTTATTTCTTAAACTCTACTTCATTAGTTGACATGCGAGAAGCGCTGCCAGATTATATATTTGTTGTAATTAAATAATTCAGTTGATATATAGATGTATATATAACATGCACCCCCTTTTTGTTGAGATGCACCACTTAAAGCTAATAATACAATCCAATAATAATACAAATAAAAATGATAATTATTCTTGTAAATGAATAAATGGTTATTTTTTTTTTTTTTTTTTGATAATTTAATTTAATTCAATACAAATTAAACATTCTGTGTTCTCTAAGGCTTAACTACCTTACCACCTTGACGCGGTCTTAATTGGCGCCTAGGTGTGCCATCTACGGGGTGGTAATGTGTTAGTGAGTTGGGTTTTGGTTCAGCTTCAACCGCGTCTCTATCAGGGGGAATAGCATTATTGGTAATCGTAAAATCTGCAACACCATTTTGTGTGTCTACCGCGCCATTCATTGTGAAGCTATCATTGTGAATTACATTGTGCTTTGGACTTCGTATCTGATTTAGATGCCTTTTTATTTGTCGATTGTTGCCAGTTAAAACGCAAAGGTACGTTCTTGGGCCCAGTTGTTTATTTATTGTTGCAGCAGACCAACTGGCTCTATTAGGATCTGAATAATTGCGAACCCAAACTTTTTCACCCAAATGAAACTCAACGTTTCTCGACCCTTGATAATTGGTAATACTTTTATTTTGGCTTCGAATTATTGCATCTTTTACTAATGGGGGTTTAATTAAACTGAATCTTGTCCTCGGTGTTCTTTTGAGAAAAAGATTTGATGGTGTCTCGTTCGTTGTACAGTGCTTTGCATTACGATAATCTGCTAAAAATTGGCAAATAATGGCGTCTAAATTTGCATTCTTGTCACATTTAAGGTTGGCATAAATAGATTTCTTTAACACTTTCACAAAATTTTCAGCCTGGCCATTGGTAGCAGGATGGCCGGGGGCTGTTAAAATATGCCTGACCCCATTGATTTTCAAAAACTTTTGAAACTTTTCCGAGACGAACTGTCGTCCGTTATCGGATACAAATGTATCTATTATACCATATCGTGCAAACAAACTTCTCATTTTGCCTATTATAAAACTAGATGTTATATCCCTAGTGGAAAAGACTTCTGCCCACTTTGAAAATGAGTCTATGACTATGAAAAAATATAAGCCTTTTATAGGGCCTGCAAAGTCGGCATGTACACGACTCCACACGGAATCCGTGGGCCTCCAGGGAATCAGTTTGCTCTTTTCGGGGCTAGCCTGAAGCTCTTGGCAAGGAGCACAATTTTTGATCAGCTCCTCAATGTCATTATCGAGGCCAGGCCACCAAAAATACGATCTTGCCAAAGCCTTGGACTTGACAATGCCCAAATGGGAAATATGCAATTGCCCTAATAATTCCTGTCTAAATTTTAGAGGAATAACGGACCTATATCCCCACATTATACAACCATATTCTACGCTCAATTCATCAGCTCTGTTACGAAATGGTTCAAAAATTGAATCCCTCAAATTATGAAGAGTGCCTGATTGAATTGCCTCACAAACTTTTGAAAATATCGGATCCCGTCGTGTCTCCCTTGCAATGTCCTTAAAGTTTATGTGCATGCAATTTTCCGAATCGATAAAATTTATATAATTATCCTCATGGTAATCTTTTACAACGACCGATTGGGGCATCCTAGACAAACCATCGGCATGATTTAGCTCACCTTTCACATATTCGATAACATAATCGAATCCTGACAATATTACTGCCCATCTCTGGATACGAGCTGCTGCCATGACAGGTATCCCTTTTGTTTGACCAAATAAAGTTAATAATGGCTTATGGTCAGTGCAAATTGTAAACTTATTACCCAAAAGATACTGACGCAATTTTGAAACACTAAAAACAATAGCCAAACCTTCCTTCTGAATGGGTGCATAGTTCAACTCGCTCTTAGTCAACGCCCTAGAAACAAATGCTATTGGTTTTATAGAATTATCAGGAAGCTTGTGGCTTAGCACTCCAGCCACAGCATTGTTACTGGCATCAGTGGTCAGAATAATGGGTAACTTGGGGTTAAAATGAATTAAAACTTGATCCGACATAAGATCGTTTTTGATTTGTTCGTATGCCTGCTGGCACTCCTTTGACCAGTTAAACTTGACATTCTTCGATAGTAAATTGTACAAAGGCTTCATTTTTTCAGCAAAATTACTAACAAATTTTGAATAATAATTCACCGTTCCTGCAAAAGCTTTAAGTTCGGTCACATTAGTTGGTGCCGGTGCATTTTTGATGCATGAGACTCGCTCCGGTGTTTTCCGAAGTCCAAATTCATCTATCTGAAAACCTAAATAAGTTACCTTAGATTCAAAAAATATACATTTGCCCTCATTTAAAGTCAGGCCCGCTGAGCTCAGCTTAGACAAGACTGAATCTAGTGTTTGTACGTGTTCCCGCAGATTTCTACCAGTGATTGTTATGTCGTCTTGATAGACGACTACATGTGGAATCCCACGAAATAGATTTTCCACAGTCTTTTGGAAAATAGACGCAGCAGTTTTAACGCCAAACGGAAGACGTTTGACCCTTAAGGTGCCAATGTGGGTACTCCATGTGCAAAGTTGCTGGGAGTTGGAATCTAAAACCAATTGGTTATAAGCGTTTGACATATCTAGCTTTGTAAAAACCTGACCTCCTTCCAACGAAGCAAAAATTTCCTCAATGCGAGGCAAAGGATACTTAACATCATTCAAATATTTGTTTATGGTGACCTTGTAGTCTGCGCATATTCTTAGATCGCCATTTGGCTTAAGAACTGGCACAAGAGGCGTACCCCAGTCAGAGTTGTCAACGATTTCCAAAATACCCATTTTAATCATGTCACGCAATTTTGTCTCTACCTTGTCCTTCCAGGCGAGTGGAAGCGGCCGCGGTTTAAAGAAAATTGGAGTTACGTTATCTTTCAAAGTCAAAGACACTTCACCGAACTTATATTTACCTAATTCACTACTAAAAACGTTCGAGTATTTTCGTTTAATTTCCGTGATAATTTCCTCGCGATCATCCTCGATATTTACCGAGTTTACTTGTAATAATTCGAAACCAAAAGCACGTAAAAATGTTCTACCAAGTAAGGGTGGGTTGTTTGATTTCGTAACAACTACTTTTAATTTCTTTTTAATCCCTGAGTATGAAACCAAAGCATCGTACTCACCCAATATCTCTATTTTATTTCCGCTGTAATTAATATAAGGTGTAGTACATTTATGCAAGGTTTTGTTTTTCTGATTTTCAAAAAATGAATTAGCAACCAAAATGCATGGTGCGCCAGTGTCACACGTTGCTACAACCTTTGTCCCATCAATAATCACTGAAAGTGAATACATCTCACTCACATTACCATCCGTGTTAATACTGAAAATAGAGTTAAAAATATCATTAACTTTATCATTATCTTGCTTATTATAATCATTAGATACATAATTTATTTTGTTAGACTTAGTTCGACATATTGATGCCAAGTGCCCAACTTTGTTACAAAAATTGCATGTGCTGTTTTTATATCGGCAATCACTAGATGAGTGATTTTTTCAACCACAGTGAGAGCACGTATAACGTTTTTTCTCTTTGCTTCTCCTGTTGCTGTTGTTGTTGTTGCGATTCGTGTTTTGCTTAAGGTTGTTGTTGTTGTTGTTGTTGTTGTTTCCGTTCTGCCCCTTAATTCCTCGTTGTTTTATGAAATTAACTGCGCTAACGTCGACGTCGCTGTTCTTCGCTGCTAGTTTTGTCTCAAGTATCATTGCTTTACGCAAGGCTTCTTCTGCCGTTAGCCGTTCATCTTCTTCGCACATTCGTTCAAAAATTTTTTCGGGGAGCCCCATTACAAATTGATTTAAAATGAATGCATTTAAATTGGTTTCAAAATTACAACTTAACGCCAATTTTTTGACTCTTGCATACCACTCTGCTACACTTTCACTTGATTCTTTTGTGGCTGCATGAAACTTTTTTCTTTCATGAAATATTATTACTGGAGGCATGTAGTGTGTATCAAGAAGTTTACACAATTCTTTGTAAGCCATAGAAATTGGAGCATGTGGGCTGCATACGCTGTGTAGTGTGTTGTATGCCTCAGTACCTACCAACTTTAATAAGGTTACTTTTTTTGCATTTTCTTCTGTGATATTTAACTCCATGAAATGAAGGTCAAGCTTCTGCTTCCAAATCGCCCATTTCTCTCTTGATGGTGCAAACTCCGGTAACAATGTTGTAAAATATTGGTTTGGTGCTGTCATTGAGGCTGGGCTAGGGTTATTGGTTGCTCCGCGTGTTTCAATATTGCTTTCTATCATATTGATGATTATGGTGCTTTGGTTTTATTTGTTTTGCTTATTAAGCCACTTATTTATAAATAATGAGTAAAAATTTTACTGTTTTAACGCAATTTTCGTTTTTTTTTTGTTTGTTTAATTTTTTATTACACACTGTTAATTTTTTTTGCCAATCCCTAAAAATTTAGGTTATGCACGCGGTTATTTCTTTGGTTTTTTTTTTTTTTTTATTTGTTCATCCTCGTCGCCAATTTGTTATGTACCGAGGTAGGGAGGAAAAGTAAGAACAACGTTTCTTGAATGCAGTTGAATTCAGAATGATCTTTATTCTCTTATTTCTTAAACTCTACTTCATTAGTTGACATGCGAGAAGCGCTGCCAGATTATATATTTGTTGTAATTAAATAATTCAGTTGATATATAGATGTATATATAACAATAAATTTATGTGTTATTATTATTATTACTTTTAAATGTAAATGTTTGTTTTAAATGTATAAGAATATAAGCGTTTAGTATTAAAATCAGTGTTTTTTTTTGTGTTGCTATCTTTGAAATTCAGACAAAGGCTGCGGTTCATAATAGAACCCTGTAGATCTTTTTTGTGGATAGCGCTGCATGTTATTTATTTTGGATCCAAAAAAAAAAATTTGAAGGAAACATTTTATGTTTTTTTTTTTTACTACACCATTTCCAATCGTAGTTTTCCCACTCTACTATCTCAGGATCGATAGATGCAGGATCGCCATGTAAAACAAAGATGTGAATTTGTTTGGAATTCTTCCCTATTTGGTTGGCTTATTGAAAGGCGAGCCACGCCAACAATCTTATGGCTAAAAAGCCGATGTTTTGGGAATCAAAATGAACAATAGGCTAAAGAGCCAAGTATAATGTTAAGATTAATTCTGTTTTATTTTCTTAAAAATGTTTTCTTATATACTATTTTACTCTAACTATTCTAAAACTGTTATACTGATTGTTAGCCAATCAGCTTGCTTCGATCTCCCCTTAACTAATCTTTTTTATTTTACTTCCTGGTTTTCACTTGGTCATTGGATATTTGATATTGTTATACTATTGCACATTATTGCAATTGGGTTAGTTGACTAATTGCAATACCGTCCAATTGTGTAAACTATTTAGCACTTATTGTTAAGTGTTGAAGGGTGTCATGTGTCGTTGGTTGGTGTGAATATGTGGTCAGGTTTGTTAACCTTTGTGTACGCTATTGTTAGTTAGTAAGTGTGTTCAATGTGTAGGTGAATACACTACACTATAACCAACTAACATCGTTATCTGATTCAAAAAGAACGGGAGGTGTAATTATATAATATAAGATTGAATGGAAAGTCTTCAAGATATTTGAAAAGATTGCAAACTCAAAATATTATATTATGGCATGTAAAGCGCAGCTTGAGCACACACAAATAATAATAGTCGCAGTATATACATAGATCTCCGAGTGGTTATGAATCTGAATTCTGTGAAATTTTCCAGCAAATATTGGAAGACTTAAGCGAAGAAGTATGTAATATTATTTTAACTGGTGATTTTAATAAAGATTGGGCAAATAACAACTTTTAAAAAAATAAAATCGAAAGCTTATTGAATGATAATATACTTAAAAAAATTGTTAAGGAATTTACACGGGTAACGAACACAACTAGAACTATAATAGACTATGTAATAACAAATAACAAGTACAAAATATCGACACAAAATTGTAATAAAAACAAAATATCAGATCATGAAATAATACAAATTTTTTAAAAGATGAAAAGAATAATAATAAAAAGGAAAACAATAAAAGTGAGGATAAGTTTAGATATAATAAAGTAATGTTTACGAGACAACTTAGGGCAGTAATAAATTATGAAGAAAATGTAGATGTCAGTCAAAATGTGTTGGTTTTTGATAAATGCCTGGAAGACACAATTCGAAAGTTTACTAGAAATACATCAATAAATACGCAAAATTATGTTAACAAATGGTTTAATAGTGAACTACGTCTAATAAAACAGGACAAATTAGTTAAATACCAAATCGCAAAGTTTGAAAACACAGCTGAAGCATGGTCCAATTACAAATAAATTAGAAATT
This sequence comes from Melanophora roralis, assembly GCA_963583895.1. Taxonomy (NCBI): domain Eukaryota; kingdom Metazoa; phylum Arthropoda; class Insecta; order Diptera; family Rhinophoridae; genus Melanophora; species Melanophora roralis. The sequence goes on from OY757188.1 coordinate 46,263,443, forward strand.
TATATAAAGTAAAAATAGAAAACGAAAAATATAAATACATTAACAACAAAATAAATAATGCAAAAGACCAAAAACAAATGTGGAGAGAAATGAAAGACCTGGTTATAAAGAAAAATATAAATGTGATTAAATCTGTGATATTTTATAACGTAGAATATAAAGACAATTACCAAATAGCTACTCATTTTACAAATACTTTGTAAATAGTGTTAAAATAATAAGAGATTCAATAGAAAATGTGCAATATACAAATAAAATACATATGGTTACCTCACAATTCAGATTTAGTGCAATAACAACTGTAGAGCTTAAGAAAATAATGAGAAAATTAAAAAACAAACCAGACTACTGCAAAATATCAACAAAAATTTTACTTGATAACTGGCATTTGATTGGAGAAAAACTTTTAAAAATTATAAACAAATCACTTGCATCTGGAGATTTCCCTGAAAATTGGAAGGAATCAATGGTTACACCAATAGAAAAAGTTGCAAAAACCAGAAAATGTGAAGAGTTCTGTCCTATTAATACGTTAAAAACCTGCGAAAAATTACTGGAAAAAGTTGTAAAAGACCAGCTTGAAAACTATTTCGAAAAAAATAATTTCTTATCAAAATATCAGTCAGGTTTTAGAAAAAAGTTTTCATGTGAAACAACTGTGAACTATGTAATAAATCGATGGAAAAATATTGAAAAAAATCGAAAAATAATGGCAATATTTCTAGACTTTAAACGAGCGTTTGAAACAATCGATAGAGAAATTTTAATACAGAAACTATACATGTACGGTATACGGAAAAAAGAACTAGAATGGTTTAAATCATACTTGGTGAACAGAAAACAAATAACAAAAATTAACGATATAAAATCAAATTCAATTAATAATGATTTCGGTGTTCCACAAGGATCGATTTTGGGCGCTTTGCTATTTATAATATTTATAAATGATATGCCAAACGTATTAGACAAATGTGAAATCATATTATACGCTTATGATACTCTTATATATACAGAAGGAGATAGTGGTGAGGAATGTCGCGATAACATGATAAACGATATAAGTAACATAAATATATGGTTAATAAAGAATAAACTTAAACTCAATGAAAACAAAACAAAAATTATGGAAATAAATTTCGACAGTGAAACAGTATTTAAAATAAATAACGAAGTTATAAAAAAAGTGAATAATACAAAATTTTTTGATTTTTAGTTTGGCTTTAGTTCATATAATTTCTATTTTATTAGAAGAAATTATTATTTTCCGTTAATGTTGAAAGAAACTTTCAATTTGAAAAAAGCTGATTTTTCTACCGCTACTAGCCGAGTAGAATGCATTTTCGAAAGCAGCTACGCAATTTCATCATCAGTACTCTTTGAACGGTAGTAGTGTATATGGTTGTAAACATCACCTATTTAACTTACATGTAACAGAGAAAAGTATACGGTATCAGTGTTTTCCTTCTGTTTTTATTTTGTAAGTTAGGACGAAGTTTATTTTTCATATAAACTATGCTTTTTTCCATTAAAAGTCTCTTTGGCAACACTTGACTAACGGACGAGCATTTGTCCATCTCTCAGATGGAACGAAACGCTTTTTATTATTGTATATCATACAATAGGGGTAATCACTTTTTAATTTCTTTTTTTGTCAACGACAAATTGACAGAAATTATTACAGATCATTTTGCACCGTGCCATGTGTGAGTTATATGTTAATTTTTATTTATTGTTGAACTAATTGTTTTTAATACAAAATTTTTTGATTTTTAGTTTGGCTTTAGTTCATATAATTTATGAACTAAAGCCAAATTATATGAACTAAAGCCAAACTAAAAATCAAAAAATTTTGTATTAAAAACAATTAGTTCAACAATAAATAAAAATTAAAAGTGAATAATATTAAATATCTTGGTTTTACAATAGACAAGGAAATGAAATTCAAAGACCACATAGAATATATTTGTAAAAAATTAGTAAAAAAATTGGCTTTTTTAAAAGATTAAGAAACAAAATATCTATAATAACCTCCATAAATGTCTATAATACCATTATAAAACCACATTTTGAACTCGGGTCTACAATAATATATACATGCTGCAACGAATCTCAAATAGAAAGACTTCAAAAGTTACAAAACAAGGCAGTGCGAACAGTTCTAAAATGTAACAGATACGCACATATACGGGTAATGCTTGATATGCTTAAGTGGCTAAATATAAAACAAAGACTGCAACTAAATACACTGTGCTTTATTCACAAAATTAAGTATGGTAATGCACTTAAATACCTATGTGAACAAATAAAGTACGTCGGCTAAGTACAACCATATGGATTAAGAAATGCAGATAACTTCAGGCTGAGGATGGCTACTACATCATCTATGCAAAGATCGCTATTCCATAAAGGACTCAAATTATTCAATTCTCTTCCAAACGATATAAAAATGGAAACCAATATTAATATATTTAAAAGGGAATGTGTGAATTTTGTTAAAAATAATTTAAATGTTTAAATTTTTTCATAATGTAACAAACATTTTTATTTTTCTTTTATTAATTTATTTTATATTAAATTATAATCAATGTGAAATTTTAAAGTATTAGAAATACATACTAATAAAGATATACATACATACTATAATTTAAAATATTTGTATAACAGTTATTTGTTATACAAATGTTGGATGCAGATATTTTATTGTATGTTAAGCTGACATTTAACATCGTGTGGTTAACGCTGTATCTGTTAATACACTATGATAGTAAATTTTTTTTTTAAATAACCGCCGCTTACTTGTTTTAGTACAAGTGTCGTAGTTTTTATAAGGGGTTTGTGTCTGTACTATTCTGAGTGAAAACTATCATGGGAAAAGGTAACCATTATCGTGGTTTCGCCGATGAATTTTGGGAAGAAGAAGAATACCATTTTTATTTAATTAAATTTTTTCATTTAATACAGAATATTTATCTATTCTGTGTTGATTTAAAATATTGAAAAATATTTTTCTTAATGGCTATCGAAAGATTGAATGCCACCTGGCTGTTGCCAACTTTTTGTCAATGCTGCCTACTCTTTAAAAATACCTTTTCAAGCAATTGTCTGCTTTAATTCAATTCAAGCTCAGGCTTGTTACTAATAATTTAAGATGGGGTGCCCATATTTATTATCGGCTATCGTTCTTTCTACTCCGGCTGTAGAGCTGTGCCAAATCGTTCATTTCAGTGATCGCTCAGTTTCGTTCAATTTACAAAAATTAACCTGTTCGTTCAATCGTTCACTTCTGAACGACAGTACGGCAACATGTTTTTTTAAAGATTTGTTTTGACATAGCTTGTGGTTTTGACATTCAAAATAGAAAAAACTTTTTGTGAAATAAAATTTAAATAATCCATATATAAAAATTGTGTAAAAAGTGTATAGGAATCCATAAAAACACAAACACTTTAATAAATCAAACTTCTTAGAAAAAGACTGTTAAACCAAATTTAAAAAAATTATGGCAGTGCCACAGCGATGCTCAAAAGAAATATGTTCGCACATTCGCAAACTTTTTAAAGCAACTCTTATCAATACACAAACAATCAACTGAAACAAAAGAACATAACATAAAAAACACATCTGAACGAACGAAATTGTGACATAAAAAAGACCTGAAGAAACAAACATTGAACGGAACACAATTGAACGAAAAGCGCTCAGTAAAATAACCGGATCACTTCGTTCAATTCGGTGATCCGTTCATTTTGACCCGTTCGTTCATGAGCTACACAGCTCTATCCGGCTGCCGACAAGATCACCACCCAGTATTTTAGGTGCGGAAAAAAAGAAAAAACTTAAATAAATGAAGAACCTATGGTACCTTCAAAGTGAGTGTTGGTTGGAGAGTATATCCTTTTTTCAGTAAATCCTCTTTTAAACTAAGGTAACTACATTTTTATATAGAAGTCTTGTTTTCCAAAATTTTCGCTATTATAATAGTGCCGGTGACACCCGTATGTACTTGTTTGACATTTTTTTTTAAATAATTTATAGAAATAATTCGTGTTGCGATCACCAGTAAGTATCTAAAGTGTTTGGCAAACCGTTTTCTACCCAAAATATCAGAGATATTTTCTGGTTAATTTAAGTACCGTGGTGGACTAAAGTGTAAAGCCACCACTGTAGTTTTTTTTACCCTGTTTGTGTCTTGATTTTTCCAGTTTGGACGCGTATCCACAAACAGAAGAAAAAAAATCAGTCCCTAGATGCATACAGACATGCTGATGTAAGAAATATTTTAAGCTGCCAAAGTAATAACATACACCAACAGACAAACCGTAGAAGAGCCGAAAGTAAAGGAAGAAATCAAGAGTAGAATAAATTCTGACCGAACAGTACAGCCGCAACAACTCATTCGGATTCCCCTTTGGTGTCAAAAACCTACGAAAATTCGGGTGTTTCTACTAATAACAAATTTCATCCCAGTTTCTTGCCAAATTGGCTTCCCCAGTACTCCTAAGCAGTGCAGTAAAAAAACCCACCCCTCAAATTGAAAAGGTGAAGTGCTTAAACGGGGGCCGAGTAGAGATTTTATTCCTTCATTCGTCCATAGGAACCCCCTTACAACATCAACTGGTGCCAAAAGTGTGTTAACAGTTTACTACTGTCGAACCAGAAAAAAAACCAACGGTCACAGTAACTATTAATTATATAATTACCTTCTTGTACTAAGGTAAATTCAATTTAATTTAATTAAACGAAATTCCATAAAAAAATAAAAAAACAAAGTTTAATGGAGTTTAGCTTATTGCTCGTTTGCTTTCTTATACTTTAAGGCGGTGGCACAATGAATCCGTCATCCGTCATACGTCGCCTTTTTTAACTGACAGCTAAGTTAAATAACATGGTTTCTTATGAACAATGTCACATTCAGTACGTCTCCTTCAACGCAACGTACTAAAGTTGGGCAACTTTTAACTTTCAACGTACGTCAAGTACTTTGACAAGTTGCATGGTGAAATTATGTGTACCAGGTGGTGTTACGAACACAACTGATCGACTTTTTTCATGCATAAATCGAGGCTGCGTAGTCAAAACTATTTACTTTTACATACCTTTTTTTGACAACTGAGCCAACGAAAACTACAACAAAAACAATAATTATATTCACCAAATTTTGCTGTAGAACCACCACCACCTGCTAATTTAACATCCGTTTATAAAGGATTCTATGTGACAACCTCTTGCGTTGTTACGTTAACGTCAGTTAAAAAAGGCGAAGTATGACGTATGACGGATTGTATGTGCCTCCGCCTTTAATGTCCTATTTATCTCTTTACGTTAGTGTTCCCTATAAGTAAGGTTCTATGGAGTCACCTATATATTTGATTCATACCTACCCATCCAGCAATTTTTTCATTTTTTAATCAAATTTGAGTCTTTTTTGACTCCACTGCGCGATTAAAAAGGCAAAATATGCGCGCATTTTCTGAGCATAAAAGATACTTTTGTCGGTAGAAAAAGTTAACTTCCCGTGACTCTTCTTGATAAGTCTTTTATGAGTCTTTTTTGATATCAGTTTAAAGTCATTTTCGACTCCTTTTTAAGTAGTATTTGAAGTGTTTTCTGATCATATATAAGTCTAATTTTAGTTCGTTTGTGACTCTCTTTTGAGTCGTCTTTAAGTCATAACTATAGTCGCTTTTGAGTCTTTTGTAAATTACTTTATTGTCATTTATCACACATATTTCTATTTTATTATTTATTTTATTATTTATTATTATTGACATTTTCAAAATACATATGTATATACCATAAAAAACAAAAAAAGAAGGTAATTAAAATAGCTCCGTGTTCTTGTTTTGTCCCATATGGCTGCTTAAGTTCTTCTTCCTCTTTCAAGTTTTCTACCTGTCTTCTGCATATTTGAGCTGCAACGTTTTTCCCCTTTCTTGCTTTGCATTTCACTGTTTGATTAAAACATCTTACTTTAAGGATTTTTGTATAACTACTTAATTTAGCTACACGGTTTTATTATTAATCCTTTAATTTCACTTTCACAGCAAAACGAATTTTATACCACGATGTTACTTTTTAAATGAACAAAAATTTAAGTGTTTGACATTTACTTAACAAGCAGTGTTCAATCCTCTATCTGCGCAAAATATGATCATAAAATACATAATTTTAATCACTTCTTAAGCGCCTGCATGATCTGTTTTTGATTAAGCATTTTTCAATCGTAAAGGTGAGCGGAAAATGATAATAAATGACGAAAAAAGTAGTCACATTTTAAACGTCTGGATGGTTAATTTGCGATTGCTATACAATTTGTTATTGTATTTAAAATTAAACTCATTTCACTCAGTAGCGCGAATCATTTTCTAGTCCTTTTTTGATAGTGTAAGTGGTTAATCAGTTTTTGATCACCAAAAGTACTCTTAAAAGACTCAGAAAGGTGATTTTTCGAAAAACAATCTTCCAAATGCTATCTGGGTAGGTATGTATATACCTAACTCATAGGTTGTCAAAACTCTCATTTAATGAAATGCGTCTGTATTGGATAAGAGAAAATTGCCCAGCAAACAAAAAACTAAGCATTGCAAATGTGATGAATTTTACTTTTTAAAGCAAAATGGAAATAAAGTTTAAAAAAAGTTATTAAAATTAAATACAAAATATGCCTCAGTTATTACAGAATTAGAGAATTTTTTTTCACACATATTCCATTGGGCGAGTTTAATTTACAGTTAAAACTTAAAAAATTAAGTGTATTTAGGTATTATAAAATAAGTTTTTCTTGTTTTCTTTGTTTAAAATGTTTGGTAATATAAAATGCATTGCATGTTACCAAAAGCATTGTTAATGACGAAACAAAAATTTTTATCTTCCATTATACTATTTTGTTTGCTGGTTTATTATGAAATTAAATCAAAGCTGAAAAAACAAGAAAGCTGAAAAAAAAGCAATAAGCATCCCCACATGTGCACTCGTTAACACTCAATTAACGACTGAAATCAAACTGAAATAAAAGAGAACAAGCGTCGGTGTGAGTTTTTTTTATTGTTTTTGTAGCACAATTGTGCACTAAAAATGAATTTTTGACAACCTAAGACCTAACTACACAACCTATGTACATATCTACATACATATTTTATCATATTGTTACACATCAGCGTTGGAGAGGCCTCATCAACAGCTGCTGTTAAGAGTTTGCAACTGATCTGGTAAGTAAACCATTATTTTTTTTCCTAATACGTGTCAATATTATCACTGCAACATCGATTGCACCTTATCAACAATAGTAGGTGAACGATTATAGCATGTTTATGAACTAATGTACTGCAACACGTCAAAATGTAGTTTCTTTCTCTTTAAACATTAGTCAATAATTTTATTAGCCTGATGTTGTATTATCAGTATTTTATGATCGGTACGTTATTTGGCTACAATTATTGGCAAAATAAAATAAAAGTTTAATATCATTATCAATAAGGCGAACTTATATGAATATATAATAAATATAATATAGTTTTGTTTCATTAACTTTTATCGGTTTGTATGGATAAAAGATCATTATCTTTTTTTTTTTAATTTGTATAAGTAATTAGTATTTACTTAAAATTTGTTTTTAAGTTGTCAAGTTAATCTTACTTCATATGAAGGGACTTCAAACACCCTTATGTTAATAGCAGAAGTAGTGTGTGTAATTTATGTAACATGGGACGAGACAAAAATTTATTGCATTTCATGGGAGTTTTTCCAGTGCTTGAGGAAATTAGGTGTGAAATAAATTGGATTTGTGTCTAAAAAATGGAAAAATAAGTTTTATAAGTTTTCTTACCATGTGATGTGATAGTAAAAGGGTTGGATTTTTTTTTGTGAGTTTAGTAATAGAATGTGGCGCAACTGAAATCATTGGAGGGAGGGTAAAGTCGCGCAGAATTATCCAATTCCACCTCGGATAAATCCAGAAGCTTTTCGTTGGTTGATGCTCTTTTGACAGTTTATAGGTAATCTAAACTGGGGTTTGGTTTTCAACATTTTTTTATAGATTAGACTTTGTTCCTTTTTTGTGTAAAATACCTAATTCGGGAGTCTATAATATTATTTATGTAAACGACACACTATTGACAAGCGATAGTTTAGAAAACAAGAGCCCCTAACTGGCTGATAGCTAGCGGTTTTTAATGGCTCCCATTCGCTCTCGAACTTTTGGTCTAGAGCAACAATTGTCAAAAAAACTCCTAGGCTTTCTTTTTTATTCACCCACGATTAACAACTCTCCGATGACTATGCATGAACGACGATGACCACCAAATGTGTTGGTCCATACCTCTTGTGGTCGTCAACATTACAACTGTAAGGTTAAATTCCTTAATGTTTAATTTGCTTTGCAATTAAATTACCCCAGTTTAAACTAAAAATGTTCTCAAAAAAATTTTCTTTTAAAAAATTTTGTTTGCATTTTATTTGCCCACCACTGTAAAGTTAAATTGAAGCCCTCCTGGCTTTAACAATATGGACTATGCAATATTTCATATGATATTATATACAACAATTTAAAATTTCCACTCAACGTATTTCCCCTGTTTTTTTCCTGTTTCGGGAACTCTTACTTCTTTTTGTGTATCACTTTTGTCAGGATACACTTATCAGGTAGCCTCAGATAAACAGCTGAGTAACGGTATTTCGTTATATTAATGTCAACTTTTGTTTATGTTTATGTATTTTCTTCCTTTTACACAAACAACAACTGTAGTATCGTAAGAAAAGCTCAAAAAGAAAAACAAAGAGTTTGTGAGTTTTTGTTATTTGTCTCTGACATTCTTATGACGGTTTTAGTTGTTTTTGTAGAACCGCTCCTACCTGATAAGTGTACCCTGACTTTTGTTTTCAACCACCAAATTGTTTTCTTTGCTTGTATGTACGTTAGTGTGTATGTTCAGTGTGAAACTATGCAAATTATTTCTTTTGTTGCTGTTGTAAACTATTTGCTTTTATTTTTCTTCTTACAAAATCAGACACTTTAATATTTGTACTTTTGTTCGTTTTACTTGTTATATTGTTAAACCAAAGACTATAGATTATAAAGATGGTTCACTTAGAGCATTTTTCATAAACAGAAATTATGAGTTTGCAATGGGTGGTTACGGTAAAGGCAAAGGGAAAGGAAAAACACTCTCTTAATTTGAGAGAAGATAAAAAATAATAAAAAGATCACAAAAAATTGACGCCAAATTTTAATAATAACAACAGCCAAAAAAATATTAATGGTGCATGCACATACATACCAACTTATATATATGGATGTATGTATATACATACATACCAATGAGCATGCATATATAAACATTGTTTTCCATGTTTATTCTTTTTATTTTTTTACGTTCATACATACATACATATGTATGCCACTGTGTATATTAAAAAAAAAAGACATATTCTTTTAGCAAATTCATGGTTTTGTTTAAAATTTGCCAAAGAAGTATTTTTTAAAAGCAGCTCATGTTCAAAAACAAACGCGGTTGCGAAAAATGTTGATAATTTAGTTGTAGGGTAAAAACACATACACATTTTATTGCTGTAGAAATGAAATCATGTCGATTCGAGTTGAATTAAAATACCTTTATTTTGATATGTAGATAGCTGTACGAATAAAGCGCCTTTTAACACCTTCAAAAGTTTTAAATTATTAATTGTATACATAAAACCTCAAGTTATTTTTTTCTAAACTTAAATTTTTATTTTTTTTTTTTTTTAACCAAAATAACTTTTGTCCTCAGTTTAACAAAAAATCATCATAGCGACTGTTAAAATCATGTTTCCGGATCCAAATAGAGGCGCACATAAAACGTTTTGGCATCAAAAATCGATATTTCTGATTTCTGTGACAATCGCTATTTAAATCAGCATATTCGGTCTTATGATCGAGATTTAGTCGAAACCCTTACTTTGCAATATTTAAAGCGCTAAATCTGAGAAACATAACAGCAATATAATCAAAATGTTTTACAAAAAGTAGTTTTACAATAATGAAAAGAAAATATTGGGATTGGAGCAGGGGAAGGGGTAGCCCTCATACAAATTTACAGTTTTTGTTAAATTTTCGATACGCTATATCTAGAAAACTTCAAATGTTCTGCTTTTAATACAAAATATGCTGAAAACTGTTAAAACTTTCGACCTTAAATCTTTTACATGGTATTTCTATTATACAAAGTAAATTTTGTAAGGTTTTCTATTTCAAAAATTAGGACAGCTATCAACCTCAAACCTGGCACAAAAAACTTTTTTTAATTACAATATTCGCAGTATGAAATAAATCAGCTAGATCATATGGCTGAGTATATAAAAAGACCAATGTGAAGTGTAAATATATAAGATTCGGCACAGCAAAATATAGCGCCCTTGTTTTATGTATTTATTTGTTTTTTTTATATTAAAAAGTGGTTTGTTTTGTCGTGTAAAATATTTAATTTAAAAAAAATAGTTCAAAAAAGGGAGAGTACATTATCTAGTATTCATTCCCATACACGCTTTATTTTTTAAATTCAATAAATCAAAGTAAACGAACAATAATTATATTTAGGGCGGTATTTTAGTACTCTCTACTTAGAATAATGAATTTAAAGTTTTCAGAAAAACTATTTCTTTCTTCAGTTAGTTTCATTTTGATAATAATGGCATTTTTAATCGTTGCGAATCGACTTGGTTTCATTTATACAACAATAAAATACGTATTGTTGCCCTATAACTACGCATTGAAATATATTCGCTACTATCACGGCTTTTTGCACATAAACTGTATTGAAACATAACTTCTTTTACCTTAATTCATATATAAAAATAAACAAAAAGAATAACAATGTGAATATGTACACCCAAATGTATTAATGTTTATATGGACGTGTACGATGTACTTGTTTTTGTTTTTATTCAAGGCATATCGATACAAGGTGGCCGCAAAAATATAAGGGAGTTGTTATCCTTCCATATATTTTTTATATGGAGTTTGATACTATAATTGAAATTATTTTTCAATTTAAGTGTCAAACTCCATATAAAAAAATAAGGTTTAAAAGACGACTCTCTTATTTTTTTTTGCGGCCACCTTGTATCGATATGCCTTGGTTTCAATTCATAGGTACCATGAAATAACTCCCAAATGAAATAACTCCCGATGAAAAAATGAAATAACTCCCAATTTTTTTCCATACAACGCATTGGGAGTTATTTCATTTTTTCGAAGTGTTGGGAGTTATTTCATTTTTGTTGGGAGTTATTTCATTTTCTATCATTGGGAGTTATTTCATTTTTATTGGGTGCAATTTTTTTTGTCCCATTCTGATCATATTTTAAAACCAGCGGGCCACTTAAGCAAATATTAAAAATCAAATTATTAAATGTCACTTTTGACAGATCTGTGCATGTGTTCTGTAACTTTAGTGAGAACTTCTCGCATCGAAAAATTTATAGTCGCCATGTAAAAGACAGGATAAACAAGATAAACCTAATTATTTTAACTTTTAACGTTGTATTATGAGTTTATGTATTATCTAAGTCACACTGTTAATACAGTCAACGCCCGGTATAACAAATACTCATTATAACGAATTTGCGATATAACGAATGAGTTTTCTCCAAGTATTAAATACCTTATATAGCGAATATTTTGAAACTTTTTCGCTCAGTATAACGAATTGTTGAAAAAATAAACACAGAAAAGTAAAAACAGAAAAGATTGTTTATGTGTTTTCACAGAAAAGCAAAGTAAAAAACAACGCTCTGAAACAAAATTTTACTTCTAAATTATTTGGTCCGAAATGTTCGTGTCCGAAGTTTGTAAGCCAAATTTTGCAAACATTTATGACAATTAAAAAATTTGGTTTCTTTTCTAGGTTGAATCATATTGAGAAACTAATAACTCGCCGCTTAAAGCTTTGTTAATTTTAGAGAACGCTTCTTCCAGCCATGCAGAAGAACTGGTTAAAAGCACAAGAGATGGAAAGATATGGGCAATGTTTATGCCACTTAATGTAAAACCAATGGACAAGAATATGATTCGGGTAGTAAAATTACATTACAGAAATAGCCTGCTTTCGAAACCTATAACCTCTGGCGTAGTTGATGTCGTTAGTTGTGTAATATGATGCATTGTTTATGGTTGCACTTGCCTGGAGAAACATTGATCAACATTTGTTACTAAAATGCTGGAGCTTACAACCTTGCTAAGATTCAGAATTTTTCAAGAATTTTGGAAAGAGATAATTTTGTTTCTTTTCCACGTGGAGTTAAACTATTGATCAATGTTTTTCCAATGTTTTTGTTTTCTGTTTACATACATAAGAATGTTTTGTTTTTCTAGATCCCTTTTAATGCAGAAGATTTTAAAGAAAACGACGAGAATGAACAAAAATAAATCATGCTGAAATAGTTGAATGTTTGAACAAGTATATTCAATTGAGCCAGAAAAATAATATTTCTTTTTCGAAATAATTAGTTGAAAAGAAATACAAGAAGTTGTTTAAAAAAATTTGCAAATAGAGCAGAAACAAACAACTTTTTGTTTTAACATTGCAAAAAAGTCATTTAAACATTCAATTTAAACATATATAAGTACATATTTATATAAAATTAAAAATAAATGAAATAAAAAAACGTTGCTATATAGCGAATTTTTCACTATAACGAATGGCTCTGACATTATATCATTCGCTATACCGGGCGTTGACTGTAATCGGAAGACTATGACAATAAAAAAAATTTTCTCGCTGCGAAAACTTCTCACAAGTTACAGAACAGGGGGGCTGGTTAGTCAGTGGACTTGTAAGTTTATTGTACCATGGTCAACACGTTAATATATAGTCAAGGCGAATTCATACAAGGTGGACGCAGGCGAAAAATTCGTACCTATAATGTCAAACACAAATATGGCATCATTAAAAAAACACAAATTGTTTGCAGAAGAAAAACGTGCATAAAATCAATTTTACAGTGTTTTTTTTTTTGCACAAAGCACAAGAGTGCATCATTTGGTTTTACTAATTGTTAATTAAGAACAATATTTTAAATTTTTTAGTTTAATAATCTAATTTTTTTCAAATCAAGAAGAAGCACATAGGCAAACTTTTGACACATTGTGAGGAAAATTGCACGAGCAAAAAATAGGCAGCTGAGCTGTCGAGACCACCTTCTCTATGAATTCGTCTTGTTATATAGTGTTGTTGAATTTGACAGTTTCCACGGATTAAATTGCTGCATTATTGCTCGTGTAGATGGGTAGACAATAAAGCCGATTTTCAATGATTTCAACCAGGGCTGTCACATATGACGATTTTACGCCAAATGATTCGATTTTTTAATGTTCTTGGCTTTTTAAATTTAGGTTTGACGCCATGGCGATATTGCTGGCGATAATTTTAACAAACGGCAAAGTTTTTGAGCTAACTAATCAAAAATGATAAACATATATAATACAAATACTATGTATGTATATAAGCCAAAATGGCACAGATGAAGCAGAAGCTTATACCTTACTAAATGGATATATTTAACTGTTTAAATTAAGCGCTATTTAAGCAAAAATCGTTTTTTTAAATTTTTGTATAATAATGTACACATTTAAAAAATATACTTAAGATAATATTAACACAACTAGTAAATTACTCCTTTTTGTATAAAAATAAGGTTATTTTGTTTGGTTTTTCCCAGATTTGCTTTAAACGATGTTACATACATTATTACTACAATACCAATGCTGCATTAAATTCGTGTGTTAATCTAATCAAAGATTTTAATATTTAACAACATGTTACTTATCAAAGTAACTGCCATTCTGAGTATGCTCTCGGTTATACATACTTTCAATTCTTCCTTTGAATTTCTTGGTGTAAAAAATTTTAACTTTTAATTAAATTAAATAGCTATTTCTTCTTATTTAATTTATTGAATAAAAACACATTAACATTTCATATGTTTATTTAAGTAAAATAATTTTTTTTCGTCAAAAACAATAGACTTTTATTATTGCGAATTTTTTGGCAACTTTTTATAATTTCACCATGGGGAATGATTTTTATTATTATGTTAATTAAAAAGAATTTATATCCTCAAAAATGACCTTTTAAATGATGATACATTCTTTCTAATGTGATGTATACTAAACTATTTTCTCTCTTTTTCAATTTTAAAAAAAATTTTCAAAATCTGAATAGAATGCATTTTTTATTTAATTTTAACGGTGAGGTGTTACAAATTTTAACATAAAATACTAACGTTTTAAATTGACGCATGAGTTTTTATTGCAGATAGTTTGAAATAAATTGCTTAAAAAAATTAATTCTTAAAACTTATAGCCATGGCGCAATAATTTATCAGGTGGTGGTGATTCTACAGCAACAAAATTTGGTTAATACAATTTTCGTTTTTGTTGTAGGTTTAGTTGGCTCTGTTGTCAAAAAAAGATATGTAAAAGTAAACAACTTCGACTACCCAGCCTCGATTTATGCAAGAAAAAAGTAGATCAGCTGTGCTCGTAACACCACCTTGTTCACATAATTTCACCACGCTTATAGCATTTTAAAATTATTTATGCCCCGTCCAAATAGGCAATAAATGTCTTAGCAATAAGGCAATATCGTCGGAAGAAAAACGGGAAATTATTCCTTATTGTCTCGCCTATGTTAAGGGTATTGGAACACGTATATATCTTAATTCATCATAAAAAAACAAACCAAATCAGATTATCATCGTTTTTTTGAGGAAAATTGGTAGAAATTATTAATTTTTTATCGCTTTGTATCACTTGGCGTCGTTTTTTAAATGTGACTTAAAAATGACAATTGAGTTTGACGTTTTATGTCCGCAATAATTGCTTTCGAAAAAGGGTTCTCAATTATTGCTCAATAAAATGTTGGCAATAAATAGATCAGTCCATATTAGAGATAACATAATTCTGACACTTGTTGCAATATATGTTAACATATTTATTGCTAATGAAGACTAGGGATTAGGTAAAATCGATTTTTTGGCTCAATAGTCGATTTAAGTATAAAATGGTTAGCAAAAAGTCGATTATAAGAATTGACTCAAAAGGTCAAAATCGATTTTCAACTATAATCTCTACTAACTACGTAAATTGTGATTATAACCAGCTAAAAATATTATATGGTGGTAAAGCTACACGTCAGAATTTAGAATATGGTAAAAAAGCCAATATACACCTAATTAATATTTGCAAGCTTCTCGAAGTGCATGTTCGTACATACATGCATTCATATGCATAAAGTATGTACATACATACATACTTATGTATGCAATAGAAGTGTTTACAGTGCTTTAAAGTAAAAAAAATTTTCTACAAAGTGCAACGAACTAGTTAAACAAAAATTGTTTCAGTTGGTAATTGTAGTGCGTAACATATATGTAAATACACTCACTTATTAGTAGAAAACATTGACGAAGTTATTTAAAAAGGAGTATTTATATTTGTATATATTTTCAACATGTTTTTTTTATTTATTTATCGCCTTTGCGAACTAACAATCAAAATTTAAATTATTAAAACTTTTTAAATAACAAGAGCAGCCAGTGCCAGACAACTTTAATTTCTCAAAATAAAGTTGGTTTTAACATCGAGTTTTAGAGCAAAAGTTTACAATCTAGGTTAAGGAAAGGGTTTTTTACTAAGGAAATGAATGTGGATAGTATTAAGTTTTATTTGCATCAACTTCGCATCTATACGCGATTTTCTTAGGTGACGATCCAGATAATGCCAATTTATTTCGTCCTAATTCGATTGAGGCACGTTAGATTATTCATAAGAATTTGAAAGCACTATTCTTGCGTAAAGTAACGGGCGCATTTTTGTTATTTTAATTTCCACATAACGTTGCCCATTTTTACTTTATCGTTATTTTGAGAGACATCAATCAAAGGCTTTTCTTATAACATGTACCAATCTGTGCGTTTGTTCTATTAGAAAATTAATTGCGAATTCCACTCTTCTTTTATTTGAACAAATGTTCTTTTATCATTTAATAATAAAATGCCTTTATTATATAAATTATTATTATATTTGTAAAACGAAATGTCTTGCAACTGTTAATGACAAAAGACGAACGAATAATAAAATTACAGGTTATAAAAATGAACAGAGAAAATATGTATATAAGTTTAGGTTGTATTTTACATACAACTTACATCCAATGTTGCCAATTAAATAAGCTTTTACTTTAACATAAATTGTCAATTGCAAAGACAGTAAAAACATAGAATCGATAATTCTAACACACCTCCTCAATTGAGAATTAGTAAATGCTGCTTGTTAGTCTGTGAGCTTGGAGTTTTGAAATGGGCAACGGTTTCGTCAGCATGTCTGCTAGCATATCTTCTGAAGGACAGTATACACAGTCGATTATTTTCTTTTCCACATAGTCCTTGACAAAATGGAATTTCGTGTCAATATGTTTTGACCTGTTACTTAGTTTTTCATTTGTAATTAAATTAAGGCAGCTTCTATTATCCTCGAAGATTATAGTTGGACAATGTTGTGGACAGTTCAAGTCAGACAATACGTTTCTTATCCAGACTGCTTCCTTTGCTGCTTCGGATAGGGCAACGAATTCGGCCTCGGTTGATGACAGTGAAACACAGCTTTGCTTTTTACACGCCCAACTGACTGTGCCTCCATTAACTAAGAAAACGTAACCGGAATTTGATTTTCGGTCCACTCGGCATTCGGCCCAGTTTGCATCAGCATAGCCAAGAAGTTCGTTTTGTTTCTCGCAGCTACCAAATAAGTTTAAGTACAAGTCCGATGACCCTTTCAAATATTTTGCAACACGCTTTAACTCGTTCCAGTCTTCATTGCTTGGGTTACTTGTTTTTCTGGCTAGAATTGAGACACTTGCAGAAATATCTGGACGGGAATTGACAGCAATATAAAGCAGCGAACCAATCAAACTTTGGTATTTATCGTTTCTCAATAACGGTTGTTGTTCACTTTTGCCGTAAGATGGATCCATCGGGTATTTTGATATTTTTGCGTCTTGAAGACCAAACTTGAGTATCATTTTTTCTATATATTGTTTTTGACGAATTTTATACTTGAAATCATCTGTTTTAGTTACCTCAATGCCAAGATAGCGTGAAA
Source organism: Melanophora roralis (assembly GCA_963583895.1). Lineage (NCBI taxonomy): Eukaryota > Metazoa > Arthropoda > Insecta > Diptera > Rhinophoridae > Melanophora > Melanophora roralis. The sequence continues at coordinate 46,280,580 of OY757188.1, forward strand.
TAGTGCCAAGACTGTTAACTTCAAATTTGTCTTTTAGAAAATCACGTACATTGTTTATTTTATCCACATCTGCAGATGCTACTACCAAATCATCAACATAAATAAGCACATAAATATCTTCCCCATTGATGATTTTGGTGTAAAGGCATGGATCGGATTTGCTTTGTGTAAAACCACCGTGTACCAAAACATCATTTAGAGCTTTATTCCAAATGCACGCAGATTGTTTGAGACCATATAAACTTCGCTTCAGTTTACACACTAGACTGCTCTCTCCTTCTATGAAACCTGGAGGTTGCTTCATAAACACATCTTCCGGCAAGTGGCCATTCAGAAATGCACATTTAATATCGATGTGTTCAACATGCATTCTTTTTTCCCCAGCAACAGATAAAAGTAAACGAAAGGTAGTTTGACGAACAACAGGTGCAAACACTTCGTCATAATCATAACCATATCTTTGTTTAAACCCCTGAGCAACAAGACGAGCTTTAAAACACTGAATATTTTTATCGACACCACGTTTTATTTTGTACGTCCATTTACAGCCAATAACATTTGCATCAAGAGGAGCTTTGCATAGTTCCCATGTTTTATTTTTTATTAAAGAATTCATTTCTTCTTTCATGGCGGAGATCCATTGACTACGTTGCTCGGACAGAATAGCTTGCTTGTACGTTTTTGGTTCAATCAAATTTTCACTTTCTGACAAATTTACATACCTGGCTGGACGAACACCTTTATTGCATCTAGTTGACCTCCTTACGCTTTGTTCAGTTTGTGTTACATTATCTTCTTCTGGAGTAGTTTCATTTTCAAAATATTGAAGATCTGTTTCTAGGCTACAAAATGAACCAGCGTCAGAGTCGTCGTTCATTGGAAAGTCATCAGTAGCACGTTTGTTAGAGATGTTTATTTCTAGATCGTTTGAAACGCGTTTTAATTTTTCTCTTGTGTTATGACTTACGTTATGACTAGGAGAAACAAATTTGTAATCTCTACTGATGATGATCTTACATGTAGATGTGTCAACAAATCGTAAACCTTTAGACTGTTCATCGTATCCTACGAAAGTTAATAAAGACGACTTACTATCCAATTTCTTTCGGTTTGCATTTGGAATAAACACATACGCTTTTGTGCCAAAAATTTGAAAATTTGTTGCGTCAGGCTTACAACCCTCCCATCTTTCGTGAGGTGTACAAGGTATAGAGTTTGTTATTATTCTGTTTTGTAAATAATTTGAACACATTACAGCCTCGCCCCAAAACTTTTTAGATAAACCTGCTTCCTCAAGAAGACAACGAGCCATTTCCATTAAGTACCTATTTTTTCTCTCAGCCACGCCATTCTGTTGTGGGCAATAGGGTACAGTAAACTGGGATTTAATTCCATTGCTTTGAAGAAGTTCAAACATTTTCTTAGATTTATACTCAGCACCGTTATCTGATCTAATGCATTTGGGGGCTTTTCCGAATTTATTTTTGACCATTTGAACGTAGATTTTTATTTTATCAAAAATCTCAGATTTTTCGTTCAATAAATATACTGTTGTAAAACGACTGTAGTCGTCAATTAGTGTGACAAAATATCTCTTTCCACCAGGTGTAGTAGTTTGCATGGGGCCACAGATATCAGAGTGAATTAACTCCAGTACTTCCCCAGTTTTGTGTTCCGATTGTTTAGCAAACGGTTTTTGGCTCATTTTACACTTAGCACATACAGCACAAGTACTACGATTACCACAATCTACTATACAAAAATTGTTTTCAAGCTTACCGGTTTGCATAGATTTGACGGCATTAATGTCTCTATGACCAAACAATTTGTGATAAAAATGTTGACATTTATATGAATTGCAGGCGCTTAATATGGTACTTTCAATCTTTTTGGTTTTTAATTCATATAAGTTGTTTACACAGTTAGCGATACCAACTTCGGTGTTGTTGTTGTTTAGAATTTTACACCCTGTATCACTAAATGTAAATTTAAATCCCTTTGTGGACAACTTTCTCACCGATAACAAATTTCCTTTAAAGCTAGGGATATAGAGTACATCATTAACAGTAATCACCTGTTCAACCCCTTTGTTGTTTACCATTATTACTTTGCAACAACCTTTTCCGGATGAGAATTCAACTTCACCATTGGCAACGGTGACTTTTTCACGCCAAAATGGATCAAAACTAATAAATTTATCTTTTGTACTACAAATGTGGCACGTAGCGCCCGAATCCAAAACCCAATTATCAAGTTTACTATTCAAAACAAAACAAGAATTTTCGTTCTCACTATTTTCTGCGACTTTAACGTTTTGTTTGCTATTTTGCTTGCTATTTTTAAATTTCCAACAATCTTTTCGAATGTGGCCGACACAATGACAAAAATGACAAATTATTTTCTTATTTTTGTTTCCTTTTGCCTTATTAAAAAATTTTAGCGCTGTTGTTTCATTTGCTATTCTCTTTTGTTGTTTCTCGTCTTCTTCTAATAATTTATTTTCAACTAGCGTCATTGTCAAATCTTTTTCATCACGTACCTCAAGAGCTGTAATAAGTGTATCGTATACACTGGGCAAACTACTTAGTAACATTGAAATTAACCACGATTCTGACACTTTTTCTCCTAGTGACTGTAGTTTTGAAAACAGAAGTTTCATTTGGGTTATGTGCTTATCCATATCACTGCCTGGTTGTAATTTTAACTCACAAATTGATCTCATTAACTTTACTTTATTACTCAATGTTGATTTTTCATGGTAAGATTTCAAAACGTTCCAGGATTCTTTAGCATACTTGCAGTTTGAAATACGAAAAAGTTCAGATTCTTCCACTGCCAGGCCAACTAAAATTGAAGCCTCAGTATCACGTTCAAGCCACTTTGCATCTGGCTCTGTAGGAATGTCATTTTCAATAACATCCCACACTTTTTCTTTTTTCAGCAACAACTGCATTCGATATTTCCATAATTCATAATTATTGCGATTTAACTTTGTAATTAAGAGCCTTACATCAGCCATTTTTCTTCTTTTCTGCAAACTAACAATAACAGCAGCAACGCCCAAGACAACACCAAAACTCGATGCAGCAAACACAAACCACAGTTCCAACGGGGACTAAACACAGTATTTAAACAAAATACACAGCCTTTCTTAGGCAAACAATAAATATTGAGCGCGTGTTTATCTTTAAAAATGTAAGATTCGCAGTTCTAACTAGAAAGGCCCATAACCTATTAGAAAATTAATTGCGAATTCCACTCTTCTTTTATTTGAACAAATGTTCTTTTATCATTTAATAATAAAATGCCTTTATTATATAAATTATTATTATATTTGTAAAACGAAATGTCTTGCAACTGTTAATGACAAAAGACGAACGAATAATAAAATTACAGGTTATAAAAATGAACAGAGAAAATATGTATATAAGTTTAGGTTGTATTTTACATACAACTTACATCCAATGTTGCCAATTAAATAAGCTTTTACTTTAACATAAATTGTCAATTGCAAAGACAGTAAAAACATAGAATCGATAATTCTAACATGTTCGATGGTACTATGTTGACTTCTTAAGTCAAATTGGTAATTTCGAATTTTGTCTTTCAAGATCGGGACCAGTCTGAGCTAAAATCGTCACATGCGAGAACTTACAACTCGTATCGTAAAAATACCCTTTGCTTCAGCGTATATCCGAGTTTTCCGTAGGAAAATGAAAAATAAAACAACAACATTTAAGAGTTTGATCAAAATATATAAAATATTTATTTTTATTTCGAATTTACCTTAAAAAGTCGATTTTGTATGGCACGTAGTGCAGTTGTTGATAACCAAAAAACGAATAATTTATTATTTATGTATACTTATATAAAAAGGTAACCAGCAATATTTAAGTACCGTTAGCGGTTCATGTAATAAACTCTAAAAGGCTAAGTATTAACCTATTACAGACCGAACTGTTTTGTACTTAAACACCCTTCTTAAATTGTATCTTAATAAATAAATAAACGTCAATTTTTATAGACATTCATACGTTAACAAAAAATTGTGTTCTAATGCATAAAAAATATTTTTTAAATTAAAATAATGGGGCAAATTTATTATAACTTAATGTCTGTGAAGATAAATAAGTACAGAGTGGCGCATATATGGTTTTAATGGCTTATAACTTGTTTATTTATGCGAATATTATTTGAATTGAATTGAAATTATTTATTAGTATTGATAATACCTTCCATATACATACATACAATAATATAAATTTGCTATCATTTTACTTAAGCTCTATTATAAATAATATTTAACAAAAAATGAGATCTGTCTTTTAAATAGACTCTGATTACTTTAATTTTTAATATAGTTTGGTAATGTGTTGAAAAATTGCAAGCCTTTGTAAAAAAGATTTCGCTGCATTGCCGTTGAATCCACTCTCTCAATTCTAAAGTTGCTTATATTTCTTAAGTGGTATGGTTGTTCTTCTCCGACATATACTATTTGTTCCTTTAAGCATTCCGGTGCTTCTCAACGTTTTAACTTTTGAAAAAAATTTAAAGTGTTGAGTGTAAGCCTCTGTCTTATGTTTAGCCGTTTTAGGGATTCAAGGTTAAAGTTAATTGGCATGTACCTGTTGCATTATAATATCTTTCGCATTGCTTTATTTTGAAGTTTTTGTAAAATCAATCTATCTGATGTGCAGTACAACATGAATACAAAATTGTAGACCCGAATTCAAAATCTACTTTTAATATGGTATATATGTTTACGGCTGTTATAACTGATATTTTGTTTCTTATTCATTTGAAAAAACAATTTATTTTTCCAATTTTTTTGCAGATATGTATAATCAATGTGTGATTTAAATTTCATCTCTTTGTCAATTATGAACCCTAGATATTTGATATGATCCCCTTTTTCTATCGCTTTATTATTTATTTTAAACACTTGATTACTATTTGTATTTATTTCTAATATTTTTGTTATGTTTTCGTTCAATTTAAGTTTGTTCATCTTCAACCATACGTTAACATTGTTCATATCACGTGTGAGCAGAGTTGGGCAAAATACATGTATTTAAAATACAAAATCCTTATTCCGCTTGTATTTGAAATACAAAAATACCAAATACTTTCAAGTCGAGTATTTAAAATACAAAATACAGTATTTTAGTATCTTTTATTTGAAATACAAATTACAATACATATAATACAAAATACATTAATAACCATTCATCGATCGGTAAAACATAAGTTTCCTTTTATGAGCACTAGATTTTTAAAACTTTAATCAGATAAGCAGCACCTTGTTGGAGAATATGTATACTAATCCTGCTAAAGAAAACAATCTTTCTACAGGTCCTGATAAACACAAACTGGTGTTATATTTTATGAAAACAGTTCTCTGCATGTGAGAAACAATTAAATTAAAAGTAAAGTAATATCAAGACGAATTCAAATTTCTGCATTTCTTTTGTATACCCTTCACAAAGTCATAAGGGTATATATCAGTTTGTCATTCCGTTTGTGATTTCTTTATTATCCATTTGCGACCCCATAAAGTATATATATTCTGGATCTTTATAGATAGGGAAGTTGATATAGCCATGTCTGTCTGTTGAAATCAAGTTTCCGGAGTCAAGCGAAGTGATACCGACAATCGCTATTTAAAATTAGCAAAATCGGTGGACTACTGACCGAGATATAAACGAAAAATCAAAATAACCCATTTTTTTTAGGACAAAAACCGCGCAAATATCCCTATATATCTCAGTAAATATAGCCATTCTTGTCACAATACTTGACACGGATACCCTGAAAATAGGGACCTAAAAAAGTAAATATTTTTTTTCAGATCAGATCAGGAAAAGTGTTTTTTTTTTAAATAATAACCAGCACTCAGGGGATCGCCCCTACACATGCGTTGTATTGCGTTGGTATCAGGAAAATAGGTTATGGGAAGGAGGATAAAGGAAGTAGTGCTTGTGGACATTTGATTTAAATTTCTCAATATTTACTGTAGCAGGAAAGAAATCACTAGGAAGTTTATTCCACATACGAGCTGTGCGGCCGAAGAAGGAATTCTCCCTGTAATTAGTGGTGCGATTCACTGGCCAGTCGACTACGTATGGGTGTGCTCTTCTAGAAAAACGTGTACCACGCAAAAAGTTCCGGGTTTCGGGAACAAGTTCCCTGATTTCCTCAGAGCACATTCCATTATAGTATCGATAGAACAGCGAAACACACCCCACATCACGACGGTGTTATTTATTTATTTTATTTATGTACGCGGTCAAGTAGCCCCAAAATAGACTTAGGGGCACCAGCCCATACATAAGAGTTGTATTCCATTTTTGGTCGGATATAGGTGGTATAATTATTGAAAAGATCAGATGGTGTAAAGTAATTCCCACACCGTTTAAGAAAACCAAGACACTTCGATGCTTCTTTCGACACAAGAAAAATGTGTTCCGTCCAGCGGATATTGCACTGGATTCTCATGACGAGAACATCAAGAGTCTATGTCTCCCCAATACTTACATCATCCATTAATACAGACGAGCCAGCATCGTCCATTGTGCGTTTATGTGTCAAAAGACAACATTGGGTTTTACGGGCATTAAAATCGACCCTTTTCGCACGGCCCCATTTGGAGATTACCATCAGATCGTGGTTAATCGAAACATTCATACTCTGTCTCCTAGCTCCAATCTCCAAAGAGCTAGGCCTATGGTCAAACGAGTATGAATGGCATATGCTGCTGTCGTCTGCAAAGGAATAAATAGGATTCGAAGTTTGACATAGAAGGTCATTCAGAAAGATAAGAAATAAAGTAGGAGAGAGAACGGAGCCTTGCGGTACCCCTGAATTGATTTTGAACTCGTTGGAAGAGATCCCATCTATAACAACACGAATAGTGCGATCTCTGAGAAAACTCGATATAAATCGAGAAAATTTTTCACCGACACCAAAAGCAATAAGTTTAGATAAAGCGCACAGTGCCAGACCCTATCAAACGCCTTAGATATGTCTAGAGCCACCACTTTACTTTCGCCAAAATTATGAATTGAGGTACACTATTTTCTGTCAGAAAGGTCAGTATGTCCCCCGTAGACCATCCTCTACGAAAGCCATACTGGCATTCTTTCAAAACCTGTGCTGGTATACCATCCGGCCCAGGGGACTTACTAGTGTTGAGATCCAAAAGAACCCTTTTAACTGCACGAGCTCGAAAGAATATGTCTGGCATAGTCCCAGACAATTTCTCAAGCTCGGGCAGTGGTTGGATGCTTTCCGGCAAATATGAATTTGCTGCAAATATTTCAGCCAAAAGGTTAGCCTTTTTAACCGAGTCGGTGACCAATATGTCATTTTTTACAGAGCAAGGATTGAAGAACCAGCGTTGTTCCCTACTCTCTTAACAAATGACCAAAAGTTCCTGCTGCCTTTGGGGGCATCAAAAACCCTTGCACGCAGACGCTGTTCGAACAAAGCCCTTTCGCGCCTGAGTACTTTGGCACACGAAAATCTCGCCTGTTTGCGTAGCGATTCAGTATATGCTTCCTCTCTGGACCTTACTGCAGCTTTTCAAGTCTGGTTAAACCACGACTTCTGCCAAGGACTACTGGAAATCGTTTTTACCGGAATAAAGGATTTCATTCCCAGTAAAATAATACTTTCAACCATTTTCGCCATGGCATTGACATTATTGTCCAGTTAAACTGGTACCTGGAAATTCTGAGGGTCAGCATTTTCAGATACCTGAGTCTCACAAAGTGCCAGAACACTTGGCCGATGGAGACTCGCGTGAGCAAAGACTGAGAAGAAATTTGTTCTTAGTCCACGTATATTGCAAAAATGTATCTTGAACCGTCCTGTCATCCCAAATAGAGAGAAAAATAAATCAAAGTCCCTCGTCTGCTAAATATACAATGCAGATATTCAATCGCTGCCAACTTGACTACACCAATGGCCAGTGTTATACCTTCGCCCTTGGGCAGTTAACCAGCAATTGACACCACATGATCCATTTAGCAAAAAAATAGGTTAATTAAGAAAAGGATATACAATGACTATTTTCAGGGTACCATAAAAGCCCTGATCTGGTAAAACGAATTAAAAACAGGCCACCCGTTGTCATCACTCGTCAAGTTTGTCCATCACTAGTTGGGCGCGTGTTGTTGTTAATTTTCCCGTTTATTTGGTTTTTTTTTTTTTTTTTAAATTTTTGTTTTTGCTTCTTAAAAATTTTGTTATGTTTGTTAAGTTTTGTTTTCTTTTTTTCCTTTTACAGAATTTTTGTCATGTTTTTTTTTGTCAGATGTGAATTTTTTTATTGTTTTTAGATTGTTTAGTAAATTTGTTGATTTTGCTTGTTTTATTATTGTTATTAATTTTATTATTCACAGACGACGCGGACATTAAAAACAAATAGCATAGATAAACTATGTACATTCATTAATTAAAAGAACGGACAACCGCACAAAAGACGTCTTAACTCCACAAACACTTATACCATTGTTAACAATTAAAGAGATATGATTGATGAAGTTTAATTTGGTATCTAACAAAATTCCCAAATCAGAGATTAGATTCAGTCTATTTAAAATAAGACCGTTTAAAACATAGCTCTCGTTGGTATGACATCTGCGAAAGAAGCACATATAGTACATTTTGCAGGATTTAATTCCTTAAGGTTGCACCAAGAATAAAAAGCATCTGAGTGATAAAGAAGAAGGATATGATCGGCATGATTTTTATAGCAAAAAAAAATTTTTACACCATCAGCATACATTAAGACGTTTGAATTCGTAATACAGTTTGGTAAGTCGTTAATGAACAGAGAAAATAGCAACGGACCAAGATGACTTTCTTGTGGCACACCAGAAGTAACATCTATAGGTTTATAAATAGCCTGCTTGAAACGAACATTTTGCTTTCTGTTTGTCAGGTAAGAAAAAAATCCAGTTAATACAGTTTTGTGTGAGACCCATCAATTCGAGTTTTTAAGAAGTTTGTAGTTGACCTTATCAAACGCTTTACTAAAATCGGTGTAAGTTACGTCAGTTTGCTACTGCTCAACAAATCCCCGATTTATTAGAGCTGTAAGATGTAGTAGATTTGTAATAGTTGAACAACCTCTTCTGAAGCTGTATTGTAAAGAAGACAATATAGGTGACACTTGATGCACAAGATAATCAGTTATGATCTTTTCAAAAAGTCTTAGAATGATACTAAGCATAGCAATTCCCCTGAAGTTAGCAATGCTTTTTCTACTTCCAGATTTAAATAAAGTTGTAATGAATGAGCCCTTTCACATTTCCGTAAAATGTCCGAAGTTTATTGATATATTAAAAAGTGTTGACAGGGGGGCAGCCAGGGCCTCAGCACAATTTATAAGTAGGTAGCTCAGAATACCATCAGGGCCATATTTGTAGGAAAACTTTAGTTTTTTTAAACTATCAAGAACAGTCTACTCATCAAGAAGTGAAACAGAAACTGATGGATTACATAATTCATGTAATTAATACGAATCAGCTTCATCGAAATTTGTGACAGTGGATGAAAAAAAGCCCCCGAACAAATTGCTGATTCATTATTTGATTTAGAGTTTTGGTATTCCATTACCGGTGGAAACGAAATTATTTTCCTTTTTGAATTGACAAACTTGTAGAATGATTTTGGATAATATCGAAAATTGTTGATAAATTAGTTATTATTTTTTTTTATTTTTTTTTATTTTGATGAGGTAATTTGAATAAGAAATCCGGTTTTAAGAATTATATTGGGCTCTTGCAACGGAGTACTAGACAAAGTCCGCAGGCAATCCAGTGTTTTTGTACTTCTTATAAAACTTATATTTTTTATTTTTGATGGAAGATAGATACTTTGTGTTCCATGGTGGTCCTGTACGTATATGTCTAAAGTTTTTGGGAATGCATTGCTCCATATATACATAAATAGATTTGATCATAGAATTTTCAACTAAGGTATCGGTATCATTGACACGACTTTTTGCATGAGTATTTAAGATATCCGCCCAGTTCGCAAAAAGTGTTGTTTTTAGGACGGGGCTTAAATGATTGAGATTAGACGAAACGGGTATGTTGATTTCGATTGCTGGATGGTGACAGTCCTCGGGCACAGAAATGGGATCAGAACGGCTAACGGGGATATCAACGTTACCATTTGAAAAAACTAAATTAAGCTGTCTAAGATAAGCATTGCGAATACCATTTAGTTGATAAAGATTTAGATCTAGTAGACTACTGACGAATTACATATAACACGAATTTTTCCTTATTGAAGTAGGAATAAAATACCCATCATCAGATGAGAAGTTCCAAGACAGCAGAGGCAAATTAAAGTCATCAAGACAAAATATATATAATCATTCTGATTAGCAGAGCTGGAAACATTTTGCAGGGCTTCGGCATGTTTTTGGTAAACGATTGCAGACGAATTTGAAGGAATATATAATGAGTTATATACATATTTTCTTTGTTTTAGTTTAATCACACCGCCAATGAACTCTATACTCAACAAAGGTTTGATATTGAAAGCCTCAGAAGAAAGAAGACTAGAAACTGCAACTAAAACTCCACCTCCTTTAATATTACGATCACGCCTATAAATTTGGTAGTTGTCACAGAAAATTTCAGTATTTAAAACATTCTTCACAAGCCAGGTTTCAGTAAAAACAATAACACCATAAATGTAAGCAAAACTTTGATAATACAAGGCAGACAATTTTTTAGTATTTATGCGACGAACGCACAAAGGAGTATTTTGCCAATCTAGCCGGACATTAAGCCAAAATGGTAATTTAAGAAATGTAAAAATTTAAGTGCGCAGCTCATCAGATAACAAAATTCTGTATCGGTTTTGATGGTTTTGAGAGGTTTACAATTATATTTTTTTGTAGCTAAGCAGATAAAGATTTTACATTGATTTTTTTTATTCTGGAAAAGACTATACGAGCAACTGCCTTATTTTATTTTTTATTTTAAGTTTTATCATAAAAAATTCCTTTGAATTTAAAAAAAGAGGTTTTTTTGTTAATTTTTTGGTTAAAAAAATTAAATCAAAAGGTTTTTGAAAGTGGTGGCACAACAAAATCTGAAATCTCTACTTCTAGACTAAAAAAAAACGTTGCGCGTTTTTGCGCCATTTTTTTTGCGATTTTTTGCGAAACTGACTCAAATGAAACTTAAAGCTGCTTAAATCCACTGGCTAATGGGTAGAAACTCTGTGCTACGTCTGGATTGTAAACTTCTACTCTACAACTCGATTTTAAAACCAATTTGGTGCTCCGGTATACAATTATGGGGCACTGCTTCCGCCTCCAACATAGAAAAAATACAACGTCGTCAAAATAAAATCCTAAGAATAATAACTGGTGCTCCTTGGTATGTTAAAAACAGCAACATCCACAAAGATCTGCAAGTTCCACTAGTTAAATGCGAAATTTTTAATTATGTGGACAAGTATTTAAACAAGCTGGAAATACATCCAAATCCGCTCGCTCGAAACATTTTGCAACATAGTGGACACACTCGTCTGAAAAGACAAAAAAATAAATAAGATTTACCCTCTTATTGTATAATATACAATAATAAAAAGCGTTTCACTCCATCTTAGTGATGGATGATGCTCGGCCGTTAGTCAAGTGTTGCCGAAGAGACTTTAAATGCAAAAAAGCATAGTGTATATGAAAAGTAAACTTCGTCCTAGCTTACAAAATAAAAAAAGAAGGAAAACAGTCATACCGTTTTCCTTTCTCTGTTACATGTAAGTTAAACAGGTGATGTCTACAACCAAAAAGCACTACTACCATTCAAAGAGTACTGATGATGAAATTGCGTAGCTGTTTTCGAAAATACATTCTACTCGGCTAGTATCGGTAGAAAAAACCTTTTTTTTTTCAAATAAAAGTTTCTTTCAACATTAACGGAAAAATAGTAATTTCTTCTAATAAAAGAAATTATATAATGAACTTAAGCCAAAATAAAGAGCAAAAATTATGAAATATTTTTAAAATCTTATTTCCGAAACCCTTAAATCTTGTGAATCCAATTTTTAAAAAATATTTTACATTAGTTTGACACAAAAAAAATTTATTACATATCAAATCCTAAATAATGTTTGGAAATTGTTGCCATGCGAAAAGGTTTTGTTTTCAGTTTATATTAATTATCATTATAATAAGTTTATTGAAGTTACTATATAAAGGCACAAAATATTTATGAATATTTGGTGTAAGAACCAACGAAATACATATAGACAAACCTTACCTACAACAAGCCCTATAATTAAATTTTTTTTAAAATGTTTACATATTTCTAATTGCTTTAATAACAAGCAACATGTCAAAGCAACGTGTATCGGCTTTAAATGATGACAATATTCTTCTTTGCGGTTATTATAAAAAGTTAAAGACTATGAAAAGAAAATTTTTTGTGTTGTATGACGAAACAGTTTGTAAGGCTGCGCGATTAGAGTATTATGATAGCGAAAAAAAATACAAGTCGGGTGTTATACCTAAACGAGTTATACAAATTAAAAATTGTTTTAATATAAATCGACGATTGTATGCAAAACATGAATTTGTGATTGTACTTGCTTCCAAAGAAGGTGGATTCGGAATAGTAATGGACACCGAGGATGAAATGAACACTTGGCTTAGTCATTTGTTTCAATTGCAAAGGACTGGTGATCTATGTTTAGATTTGCCAAAATTTGGTAAGTAACTTTAACTTAAATTTTTACTTTTATAATAAGAGCAACAATAAGCTAATATTTGGGTTTATCTATCTAGTCAATTTTTGTTCGCTTACACTTACGGGTTTGCTTACATTCGTTCCTAAAAAAAAGATGGCGTATGTGTATAACAAGAGTGACCATTCGTTCTGTTTTCAGATTTTTCATATGGTGTACTAAAGCTATATTTGCACCACCTAAGTTCTCATCTAAATTAAGTGTCAAAAAAATTATTTTAAATTTTTATGAGCGTCAAAAAACAATTTTATTTTTTAATTTCTAGTATTACATCCCGTCTATGAAATTAGTTTTAGTTTGTTTATTATAAAAGTTGATAAACTGGTATAAAGATTATGGCATTACAACAACAACCGTTTAATCCGTAAACTTTTAAAAACTTTCATTAAAAACTCAGACGTTAAATAATTTTAAAATAGAACACGTTCTATTTTCACCTGAGATTAGACAAAAATATTAACAAATTAATATAGACATGTTATTACACTATACAAATGGGATTTAGTTGTGAAACTCAGATGATAACTCAGGTAGTGTAAATATAGCTTAATTAAAAATGTGTGTACTTAATTGTACTGATTGATTTAATAAATTGTGTAATTTTAAATTTCTTGGGTTAAATAATTTTTTAAGTTAGAGTAAAACTAGAAATCGTATTTAAGTGATAATGAACCCTTTAATCTAATTTTTACTTTTAAGATAGGTGCCCCTAACTGTTATAAAAAATGGTTGAAAACTAATTATGTATCTGAAATTCATATGTCTACATACGTACATACACTATCGGAATTTGAGTTAGCTTAAGGTTAACTCATGGTTAATCAGAAATTAGTCACAGGTGACTCAAAATCTATCTTATTTACATTGTTAAAATTTTTCAAATTTAACATGTACGAGTCAGTACTCACTCACTCTGCGTCAGTACCACCTTAATATGAGGTAGCTCACTATGAAGTAGCATGAGTGCTAGAGGTGAGCGATCCCGTGATTTTTAGGGAATATCGTTAATAGTGAATGCGATTTTAAAATCACCGGTTATTTAAACAGTGACAGTGATCACTGTTTAGCATTTTTCACTTCTTGTAAAAGAGTTATTTTAATCTCTGTTAAATTATTATACATTATGTTATTTTAAGCAGTGATTATGCGATTTTAGTTATTTTTAACGAACTCCTGAACAACGCATTGGAAAAATAATATAAATGATAAATAAGAATTAAAAATATTTATGAATAAGAAATATCAATTTTCAATAGGTATGTATGTATGTAGTTACAAACAATATTCCATCATATTTATATTAATATTTTTAATTTACTTTAAACAAAATTTTGATAAAAAATTTAAATTTATACCTTTTGAGATAAGTTTTTAAGCTCCCATGGAGCATTGAGATAAAGCTTTAATTTAGAAAAGCAGCTTAAAATTCTTGTTAAATAGATTCCAAACACAAAAATATATAAAAATAGTTGAAATCCATTGTAACAAAAACAAAAACCTAAAAAAACAAATAACACAAATTAAGCTGTATATGTATGTACATAACACAACTAAGTATAATATAACATTTGTGCCTTTTCTCGTTTCAACGAGTTCGTCGGTCATTTAGGACTTGTCCAGCTTTTGAAAATATTCTTTCGCATGGACTGGCGATCCTAATGCACAAAAATTTTCTTGAGCTATTTGAAAAAAATTTTGATATTTTTATTCTTTTTTACTTCACCTATCAAAAATATTTTTATTTCTTGATAATTGAAAGTTAAGTCCAAAAACCCTGAACATATTAACTAAAATTTCATTTCAGCTAACGATTTATATATGTATATCGCTCATTTACTCAAATGTTGTAATTCTAGAAATGCATTTTTGGAGTTAACGATTCAGAATTGTTTGTTATGCTATGTTAAATGTCGTATATAAGTTTTATATTAAAAATGTTTCTACTTATAACGTGTAAAAAAATGTTATTATTCGTTTCTATGTATATACATAATGCGAGCAAACTAAAAACTTTATACGCATATTTTTTTGAAATATTTTTGTTGTACCTTTACAAAGATTTTCGCTTATCATGTAAAGTTCTATTTTTGTAAGCTGTGCTTTTTTTAATTTTAGGTTACGATATGTGTTTAAAATAAATGTGTGTTTAAATCTATTTTTGAATATTAATTCTTTAGCCGGCTCATATCTGAATTTAATCCGCCGTCGCGGACAAACAATGCTCGGCGCTGGTCTCTGACGGCACCTCTGTTGTAAAGTTTTTAACAGCACTTTGACAAACACACATACAAACACATAAGCCCTTTACTTCTTTTAAAGAACAAAAGCAGCAACATGATTTGTTAGCTATGACCAAATGTAAACTTGAAGCACAAAAATGTTACTTTACATTTTGCAAAGTTTAACATAATAAGAGTAAAATTACTGCACAATATTTCAAAATGTTACTTTTAGTAACATAATAAATTAAAAGTAACACTATGGTAGAAACAGTTACTTCACGGTTTATGTCACTGTCGTTACATGTCAAAATGTTATTTAAGTAACACAATAACTTAAAAGTAGCAGTAGCAGTTACTTCACAGTTTATGTCACTGTCGTTACCAGTGATTTGCAAGTAACAGGTATAAAATCACAGGTACGGAAATATCGCTCATCTCTAATGAGTGCACTGTCAGTTAACTATGAACTGGCTGTCTCGTGTTAAGTTTTAGTAATTTAGCTCATAATCAGGGCTGTCATTTATAACGATTTTACGCCAAATGTGGCGATTTTTCAGTGCTCTTGGCTATTAAAATTTAGACTTGACGCCATGGCGATATTGTTGGCGATTATTTAGAAAAACGGCATAGTTTTTGAACTAACTAAAGAAATGATAAACATATTTAATACAAATACTATGTATGTTACCCAAAATGACACAGATGAAACAGAAGTTTATGGCTTACTAAATGCATCTTTTTAATTTCTTAAATAAATTAATAAGAACATAACTTGTAAATTACTCCTTTTTGTATAAAAAAACCTTGTTTGCCACTGATTTGCTTGAAACGATGTAACATACAAAATTACTACAATTCGTGTTTTAACCTAAGCAAGGCTTTAAATAAAGGGTGATTTTTTTAAATTTATAGGAAAGTTAAAAAAAAAACACATAAAATTCAGAAAAATGCATGAAATCTTTATTTGAATCGATAGTACGGTCCATATAATTTAATGTTTTAAGATTTTTTCATGCCAATGTTGACCTTGGCTGCGCCTCAAATGGTCCATCCGCTTAGTCCAATTTTGGCATACTCTTTCCAACATTTCGGCCGGTATCTCACGAATAAATGCTTCAATGTTGTCTTCCAATGCGTCAATTGAAGCGGGCTTGTCTGCATTGACATGAGCTTTAACATAGCCCCACAAAAAATAGTCTAAAGGCGTGAAATCGTCTTGTTGAAACCACATGTCATGCAAGTCAAGCTCTTGCATTTTGGGCAAAAACAAGTTGGATATCATCTAGCGGTAGCGCTCACTATTCACAGTAACGTTACGATTCGCATCATCTTTGAAGAAGTACGGTCCAATGAAGCCACCAGCCCATAAACCGCACCTAACTGTGACTTTTTCCGGATGCATTGGTTGCTCTTGCAATGCTTCTGGCTGATATTCACTCCAAAATTGACAATTCTGCTTATTTACGTACGCTTCAGTGGGTCGATTAAACTGACCATAAAATGGAAGAAGCGCGCGAGCGATGAACTTTCTTAACAGAGCACGCATTTTGATTAAAAAATTCAATAATTTGCAAGCGTTGTTCATTTGTAAGACGATTCATGGTTAAATTATAGACCAAACTGATGATGTTTGACAGTGAAACAAAACACGAAACGTGCGTCAGCTGTTTAAACCAGTGTTGCCAAAAAGATAATAGCTAAAAAATTAGCCTTTATTTAACAACATGTTACTAAACAAAGTAACTGCCATTCTACGTATGCTCTTAATAATACATATTTTCAATTTTTCCTTTGTATTTCTTGGTGTACAAAAAAGTTTAATTTTCACTTTAATTAAATAGTTATTTTTTTTTTATTTAATTTATTTAATAAAAAAAACATTAATATTTCATATGTTTATGTAAGTAAAATAATTTTTGAGCTTTTTTCGTCAAAAACAATAGATATTTATTATTGCGACTTTATTTGTTTTTAATTCCGAAAAAATATTTTTTTTGGCGATTTATGACAATTTTTGATAACTGTTTTGGTGATGGACCCTATCTATCAATCATGAGAGCAGTGTGAGTTAACTTTGGACTTGCTAGCTTATGAATAAAATTACAGCAAACATCAATTTGACTTTTATTTATTTTATTCCCTACTTTTATTTATTTATTAAAGTTTTAATTAACTTTTACATATTTTATTTTGCTTTTTGATGCCCGTATTTTCAACAAATAGATGACTGCTGCTGTTGTTAATACCTAATAGCTTAATTTGACTATTAGATAAAACTACATAGAAAATTATAGTAGGCAAGCCATACTTATGCGTTACTATTACGAAAATTATAGATACATATCTATACACACCTAGATATCTATGTGTTGAAATTGCCGGCATAAATGCGGTCCGTATAGTAATTTCTGGACTCTCTTACCCAGCATAAAAAAAAAATTTAAAGTAAGTTTGTATTAGCTCACAGTACACACACAAGCTTATACAGCTTTAAATACTTGTTTCATTGCTTTAAATATCATCGTAAATATAAAATTAAATATTATTTATTTTTAAACACCTTAAAGCAAATAACAAAAAAATGGTTTATAAGACATTTTTTTTAAATAAAATTTTTTTAGTTTATTTCCTGTTATGCTTAAATTAATATATTATGTGTGATTCTTACTCATTAGATCGTCGAAAACTTTTTTAACTTTTTTAAGGACAATTTTCTGTGCATTCCATTCAGATTTGATGCTAGAATCAGGTCCATTAAAAAATGTCAGTCAATGACTTATCGACTAACCCCCTAAAGGGTTTGTGTCTTAAATTAAAGATGCCATTGTAATATTATCTTAACCAGTGTTGTTAGAATAATGATTTTATCATATTTTTGATGATTTTTTGTCACAAATATTGCTATAAACCCATAAACACCAGCATGCTACCGACAACATTCTCTCAAAAAAAAAACATGCTTTTATATGTACACAATTATTTTGATGGCTTCACAGCATCATGGCAACATAACTACATTTGTAGCTGAGGCCAGATTAAACTAATTTCTATTTTGGTAGCCAGCAAACGAGAAAACTGAGAGAAAATATTTATATAAGAGTGTAAAACAGTGCTGCCAATCGATTTTCTTTTTTACTCGGCCGTAGCGATTTAAATCTTTTTAATGATTTTGTAACTTCACATCAAACAAAAAAAAAAAGGAAATTTTTATTTAAGATAGTACACAAACTTGTATTAAAAGCTTTTTTTCTGCCTTTTTTAGTTTTAATTTGCTATATATTTTTGAAATTGCAGAATTATAAAATAACCAAATCCAAATTTATCACAGATTTTAGTTTCAGAAACTATTGACTAGCAATACGGTCTAAAACAAATTAAGCTTTCTAGGTATACACTAGACATCTGCATGACTATATTCATTTAATTGCCTATACACAACAAAAACAATATTAATTCAAACATTTTTTATTCTGTGGGAGATAAATAAAGTTAAGCCAGTAACAACACAAGAAAGAATGTATTGTGTGTTACACTCAATGATACAAGAAGAACACATTCATTTTACAGTTTTCGTTTTGAATGTGTATAAAACAGACTTGAAAATACAAAAACATAGCAATGTCTCATTACAGTTACAGTTTTTATAAAAACATTCAGGTGTTTTTTCGAGTTAATGAATGTTTAACAACAACAATAACGACAAATTTGCAAACACAAATGAATAATAATTTTTAACACCAATCATACAGCAATATTCACACATTCTATTCAGTATTTATTTATATGAATGTATGGGTAATATTTTGTTTTCGGTTGAAGTTGTTTTTTATTTGCTTTCGCTTGTGGGTTCATTAATTTAATTTGTTTAACATTGAATGAAAAACACTATGTTGTTGAAAAACAAACGAATGTATTTAAACGGCATTTGGGTGTAGTCAAGCAGACCTCTAGTATACACTATATTTAAATGTATTTAAATTAGAGGTTATAAGCCTTTAAAGTTAAGATAACTACACGCTTTCCAGATAAATGGAATAACATATATGTATATTCCAATGGTAAAATAGCAAAAAACACCAAATATGTTACTATCAAAAAAAGAAACGAATTTAAAATTGTACCATGATGGAAATTAACAACAGTGGTATATGTATGCAGCCGCCGCCTTCAATATATATATTAAGGTATCTAACTGCATGGCAATAATTCAGCCAGCTGCATTTGAAGTCGTTTAGCTGTGTTGCTTGCTGTCGTCTATGTGTTTAAGGCATATGATTTGATTATTTTTTCCTTTAAATAATTTTTTATTTTAGGAAATGATGATTTTTTATATTTAGTTTTTTTTAAAGAATTTACAAATACAAATACGTTGATCAACAGAAATTTTTTAAACAGCAAAAGTTTGTGTCAAGTTTTTGTTAATTGCTTTACACTTTACATACATATGTATGTACCCTGCATCCTGTATATACCTAAATGCACCATTGTTTTTGGGTATAAATATGCGAGCAAAAATTTCGTTAGGCATAGATGAGCCTACTGATATATGTAGGTAATACAAAATCGCTCTGTTTAGTACTTTGGGTAACTATTAACTGTAGAATAAATTAATTATTCTTAACCTGATTTAGGTGGACAGTTCTGATGCATTTACAATATTTAATTACATTAAAAATCATACAAACATAATTTTATAGGATTCTCAGCATATACACAGTAAGGTTCTTGGCAAAAATTAGTTCCAAACGGCTGGGACGATTTAAATGATTTTGATAAATTTATGCTTTGGAAGACTTACGATAGGCCACGAGTTCCAAGAGTTTCACTTTTGTGATAATTTTTTTTTTTACTTTATAAGCAAAAACGGCGCTGTTTTTTGATTTAAATAATTTGCAAATTTCTGTGTCTTAAGCTTCTGGCTGAAGTTAAATCGTTGATTTGAAATGTATATAATTACCAGGGCAACCAAGAACATACTCTAAAAATCGTTTAGTGCGCATAAAATATGTTTTAGATTAAAACAATAGGACTTTAAAATAAAAAAAAACTTAAAAGGCTTTTTTTCTAAGAAATTTAATGTTTTATGAAAAAGTAGTATAAAAAATAAATCTTTATCCCAAACTTATGGTGTTTTCCTTTCTGGCAAAAATGTTACATTAATGCTACCATTCGAGCGGGTTTATGTTCCATTCTAAAAATACATGCAAGAGTGAAAACAGTTATCGTGTTCCTTTCTGAACATGTTGCACAAATGACTGGCAAGAGTGTAACATTTCTTATCCCCAATTATATTGCAGTGTAACAAAGTACCACTTTTTACAGCTGTGTTATGTAAGTAAATACTTTTTTATGCAGGCGAGTTTTTAACGTAGAGTGCAGTTTTTATTAAAATCAAGCAATTTTCTGTTCCATTAAAACAAAAAAATGGACAACTTTTTAAGTGTGTGTGTGTAAACTGATAAAAATGTTACACATACTTATTGTAACATTTTTTTTTAGAATGGAAAACACCATTAGTAACACAAACGCACTTTTTTAAATATAAAAGTTGTTTCGGCTTATATCCGATTTTCCGTAGAGAAAATAAAAAATATAACAACACCAGTTAAGAGTTTGATTAAAAGATGTAATCTTTATTTTTACTTGAATTTATTTTAAAAAGGGGATTTGTTTGGCACGTAGTGCAGTTGTTGATAACCAAAAAACGAATAAATTGTTAGTTATGTATACTTATGTAAAAAGGTAGTCAACAATATTTAAGTATCGTTAGCGGTTCATGTAATTACTATAAGAGGCTAAGTATTAACCTATTAAGTGCCGAACTCACTGTTTTGTACTTAAACATTGCCGGCCACCTTGCAACGATACAGTTTGTTGCAAATAAATATATATAAAATAATACGTGAGCTAGAAAGGACTCCTGATGCTAAAATCAGCCTTATTAAGAGTGTCGTTGGCGTATTTCGACAGTTATCGTAGTCGTTGGCGTTTTTAATATTTTTCGGTACCATGTAAAATTAACGAAAACGAATAATAGAATAAAAAACACAGAATGTTTCAAAATTCTTACAATTTTAGTAAATTTTGTGTAACCCTGTTATATAAACTGTCAAAAAATCAACTGTTGACGGTGATAAAAATAACAAAAAAATACAAATATGTAATTAAAAACACAAATTATTATTTATATAAAATGTTAAGTGTTGCTACATTTTCGTCATCTGAGGATGAAGAGTGTATAATACTTCAGAGTATAATACTATGCGTTGGGAGTTACGACAAAAGTCAAACATATTTGTCATGCCAAACTCCAAGTTAGTAAACAATTATATTTAATGTATTTTATTTAAATTTTAGTCTTTTTTAAGTTTTGTTAGATATTTTAGACTCAAAAAATGACGCTTTTAAGTATGTCATTGACAAAATTGCTCCTAAATTAGCCAATAAGGTTAACATGTTTGCCAAATATTTTCCAGCTCAAGGAAAAGGGTGCTGGTATTAACTCAACATCAGCTTAAGCTTATCTTCTATTAGCAAAGTGTTTCATGAACTCATTGAGTTGACCTGCAATTTCACTCTACTCTTTTTTAACATTTTCGATATTAATTTCACTTGTATTTGTGTATATCCCTCTGCTAAACTTGATTCTTTTTTTATTTTTGGTTTTAATTTTTAAAAAGAATTAAACAAAAAAATGTAAAAAAATTTGCTTTAATTATATTTTTGAGTATGGCTACTACTTTATTTTGCTGAAATCCATTTTTTTAATTATTTTTAATATATTTTTTTTAACTGTCGTTTACAAATACCTTAACGACGACTTTTTAAGGATTTGACATTTTTTGATACATCCGTACACTAAAATATTAAGAACACGAATGGTTAAAGTTGCGTTTCTTTTGTTTTTTTTTTTTTTGTTTTTGCTGGTCCCGCGTTCATCCATATTCGGACTCAATTCTCTTTCGTTGCGTTTTTAAATTTCTGATATGATATGGTGTATTTTAGCCTAGAAGCGTTTGCAAGAGTCATCCTAACATGGCGAGCCCTAGCCGGAGCTTAAAAGCCAGTATACCAGCGCGGCTGACGGTCTGGCAACATCTTTTTAATTTTTTCATCATAATTGAACCATGACCACTACAAACATAAAGTATATTAATTGAAAATATTAAGTATTTATGTGTTTTTATTAAAAATTGCTTCTTTGATCATAAAAAAAGAAAAAAAGATAAAATTAGCACTTATATTGTCACACATTTGCTACTGGTGGAGGAGCGAACAGAAAAGGTGAAAGAAGAATTTTGTGAGATTGCAGCAACCCACTTGAGCTACCGGAGACAGCGTAAGTATATTTTTATAGTGTGCATTTACACTTAAAGCTGCGTTGTGGATTTATAGGTTGTTACCATTTATTCAAGGACATTTTCAAATGGGTTTAGACTAAATAAAAGACCACCTTTCTCGTTCCAAGATTCCGCTATTACTGCAGCGTCGTTGCGATTTTTAGTCTAAGGGTTCTGTCAAAGATCTGTTGGAAATGACTTTACAATAAGTATGGAAAAAAGCACGGTGTCAACCATTTTAGATGATGTCCTCCAAATTATGGAGAGGTTTATTTGCCTAATTGGATGCAACTTGAAATAGACTCGAGTCAAAAAAACAGATCAAAGTAATGTTTTACAATAAATGCAAAATTCCTTCAATAATTGGTTGCAATAATGGGGCACACATTAAGATTATAAAGCCTAAACTTGACGAGCATTTAAACTTTAATCGAAAGGGATACTTTAATATGAATGTCATGATTGTAAGCGTAGTACGTAATGAATTTTGCACCATTTACATCCTAGCCTTTCAAAACTAGTATTTATTTAATTTCAATTGTATTCATATATGCGACCACGAAATGAAAATTCCAGCGATAGATGCATTGTACCCCGGCTATAGCCATGACCCATTTATTTGGTGCATTAGTAGCGGCAGACACAGTTTTCTTAGAAAGTATAAGTAGATCGGGCATCAAAACTAAGTATTAGGCATTGAGCCTTTTTTGTTGACACCATATGGAAATCCACATTGCAATTCAAAAGAGTAGATATAGATTTCATATGGCTTACTCATCCGACCGTAATATTGTGGAACGTCCAATAGCTGCGTAATAAGGGTATACATTATCCTCGAGAGAATGTGGTCAAAATTATAAACTCTTGTTGTTTGCTGCACAATATCTGCAGAAGTGAGCACGACATAATATTAACATCACATGATAGTGAGGATGATGTTATGTTGATCAGTTGCTCTCTTAATCTCGTAGTGTACGGACGTGTCTACGCGAGTGTATATTTGTAATAGTGATATTTGTAATAAGTTACAAAAAAAAAATTGTTAATATACATACCTACAAGGCATAAGTGAGAATCGAAAATAAAAATAAACTGAACAAAACAAAAAAACCAAACGGTTAATCAATAACAGTAATCGTCGTGACAGTGGGCCTAATAGCCGAAATGCTTACATTGTGTTAAGCTCAGCAAGCGTTAGCAATGAAAACATTAGAGACCCTGAATATAATAGAAACTATTTAAGTGCAAAACCGAAAACAAATACAAATAATTTATGTAAGTGCAAGTGTGCCTAATTTGAATAAATGTACTGAACAAGGGACAAATTTAGCCCAATCTCTGTTTAAAAATTATAAAAAAATACCGAGGTGCCATCTTCATCGCGGTCTTCCTTATCAAGTTCTGGTGTCAGCTGCTAAAGGCGCTCCGGGCCCAATTTCTGCGTGTGCTCCTAAGATCCAGGTAGGGATGGACAGGTACGTAACAGTTCTTAAAAGGGGGAGAAGTTCGAAATCGGCAGAAACATCTCAACCTGCAAAAATGTTGAAAGACGATGAAAGGCCAACCTCATCGCAAAATCGTTTTGCAAGAAGATAATGATGCCCCCGTTACTGAAAAAAGTCCTTTAAGCCACCTCCGATTTATTTGAGGGAAAGGAATTCGAATGACCTTGTAAAGTTTTTAGTAGGTTTGATTGGGGAAAACAACTTTTACGTTACTAACATTAAACGTGGTAACATATACGAGACAAAAATTCAGGTGAATGACGAAAACGCTTACCGCACCACTATTTCGGAGCTCGAAAAACTTAAGAAAAATTTCTATACTTACCAGCTTAAGAACGCTAAGGGCCTCCAGGTAGTTATAAAAGGTATTGACTCTAATGTTGACCCGAAGGAAATTAAAACCAACTTGTGCATAAAGGGCTTTAGAGTCAAATATGTATCAAACATAAGGAACAGGGAAAAACACCCTCAACCCTCATTATTCCGGGTGAAGCTTGAGCCCAGTGACATTAAATTGAAAAAAATGAAACACATCCGATATATGATCTAAGATATATTATGCACCGTAGATTTATAGTGGAGGTGCCACATAAGCGATCTGGGCCCGTACAGTGCTTAAACTGCCAGGAATATGGCCACACCAAAGCATATTGTAAATTGCCTTCTGTTTGTGTTGTGTGTGGGGATCTGCACGATACGACCAACTGTGACAAGCCAAAAGAAGATCCTAGGGTGAAGAAATGCAGTAATTGCGGTGGAAATCACACCGCCAAATATAGAGGTTGCCCTGTTTTTGACTTAGTTAAACGCTCATCCAAGCCAAAAGTAGCTCCTGCCCCTCCCCAGCCATTAAATATGCCTACTACAAATATGCCCCCATTAGCACAGACAACTACAAGTGAAGTTTCCTATGCCAACGCATTAAAGTCTAACCAGCACAAACCACGCAAGCCTGCCCAGCCAACAACACATCAAGACGTGCCAACAAACGAACCAACTGGTTCAAATTTTAGTCGCCTAGAAGCCGTAATTGACAATATGGTTAAGCAATTTACGCAGTTCATGGCTCAAATGGCTGGCATGATGCAAGAAATGCAGTCTGCTCTTTTGCAGGCTATGCTAAAAAGGCCATGAACTGCCTGAGGGTTCGTTTCTGGAACGCAAACGGCATCCGCCAACACAAAAACGAACTCGAATATTTTTTAACACACCAAAACATTGATGTAATGTTGATTTCGGAGACTCATATGACATCTAGAAGCGCTTTTAAAATAAGTGGCTATACTTTTTACGACTCAAAAGATCCCAGAGATAGGTATATCAGCTATATTAATTAAATCAAGAATCAAACACTAGTGGATAGGTGGAATTTCCCCATAATCTTGTTATTTCGTCAGTTTATTGTCCACCCAGGTTTATCTTCTGACCACTCACTCACAATTATCACTATTTTCAGTCCTCTCCAAATAGCAACTAGTGACTTTTTCTTATCTAAAAGAGTAGATTGGTTGAAATATAAAAAATATATCAGCTCTCACTGCTCGGAACACATACCACTAAAAACTCCCCAAAAAATCGATGATTGCCTGAGTATCCTAAATGAAAACATTGAAGCAGCCGTTGAACATGCTTCTTCAACAAACCATCAGGTCAAATACAACAAAATATTTTCTGTCGATGTTGAAGAGCTTTTGTCTGAAAAAAGGAGAGCACGAAGAGAATGGCAACAGCATAGATCGCCCCAACTTAAAACGAAGCTAAAAGAGTGTACAAATCGCTTAAAAAACTTGCTGGAGGTACACAGAATTGCATCAATTAAGAAGTATTTGGAAGGTCTAGACGCGACTCCTCAAACAAATTATTCTCTATGGCGATCAGCCAGTCGTCTTAAAAGACCCGTTATCGCAAAACCACCACTGCGCAATCTAAAAGGATCCTGGGCTAGAAATGTAGAAATGATGAAGAAAAATGCGTTCTGCTCGTAAGCCATTTAAGAAACGTGTTCACTCCTAATACATGCACTGACGTGAGGGAATTGCCGCCTGTTGTTTCTAGACGTCCTATAGAAATACGTTTCCGATATTCAGATGTGGTAGAAGCTATTGCTAACCTTAATGATAAAAAAGCTCCTGGCGTTGATAAAATAAGCAACAAAATGCTCATTGAGCTACCTTTTACAGCAAAAAGAATAATTCTTTTTATTTTTAATGCCATAATACAGCTTGAACATTTTCCACCAATATGGAAATTTGCCTTAGTAAAGATGATTCCTAAGCCTGGTAAAGTTCATTCGAAGGTGGAGTCTTATAGGCCTATAAGTTTGTTACCAACTTTGTCAAAACTGTTTGAAAAGCTGCTTAAAAACAAGCTTACTCCGATCCTGAATGAAAACAACTGCATTCCAGATCACCAATTTGGCTTTAGAAGTAAACATAGCACAATAGAACAAACTCACAGACTGGTGCAGGTTATAAGAAAAACTTTCGAGGAAAAAAAGTATTGCTCCGCGCTTTTTATAGATGTCTTTCAAGCTTTCGATAAAGTATGGCACGAAGGCCTGTTAAACAAACTAAAGCTAAACCTTCCAGCTAATATTTTCAACCTACTAGAAAAGTACATAACCGGTCGACAATTTAAAACCAAAGAGGGAAACCAAATAAGTTGTTACCAACCAATAGGGGCTGGTGTACCCCAAGGGAGTATCCTAGGCCCGATTTTGTACTTGCTTTACACGGCAGATATGCCAACAAACAGTTTTACGCACACGTCTACATTTGCTGACGATACCGCTTTTCTCAGTATTCATAAAGACCCTAAAGAGGCTTCGTGCCAATTGCAACAACACGTAACCCAAGTAGAGAAATGGGCAAAATTATGGGGAATACAAATTAATGAGCAAAAATGTACCCACGTAACGTTTACTTTACGCAAAGAAACGTGCTCTCCAATCCTTATTAACAACCATATGGTGCCTCAACGATTTGAGGCGAAATACCTTGGCATTCACCTGGACCGTCGCCTTACATGGAAGACGCATATAGATGCGAAGTTGACGCAAATGAAACTTAAAGCTACACAACTTCATTGGCTAATTGGCAGAAACTCTGTGCTTCGTCTTGATTGTAAACTTCTACTCTACAAATCGACTTTGAAACCAATTTGGTGCTACGGTATACAAATGTGGGGCACTGCTTCCGCCTCTAACATAGAAAAAATACAACGTCGTCAAAACAAAATCCTAAGAACGATAACTGGTGCTCCTTGGTATATTAAAAACAGCAACATCCATAAGGATCTACAAGTTCCACTAGTTAAATGCGAAATCCTGAACTATGTGGACAAGTATTTAAACAAGCTGGAAACGCATCCAAATCCGCTCGCTCGAAACATCTTGCAACATAGTGGACACACTCGTCTGAAAAGAAGGGGCACTATTAAATTTAGATGAAACTGTTTAAAATAATTTACTTTGTTATGAGAACTTGAATTTTGGTCTGGTACTGACTGGACTAATATAAATTACTTAGTTTTAAGATTTGAATACTTATTGTTTGTTCGCATTAGCGAAGATTCAATAAAAAAAATATGAGGAAAAAAAATCGAACACGTCTCTACAAAGTGAAGATCAGAGGATACGAGATATTTCATCTCGTTAACACTTTATAACAAAATTAGAGCAGAAGTAAAATAAAATTTATTTATAAAAGTAAAACAAAAGTTGTTTATATATCATATAAAAAAAAAACAAATAAAAATTCAGTCTTAACATATTTTGTTACTAAAATAAAAATTCAGTCTTAACATATTTGGTTACTAAAAATAACATTAGTATACATTCTTAAAACTATGTATAAAGGTTAAAAAATTCATTTAATTCACAAGTATAAAATGTTGTAAAACTAAGAGGTACATTTTATATTACTTTTAAGCTAACTGTGTTCTTTTAAGTTAATTTTTTGCATTGCTTGCAAAATCCCTTTACAAATTTATTTTTCAGTGCTGCCACTGCATTTGCGACAGATTCGTGTGTCTTCTATTGCTCCATACACACGTCGTAAGCGGCTTGCGTTTTATTTTTGAATTTTCAAAAGATTGTCCTTTTTATTTATTTTCTCCATTTTTTGGTGTCTTCATCCAAAAACTTTTACAATCGCAAACTGGCGTTTTCCGTTTTGAGCCTTTTTGAGGTCATACTTCCCAATAGTGGGGACAATGGGTATGCATGTGATGTCGACGGCATTTCTCTTTCGCCCTAACCACTTACATCCAAGCGAAATACCAGCAACACCTATCGATTGCGGCATGCCATTCACGCGTATTAGGGATTCCTCACAATATTTCTGCTGATGGTTTGAAAACGGTACTCCACCAGTTGCTCTGGGGGCTTATTCTGAATTGCGATGCGAAAGTCAATGCGATGCGAAAATCAAATGCAATGCAAAAGAAAATTGGAATTCTGCAAGTCTTTCGCTTTTGCATTCGTATTTTTTTTAAGTATGGTATCACTGTTAAAAAAATTGTGTAATTGTCAAACTGAAGATTAAAAAAGTTGTGATTTCGATAATAGTATACAAGCATACATAAGTATATAAGTCCATTTATTTTTAAACTGTTCGGTTTTGTTGAAAAAAATGGATTTTGTGGCACTATGGTTTCAGGACGACGAAGAAGGTTATGAGCAAAATGAATAAGTTCAAAGAAAGTTGCTTAGAAGCAAATCCGATATTTTAGCTTAAATGACAAAAAGTATGTAATTTATATTTTATCTTTTTTTGATATTAGTGTTTACTTACGTACAATATTTTTTTTCCTAGTTTTGTAAAAATGTTAAATTAAGTAAATAAGCATTTGTATGTGTCGGACAACTTGTATTTAATTCTCGGCTACTGTTTGCCACAAAGCAGTTGCTGATTACCGCGCATTTGGTGTTTTTAAATTACCTTTGGCAAGTTGGCAGTGATTATTTATAATTTCCAAACTGGCGGCATTTCGCGGCTTTACAACTTTTTTCCCTTAACAAACTCCATTACTATTTATTTTGTTTATAAATTTTTAGTTTTATAGATTTTGGTTTTTTTTGGAATATACTACATCATATTAAATAATTTAATATTATAATTTTAATATTAAATAAATAAAATTTTATTTTTACCAACATTTTTGTGCTTTGCAATTGATGTTTAGCTGCCGAATAAATTTTGCGAATTTGCTGCAAATTTGACATTTCTTTTCGCATTACAGAATACCAACTTAACACCGGCTTGCCACCCTTTCGCATTTAAATGCGTATACATTTACATACTTTGCGAACATCGTAACATAGAATACCCATTATTCGCATTTACATGTTTTCGCATCGCATTGACTATCGCATCGCAATTCAGAATAAGCCCCTAGGACTCTGCTTTGTTTTGCGCAAGTTTTTTCTTCACATAGCTTTTCCACTCCGTCCATATCTGTTTAAAACAAAACGACACAGTTAGGGGGTTTACAAGGAGTTCTATTTGTCCAATTTTCATATTGGGTGAGTTCCAAAACGTCATTTGCAATGAATGCAACTTAACAAAGTCATGCATTCCTTAATGCAATCATGTTAACATTGATAATGTTACACTTCCCTAAATGTATAATAAAAGTTACCGATACACAAACATAAGCAAACTGTGTATCACTAATATTGTTACTGCTTTGTTGATACTTGTGCAAAATAAATTAAAAACCAGAGTTTAACATTCCTCACTCACTTCTCATTCGTGAGTGCGAGTTTGAGCGCTGTGTTTATTGCAGCAATTTTTCATTAATGAATGAGTTTTTCAAAAATATTTTGCGCCTTCTCACTCTCGAGTGAGAAAAAAAAATTTTTTTTGGACCAGTCATAAGTGAGAAGTGAAAAGAAAAATTTATTTTTTTCTTTTCACGAACATTAATGAAAAGCATCAAATTCGAGTACTTCTCATAAGTGAGAAATCATAAATGAATTTTTTCGCGAAGCATTCATAAATGTGTACACATAAAATTTTTTGGTCATGTTACTGGTGCTGCCGTATGTAAAAATTTTTTCCATAATTTTTAAAATGCTTAAAAAAACGAGGAATAATTTTATTTTTTTGAAAACATGTTATTAAAAAAATAAAAAACCAGGCACTATTATACGTTGTGGTTCTTAACTACTTTTTTAATTTTCTTGCTTTCATAATAAAATATTTGCATTTATTTAACTTAATTTCATTTAAAATTTTTCAATGAATCCGATTTAATGATTTTAGTAATAAAAATATGCGGTTAAGGTTTTACAAAAATGGGAAGCATTATTTCAGTGACAAACAAAAGCATCGTCACCATCACTTTTATCATTACTTTGTATATCTTGTTTGTGAAGTAGTTTGTAATGTCTTTTGATATTTCCCTTCACTTTCTCACTTAGTTCCTCAATTGATAAGTGAGAAGTGAAAAGAAAAATTTATTTTTTTCTTTTCACGAACATTAATGAAAAGCATCAAATTCGAGTACTTCTCATAAGTGAGAAATCATAAATGAATTTTTTCGCGAAGCATTCATAAATGTGTACACATAAAATTTGTTGGTCATGTTACTGGTGCTGCCGTATGTAAAAGTTTTTTCCATAATTTTTAAAATGCTTAAAAAAAGGAGGAATAATTTTTTTTTTGAAAACATGTTTTTAATAAATTAAAAAACCAGGCACTATTATACGTTGTGGTTCTTAACTACTTTTTTAATTTTCTTGCTTTCATAATAAAATATTTGCATTTATTTAACTTAATTTCATTTAAAATTTTTCGATGAATCCGATTTAATGATTTTAGTAATAAAAATATGCGGTTAAGGTTTTACAAAAATGGGAAGCATTATTTCAGTGACAAACAAAAGCATCGTCACCATCACTTTTATCATTACTTTGTATATCTTGTTTGTGAAGTAGTTTGTAATGTCTTTTGATATTTCCCTTCACTTTCTCACTTAGTTCCTTTTTGCACGATTCTATTAAGTAAATACTTTTTTTGAAGATGCATCGTACAACATATATTTTTCAAAATTAAATTGTATTTTAAGCATTGTTTGTTATTTACCTCACGCTATTAAAAATCTAAATAAGGAGCTTTTACAAACATGTAATATTTATATTGCAAAAAAACACACTCATGCAAATTTTAAAAGGATTGGAAAAAATTGCATTCCGCTTTACCACCATTAGAGATAATTGTTCATAATTTCATTTTGTTTGGGATTTTCCACTAATTTGAAAGGTATTTTATACCTGCCTGTCCGTCATCCTTTTAGGTACTAGGTATACTGGTACAAAAAATTGTGGTGGTTATTATACAATACACACGCAAATCTTTTTATGTACAACAATTTAAAACTTTACCTTTCAGGACAATTAAATAGAACCTAAGAGTTTAAAGGAGTTGCATTTGCAAAAGTAAGGTAATTAAAAAAAAAACAGTTACGACCTTGAAATCAATACAAAAGAAATACTTTTTTTTATCAGAAAACGTCAATTAAAAATTTAGGAAAACAGTTCAAAAATATTTTTAAAGATTGCTATGAAAATTTGTGTCAGTGAAGACTATAAAATTTCTAAAAAATCACAACATAAAATATAATGTATTACATATTTAATTTTCTTAACAAAATCAATTTTTTATACATAGGAATTTTTCACAATAAATACTGCTAAAGGTAATCCTTTATGTTAATATTTATTTATTATTGTTTTTAAACCTACGTATCGATTCCTCAGTATAAAAATGAAGCAACGCAATTTTTTTAAAATAGCATTTTTGCCTTACTCTGGGAAACAAACGTAATTTTTATTATAAATTTGTGGTTTTTATTTTATTTAAAAATATATTTCTTTTTTTTTCAAATGGCATTAAAAAACACTTAATAAAAAAGATATTCAAAAGACTGATCAATATGTAGATATGTCGTATTTTTTAAATTTAACAACATATAAGTATATACAAGCTCAAAATAAAAAAAATTTATGTAAGTGCAAGGATTTTTTTATTGGGAGTACAAATTTCACACGTTTAAAAAATTATTATCCGGCAACTCTGTTACAAAGCGTGAAAAATATTAAAGCAACACTCGCACTCATAAAAGAATGAATCAAAAGTGAAAAGAAGAAATTTGTCATTAATTTGTGAGTGAGAAATAAAATTTGGTATTTATTTTTCATTTGTGATTTTTGAGCATGAAAAAAAACCACAAACCTCTCATAAGTGATTGAGGGTTGGCAAACATTTTTTGACGCTCTTTTATGAACGTGAGAAGAAAACATTTTTTTAGGATTTTTCGGTCTCGGGTTTTTTATGAATGGTGTTTTTTATCGCTCACTCTTGAAAAAATTTG
Source organism: Melanophora roralis (assembly GCA_963583895.1). NCBI lineage: Eukaryota > Metazoa > Arthropoda > Insecta > Diptera > Rhinophoridae > Melanophora > Melanophora roralis. Next base: position 46,312,794 of record OY757188.1, read on the forward strand.
TACTCTGTTAAAAACACATCAATCATGGCGGAAGAAAAGTAAAAAAAAATTCTTTAAAATTAAGTTATTATTTAAACAGAGTATATTTATATCTTGAGGGAAAATTGCAAAGTATTTCTAAATGTAAAAAATTTGCAACGTTTTTTTTTACAAAGTAAACAACATAGTTGGTTTCTTTGTATTAAAACAATAGCAAAACCGCATCACTGCATTGTGTTTTGACGTTTTGAAACTCACCCATTGTTATAAAATTTCACAATGGTTTAAACACTTTTACCAACTATTGGACAGTCGGCGCAGGTGAGTGTGGAGTTGTGATAATTTAATAAGCATATTAAACGACGTAGTATTTTTCTAGAACTATTTTTGTTTGGAAGACAAAAAAACCATTGTGAAACTTTATAACAATATGACATATAGAACACCTTGCGAACCCCCTAAGTATAACAGCAAAATATGATATGCAGCAGAAATTTTCTTTACCTTTTAACATCCTTTTGCGGTGGACCAGCGTCGTTTACCGATTCAGCCAGGTCTTGCCCAAGAGAATCTTGAGTTGGTTTACCACCCTTTGTGAATCCCTTCGCAATGCCTGTATATTTTTCCATAAACTCTATTATTAAAGAGTTTTGGGTACTATTTTTATGCTTTCCCCTGTTAGGAAATAAATGAATGTGTTGAACCGTGTTCAACAGCGTTAGTTTTGATTTCTTTTCTCTCTTATGAATTCCTCAAATTTTATACATTGAATTTTTTTTGTTGTATATACATAGGGACTTTTGTTATATCCTTTTGTTTTTTTTTATAGCGTACCTTTGGTACCGATACATTAATGTTAAAAATCCCGTTTTTTAGTTTTAAGGAAGAATTGAATAAAGCAAGAAGCTTTTTAGTTTAATAGAAGCAAATTCTTACTCGTGTTTTTGGAAAGAAAGCACCCTTATTTTAGTAAGAGGAGTTACCCCTACTAAACATTGGTCCTTCGAAAAGTCCTAGAATTGCTCGGACAGGAAAGAAGTAGTGACTTGGGGTCTTTTACTTTCAAAAATTGGCAGTCTGCTATTCCGACAGCAACTCCAACAATCATCATGAAGAGAAAATAGGTTTGCTAATCATCAAAGGGTACTTCTTCGGGCATTACGTGTCAGTGAAGCAGTCAACATAAGCGGGCATCCAATTTTAGACAACTAAAACACCCAAAGCATTAGATCTACAAGGCAATATCACAGGGAAAAAAGGTATGTATGTACTGAGTTTATTAGTGAATTTGTGCGACATTTAAAATTTTCTTGGAGAGAAAGCTTAGTATGGGAAAAAATTATAGAATTTCAAGTAGAAATTATTCTTGAAGGCAAAACGCGGTAATAATTTTAAACAATAACATATACATATGTATGTATTTATGGATGTAGCACTAACCTAACATCTTAAAGTTAGTTAACATACATGACAAATGAAAGTTTAAAACAAAAATACCACTAATTTTGTCATCAATAACAAAGTTCATCAACAAAGAATAAATTCCAATAAGAGTGAGACAACTTCACAGCGATAAGAAAGAGATCACCTTATTAACACACTCGCAACACTTTTTGCCGGTAAAGGTTTCAATTACACAACTTTAATCTACTTTACTACCAAAAATAAAGAATAAACAAAAGCGTTCAACAAGAGAAACACAAAGCCAACATACTCACGTATTGTGTCGGTAATTATTTTCTTTAAACATTAAACAAAAGGTGTAAAACTTATTAAAAACATAAAAGACAACATATTTGATGTAAAACAATAGACAAAAATTAAAACAAAGAACTAAAGTGAATAACACATACACAAAAACATACCAACCCCAAGTTGTGTAGTAACACTTGTTACGAGAATATAGTGTCGTGGTTTTAGAGAAAAAAAACTAAACATTTAAATCACAGTGCAAAATATTAAACAGAAAAATATTAAACGGTTTACATAGTTATTGACAAAGTACAAATAAAATTAACACAGCAACAAGGCATCAATTCAACAAGTGTACATACTTCAACAACAGCAACAACAAAAAAGGTAAAACAAACAGTCGTTGAAAATACTTAAGCTTAGTGACGTCACAAAAAACATAAGTGATCGAGGTCAGCGGTTCCCTACTGAGTATATACGAGACTTTATATTACTGCGGTGAGTTATTATTTTATTTATTGAACTAATTTTATGTGGATTATTTTAAAGTTAAATGTGAGCTTTAATATAAAAACCAACGAGGCGAAAATTCTATAGTGGGATTTTGATAATATAAAGCGTAGAGAGCATCAAACTCAATTGTAAACTTTTTTTTGTTTACAATTACTTCGAGTCTGATCTGGAAATCATAAGTAAACAAAAGAAGGCAAAGCGTAAAATTCGTCATATAAAAAAAACAATAATAAACAAATAAAATCGAATCTTAACAGAAGAAATACAAAAAAAAACGGGTTAAAAAATATACTAAATTTTTTCGTTTTTTTTTTAAAAAAGGACATTTGCTTCCTCAAGAGGTTCTCAAATAGCGCAACAAATTTGTCCCCTAGAAATTTTTCAAGGACAACGGGCAAATTAAAAAAATTTATTTTTATTTAATTTCGTGGGGGATTCTTTAACTTCAATACAATGGCGGCATCAAAAAGAAGGTGAAGAAGCTGGAATCACATACAAATCCGCTGGCTCGAAGCATTCTTCAACATAGTGGGCACACCCGCCTAAAAAGAAAGGATACCATTGCTTTTAGATGAAACCTTTGAATTAGTTAATTTTATTGTGAGAACTTAAATATTAGTCTGGTACTGACTGGACTAGTATTAACTACTTAGTTTTAAGATTTGAATACTTATTGTTAGTTCGCTTAAGCGAAGATTCAATAATAAAATATATGAAAAAAAAGAAGGTGTAAATTTGATCTTACACAGTTGGTGACGTTTTGCAGTAACTTAGAACGAAGTTGGAGGGACGACAATACGTGCGCGTTTCTTGACGTCAAAAAACAGGAGCTAGAGCGTAGATGGGCAAAATTAGTTGAATCTTATGAAGAATACATGCTAGATGAAGAAGCTCAGGGCGAAGACGTTAAACACGAATTCTCTCACAGATATGAAGCATCCAGTAATATGTACCAAAACATAAAAATAAAAATAGTAGAAAAAATTAAATTAATGTTAGCAGGCGTGAACCGTGGCAGAACAACATTGAAGTTGCTAGCATGCGAAATACAAAACTTTGACGGTGGCTACTTCAGGTGGCCCGCCTTTCGCGATATGTTTCAAGCAGTGATAGGGAAAGATCCATCAATAGCCCCGGCCCAAAAATTATACTCTTTACATAGCAAGGTGCGGGGGGAAGCTTACCAAGTCATAAAAGATTTCGACTTGGTAGATGATAATTACGAATTGGCTTGGGAAAAATTAAAAATCAGATTCGAGAACAGAAGAATGTTAGTACAAGACCAAATAAAAAAAATTCATGCAAGGTCTTCTGTGCAAAATGAAACCGTCAAATCGCTTAGATCAATTCAAAACGCAATTAACGATTGCTTGGCAAATTTAAAAAATTATAAGGTCGAACTACCTGACTATGATCCATTTTTAATTCATGTGGTAGTTTCCAAACTTTCAGATGAAACCATAAAAGAATGGGAAGTATCATTGAAAAATCACCGAGAACTACCTACTTGGTCGCAATTAAATGCATTTCTCTCCGAAATAATAGAGATCTTGGAGACCACATCGGATATAAAAAGGCTCCCACCAAAAGAGAGCCAGCCCTCAAAAGCCCATGCTTTTTACACCCAAAGTGAACAAAGTTGGGCTTGCAAAAAATGCAACCAGAATCACCCCCTAAGAAGTTGTAAGGTAAGTCATTTAAGTCTATGGCACCAAACGAGCGGGTCAGAGTCGTGTTTGCAAACAAGTATTGTGTTAATTGTTTGTCGCCGACACACTTCAAATCCAAATGTACGAGTACCCACACGTGTACCATTTGCCATAAAAACCATCACATGATGTTGCACTATGAGAATACAGATACGCTTAAACGGGACGCTGACGCTACCCAACGTGCCAAACACCACACAACTGCTAATACAACAAGCTCCACATCGAGTACTCAAACAGAAACGAAAGCGTTTAATACTCAGGTCCAGTTTCCATCCATTTCTAGACAAATTCCTCAAGATGTTACGCAATCTTATTTCATACATCATCAATTATTATAATTTACATAGAGAGTTCTGGGGAACTATTTACTATACGGACTCCGGAGCAGAAAGGAGTTTCATTTCCTCCCGCGTACAACAGCAGCTTTTAACCCCACTTGAAATTCATCCTTGCCAGATGTCTGGTATGGGAGGTACATTTGTAGGAAGCTCGAAAGGAAGCTGTTTGGAAACGTTAAAATCAAGAGTCTCAGATTTCGCAATAAAGATTTTAGCTGTGGTCACTCCCAAAATAGCAAATTTTTTACCCTCTCGTCGCGTCAAGCTTCATGATTTTGCGGAAGTTCAGAGGTTAACCCTGGCGGATCCCTACTTTTATCAACCTGGTGCAGTCGATATAATAATATGCAGTGACTTTTTACCTCTTCTTAATCTAGGGGCCGTAAAACAGAACATCTCTGGTCGATTAGAAGCGCGAGAGTCCCACTTTGGTTGGTACTTATCGAGGCCTAGTAATACCGATGAAATTAATATGTTTTCTACTACCATATCCACATCCGACGATATTGTTCTTCACGATCAACTAAAAAAGTTCTGGGAACTTGAGGAGGTCGAAACGGATTTGAAAGTGACCGCAGCAAACATTTGTTGTAAAAACTACTACCACTGACAGTCGGATGGTCGCTATGTAGTTAGATTACCTTTTAAAGAAGAGTTCCCGACCGACGTATATCTTGGTCACTCAAAAGTTCAAGTTCTCCAAGAATATATCGACTTACACCAAATGGAACTAGTAGTTGCCCAGGAATACAATTCTGAAAAACAGTTTTCGTACTATTTGCCTCATCACACGGTCCTCAGGCAAGAAAGCAAATCGACGAAAGTAAGGATTGTCTTTAACGCCTTCAAGAAAACTAATAGCGGGTTTTCCTTAAATGACGTTCTTCACCAAGGCCCAGCTCTTCAAACCGACTTGATGCAAACGGTTCTTAGCTGGCGCTACTACAAATATGTTGTTAAGGCCGATATAGAGATGTTTCGACAGATTATGGTTCATGAAGAGGACCGACCGTATCAGCGACTCCTCTTCCGTAATGATCCGGCTAGATCATCAAAATCATTTCAAATGAAAACAGTCACTTTAAAGTGAACTGTACACCATTCTTGGCCATTCGAACGCTACGGCAGTTAAGTTAAGACTGCAAGCATACCTATCCAGAGGCATCTACGATATTGAAACACGAAACTTATGTGGATGATATCTTGTCCAGAGGACATAGCCTCGAAGAAGCCCAATCAAAGCAAACCCAACTAAGGCATGCCTTGAATTCAGCTGGCTTTCCCCTAAAGAAAATAACGGCCAACGACAGTTTCTTGCTTACAAATTTGCCCCGGGAAGATCTTCTAGACGAAGAATTTTTAAAGCTGGATGATTCTATCAGTATAAAAACTCTCGGAATTCGCTGGAACGCAAGATCAGACTCCTTCTATTATGAAATAGAACCGACCCAAATCGCGCTTTCCTATACAAAAAGACAAATTCTGTCAGTTATAGCAAAACTATTTGGTTGGCTGGGCCCAATTATGGTAATAGCAAAGCTCTTGATGCAAGAGTTATGGGAACTTAAGGCGGACTGGGACGAAGCTGTTCCTGCGCATATACAGGTAAAATGGGACGCCTTCCTGCATACTTTACCACAAATTTCCGCACTAAAAATTCCCAGATGGGTACAATCGTAATCGTCTCACCAAATACAAATTCACGGCTTCTGCGATTCATCAGAAAAGGCTTATTGCGGAGTAGTCTACATGCGAACCTTAACCCCTGATGGGAGAATAAGCTGTAAATTATTAGCGGCAAAAACTAAGGTTGCCCCATTGTAAAAGATTACAGTCCCGAAACTTGAATTGTGCGCCGCAGTCTTGCTCTCAAAGCTAGCACAGGGATAACGGAACATGCGAAGTTCCCCTGTGAACTATATCTGTGGACGGACTTTTCTTTAGTCCTCGGATGGCTACAGAAGCCACCCCATACCTTAAAAACGTTCGTGGCGAATCGCGTAACGAAGATCCTCAGTACCGTTAGCAATAGTCACTGGCAACATGTCAAAACGGAAGACAACCCGGCGGACCTAGGCACCCGCGGCTGTGCTTCCTCGGAACTCGTAGAGAGTACCCTATGGTGGCTTGGGCCCACGTGGCTAACTCAGAAGTGTTTCAACGTTTCACGTGAAAACTATTCCAGGAATAGAGGATGACGAGATTTTGAACCGGGTTTCGTGTTTCGCCAGAGCCTCGATAAGGACGGTATTTTACGGGTTGGAGGAAGGCTCAGTAATTCCGAGTTGAACTTTGACCAGCGTAATCCAGTAATAGTTCCCGAAAATTCTCGCTTTGCTTATCTTTTTTTAACTACACACATAAAATTTTGCTTCATGCGGAACACCACATCATGCTGAGTGCTATACGGCAAAGGTATTATCTACTTCGACTTAAAAATTTGGTGCGTAAATGTATGCGGACTTGTAAGTCTTGTACGGTTTACAAACACAAGGTTTAACACCAAATAATGGCATCTCTTCCGGCTTAGCGGATAAACTTTTCGTTGCCGTTTACCTACACCGGAGTCGACTTTGCTGGCCCATTTAGCCTAAAAACCTCTCATCTGCGTAATGCTAAATTATATAAAGGCTACGCAGCCGTATTTGTATGCCTGTTTACTCGAGCGGTTCTTTTAGAAGTTTTCTCCGATCTATCCACCGATGCGTTCTTGGCCTGCTTTGACAGATTCGTCGGTCGGAGAGGATTCCCAAAAACCATGTTCTCTGACAATGGTAGAAATTTTCTTGGAGCCAGCTCTGCACTACTCAAAGCTCGTAATGAATTCCTAAACGGCACAGAGAAGGCATTAATGGAAAAGTACTGCGTGCACGGATTCACATGGTCATTTATCCTACCCTATGCACCCCACATGGGCGGCCTCTGGGAGGCCGCCGTAAAAAGTATGAAGAAACATCTGAAAAAAAAATAGCGGCTAACGTAAATTTTACCCACATGGAATTCGCCACCCTATTGATCAGAATAGAAGCGGTTTAAACTCTCGCCCAATATCCTTACTAACCGAAAAGCCCGGTGAGCTACTACCTTTAACCCCGGGTCATCTCCTAAGGGGTGCGCCGATAATAGCTCCCCCTGAAGCTCCTGAGGAACCTTTGTTAGCGAGGCTGAATTTCCTTAAAAGGTGGAACCGTTTGAAGGCTCTTCAACATATTTTCGCTCGTAGATGGAAAGATGACTATATCACTGAACTTCAGCGAAGGTTTAAATGGAAACCTGAACAACAGAACGGCAAAACAAACGATATCGTCATTGTTAAAGACGATTTATTACCACCCACTGAGTGGCGTATGGGACGCATCACAAAGGTCGTACCTGGAAAGGACGATAAAGTACGGGTAGCAGAGGTTAAAACTCAAAACGGAACTATACTCCGTTCCATTTCAAAGCAGTGCGTTTTGCCAACCCACACAAATCTTTAATGTAATTCCCGTAAAATTACTCTAAAGTCCACCCCTTCAAAGAAAAGTCGCAAAACAAAATCTCTAATAACATGGTATATATATATTTTTCTTTTCTTCCCAGTTTCCTTAAAAATCATGCCACGCTGTAACCGGTGCCTGAAGAGCCACGCAGTACGGCATTGCCGTGTATTCATAGCCATGAGTTTGCAGGAGAGACGAGAGTACGTTTCTCGATGGAACTACTGCCTCGCACATTCTCACTCACGCCCCTAATGTCAGTCCGTTAACCGGTGTGCTATTTGTGGAGCCAAACATCACTTAATGGTTTATCGCACTACGCCCCAGAATGGCCCCATGTCCTCAAGTTTCGAGAAAGATGCTTCAAGTGAGACTGCTCCAACCATAGCTGTAGTAAAACCGGGCACCCTAGAAGTAGTGAAAGCCATTTCACCAGAACCGCGGCCACCGGCCTCGCAACCACCTGCTCTGCCTACCGTCTTTGAAGTCCTCCTGGCTGAACTCCCGTCGCGTCCTTCGTTTTGGGAACACACTATCCCACCGTTGGTAATGGTGAACCTTATTCACAACGGCAATCCAATGTGGATTACGTTTCTAATCAGCCCTACTTACGAGCCTTACTCACCAAAGCGACCAATTGCAGGGTGGCGCTTACCAATCGTTGCTCAACCAGCGATTCCTGATCCCCAGTTGAAACGACATTTCTTCAAGATGACGCCCCACGCGCATCCTAGGTTTGCGGTATGCCGTAAGATTGACGGTGTAATTGGCCAAGAGACGTTTGACGCCATCTACCTCAACGACACCATTCAGCCCCAACCGACATTGCCAAAGGCTCAACGAACCCTTTTGGGGTGGTTCATATCTGGGGTGTGGCACGAATGTATGTGTCACTAACTTTCCGCGCGGGAGTATGTTGAACCGTGTTTAACAGCGTTAGTTATGATTTCTTTTCTCTCTTATGAATTCCTCAAATTTTATACATTGAATTTTTTTTTGTTGGATATACATACATAGGGTCTTTTGTTGTATCTTTTTGATTTTGTTATAGCGTACCTTTGGTACCGATACATTAATGTTAAAAATCCCGTTTTTTAGATTTAAGTAAGAATTGAATAAAGCAAGAAGTTTTTTAAGTTTAATAGAATCAAATTCTTACTCGTGTTTTTTTTTTTTTTTTTGTAAAGAAAGAAAGCACCCCTATTTTAGTAAGAGGAGTTACCCCTACTAAATATATATTTTTACTTAAAATAAATTACATACTTTCATTTTTAAAAAAATATGCAATTTGTATTCATAAATGTATAAATCACAGCTCGGTAATTAAGTTTTTAAAAATAAATAAAACAAAATTGAAAATTCTCAAGTTGAATTATATATTACACGGTCCAAACTCTTAAATTATTAAACATCGGTCAGTTCTTGTTATCAGCCTGTTGGAGTGCAGAAACAATTGTGTCGGTGTCAAGCATTGTAGATGTCTTTCCCTGGTTTCAATTGAATTTAGTCACAAGTTCTGTATGTATCGTTGTTACTTGCGCCTTTTTGTATAAATAACAGCTGATTTATGGAACATTAACACTCCTGTACTATGAGTCAATTTATGTATCCCTGAAAGTATGCTATAGATTACTTAAACCAACAAAGTAGCAATCCATAATAGCACTAAACATACAAGAAGTCAGCAGTGTTTTAAAACCTTTTTCAAAGTTCTAAATAAAATAAAAGATAAAATAGTATAAGCCATAAGAAAAAAAGAAAAACTTAGTAACCAAATGAATAATAAGCGGCCGAGAAATTTATCATCACCTAAGCAGTTACTAAATTACAACAATAACAATAACAGATAAAGCAACAACACCAGATGTGTTTTCTTGGGATAAACTCTGTTACGTTTTAGATGCAAAGTTGAATGATGTGGCCAAAAAGGAGGATCTCGCATCAATAAAGTCTAAAATTCATTTATTAAAAGAAGAAAACATCAAACTGAGACATGACCTAAACAAACTTTCATCTCGTCTTGAGTCCGTAGATAGTAGGTCTAGATCTTCTAATATTGTTGTGAACGGTTTAAAGAATGGAAAAATTAATGATGCCAAAACGAAATTTATCAATTTATGCACAAATATCGTTAACGTAGAGGTAACAGTGGTAAATATCCGTAAGCTTCCACCTAAAAAGTCATTTTTGTTTACACTTAGATCTTGTATGATTTTGAAAAATAAAAAAAAGCAGATTTTTCTACCGCTACTAGCCGAGTAGAATGCATTTTCGAAAGCAGCTACGCAATTTCATCATCAGTACTCTTTGAACGGTAGTAGTGTATTTGGTTGTAAACATCACCTATTTAACTTACATGTAACAGAGAAAAGTATACGGTATCAGTGTTTTTCTTCTGTTTTTATTTTGTAAGTTAGGACGAAGTTTATTTTTCATATACACTATGCTTTTTTCCATTTAAAGTCTCTTTGGCAACACTTGACTAACGGACAAGCATTTATCCATCTCTCAGATGGAACGAAACGCTTTTTATTATTGTATATCATACAATAGGGGTAATCACTTTTTAATTTCTTTTTTGTCAACGACAAATTGACAGAATTTATTAAAGATCATTGTGCACCGTGCCATGTGTGAGTTATATGTTAATTTTTATTTATTGTTGAACTAATTGTTTTTAATACAAATTTTTGATTTTTAGTTTAGCTTTATTTCATATAATTTCTTTTTATTAGAAGAAATTTTTATTTTCCGTTAATGTTGAAAGAAACTTTCAATTTGAAAAAAGCAGATATTTCTACCGCTACTAGCCGAGTAGAATGCATTTTCGAAAGCAGCTACGCAATTTCATCATCAGTACTCTTTGAACGGTAGTAGTGTATTTGGTTGTAAACATCACCTATTTAACTTACATGTAACAGAGAAAAGTATACGGTATCAGTGTTTTTCTTCTGTTTTTATTTTGTAAGTTAGGACGAAGTTTATTTTTCATATACACTATGCTTTTTTCCATTTAAAGTCTCTTTGGCAACACTTGACTAACGGACAAGCATTTATCCATCTCTCAGATGGAACGAAACGCTTTTTATTATTGTATATCATACAATAGGGGTAATCACTTTTTAATTTCTTTTTTTGTCAACGACAAATTGACAGAAATTATTAAAGATCATTTTGCACCGTGCCATGTGTGAGTTATATGTTAATTTTTATTTATTGTTGAACTAATTGTTTTTAATAAAAATTTTTGATTTTTAGTTTGGCTTTAGTTCATATAATTTCTTTTTATTAGAGGAAATTATTATTTTCCGTTAACGTTGAAAGAAACTTTCAATTTGAAAAAAGCAGATTTTTCTACCGCTACTAGCCGAGTAGAATGCATTTTCGAAAGCAGCTACGCAATTTCATCATCAGTACTCTTTGAACGGTAGTAGTGTATTTGGTTGTAAACATCACCTATTTAACTTACATGTAACAGAGAAAAATATACGGTATCAGTGTTTTTCTTCTGTTTTTATTTTGTAAGTTAGGACGAAGTTTATTTTTCATATACACTATGCTTTTTTCCATTAAAAGTCTCTTTGGCAACACTTGACTAACGGACAAGCATTTATCCATCTCTCAGATGGAACGAAACGCTTTTTATTATTGTATATCATACAATAGGGGTAATCACTTTTTAATTTCTTTTTTTGTCAACGACAAATTGACAGAAATTATTAAAGATAATTTAAATTTAAAAAAAAAATAAGTAAGTAAGTTTTTAAAAAAAAGTTTACTATATTGGGTGCAAGAAAAGAGCGGGGAAGTGCTGGCAAACGTGCCGCGATGTGTCAAAAAAGGGTTACTATTGTTTTTACCCTGTACATTTACAATTGATCCTTTATATAAGTATATATTATAACTGCCAACAAATATAGTAACTGTGCAGGCATACAAAGCATACTTGAAAAACTACTTTGACGAGAAATTACCCAAAAAAATTTTAAGCAGTTAAGTTTAAGAGCAGATAACGTTGATGTTTCCATGTTAATTGTTTTAGAATGTCAGAAATTAAGGGCAATCCTCTAAGAAAATTCAGGTATAGAAATCGCACTTAAAATTTGAATTTGTGAAGATACGTAAAACAAATAAACAACTTTGCGTAGATAAGTGAAAAGAGAACCTAAACATGAGGCAGCTATATCAAAAACACTGAAACGAAAAATTTTTGAATATCGTTTTTCTACCTTTATTGCTTTTTTACAATTTAGATGTAAAATTTTGATTTTTATTAAAAAACGTGAAAAAAATGGTCACATCCATCACAATTAAGCTCCCCATTTCAGGCTGCTCTATGTCAGAAACTTCTTTATATGATTTAGTAATAATATTTATTAATGTAATAGTAATTATTAATGTACATTAAAAGTCCTTATAAAGGTCTCCTACACCAAAAATTATACTTTATTGTACGACTTGTACAAAAAGTTACAATAATTAGACCAAAAGCGTTAAAATCATACATGTCACGTAGAAGGTTAAAAATGTAACCAAACGGCAACGCTGACTGAGATATACATAAGAGTATATGTATGTATCTATATACATATATTAGAATATTTCTAATAAAACAAATATACTTACCCTTTCAAGCGCATAGGAATCTCATTGAAACAAGTTTGGCAGAAATTATACTTGGCCAATACACATTTATTTGCCATTTCTAACGATCCAAAGAACTCCCAAACGGCAGATCCGTTACAGTTTTTTTTGTAGAGCACAATTTTAGCTTTTTCTTTAATATCACTTTTTTTTCAACATATTCTCATACTCATTTATATCACCTTCACCAAAATTTAAATAGTTTTCAGGTTCATCAGAATCTGAAGAAGAATTAACACTTTTTTCTTTGAAATAACTTGTAATTTTGCCATTCATTTTTAAACTTTATTTGACGCGTCACTTTTTTGCCTTTTAATTTTTAAGAGTAACCATATAAAGAGGAATAACGGTAAACTCTTCCATACTTTGTTTCATGGTACAATTAGCTTACAAGAATTTAGAGACTACCATACTTTGTTTCATGGTACAATTACCTTACTAGGTAGTATCGATTCAACAGCTGACTATTTTCTTGAGTTTTTCCACTCGTTAAATAAGTCAAACAGTACGTTTTTTGACATAAACGGGAATGTTTTTACAACAACTTCATAAATATGAAATCGAGTTTGTTGTAGTTGGTGCCGTAGCAATAATACCTTGTTGGGTAATTGTGCCATGCTTTGTTTTTTTAGTTGTGAAAATTTTGAACCGGCGGCTAAATTTAAGCCGACACGAAGCCGAAAAATCATCGGCGGCGGCGGCTTGTTGATACTGATCGGCGGCCTGGGTGAGCCGGCTGTCAGCCGTTCGGCGCAGGTCTCTGATATGCTCCTCATCTTTAGTATAGTCTTTGTGAATAAAATTTTTTTTATTTGTTAATTTTTATTTATTGTTGAACTAATTGTTTTTAATACAAATTTTTGATTTTTAGTTTGGCTTTAGTTCATATAATTTCTTTTTATTAGAAGAAATTATTATTTTCCGTTAATGTTGAAAGAAACTTTCAATTTGAAAAAAGAAGATTTTTCTACCGCTACTAGCCGAGTAGAATGCATTTTCGAAAGCAGCTACGCAATTTCATCATCAGTACTCTTTGAACGGTAGTAGTGTATTTGGTTGTAAACATCACCTATTTAACTTACATGTAACAGAGAAAAGTATACGGTATCAGTGTTTTTCTTCTGTTTTTATTTTGTAAGTTAGGACGAAGTTTATTTTTCATATACACTATGCTTTTTTCCATTTAAAGTCTCTTTGGCAACACTTGACTAACGGACAAGCATTTATCCATCTCTCAGATGGAACGAAACGCTTTTTATTATTGTATATCATACAATAGGGGTAATCACTTTTTAATTTCTTTTTTGTCAACGACAAATTGACAGAATTTATTAAAGATCATTGTGCACCGTGCCATGTGTGAGTTATATGTTAATTTTTATTTATTGTTGAACTAATTGTTTTTAATACAAATTTTTGATTTTTAGTTTAGCTTTATTTCATATAATTTCTTTTTATTAGAAGAAATTTTTATTTTCAGTTAATGTTGAAAGAAACTTTCAATTTGAAAAAAGCAGATATTTCTACCGCTACTAGCCGAGTAGAATGCATTTTCGAAAGCAGCTACGCAATTTCATCATCAGTACTCTTTGAACGGTAGTAGTGTATTTGGTTGTAAACATCACCTATTTAACTTACATGCAACAGAGAAAAGTATACGGTATCAGTGTTTTTCTTCTGTTTTTATTTTGTAAGTTAGGACGAAGTTTATTTTCATATACACTATGCTTTTTTCCATTAAAAGTCTCTTTGGCAACACTTGACTAACGGACAAGCATTTATCCATCTCTCAGATGGAACGAAACGCTTTTTATTATTGTATATCATACAATAGGGGTAATCACTTTTTAATTTCTTTTTTTGTCAACGACAAATTGACAGAAATTATTAAAGATCATTTTGAACCGTGCCATGTGTGAGTTATATGTTAATTTTTATTTATTGTTGAACTGATTGTTTCTAATAAAAATTTTAGATTTTTAGTTTGGCTTTAGTTCATATAATTTCTTTTTATTAGAAGAAATTATTATTTTCCGTTAATGTTGAAAGAAACTTTCAATTTGAAAAAAGCAGATTTTTCTACCGCTACTAGCCGAGTAGAATGCATTTTCGAAAGCAGCTACGCAATTTCATCATCAGTACTCTTTGAACGGTAGTAGTGTATTTGGTTGTAAACATCACCTATTTAACTTACATGTAACAGAGAATAGTATACGGTATCAGTGTTTTTCTTCTGTTTTTATTTTGTAAGTTAGGACGAAGTTTATTTTTCATATACACTATGCTTTTTTCCATTAAAAGTCTCTTTGGCAACACTTGACTAACGGACAAGCATTTATCCATCTCTCAGATGGAACGAAACGCTTTTTATTATTGTATATCATACAATAGGGGTAATCACTTTTTAATTTCTTTTTTTGTCAACGACAAATTGACAGAAATTATTAAAGATCATTTTGCACCGTGCCATGTGTGAGTTATATGTCAACAATAAATAAAAATTAACATATAACTCACACATGGCACGGTGCAAAATGATCTTTAATAATTTCTGTCAATATGTCGTTGACAAAAAAAGAAATTAAAAAGTGATTACCCCTATTGTATGATATACAATAATAAAAAGCGTTTCTTTCCATCTGAGAGATAGATAAATGCTTGTCCGTTAGTCAAGTGTTGCCCTAATGTCGGGAAGCGACATAGGGGACCCTACCTTGAAGTAATGCTACCGCAGTTCCAGGGTAGGTAAGGTCCGAAGAGAGGAGATGGGTTTTAGTCCGGGCGACATATCACACTCGGGACGCCAGTGTTCGAATGCAGTAGGCATTTCCTAATTCCTCACCGCCAAAAAAAAAAAAAAAAAAAAAAAAAAAAAAATTGTTATTATTACTACTATTATTTTTATTATTTTTACAGGAGTTTCCTAACATAGCAAATTTAGCTCAATCAATACTTTGTATACCCTCAAACAGTGCATCTTCTGAAGAAGCGTTCTCAAGTGCTGGCTCACTTGTTACCGCTAAGAGATCAAATTTAAGTACTTTAACAATTAATAGAGTTCTATTTATACATGATAACTATGATATTTTTAAGGATTTATTTTTATATATTAAATATATTTTATATATAATTGTTATATCATATTTATATATACAGTGAACTCGCGGAAACGTGAACTAATTTTTACCAAGGGTGTTCATGTTTTCGATTATGTTCACGTTTCTGATTGGATATGTTTTTATTATTTTCCAACGAATTTAATTTTTTTTTATCAATTTATTGTTACTAGTTCAAAAACATCCAAATCTAGTCAAAACTTAACAACGCTTTAACCCGAAAAGTCCAATTTAAAAATTTTAAAACCTAAGTTTTTTGGGTAATACATAATTGTCTTATTAATCTGACCACAAAAATCAACCTTTTGCAAATAAAACTATGTATATCGCTTATAGATCCTTTTATTGCATAATTCGGGGACTCCCAAAACTAATAAAATTAATGTAAACAAACAAAAAACCTTAGAAAAAACTGTTCACGTTTTAAAGCTTTCAATGTTTGTTCACGTTTTAGAGTAGTTAATGTTAAATAAAAAGTGTTCACGTTTCTGGATGTTCACGATTCTGGATATTCACGTTTTCGCGAGTTCACTGTATATATATAAATATATATATATAAATATTATATATTATACACAATATATTATATTTAACATATTATATGATATACATATTATATAAATACACGTATATAGACAAATTCAAACGTATGTTTTTTAATTAAAATTAAATACATTAAATTCCCAAACCCACTCAAAAGTAAAAAAATACTTATTTTATTTTTCGAAAAACAAAATAAATTTCTTAAGATAAATATATTTTAAAAGAAAGTTTCAAAATCTTTTTTAATAAAAATTAATTTTGGAAAAAAAATAATTAAAACAAAGATCAAAATAAAAATAATTATTTGTTGCAACTTTTGTTTTAATTAAAAAACAAAGTTGTTTATAAAAACTATCTTAAATTTTATAAAGTTACAATTATATAATTTTATTAAAAATGAAGTTCTGTAAATTTTATTGTATAATAAAATCCCTTAATTTTTCTACAGATAAGTGAAAGTCTTTTTTAAGTTAATACTACGAACATTCAGTAAAACATGCATTGATCTGGGAAGACTTAACTAACAAAACTAACTACGTTAGGTATGTTATTTTTTCAAAATAATTTCGTTATAATTTTCTTTAAAGTGTTTGAAGAATTGAAGAACGACCAATCAATGTATGTTAATCTGAATGTTCATAGTTTTGACTTTTATGTATGAATCTCTCAGCCGGCTCAGAGCCGAATTTTAGCCGCCGCCGACCTATTTAACTGTCAGCCGCCGCCGCCGACAAAAAGTGCTCGGCGCAGGTCTCTGGAGCATATTCGCTACAATTTAAGACAATTATGCAAAACGGTTTCTAGTTCGACAAAAACATTAAAATTAGGTGGGGTGAATTTTGTATCTTTATAAATGATAAAAAATATACTTGGTGTTCTGGAAAAGTCAAAGCCTACTCTAATACTGATGCTGTTTTTTAAGAATTATATTGTCTGAAACTTGTTATGATGTTGAGACCTTTACCCGTAATAATAATGATGTATCACCTGCCAACTCAAATAATAAAAAA
The DNA here is from genome assembly GCA_963583895.1 of Melanophora roralis. Lineage (NCBI taxonomy): Eukaryota > Metazoa > Arthropoda > Insecta > Diptera > Rhinophoridae > Melanophora > Melanophora roralis. The sequence continues at coordinate 46,329,820 of OY757188.1, forward strand.
TGCCGTATAGTTTCGTTCAATGTGGCCAACCTCGCCAGCTCACTTAATTTTGGAAATTTTGTAACCCATTTAAATAAATTTAAAATTTTCTTTCCTTTTGAAACACATGTTGTGGCTGACAAACAAAAACTTTATACAACATTCTTTTAAAACTACATTTTACATTGGATTGAGGCAAAGAAGTCACATAACGCTGGTCGGGCTAGTGGTGGATGTTTATATGGATACAAAAAGGAAGCTCAAAAAGTCTTTAATTTAAAATTCTTGTTAAAGTCTAATAATGTTTTTCTAACAGCAAAGCTAGATGAAACTGTATTTTATTTTATCCCCCGATATATTAATTGTACAAACTGGAACGATAACTTTAATGCTTTTAAAAATTGCTTATCTGAACTATCCCCCGCAAATTTCTGTATAATTGGCGATTTAAATGCACGCATTGGAAATCATCAAGTGTTAGATTCTAATTTAAAGCATGACCTACCTCACATTAATTAAACTAAAATCTCTAAAGACAATGTAATAAACTTAAAGGGGAAAAAAATGCTAGAGATCGTTAAAAATTTGGGTTGATAGAATGAATGTGTAAGTGGAATGAATGATAGTTTCTACAACATTCAAGGATATCGACTTTTCCGAAATGATAGAATTACTAATGCTGGTGGAGTGGCCATTTACGTAAAGGCATCGATACCTTGTAGATTCAAAAGTAAGTCTATGCCAGGAGAAGAGATCGAACACTTGTTTATCGAAGTAATGGGCAGGAACCGGAAGCTCCTATTGGGAACAGTATATAGACCAAGAAATGACATTGACTGTAATCCATTGTTTAATAAATTATCTTCCCTCACAATAAGCTATACTGATGTTATAATAACTGGCGATTTTAATTCAAATATATTGGTAGATAATAGCTTAATGAGACATATGAGTGTGTTTGGCTTAGTCCTTGTCAATTCTATTACAGCTACACATTTTACGAGAACGTCTAGCACTTTACTGGATTTGTGTTTTATTAATGACTTCTCTAAATTACTACTTTACGACCAACTATCCGCCTCTATGTTCTCAAGTCATGACCTGTTGTTCGTAACATATGACTTTCAAATCGAACACCAAAAAAGGCCAACATTCTATAAAGACTTCAGGAATATTGATTACACATCACTGGAGGCAGATCTTTCAACAACTTGCTGGTCCCAAGTATTTTGCATTCCTAAAGTTGAAGAACAAATTACTTTCCTGCAGAATAATATAAACTATCTCTACAACAAATATGTCTTAACCAAACTGAGGAAGATACAATATGGACAGCCTTGGTTCTCTACAGAAATAAAGACTCTCATCGAAGAGAGAAATCTGTCATATGCTAGATGGAAACGATTTAAAACCCTAGATCTGCACGATATATACAAAATTGCAAGAAAGAAGGCTACTAAAAAAATCCGTGCTGCAAAATTAAAATATTATGGAGATAAATTCAAATATGCACTTACCTTAAAAATGAAATGGAGTGAAATTTGCAAAATGGGAGTTATTGAAGATAGAAATAAAACTGAGAAAAATATTAATGTAGATGAATTGAATTTAAAGTTTACGAATATATCACATCCAGACGCCAACGTTGATTTATACAACACATCTTTAACTAACGCACTAAATAATAATACAAATATTTCAAACTACTCTATCACAAATAACACTAACCGAACGCCAAGCTTCGAATTTATACACTTTACTCAAGAAGATGTTGTGGAATCTATTCTAAATATTAAGTCTAACGCTAAAGACCATGACGGAATTCACCCTAAATTTATTAAACTTATTCTCCCATATACTCTGCCATATATAACGCACCTTTTTAACTCCATAATCACTACATCAAATTATCCATCAATGTGGAAACATGCTAAAGTTATTCCGATTCCCAAAGCACATAATGACTTCCGGCCTATAGCTATTCTACCCTACTTATCAAAAGTCTTTGAACATTTGATTCACAATCAAGTTAACAAGTACCCAGGCAGAAATATACGATTCTAAAACGATGGTCTAAAAATGTTGAACCACCACAGCCCTGTAAACACAAAATTTCGACTCTTTCAAAATATTGTACATTACACAAAATCGCAACCCTAGTTTGTAAATCTCAAATTTGATTTCAAAATAAAATATGTTTATATTTTTAATCTAAAAAAATGTATAAACGTAAGAAAAAACTCTTAAGATGCGTTGGAAAGTCTTTTGCATGGTTTATTTTGCTACATATAAACATATTTATTTAAGGAGATCTCTTATTTAAAAGCCTGAATTAGCAATATCCATTATTTTAACAAAAGCAAGTCAAACTCCTAAGACAGAAAATGTTATTCTAATACCGGAAATTTAAATTTACAGTATTGCAAGAGTCGAAAGACGCCCATTTGGCGTTATCATTTTAACATCGAGACAGCATTGTTAACTTGTTAGATTTACGTTATTTAGATATTGAGAGACCTCTCCCAATGTCAGGACAGAATCGGTTTGATTTTTTTTTTCTGTCTGGGTACCTTTACGATAATTCACTTCTAACTGAGAGACAATCTGGCTTTAGAGCAAAACATAGTTGCATATCTGCCTTGATTGATGTAGCTGAAGAAATAAGAAGTAAAGTAGATGACAACATGATATCGTTCCTTGTTTTATTGGACCATTCAAAGGCATTCGACACAGTTGATCACTCTATCCTTTGCCTTAAACTTAGGGCTATGTGCAATTTTTCCACGTCTTCAGTAAAATTAATCCACTCCTACCTGACAGGTAGAAGTCAAACAGTGCACAATGGTGACGACATTTCTGGATCGCGCAGTTTAACGCGAGGAGTTCCGCAAGGTTCAATTCTTAGCCCTATTTTATATGCAATCTATTCAAATGATCTGCCATCTCAGCTAAAGTACTGTAATATACAAATGTATGCAGACGATGTACAACTCTATATTAGTTGTGATCCTTCTAATGCCGTTGATTGCATTAGAAAGTTGAACCTAGATTTAAGTAACATTAGTAGCTGGGCGTCTGCTAATGCTCTCTGCCTAAATGCACAAAAATCAAAAGCAATATTAATTGGAAAAAAATATTTTATTCCTTCCTCTCTACCCCCAATCACAATTGACAATTCTGTTCTTGAAATAGTAGAAACAGCAAAGAACCTAGGTATAATTTTTAATAAAAATCTGGAGTGGAATGACCACATAAATGCTGTCTGTGGTAAAACGTATGGCTTATTAAGAAGCTTATAGAGAACTCAACACTATACCCCATTAAATGTGAGAATGCTGCTGGCAAAAACATACCTAGTGCCGACACTTCTCTACGGCTGCGAGCTGTTTTCCAGTTGTGATTCGGACAGCCTAAGAAAGCTCAATGCCACGTTTAACAATATTACTAGGTATGTATTTGCAATTAAACGCTATGAAAGGATATCACAATTTTTGAAAAACTTATACAATGTATCGTTTAAAAACTTTTTGAATTATCGTACCTTAATATATCTGCACAAAATAACTTACGCTATGCAACCGAAATATCTTTATGAAAGACTAAGCTTCTCGATATCTGAGAGAGGGAAGAAAATAAACTCTGTTCGCCATCGTAGTCTGGTATCGACGAGACATTTTTATGTTAACTCGATTCGTCTTTGGACCAAGTTACCATCCAACATTCAAATAATTAGTAATGCAATGCAATTTAAATCTGCCATTCTCAAACTGTTTAATTAATTGAAATGTTTTGTACAACAATAGTTAGAAATGCTCTGCCAATTAATAATATGTATTAGGTTTAAATTTTTTATTTTTTTTAAACTTCTATGCAGTGTTTTCTATTTAATGTATGTATGTTACTTATACCTATGTATCTATGTATTTTTTTGTTTTTTTTTTGTTTAATACCTTAACTATATAAGTTTGTTTGTAATAACACCAGTACTGTAATATAAGAATTGTTCTTGTTGTGCTGGATAACTACTTTAAATAAATAAATAAATAAATAAATAGTGCTAAATGGTAGAAAAACTGGCGATGAGAATGGTGAACTAAGTTATTATGGTGGTGGTGGTAACTCCGTTATTGATTACTGCATCAGCTGTGTCAGCTTATTAAAATTTGTAGATGGTTTTAAAATTGATTGCAAACCATTTTTAGATCATATGCCGCCAACATCGAATAATAAAAATATATTTGATTCGGGTTCTCAAAATCTCCGTTGGAACAACAAACTTGCTGACAAATATTCTAATAATCTCAGACTTCTTACTAGAGATACTTACCCTACTCAAAACACTACAATCGATGAAATGATCCAGTCGGTTAAAAACAAAAAGCCAAAGCAAAAATGGTTATCTCTTAACAAATATAGAAAAATCATTCGGATGTACACAAAGAAAAATATTTATCAACAAAACGAAAGTATTTGAACTGCTGTTCCGCCAGAAAAATAGAATCCTATAACGAAAGCTTAAATAAACTCAATTATGTTAAATCCAGTAAAGAGTGGTAGGCATTATCGAATGACTTAAGCGCGCAGAAAAGTATAAAGAGAGGCGATCTTAACCCTGAAGACTTTCGCTTGCATTTTAGTTCATTATGGCAAAATAAAGTACACTCGTCTGTAGTACAATGGTGTATGCCGTGTTTTACAAATGCTTTTTTGGACTCTCCAATAGAACTTTGTGAACTAGTTTCTGTACTAAAATCCCTAAAACAGAATAAGGCACCTGGTCCTGATGACATCTGCTATGAATTTTATAAAAATGCACCCATTTGTTTTGTTAGAGAGATCCTTACTATTTTAAACATTATATTCATTAAAGAAAACATACCAGCAAGCTTTAAAAAATCAAACCGCTTTTAAAGAAAGGTGGTCCTAACTGCCCAAAAAATTATCGTGGGCTATCTTTAATTGATACTTTTTGTAAAATTTTTAAAAACGTACTTTTAAATCGCCTGACAGACTGGATTGATAACAACATATTGATTGAATATCAGGCAGGTTTCAGAAAACATTACTTTACAATTGACAACGTTTTTAATCTTGTGAATATCATCTTTTTAAACAAAATAACTGGAAAGAACACCTATGCATTTTCTGTTAATTTTTCATGTTGATTTTTCATGTTGATTTTTCATGTGCGTTTGTTATGTTACCAAAAAACTCTCTTTTTTTTAAACTAACGACGTTAGGACTGTCATCAAAATTAGTACGCATCTTACAACTTTATTATGAAAATAATACAAGCCAAATTCGTTATGGTAAATCTTATTCTGAACCTTTCTACGTAGATCGTGGTGTAAAACAAGGTTGCATTTTAGCCCAATTTTGTTCTCTTTATATCTAAATGATGTAGTTGATGCATTACCTGGTGGTGTAACTGTCTTGAATTTTCCAGTTAAAATTCTCCTATATGCAGACGACATTGTCATCTTATCGGATACACCAGAAGAGCTACAAACTATGATTGATGCTTTTTAAAGGTACTGTAATCAATGGTGTCTCCAGGTTAACCTTGATAAATCCAAAATATTAGTTTTTCGCTCAGGCAATAGAATATCCAAGAACCTTACCTGGACCTATGGCTCGGATGTCATAGAGATTGTTAACAGCTACAAATATCTAGGAATTGATCTTAAATACAATATACCTTTCAAGAATTACATTTCTAATAATTTATCTTCTTCCAAAATTGCAATTGCATCGGCATGGTCCAGGTATATAGATCACCCTTATATATCAAACAAAAACAAACTTAAAATTTTTAATGCAGCGGCAAGATCAATAATGTTTTATGGAGCACAAATATATGGGTTTTCAAAATTTGATGATGTCGAAAAACTCTTTGGATATTTTATTAAAAAAATGCTGTTTCTCCGAAAAACCACTCCTAACTATATGCTATACTTAGAAACTGGTTCAAACTCCTTATACCTGCAAACGTTAAAGCTTCATTTTGACTACGTTAATAGAGCTCTGCGTCTGCCAAATAGTAGACTACTTCGTATTGTTGCTGAAAAGATGATTGCCAAAAAAAACCTATCGGGCTGAAGAATGGTTAAATATATGTGAAAACATTCAATTTATTCCTGACAATACGCTTAATCCTCTTTGCATGTACTCAACATTAATCCCAGAAGCTCTTAAAACAAATGAATTAAATAACTTAGTTAGTGCTGCAAAAAGCTCGCAATTCCACGATCTATACTCCCAGTTGGATTATTAGATGAAACTGATTGCTGTTTCAAATTTTTCGTCGCGTACTACAAGTTTATTAATAAAAGCTAGAGGTGGATTATTATATCTCAATGCCAGATGCTTAAAAAATTCATCAGTAGGCCTACGCACGCTTTGTAACTTAGATGCAACAGAGAATACTGTTCACTTCCTAGGAGTCTGCCCAATTTATAAGGAATTTAGATAAAAATACTTTGGTAAAACTATTCTAACTTTTGGTGAAGTTGTAAATATATTGAACAGCAATGATTATTATAATTTATTACATAAATACTTAGAAGTTTGCTTTAAATATAGAAAATTTATAATTAAAGAATTTGCTTAGCTGTTTTTTAAGAAATAAATCAATATCTATTGTATTATACGTGTGTACATATTGTTAGCATTCACTAGCCTTTTAAATATATACAACCCTGCTTAAGTAAAAAATTTAAATATATATTAAACTGAATTTCAATAAGCTTAAAAAAAAGCCAATCTGGCCCTCAACTATTATGTTATGGCTTTTGACGATTGGACGATTTTTGTTCTAAATTTATTTAAAAAAAAAAGTTGTTACCCTTTTCCCAAATCTAAAAATTTCGTTATATATAACTAGGATTTTAAAATACCTTGTATGATTTCATAAATAAAATATTTTAGTTAAATGATAGTTTTTTTTGTCATATTTTTATTATTGAATTTTTGCTTAAGCGAACTAACAATAATTAATAAAATCTTCAAACAAGTTATTAATATTAGCCCAGTCAGTACCAGACTAAAATTTAAGTTCTCACATTAAAATTAATTAATTTCAATTTTTAGATTTCGCATTTAACTAGTGGAACTTTTAGATTCTTGTGGATGTTTCTGTTTTTAATATACCAAGAAGCACCAGTTATTATTCTTAGAATTTTGTTTTGACGGCCATGAATTTTTTCTATGCTAGGGGAAGCAATTCCCCTATAATTGTTTACCGTAGCATCAAATTGGTTTTAAAATTGAACTGTATAGTAAAAGTTTACAATCCAGAGGAAGCACAGAGTTTATACCCATAAGCCAGTGGTCTTGAACAGCTTTAAGTTTTATTTGCGTCAACTTCACATCTATATATCGAACATTACAAGCAACAAGGTGGGCTTCTTACAAGCTCCCGAATATTTGTATTTATACCCGTAATTTTTTGATTGACCGTTCTAATTTGTGCTCTTTACCGTTTTTGTTTGTTTTTTACCCAGGAATAATTAAATTTTCATGATTCATCGGTAAATTTTATAAAAGACCGTGGCAAAAACTTAAAATAAAACACTCAAGCTGAACAAAAGAGGCAATTATTTAAAACTGCAATATATTTAATAATAAACAACAGCTGTTCTGCTCTACTTGTTCGACTATAAGTGCTGTCTAATTTGCATCCACATTGTATATTGCTGCAGTGTTTAGTATTGTAATAACAAACAAGTCCGTTATTTTTGAACTTTAGTTAACCCACAACATTTTTGAGCTGTGTAGTAAATACAAAGTAATTATATATATATATTAAAATATTCTTACAATATATTTAACATGAATGAATCTAAGTATAAATGTGTAAATAAAAACTGTTCAGTAACTGGCGACGATGAGAGAATGATACTTTGTTGGTTTTGTCACGGCCTGTATCATTTTAAGTGCTCTGGTTTAAAAACAATAGTTGCTGAGTCACTTCGTAACACAAAAGGTATTCAATGGTGCTGTAATAATTGTCTGAATTCTAACAATGAGTATTACCAATTTTTTCAAAAAAGTAAAAGTTCATTTAATAAGATTATCCGAATTATCTAATGAGTTTGCAACATATGGCCATTTATTTGATGATTTTAAGCAACTCAATAGGCTTTAATTACCTGAATTAATGCCTAAACATCACAAATCTTCCAGAAATAAATGTAAAACCAACATGGAACTTGCTGTCTCTAATAATTTATCACGGAACCCGCAAAAAAATCCGCGTATCATTCCTGTTCATGATTCCCCCCTGTAATATGCCTTGTTGCCTTCATCTACAAATTTTCTCAATCTAGTTGTGTCCGCATCGTCTCTCCATCAATCAGAGTTTATTCTTGCAAGAACTACTAACAACAAAATTATCCCCAAAAAGTTTACTGTTTACTTTGCCAGAAAAATTAGCATTTAGCCATTTTTTTTAGCCCTGTTACAAAAATTTTTTAGCCATTTTTATACTTTAAATTTCTTAAGTTTTAGTATGATTTTATCTTTATAAACAGTGAAAAACGCTTCAAGCGCAAAACTGTTTTACCGTCAAAAAATTTTACTCTTTAAAACGTGTCACTTGCTAAATATATAGGTGTTTTTGTATACAAGATGACAAAACTTTGTGCAAATTTTCTAGTTGGTCTTATTAATCAATTAAAACAAAGTTAGGAATTTGCCATAAACTTCTGAACTAGTACTATATATGTTTATTTTAGACTTTTAGATAATTGGCGAATTCACAAGGTACGATACGATAGCATATTGTATTATTGTCATATAATTTCACAATAGCATAAAAATTTTGTTGTTGCTTTTTATACGAAACTTGTTGTGAAACAATACAACTTTGTTTAATATGTTTATTGTGATGTCATATTATATACAAAGTCATGCGCCAAGCGCCTAAAACAAAACGACGAGTTTTCTATTTAATTTTTGGAAGCCGCTAGCACTCGCCACCCTAAAAATGTATAATACTAGAATCTTAGGCAAAACAATTGTGTTTTCGTTTAGATTTAGATTTTAAATACCACACTTATATGTGAGAGGTTGTTTACGACAGTCATATTTTTTGGTTCTATTATTTCACAACATATGATTTCACAAGACCTTGTGAATTCGCCAAATATCAAAACTCTATAAAACATTGTTTAATATTCGGTGAAAAACATTTTAAAAGCCAACAAAGAAAGTATTTTAACAATTTTGAATTTGTTTAAAATAAGTGATGAAAAAATATAAAGAAATAACTGAACAATATTCCAATATTCAATATATTAAATGGACGAGCACTAACAATACTGTGGAATTTTAGGCAGAAGCTAGTTATAAGATGAAATATTAAATTTAAGAAAATTTCGGAGTTCGTTTTTAAACTTTCGAAAATGCATTCTACTCGACTGGTATCGGTAGAAAAATCTGTTTTTTTTTCAAATTAAAGTTTCTTTCAACATTAACGGAAAATAATAATTTCTTCTAAAAAAAAAAAAAAAATTATATAAACTTAAGCCAAGCTAAAAAGCAAAAATTTGTATTAAAAAACAATTAGTTCAACAATAAATAAAAATTAGCATATAACTCATACATGGCACGGTGCAAAATGATCTTTAATAATTTCTGTCCATTTGTCGTTGACAAAAAAATAAATTAGAATGATTTACCCCCCTTGTATATAAAATACATACAAGAATAAAAAGCGTTTCATTCCATCTGAGATATGGATGATGCTCGGCCGTTAGTCAAGTGTTGCCGAAGAGACTTTTAATAGAAAAGAGCATAGTGTGTATGAACAGTAAACTTCGTCCTAACTTACAAAGTAAAAACGAAAGAAAACAGTCATGCCGTATCCCTTTCTCTGTTACGTATAAGTTAAATATGTGATGTTAACAACCAAATACACTACTACCGTTCAAAGAGTACTGATGATGAAATTGCGTAGCTGCTTTCGAAAATGCATTCTACTCGGCTAGTATCAGTAGAAAAATCAGCTTTTTTTTTCAAATTAAAGTTTCTTTCAACAATAACGGAAAACAATAATTTCTTCTAATAAAAAGAAATTATATGAACTTAAGCCAAACTTAAAAGCAAAAATTTGTATTAAAAAACAATTGGTTCAACAATAAATAAAAATTAGCACATAACTCACACATGGCACGGTGCAATCTTTAATAATTTCTGTCCATTTGTCGTTGACAAAAAAGAAATTAAAATGATTTACCCCCCTTGTATATAATATACAAGAATTAAAAGCGTTTCATTCCATCTGAGAGATTGATGATGCTCGACCGTTAGTCAAGTGTTGCCGAAGAGACTTATAATAGAAAAAAGCATAGTGTAAACTTCGTCCTAACTTACAAAGTAAAAACGAAAGAAAACAGTCATGCCGCATCCCTTTCTCTGTTACGTGTAAGTTAAATAGGTGATGTTTACAACCAAATACACTACTACCGGTTAAAGAGTACTGAATATGAAATTGCGTAGCTGCTTTCGAAAATGCATTCTACTCGGCTAGTATCGGTAGAAAAATCTGCTCTTTTCAAATTAAAGTTTCTTTCAACATTAACGGAAAATTATAATTTCTTCTAATAAAAAGAAATTATATGAACTTAAGCCAAACTAAAAAGCAAAAATTTGTATTAAAAAAGAATTAGTTCAACAATAAATAAAAATTATCATTATTTACTTATTTAATTTAGATACGAATTTAAAATAAGCGGCAAATGCTGTTATCAATATGAACTACCAAAAAAATTTATTGATTGGAACAAATGAAAGTTACGATGACAACAGTAACAAGCTTGATGATGACGATGAAATCTTCTTTTAATAGTTTTTTATAACTCTTTTTTTAATTATATTTTTGTTATTACTAGTCAAGGAAATTCTACATTTGTATGTAACACATGGTCTCAAATAGGCTTTTGATGTTTAAATTGGTTATACAGTGAACTCGCGGAAACGTGAATATCCAGAATCGTGAACATCCAGAAACGTGAACACTTTTTATTTAACATTAACTACTCTAAAACGTGAACAAACATTGAAAGCTTTAAAACGTGAACAGTTTTTTCTGAGGTTTTTTTTACATTAATTTTATTAGTTTTGGGAGTCCCCGAATTATGCAATAAAAGGATCTATGAGCGATATACATAGTTTTATTTGCAAAACGTTGATTTTTGTGGTCAGATTAATAAAACAATTATGTATTACCCAAAAAACTTAGGCTTTAAAATTTTTAAATTGGACTTTTCGGGATAAAGCGTTGTTAAGTTTTGACTAGATTTGGATGCTTTTGAACTAGTAACAAAAAATTGATAAAAAAAATTAAATTCGTTAGAAAATAATTAACACATATCCAATCAGAAACGTGAACAAAATCGAAAACATGAACACCCTTGGTAAAAATTAGTTCACGTTTCCGCGAGTTCACTGTATATTGAAGCCTTTATACTAAAATGATTTAGCCTTTTTTAGCATTTTTAGGCATTTTTCCGCAGAATTTAAGCCATTTTTGGTAACAAAGTTTTGGCAACGCTGTTGAAGATATTGATTATTATATAAAATCAAAACTTGCAAGTGTCGCTGATATTTCGATAAAGAAATTTTTATTTTTAAGCTTGCTGTTCCGTTCGATCTATATACCATTGTTAATCCCAGTTTTTGGCATAAGAACACCCTAGTTGGAGAATATTTATTAAAGGAAAATACAAGAAATAGAAATGAAAACATTGTTCAGTTACAGGTACGTTATCACTCAGAACGTCAGAGGCTTAAATACAAAATTATCTACTCTTCTGGTTAACAGCTATGACTTTAATTACCATGTTGTTATTTTTACTGAAACTTGGCTAAATAATTCTGTTTTTAACACGGAGATTTTATGTAACAAACATATAATATTAAGATACAATCGAAATGTACGTAGGGTAGGTGGAGTGTTTATCGCTGTATCCTGTGCGCTTTGTGTTGATGTTATTATGACTGAATTTCCTAATATTGAATTTGTTGCTGTTGTTATTAAGCTGAAAGGCAAAAAAATTTATTTAACGTGTTTATATATTCCACAAGGTTCTCATAATTCTGTATATTTTGCACATGCGCAAGCAATCAAATCTATTTCTCTACGTTTAGACGTTTACATTCAAATATTTCTATATTTGTTTTTGGAGACTTCAACTTATCGTCTATTTCATGGAAGCACATACCGTACGTTTTATACTTAATTTCTGTAAAAATTTATAACCGCCATGATGAATTTATTAATAATATTTATGAGCTTAGCCTTTATCAAATTAATGTCTCAACAATCGCCCATGTTCTGACTCTCACGCGATTGTCAAATCACATGCGATTTGTAAATCGCAAAAATTTTTTTTGCATGTTCTGTAGTTCACGCGTTTTTTTTTTTTGCGTTTTGTTTTTTTTTCGATGATGTATTCGAAAATAAAAACATGTTTCTTTTAAAAATACAAAACAAAAAACCGAGGAATATATAACAAATTGCAACAACATTTTTTCTTTCTTGTTTTCCAATAAAGTTCATACATAAAAAAAGTAAGCAACTGAAAAATGAAGATGTACATAACTAACAGTTTTTTAAAATTTAATTTTTATTGAGACTGTTTACAAAAGATAAAACAAATTGTGAAAATTATAACAAAAACCCCATAGATTATAATTATGCATAGTTTGATTGGCTGTTTTTAACCTAGTTTGGGCAAAAAACATCGGTTCACCTCATCTACCTCTTGCGATTTGAAGTCGCAAACTTTCTTGCGATTGTGAACTTCAGAACACCTGTTATGCGATTTCAAATCGCATCGCCAATATTTTGCGAAATGCGATTGTCAGAACATGGGCGAATAATTTTGGTAAATTGCTTGACTTGGTGTTTTGTTTTAAACGTACAAACTATCACGAACTTATTAACGACATTAACTGGCGTGGCTTGCTCATATTTGGGATAGCTCTGATATAGATATTATGGTCAATACTTTCTATCAAACTTTACTAGCTAAGCCCCGATGTGCTTCGCTACCCCAATCATAGTAAAATTATTAAAATATGTAAACAAAAGAATTTATATATTTTTTAATTTATTGGTTGCCCCACATAAGTTGCAATAAATAATAAGTCAGCCCTACTGTTTACTTAGCACATTAAAATTAGAAATTTACCAGGCTTACAGTTTTGGAGATATTTAGAAAGCTTTAATAAGCAAAAATTATTTATAAACTTCTATATATAATCTTAGCCCCTTAATAACACATTAACATTTTTTGGTAACCTGACGAATGCAATTTAAATTATGTTTCTACCTTCATTGGTTTTAAAGTTACGAAAAGTATTAAAACATAATTTTAACCTTTTTTCCCTCTAAGAGTCCAATTATTCAAAAAAGACACAAAAACGTACTCATATTTTTTAGGCCTGTCGCATCCAATTTGAATTATGTTTCTATCTTTATTGGTTGAAAAATAACAAAAAACGCATAAAAAAAATCAAAATATATTTTTAACCCAAAATTAAAAAAGTACGAAAAACGTAATAATATTTTTTAAGACCTATCGAACGCAATTTGAATAATGCTTATATCTTTATTGGTTTAAAAGTAACAAAAAATACCAAAAAGTACCAAGAGATAATTTTAACCCCTTTTTCCCCCATTTCGGACCAAAATGAAAAAAAAACTCCAGATACCTGTCTGTTTATTTCTTAAGGAAAACGCAAAACTTTTTAAATTTTGTTTCTATCTTATATACATTAGAAGATAGTAGGCTACAGGTTTTTCGTTTTTTGTCCCCTTTTTATCCGTTTACGGGCCTAATTTCTAAAAATTCGTATGTATTTAAGCAAACATGTATTTAGCTCTACGCGTTTGATCAGTATGGCTTTGGGTAATGTGGTTAGGTAATTCATAACCAGACCTTCCCCACACAAATGGGCGTAGTGTGGGCGTGGCAGCAAAGATTTCCAAAAAAAAGTTGCCAATTGTTTCTTCCAGACTTGAAGTAACTTGCTGTAAAAACTACAAAAAAATCGATCCACTGGTGTGGCCAGCTATAAATTACAAACATACATGCATACAAACATACATACATACATACATACATACATACATACATACATACATACAGTTGTGTTCAAAAAAATAGGAGTGCTATTTTGTGAAAAACTAAATCTCCGTGTTTTTAAAAATCCTTATTTTATTCTCGTTTTTTTTTCTATAATATTATTAAATGATTGGTAATTTAATGTTTGGGAAAATCAAATGTTCATTTATGGCAAAAAAAATATAAAAAAATCCAAATAAAGAAAAATTACGTAAAATTAGTTGTTCAAAATAATAGGAGTATTTATTATTGGTTCAATATTTGTAACTTAAAAGTAGTTATAGTAAAGAATTATTTAGAAAAAAATATGGATAACTATTAATATTTTGTTGAGTATCCTTTGCTTTTAATAACTGCGGAGCATTTTTGGGGCATGGAGTCAAAAAGGTCCTGCCCCCCTGTTCTGTAACTGGCGAGAAGTTTTCGCAGCGAGAAAATTTTTTTTATTGTCATAGTCTTCCGATTATTAACAGTGTGACTTAGATAATACATAAACTCTCATTATACGTTACAAGTTAAAATAATTAGGTTTATCGTGTTCATCCTGTCTTTTACAAGGCGACTATAAACTTTTCGATGCGAAAAGTTCTCACTAAAGTTACAGAACACAGGCACTGGCAACTTTTTAATTGGATTTGCCGCCACGTATCTCGAACTGTACTTCATATTTCGTTAGCATTTGATGGAATTTTTTCTGCCACAAATTTTCTAACGTCTCCCCATTAATGCCCAATAGGATTAAGGTCAGAAGACTGAGCAGGCCAAGATATAACCTCAACCATATTGTTACGAAACCACTCTTTTGCCAATTTACTGGTGTGTTTTAGGTCGTTGTCTTGTTGGAAGACCCATTTTAATGTCATATTCTACTCTGAGTATGGCAGCATCACTTCGTCTAATATTTTTACGTAGACATCCTTGTCCATTATTCCTTTTATTTGATGAATTGCACCAACTCCATTGTAAGAGAAGCATCCCCATATCATAACTTTTGCACCACCATGTTTGACAGTTTTTTTGGTATATTTTCCTTCATATTCAGTGTTTGGAGGACGTCGAAGATACTGTCTAGAGCCAGTTCCACCAAATTAAACAATTTTAACTTCGTCTGTCCATAAAATATTTCTCCATTTTTCCTTTGGCTAATCGACGTGCTCTTGGGCGAACTTAAACAGTGCAGTAGCCTGCTTCTTTGTTAACAAAGGAACCTTTCGTGGACTTCTTGCAAACAATTGGTTTTCTAATAGTCGTCTTAGGATGGTTACAGCACTAACAGGAAGGTTAAGCTCCTGTTTTATCTTTTTTGATGACGTCGAAAGCTCACTCTTACTAAATCTAGCTTTAAGGCGGTCATCTACACTATATGTTTTTTGTTTTCGGGCACGAGTTTTAGAATTTTTTTTAGTAGTTAACGGCATTGGCTATCATTTGGTCTGAACATTCGAGGGTTTCTTTAATTTCTTTGTAAGTTTTTCCTTTTTGTCTTAAATTTTTTTTGAGGGCTCGTTTCTCTTCAGAATAGTGTTTTTCTCGTCCCACTAATCGACAAATTATATTTTAAAACTATAAAAAAAGTTATAACGAAACTTTTTCAAACTTACTTTTAAATATCTTACTTCAGAACCAATTTTATTTAAAAAACTTTAACCATACTCCTATTTTTTTGAACAGTTGAAATTGTTCGACCATAAAAGAAAATAACAAATAACAATAACAGCACAATTTTTCAGTGCATTATCACTCAAATATTATTTAGCACATTCCATTGCAAACACCGTTAAAAAATTGCGCGCTTTGGAAGCTGACATACTAGCAATTTTTTAGCATTGAAAATTGGGTTTCCACACTCCTATTATATTGAACACAGCTGTACATACATACATACATACATACATACATACATACATACATACATACATACATACATACATACATACATACATAGGTACATACATACATACATACATACATACATACATACATACATACATACATATATACATAAATACATACATACATACATACATACGTACATACATACATACATACATACATACATGCATACATACATACATACATACATACATACATACATACATACACCCCTTCTTTATATAATAGATAGATACAGAGATCACATTTCAAATATTTGTCAAAAGAAGTTCAAACTTCTCTTATATTGTTATATCCGAATTTTATTATGCTTTTGTGCAAATTTTTGTACCTCACCAAAGAAAAAGGTCTGAGACCCGCCTCCAATTATACCGATCGACACAGAATCACTTCCTGGGTCGATTAAAACCTGTCAGTCCATTTGTCCGGCTGGGAGTTAGGCTGAATTCCATAACGCAGTTTGCTTTGCATTACAAATTTTCAACTTCTTCTCTTATACACTCCTTACAATTTTGACAACGTTTTTTGCTTCCAGGACATTAATATAGCTGCAAACACTCATTTGGAAGTAAAAGATATTATCAAAAACCTCATCTTTGCTTTCAGGAAAAACCTTGAAATTTTGTGATGAAGGCAAACTGCGTTTTGGAATTAAGCCTTAATGTATTCTTGTAAACAAAATAGAGACCGCATTTTTGTAGATATTTCGATGAAATCTGGAACAGATAAATTTTTTGGCATAGGAAAAAAGCATGTTGTTTGTGGTGACGATCAGTTAATTTTTCGACAGAGCTCCCATACAAATGTCCTCCCGGATTAAGCGTTTTAGGCTATAACTGGCTCAAATATGGCTTTATCTTTGCATAATTTTGCACGTTTGTCTATTTTTATGCCACCCATTTTGTACCGAAAATAAACATTATCGGTATATTTTTAAGCTTCATAAAAATCGCAACAATAGAAGAACCAGTATGAAGACTTAAATTTTTGTGGGCGCTGCAACCCTTCATTTCCGTCCTTTAGAATTTCTGAATTAGAGGTCTTCTATATGTGTGCCAAGTTTAAAAAAATCGGTGCAATAAAAGTACCAGCATAAAAGGTTTAATTTTTATGGGCGTGGCACCGCCCACTTCTTTACCTTCAAAATTTTAACTTTAAAAGCCGTTTTCGTGCGAACAAATTTCCAAAAATCGGTCTGAAAGAGGAATTTAAATTATGTTGCTATCATAATTGATTTTAAAGTTACAAAAAGTACTAAAACATAATTTTAACCCTTTCTTCCCCTTAGGGTCTAATAATGAAATAAGTATCGAAAAACGTACTCATATTTTTTAGGCTTGTTACACTTAATTTGAGTAATGTTCCTATCTTTATTGGTTTAAAAGTTACAAAAAATGCATAGAAAAATCAAACTATATTTTTAACCCTTTTTTCCCCCTTTGGGCCCAAAATTAAAAAAAGTACGAAAAATGTAATCATATATTTGTAAGACCTATCGAACGCAATTTGAAAAATTTTTCTATCTTTATTGGTTTAAAAGTAACAAAAAGTACCAAAAAGTACCATAATATAATTTTAACCGCTTATTTCGGCCTTTCGGACCAAAATTTAAAAAAAAACTCCAGATACCTGTCTGTTTATTTTTTAAGGAAAACGCTTAACTTTTTAAATTTTGTTTCCATTTTATATACATCAAGAGATAGTAGGTTACAGATTTTTCCCTTTTTGTCCCCTTTTTATCCCTTTACGGGCCCAATGTTAAAAAACTCATGTGCATTTAAACAAACATGTAAAGTTTAACACGTGTTGTAAATTTCACGTATTTAGCTCTACTGGTTTAATCAGTATGGCTCTGTATAATTTTGTTACTTGACCTTCCCACACAAATGGGCGTAGTGTGGGCGTGGCAGCAATAATTTCCAAAAAAAAAAGTGGCCTATTGTTCCTTTCAGACTTGAAGTAACACTCTGTTGTAACGAACCTTTTTTCTCAGCTGGGGTACAACTCACCGTTGTCCAGCGTTCTGTCACAAAAATTTATTTTCTCGTGACCGCTTAGAAGAAAAAAGCAGGAGATTTGGCAAGTTCACAATGTTTTTATTTACTTATTCAATTTACTTAGGCTACTATTATACGGCACGATACATTAACGAAGGCGGCTGAACGTTGGCGTAATTATGGCTTTGGGCAGGTATAACGAACGTAGGCAGATCATCTTTACACGATTACTGGCCTCAACCCTATTCAACCTACTTACGCTGCGATCCTGTGCGTTGATGAGTCTGCGGGATTACCACGGAGACGTCAACCACATTCCACGCGCGATCACACTAGGGTATTTGTTAGGTAGGCGAGTCTGCGGGATAACCACTGAAACGTCTACTTCACAAAAAGGCTAGCGTCTCTACTACCTAACCAATGATACGGCACTGTGCGTGGACGAATCTGCGGGATAACCACTGAGACGTCAACCACATTACACGCAAAGCCACACTAGTGTATTTGTTAGGTAGGCGAGTCTGCGGGATAACCACTGAAACGTCTACTTCAAAACGACGCTAGCGTCTCTACTACCTAACCAATGATACGGCACTGTGCGTGGACGAATCTGCGGGATAACCACTGAGACGTCAACCACATTACACGCAAAGCCACACTAGTGTATTTGTTAGGTGGGCGAGTCTGCGGGATAACCACTGAAACGTCTACTTCACAACGACGCTAGCGTCTCTCCTACCTAACCAATGATACGACACTGTGCGTGGACGAATCTGCGGGATAACCACTGAGACGTCAACCACATTACACGCAAAGCTTTGAGGTTTCTGAGGTTTTTTTACATTAATTTTATTAGTTTTGGGAGTCCCCGAATTATGCAATAAAAGGATCTATGAGCGATATACATAGTTTTATTTGCAAAACGTTGATTTTTGTGGTCAGATTAATAAAACAATTATGTATTACCCAAAAAACTTAGGCTTTAAAATTTTTAAATTGGACTTTTCGGGATAAAGCGTTGTTAAGTTTTGACTAGATTTGGATGCTTTTGAACTAGTAACAATAAATTGATAAAAAAAATTAAATTCGTTAGAAAATAATTAAAACATATCCAATCAGAAACGTGAACAAAATCGAAAACATGAACACCCTTGGTAAAAATTAGTTCACGTTTCCGCGAGTTCACTGTATATTGAAGCCTTTATACTAAAATGATTTAGCCTTTTTAGGCATTTTTCCGCAGAATTTAAGCCATTTTTGGTAACAAAGTTTTGGCAACGCTGTTGAAGATATTGATTATTATATAAAATCAAAACTTGCAAGTGTCGCTGATATTTCGATAAAGAAATTTTTATTTTTAAGCTTGCTGTTCCGTTCGATCTATATACCATTGTTAATCCCAGTTTTTGGCATAAGAACACCCTAGTTGGAGAATATTTATTAAAGGAAAATACAAGAAATAGAAATGAAAACATTGTTCAGTTACAGGTACGTTATCACTCAGAACGTCAGAGGCTTAAATACAAAATTATCTACTCTTCTGGTTAACAGCTATGACTTTAATTATCATGTTGTTATTTTTACTGAAACTTGGCTAAATAATTCTGTTTTTAACACGGAGATTTTATGTAACAAACATATAATATTAAGATACAATCGAAATGTACGTAGGGTAGGTGGAGTGTTTATCGCTGTATCCTGTGCGCTTTGTGTTGATGTTATTATGACTGAATTTCCTAATATTGAATTTGTTGCTGTTGTTATTAAGCTGAAAGGCAAAAAAATTTATTTAACGTGTTTATATATTCCACAAGGTTCTCATAATTCTGTATATTTTGCACATGCGCAAGCAATCAAATCTATTTCTCTACGTTTAGACGTTTACATTCAAATATTTCTATATTTGTTTTTGGAGACTTCAACTTATCGTCTATTTCATGGAAGCACATACCGTACGTTTTATACTTAATTTCTGTAAAAATTTATAACCGCCATGATGAATTTATTAATAATATTTATGAGCTTAGCCTTTATCAAATTAATGTCTCAACAATAATTTTGGTAAATTGCTTGACTTGGTGTTTTGTTTTAAACGTACAAACTATCACGAACTTATTAACGACATTAACTGGCGTGGCTTGCTCATATTTGGGATAGCTCTGATATAGATATTATGGTCAATACTTTCTATCAAACTTTACTAGCTAAGCCCCGATGTGCTTCGCTACCCCAATCATAGTAAAATTATTAAAATATGTAAACAAAAGAATTTATATATTTTTTAATTTATTGGTTGCCCCACATAAGTTGCAATAAATAATAAGTCAGCCCTACTGTTTACTTAGCACATTAAAATTAGAAATTTACCAGGCTTACAGTTTTGGAGATATTTAGAAAGCTTTAATAAGCAAAAATTATTTATAAACTTCTATATATAATCTTAGCCCCTTAATAACACATTAACATTTTTTGGTGACCTGACGAATGCAATTTAAATTATGTTTCTACCTTCATTGGTTTTAAAGTTACGAAAAGTACTAAAACATAATTTTAACCTTTTTCCCCTCTAAGAGTCCAATTATTAAAAAAAGACACAAAAACGTACTCATATTTTTTAGGCCTGTCGCATCCAATTAGAATTATGTTTCTATCTTTATTGGTTGAAAAAATAACAAAAAACGCATAAAAAAAATCAAAATATATTTTTAACCCAAAATTAAAAAAGTACGAAAAACGTAATAATATTTTTTAAGACCTATCGAACGCAATTTGAATAATGCTTATATCTTTATTGGTTTAAAAGTAACAAAAAAATACCAAAAAGTACCAAGAGATAATTTTAACCCCTTTTTCCCCCATTTCGGACCAAAATGAAAAAAAAACTCCAGATACCTGTCTGTTTATTTCTTAAGGAAAACGCAAAACTTTTTAAATTTTGTTTCTATCTTATATACATTAGAAGATAGTAGGCTACAGGTTTTTCGTTTTTTGTCCCCTTTTTATCCGTTTACGGGCCTAATTTCTAAAAATTCGTATGTATTTAAGCAAACATGTATTTAGCTCTACGCGTTTGATCAGTATGGCTTTGGGTAATGTGGTTAGGTAATTCATAACCAGACCTTCCCCACACAAATGGGCGTAGTGTGGGCGTGGCAGCAAAGATTTCCAAAAAAAAGTTGCCAATTGTTTCTTCCAGACTTGAAGTAACTCGCTGTAAAAACTACAAAAAAATCGATCCACTGGTGTGGCCAGCTATAAATTACAAACATACATGCATACAAACATACATACATACATACATACATACATACACACATACATACATACATATATTCGTTCATTCATTCGTACATACATACATACATACATACATACATACATACATACATACATACATACATACATACATACATACATAAATACATACATACATACATACATACATACATACATACATACATACATACATACATACATACATACATACATACATACATACATACATACATACATACATACATACATACATACATACATACATACATACATACATACATACATACATACGTACGTACGTACATACATACATACATACATACATACATACATACATACATACATACATACATACATACATACATACATACATACATACATACATACATACATACATACATACATACATACATACATACATACATACATACATACATACATACATACATACATACATACATACATACATACATACATACATACATACATACATACATACATACATACATACATACATACATACATACATACATACATACATACATACATACATACATACATACATACATACATACATACATACATACATACATACATACATACATACATACATACATACATACATACATACATACATACATACATACATACATACATACATACATACATACATACATACATACATACATACATACATACATACATACATACATACATACATACATACATACATACATACATACATACATACATACATACATACATACATACATGCATGCATACATACATACATACATACATACATACACCCCTTCTTTATATAATAGATAGATACAGAGATCACTTTTCAAATATTTGTCAAAAGAAGTTCAAACTTCTCTTATATTGTTATATCCGAATTTTATTATGCTTTTGTGCAAATTTTTGTACCTCACCAAAGAAAAAGGTCTGAGACCCGCCTCCAATTATACCGATCGACACAGAATCACTTCCTGGGTCGATTAAAACCTCTCAGTCCATCCGTCCTGCTGGGAGTTAGGCTGAATTCCATAACGCAGTTTGCTTTGCATTACAAATTTTCAACTTCTTCCCTTATACACTCCTTACAATTTTGACAACGTTTTTTGCTTCCAGGACATTAATATAGCTGCAAACACTCATTTGGAAGTAAAAGATATTATCAAAAACCTCATCTTTGCTTACAGGAAAAACCTTGAAATTTTGTGATGAAGGCAAACTGCGTTTTGGAATTAAGCCTTAATATTTAACAATATATTTAATTTATTTTATTTATTTTATTTTATTTATTTATTTAAAGGTGGGATCCTAGCACCACAAGATAAAATATCTTATAAATGAAAGGTACTAGTTAATAAATCAAATTAATTTATAGCAACAATAATGATAATATAAATAAATGTACTTATAAATGAATAGTTAAACAACCTAATTAATACTAAGATTAAGGTAAAATTTGAATCAAACATTAAAGGTGCAAAGAAAAAGTAATATGATGACAAAAAATACATTAAAGTAACAATGAGAAAAAGGAAAAAAATAAAAACATAATTTATGGCAGTATGTAGCAATTAAAAAAAAAATACGATTTTACATAAACTGTTTAAACAACTCCCTTTTGAACGTGTTGGCGTTGCCTAAGCTCTGAATATAATTTGGTAACTTATTCCAAAGACTTACTGTGAAGATCAGAAACTGTCGTTGGGATAATAAGCTTTTATATTTTTGTTGAATTATCTTCCTTCCACGGTTAGATCTTGCGAACACAATTCTATTATATAAATATGTAGGCCGTTGAGATGTAATAATTCTATGCAGAAATATAAGGCACTTGCATTTAAGAAGGTCAGCGAAGTCAATTTGATAAATCTGATAAGAGAACACCGAAATATGGTCACGACTACCTTTCTGAAAAACATAACGTGCAATGTTATTATATACAACTGTAAGTTTACGTTGATCATTGCTATCACAATTTGTATAAATTTCACAACCATATAAAAGTGACGGGACAAGATACGTTTTTGCCAAGAGCATACGTATGGCAAATGGTGTGGAATCTTTTACAGCCCACAAATTACGGAGCATACCATAAACTCTACCTACGACAGCGGATATATGGTCACTCCAGGTTAGCCTGTTATTAAACGTAACTCCCAAATTTAGTGCCGAGGTCACAAAATTAATATTATGGCCATTTATTCGTACTTGTGGGGAGTCAACAGGTCTCTTAGATTTCGAAAGGAGAATACATTTAGATTTCGAGGGGTTGATGCATAATCCATTGTTATCAGCCCAGCAGTTAACTCTATTCAGATCCTCATTAATTCTAACACACAAGAAGCAATATCATTGATGTTGCTGAAGTTGTACAGTTGAACATCATCGGCGTACATATGTATCTTACAATGGACTAAAATGTCAGGTAGGTCGTTGATGTAGATGCAGAAAAGAAGAGGCCCAAGGATTGAGCCCTGCGGAACTCCTTTGTTGACATTGAGCGCAGATGATATTTCATTATTAAACTGAACTACTTGGGATCTATTTGTTAGATAAAAGGATATGAGGTTGCAGGCAGAACTAGAAAAACTAAACATTTTCTGAAGCTTTTTTATGAGAATAGTATGTACAACAGAATCAAAAGCTTTACTATGGTCCAAAAAAATTAGGAAAGCTGACATGTTAGTATCAAGTTTTGATCTAAGATCCTCTACTACGTCCACCAGTGCCGTAATGCAGCTTTTGCCCTTAGTAAAGCCAGACTGCGTTGCAGATAGCAGACTATGATGCGTTAAGTAATCGTTCATTTGTCTATAAATGAGATTTTCCAACACTTTGGACAAAAAGGGAAGAATAGCGATAGGACGAAATTCATTGTTGGTTTTAGGGATAGGAATAATCTTTGACAGCTTCCATTTTTCAGGAAAAGTGGATTTAGTGAGTATAGTGTTGAACAAATGTGTAAAAAATGGAAGAAGCTTATAAATTAAAATTTTCAAAAATATTGGGCTAAAACCATCCATACCAATTGCGTTGGACTTGACCGCAGAGAAACTTTGAGCAACTTCAAGCTGATCAACGTAACGAAAACTGAAGGGATTTTTCACTGAAACGTAGCAAAGAGTATCATAGCCGTTATTCACGGGAGGTGAAACATTGACATTTGTAAACTTTTGGTTCAAAATATTTACGTCAACATCAGGGCCACATAAGGGTAAGTTCCCCTGTCCTATACCAATCTTACGAATTTCCCTCCATTTGGACTTGCTATCGATCGCAGATGAGAATTTTCTCTCATAGAACAAGGATTTAGCATGTTTAATTTGTCTTGTGACATTTCTCCGAGCAGATGTATGGATAGCCTTGAGATCACTAGTTTTGAACCTTTTCCATCGTATGTAAGCCATGTCACGAGTCCTTATTAAGGATTTAATTTCAGAATTAAACCAAGGCGGCTGATTAGCAATGACCCTGTCACACTGCCTAGCAGCAGCCTGCGTCTATCTAGGGTAGAAATTTCAAGAAACAAGTATTCTATTTCGCTACCTGTGTTGGTCTTTACTTTCACCTTACACTGTATTCCATTGCGAACATAGACCGCAACCCCCCCGCCTCTGGCACGAGTCTCAACGTCATCTATAATAATACTCCTGTCAGAGCGGAAAAGTCGATAGCCAGGTAGGCTGTAAACTGAGTCATGAATATCCAGCGAAAACCAAGTTTCAGAAACGCAAATAATATCTATGCCAGAGGAAGCAAATAGGTAGCGGAATTCGTCGATTTTGTTTCCCAGACTCTGCGCATTTAAGTGCACTATTCTTAGACCCGTCTTCTGTTTGGCGATAACCCTGATCATGTTATACACACAGTCTTTGGAATTATATCTACTAGAGTCGAACATATTTAGATGAATATATGGTAACGCATGCGAAAAAGGAGCGGGTTAACACATTGTGATCAGCTACATTAAAAAATATAAAGGAGTAGTACTTAAGTGATAGAGTTAAAAGTAAATTGCATTTTAAAGATATATAAAGATGGCTAACTATGGCAAAAGTATTGAAAGTTAAAACAGGATTGGTGTTAGAGTTAGGTTGGATTGGGGAAGGCATCCAA
Organism: Melanophora roralis; assembly: GCA_963583895.1. Lineage (NCBI taxonomy): Eukaryota > Metazoa > Arthropoda > Insecta > Diptera > Rhinophoridae > Melanophora > Melanophora roralis. The sequence goes on from OY757188.1 coordinate 46,355,231, forward strand.
AAAGCGGTTATCAGCAACATCCTGGCCTTCAGGGTCAGGAAATAACTCATAAAGGTTTCTGATGTCGTCAATGCGTAAAAGATTATCGTCTACAGTCATTTTGATGAATACAGAGCCACGCATGGTAAAGGCACTGTGTAGAAGTTTTTTCTTTCTTAGGCGAATAGCAGCACGGAATATCTGAAAGTTTGCCTTGGTTAGATTCTCATTGACATAGAATTTATTATTAGAGTTAATGCCAAGGTGAGATAGGCGAAAGGTAAATTCCTTGTTGGATTTTTTAAAGCTAGCCAGAGACTTAAGAAAGAAGTTTTTATCATAAGGTGACCACAGCTTGACTATAATAACAGCATCTTTAGAGTCGGCCTTATGCTTATTATTATGGTTTCGTAAGCGATAAATGGATTTAATGGCGGGAACTGGTGTATTTATTGTGTTACATATGGAACTAAAGATGTCAATCAGATTTTCATTCTCATAAAAAGGTATTTCATTTAGACGTATCTCACTTGCAACAGTGTTATTTTCTTGTGTTTTTACTTGTGATCTTAGAGACGCGATTTCTTCTTGCATAACTTTTACGTCAACTACGACTCTTTCTAATGCGGACACTCTTTCATTGATCACAACAATTTCGTTCATCATACCGTTGAGTCTCTTATCGAGATCATTTAAGAGCTCTTTCCTGTATTCGTGAAGCTTTGTTTCAATGACCTTTTCAATTTTATCTGCAAGTCTTTCAAAACGTTTGTCCATGATGTTCATGATTTTTAGAGGTGAGTCCATATATGTTGAGCGTGAAATACCAAGCCGAAAGTTTTGCGTGCTGTTATGGGAAGGAGTTCCGAGTGTTGAGGCAGCTGTAGTACATAATTCCTGTGAGTTTGCTTCCATGTTGTTTAAAGCAGTATGTAAGTTAGGCTTTAAGGGTTCAGAGTTCTTAGATTTTGTTTTTTTAGTCGACCTTGAATTTATTTTTTTGTTCTTTCTTAAGTTATACATTGAGTTTGATGGATGCTTTTTTGTGTTTAATATTTTTATTTGGATTACTTTTCAATTAGTTTGTAGTAAAAATTTCCAAATCAGTGAAGGAAATCAGATGGTGGTACAAGATGGGTTAATTTAATAATATAAAATGTTAAAAGATGAGCCCCAAAGTATGCATCAAATTATGTAACCAATTCGGACGCGTTAAAGTTTATAGCAAAAGCTTTAATAAATAAAAAACTTTGAAAGCTGAGGGATATTTGTTGCTACACTTTTACTATTAACAACAGTTTTGTTTATTAGTAACAAGAACCGTCAACATTAATGAATATGCTGAATATTTAAGGCGGAATGATTATTGTTTTGTTTTTTGTTTTGCTTTGTTTATTTTCTTTCAGTAAATTTAATATTTTAATTTAGTTTATTAATTTTTCACTGGTTTTACGAAAATTAATTGCAATATTTTTAAACAGAGCGCCCGTTAATTTTTGAGGTTTTTTACTTTCAAAATTTTAAACTTCTTTAAATTAAATAAAATATAATATTTAAGCGAGAGCTTTAAAAACACGACCACATTCAATGCTATTGTGAATTATTTTATTTTATTTATGTATTCTTGTAAACAAAATAGAGACCGCATTTTTGTAGATATTTCGATGAAATCTGGAACAGATAAATTTTTTGGCATAGGAAAAAAGCATGTTGTTTGTGGTGACGATCAGTTAATTTTTCGACAGAGCTCCCATACAAATGTCCTCCCGGATTAAGCGTTTTAGGCTATAACTGGCTCAAATATGGCTTTATCTTTGCATAATTTTGCACGTTTGTCTATTTTTATGCCACCCATTTTGTACCGAAAATAAACATTATCGGTATATTTTTAAGCTTCATAAAAATCGCAACAATAGAAGAACCAGTATGAAGACTTAAATTTTTGTGGGCGCTGCAACCCTTCATTTCCGTCCTTTAGAATTTCTGAATTAGAGGTCTTCTATATGTGTGCCAAGTTTAAAAAAATCGGTGCAATAAAAGTACCAGCATAAAAGGTTTAATTTTTATGGGCGTGGCACCGCCCACTTCTTTACCTTCAAAATTTTAACTTTAAAAGCCGTTTTCGTGCGAACAAATTTCCAAAAATCGGTCTGAAAGAGGAATTTAAATTATGTTGCTATCATAATTGATTTTAAAGTTACAAAAAGTACTAAAACATAATTTTAACCCTTTCTTCCCCTTAGGGTCTAATAATGAAATAAGTATCGAAAAACGTACTCATATTTTTTAGGCTTGTTACACTTAATTTGAGTAATGTTCCTATCTTTATTGGTTTAAAAGTTACAAAAAATGCATAGAAAAATCAAACTATATTTTTAACCCTTTTTTCCCCCTTTGGGCCCAAAATTAAAAAAAAGTACGAAAAATGTAATCATATATTTGTAAGACCTATCGAACGCAATTTGAAAAATTTTTCTATCTTTATTGGTTTAAAAGTAACAAAAAGTACCAAAAAGTACCATAATATAATTTTAACCGCTTATTTCGGCCTTTCGGACCAAAATTTAAAAAAAAACTCCAGATACCTGTCTGTTTATTTTTTAAGGAAAACGCTTAACTTTTTAAATTTTGTTTCCATTTTATATACATCAAGAGATAGTAGGTTACAGATTTTTCCCTTTTTGTCCCCTTTTTATCCCTTTACGGGCCCAATGTTAAAAAACTCATGTGCATTTAAACAAACATGTAAAGTTTAACACGTGTTGTAAATTTCACGTATTTAGCTCTACTGGTTTGATCAGTATGGCTCTGTATAATTTTGTTACTTGACCTTCCCACACAAATGGGCGTAGTATGGGCGTGGCAGCAATAATTTCCAAAAAAAAGTAGCCTATTGTTCCTTTCAGACTTGAAGTAACACTCTGTTGTAACGAACCTTTTTTCTCAGCTGGGGTACAACTCACCGTTGTCCAGCGTTCTGTCACAAAAATTTATTTTCTCGTGACCGCTTAGAAGAAAAAAGCAGGAGATTTGGCAAGTTCACAATGTTTTTATTTACTTATTCAATTTACTTAGGCTACTATTATACGGCACGATACATTAACGAAGGCGGCTGAACGTTGGCGTAATTATGGCTTTGGGCAGGTATAACGAACGTAGGCAGATCATCTTTACACGATTACTGGCCTCAACCCTATTCAACCTACTTACGCTGCGATCCTGTGCGTTGATGAGTCTGCGGGATTACCACGGAGACGTCAACCACATTCCACGCGCGATCACACTAGGGTATTTGTTAGGTAGGCGAGTCTGCGGGATAACCACTGAAACGTCTACTTCACAAAAAGGCTAGCGTCTCTTCTACCTAACCAATGATACGGCACTGTGCGTGGACGAATCTGCGGGATAACCACTGAGACGTCAACCACATTACACGCAAAGCCACACTAGTGTATTTGTTAGGTAGGCGAGTCTGCGGGATAACCACTGAAACGTCTACTTCAAAACGACGCCAGCGTCTCTACTACCTAACCAATGATACGGCACTGTGCGTGGACGAATCTGCGGGATAACCACTGAGACGTCAACCACATTACACGCAAAGCCACACTAGTGTATTTGTTAGGTAGGCGAGTCTGCGGGATAACCACTGAAACGTCTACTTCACAACGACGCTAGCGTCTCTCCTACCTAACCAATGATACGACACTGTGCGTGGACGAATCTGCGGGATAACCACTGAGACGTCAACCACATTACACGCAAAGCTTTGAGGTTTCTGAGGTTTTTTTTTACATTAATTTTATTAGTTTTGGGAGTCCCCGAATTATGCAATAAAAGGATCTATGAGCGATATACATAGTTTTATTTGCAAAACGTTGATTTTTGTGGTCAGATTAATAAAACAATTATGTATTACCCAAAAAACTTAGGCTTTAAAATTTTTAAATTGGACTTTTCGGGATAAAGCGTTGTTAAGTTTTGACTAGATTTGGATGCTTTTGAACTAGTAACAATAAATTGATAAAAAAAATTAAATTTGTTAGAAAATAATTAAAACATATCCAATCAGAAACGTGAACAAAATCGAAAACATGAACACCCTTGGTAAAAATTAGTTCACGTTTCCGCGAGTTCACTGTATATTGAAGCTTTTATACTAAAATGATTTAGCCTTTTTTAGCATTTTTAGGCATTTTTCCGCAGAATTTAAGCCATTTTTGGTAACAAAGTTTTGGCAACGCTGTGAAGATATTGATTATTATATAAAATCAAAACCTGCAAGTGTCGCTGATATTTCGATAAAGAAATTTTTATTTTTAAGCTTGCTGTTCCGTTCGATCTATATACCATTGTTAATCCCAGTTTTTGGCATAAGAACACCCTAGTTGGAGAATATTTATTAAAGGAAAGTACAAGAAATAGAAATGAAAACATTGTTCAGTTACAGGTACGTTATCACTCAGAACGTCAGAGGCTTAAATACAAAATTATCTACTCTTCTGGTTAACAGCTATGACTTTAATTACCATGTTGTTATTTTTACTGAAACTTGGCTAAATAATTATGTTTTTAACACGGAGATTTTATGTAACAAACATATAATATTAAGATACAATCGAAATGTACGTAGGGTAGGTGGAGTGTTTATCGCTGTATCCTGTGCGCTTTGTGTTGATGTTATTATGACTGAATTTCCTAATATTGAATTTGTTGCTGTTGTTATTAAGCTGAAAGGCAAAAAAATTTATTTAACGTGTTTATATATTCCACAAGGTTCTCATAATTCTGTATATTTTGCACATGCGCAAGCAATCAAATCTATTTCTCTACGTTTAGACGTTTACATTCAAATATTTCTATATTTGTTTTTGGAGACTTCAACTTATTGTCTATTTCATGGAAGCACATACCGTACGTTTTATACTTAATTTCTGTAAAAATTAATAACCGCCATGATGAATTTATTAATAATATTTATGAGCTTAGCCTTTATCAAATTAATGTCTCAACAATAATTTTGGTAAATTGCTTGACTTGGTGTTTTGTTTTAAACGTACAAACTATCACGAACTTATTAACGACATTAACTGGCGTGGCTTGCTCATATTTGGGATAGCTCTGATATAGATATTATGGTCAATACTCTCTATCAAACTATACTAGCTAAGCCCCGATGTGCTTCGCTACCCCAATCATAGTAAAATTATTAAAATATGTAAACAAAAGAATTTATATATTTTTTAATTAATTGGTTGCCCCACATTAGTTGCAATAAATAATAAGTCAGCCCTACTGTTTACTTAGCACATTAAAATTAGAAATTTACCAGGCTTACAGTTTTGGAGATATTTAGAAAGCTTTAATAAGCAAAAATTATTTATAAACTTCTATATATAATCTTAGCCCCTTAATAACACATTAACATTTTTTGGTAACCTGACGAATGCAATTTAAATTATGTTTCTACCTTCATTGGTTTTAAAGTTACGAAAAGTACTAAAACATAATTTTAACCTTTTTTCCCTCTAAGAGTCCAATTATTCAAAAAAGACACAAAAACGTACTCATATTTTTTAGGCCTGTCGCATCCAATTTGAATTATGTTTCTATCTTTATTGGTTGAAAAATAACAAAAAACGCATAAAAAAAATCAAAATATATTTTTAACCCAAAATTAAAAAAGTACGAAAAACGTAATAATATTTTTTAAGACCTATCGAACGCAATTTGAATAATGCTTATATCTTTATTGGTTTAAAAGTAACAAAAAATACCAAAAAGTACCAAGAGATAATTTTAACCCCTTTTCCCCCATTTCGGACCAAAATGAAAAAAAAAACTCCAGATACCTGTCTGTTTATTTCTTAAGGAAAACGCAAAACTTTTTAAATTTTGTTTCTATCTTATATACATTAGAAGATAGTAGGCTACAGGTTTTTCGTTTTTCGTCCCCTTTTTATCCGTTTACGGGCCTAATTTCTAAAAATTCGTATGTATTTAAGCAAACATGTATTTAGCTCTACGCGTTTGATCAGTATGGCTTTGGGTAATGTGGTTAGGTAATTCATAACCAGACCTTCCCCACACAAATGGGCGTAGTGTGGGCGTGGCAGCAAAGATTTCCAAAAAAAAGTTGCCAATTGTTTCTTCCAGACTTGAAGTAACTCGCTGTAAAAACTACAAAAAAATCGATCCACTGGTGTGGCCAGCTATAAATTACAAACATACATGCATACAAACATACATACATACATACATACATACATACATACATACATACATACACACATACATACATACATACATACATACATACATACATACATACATACATACATACACACATACATACATACATACATACATACTTACATACATACATACATACATACATAAATACATACATACATACATACATACATACATACATACATACATACATACATACATACATACATACATACATACATACATACATACATACATACATACATACGTACATACATACATACATACATACATACATACATACATACATACATACATACATACATACATACATACATACATACATACATACATAAATACATACATACATACATACATACATACATACATACATACATACATACATACATACATACATACATACATACATACATACATACATACATACATACATACATACATACATACATACATACATACATACATACATACATACATACATACTTACATACATACATACATACATACATAAATACATACATACATACATACATACATACATACATACATACATACATACATACATGCATACATGCATACATACGTACATACATACATACATACATACATACATACATACATACATACATACATACATACATACATACATACATACATACATACATACATACATACATACATACATACATACATACATACATACATACATACATACATACATACATACATACATACATACATACATACATACATACTTACATACATACATAAATACATACATACATACATACATACATACATACATACATACATACATACATACATACATACATACATACATACATGCATACATACGTACATACATACATACATACATACATACATATGTACATACATACATACATACATACATACATACATACATACATACATACATACATACATACATACATACATACATACATACATACATACATACATACATACATACATACATACATACATACGTACATACATACATACATACATGCATACATACATACATACATACATACACCCCTTCTTTATATAATAGATAGATACAGAGATCACATTTCAAATATTTGTCAAAAGAAGTTCAAACTTCTCTTATATTGTTATATCCGAATTTTATTATGCTTTTGTGCAAATTTTTGTACCTCACCAAAGAAAAAGGTCTGAGACCCGCCTCCAATTATACCGATCGACACAGAATCACTTCCTGGGTCGATTAAACCTGTCAGTCCATCCGTCCGGCTGGGAGTTAGGCTGAATTCCATAACGCAGTTTGCTTTGCATTACAAATTTTCAACTTCTTCCCTTATACACTCCTTACAATTTTGACAACGTTTTTTGCTTCCAGGACATTAATATAGCTGCAAACACTCATTTGGAAGTAAAAGATATTATCAAAAACCTCATCTTTGCTTACAGGAAAAACCTTGAAATTTTGTGATGAAGGCAAACTGCGTTTTGGAATTAAGCCTTAATATTTAACAATATATTTTATTTATTTTATTTTATTTATTTATTTAAAGGTGGGATCCTAGCACCACAAGATAAAATATCTTATAAATGAAAGGTACTAGTTAATAAATCAAATTAATTTATACCAACAATAATGATAATATAAATAAATGTACTTATAAATGAATAGTTAAACAACCTAATTAATACTAAGATTAAGGTAAAATTTGAATCAAACATTAAAGGTGCAAAGAAAAAGTAATATGATGACAAAAAATACATTAAAGTAACAATGAGAAAAAGGAAAAAAATAAAAACATAATTTATGGCAGTATGTAGCAATTAAAAAAAAATACGATTTTACATAAACTGTTTAAACAACTCCCTTTTGAACGTGTTGGCGTTGCCTAAGCTCTGAATATAATTTGGTAACTTATTCCAAAGACTTACTGTGAAGATCAGAAACTGTCGTTGGGATAATAAGCTTTTATATTTTTGTTGAATTATCTTCCTTCCACGGTTAGATCTTGCGAACACAATTCTATTATATAAATATGTAGGCCGTTGAGATGTAATAATTCTATGCAGAAATATAAGGCACTTGCATTTAAGAAGGTCAGCGAAGTCAATTTGATAAATCTGATAAGAGAACACCGAAATATGGTCACGACTACCTTTCTGAAAAACATAACGTGCAATGTTATTATATACAACTGTAAGTTTACGTTGATCATTGCTATCACAATTTGTATAAATTTCACAACCATATAAAAGTGACGGGACAAGATACGTTTTTGCCTAATTTCTAAAAATTCGTATGTATTTAAGCAAATATGTATTTAGCTCTACGCGTTTGATCAGTATGGCTTTGGGTAATGTGGTTAGGTAATTCATAACCAGACCTTCCCCACACAAATGGGCGTAGTGTGGGCGTGGCAGCAAAGATTTCCAAAAAAAAGTTGCCAATTGTTTCTTCCAGACTTGAAGTAACTCGCTGTAAAAACTACAAAAAAATCGATCCACTGGTGCGGCCAGCTATAAATTACAAACATACATGCATACAAACATACATACATACATACATACATACATACATACATACATACATACATACATACATACATACACACATACATACATACATACATACATACTTACATACATACATACATACATAAATACATACATACATACATACATACATACATACATACATACATACATACATACATACATACATACATACATACATACATACATACATACATACATACATACTTACATACATACATACATACATACATACATACATACATACATACATACATACATACATACATACATAAATACATACATACATACATACATACATACATACATACATACATACATACATACATACATACATACATACATACGTATATACATACATACATACATACATACTTACATACATACATACATACATAAATACATACATACATACATACATACATACATACATACATACATACATACATACATACATACATACATACATACATACATACATACATACATACATACATACATACATACATACATACATACATACATACATACATACATACATACATACATACATACATACATACATACATACGTACATACATACATACATGCATACATACATACATACATACATACATACATACACCCCTTCTTTATATAATAGATAGATACAGAGATCACATTTCAAATATTTGTCAAAAGAAGTTCAAACTTCTCTTATATTGTTATATCCGAATTTTATTATGCTTTTGTGCAAATTTTTGTACCTCACCAAAAAAAAGGTCTGAGACCCGCCTCCAATTATACCGATCGACACAGAATCACTTCCTGGGTCGATTAAAACCTGTCAGTCCATCCGTCCGGCTGGGAGTTAGGCTGAATTCCATAACGCAGTTTGCTTTGCATTACAAATTTTCAACTTCTTCCCTTATACACTCCTTACAATTTTGACAACGTTTTTTGCTTCCAGGACATTAATATAGCTGCAAACACTCATTTGGAAGTAAAAGATATTATCAAAAACCTCATCTTTGCTTTCAGGAAAAACCTTGAAATTTTGTGATGAAGGCAAACTGCGTTTTGGAATTAAGCCTTAATGTATTCTTGTAAACAAAATAGAGACCGCATTTTTGTAGATATTTCGATGAAATCTGGAACAGATAAATTTTTTGGCATAGGAAAAAAGCATGTTGTTTGTGGTGACGATCAGTTAATTTTTCGACAGAGCTCCCATACAAATGTCCTCCCGGATTAAGCGTTTTAGGCTATAACTGGCTAAAATATGGCCTTATCTTTACATAATTTTGCACGTTTGTCTATTTTTATGCCACCCATTTTGTACCGAAAATAAACATTATCGGTATATTTTTAAGCTTCATAAAAATCGCAACAATAGAAGAACCAGTATGAAGACTTAAATTTTTGTGGGCGCTGCAACCCTTCATTTCCGTCCTTTAGAATTTCTGAATTAGAGGTCTTCTATATGTGTGCCAAGTTTAAAAAAATCGGTGCAATAAAAGTACCAGCATAAAAGGTTTAATTTTTATGGGCGTGGCACCGCCCACTTCTTTACCTTCAAAATTTTAATTTTAAAAGCCGTTTTCGTGCGAACAAATTTCCAAAAATCGGTCTGAAAGAGGAATTTAAATTATGTTGCTATCATAATTGATTTTAACCCGGTAGTTCCCAGAACTTTTTTTGTTTTAAATTTTTCTGAAAAAGATAACGCTTACATATTTTAGCCTCCTGAGCACGAAAATTAGTTTAGTTTTTCAATACATTGTTACGCTTTTCCGGAAAACGTGAAAACTAGCGTTACCATATGGTAACCGTGGGTCGCCTAGGGTACATGTTTTTTTATGAACAAAACAATAATTTTTACATGTTTTTTTTTATAATTTACGAAAAATAGCGGTTAAAAAACATTTTTATTAAATTATAAGTAAAATAGAATTCATTAAATAATAAAAGAGTTTTGTATGATATCGGCGAAGTACTTTTCGCAAAGTCCTACATTGCATTTTATACAAAATGTTTGCCCGTTGACTGCATCGTTCGCTGGCACAATGCCTTCGATTGGATGACACTACAAAACGTCCAATCTGATCATTATGAAGAGTGTGGTCAACTAGGCCTGGTTGTGTTGCATGTCTGTGGGAGGACATTGGGTCTAATGATTCGGGTTTTTTTCCATAATGCTTGTAATTGTATACTGCCAATTGTCATCGAAATTCAAATTTAGTCATTGTCAACTGCTCTTTTCACTGAATCTGCCAATCGTTTTGAATACAAGCATCTATTAGCCAAGTAAAAATACTAGACCACCATTTTTGTCCTCTATATGGCAAAGAACGGGGTACATTTATTTTGTATGCACTCGCCTTAGAATTACGCCATGTCATTAATTTCGGATTTTCTCCAAATTTATAAACCAATATTGTTTTTTAACATACTTTTAGTTTCATCTTCTACATCAAAATTTTGCAAATGTTGCTCGCTATTTTTTACAACTTCACAGCAACCTTTCATCTGAGCTGGGCAAACATTATCTGGAATGCCCCAACATTCATCATCTTTGCCAGACATATTGACGTCTATAGTAGGCTTGATATAAATAACAGTTGGCATGTCAGTTCGTTAATTTTAATTTTCTGCCTTATCGAGCCTTTTTTTGCAAATATAAACATCTAAAGGGTTGTTAAATTTTTAAGACACTTAACAAGCTCAGAACCACACACAAAGAAAAAACTTGTACCCTAGGCGACCCATGGTTACCATATGGTAACGCCTTAAGTAAAATGTAAATAAATAGTACAAAAAAAAGTTTTTTAATACAATTTTTTTTTATTTTATAGTTTATTTTGTTAGCTACAAGCTGCTTTAATTTTTTTTTACGATTTATTAAAAATTATAAATAAATGCTTTATCTAACCGATGTGTCATATCAAAAAACGCGAATTTTTATAAATTTTTTTTGTCACTTAAATTTTACACGCCACAACTTTCCTAATTGAACCCAGAGTAATAAAATCTTTTTTATTTGACAAACTACAAATGTTTTGCACAAAATAACGTTTTTTTCTTTTTATTATGTTGTTTTGTTGTGGATCTTTCTGTATAAATGTAACTTCATGTTTTGTGTTACCATATGGTAACCGTGGGTTAATTCGGGTTAAAGTTACAAAAAGTACTAAAACATAATTTTAACCCTTTCTTCCCCTTAGGGTCTAATAATGAAATAAGTATCGAAAAACGTACTCATATTTTTTAGGCTTGTTACACTTAATTTGAGTAATGTTTATTGGTTTAAAAGTTACAAAAAATGCATAGAAAAATCAAACTATATTTTTAACCCTTTTTTCCCCCTTTGGGCCCAAAATTAAAAAAAGTACGAAAAATGTAATCATATATTTGTAAGACCTATCGAACGCAATTTGAAAAATTTTTCTATCTTTATTGGTTTAAAAGTAACAAAAAGTACCAAAAAGTACCATAATATAATTTTAACCGCTTATTTCGGCCTTTCGGACCAAAATTTAAAAAAAAACTCCAGATACCTGTCTGTTTTTTTTTAAGGAAAACGCTCAACTTTTTAAATTTTGTTTCCATTTTATATACATCAAGAGATAGTAGGTTACAGATTTTTCCCTTTTTGTCCCCTTTTTATCCCTTTACGGGCCCAATGTTAAAAAACTCATGTGCATTTAAACAAACATGTAAAGTTTAACACGTGTTGTAAATTTCACGTATTTAGCTCTACTGGTTTGATCAGTATGGCTCTGTATAATTTTGTTACTTGACCTTCCCACCAGAGACTGGCTTACTCAGAATAAAATTTGCTCATGATTTAATCATGATACGAAAACCTATTCAGTTTGGCTATTTTGTTCAAACGTATCACATGACATAAACCAATGCATGATTTAAAATCATTTCATTCAATCTGTTGTTGTTGGATTTTTGATTTTATTCAACGTTCAAAAAAATCAACATAAATTCAATCGTATCAGCATCAGTGAATGAAACTGAACAAAAAATTCTAGCATTTAAGGGATGTTGCTTTTAATAAGAATAACAGACAAAAAAATGGCGCCATGCTCATGGTTTAACGTAAGGTCACGTAGTCGTTTCTCTTTAACATTGCCAGTAGTGTATAACGAAGGCTTGCCATAGTTCTTGTCATATTTCTTGTTTGGTACTGAAGGTTTCAAAAACAGTGCTAAGTGTTAGTAAAAACTAATCTTTTGGCTAAAAATGATTGAATAATTGTGTTAAAATTGTCAAAAATTAAATGTTTATACTTTTTAATATTAAATTGATTCACCATTATGCATAATTAACGTCAAGTTAATAGTATTTTAAACGTTTATGCATATAAAAACACTTATTTTTATGTGTAAAATTTTAATTAGCTGATGTAATGTGATTTAATTGTTTTCCAAATATGTTTTTAAACAATTAAACATTTTGTAATATCAACTTAGAGCAACAATAAAGCTTTGACAAAAGTACAAAAAACACCAGCGGGCAAATTACGGCATTCAACTCGAGTCGAAATTCTACTCAATCGATCGAGTTGTCACTGCTTGTATTAACAAACTTTTTAAAACGTTAATTTTTATTATATATGCATAGCTTCGGTTTATTTTTAAAATAAACAGAAAGCGTTCACGTCGATGACTTTAAAAATTTTAAAAAACCATAAAATACGTAGAAACTTTAAAAGAGAATTAATAATAATTAAATAAAAAAAATCATTATGTAATTCTGGAAATAGTTAAAAAAAAGTTTATAATTTCTCCTTTCTGAACTTACAGTTTTCAATTCAAAATGAGTAAAAAAATTATAACTACTTATTTTAGCTGTTATTTGTATAAAAAAGTATCCTTAAAAATTTACTAAATATATGTATGTGTCGTTCAAAACTTATACAACGGCAACTCTGCTTCTTGCACAGTTTTGTTTACTCTGATTTATTCACTAGCAACCGTTTATTTATTAAATTCAATCATGTGAGTAAAACTCACACAATGAATAAATTCACAATGAATAAATTCATGCTTTGACCAAATGAAGCTGATTTTATTCAAGGCAGATTTTTATTCAACTCATTCAAATCACTTAAAATTTTAGCATCAGATTAAATCAAGAGAAAATGTGATTTTGCTATTCTCTGCTTCCCACACAAATGGGCGTAGTGTGGGCGTGGCAGCAATAGTTTCCAAAAAAAAAGTAGCCTATTGCTCCTTTCAGACTTGAAGTAACACTCTGTTGTAACGAACCTTTTTTCTCAGCTGGGGTACAACTCACCGTTGTCCAGCGTTCTGTCACAAAAATTTATTTTCTCGTGACCGCTTAGAAGAAAAAAGCAGGAGATTTGGCAAGTTCACAATGTTTTTATTTACTTATTCAATTTACTTAGGCTACTATTATACGGCACGATACATTAACGAAGGCGGCTGAACGTTGGCGTAATTATGGCTTTGGGCAGGTATAACGAACGTAGGCAGATCATCTTTACACGATTACTGGCCTCAACCCTATTCAACCTACTTACGCTGCGATCCTGTGCGTTGATGAGTCTGCGGGATTACCACGGAGACGTCAACCACATTCCACGCGCGATCACACTAGGGTATTTGTTAGGTAGGCGAGTCTGCGGGATAACCACTGAAACGTTTACTTCACAAAAAGGCTAGCGTCTCTACTACCTAACCAATGATACGGCACTGTGCGTGGACGAATCTGCGGGATAACCACTGACACGTCAACCACATTACACGCAAAGCCACACTAGTGTATTTGTTAGGTAGGCGAGTCTGCGGGATAACCACTGAGACGTCAACCACATTACACGCAAAGCCACACTAGTGTATTTGTTAGGTAGGCGAGTCTGCGGGATAACCACTGAAACGTCTACTTCACAACGACGCTAGCGTCTCTCCTACCTAACCAATGATACGACACTGTGCGTGGACGAATCTGCGGGATAACCACTGAGACGTCAACCACATTACACGCAAAGCCACACTATTGTATTTGTTAGGTAAGCGAGTCTGCGGGATAACCACTGAAACGTCTACTTCACAACGACGCTAGCGTCTCTACTACCTAACTTCTATTACGGCACTGTGTATGGACGAATCTGCGGGATAACCACTGAGACGTCAACCACACTACACGCAAAAGTACAATAGTTTCTTTATTAGGCAAGAGACTCTTTTGTATAACCCCGGAGGCTCTTACTTCACAAAGCAACTAGTTAACTACTACTACTATTCTACTATATGATCTTACCTGCTTGACCGCCAGCCAACAACTAATCTATTTCTACTGCGAGGCCGCCTTTTTATACTCTTCATATCGGTTGCACATACACACAAACCCACATCAACAAACACAGCATACACGCTAACAAACAGCGTGTTGCTGTATCTGTCACCGCATTGGCCGAGAGGTGCTGTGTTTGTCAAAGTGTAAACCGACACGGCCACGCACTGTCTTATCTACTAATACTATTTACATGATAAAGCCGTGCTTTCTATTTAATATTTAAATCTCATAAATATAATGTTTGTACAATTCAAAACAAATTACTAATGCAATAACTATACTGTAGATCAGTCATATAAAGAATAATTAAATCGATAAAAAAACAGGATAATTATAATATAGATCAGTTATTTAAATGATTTGATCGATTAGTAAATATAATAAAAATGTCTAGGATATACAAGAATATTTTACCAATGTGTTATTGGTATGGTGTGCCATAAAAATGAGGCACGATTTTTATGTCGTCACACGCCTTCCCTACTTCGCCGAGGTTGGCGTAGCTTGTACCTTTAGGATGGGAGCCTGACTGCTTCGCTGTTTGCTTGCCGAAGCGGAACCAACTATAGCCGCTTATGCTATCGATACTACCTCTGGTTTGGAAGTCTATGCAGGTGGCGGTAGTTGTTGTTGCGGAAAACTAGGAATGTGCCGACTGTGATATAGCTGTATGACTTACTGGTGAGGATGGGAGGCTGGAGCTGCCACTGTCGGATCTGGGAGCTCGTCTCTTTGAATGTTGTTGGCCCATGTCACTCTTTGTTGTTCCTTTTATTTCTTATCTGGGAATGAATGAAATGAAAAATATTATGGTGTTTTCCATTCTAAAAAAAAATGTTACAATAAGTATGTGTAACATTTTTATTAGTTTACACACACACTTAAAAAGTTGTCCATTTTTTTTGTTTCAATGGAACAGAAAATTGCTTGATTTCAATAAAAACTGCACTCTGTGTTAAAAACTCGTCTGCATAAAAAAGTATTTACTTATATAACACAGCTGTAAAAAGTGGTACTTTGTTACACTGCAATATAATTGGGGGTAAGATATGTTACACTTTTTCCAGTTATTTGTGCAACATGTTCAGAAAGGAACACCATAACTGTTTTCACTCTTGCATGTATTTTTAGAATGGAACATAAACCCGCTCGAACGGTGGCATTAATGTAACATTTTTGCCAGAAAGGAAAACACCATTAATTACCTAATTGTGAATGGTAGGATTTAATGTCACTAATGTGAGCAATTTTCTTTTTATTGAAAATGTGTTCTAATTCTACAATAACAGGTGATTTAAACGATTTCACAGTGTCGGGGCCTCCAAACTTTGGAGCCAATTTAGCTGCAAACTTGTCGACTACTTTTGCAAAATTGCAAAACGATTTTGCGATGAGGTTGGCCTTTCATCGTCTTTTAAAATTTTTGCAGGTTGAGATGCTTCTGCCGATTTAGGGCTCCTTCCCCTTTTAAGAACTGTTACGTACCTGTCCATCCCTACCTGGATCTTAGGAGCACACGCAGAAATTGGGCCCGTAGCGCCTTTAGCAGCTGTTGGTGCGACCCCAGAACTTGATAAAGAAGACCGCGATGAAGATGGCACCTCGGTATTTTTTTTATAATTTTTAAACAGAGATTGGGCTAAATTTGTCCCTTGTTCAGTACATTTATTCAAATTAGGCACACTTGCACTTAAATTATTTGTATTTTTTTTTCGGTTTTGCACTTAAATAGTTTCTATTATATTCAGGGTCTCTAATGTTTTCATTGCTAACGCTTGCTGAGCTTAACACAATGTAAGCATTTCGGCTATTAGGCCCACTGTCACAACGATTACTGTTACTCATTAACCGTTTGGTTTTTTTGTTTTGTTTAGTTTGTTTTTATTTTCGATTCTCACTTATGTCTTGTAGGTATGTATATTAACAAATATTTTTTTTTTGTAACTTATTACAAATATCACCTATTACAAATATACACTCGCGTAGACACGTCCGTACACTACGAGATTAAGAGAGCACACTCGAGTTTATGGCTAGCATTATTTCGGGGAGGTACTCGTCCCACGTATTGTGCCGTTGATCTGACAGTTGGGCGATGATGGTTTTCACAGTACGATTGGTGCGCTCGGTGGGGTTTTCCTGCGGCATATATGGTGCAGTGAGCTGCTGCTGAATCCCAGTGTCCTGCAAGTACCGTGTGACCAGCCGGGATGTGAACTGAGTGCCATTATCGGAGATCAGGACCTTGGGCACCCCATACCTAGCCAATATGCGTTCTCGTAACGCCTTGATGACTCCCTCTGCGGTGGCTTTGCGCATCGGCACCAATTCTGTACACTTTGAGAATCGGTCGACAAAAACAAGTAGCATTGTGTTACCATGCTTGGACCGCAGCAACAGTCCCACGAAGTTGGCACACACGGTGGCCCATGGCTCCTATGGGACTCTGCTTAGCATTTCTCCAGCTGGCTTCAATTGGCTTACTTTAAATTTCTGGCAGGACTGACACTTTCGCACATAGCCTCTTATGTCTCGAAACATCCCTGGCCAGTAGTATCGACTAGCGACCCGCTGTATCGTTTTGCGGACGCCTAAGTGTCCTGAGGCGGATCGATCATGGTTTTCTTTCATGACACGTTTTCGATCTGCAGTTGCCACACAAATTTTCCACGGCGTATCTTATTCATTGTTGACTTGCCGGGGAAAACGTCGATACAATTGGCTGTCGATAACAGCATAATCGGCGTATTTCTGTGGCTGATCGTACACCTCTTTGATTTTTTTCTGCAGCCACCCTCGCTCTGATATCTCCGGTGAATCACTACTTATTTTTTTATCCCCGACTGTTAGAGGTTTCCTGGTATCTGCAGGGTGCATCTGCCTGGTTGGAGGAATCTGCTGGAAAGGAAAAGTGGATGTGGACGACTCGTCGACTGCCAGTCTACGGGCTTCGACTCTGGAGCAGTCCAATGTCAATCCAGCGATTTGTATGGTGGTGTTAAATTGTCGTAAAAAATCGAGGCCTATGATAATGTCTTCAGTATTTGGCTTTGGTAAAATAAGGAATCGAGACTTTTTCGTAAGATTTCCAAACTGGATCCGCAGTTCCACGGCTTGCGAAACCTTACAGGAAGAGCCGTTGGCTAGGATGACGTCTAGTTGCTCGGATATTAACCGTGGTGGCGGCCGCAATTTGCGGATGAAAGCATGATGAATAAAATTGTGACTGGCCCCGGTGTCGATGATGGCCGTTACGAGTGTATCTGCAATTCGCATTGATGCAGTCAATCGGGTCTCTTCGCTTCGTAGATGTGTCGGGCGTGATGAGGATTTACGTTTTATCTGGGGGGGGGCCCGACCATCCTCAATTCGGTCGGCCCCCGTTGGCATTTTTCGCTCGGCGGTTGTCGTTTTGAGGGCAACGTGCGGCAAGATGCCCCTGGTTTCCGCAACGATGGCAACGAGTTTGGCTGTTGGATGGTATTCTCCAGGGAGCTGCAACCGAGCACGGATGTCATCTTCCAGTTTCTCAAAGTATCTACTAGGGAGAAAGAAAGCGAGAAAATCAGCTTTAAATACTTGCCATGACTCCCAGTGGGCGTTATTGTTGCGGTACCAAACCAGAGCTCGCTCGGATAAGAATTCGGGCATCACTCGGGGCAGGTGGTCAAGTGTGACCTCGTAGATTAGCGCCAGTTCTTCAAGGCGTTCAATAAACGCCAGCGGCTCACTGCCGCCACTGTACGTGAGACCCCACTTTCGCACTTGGTCGAGGAGTTTGACTCGTGCTTCTACCCCTGTGCCAATAGGAGCTGGAACGCCTCCCGATGGGCGGCGTACTCTTTGCTGATGTTCACTTCTCGACGGGGAGGTATTGGTGGTACTACCTCCAGGCACTTCTAGTGTACTTACGGTTTCAAATTTCTGTTGCACTTCCTGAAGCCGGGTGGTCAACTTGCAGTCGTGTTCGCTACCGATAAATTGCGCAAATTTACGGCGTAGTTCCTCAACCGTACCGGTGGTGTCGAGAGCGAACTCGCTCATATAGGCCAGCAACTCATCTCGTTTTAGCTGGTATATCCAGCCTGTTCGTAACATCTTATTGTTCATTTCTAAGTCTTTACGGGTCTCCGTCATACTGCTCAACAATTTCTAATAGATTTATTATTATTATTATTTTTTTTTTATTTTAGGTGATAGATTTCTTCGTTTGTCAACGAGAGAAATAACAATTAAAATAATAAAAAGTTTACAATAAATAGTTTTTTTTTTTTACACCAGTTTATATCATAATCAAGCGACTTTCTGTTTCTTTCTTTTCTCTTTTTTTTATTTTATTTTGATTCACGATTTACCGGCGGCAGCCGCGCGATTATTTTGCCGACTGACCGATTTTATCTATTAGCCAAAATGTTTTTCTCTGGGTGCCTATCAGAAGCTTATTATTTAATTTTTTTCCGAACTGTTCCGGCGGCACGGACACGTTTATAAAAAAATTGTTTTTATCGTTTTCTTTTATTGGTTTTGCTTTTTTTTGTATATAATTTCCACTAGTTCTTATCTTTTTTTTTTACATTCAGTTCTTTTTTATAGTGTTCAATTATTTAATCTTTTTTCTCAAAATTTCGTTTCACAGTTTTTTTTTTTTATTTTAATGAAAATTTCTTTTTCAACAACGTTTTTCTCTTCAATCCGTTATCCCATTTATTCCTCTTTATTTCTGGGAGCATTGGGTTTTTTTTTCCAATTTTTTCTCACAATAATTTTTATTTTCATTAAAATTTCTTTTTTTTTTTACATTTGTTTTTTTTTCAACACTGTTTTTCTTTTCCCGTTGATGTTTTTTTTTTTGTATTTTTTAACACTCACTTATCACTGCTTTCTAAGCGGTCCCTGCTCGGGCGCCATTGTAACGAACCTTTTTTCTCAGCTGGGGTACAACTCACCGTTGTCCAGCGTTCTGTCACAAAAATTTATTTTCTCGTGACCGCTTAGAAGAAAAAAGCAGGAGATTTGGCAAGTTCACAATGTTTTTATTTACTTATTCAATTTACTTAGGCTACTATTATACGGCACGATACATTAACGAAGGCGGCTGAACGTTGGCGTAATTATGGCTTTGGGCAGGTATAACGAACGTAGGCAGATCATCTTTACACGATTACTGGCCTCAACCCTATTCAACCTACTTACGCTGCGATCCTGTGCGTTGATGAGTCTGCGGGATTACCACGGAGACGTCAACCACATTCCACGCGCGATCACACTAGGGTATTTGTTAGGTAGGCGAGTCTACGGGATAACCACTGAAACGTCTACTTCACAAAAAGGCTAGCGTCTCTACTACCTAACCAATGATACGGCACTGTGCGTAGACGAATCTGCGGGATAACCACTGAGACGTCAACCACATTACACGCAAAGCCACACTAGTGTATTTGTTAGGTAGGCGAGTCTGCGGGATAACCACTGAAACGTCTACTTCACAACGACGCTAGCGTCTTTACTACCTAACCAATGATACGGCACTGTGCGTGAACGAATCTGCGGGATAACCACTGAGACGTCAACCACATTACACGCAAAGCCACACTAGTGTATTTGTTAGGTAGGCGAGTCTGCGGGATAACCACTGAAACGTCTACTTCACAACGACGCTAGCGTCTCTCCTACCTAACCAATGATACGGCACTGTGCGTGGACGAATCTGCGGGATAACCACTGAGACGTCAACCACATTACACGCAAAGCCACACTAGTGTATTTGTTAGGTAAGCGAGTCTGCGGGATAACCACTGAAACGTCTACTTCACAACGACGCTAGCGTCTCTACTACCTAACTTCTATTACGGCACTGTGTATGGACGAATCTGCGGGATAACCACTGAGACGTCAACCACACTACACGCAAAAGTACAATAGTTTCTTTATTAGGCAAGAGACTTTAGTATAACCCCGGAGGCTCTTACTTCACAAAGCAACTAGTTAACTACTACTACTATTCTACTATATGATCTTACCTGCTTGACCGCCAGCCAACAACTAATCTATTTCTACTGCGAGGCCGCCTTTTTATACTCTTCATATCGGTTGCACATATACACAAACCCACATCAACAAACACAGCATACACGCTAACAAACAGCGTGTTGCTGTATCTGTCACCGCATTGGCCGAGAGGTGCTGTGTTTGTCAAAGTGTAAACCGACACGGCCACGCACTGTCTTATCTACTAATACTATTTACATGATAAAGCCGTGCTTTCTATTTAATATTTAAATCTCATAAATATAATGTTTGTACAATTCAAAACAAAATACTAATGCAATAACTATACTGTAGATCAGTCATATAAAGAATAATTAAATCGATAAAAAAACAGGATAATTATAATATAGATCAGTTATTTAAATGATTTGATCGATTAGTAAATATAATAAAAATGTCTAGGATATACAAGAATATTTTACCAATGTGTTATTGGTATGGTGTGCCATAAAAATGAGGCACGATTTTTATGTCGTCACACTGTAAAAATTTCACAAAAATCGATCCACTGGTGTGGCCAGCTATAAAATACAAACATACATACATACATACACCCCTTCTTTATATAATAGATTTTCATTGTTAGAACCTGTGGTACCTAAACAGTTTGCTTATTCATCAATTGGTCCTCCCTGGAACTCTAAACAGCTCTCAATATTGAAGAACTTAAAAAATAAATATTATAATTACTTAAATAAGATGAGTTGCAATTTTTCTCTAAATCCTAAAACCTTTTACAAATTTGTAAATTGTAAACGAAAATGTATTGGTTTTCCACCTGTTATGAAATTTTGTGGTCAAGATTCTGATGATGATAATGTTATTTGTAACATGTTTGCTGATTTTTTGCCGATACGTATTCTGATGCCAAGTACAATAAAGCAAAAGGATATTTATATTCGTTGCCTACTAGCCAAGTTATCTCATTTCCTACGTTAAGTAGTTTCGATATTTTGGAAAATTTTAAAAAGTTGAAGATATTACCGATGGTTCTATTGGTATTCCCACTTGTATATTAAATCGATGTGCTGAGTTATTAGTAGTACCACTAACTTAGCTTTTTAACACTTCAATTCAACATAGTTATTTTCCTTCAATTTTGAGAGACTCATTTATCACCCCCTTATACAAATCTTGAAATAGGTCAGATATATTAAAAATTACTGAGGAATTGCAAAACTAAGTGTGATACCAAAAGTTTTCGAGAAACTAATAACGGATTTTCTTTGCCATCATACATCATCCATACCATCAAGTGGTCAACACGGGCTAAAAAAGGGTTGTTCTACATCGACTAATGTCTTGCTCTCTTCCTGTTGTCCGTTTGTTCTTTTTGTTGTCCGTTCCTTTTGTTGATTCAGTGTTGTCAATTAAATTGGTTTTCTTGTCGACCTCAGTACTCTCTGTGAGCCTGATCCCAAATAGGTATTTAAAGGCCCTTCAGCCTTAATACTCTACAGTATCTACAAAAGGCTACAAACGCACCTAAAATATTCTACATATTTGTGTTTAATGTACATCTAATGTGTTTGGCTTAAATTAAAGAAACAAAAATAAATTTTTCCGTTTTAAAAAATCGCCAAAACAAGATTTAAACGCCGCGAATTATTGCAAATTTTAATTAGTCTTGGATGAGCTTTTAAACAGGGCGAATAATAAAACTCTGCACATTATCTAAATTGCACATATACAAAAACGAATGTAATAGTGTTATTTGCCTATCACTGGATTTAAACTTTCTGAACATTACCTAAAACTGCACATATACAACAACAAATGTAATAAATAGTATCAATTGCCCTTTAATGATGTAAATATACCATTTTTTACATACACCACTAGGAGTAAAAATCGCTGGTATAATGATTTTCGTTGAAATAGTCATTGAAAAAAAATATCTTTTAGCACTTTAAATAATTAAGTTTATGTATGCAATTTTTTTCAGATAATGTATGGCAAGTAATTATACAGAAAAAGGGAGTTGCAGAACAACACAATCTTTTTGGAAGCTATCATATATGTCTAACAAACAAATCAATAACGTTTATTAAAATTGAACGTGAAAAAGTTTTGTGCGATAAAAATATTTCCAAAATAGACATTTTGCTCACAACTATACGAAGGTAAGTGCCTTTCGACAGGTAAAAAATCAATTTCTTTTTATTGTGTTTTTATGCATACATTTAAAAAATTTTATAGGTTATATTACCTAAAAGGAAGAATATAATTCTAACTTAAAAAACTGTAAAATTGCAGTAACTAAATGTCTTAGTTTATATTCCAAGATTTAAAGTTGATTCTCATGTTTGAAAAATTAACTAAAAAATTTTTTAAAGTAATTTTTAAACTTTTTTTAACTAACAACAAAAAGAAAGTACGCTATCCTTATAAATTTAGTAAACCTTACAATTTTCCTTAGATAATTTATTTTGACTTCAAAGAAGAAGACATGCGTCTTTTACCTACCGGAAGGCGAGGTAAAACAAAATTTTTTTTTGACGATGGGGAAAAGCTTTTATCTGAAAAAGGGAGAGCCCGCAGGAAATGGCAAAAGCATAGATCGCTCCAGCTTAAAACTAAGCTGAAAGAATGTACAAAGCAATTAAAAAGCTTGCTGGAGGTTCACAGAATGGCATCACTGAAAGAGTACCTTGAAGGTCTAGACGCGACTACTCAGAAAAATTATTCCCAGGCGTCTTAGAAGAACCACCACTGCGTAATCTGAGAGGATTTTGGGCTAGAAATGACAAAGAAAAATGCGACCTGCTTGCTATACATGCACAGACGTAAGGGAATTACCTGTTGTTGTCAGACGTCCTTTAAAAATTTGTTTCCGATTTACAGATGTTGTAGAGGCTATCGCTAACCTAAATGGTAAAAAAGCTCCTGGCGTTGATAAAATAAGCAACGAAATTCTCTTTAAGCTACCTTTTACAGCTAAAATAATAATTCTTTTTATTTTTAACGCGATAATTCGGCTTGAAAATTTTCCGCCTGGCAAAGAATCCTAAGCCTGGCAAAGATCCTTCGAAGGTAGAGTATTATAGGCCTATACGTTTGTTACCCACAATGTCAAAACTGTTCGAAAAATTGCTTAAAAACAAGCTGAATCCGATCTTGAATGACAACAACTGGATTCCAAATCATCAATTTGGCTTTAGAAGTCATCATAGTACCATCGAACAAACTCACAGGTTGGTGCAGGTTATAAGAAAAGCCTTTAAGAAAAAGAACTACTGCTCCGCGCTTTTTGACGATGTCTCACAAGCTTTCGACAAAGTATGGCATGAAGGTCTTTTAAACAAGCTAAAACTCAACCTTCCAGCTAATATTTTCAACCTTTTAGAAAAACACATAACCGGTCGACAATTTATGATCAAAGAGGGAAACCAAATAAGTTCTTCTAAACCAATAGGGGCTGGTGTACCTCAAGGGAGTATACTAGGTTCAGTTCTGTACTTTCTTTACACAGCAGATATGCCAACTAATAGTTTTACACACACGTCGACATTTACTGATGACACTGCTTTCCTTAGTATTCATAAAGACCCTAAAGAGGCTTCGAACCAACTGCAACAACACGTTACCCAAGTAGATAAATAGGCAAAGTTATGGGGAATTAAAATAAATGAACAAAAATGTACCCACGTAACTTTTACTTAACGCAAAGAAACGTGCTCCCCAATCACTATTAACAACTAGATGGTGCCTCAACGAACCGAGACAAAATATCTTGGTATTCATTGAGATCGCCGCTTCACATGAAAGCCTCATATAGATGCGAAGCTGACTCAAATGAAACTTAAAGCTGCTCAAATCCACTGGCTAATTGGTGGAAACTCTGTGCTACGTCTGGATTGTAAACTTCTACTCTACAACTTGATTTTCAAACCAATTTGGTGCTACGGTATACAATTATGGGGCACTGCTTCCTCCTCTAACATAGAAAAAATACAACGTCGTCAAAACAAAATTCTGAGAATGATAACAAGTGCTCTTTGGTATATTATAAATAGCAACATCCACAGGGATCTAGAAGTTCCACTAGTAAAATACGAAATCTTAAAATATTTTGATAAGTATTTAAATAAGCTGGAAACACATCCAAATCCGGTCGCTCGAAGAGTCTTGCAACAAAGTGGGCACATCCGTCTAAAAAGAAGGGCTGCTACTGCGCTTAGATGAAACCTTTGTAATTAATTAATTTTATTTTGAGAACTTAACTTTTAGGCTGATACTGACTGGACTAATATTAAACAAACTTAGTTTTAAGGTTTGAATACTTATTGTTAGTTCGCTTAAGCGAAGATTCAATAATAAAAATATATGACAAAAAAAATTATTCTGTAGCTTTTTTTGTCCATAGTTTTTGTTATTGAATCTTCGCCTTTTGCGAACTAGCAACAAGTTTTCAAATCTTAAAACTAAGTAGTTAATATTACTCAAGCCAGTGCCAGACTTAAATTTTAGTTCTCATAATAGAATTAATAAGCTTCATACAAGTGCGATAATAGTATCTCTCCTTTTCAGAAGGGTGTGCCCACTATATTGCAAGATTTTTTGAGAGAGCTGATTTGGGTGAGCTTCCAGATTATTTAAAAACTTGTCCACATAGTTCAGGATTTCGCACTTAAATAAGGGAACTTGTAGATCCTTGCGGATGTTGCTGCTTTTAATATATCAAGGAGCATCATTCTAAGGATTTTGTTTTGACAGCGTTGAATTTTTTCTATGTTGGATGCGGAAGCAGTGCCCCATAATTGTATACCGTAGCACCAAATTGGTTTCAAAATCGATTTGTAGAGTAAAAGCTTACAATCAAGTCGAAGCACAGAGTTTTACCAATAAGCCACTGGATTTGGGCCGTTTTTTTTTTTTTTTTTTTTTTTTTTTTTTAATAATAACCAGCACTCAGGGGATGGCCCCTACACATGCATTGCATTGTGTTGGTATCAGGAAAATAGGTTATGGGAAGGAGGATTAAGGGAGTAGTGTTTGTGGACATTTGATTTGAATTTCTCGATATTTACTGTGGCAGGAAAGACATTATTAGGAAGTTTATTCCACATACGAACCGTGCGACCGAAGAAGGAATTCTCCCTGTAATGAGTGGTGCGATTCACTGGCCAGTCAACTACATATGGGTGCGCTCTTCTAGAAGAACGTGTATCACGCAAAAAGTTCCGGGTCTCGGGAACAAGTTCCCTGATTTCTGAAGAGCACATTCCATTATAGTATCGATAGAACAGCGAAACACACCCCACATCACGACGGTGTTCGAGTGAATCCAGACGGTTAGATACCACAACGTCGCCGATGAGTATCTTCGCTCGTTCCTGTACGCGGTCAAGTAACCCCAAAATAGACTTTGAGGCACCAGCCCATACATGAGAGTTGTATTCCATTTTCGGTCGGATATAGGTGGTATAAATATTGAGAAGATCAGATGGTGTAAAGTAATTCCTACACCGTTTAAGAAAACCAAGACACTTCGATGCTTCTTTCGACACAAGAAAGATGTGTTCCGTCCAGCGGACATCGCACTGGATTCTCATGCCCAGAACATCAAGAGTCTCTGTCTTTTCAATACTTATACCATCCATTAATACAGACGAGGCAGCATCGTCCAATGTGCGTTTATGCGTCAAAAGACAACATTGGGTTTTACGGGCATTAAAATCGACCCTATTCGCACGGCCCCATTTGGAGATTACCATCAGATCGCGGTTAATCGAAACATCCATACTGTGTCTCCTAGCTCCAATCTCCAAAGAGCTAGGTCTATGGTCAAACGAGTATGAATGGCATATGCTGCTGTCGTCTGCAAAGGAATAAATAGGATTCGAGGTTTGACATAGAAGGTCATTCAGAAAGATAAGAAATAAGGTAGGAGAGAGGACGGAGCCTTTTGCGTTTCGCACAAGCGATCTGGGCCTGTACAGTGTTAAAGTTGCCAGGAATATGGCCACACAAAAACTTATTGTAAGTTGCCTTCTGTATGTGTTTGTGTGTGGGTATTTGCATGTTACAACCAGGTGCGACAAACCAAAAGATGACCCTAGGATGAAGAAGTGCAGCAATTGCGCTGGAAACCACACAGAGGTTGTCCCGTCTTTGATTTGGATAGTCGCTCATCTAAGCCGAAGGTAGTTCCTGCACCTCGACAACCGTTAAATATACCAACAACATTTCCCCGTTATCACAGCCAACTACAAGTCAAATTTCTTACGCCAACGCACTAAAGTCTAACCAGTCCAATGCACATGGGCCAAACCAACCAACAACACAACAAGAAGTGCCAACAAATGAATCAACCGGTCGCAATTTTAGCCGCTTGGAAGCCGTAATTGACAATGCGGTTAAGCAATTTACGCAGATCATGGCACAAATGGCTGGTATGATGGAAAAAATGCTGTCTGCTCTTGTGCAGGCCATGCTTTAAAGGCCATGAGCTGTCTCAGGGTTTGTTTCGGCAACGCAAACAGCATCCGCCAACACAAAAACGAGCTCTAATATTTTTTAATACACCAAAAAATGTATGTAATGTTGATTTCCAACACTCATATGACATCTAGGAGCACTTTCAGAATTAGTGGATACAATTTTTATAATTCAAATGATCCCAGAGATAGATCCTGTGGTGGCTCTGCTATATTAATCAAATCAAGAATTAAGCCCCAAGGGTTGGGTGGGCTATTCGAATGTTATTTGTAAGTAACGAACGTCTGCATTGATGAATTTTTCCATAAACTACTTGTTTCGTCAGGTAATTGTCCACCGAGATTTTCCATAACGAAGGATCAGTACAACAGTTTTTACAAGTCTTTAGGTCCCCGCTTCATAGTTGCTGGAGACTATAACTCCAAGCACACGTACTGCGGCTCTCGCCCAATTAGTCCCAGAGGTGGTGTTTTGTATGTTGCCGTGTCTGAAATGGGACTTTATGTTTTTTCAACTGGACAACTAACCTACTGGCCAACGGACCACAATAAAATTCCAGACGTAATCGATTTTGACGTAGCAAAAGGTATATTCTCGGAGCTTATTGAGGCTCAAGCCTCCTTGGATTTATCTTCTGACCACTCATCCACAATAAAAAGTATTTGCAGTTCTCACCAAATAGCAGCTAGTGATTTTTTCTAATCTAAAATAACAAATTGGTTTTAATATAAAAAATACATTACCACCTACTGCTCGGAGAACCAACCGCTAAAAACTCCCGGAGAAATCAATGATTGTCTGAGCGTCCTTATTGCAAGCATTCAAAAAGCCGTGGAACATACGTCTTCTACCTACCGTCAGGCTAGGTACATCAACATTTTTTCTGGTGATGTGGAAAAACTTTTATCTGAAAAAAGGAGCGCCCGCATGGAATGGCAAAAACAATGATCGCCCCAACTTAAAGCTAAGCTGAAAGAATGTACGGGACTCTAGACAAAATTTTCCCTATGGCGCACATAGGGGTATTTTGCCATTCTAGCAAAACATTACTTTTTATTTTTTACAATAAAGCTTCTTAAAAATTACTGAGTGCTTCTAGATTAATGAAACTTGGCAGTAACATGTATTGAAGTCATAGGCATTTAAGGATTAAAAATAATGAAAATCGAACCAAGGGGGGAAAAGTTCCCCTTAGAAGAACTACTACCACCTCTGAAAAATTAAAATTATTTTTAAGTTTTCAATACTATTGTTATGCAAATGCAACTTTAAACGTAAGCGAAAGCTAAAAAAATCTACACTTGGACAGTGTCGTCCTCTCCCCTTTCGTGGGCGGCAGCATAAAGTATAATGTGCAAAAATAATGTATATAACAAAAATAATGGATAACACAGTGCAACACGAAAAAAAATAACCATATTCGGACATCACTACGTGAAAGAAGACCAAAAAAGAAAAGACCCGTGTCTCCCAGTTTTGCCCAAAGTCGTGCACTTTTTTTGTTATGGGCCCCCAAAGATTTGGGGCCTTGGTGCCATTTTTGCAAAAAGTGATAATTTTCCAGGCTCATATCTTGCAAACCGTTCGGAATTTTAATTTACTCTTTGACGCAAATTTGTAGCCCTTTTTATAAAGAACAAAAATAATGAACATAAAAAATTAAAAAACAAATAATTTTAAATCAAAATCGCAAAAAACTTTGAAAAATTCAAATTTTTTTTACCTTTTTTCCCCTGTTCAGGTCCATAGGTAGCAAACCGTTCAAAATTCAAGGAAACAGTCAACTACAAAAATTTTCCTAACATCCCAATAAACAACTTTTTAGAACATATAAACTTCCTAGGAATGATTCTTAACAGCGTTAAGGTAGCGCTTAGGTAGCCGCAAAAGTTAAAAATTTTACGAAAATTTTTGAATTTCATTTGTTTTTTATTTTCTTCAACATTGAGATACTGTGCTGTCTATTACAAAAAAATAGTAAAAAAATATTCGTATTATTTTTATAAAGTTGATGGCCCTGGACTTGCATATCGCGCTCTCTTAAGTTGAGGATCTAAATCGTCGTCCGAATCTGACTCTGATTAAGAACTTACGGTGCCCACAGGCACGTTGCTTCCAGAATGTTTCCATCATTAGCTTTTTCTTTTTAACATATCTTATTAACATCATAAAAGCTTATCTTGTGACTCCACCAACATACCTAAAATGAATTAGAAAAGAAATCAAAAATAATGCAAACCATGCAATAATAAAATTGATATTACCTGTGCAAGCAATGCGTCGAATTTTTTGCCTTTGTACCGTTTTTCCATTTGATTTTTTATTAGTTATTAGTTTTGGTCCATCTCTTCCCTGTTGGGGCTAATAGTCGGTATCAAATCGATCTCGATTAGTAACACCACTTGCTGTAGTCATTTCTGTAAATTCTGTCCTACGATCTGGAGTTTGTGGCCTTGGGAATACAAAATTTTCAGGTGCAAGCACTGGTAGTGTGGCTGTTACAGTTGCTTTATAAATTTTGTTCTTCTCATCACGTCTATTTGGGTAATTAACGCATGCATAAGAACTGGTTCCCCCATGATCACCTGGGCGATTTATCCAGTTTACCGGCTTACAATATTTCATACTATGTTTGCCTCCATTCAACCATGCTGAGATTATTATAACATTGGCGACACACTGCGTTAGGTGTGTAATTTTCACTGATCAAATCTATTTCGTCGAAAAATGACTCATATGCTCTTTTAAATTCACTAGTTAAAAGATTCTTTTCCTTTTGAAATCTTGTAGAATTATTTTTTCGGATTTGATGACCGCAAATGTAGCAAAAGAAATAAATATTTTTACACTGCATATTGAAATTGTCAGTTGCCAATGTTGTGTGCGAATTATGCTGTAGAACTTTCTCTATAACTTTCACCGCTGAGATCTCGTTGACGTCGCGCTGTGTAATGCCTCGATGTGAGAGTCGCGTCGTTTTTATATTGTGACCTGCGTTCCTTGATGCGTGTGCGATCGGTGCGTGATCGCTTGAGCTGTTTACTGAAATCTTAGGTAAATTTTTGTAGTTGATTTCTTGATAAGTTTGGGTGCAATAATTTCTTCTTTTTAAATTTATCCAATTGCTATTTTATTTTGAATTGTCCTCACTTATTAAAAAAATTAGTAGTAGTTACATATGTAGGTAATTTATTGTTGGTATAAACAATAATTATTAAAAATAAAAAAATAAAAAACAAATTAAAAAAGCAATAAAAAAGTATGTACATAATTTAATTAAAGGCCGTAAACGAGAATTATTGTGATTTGTGTATGATATATTTTATTGTTTAGGGTTTCCAGCAATTTTAATGTTTGCCTACCTGTTTAAGTTCCAAGACTTTTCGCGGCTATCTCACATGCATATACACATATTTATATGCACTAGAGTTCCCTATTACACGAAAGACAGATACAATATATGTAATTAAGGCAATTTGATTAAACGTAAGGAAGAGATAGCTTCATAACTACATGTATGTACATACATTTTGGGGAAATTTTTAACTTTTGCGGCTACCTAAGCGCTACCTAAACGGTGTTAAGAATCATTCCTAGGAAGTTTATATGTTCTAAAAAGTTGTTAACTGGGATGTTAGGTAAATTTTTGTAGTTGACTGTTTCCTTGAATTTTGAACGGTTTGCTACCTATGGACCTGAACAGGCGGAAAAAGGAAAAAAAATTTTAATTTTTTAAAGTTTTTTTGCGATTTTGATTAAAAATTATTGTTTTTTCCAGTTTTTATGTTCATAATTTTTGTTCTTTATAAAAAGGGCTACAACTTTGCCTCAAAAAGTAAATTAAAATACCGAACGGTTTGCAAGATATGAGCCTGAGAAAATTATCACTTTTTGTAAAAATGGTACCAAGGCCCCAAATCTTTGGGGGCCCATGACAAAAAAAGTGCATGACTTTGGGCAAAACTAGGAGACACGGGTCTTTTCTTTTTTGGTCTTCTTTCACGTAGTGATGTCCGTATATGGTTATTTTTCCATGACTTAAAAAATTACACACAGTGTAACTTACGCCCAAATACTATAAAAGTAAAATTTTTAAGCTTTTATGAATTGGGGCTGAAATTCCCCAAAGCCCCACCCCCCGAAACGGCCCTGTACAAAAATTTTTTTTTATATAGGTATATTGCTAATTTTTTACAAAAAAATTATTTTTAAGCTTGTTTGTCGCTTTTTTGTAGTTAAATGTATTTAATTTATATGAAAGTAAGTAATTTATATACAACAATAACATTTTTACAAAAGTAACAAGTAATTTAAGGTATGAAAACAAAAACTAATTTAATTGAAAAAATATCCTTTGCGCTAAGAACAGGAGTGCTACTGTTCTTCTTCGTCTGTTTCTTTAAAGACCTTCTCTGAATCTGAATCCTCTTGAAATCAGAAACTCCATTTTTCTTAATGGGCAATGACTCCTTTTTTGGAGTTGGTCTTATGCTAGTCATCAGTGGGCCAGAACTGAGCAAAAGCCTATTAATAGTATCTACGTTACACTGAACTTTTAAAAATTTTCTTGCAAAATTCTGCCTGTAAATCCAAAAATGTTTTCTGATAACAGCCCAATAGGCAATTGATCCATGTATTAAAATCTTGTGCATTGTATATTAAAAATTTTCTGAAACTGTATAAACACTGTTTCACCGCTGACATGTCGCCATCTCATTGACATTTTAAAAGTTCATAAAATTTTCTATCTAAAAATCGCAATTTCTCTTCAACAAATTTATCTTTACATTCCCTTATTATTTGTAATAGCTCTAATCCCGTATAAACTTTTTCCATTTTACTCTCGTAGTTTCAAAAGGGTTCTGAAAACAATTTCGTGCTATAACCACAATCATTATAGATACACCAAAAAATGAGTACTTGAAGCACAGATTTGGTTTTCTTTAAAGAATAATTTTGGTTTAATAATTTTCAAAGAATATATAAAAGAAAAGGTGTTGCCATGATATGAGAAAATGAATGGCAGGCCGTAAATTTCGTTCTAACCCAAGAATTGAAAATTATAAATAAGAGTATGTGTAAAATACAAATTAGTATTTCCGTATTCAAATTTCAATAAAACTTGGGTTAAATAGAAAATATTTACTACCAATGCTCAGTACCGAACAAAGAGTGCTGATGAGGAGTTGTAGCGGGCTCTGAAAATGCACTCCACTCGGCTAGTATCGGAAAACTAAACTTTTTCAAAAACAATTCTTCAATTAAATCTTATCACAATAAAATTGAACCAATTAGCCTAATAAACGATAAGGAAATTTTG
Source organism: Melanophora roralis (assembly GCA_963583895.1). Classification (NCBI taxonomy): domain Eukaryota; kingdom Metazoa; phylum Arthropoda; class Insecta; order Diptera; family Rhinophoridae; genus Melanophora; species Melanophora roralis. Next base: position 46,388,139 of record OY757188.1, read on the forward strand.
GAAAATAAAAATTGTTCAAAAATACGCTAAAAATAAATTTGTATTAAATGACACTAGGCATGGTGTAAGAAAATACGTCCGCAATATTGAAACATGTTAACAACTCGCTGACGACTAATGATCAGCAAATTTAAATTTAAAAACATAACTAAAATCGAGACAAAACTAAAAGCATGCAAAAGCATGCTGCCTTCATACTCATCTAAATAGAGATGAATAAGGCAAAAATAAAGTGGTGAGATGAAGAATATATAAAAGAAAAGGTGTTGCCATGATATGAGAAAATGAATGGCAGGCCGTAAATTTCGTTCTAACCCAAGAATTGACAATTGTAAATAAGAGTATGTGTAAAATACAAATTAGTATTTCCGTATTCATATTTCAATAAAACTTGGGTTAAATAGAAGATAAGTACTACCAATGCTCAGTACCGAACAAATAGTGCTGATGAGGAGTTGCAGCGGGCTCTGAAAATGCATTCCACTCGGCTAGTATCGGGAAACTAAACTTTTTCAAAAACAATTCTTCAATTAAATATTATCACAATAAAATTGAACCAATTAGCCTAATAAACGATAAGGAAGGTTTTAAGGCAGGTTTATTTATTTGGTTGCATAAAATAGCGGCATTAAGAAAGCTGTCGCACAGGTATACATCACCCGTTTAGGGGTGAGTAAAAACTACTACCTCGCACATTCCTTTTTATACATGTAATGTCAGTGTAAACCCAATTTAACCCGAATTATAGATTTTACCTTTTGGTGAGTTAAAAAAAATTTTTTTTATTCGCGCGAGGCGTCTTTCTTTATTAATGATATTTTCTTAACTAACTTAATGCTACCATTTTCCTTCCTAAATACTCAAAATTATCCTAGTGATTCTTTGTTTAAAAGAAACCCAAGCCATGTTATCAGTAGGCGTTCGTCTCTGATATCATGTTTGTTGATAATATTTTATAATCTTTTATTCTTTGTTTAATAGCTTACATTTTATATTTTGACCTTTTTTATCTTATCCTATGGAAAATATATTTTGGTCTTTTTATTTTATGGGAAATTACTTAGTTTAGGAAAGTGTGTTTAGTGATTATATTTATATTTATCAATATAATATATTCTTATCGTCTATGGAAAATTACACCAGGGAAAATTACTTGGTTTAGGAAAATGTGTTTAGTGATTATATTTATCAATATAAAATATTCTTATTGTCTATGGAAAATTACACCATGGAAAATTACTTCGTTTAGGAAAATGTGTTTAGTGATTATATTTACATTTATTACTATAATATATAAAGTATAATTCACATAACGTTGTTCGCTCGGTCGCTAACTCCCGTTAAAAATCAATTTTAATTTACCTGTAACAATCAAAATAAAAAACAATAAAAAACAATTAAATATCAAAACTTTTTTGACCCACAAAAAAGTTTCTTACTTATATGTAAACACACAAGTTAAGAAAACACAAAAAAAGTGAAATTTTCAAAAATTCGCCAAAAAAAATGGCGCAAAAACGCGCAACGTTTTCTTTTTTCGTCTAAAAGTAGAGATTTCAGGTTTTATTGTGATAGAAAAGATTTTTAGGATAATGACTGCCGTCACTTTTAAAAACCTTTTGGTTTTAATTTTTTAATCAAAAGTGAACGAAAAAACCTTTTTTTAAATTCGAAGGAATTTTTTTTAAATAAAACTTAAAATAAAAACTAAAAAAAAATATAATAAGGTAGTATGTGTGTGAAGATAAATATGCCGAGTTAAATGTGTTTTTGACGTAACGACTAAAAGAAAATACGTGATGACGTAGGAAGAAAAACATATTTAACTTAAATATTTAACTTAAATATGTTTTTGACGTAACAAGAAAAACATATTTAACTAAAAAACGTATTTAACTAGCAGAGACCAAAACCAACATATTTAGCAGAACCAATTTGTCAGTTAAGTTTTGGCTACACATATGAGATTTCTGTGAGGGATGATGTCCATTGTGGAAAAACAAGGTAGAGGCCCGGAATGCCACTATATGGAAATAGTAGCTAAGGGTCAATACTACTAATCTGCATTAATAGAATATTCAAATTGTATTTGTGAAAAATGTTATAAATGATTGAAAATGAATTTGGTTGCACATATGGGATTTCTGTGAGGGATGATGTCCATTGTGGAAAAACAAGGTAGAGGCCCGGAATGCCACTATATGGAAATAGTAGCTAAGGGTCAATCCTACTAACCTGCAGTAATAGAATATTCAAATTGTATTTGTGAAAAATGTTATAAATGATTGAAAATGAATTTGGCTACACATATGAGATTTCTGTGAGGGATGATGTCCATTGTGGAAAAACAAGGTAGAGGCCCGGAATGCCACTATATGGAAATAGTAGCTAAGGGTCAATACTACTAATCTGCATTAATAGAATATTCAAATTGTATTTGTGAAAAATGTTATAAATGATTGAAAATGAATTTGGTTGCACATATGAGATTTCTGTGAGGGATGATGTCCATTGTGGAAAAACAAGGTAGAGGCCCGGAATGCCACTATATGGAAATAGTAGCTAAGGGTCAATACTACTAAACTGCATTAATAGAATATTCAAATTGTATTTGTGAAAAATGTTATAAATGATTGAAAATGAATTTGGTTGCACATATGGGATTTCTGTGAGGGATGATGTCCATTGTGGAAAAACAAGGTAGAGGCCCGGAATGCCACTATATGGAAATAGTAGCTAAGGGTCAATCCTACTAACCTGCAGTAATAGAATATTCAAATTGTATTTGTGAAAAATGTTATAAATGATTGAAAATGAATTTGGCTACACATATGAGATTTCTGTGAGGGATGATGTCCATTGTGGAAAAACAAGGTAGAGGCCCGGAATGCCACTATATGGAAATAGTAGCTAAGGGTCAATACTACTAATCTGCATTAATAGAATATTCAAATTGTATTTGTGAAAAATGTTATAAATGATTGAAAATGAATTTGGATGAACATATGACATTTCTGTGAGGGATGATGTCCATTGTGGAAAAACAAGTTAGAGGCCCGGAATGCCACTATATGGAAATAGTAGCTAAGGGTCAATACTACTAATCTGCATTAATAGAATATTCAAATTGTATTTGTGAAAAGTGTTATAAATGATTGAAAATGAATTTGGTTGCACATATGAGATTTCTGTGGGGGATGATGTCCATTGTGGAAAAACAAGGTAGAGGCCCGGAATGCCACTATATGGAAATAGTAGCTAAGGGTCAATACTACTAATCTGCATTAATAGAATATTCAAATTGTATTTGTGAAAAATGTTATAAATGATTGAAAATGAATTTGGTTGCACATATGGGATTTCTATGAGGGATGATGTCCATTGTGGAAAAACAAGGTAGAGGCCCGGAATGCCACTATATGGAAATAGTAGCTAAGGGTCAATCCTACTAACCTGCAGTAATAGAATATTCAAATTGTATTTGTGAAAAATGTTATAAATGATTGAAAATGAATTTGGCTACACATATGAGATTTCTGTGAGGGATGATGTCCATTGTGGAAAAACAAGGTAGAGGCCCGGAATGCCACTATATGGAAATAGTAGCTAAGGGTCAATACTACTAACCTGCATTAATAGAATATTCAAATTGTATTTGTGAAAAATGTTATAAATGATTAAAAATGAATTTGGATGCACATATGACATTTCTGTGAGGGATGATGTCCATTGTGGAAAAACAAGGTAGAGGCCCGGAATGCCACTATATGGAAATAGTAGCTAAGGGTCAATCCTACTAACCTGCATTAATAGAATATTCAAATTGTTGACAGTGCAGAAGGTGTTTTTTATGATAGGGCTGAGTGCATACATATTTTCCTTGGTAGTATGTATTGCAGTCATCTTGTTTGGTTGTAGTATCTTTTTCAATTCTGTAATCAAATTTTGTTCATTCGTGAAGTTTATTGTGTGCCTAACTTTGTTCGAAAATATTGTACGAGTTCGCGTTTCATTTATTCTTTTATTTGGTGCAAGTTCAATTTAATGGCATATGCATTAATAGGTTGTTTTACCTGTTTGATAATCTCCGTATGAGAGCTTTCAGCTGAATGAGCTGTATCAATGGATGATGTATTTATGCGTTGTCTCGACAAGGCGTCGGCTACTACATTTTGGTGTCCTGGCTTGTATACTAGCTTTGCTTCAAAGTCCTCAATAATGGCTTTCCAACGTTTATGTTTTGGATTGGGACTTTTCAGATATGGCATGAGTTAGAGATTGATGCTCAGAGTAGATAGTGAGGTCTGTTGTACCATAAATATAATTTCTGAGTTTTTGAAGTGCCCAAATAATGGCTAATAATTCTTTTTCGTTCGTAGAGTAATTCTCCTCAATGTTCGACTGAGAAAGAATATGGGTTCTTTCATTTGACTGAGCACTGCTCCAATAGCTATGTTAGAGGCGTCTGTGGTCAGCTCAAATGGTTTATCGTAATTGGGTTGAAAGAGTTCAACTTGTTCTTTTAAGCATTTTTTTAGTTTGTTAAATGCCTGTATAGCGGCGTCGTCTAATTCTATTTTTGTTTTGGCACTTTTAGTTTTTCCTATTTGTCCATTGTCTCCTCGTAAATGTACTGATAATGGCTTAGCTATGCTAGCGTATACTTGTACGAATTTTATATAGTATCCTGTCATGCCCAAGAATCCTCTTAAACCCTTCAGTGTTTGGGGGAGGGGATATTTTTCAATGGCTTCCACTTTTTCCGGATTCGTGGCGATTTTGCTATGTCTAATTATACGACCCATGTACTCGACTTCTGTTTGAAAGAACTTGGATTTTTCATGCGATACCTTTAACGTTGCTTTATTTAATGCATTGAATATAGTTTCTATATGCTCTATATGTTCCTCCAGTGATGAGGAGTAGATTAAAACATCATCTATATAGACGTATGCAAATTCGCCTATGTATTCTCTTAGGATGTCGTCGACACACCTTTGGAATATGAATGGTGCATTCTTTAGTCCGAGCGGCATGCGTATGAATTCGTATTTTCTGCCGTTTACACAGAAAGCAGTTTTTTCTCTGTCTTGCTTTTTTATTCTTATCTGATGGAAGCCTGATTCTAAGTCTAAAGTTGTAAAATATTTTGCTTTCCCAAGGTTTTGTATCGTCGTATTTATATCAGGAATTATATACCGATCAGTAATTGTATGCGAGTTAAGCTTTTGAAAGTCTATCACCATTCTTTTCTTAGATCTTCCATCTTCGTCTAGACCCTTTTTTGGTACAGTCCATATTGGAGAGTTATATGGGCTATTACTCCTTTGAATGATACCGTCATTTAACAGTCTTTCTATTTCCCTATTTACGAAGTCATTATCCGCTATGGGATATGGGTATTGATGGGTTCATCAGTCTTTGTCCTTATTGTAGCTTCTATAGTCATTGTGAAGGGTAATGGTCCTATGCCATTGTTTTCCTTCATCAATTCGTCAATCTTCTCCTTATAAAGGTCGTTACCTATAGTATAATTAATATTCGTATTTTCTTTTTTTTTATTTATGGTGAAAGTCATATTTCTACTATCTATCGTTGCGTTCAGCATATTTATTCCCTTCCATCCTAGTATTAGGTCAGAGTTCCCTATACACTCTAACTCAAAAAAATATATATCTACTCCAAAAAATTTAATTTTCTGTTTTGTATTTACTATTGATGTTCCATGCATTGAAATATCCTTCATAGGTAGTATTTTTTCAACTACATTACATTCTAAAGATTTTCTTACATAATTATGGGTTGCTCCAGTGTCTATTAATACATTATATATTTCTTTCTCGTCACTTAGTATTATGTGGGGCAACCCGTTTACTAGTTTAAATTCTTAACGACTAATTTATTTACAGTACCTGTTTCCACAATAATGCTGTTAGTGTCATCTTCGGTGGTGATGTTGTTATTTCTTATGAGTTTATTTTGTTGAAAATTCCCGCTTGATTCTCGTTGCCGTTCCATGGTTGATTGTTGTATTGATGACTTGAATTAAAGTGTGTTGGTCGTCGCTGGATTGTGTTACCGGAACTTATATCCATGGGCTCTGGTCGTGGTTGAAAATTGTTGAGCTGTTGTCGTGGTTGTTGGAAAAATTGTTGCCTTGGTTGTTGAGAAACCTGTTAACGTGGTTGTTGGAAAAAATGTTGTCGTGCTTGTTGTTGGGGAAATTGTTGTCGTGGTCGTTGTGAATCATATGACAACTTTAAATTTTGGTGTTTGCTGTCATGATCAATAGTACGGGAAATGGTGTATGCATGTTCCAAATCTTGGGGAGAATTTGAGTATAGTGTGGACTGTATAAACGTATTATTTACTTTTGCTATGAATACTCTGACAGAATCTTCTTTTGCTTGAACTGTCGTAGCGTCAATAGCTTCTTGGTCATAGCCGGACATTGAAATTTTCGATATTATTAAGCTCAGATTTTTATTTATTTCGTCATGGAATTCCTCTAGCGTCTTCCTTCCTTGGTAGCATTGTTTCATTTCTTCTTGTAGAACGTACAAAGGGCGTGTATCCGCGTATGTATAGTCTAGTCTGGCTCTGATGGCATCAAAATTGAAAATAGTGCCATGGTTAGCTAGAACTTGAGCGGCTGCTCCTTGTATTTTGGTCTTCACAATTTGCAGAGCTTGCGAATAGATACTTGTGTGTTTCAGAGGTTCGATGCTATCCATCATACGAGATGTATCTTCTCTCCATACTCTGCATTTGGTTATTTCTCCATCAAATGTGGGAAGTGACTTGAATACTTCAAGTTTGACCTCATTCACATTGGTTATTCTTGTTGATATTGCTTCTAATGGTGCGGGACGAGGATGATTTATAAGGCGGTTGACTCTGAGCTGCTGGATTTGTGTTTTTAGTGCATTTACCTTGATTGTGTGTTCCTGTACTAATGTTTGAATTGTGGCTTGTAATGTTGCCATTTGTTGTACGAGCACATTGATTTCTACGTTTTTCGCCATGCTAATAGATGTTTCTTCAATTTCTTTCACAGGACGTAATTTGTCGAATTCACTGACTTGTTTTTTTTCGGCATTGATTTATACCCGTTCTTTTTTTGAAAAAAAACTACGTCACTCCTCGCCTTTAATATTTCTTATAATAGAAACTATTTTTCTTTTATGAAAAAAAAATATTCACTTATTTCTTCTATAAATTTATGCTAATAGATGTTTCTTCAATTTCTTTCACAGGACGTAATTTGTCGAATTCACTGACTCTTGTTTTTTTTCGGCATTGATTTATACCCGTTCTTTTTTTGAAAAAAAACTCCGTCACTCCTCGCCTTTAATATTTCTTATAATAGAAACTATTTTTCTTTTATGAAAAAAAAATATTCACTTATTTCTTTTATAAGTTTATGCTAATAGATGTTTCTTCAATTCCTTTCACAGGACGTAATTTGTCGAATTCACTGACTCTTGTTTTTTTTCGGCATTGATTTATACCCGTTCTTTTTTTGAAAAAAAAACTCCGTCACTCCTCGCCTTTAATATTTCTTATAATAGAAACTATTTTTCTTTTATGAAAAAAAAATATTCACTTATTTCTTCTATAAGTTTATTCTTATTCTTCCTACAAAGAATTTTTATTCTCGTCCTTGCTGCGACAAGGATTTCTGTTGGTCCGCTCGTTTAAAGGATAAATTTAAGTATCCTCCTGGCAGGATCGCCAATTAAAGATTTTACCTTTTGGTGAGTTAAAAAAAATTTTTTTTATTCGACGGAACGCGTCTTTCTTTATTAATGATATTTTCTTAACTAACTTAATGCTACCATTTTTCTTCTTAAATACTCAAAATTATCCTAGTGTTTCTTTGTTTAAAAGAAACCCAAGCCATGTTATCAGTAGGCGTTCGTCTCTGATATCATGTTTGGTGATAATCTTTTATTCTTTGTTTTATAGTTTACATTTTATATTTTGACCTTTTTTATCTTATCCTATGGAAAATATATTTTGGTCTTTTTTATCTTATGGGAAATTACTTAGTTTAGGAGAATGTGTTTAGTGATTATATTTATATTTTTCAATATAATATATTCTTATCGTCTATGGAAAATTACTTGGTTTAGGAAAATGTGTTTAGTGATTATATTTATATATATCAATATAATATATTCTTATCGTCTATGGAAAATTACACCATGGAAAATTACTTGTTTAGGAAAATGTGTTTAGTGGTTATATTTACATATTTATATATATTAATATAATATATAAAATATAATTCACATGACGTCGTTCGCTCGGTCGCTAACTCTTCCCTGCATTAAATGAGAGTGTCCCGATCTCTGGTAATTTTTCCTACCTGTTTGTTGTAATAAATTCTAAATTTTTGTTCTGTGCGTTCTCTTTCATATCTTAGTACATATTTAAACATTTTTAGGCTGAAATAAAATATTCCCGATATTATGGTTGCGAAAAGTAATGTATAAAAAGTTGATCGTATAGGGTGCTCTTCGTATGGGATGACTATTTTTTTTTAGTGAATCGATGTTATTAAATGCATTTTCGCGATCTGAGGTGAGTATTTTTATAATCTCGAAATCTTCAATGTGTTTTGTGTGGATTGCTTCCATTAATTTATCGTGTATATTCCTATATGTATTATTGTCTATTTTAACTTTGTCAGTATACGTTACCAATGTTATGGCCGCAGTAGTAATATTGTCAACTTGATGAGTACCATCCAATAGTATGGACCCTTTGTCTATTTCAAGTAACTCCTGGTTATATTCCTGAATGACTATGCATTTACTATTCCTGTTATAAAGTAGTGGATGTATATATATATATATATCTGTTTCGTTGTTTGTTTTGCATATATTCCTTCCTAAAAAATTCTTGCAATTGTTTACCCTGACGTAATCTTTGTTGCATATGACTATTTGATTATCAGTTTGTATTTTTCCATGCTTAAAACTTATAGGTGTTATTTTGAACAGCTTATAATCGTTCTTTAGTATAGGGTATTTATAAATAGCGGCTGCTAAGTCCCCTGTGCCAGCTATATGTACGTCCGAGTATTCTAAAATATTTAGTATAGGTGCTGAGATTAACTCGTGTTCTATTATTTCTTTTATGTCGACTAGATTTAAAGATTCAGTTAAATATACATTATTCTTTGCAGCGTTAATTGTCCTAACGAGTAGTAAGAGTTGATCGTGTACTTGTTCTAGGATGAGGCGGTTTTCTAATGTTCGGCCTTGTAACGCGTCGATTAGTCCTTCAAACCTTGAATTCAGCAAATGTTGTTTTTCGTTGTTATTTACTAACTCATTTATTTTTGTTTCCATCCGGACGAAATCGTCATGGTCTGGAGTTCCTGTAATGAATTTTAATGCTGACCCGAGAAAGTTCAGGGATCTCGTGTGCCGTTTGTGTTCGCTTAGTTGAGCTGCTATTATTTCAATTTTTTAATCCAAATTGTTTCTTGTGCAGTTGGCTTAAATTGTTCTGTTACAATTTGTCGGTATGGGGTAAGCATTTTTGTTAAGTTTGTGACGTGGAACAGATATGAATATTCGTCGTATAGGAATACATTATCTGTCCTGGTTAGGACATATTTCTGGTTGTCGAGCTGTTTTATTTTTATGTCTGCCTTGATTTCTGCAATGACCACTGCGATTAATATCAGGAAGTGTATCATCTTTTTTTTTATTATTTAATTCCCTTACAGTTTTATAAATTTCCTCGGCTATTGTTGATTCATTTTGTATTTTGAATACTCTACTTAGTTCGGATATTGTGTTATGAGCGCGTTCGACTTGTCCGTTTGAAGTTGATCTATAGACTGGAGTTTCTATCTTCCTTATTCCATATTTTTTCACAAATTATTTTTACTGCTGGTGTATTAAGACATTTTTCGTTATCAGTCATTAGTCGGGTACAGTTCGGATAGTTATTCGTAAGAACTTCTTCAATTTTCTCAGACATACGTTCTCTTGAATCAATTTCTCTCAGAGTAATATATTTTGAAAACTTATCTACAGCGACTAAAAATGTTTTATTATCATTGAAATATATGTCCATGTGTATATATCGACCTGGTTCTGTTGGTATGTCAGAATCTCCAAATGGTTCTCTTACTGGGTTTCTTTCCTATTTACCATATAGACAAGGTGTACACTTTTTGTTAAAAGTTTTGCATTGTTGCCTTATTTCAGGCCAGTAGTAGTTTTTTAGTATCTCTTGTATATTATTCTTATAGCTTCTGTGTGCTCTATTATCTATTTTTTCGACTATTTCAATATGTTTTTCTTCTTCTCTAACATCGATTAATTTTGTTGGTGTATATACGAAGTTGACAGTGCAGAAGGTGTTTTTTTGTGATAGGGCTGAGTGCATACATATTTTCCCTGGCAGTATGTATTGCAGTCATCTTGTTTGGTTGTAGTATCTTTTTCAATTCTGTAATCAAATTTTGTTCATTCGTGAAGTTTACCGTGTGCCTAACTTTGTTCGAAAATATTGTACGAGTTCGCGTTTCATTTATTCTTTTATTTGGTGCATTAAAAGGTTGTTTTACCTGTTTGATAATCTCCGTATGAGAGCTTTCAGCTGAATGAGCTGTATCAATGGATGATGTATTTATGCGTTGTCTCCACAAGGCGTCGGCTACTACATTTTGGTGTCCTGGCTTGTATACCAGCTTTGCTCCAAAGTCCTCAATAATGGCTTTCCAACGTTTAAGTTTTGGATTGGGATTTTTCAGATATGGCATTAGTTAGATATTGATGGTCAGTGTAGATAGTGAGGTCTGTTGTACCATAAATATAATTTCTGAGTTTTTGAAGTGCCCAAATAATGGCTAATAACTCTTTTTCGTTCGTAGAGTAATTCTCCTCTGTTTTGCTCAATGTTCAACTGAGAAAGAATATGGGTTCTTTCATTTGACTGAGCACTACTCTAATAGCTATGTTAGAGACGTCTGTGGTCAGCTTAAATAGTTTATCGTAATTGGGTTGAAAGAGTTCAACTTGTTCTTTTAAGCATTTTTTTAGTTTGTTAAATGCCTGTATAGCGGCGTCGTCTAATTCTATTTTTGTTTTGGCACTTTTAGTTTTTCCTATTTGTCCATTGTCTCCTCGTAAATGTACTGTTGATGGCTTAGCTATGCTAGCGTATCCTTGTACGAATTTTCTATAGTATCCTGTCATGCCCAGGAATCCTCTTAAATCCTTCAGTGTTTGGGGGAGGGGATATTTTTCAATGGCTTCCACTTTTTCCGGATTCGTGGCGATTTTGTTATGTCTAATTATATGACCCAAGCACTCGTCTTCTGTTTGAAAGAACTTGGATTTTTCATGCGATACCTTTAACGTTGCTTTATTTAATGCATTGAATATAGTTTCTATATGTTCCATATGTTCCTCCAGTGATGAGGAGTAGATTAAAACATCATCTATATAGACGTATGCAAATTTGCCTATGTATTCTCTTAGGATATCGTCGTATATTCCGCCGTTTACACAGAAAGCAGTTTTTTCTCTGTCTTCCTTTTTTATTCTTATCTGATGGAGGCCTGATTCTAAGTCTAAAGTTGTAAAATATTTTGCTTTCCCAAGGTTTTGTATCGTCATATTTATATCAGGAATGATATACCGATCAGTAATTGTATGCGAGTTAAGCTTTTGAAAGTCTATCACCATTCTTTTCTTAGATCGTCCATCTTCGTCTAGACACTTTTTTGTTACAGTCCATATTGGAAAATTATATGGGCTATTACTCCTTTGAATGATACCGTCATTTAACAGTCTTTCTATTTCCCTATTTACGAAGTCATTATCCGCTATGGGATATGGGTATTGCTTCGTCCAGATGGGTTCATCAGTCTTTGTCCTTATTGTAGTTTCTATAGTCATTGTGAAGGGTAATGGTCCTATGCCATTGTTTTCCTTCATCAATTCGTCAATCTTCTCCTTATAAAGGTCGTTACCTATAGTATAATTAATATTCGTATTTTTTTCTTTTTTTTTTATGGTGAAAGTCATATTTCTACTATCTTTCGTTGCGTTTAGCATATATATTCCCTTCCATCCTAGTATTAGGTCAGAGTTCCCTATACACTCTAACTCAAAAAAATCTATATCTACTCCAAGAAATTTAATTTTCTGTTTTGTATTTACAATTGATGTTCCATGCATTGAAATAACCTTCATAGGTTGTATTTTTTCAACTACATTACATTTTAAAGATTTTCTTACATAATTATGGGTTGCTCTAGTGTCTATTAATACATTATATATTTCTTTGTCGTCACTTAGTATTATGTGGGGCAACCCGTTTACTAGTTTAAATTCTTAACGACTTATTTATTTACAGTACCTGTTTCCACAATAATGCTGTTAGTGTCATCTTCGGTGGTGATGTTGTTATTTCTCATGAGTTTATTTTGTTAAAAATTCCCGCTTGATTCTCGTTGCCGTTTCCATGGTTGATTGTTGTATTGATGACTTGAATTAAAGTGTGTTGGTCGTCGCTGGATTGTGTTATCGGAACTTATATCCATGGGCTCTGGTCGTTGTTGAAAATTGTTGAGCTGTTGTCGTGGTTGTTGGAAAAACTGTTGCCTTGGTTGTTGAGAAACCTGTTGACGTGGTTGTTGGAAAAAATGTTGTGCTTGTTGTTGGGGAAATTGTTGTCGTGGTCGTTGTGAATCATATAACAACTTTAAATTTTGGTGTTTGCTGTCATGATCAATAGTACGGGAAATGGTGTATGCATGTTCCAAATCTTGGGGAGAATTTGAGTATAGTGTGGACTGTATAAACGTATTATTTACTTTTGCTATGAATACTCTGACAGAATCTTCTTTTGCTTGAACTGTCGTAGCGTCAATAGCTTCTTGGTCATAGCCGGACATTGAAATTTTCGATATTATTAAGCTCAGATTTTTATTTATTTCGTCATGGAATTCCTCTAGCGTCTTCCTTCCTTGGTAGCATTGTTTCATTTCTTCTTGTAGAACGTACAAAGGGCGTGTATCCGCGTATGTATAGTCTAGTCTGGCTCTGATGGCATCAAAATTGAAAATAGTGCCATGGTTAGCTAGAACTTGAGCGGCTGCTCCTTGTATTTTGGTCTTCACAATTTGCAGAGCTTGCGAATAGATACTTGTGTGTTTCAGAGGTTCGATGCTATCCATCATACGAGATGTATCTTCTCTCCATACTCTGCATTTGGTTATTTCTCCATCAAATGTGGGAAGTGACTTGAATACTTCAAGTTTGACCTCATTCACATTGGTTATTCTTGTTGATATTGCTTCTAATGGTGCGGGACGAGGATGATTTATAAGGCGGTTGACTCTGAGCTGCTGGATTTGTGTTTTTAGTGCATTTACCTTGATTGTGTGTTCCTGTACTAATGTTTGAATTGTGGCTTGTAATGTTGCCATTTGTTGTACGAGCACATTGATTTCTACGTTTTTCGCCATGCTAATAGATGTTTCTTCAATTTCTTTCACAGGACGTAATTTGTCGAATTCACTGACTTGTTTTTTTTCGGCATTGATTTATACCCGTTCTTTTTTTGAAAAAAAACTACGTCACTCCTCGCCTTTAATATTTCTTATAATAGAAACTATTTTTCTTTTATGAAAAAAAAATATTCACTTATTTCTTCTATAAATTTATGCTAATAGATGTTTCTTCAATTTCTTTCACAGGACGTAATTTGTCGAATTCACTGACTCTTGTTTTTTTTCGGCATTGATTTATACCCGTTCTTTTTTTGAAAAAAAACTCCGTCACTCCTCGCCTTTAATATTTCTTATAATAGAAACTATTTTTCTTTTATGAAAAAAAAATATTCACTTATTTCTTTTATAAGTTTATGCTAATAGATGTTTCTTCAATTCCTTTCACAGGACGTAATTTGTCGAATTCACTGACTCTTGTTTTTTTTCGGCATTGATTTATACCCGTTCTTTTTTTGAAAAAAAAACTCCGTCACTCCTCGCCTTTAATATTTCTTATAATAGAAACTATTTTTCTTTTATGAAAAAAAAATATTCACTTATTTCTTCTATAAGTTTATTCTTATTCTTCCTACAAAGAATTTTTATTCTCGTCCTTGCTGCGACAAGGATTTCTGTTGGTCCGCTCGTTTAAAGGATAAATTTAAGTATCCTCCTGGCAGGATCGCCAATTAAAGATTTTACCTTTTGGTGAGTTAAAAAAAATTTTTTTTATTCGACGGAACGCGTCTTTCTTTATTAATGATATTTTCTTAACTAACTTAATGCTACCATTTTTCTTCTTAAATACTCAAAATTATCCTAGTGTTTCTTTGTTTAAAAGAAACCCAAGCCATGTTATCAGTAGGCGTTCGTCTCTGATATCATGTTTGGTGATAATCTTTTATTCTTTGTTTTATAGTTTACATTTTATATTTTGACCTTTTTTATCTTATCCTATGGAAAATATATTTTGGTCTTTTTTATCTTATGGGAAATTACTTAGTTTAGGAGAATGTGTTTAGTGATTATATTTATATTTTTCAATATAATATATTCTTATCGTCTATGGAAAATTACTTGGTTTAGGAAAATGTGTTTAGTGATTATATTTATATATATCAATATAATATATTCTTATCGTCTATGGAAAATTACACCATGGAAAATTACTTGTTTAGGAAAATGTGTTTAGTGGTTATATTTACATATTTATATATATTAATATAATATATAAAATATAATTCACATGACGTCGTTCGCTCGGTCGCTAACTCTTCCCTGCATTAAATGAGAGTGTCCCGATCTCTGGTAATTTTTCCTACCTGTTTGTTGTAATAAATTCTAAATTTTTGTTCTGTGCGTTCTCTTTCATATCTTAGTACATATTTAAACATTTTTAGGCTGAAATAAAATATTCCCGATATTATGGTTGCGAAAAGTAATGTATAAAAAGTTGATCGTATAGGGTGCTCTTCGTATGGGATGACTATTTTTTTTTAGTGAATCGATGTTATTAAATGCATTTTCGCGATCTGAGGTGAGTATTTTTATAATCTCGAAATCTTCAATGTGTTTTGTGTGGATTGCTTCCATTAATTTATCGTGTATATTCCTATATGTATTATTGTCTATTTTAACTTTGTCAGTATACGTTACCAATGTTATGGCCGCAGTAGTAATATTGTCAACTTGATGAGTACCATCCAATAGTATGGACCCTTTGTCTATTTCAAGTAACTCCTGGTTATATTCCTGAATGACTATGCATTTACTATTCCTGTTATAAAGTAGTGGATGTATATATATATATATATCTGTTTCGTTGTTTGTTTTGCATATATTCCTTCCTAAAAAATTCTTGCAATTGTTTACCCTGACGTAATCTTTGTTGCATATGACTATTTGATTATCAGTTTGTATTTTTCCATGCTTAAAACTTATAGGTGTTATTTTGAACAGCTTATAATCGTTCTTTAGTATAGGGTATTTATAAATAGCGGCTGCTAAGTCCCCTGTGCCAGCTATATGTACGTCCGAGTATTCTAAAATATTTAGTATAGGTGCTGAGATTAACTCGTGTTCTATTATTTCTTTTATGTCGACTAGATTTAAAGATTCAGTTAAATATACATTATTCTTTGCAGCGTTAATTGTCCTAACGAGTAGTAAGAGTTGATCGTGTACTTGTTCTAGGATGAGGCGGTTTTCTAATGTTCGGCCTTGTAACGCGTCGATTAGTCCTTCAAACCTTGAATTCAGCAAATGT
This sequence comes from Melanophora roralis, assembly GCA_963583895.1. NCBI lineage: Eukaryota > Metazoa > Arthropoda > Insecta > Diptera > Rhinophoridae > Melanophora > Melanophora roralis. Next base: position 46,403,930 of record OY757188.1, read on the forward strand.
TGTTTTTCGTTGTTATTTACTAACTCATTTATTTTTGTTTCCATCCGGACGAAATCGTCATGGTCTGGAGTTCCTGTAATGAATTTTAATGCTGACCCGAGAAAGTTCAGGGATCTCGTGTGCCGTTTGTGTTCGCTTAGTTGAGCTGCTATTATTTCAATTTTTTAATCCAAATTGTTTCTTGTGCAGTTGGCTTAAATTGTTCTGTTACAATTTGTCGGTATGGGGTAAGCATTTTTGTTAAGTTTGTGACGTGGAACAGATATGAATATTCGTCGTATAGGAATACATTATCTGTCCTGGTTAGGACATATTTCTGGTTGTCGAGCTGTTTTATTTTTATGTCTGCCTTGATTTCTGCAATGACCACTGCGATTAATATCAGGAAGTGTATCATCTTTTTTTTTATTATTTAATTCCCTTACAGTTTTATAAATTTCCTCGGCTATTGTTGATTCATTTTGTATTTTGAATACTCTACTTAGTTCGGATATTGTGTTATGAGCGCGTTCGACTTGTCCGTTTGAAGTTGATCTATAGACTGGAGTTTCTATCTTCCTTATTCCATATTTTTTCACAAATTATTTTTACTGCTGGTGTATTAAGACATTTTTCGTTATCAGTCATTAGTCGGGTACAGTTCGGATAGTTATTCGTAAGAACTTCTTCAATTTTCTCAGACATACGTTCTCTTGAATCAATTTCTCTCAGAGTAATATATTTTGAAAACTTATCTACAGCGACTAAAAATGTTTTATTATCATTGAAATATATGTCCATGTGTATATATCGACCTGGTTCTGTTGGTATGTCAGAATCTCCAAATGGTTCTCTTACTGGGTTTCTTTCCTATTTACCATATAGACAAGGTGTACACTTTTTGTTAAAAGTTTTGCATTGTTGCCTTATTTCAGGCCAGTAGTAGTTTTTTAGTATCTCTTGTATATTATTCTTATAGCTTCTGTGTGCTCTATTATCTATTTTTTCGACTATTTCAATATGTTTTTCTTCTTCTCTAACATCGATTAATTTTGTTGGTGTATATACGAAGTTGACAGTGCAGAAGGTGTTTTTTTGTGATAGGGCTGAGTGCATACATATTTTCCCTGGCAGTATGTATTGCAGTCATCTTGTTTGGTTGTAGTATCTTTTTCAATTCTGTAATCAAATTTTGTTCATTCGTGAAGTTTACCGTGTGCCTAACTTTGTTCGAAAATATTGTACGAGTTCGCGTTTCATTTATTCTTTTATTTGGTGCATTAAAAGGTTGTTTTACCTGTTTGATAATCTCCGTATGAGAGCTTTCAGCTGAATGAGCTGTATCAATGGATGATGTATTTATGCGTTGTCTCCACAAGGCGTCGGCTACTACATTTTGGTGTCCTGGCTTGTATACCAGCTTTGCTCCAAAGTCCTCAATAATGGCTTTCCAACGTTTAAGTTTTGGATTGGGATTTTTCAGATATGGCATTAGTTAGATATTGATGGTCAGTGTAGATAGTGAGGTCTGTTGTACCATAAATATAATTTCTGAGTTTTTGAAGTGCCCAAATAATGGCTAATAACTCTTTTTCGTTCGTAGAGTAATTCTCCTCTGTTTTGCTCAATGTTCAACTGAGAAAGAATATGGGTTCTTTCATTTGACTGAGCACTACTCTAATAGCTATGTTAGAGACGTCTGTGGTCAGCTTAAATAGTTTATCGTAATTGGGTTGAAAGAGTTCAACTTGTTCTTTTAAGCATTTTTTTAGTTTGTTAAATGCCTGTATAGCGGCGTCGTCTAATTCTATTTTTGTTTTGGCACTTTTAGTTTTTCCTATTTGTCCATTGTCTCCTCGTAAATGTACTGTTGATGGCTTAGCTATGCTAGCGTATCCTTGTACGAATTTTCTATAGTATCCTGTCATGCCCAGGAATCCTCTTAAATCCTTCAGTGTTTGGGGGAGGGGATATTTTTCAATGGCTTCCACTTTTTCCGGATTCGTGGCGATTTTGTTATGTCTAATTATATGACCCAAGCACTCGTCTTCTGTTTGAAAGAACTTGGATTTTTCATGCGATACCTTTAACGTTGCTTTATTTAATGCATTGAATATAGTTTCTATATGTTCCATATGTTCCTCCAGTGATGAGGAGTAGATTAAAACATCATCTATATAGACGTATGCAAATTTGCCTATGTATTCTCTTAGGATATCGTCGTATATTCCGCCGTTTACACAGAAAGCAGTTTTTTCTCTGTCTTCCTTTTTTATTCTTATCTGATGGAGGCCTGATTCTAAGTCTAAAGTTGTAAAATATTTTGCTTTCCCAAGGTTTTGTATCGTCATATTTATATCAGGAATGATATACCGATCAGTAATTGTATGCGAGTTAAGCTTTTGAAAGTCTATCACCATTCTTTTCTTAGATCGTCCATCTTCGTCTAGACACTTTTTTGTTACAGTCCATATTGGAAAATTATATGGGCTATTACTCCTTTGAATGATACCGTCATTTAACAGTCTTTCTATTTCCCTATTTACGAAGTCATTATCCGCTATGGGATATGGGTATTGCTTCGTCCAGATGGGTTCATCAGTCTTTGTCCTTATTGTAGTTTCTATAGTCATTGTGAAGGGTAATGGTCCTATGCCATTGTTTTCCTTCATCAATTCGTCAATCTTCTCCTTATAAAGGTCGTTACCTATAGTATAATTAATATTCGTATTTTTTTCTTTTTTTTTATGGTGAAAGTCATATTTCTACTATCTTTCGTTGCGTTTAGCATATATATTCCCTTCCATCCTAGTATTAGGTCAGAGTTCCCTATACACTCTAACTCAAAAAAATCTATATCTACTCCAAGAAATTTAATTTTCTGTTTTGTATTTACAATTGATGTTCCATGCATTGAAATAACCTTCATAGGTTGTATTTTTTCAACTACATTACATTTTAAAGATTTTCTTACATAATTATGGGTTGCTCTAGTGTCTATTAATACATTATATATTTCTTTGTCGTCACTTAGTATTATGTGGGGCAACCCGTTTACTAGTTTAAATTCTTAACGACTTATTTATTTACAGTACCTGTTTCCACAATAATGCTGTTAGTGTCATCTTCGGTGGTGATGTTGTTATTTCTCATGAGTTTATTTTGTTAAAAATTCCCGCTTGATTCTCGTTGCCGTTTCCATGGTTGATTGTTGTATTGATGACTTGAATTAAAGTGTGTTGGTCGTCGCTGGATTGTGTTATCGGAACTTATATCCATGGGCTCTGGTCGTTGTTGAAAATTGTTGAGCTGTTGTCGTGGTTGTTGGAAAAACTGTTGCCTTGGTTGTTGAGAAACCTGTTGACGTGGTTGTTGGAAAAAATGTTGTGCTTGTTGTTGGGGAAATTGTTGTCGTGGTCGTTGTGAATCATATAACAACTTTAAATTTTGGTGTTTGCTGTCATGATCAATAGTACGGGAAATGGTGTATGCATGTTCCAAATCTTGGGGAGAATTTGAGTATAGTGTGGACTGTATAAACGTATTATTTACTTTTGCTATGAATACTCTGACAGAATCTTCTTTTGCTTGAACTGTCGTAGCGTCAATAGCTTCTTGGTCATAGCCGGACATTGAAATTTTCGATATTATTAAGCTCAGATTTTTATTTATTTCGTCATGGAATTCCTCTAGCGTCTTCCTTCCTTGGTAGCATTGTTTCATTTCTTCTTGTAGAACGTACAAAGGGCGTGTATCCGCGTATGTATAGTCTAGTCTGGCTCTGATGGCATCAAAATTGAAAATAGTGCCATGGTTAGCTAGAACTTGAGCGGCTGCTCCTTGTATTTTGGTCTTCACAATTTGCAGAGCTTGCGAATAGATACTTGTGTGTTTCAGAGGTTCGATGCTATCCATCATACGAGATGTATCTTCTCTCCATACTCTGCATTTGGTTATTTCTCCATCAAATGTGGGAAGTGACTTGAATACTTCAAGTTTGACCTCATTCACATTGGTTATTCTTGTTGATATTGCTTCTAATGGTGCGGGACGAGGATGATTTATAAGGCGGTTGACTCTGAGCTGCTGGATTTGTGTTTTTAGTGCATTTACCTTGATTGTGTGTTCCTGTACTAATGTTTGAATTGTGGCTTGTAATGTTGCCATTTGTTGTACGAGCACATTGATTTCTACGTTTTTCGCCATGCTAATAGATGTTTCTTCAATTTCTTTCACAGGACGTAATTTGTCGAATTCACTGACTTGTTTTTTTTCGGCATTGATTTATACCCGTTCTTTTTTTGAAAAAAAACTACGTCACTCCTCGCCTTTAATATTTCTTATAATAGAAACTATTTTTCTTTTATGAAAAAAAAATATTCACTTATTTCTTCTATAAATTTATGCTAATAGATGTTTCTTCAATTTCTTTCACAGGACGTAATTTGTCGAATTCACTGACTCTTGTTTTTTTTCGGCATTGATTTATACCCGTTCTTTTTTTGAAAAAAAACTCCGTCACTCCTCGCCTTTAATATTTCTTATAATAGAAACTATTTTTCTTTTATGAAAAAAAAATATTCACTTATTTCTTTTATAAGTTTATGCTAATAGATGTTTCTTCAATTCCTTTCACAGGACGTAATTTGTCGAATTCACTGACTCTTGTTTTTTTTCGGCATTGATTTATACCCGTTCTTTTTTTGAAAAAAAACTCCGTCACTCCTCGCCTTTAATATTTCTTATAATAGAAACTATTTTTCTTTTATGAAAAAAAAATATTCACTTATTTCTTCTATAAGTTTATTCTTATTCTTCCTACAAAGAATTTTTATTCTCGTCCTTGCTGCGACAAGGATTTCTGTTGGTCCGCTCGTTTAAAGGATAAATTTAAGTATCCTCCTGGCAGGATCGCCAATTAAAGATTTTACCTTTTGGTGAGTTAAAAAAAATTTTTTTTATTCGACGGAACGCGTCTTTCTTTATTAATGATATTTTCTTAACTAACTTAATGCTACCATTTTTCTTCTTAAATACTCAAAATTATCCTAGTGTTTCTTTGTTTAAAAGAAACCCAAGCCATGTTATCAGTAGGCGTTCGTCTCTGATATCATGTTTGGTGATAATCTTTTATTCTTTGTTTTATAGTTTACATTTTATATTTTGACCTTTTTTATCTTATCCTATGGAAAATATATTTTGGTCTTTTTTATCTTATGGGAAATTACTTAGTTTAGGAGAATGTGTTTAGTGATTATATTTATATTTTTCAATATAATATATTCTTATCGTCTATGGAAAATTACTTGGTTTAGGAAAATGTGTTTAGTGATTATATTTATATATATCAATATAATATATTCTTATCGTCTATGGAAAATTACACCATGGAAAATTACTTGTTTAGGAAAATGTGTTTAGTGGTTATATTTACATATTTATATATATTAATATAATATATAAAATATAATTCACATGACGTCGTTCGCTCGGTCGCTAACTCTTCCCTGCATTAAATGAGAGTGTCCCGATCTCTGGTAATTTTTCCTACCTGTTTGTTGTAATAAATTCTAAATTTTTGTTCTGTGCGTTCTCTTTCATATCTTAGTACATATTTAAACATTTTTAGGCTGAAATAAAATATTCCCGATATTATGGTTGCGAAAAGTAATGTATAAAACGTTGATCGTATAGGGTGCTCTTCGTATGGGATGACTATTTTTTTTTAGTGAATCGATGTTATTAAATGCATTTTCGCGATCTGAGGTGAGTATTTTTATAATCTCGAAATCTTCAATGTGTTTTGTGTGGATTGCTTCCATTAATTTATCGTGTATATTCCTATATGTATTATTGTCTATTTTAACTTTGTCAGTATACGTTACCAATGTTATGGCCGCAGTAGTAATATTGTCAACTTGATGAGTACCATCCAATAGTATGGACCCTTTGTCTATTTCAAGTAACTCCTGGTTATATTCCTGAATGACTATGCATTTACTATTCCTGTTATAAAGTAGTGGATGTATATATATATATATATATATCTGTTTCGTTGTTTGTTTTGCATATATTCCTTCCTAAAAAATTCTTGCAATTGTTTACCCTGACGTAATCTTTGTTGCATATGACTATTTGATTATCAGTTTGTATTTTTCCATGCTTAAAACTTATAGGTGTTATTTTGAACAGCTTATAATCGTTCTTTAGTATAGGGTATTTATAAATAGCGGCTGCTAAGTCCCCTGTGCCAGCTATATGTACGTCCGAGTATTCTAAAATATTTAGTATAGGTGCTGAGATTAACTCGTGTTCTATTATTTCTTTTATGTCGACTAGATTTAAAGATTCAGTTAAATATACATTATTCTTTGCAGCGTTAATTGTCCTAACGAGTAGTAAGAGTTGATCGTGTACTTGTTCTAGGATGAGGCGGTTTTCTAATGTTCGGCCTTGTAACGCGTCGATTAGTCCTTCAAACCTTGAATTCAGCAAATGTTGTTTTTCGTTGTTATTTACTAACTCATTTATTTTTGTTTCCATCCGGACGAAATCGTCATGGTCTGGAGTTCCTGTAATGAATTTTAATGCTGACCCGAGAAAGTTCAGGGATCTCGTGTGCCGTTTGTGTTCGCTTAGTTGAGCTGCTATTATTTCAATTTTTTAATCCAAATTGTTTCTTGTGCAGTTGGCTTAAATTGTTCTGTTACAATTTGTCGGTATGGGGTAAGCATTTTTGTTAAGTTTGTGACGTGGAACAGATATGAATATTCGTCGTATAGGAATACATTATCTGTCCTGGTTAGGACATATTTCTGGTTGTCGAGCTGTTTTATTTTTATGTCTGCCTTGATTTCTGCAATGACCACTGCGATTAATATCAGGAAGTGTATCATCTTTTTTTTTATTATTTAATTCCCTTACAGTTTTATAAATTTCCTCGGCTATTGTTGATTCATTTTGTATTTTGAATACTCTACTTAGTTCGGATATTGTGTTATGAGCGCGTTCGACTTGTCCGTTTGAAGTTGATCTATAGACTGGAGTTTCTATCTTCCTTATTCCATATTTTTTCACAAATTATTTTTACTGCTGGTGTATTAAGACATTTTTCGTTATCAGTCATTAGTCGGGTACAGTTCGGATAGTTATTCGTAAGAACTTCTTCAATTTTCTCAGACATACGTTCTCTTGAATCAATTTCTCTCAGAGTAATATATTTTGAAAACTTATCTACAGCGACTAAAAATGTTTTATTATCATTGAAATATATGTCCATGTGTATATATCGACCTGGTTCTGTTGGTATGTCAGAATCTCCAAATGGTTCTCTTACTGGGTTTCTTTCCTATTTACCATATAGACAAGGTGTACACTTTTTGTTAAAAGTTTTGCATTGTTGCCTTATTTCAGGCCAGTAGTAGTTTTTTAGTATCTCTTGTATATTATTCTTATAGCTTCTGTGTGCTCTATTATCTATTTTTTCGACTATTTCAATATGTTTTTCTTCTTCTCTAACATCGATTAATTTTGTTGGTGTATATACGAAGTTGACAGTGCAGAAGGTGTTTTTTTGTGATAGGGCTGAGTGCATACATATTTTCCCTGGCAGTATGTATTGCAGTCATCTTGTTTGGTTGTAGTATCTTTTTCAATTCTGTAATCAAATTTTGTTCATTCGTGAAGTTTACCGTGTGCCTAACTTTGTTCGAAAATATTGTACGAGTTCGCGTTTCATTTATTCTTTTATTTGGTGCATTAAAAGGTTGTTTTACCTGTTTGATAATCTCCGTATGAGAGCTTTCAGCTGAATGAGCTGTATCAATGGATGATGTATTTATGCGTTGTCTCCACAAGGCGTCGGCTACTACATTTTGGTGTCCTGGCTTGTATACCAGCTTTGCTCCAAAGTCCTCAATAATGGCTTTCCAACGTTTAAGTTTTGGATTGGGATTTTTCAGATATGGCATTAGTTAGATATTGATGGTCAGTGTAGATAGTGAGGTCTGTTGTACCATAAATATAATTTCTGAGTTTTTGAAGTGCCCAAATAATGGCTAATAACTCTTTTTCGTTCGTAGAGTAATTCTCCTCTGTTTTGCTCAATGTTCAACTGAGAAAGAATATGGGTTCTTTCATTTGACTGAGCACTACTCTAATAGCTATGTTAGAGACGTCTGTGGTCAGCTTAAATAGTTTATCGTAATTGGGTTGAAAGAGTTCAACTTGTTCTTTTAAGCATTTTTTTAGTTTGTTAAATGCCTGTATAGCGGCGTCGTCTAATTCTATTTTTGTTTTGGCACTTTTAGTTTTTCCTATTTGTCCATTGTCTCCTCGTAAATGTACTGTTGATGGCTTAGCTATGCTAGCGTATCCTTGTACGAATTTTCTATAGTATCCTGTCATGCCCAGGAATCCTCTTAAATCCTTCAGTGTTTGGGGGAGGGGATATTTTTCAATGGCTTCCACTTTTTCCGGATTCGTGGCGATTTTGTTATGTCTAATTATATGACCCAAGCACTCGTCTTCTGTTTGAAAGAACTTGGATTTTTCATGCGATACCTTTAACGTTGCTTTATTTAATGCATTGAATATAGTTTCTATATGTTCCATATGTTCCTCCAGTGATGAGGAGTAGATTAAAACATCATCTATATAGACGTATGCAAATTTGCCTATGTATTCTCTTAGGATATCGTCGTATATTCCGCCGTTTACACAGAAAGCAGTTTTTTCTCTGTCTTCCTTTTTTATTCTTATCTGATGGAGGCCTGATTCTAAGTCTAAAGTTGTAAAATATTTTGCTTTCCCAAGGTTTTGTATCGTCATATTTATATCAGGAATGATATACCGATCAGTAATTGTATGCGAGTTAAGCTTTTGAAAGTCTATCACCATTCTTTTCTTAGATCGTCCATCTTCGTCTAGACACTTTTTTGTTACAGTCCATATTGGAAAATTATATGGGCTATTACTCCTTTGAATGATACCGTCATTTAACAGTCTTTCTATTTCCCTATTTACGAAGTCATTATCCGCTATGGGATATGGGTATTGCTTCGTCCAGATGGGTTCATCAGTCTTTGTCCTTATTGTAGTTTCTATAGTCATTGTGAAGGGTAATGGTCCTATGCCATTGTTTTCCTTCATCAATTCGTCAATCTTCTCCTTATAAAGGTCGTTACCTATAGTATAATTAATATTCGTATTTTTTTCTTTTTTTTTATGGTGAAAGTCATATTTCTACTATCTTTCGTTGCGTTTAGCATATTTATTCCCTTCCATCCTAGTATTAGGTCAGAGTTCCCTATACACTCTAACTCAAAAAAATCTATATCTACTCCAAGAAATTTAATTTTCTGTTTTGTATTTACAATTGATGTTCCATGCATTGAAATAACCTTCATAGGTTGTATTTTTTCAACTACATTACATTTTAAAGATTTTCTTACATAATTATGGGTTGCTCTAGTGTCTATTAATACATTATATATTTCTTTGTCGTCACTTAGTATTATGTGGGGCAACCCGTTTACTAGTTTAAATTCTTAACGACTTATTTATTTACAGTACCTGTTTCCACAATAATGCTGTTAGTGTCATCTTCGGTGGTGATGTTGTTATTTCTCATGAGTTTATTTTGTTAAAAATTCCCGCTTGATTCTCGTTGCCGTTTCCATGGTTGATTGTTGTATTGATGACTTGAATTAAAGTGTGTTGGTCGTCGCTGGATTGTGTTATCGGAACTTATATCCATGGGCTCTGGTCGTTGTTGAAAATTGTTGAGCTGTTGTCGTGGTTGTTGGAAAAACTGTTGCCTTGGTTGTTGAGAAACCTGTTGACGTGGTTGTTGGAAAAAATGTTGTGCTTGTTGTTGGGGAAATTGTTGTCGTGGTCGTTGTGAATCATATAACAACTTTAAATTTTGGTGTTTGCTGTCATGATCAATAGTACGGGCAATGGTGTATGCATGTTCCAAATCTTGGGGAGAATTTGAGTATAGTGTGGACTGTATAAACGTATTATTTACTTTTGCTATGAATACTCTGACAGAATCTTCTTTTGCTTGAACTGTCGTAGCGTCAATAGCTTCTTGGTCATAGCCGGACATTGAAATTTTCGATATTATTAAGCTCAGATTTTTATTTATTTCGTCATGGAATTCCTCTAGCGTCTTCCTTCCTTGGTAGCATTGTTTCATTTCTTCTTGTAGAACGTACAAAGGGCGTGTATCCGCGTATGTATAGTCTAGTCTGGCTCTGATGGCATCAAAATTGAAAATAGTGCCATGGTTAGCTAGAACTTGAGCGGCTGCTCCTTGTATTTTGGTCTTCACAATTTGCAGAGCTTGCGAATAGATACTTGTGTGTTTCAGAGGTTCGATGCTATCCATCATACGAGATGTATCTTCTCTCCATACTCTGCATTTGGTTATTTCTCCATCAAATGTGGGAAGTGACTTGAATACTTCAAGTTTGACCTCATTCACATTGGTTATTCTTGTTGATATTGCTTCTAATGGTGCGGGACGAGGATGATTTATAAGGCGGTTGACTCTGAGCTGCTGGATTTGTGTTTTTAGTGCATTTACCTTGATTGTGTGTTCCTGTACTAATGTTTGAATTGTGGCTTGTAATGTTGCCATTTGTTGTACGAGCACATTGATTTCTACGTTTTTCGCCATGCTAATAGATGTTTCTTCAATTTCTTTCACAGGACGTAATTTGTCGAATTCACTGACTTGTTTTTTTTCGGCATTGATTTATACCCGTTCTTTTTTTGAAAAAAAACTACGTCACTCCTCGCCTTTAATATTTCTTATAATAGAAACTATTTTTCTTTTATGAAAAAAAAATATTCACTTATTTCTTCTATAAGTTTATGCTAATAGATGTTTCTTCAATTTCTTTCACAGGACGTAATTTGTCGAATTCACTGACTCTTGTTTTTTTTCGGCATTGATTTATACCCGTTCTTTTTTTGAAAAAAAACTCCGTCACTCCTCGCCTTTAATATTTCTTATAATAGAAACTATTTTTCTTTTATGAAAAAAAAATATTCACTTATTTCTTTTATAAGTTTATGCTAATAGATGTTTCTTCAATTCCTTTCACAGGACGTAATTTGTCGAATTCACTGACTCTTGTTTTTTTTCGGCATTGATTTATACCCGTTCTTTTTTTGAAAAAAAACTCCGTCACTCCTCGCCTTTAATATTTCTTATAATAGAAACTATTTTTCTTTTATGAAAAAAAAATATTCACTTATTTCTTCTATAAGTTTATTCTTATTCTTCCTACAAAGAATTTTTATTCTCGTCCTTGCTGCGACAAGGATTTCTGTTGGTCCGCTCGTTTAAAGGATAAATTTAAGTATCCTCCTGGCAGGATCGCCAATTAAAGATTTTACCTTTTGGTGAGTTAAAAAAAATTTTTTTTATTCGACGGAACGCGTCTTTCTTTATTAATGATATTTTCTTAACTAACTTAATGCTACCATTTTTCTTCTTAAATACTCAAAATTATCCTAGTGTTTCTTTGTTTAAAAGAAACCCAAGCCATGTTATCAGTAGGCGTTCGTCTCTGATATCATGTTTGGTGATAATCTTTTATTCTTTGTTTTATAGTTTACATTTTATATTTTGACCTTTTTTATCTTATCCTATGGAAAATATATTTTGGTCTTTTTATTTTATGGGAAATTACTTAGTTTAGGAAAGTGTGTTTAGTGATTATATTTATATTTATCAATATAATATATTCTTATCGTCTATGGAAAATTACACGAGGGAAAATTACTTGGTTTAGGAAAATGTGTTTAGTGATTATATTTATCAATATAAAATATTCTTATTGTCTATGGAAAATTACACCATGGAAAATTACTTGGTTTAGGAAAATGTGTTTAGTGATTATATTTACATTTATTACTATAATATATAAAGTATAATTCACATAACGTTGTTCGCTCGGTCGCTAACTCCCGTTAAAAATCAATTTTAATTTACCTGTAACAATCAAAATAAAAAACAATAAAAAACAATTAAATATCAAAACTTTTTTGACCCACAAAAAAGTTTCTTACTCATATGTAAACACACAAGTTAAGAAAACACAAAAAAAGTGAAATTTTCAAAAATTCGCCAAAAAAAATGGCGCAAAAACGCGCAACGTTTTCTTTTTTCGTCTAAAAGTAGAGATTTCAGGTTTTATTGTGATAGAAAAGATTTTTAGGATAATGACTGCCGTCACTTTTAAAAACCTTTTGGTTTTAATTTTTTAATCAAAAGTGAACGAAAAAACCTTTTTTTAAATTCGAAGGAATTTTTTTTAAATAAAACTTAAAATAAAAACTAAAAAAAAATATAATAAGGTAGTATGTGTGTGAAGATAAATATGCCGAGTTAAATGTGTTTTTGACGTAACGACTAAAAGAAAATACGTGATGACGTAGGAAGAAAAACATATTTAACTTAAATATGTTTTTGACGTAACAAGAAAAACATATTTAACTAAAAAACGTATTTAACTAGCAGAGACCAAAACCAACATATTTAGCAGAACCAATTTGTCAGTTAAGTTTTGGCTACACATATGAGATTTCTGTGAGGGATGATGTCCATTGTGGAAAAACAAGGTAGAGGCCCGGAATGCCACTATATGGAAATAGTAGCTAAGGGTCAATACTACTAATCTGCATTAATAGAATATTCAAATTGTATTTGTGAAAAATGTTATAAATGATTGAAAATGAATTTGGTTGCACATATGGGATTTCTGTGAGGGATGATGTCCATTGTGGAAAAACAAGGTAGAGGCCCGGAATGCCACTATATGGAAATAGTAGCTAAGGGTCAATCCTACTAACCTGCAGTAATAGAATATTCAAATTGTATTTGTGAAAAATGTTATAAATGATTGAAAATGAATTTGGCTACACATATGAGATTTCTGTGAGGGATGATGTCCATTGTGGAAAAACAAGGTAGAGGCCCGGAATGCCACTATATGGAAATAGTAGCTAAGGGTCAATACTACTAATCTGCATTAATAGAATATTCAAATTGTATTTGTGAAAAATGTTATAAATGATTGAAAATGAATTTGGTTGCACATATGAGATTTCTGTGAGGGATGATGTCCAGTGTGGAAAAACAAGGTAGAGGCCCGGAATGCCACTATATGGAAATAGTAGCTAAGGGTCAATACTACTAATCTGCATTAATAGAATATTCAAATTGTATTTGTGAAAAATGTTATAAATGATTGAAAATGAATTTGGTTGCACATATGGGATTTCTGTGAGGGATGATGTCCATTGTGGAAAAACAAGGTAGAGGCCCGGAATGCCACTATATGGAAATAGTAGCTAAGGGTCAATCCTACTAACCTGCAGTAATAGAATATTCAAATTGTATTTGTGAAAAATGTTATAAATGATTGAAAATGAATTTGGCTACACATATGAGATTTCTGTGAGGGATGATGTCCATTGTGGAAAAACAAGGTAGAGGCCCGGAATGCCACTATATGGAAATAGTAGCTAAGGGTCAATACTACTAATCTGCATTAATAGAATATTCAAATTGTATTTGTGAAAAATGTTATAAATGATTGAAAATGAATTTGGATGCACATATGACATTTCTGTGAGGGATGATGTCCATTGTGGAAAAACAAGTTAGAGGCCCGGAATGCCACTATATGGAAATAGTAGCTAAGGGTCAATACTACTAATCTGCATTAATAGAATATTCAAATTGTATTTGTGAAAAATGTTATAAATGATTGAAAATGAATTTGGATGCACATATGACATTTCTGTGAGGGATGATGTCCATTGTGGAAAAACAAGGTAGAGGCCCGGAATGCCACTATATGGAAATAGTAGCTAAGGGTCAATCCTACTAACCTGCAGTAATAGAATATTCAAATTGTATTTGTGAAAAATGTTATAAATGATTGAAAATGAATTTGGCTACACATATGAGATTTCTGTGAGGGATGATGTCCATTGTGGAAAAACAAGGTAGAGGCCCGGAATGCCACTATATGGAAATAGTAGCTAAGGGTCAATACTACTAACCTGCATTAATAGAATATTCAAATTGTGTTTGTGAAAAATGTTATAAATGATTAAAAATGAATTTGGATGCACATATGACATTTCTGTGAGGGATGATGTCCATTGTGGAAAAACAAGGTAGAGGCCCGGAATGCCACTATATGGAAATAGTAGCTAAGGGTCAATCCTACTAACCTGCATTAATAGAATATTCAAATTGTATTTGTGAAAAATGTTATAAATGATTAAAAATGAATTTGGATGCACATATGACATTTCTGTGAGGGATGATGTCCATTGTGGAAAAACAAGGTAGAGGCCCGGAATGCCACTATATGGAAATAGTAGCTAAGGGTCAATACTACTAATCTGCATTAATAGAATATTCAAATTGTATTTGTGAAAAATGTTATGAATGATTGAAAATGAATTTGGTTGCACATATGAGATTTCTGTGAGGGATGATGTCCATTGTGGAAAAACAAGGTAGAGGCCCGGAACGCCACTTTATGGAAATAGTAGCTAAGGGTCAATACTACTAACCTGCATTAATAGAATATTCCAACTGTATTTGTGAAAAATGTTATAAATGATTGAAAATGAATTTGGTTGCACATATGAGATTTCTGTGAGGGATGATGTCCATTGTGGAAAAACAAGGTAGAGGCCCGGAATGCCACTATATAACACTTTTCACATATACAATTTGAATAGTCTATTAATGCAGGTTAATAGTATTGACCCTTAGCTACTATTTCCATATAGTGGCGTTCCGGGCCTCTACCTTGTTTTTCCACAATGGACATCATCCCTCACAGAAATCTCATATGTGCAACCAAATTCATTTTCAATCATTTATAACATTTTTCACAAATACAATTTGAATAGTCTATTAATGCAGATTAGTAGTATTGACCCTTAGCTACTATTTCCATATAGTGGCATTCCGGGCCTCTACCTTGTTTTTCCACAATGGACATCATCCCTCACAGAAATGTCATATGTGCATCCAAATTCATTTTCAATCATTTACAACATTTTTCACAAATACAATTTGAATATTCTATTAATGCAGGTTAGTAGTATTGACCCTTAGCTACTATTTCCATATAGTGGCATTCCGGGCCTCTACCTTGTTTTTCCACAATGGACATCATCCCTCACAGAAATGTCATATGTGCATCCAAATTCATTTTCAATCATTTATAACATTTTTCACAAATACAATTTGAATATTCTATTAAGGCAGGTTAGTAGTATTGACCCTTAGCTACTATTTCCATATAGTGGCATTCCGGGCCTCTACCTTGTTTTTCCACAATGGACATCATCCCTCACAGAAATGTCATATGTGCATCCAAATTCATTTTCAATCATTTATAACATTTTTCACAAATACAATTTGAATATTCTATTAATGCAGATTAGTAGTATTGACCCTTAGCTACTATTTCCATATAGTGGCATTCCGGGCCTCTACCTTGTTTTTCCACAATGGACATCATCCCTCACAGAAATGTCATATGTGCATCCAAATTCATTTTCAATCATTTATAACATTTTTCACAAATACAATTTGAATATTCTATTAATGCAGGTTAGTAGTATTGACCCTTAGCTACTATTTCCATAAAGTGGCGTTCCGAGCCCTTTACCTTGTTTTTCCACAATGGACATCATCCCTCACAGAAATGTCATATGAATTTTGTATAACGATTTCTTGTGAGTGTTTTTAAAAATAAAATACTTTGCTCAACTGTGGATATTTAACAACTAACTTTATTTTCAATTTCTTTAATTTTTATAAATACAAATAATTGTTAATTCTGCTTAAAATGCATTTTACAATTTTTGTTTACTTATTCCTAAAATTTACTTTATTTTATATTAATAGTAAACGGTTGCAATTCCTGGAATTGCGACCGAAAAATAATTTTGTTTTCTTAACCGGAAATGAGTTTGCTGTTACAATTTTAATTTGAATTTATTTTGTGCTAATTATATTTTCAATAAACTCATCAATAGTGCAATTTTTTGTATAAGTGTTAATACTTGAATTTGTATATGTAACTTCTCCCCCCTTTAGATTAGAATTCTCCCGAATTCTTTTGTTCAAATTTATTTTAATGTATTTTAACTTTGTTCTCCAAAATATAATTATTAATATTATTGTAAGTATTAGAAAGAAGTTACATCCGTATATCACTTTATTGTGGATTTTCAAATTAGAAATATTTTTAAAATTTAATTCATTTTTTTCATCTAATTGTTCAAACGTAAGTTTTTCTGTAAAATTTTTTATATCGCTGTATTGCAAACGCATAATATTTCCTTCAATTTTTTCAACTAAATTAGAATAATAGTAATCATTAATTTTTATAGAACAATTGTTAAATTGAATTACATAATTTCCATTTAAAATAGTATTATTTTTATTACATGTAGTATTTGCAAACAAATTTATTGCGTTTTTAACCAAGATTGTTTTTTCATCCAGCGCTATAAGTTCTAATGCTCTGTTTGTTATTAGTTTACAGTTTTTAGTTAATATACAATGGTTACTGGGTTTCAATTGTTTGAGATATTTACTTTCTTTAAATTGCATAGTTTTATTTTTATGTGTGAAAACTTCTTCTATTCTAGATTCTATTTCTTTTTGATTTTCATCCGGTAATGGTATAATTTTTCTTATTTTTACTTGTATGAACAATTTTGGTATTCTAAGGCTTAATATTAGATAAGTATTATTACAAGTTGCTGTTCCTAATTGCAAATATTTTAATTTATTAAAGTCAATATTATATTTTTCAATTTCGTGATTTGTCAAAATATTTGGGTGAACTAACCCGTATTTAGCTGAAACTACATTGTCTTGAATTTGTTCAATTTTGCTTTTTATTAATTGGATTTTTGTCATTTGTTGTAAGTACATGTGTTGTCGATATTCTTCATCTTTCCATTTTATTTATAGTATTAATACCTTTTTCAATTTCTTTTCTATCATCTTTTACAATATTTCTTATTTGATTTATCGCTAAATTAAAGTGATTGTTTATATGTACCTGTTCATCTAGTGTCTTGTCAGTCTGTGATAAATGTTTTTGTATCGTTTGTCTGTCTTCATCATCCATTGTTCCGATTGTCCATTTAGCTACAGTACCTATTGCATTTATAAGTCCTCGTTTTTGTCTTTTTTCTGTTGGTATTAAAGTTAGTAATTTATTCCTTGCTTCCAATAATTCGGTTTGTAGTATGTCCTTGTTACTTGTTTTCGCTAATATAATGTTGTCCGTCATTTCGTTAATAATATTTTCTATTTGTTTAAGGTCAATTATGTGTAGTACTATGTCACTGTCCTTTACTATCTCCTGGTCTCTTATTTGTAGGTCAACAAATCCTGATTGGTCTACTAGTTCGGTTATAGTCATTGTGCCCTTACTCGGTTGTGTCCATGTTGCCAGAGCCAGTATCATAATTATTATCTGAAAATTTTAATTTAAGTAATATTTAATTCTTGGTTTGATTGAGTTTCTACAGTGTTTTTGTTTCTTGTTTTAATTTCCTTTAAACGTTGAGACAAGTATTCGAAATCAATGTCATCGTCTTCATTGTTAATGTCCGAGAATTTATACGGTCTTTTAATATTGTTTGGATGTACTTTTTCTAGTTTTGCTTTCTTATATTTTGGTTGTTCCTTATGTCTGACTGCTTTATAATTCTTAATATATCCCTCTTCTCTAATTTCATTGTATTCTTCTCTGGTTTTATTTAGCCTTTGTATAACCTTTCTTTTGTTACTTTCTAGATTCTCCCTAACTTTTTCTTTTTCTATTTTTCCATATTGAACTTCATTCGGTGTATATTGGGTGCTTGAGTGATAACGATCGTTGTAGTTTCTTATTGCTCTTTGGATTAATTGTTTTATCGGAAGTTCCTTGTCTGTTTGATATAAAATTCTAAATTTTTCTGCTAGTGAACTATGCATCCTTTCTATATCTGCATTACCCGTATGACTATTGGGTTTTGTTAAATGTAGTTGAATACCTTCTTGGCTCAAAAATTCTTGAATTCGTGCTGCTTTAAATTCGTTATCAGCTATAATTTTATTTGGTTTACCAATTTTTGCAAAGTGTTCTTCTAATTGCTCAATAATTGTAATAGGATTTCTATCGTTCAGTGAGTAAGCTGCCCCAAACTTTGAGCATTTGTCTATTGTTGTTAAAAAACGATTACCCTTAATTACATACGTATCAATGTGTATAATTTGGTTTGTATCTGAGGGTGTTTCCGTGAATTGAAATTTATTTTTAATAGGTCGTCTATCGTATTTTACTTGTTGGCAGAGGTCGCATTGGTTTATTACGATTTGAATTAGTTCCAGAAGTTTTGGGTAATATATCTTATTTTTAATACTGTTATAAGTTTCTATTATTCCTGAGTGTATACTTTCTCTAATATGATATAAGGAAATCTGTTTTATGGCTTCAACTTCTGTCTCAATGTCCATTGCTCTCATGGTAGATTTTATGAATTTAACTTGATTATCGCCTGAATACATACTAATTAACTTTTGCTGCACTAAATTATAACTATGCTCTGATAACTCTGAATAAATGCCTATTTTACCTTTGGAAATATATCTTCTAAAAATATCTCCCATTTGTTCAAAATCGCATTCTGCAATAAAAATAATTCTCTTCCCATGTATTTCCTTACATTCTTCTGTTTTATTATTTGTTAAAATTATTTGAGTTTTATATTTATTCACAATTTCCTCCTTTATGAAAAAATGATCACCTAAATCTTCTTCTGCTGAGTGTATTGTTGCCATAGTTATGTCGTCTTCAATATTATTAACTGAAAAAGTATCAGAATCTTTACCTCCCTCCTTTTCTGAAATAGTGTCCTCACTATTTTCTAATCTGCTTAAAAAATCAGCTACCTTGTTTTCTTTCCCTTTTAGATATTCAATATCGAACTGGTATTCACCTAATTTTAATAGCCAACGCTGGTGCCTGGGCGACATGTCTTTTCCTTTGTATTTGGAATGGAGATATTTGATTGGCTGGTGATCCGTTAAGATTTTGAATTTTCTTCCATAAATGTAGGGCCTAAAATAATTGACGCTCCACATTATTGCCAGAAACTCTTTGTCTGTCGCAGAATAGTTTTTTTCGTGATTGTTTAATGTTCTTGAAGCGTAGCACACCGGGTGCCCTTCCTGTGACAACACTGCACCAATCGCGTAATTGGATGCATCTGTCGTTAATGTGAACTGTTTCTCAAAATCAGGATAACGTAAAACAGGATGTGTACTTATTAAAGTTTTTAACTTTTCGAAGGCTTCAATATAAGTTGGGTCTTTCGTATTAATGTTTGTGCCTTTTTTCAAATATTTCGTAATCGGCTGAGCTACCTTCGCATAATCCTTTACGAATTTGCGGTAATACCCAGTTAGTCCCAAAAAACTTTTTATCTGTCTCTCGGTTTTTGGTAATTCTAAATTTTGAATAGTTTTAATTTTGTTTGGATTTGGTTTCATGCCATCCTTTGTCAAAACGTGCCCCAAAAATTCTGTTTCTTTTTTTAAAAAGTTACATTTGTCTATTTGTATTTTTAAATTCTTACTTTCCAGAACTTTGAAAATGTCTCCTATTGCTTTGATATGCTCCGTTAAGGATGTACTAAAAATTAGAATGTCGTCTAAATATACGACACAAGTTTTATTAATGTAGTCTCTCAAAATTTCATTCATCAGCCTTTGAAACGTGGCTGGCGCATTTTTTAGGCCAAATGGCATCCTTATAAATTCGTACAACCCGTGTGGTGTTACGAATGCCGTTTTCTCCCTGTCTTCTTTCTTTACTAAAATCTGGTGGTATCCCTTTGCCAAATCCAAGGTAGTAAAATACTGCGCTCTTCCTAGCTTATCTAATATCGCATCGATATTCGGCAAAGGAAACTTATCGTCTATGGTTATTTCATTTAACTTTCTATAGTCTATCACTATTCGGTACTTTTTTTCTCCTGAATTATTCGTTTTCTTAGGTACGACAATAAGTGGGCTGGCATATCTTGAATGGCTTTTTCTAATTATACCTTGCTCTTCCATTTCTCTGATCTGTTTTCTTACCTCCGCTTCGTGTTGAGGTGGGTACCTATATAGTTTTGAATAAATTTGCTGTTGTGTAGTGGTTTTTATCTCATGCTGAATTTCAGTTGTATTAGTTAATAAATCTCCTTCCCTAAACAATAATTTGTTATATCGGTTTAATAATTTTATTATTTCTCTACGTTCTTCATGGTTTAAATGATCTAATTGAAGTCTTTCGAATTTAGGATCACCAGTTTCGAGCGTGTAAATTTGATTAAACTTGTATGGGTTATTAAGAAAATCGGATACCTTTCCATTTAGTGTTATTTGTCCTTTTTCTATATCTATTTGTGCATTTAAAAAGTTTAATATATCGATACCTATGATAAAATCATAAGTTCTTCCTCTTAATGGAGTGATCTTCCAACGAATCCTGGCATTGTTAGGTAAATTAAATTGTTTTGGGCTTTTCGTGTGTATTTCATAATTTATTGTATCTTTATTCGTTATTGTACTAAATGTTATAGGGTATTTTAATTTATATATTTTAAAATCATTTATTTCTTTACTAATTAAACTAAGACTAGCACCAGTATCTATTAGTGCTACGTATTCCCTATTTTCAATATTTAATTTTATCTTTGGCAGGCATTCTGTGGCTGCCTCGTAAAAAAAACTGTATTATTAATTTCAGGTCCCTCTGGGCTTTGCCTATCCAGGTTTAAGCGATTTTGGCCAAACCTGTGATTAGGGTGTCCTGCCCCCTGAGGATTCTCGTAATTTTCTTCTACATTGTCAATTTCCATGGGTTCTGGTTGATTATTTCTATAACGATTCCAACGAACCTGATTGGAATTTGGTCTTGAGTTCCCTAGTTGTTTAAATTGTCCTGAAAATTTGTCATCCTTACATTATTTTGAAATCTGTATCTTCCAGAATTATTATTATTACCATTATTATTATTACTATTATTATTATTATTTTTATTAAAGCCGTTCTGTTCTTCGTGTCTATAAAAATTTGGGTTCCATTTATTTCTATCCTGATACTGTCGCTTATTAATTTCTTCCCTACCATGATATGCCCTGTCAACATTTTGCCTATTTTGGTACTGATTCCTATTATAGTTTGAGTTATTATGTTTATCTGCTGGTTTAAAGGTACCAGAATAATTTCCGCGAAATTTTCTAAATTCCTGCCTAATACATTCATCTTCATATCTACGTTTCATCATTATCTCTATTATTGTACCTAGATCTCTTTCTGGGTATATCTTATCTAATAGTATTCCTTGTGTAATTTCTTTGGCTATATTAACCAATAGGCTATCTACGTTAGACAAATCTATACAATGATCATCTTGATAATAGATACTTAGTTCATCATTTTTATATATAAGATTTTGTAACTCTATAGCTACTTCACTTACGGTGTTAACTCGAAGTTCATTAATTTTCCTGTAGATTTGGTGAGGTTCCAGGTTCGGGCGGGATCTCAGCTTCAAAGTCCTTTTGATTATCTGCCAGTTGTCCGGTTGTTGTACATTGATGACCACGTTTTTTGCTTCTCCTTGTATGTTACGGTAGAAAATGGCCTTTGTAGCTTCCTTCTTTAGTTCCTCGTCTTCTATGTTGGATAGCAGATACTCCACGCTGCTAAGGAATGAGTTTATGGTTATGTCTCCAATACCAGTAAATATTGGCAGGTATGCCACATTTTTATAAATTCTCTCGAGCTGATTAGGTTGGAATTGTTGTTGTTGGAGTTGTTGTGGTTGGAACTGTTGTTTTTGTTGTAACTCGACATAAGCGAGTCTGAGTTGCTCCAGCTGCTGCTCCCTTCTTGCCAGCTGCTCCACGATATCCACATTGGTCATTTCTTGTTCCATCCTTCTTTCGTCGAATCTCTTTTGCCTTGCTTGTCGAATTTTGACTTTTTGAATTTTACTTTGCCTTTGTGGCTTGTACTGATGTTTGTTGCACTTTCACAAGATTTTGATAGTTATTTTATTTTTGTTTTTGTTCTATAGTGGTTCGTACACCTATTTGTCGTGTGTCGTCACTGCACTAATTTTTCGTTTCACGCTCCTTAAAAAAAAAAAAGGAGTACCGACTGCGCCAATTTTGTATAACGATTTCTTGTGAGTGTTTTTAAAAATAAAATACTTTGCTCAACTGTGGATATTTAACAACTAACTTTATTTTCAATTTCTTTAATTTTTATAAATACAAATAACACTAGGCAACAGCCATTTTGTTATTTGTTTCTAGCATACTTTTTCTCATGGATTTGGACCTACTGAACACGAAAATGAATTTTAAAAATTTTTCTGTCGATTGGTTTGCGAGATACAAATTTTTTAATTTTTTTTTTTTAATTTTTGGAGGTACACTTACTATTTTGAGCATATCTTTAGTCTTCTTTGACCTATTTTATCCTACTACTACTCAAATTAAAGACAATTGAGCCGTCTACAACTTATTCTCAGAAAATTTTCAAATCGGGTTAGTAGTTTTGATGTTGGCGGCTTAAAAAGGTTAAAAAACTGGGTTTTTTTAGTAAAAATGTGGCTGAAAAATTCATATAAAAATTCATATAAAATATAAAACGCGATGTTAACAGCGATTTTAATTTTTTTACGTATAGCTGACACTTTTCCAAAGAAAATAAGCCCTTACTTAACAAAATCTGATGACAAATGGCCGACTTATTATTTTTTTGGTAAACGACCGAAATTCCGCTATTTTACGATTTTTTGATTTTCATTATTTGCACAGCTTACCTACCCAACGCAAACGAATAAATACATTTGAACTTAATTTAAAATAAACAAATTAGTCTTCGTATATTATTTTTTAATTTATTTGAGTAAAAACAAAGATATAAGTGTACATTTTATGCCATGTGGAAAAACTGCTGACTTCTTCTTTGTTTTTTGTATTCGCTGCAATCGGTCTCACGTATTAGGGTCCAAATATAGTCACCCATCATAGCCGTGTCATAGATGCCCTGATAGCGTCGTTCCATAGCCTTCAATTCCTGATGAAAGCGCTCGCCGTGTTCGTCGCTCACGTCTCCTAAATTCTCAGGGAAAAAATCCAAATGAGAATGCAGAAAGTGTATTTTAAGTGACATGTGCACTCCCATGGCTTCATAGTTCTTTACCAGATCCTCAACTATGTCCTTATAATTCGGGCTTTTGTTGTTTCCTAAAAAGTTTTCCACAACAAGCCTGAAGGAATTCCATGATGCGGCTTCGATGGGTGATAACAGCTTTGGGAATTTTTCATCTTTCAAAATTTTTTTTATCTCGGGTCCTGCGAAGACTCCTTCTTTAATTTTTGCCAGCGAAAGGTAAGGGAAAATTGACCGTAAATAGGCAAAAGCTTCACCTTCTTTGTCTAATTTTTTGGTAAAATTTTTAATCAAACCCAATTTTATGTGCAGCGGCGGAAGTATTATATTTTCACGGTTCTCTATTAGTGGTTTGCGCTGAACATTCGCTTCTCCAACTACAGGTTTCGTTCGTACCGGCCATTTTTTTTTTATATAATGCTGATCATCAGCGCGGCTATTCCAAAGGCACAGAAAACAGCAATGTCGCGTATAGCCTCCTTGGAGTCCACACAGAATGGCCACAACTTTAAGGTCGGCGCATATTTTCCAATTGTATTTCCTATACTCTATGCATTTCAGCAAAATGTCCATAGTTTCATAGTTCTCCTTTGAATGAACCGCATGAGCAATAGGAACAGATGGCTTTTCATTCCCATTATGTAAGAGAACTGCCTTCAAGCTCTCTTTGTTGCTGTCAATAAACAACCTCCATTCGTTGGGGTTGTGAATTTGGTGAAGCTCTTGGAACAAGCCTGAAATGTCGCTGCAAAAACATATTTGGTCTTTCTTTGTATAAAATTTTGCATACTCCTTGTGACGGTTTCTGTACGCTGTTACTTTCACTTCTGAAGCCACAAATCCACACTGTATCATCCGAGACGCAAAAAGTTCGGCTTTCTCCTTAGTGAGACCAAAATCGCGCACCCAATCGTTTAGTTCGGCCTGTGACAGTAATTTTCGCTTTGCACCCGGCTCAAATTCGCTTGCATTTGACTCGGACTCTTCTTCTGACGATTCTGCTTTTTGAAGAGATGCACCAGGGCACACTGGATATGGCACATCATGCGAATGTGGTACTGGAAGCGCAAACGATCCCACTTGAGCGTAGTTCCATTTAAAAAATCTTCCTACCCCACTGTTTGTGGTGAGGCAAAAATAACAGTCTGTGGAATGGCATAGCGGCTTTTTCCACATCATTGGTGTATCGAATTTCATATGGCGGCTAAAATTAAAATAAATTACTATATTCGCTATGTATAATGTGTTTAAATAAAAATTCTTACCTTCCGCCAGCTGCCCAGTTGGTTAAGATTATATAGCAAAGATCACACAGCGACTTAGGTGTCCATGGTTCTGTGATATTTGGTGAAATACCAAAATAATTCAAATAGTGCAATTGTACTGCTGGAGTAAACTTGTGTGCGTGATTTTTTTTTATAAACTGGCCACAAACATTGCAGAAATTGTCTGGATCGTTCAAACACTCGAACACACGTAGTCTTTTACTCATTGTCTTCCTTGCGTTTTCTAAATATTAACTTCTTTACACTTTCACAGACAGTTTTGAAATGCAATTGATAACCGTGTCTCCTTATGTTTAAATATGTATGAGCATGTAGTGCTGTAAATAAATTAAAAAATAATATACGAAGACTAATTTGTTTATTTTAAATTAAGTTCAAATGTATTTATTCGTTTGCGTTGGGTAGGTAAGCTGTGCAAATAATGAAAATCAAAAAATCGTAAAATAGCGGAATTTCGGTCGTTTACCAAAAAAATAATAAGTCGGCCATTTGTCATCAGATTTTGTTAAGTAAGGGCTTATTTTCTTTGGAAAAGTGTCAGCTATACGTAAAAAAATTAAAATCGCTGTTAACATCGCGTTTTATATTTTATATGAATTTTTATATGAATTTTTCAGCCACATTTTTACTAAAAAAACCCAGTTTTTTAACCTTTTTAAGCCGCCAACATCAAAACTACTAACCCGATTTGAAAATTTTCTGAGAATAAGTTGTAGACGGCTCAATTGTCTTTAATTTGAGTAGTAGTAGGATAAAATAGGTCAAAGAAGACTAAAGATATGCTCAAAATAGTAAGTGTACCTCCAAAAATTAAAAAAAAAAAATTAAAAAATTTGTATCTCGCAAACCAATCGACAGAAAAATTTTTAAAATTCATTTTCGTGTTCAGTAGGTCCAAATCCATGAGAAAAAGTATGCTAGAAACAAATAACAGACAAAAGTTTGTTATTTGTGACCTAGTGTAATTGTTAATTCTGCTTAAAATGCATTTTACAATTTTTGTTTACTTTTTCCTAAAATTTACTTTATTTTATATAAATAGTAAACGGTTGCAATTCCTGGAATTGCGACCGAAAAATAATTTTGTGTTCTTAACCGGAAATGAGTTTGCTGTTACAATTTTAATTTGAATTTATTTTGTGCTAATTATATTTTCAATAAACTCATCAATAGTGCAATTTTTTGTATAAGTGTTAATACTTGAATTTGTATATGTAACTTATGTGCATCCAAATTCATTTTCAATCATTTATAACATTTTTCACAAATACAATTTGAATATTCTATTAATGCAGGTTAGTAGTATTGACCCTTAGTTACTATTTCCATATAGTGGCATTCCGGGCCTCTACCTTGTTTTTCCACAATGGACATCATCCCTCACAGAAATGTCATATGTGCATCCAAATTCATTTTTAATCATTTATAACATTTTTCACAAATACAATTTGAATATTCTATTAATGCAGGTTAGTAGTATTGACCCTTAGCTACTATTTCCATAAAGTGGCGTTCCGGGCCTCTACCTTGTTTTTCCACAATGGACATCATCCCTCACAGAAATGTCATATGTGCATCCAAATTCATTTTTAATCATTTATAACATTTTTCACAAATACAATTTGAATATTCTATTAATGCAGATTAGTAGTATTGACCCTTAGCTACTATTTCCATATAGTGGCATTCCGGGCCTCTACCTTGTTTTTCCACAATGGACATCATCCCTCACAGAAATGTCATATGTGCATCCAAATTCATTTTTAATCATTTATAACATTTTTCACAAATACAATTTGAATATTCTATTAATGCAGGTTAGTAGTATTGACCCTTAGCTACTATTTCCATAAAGTGGCGTTCCGGGCCTCTACCTTGTTTGTCCACAATGGACATCATCCCTCACAGAAATCTCATATGTGCAACCAAATTCATTTTCAATCATTCATAACATTTTTCACAAATACAATTTGAATATTCTATTAATGCAGATTAGTAGTATTGACCCTTAGCTACTATTTCCATATAGTGGCATTCCGGGCCTCTACCTTGTTTTTCCACAATGGACATCATCCCTCACAGAAATGTCATATGTGCATCCAAATTCATTTTCAATCATTTATAACATTTTTCACAAATACAATTTGAATATTCTATTAATGCAGATTAGTAGTATTGACCCTTAGCTACTATTTCCATATAGTGGCATTCCGGGCCTCTACCTTGTTTTTCCACAATGGACATCATCCCTCACAGAAATCCCATATGTGCAACCAAATTCCTTTTCAATCATTTATAACATTTTTCACAAATACAATTTGAATATTCTATTAATGCAGATTAGTAGTATTGACCCTTAGCTACTATTTCCATATAGTGGCATTCCGGGCCTCTACCTTGTTTTTCCACAATGGACATCATCCCTCACAGAAATCCCATATGTGCAACCAAATTCATTTTCAATCATTTATAACATTTTTCACAAATACAATTTGAATATTCTATTAATGCAGATTAGTATTATTGACCCTTAGCTACTATTTCCATATAGTGGCATTCCGGGCCTTTACCTTGTTTTTCCACAATGGACATCATCCCTCACAGAGATGTCATATGTGCATCCAAATTCATTTTTAATCATTTATAACATTTTTCACAAATACAATTTGAATATTCTATTAATGCAGGTTAGTAGTATTGACCCTTAGCTACTATTTCCATAAAGTGGCGTTCCGGGCCTCTACCTTGTTTTTCCACAATGGACATCATCCCTCACAGAAATGTCATATGTGCATCCAAATTCATTTTCAATCATTTACAACATTTTTCACAAATACAATTTGAATATTCTATTAATGCAGGTTAGTAGTATTGACCCTTAGCTACTATTTCCAAATAGTGGCATTCCGGGCCTCTACCTTGTTTTTCCACAATGGACATCATCCCTCACAGAAATGTCATATGTGCATCCAAATTCATTTTCAATCATTTACAACATTTTTCACAAATACAATTTGAATATTCTATTAATGCAGATTAGTAGTATTGACCCTTAGCTACTATTTCCATATAGTGGCATTCCGGGCCTCTACCTTGTTTTTCCACAATGGACATCATCCCTCACAGAAATGTCATATGTGCATCCAAATTCATTTTCAATCATTTACAACATTTTTCACAAGTACAATTTGAATATTCTATTAATGCAGATTAGTAGTATTGACCCTTAGCTACTATTTCCATATAGTGGCATTCCGGGCCTCTACCTTGTTTTTCCACAATGGACATCATCCCTCACAGAAATCCCATATGTGCAACCAAATTCATTTTCAATCATTTATAACATTTTTCACAAATACAATTTGAATATTCTATTAATGCAGATTAGTAGTATTGACCCTTAGCTACTATTTCCATATAGTGGCTTTCCGGGCCTCTACCTTGTTTTTCCACAATGGACATCATCCCTCACAGAAATCTCATATGTGCATCCAAATTCATTTTTAATCATTTGTAACATTTTTCACAAATACAATTTGAGTATTCTATTAATGCAGATTAGTAGTATTGACCCTTAGCTACTATTTCCATATAGTGGCATTCCGGGCCTCTACCTTGTTTTTCCACAATGGACATCATCCCTCACAGAAATCTCATATGTGTAGCCAAAACTTAACTGACAAATTGGTTCTGCTAAATATGTTGGTTTTGGTCTCTGCTAGTTAAATACGTTTTTTAGTTAAATATGTTTTTCTTGTTACGTCAAAAACATATTTAAGTTAAATATTTAAGTTAAATATGTTTTTCTTCTTACGTCATCACGTATTTAACTTTTTAGTCGTTACGTCAAAAACATATTTAACTCGGCATATTTATCTTCACACACATTAAGGTAGTTGCTTATATTATCTTTCGCAGAAAGAAAAAATCAATGTAAAATCTTTGTTTAGTTACAAAAAATATATTGTAAACCTCTCAAAACGATCAAAAGTTAATAAATTGCAGGCAAATTTACTTAACTTTCCTGACTTACAGTGCCTCAAAACGACCGATTACAAGCAAAAGATTTGAACGTTCACTATCCGATACAGAATTTTGTTATCTGTCAAGCTGCGCACTTAAATTTTAACATTTCTAAAATTTCCATTTTAGCTTAATGTCTGGCTAGATTGGCAAAATACCCCTATGTGTGGCGATCAGCCAGGCGTCTTAAAAGACCCATTATCTCAAAACCACCACTGCAAAATCTGAGAGGATCCTGTGCTAGAAATGAAGAAAAATGCGATCTGTTTGCAAATCAATTAAAAAACGTGTTCACCGCCAATACATGCACAGACGTGAGGGAATTACCGCCTTTTATTGCCAGACGTCCTTTAGAAATACGTTTTCGATTTACAGATGTTGTAGAGAGGCTATCGCTGGTTAGACTTTAATGCGTTGCCATAAGAAACTTGACTAGTTGTTGGCTTTACTAGTGGGGGCATAGTAGTAGTGGCTGGGGAGAGGCAGGAACTACTTTTGTCTTTTACGAGCGCCTAACTAAATTAAAAACAGGGCAACCTCTATAGTTGACTGTGTGATTTCCACCGCAATTGCTGCATTTCTTTACCCGAGGATCATCTTTTGGTTTGTCGCACCTTGTCGTAGCATGCAGGTCTCCACACACCACACAAACAGAAGGCAACTTGCTATAAGCCTTGGTGTGACCGTATTCTTGGCAATTTAAGCACTGTACGGGCCCAGATTGCTTATGTGGCGCTTCAACTTCAACTCTACGATGCAAAATATTTTTTAGGTCATTGATAGGGTGGGTTTCATTTTTGTTCTTTCTAATTTTTCACACAGATTAAGCTCTGAAGCCTTTGCTGCACAAATTGGCCTTGATCTCTTCCGGGCCCACATTTGAATCAATGGCCTTAATAACAACCTGAAGGCCTTTGCGTTCTTAGTTAGTAGGTGTAGAAGTTTTTCTTATGGTTTTCAAATTCCGAAACTGTGGTACGGTACGCGTTTTTGTTATGAACTTAAATTTTAGTTTCATAGATGTTACCACATTTTATGTTCCACAAAAAAAAGTTTTCACCGATCAATCCAACTAAAAACTTAATTAGATCATTACAGTTTTTCTCTCTCAAATAAATTTGGGGAGGCTTAAAATTAATTTTATTAAATTAAAATCGATATTATAGTAGTTATTTATATATATATATATATAATAAGTCAATAATTACAAAAATAATTGCATGTAGGAAGCCTGAAGAAACAAGAATGTTAGGGACTTTTTTGCTGAGTTCAATGTCATATTATATTATATATACTTTTCAAACAAAGCATCTAATTTAATTTCTTACTTTTTGCCATTATTGCAGCAAATTTTTATATGTAATTGTTTTGAATACAAATTTTCGTTTTTTTTATTGTGGTTTAAGTTCATATAATTTTTTTTATTAGAAGAAATTAATATTTTTCCGTTAATGTTGAAAGAATTGTAATTGTTTTGTTCTATATCGCCAGCATTTAAGTGTTTTAAAAAAGTCTTTTTTTTAATTCTTTTTGTACATTTAATTTAAAAATAGCTTGTGAATCTACCAACTTTTTGTTTACGTTAATAGAGAAAGAGGACAACAACAATTGTTTGTTAGGCCTTAACAACATTTTGAAATGTTTTTTGATTTATATATTTCTTAAGTTTATTGAAATAATAACACTTTTTTTCGTATTTTTTATTATTCAATCTTAGCCTTTGGCGAAACAACAATAAGTATTCAAATCTTAAAACTAAGTAGTTTATATTACTCCAGGCAGTGCCAGACCTAAATTTAAATTGTCATAATTAAATTGGCTAACTTTATCTATCCCTTCTTTTTAGACTATGTAGCAAGATGTTTCGACAGAAGATATTTATAAGTTTTTTTTTTTTTTTTTTTTTCATATATTTTATTATTGAATCTTCGCTTAAGCGAACTAACAATAAGTATTCAAATCTTAAAACTAAGAAGTTAATACTAGTCCAGTCAGTACCAGACTAAAATTTAAGTTCTCACAATAAAATTAACTAATTTCAAAGGTTTCATCTAAGAGCAATTGTATCCCTTCTTTTTAGGCGGGTGTGCCCACTATGTTGCAGGATGCTTCGAGCGAGCGGATTTGGATGTGATTTCAGCTTATTTAAATACTTGTCCACATATTTCAGGATTTCGCATTTTGCAAGTGTAACTTCTAGATCCTTGTGGATGTTGCTGTTTTTGATATACCAAGGAGCACCAGTTATCATTCTTAGAATTTTGTTTTGACGGCGTTGGATTTTTTCGATGTTAGAGGCGGAAGCAGTACCCCATAATTGTATACCGTAGCACCAAATTGGTTTTAAAATCGAGTTGTAGAGTAGAAGCTTACAATCAAGACGTAGCACAGAGTTTCTACCAATTAGCCAATGGATTTGAGCAGCTTTAAGTTTAATTTGCGTCAGCTAGCATCTATATGAGGCTTCCATGTAAGGCGGCGATCTAGGATACCAAGATATTTATTCTCAGATCGTTGAGGCACATTATGGTTGTTGATAGTGATTGGAGGGCACGTTGCGTAAAGTAAAAGTTACGTGGGTACATTTTTGTTCATTTATCTTTATTCCCCATAACTTTGCCCATTTCTCAACTTGGGTTACGTGTAGTTGCAGCTGGCTCGAAGCCTCTTTAGGGTCTTTGTGAATACTAAGAAAAGCAGTGTCGTCAGCAAATGTCGACGTGTGTGTGAAACTATTCGTTGGCATATCTGCCGTGTAAAGCAAGTACAAAATTGAACCTAGTATACTTCCTTGAGGGACACCAGCCTCTATTGGTTGGGAACAACTTATTTGGTTTCCCTCTTTGATCATAAATTGTCGGCCTGTTGTGTATTTTTCTAAAAGGTTGAAAATATTAGCTGGAAGGTTGAGCTTTAGTTTGTTTAGAAGGCCTTCATACCATACTTTGTCGAAAGCTTGTGAGACATCGATAAAAAGCCCGGAGCAGTACTTCTTTTCCTCAAAGGCTTTTCTTATAACCTGCACCAACCTGTGAGTTTGTTCGATGGTACTATGTTGACTTCTAAAGCCGAATTGGTGATTTGGAATGCAGTTGTTGTCATTCAGGATCGGATTTAGCTTGTTTTTTAACAGTTTTTCGAACAATTTTGACATTGTGGATAACAAACTTATGGGCCTATAAGATTCTACCTTCGAGGGATCTTTGCCAGGCTTAGGAATCATCTTTACTAAGGCAACTTTCCATATGGGCGGAAAATGTTCAAGCCGAATTATCGCGTAAAAATAAAAAGAATGATTCTTTTAGCAGTAAGAGGCAGCTCTATGAGCATTTTGTTGCTTATTTTGTCAACGCCAGGAGCTTTTTTACCATTAAGGTTAGCGATAGCCTCTACAACATTTGCAAATCGGAAACGTATTTCCAAAGGACGTCTAGCAACAACAGGCGGTAATTCCCTCACGTCAGTGCATGTATTGGGAGTGAATACGTTTTTGAAGTGATTTGCGAACAGATCGCATTTTTCTTCATCATTTCTAGCCCAGGATCCTCTCAGATTGCGCAGTGGTGGTTTTGCGATAAAAGGTCTTTTAAGACGTCTGGCTGATCGCCATAAGGAATAATTTGTCTGAGGAGTCGCGTCTAGACCTTCCAGGTACTCTTTCAGTGATGCCATTCTGTGAGCCTCCAACAAGCTTTTTAGTTGGGTTATACATTCTTTCAGCTTAGTTTTAAGTTGGGGCGATCTATGTTTTTGCCATTCCCTGCGGGCTCTTCTTTTTTCAGATACCAGCTTTTCCACATCTTCAGAGAAAATTTTGTTGTACCTAGCCTGGCGGTAGGTAGAAGACGCATGTTCAACGGCTTTTTTAATGTTTTCATTTAGGACGCTCAAACAATCATCTATGTCTCCGGAAGTTTTTAGCGGTTGGTTCTCCGCGCAGTGGGTACTAATATATTTTTTATATATCAACCAATTAATTCTTTTAGATTAGAAAAACTCACTAGCTGCTATTTGGTGAGGACTGCAAATAGTGATTATTGTGGGTGAGTGGTCAGAAGATAAATCCAAGGAGGCTTGAGCCTCAATGAGCTCCGAGGATATACCTTTTGCTACGCAAAAATCAATTACGTCTGGAATTTTATTGTGGTCTGTTGGCCAGTAGTTTGGTTGTCCAGCTAAATTAACATAAAGTCCCATTTCAGACACGGCATCATACAAGACACTACTACTGGGACTAATTAGTCGGGAGCCCCAGTACGTGTGCTTGGCGTTATAGTCTCCAGCAGATATGAAGCGGGGACCTAAAGATTTGTAAAAACTGTTGTACTGATCCTTCGTTATGGAGAATCTCGGTGGACAATAAACTGACGAAAAAAGTAGGTTATTGGAAAATTCATCAATGCAGACGTTTGTTGCTTGCATATAACATTCACATAGGCCACCCAACCATTGGTGCTTAATTCTTGATTTGATTAAAATAGCAGAGCCACAGGATCTATCCCTGGGATCTTTTGAATCATAAAAATTGTATCCACTAATTTTAAAAGTGCTTCTAGATGTCATATGAGTTTCGGAAATCAACATGACATCGATTTCATTTCATCGATTTTCAAGAATTTTTTATTAAGTCTACTGAATGAAATAATTGTAGACAAACTTGTTAGTTTAAAATTAAATAATTAACGAACAGTAATAGTTTATGTAAAGAAAAGCCCAATAAGGAAATTCATATTATTATTTGTATTTAATTCAAACTTTCAACTTAATTTTTTTATGTTTTAGATGTGGGGATTCTCAATGCTATTTTTATATGGAAATTGGAAGGCAAAGTTCGTTTGGTCCAGGTGAACTATGGATGGAAGCAGAAGACTCTTTAACTGCTCAAAATATGCACAGAATGATATTGAGGTACTTTTGTATATATTAACGAAGTAAAGACTTACGGCTGTATTCATAAAAAAATCTTAGTTTAGGTTTAAAATATATTTTAGCTACATATAAAATATTTTAAGCCTAAAACTGCTTTTTTAAAATTTTGTATTCATAAACCGTATTTGAACTAAAATATTTTTAAGGATTTTTCAAATCTGATGTTGGCTACTCTTTTAATTTTATTTTTCACTTGAGCCATGGTGATGTAAAACAATGGTTATAAGCTCATTCATTAATCGAATTTATGCACATTCATTTTTTTCGTATTTGAGGAAAATATTTTTTTTATAAAATAAAAAGTGTATGACATGTGTTTATATTTAAAAAAAGAGAGCTGTAAAAACAAAATGTTAGGTAAGAGTAAAATTTAGAAGTTGACTTTATTAAAGATGAAATAGTATTTGAATAACGAGTTTTTCTTTTTATGTTTTGATTTGTTATGCATCACTAAAAATAAAAATTTTAACAATACTGAAAACTATTAGGTTGTAGTAATAAACCTCTGGTTATGCTAGGGTAACACTGAGTCTGGCCAGGTCCTTTCGAAAAATGAAATTTCACGACTGTTGTTGGGATTTTGTTGTTTACTATATTTTATTATTATTACAATATCTCTTCTTAATTTTTTGTTGTTATATCTTCCTTCTGGTATTGGTGCGGTACCTCTGGGTTCGCCTGTGGGCTCTGGGGTGCAACCTCTTCGTCAAAGTCCCTGTTTGGATGTAATCCAAATAATACTAGTTCCGGATGTAATCCTGAAACTCCTGCCTAATGTACTACGTCCTGGGTAGTTGGATGTAATCCAACATCTAATGCCGTAGGATGTTATCCTACCAATCCCTGCTCTCCTATCCCTCGGAAAGTTGGATGTAATTCAACTTACTCTAATCCTAGGTATAACCCTAAAACCCTGTTGGATTTCGGTCACTCTGAGTGTTAGATGTTATCCAACTTCTCTTCTACCTATGGTAAGTAGTCTTCGATGTACTGGATGTTATCCGGCCTTCAAATACGCCTGTCTTCATCGATTGTAAACCAATGAATGCCATAAATCTTGCCGCAACTTTGTTGCCTACTCTTACCATTGCTACTTTCCCCTTCGATTTGCGACATTCACCACTTACTCCAAGCTACGCTCTTTTATTGTATTGTATTCTCTGCTTCTCCTTCGCTTTGCGACATTCACCACTTACTCCACCTACGCTATTGTACTGTATTGTGTTCTAGCTGCTTCGTACTCTGCCGTCATCCGTTATTACTTTCGATTTCACACCTTTGATCTATCTGCTCTCTTGCTAAATACTTCTCATTTAAACTCTCCCCTATGTCTTTTCTTCCTGAAATGAGAGGGAATTTCTAGAGGTAGATGTAATCTACCTTTGTTTGTAGTGAGGTGAATGTAATTCACCTTACCTATTATCACAGTAAATACTAAATCACAACAAAATATATAAAAGCTTTCGCATATATGTATGTACATATATATTCTTTCCCCATTTACTTAATTAAATGTTATATTAATTACATACATGTATTAGGGTCAACTGATGTATGTAGGCAAAAATTAATAAATATTTCGGTCCCCAAAAGGTTGAATTTTGAAAATTGGTAAATATGAACGAAAAATAACTCCATGGCTTAATATTTATTTATAAAATATCCATATTCTTGCGGTATAATGCCAATGTATTATTTTCTACAGTTGCAAGTTCAAACAAAGGGCCGTAAGGCCAATAGTTTGTAATAGCTGTCAAAATAAAAATTAAAACAGCACAAAAAAAAAACAAAAAAAAGGTAAGGGAAATTCGCTTTAAATGGTTTTGAAATTGGGTAAAACGCAATAAAAAACAAAAATAGGGTTTGGAAGTTTGCTGAAAATGGGCTTAAAATAGGTGTGTATTTACACAAGGTTTAAAATAGGTTTTTAAGCTAAAATTCGTTTATTAATACAATTTTATTGAAATTTACTTAAAAAAGGTTTGAAATGTTGCTTAAACTTTTATAAATACAGCCGATCTTTCGCACTGATTTTAGCAACAAATGTACTGACTTTTTATTCGGCATACTGATTAAAAAAAGGTCTACCAATGTATACAGATTTTTAAAAATATGGATTTGTAATTTAATATATTTTTTTTAATGAGCTGTAAAATTGCATATAAGGTTAATTATTTTTCTAGAAGCAAAAAAAGTATCAAAACTATTTAAAACTCAGAATTAATTTTGAATCGATTAAAGACAGCTGTTTTAAATTACTAGAACTTTTTAAATGAGTTTTCAGATATATATTTGACGTTAATATAAACCACCACACATCGTTTGCTCAATATTAGAAGGTTGTATGTAATATATTTTTTTCATTTTAAGTTAATAATGTTTTCGAATTACATATTTTGGAAAATGTACAACCTTTAATCTTGTTTCAAAGACGACAGGATGTTTTGGGCCCCTTCAGCAACAGTGTTTTTTTTTAATTGGGCCAGAGCTCTGCAAAAGATTCGTATAAAGTTATAATTCCTTACATTTTTGAGTGTGCCCATACAACACACACAAACCATTGCATTGCCCAAGAGTAACTGTTTGGCGTGCCTAATTCACGCATGAGGTAATTCGACAATTTTTTCGCATATTCTAGAGGCCAGGCGACGAATGTCAACAGTGAAAATTATCCACGCATGATTACGAAATTCTTTTTGCCAAACCTGCGAGCTCATCCCTTGTACTCTTCACACACGTGGTTTCAACGGGATGGGGCGACTGCATACACAGCCAGAGCTTCGATGAGTTTGCTTCTGAAAAATTTTTACCAAAAACTGATCAATCGCTTTGGAGACATCCAATGGCCACTGAGGTCGCCCGAACTAACTTCCATGGTTTTTTTGGAGCTACCTCAAAGAGAGGGTGGCTTTAAAGGAAAATATACGTCGAGAAGTTAATGCTCTTAATAAAACTTTGTGTCAATTATTACGTTTTTCATTTAAGTTTGAAAATATAAATCTGCCACCAGACACCCTGGGGGCTTATTCTGAATTGCAATGCGATAGTCAATGCGATGCGAAAACATGTAAATGCGAATATCTGGTATTCTTTGTTACGATGTTCGCAAAGTATGTAATTGTATTCGCATTTAAATGCGAAAGGGTGGCAAGCCGGTGTTAAATTTGTATTCTGTAATGCGAAAAAAAAAATGCAAATGTACAGCAAATTAGCAAAATTTATTCGTCAGCTAAACATCAATCGCAAAACCCAAAAATGTGGGTAAAAATTAAACTTTATTAATTTAATCTTAAAATTATACAATTAAATTATTTAATATTATGTGGTATATTCCAAAAAAACAAAATTATATAAAACTTTAAATTTATAAACAAATTAAATAGTGATAGTAATAGTTTTTTCAGGGAAAAGAGTTGTAAAACCACGAAATACCGCCAGTTTGTAATAATGGTGGAATATATGAATTATCACAGCCATCTTGCCAAAGGCTATTTAAAAACACCAAATGCGCGGCAATCAGCAAATCCTTTGTGGCAAACAGTAGCCGAAGAATTAAATACAAGTGGTCCGACATATAGGTACAAATGCTTCTTTATTTAATCTAACATATTTTATAAAGCTAGAAAAAGAAATATTGTACGTAAGTAAACACTTATATCAAAAAAAAGTTCAAAAATAAATTACATACCTTTTGTCATTCCAAGCTTGGAATATCGGATTTACTTCTGAGCAACTTTTTTTGAACTCGTTCATTTTGCTCATAACCTTCTTCGTCATCCTCAAACCATAGTTCCACAAAATCCATTTTTTAACAAAACTAAACAATTTAATAAATAAATGCACTTATATACTTATGTATGTTTATATACTATTACCGAAATCACAACTTTTTTAATCTTCAATTTGACAATTACACCAGTGATACCATACTCTAAAAAAAATGCGAATGCAAATGCGAAAGACTTGCAGAATGCCAATTTTCTTTCGCATCGCAATTGATTTTCGCATCGCATTGACTTTCGCATCGCAATTCAGAATAAGCCCCCTGTTTTTGTAGTCGCATGATTTAAAAAAAACTAAGAAGAACTTTTACACATTTAGTTTACTTTTGGCCTTTATCGGCGTACACATCACTACGCTTCAGGGACCAAACTTAAAAAAAATTACATATTTTATAAACCTTTCGAACTCAATTTGTATTTTGTGTTTTTTTTTGTTGGAATAGGAATTAAACAAGTACCTAAAATGTATCAAAATATAATGTGTACTCTTTTTTCTGTCTCTTATAGTCCATGATTAAAACAAAAAAAAAACATTGTTTCTAAACCTTTTGAACGCAATTTGAATTATGTTTCTAGCTTTTTTGTTTCAAAATGTACAAAAGGTAGTTAAAAATGTCCTATATAAATTTTTTTTTAATTTTTTTTATCCATTTAGGTCCAAATCAAATAAAAATATATTCATATTTTTCTATACCTTTTGAACCTTTTGATTTGTGTTTCTACCTTAGTTGGTTTAAAAGCAAAAAAAATCATAATAAAGTACTTATATTTAATTTGCACCTTTTTTCTACCCCTTACGGTACAAAATTAGAAGCTAGAAAAATTACCTAAAAGCACTAACATATAATTTGTACACATTTTTCTCCCCTTTAAGGTTCAAAAAGTTATCAAAATAGTACTCATTATTTTTTGAAACGTCTTAAACGCAATTTTATTTGATTTATTGGATTAAAAGTTACAAAAACTACATAAAATGTAGCAATATGTAATCAATATCCTTTTTTCTACTCTTTAAGGTAAACTATTTCAAAAAAGTACAAAAACGGTATCCATACTTTTAGAGGCGTGTCAAACGCAATTTATATTATTTGTGTACCTTTATTGGTTTAAAAATAAAAAAGTACCAATATGCAATTAGTTTCTTCTTTTATCTTCCTGAGGGTTCAAAGTTTTAAAAAATTATTAAAAGCATAATCACATTTTTTCTAGACCTTTCGAGCGCAATTAAAATTAAGTATGTTTCTACCTTTTTTGGCTTCGACTTTACAAAAAGTACCTAAAGAGTACCAATATGTAATTAGTAACCTTTACTGTGTCCTTTAAGGCCCAAAATTTTTAACAAATATCATAAACATATTCCTACTTTGTCTATACCTCTCAAACGCAATTTGAATTATGCGTCTACCTTTTTTTGGCTTAGAAATTACAAAAAGTACCTTTAAAGTATTAATATGTAGTTTGGATCCTTTTTACCCCTTTAGGTACAACATTTAAAACAAGTACCAAAAATGTATTTATAATTATTCAATCCTGTCATACGTAGGTTAGGGTTAGGTAGAACAGGCAGCCGTTGAAGGAAAGGATACAGCTCACCTGGGTCCGCTTAATTCGGTCACTTTGTGTTACCTGGAGAGGCAGATAGATTAGGTTGAGATGGAAGGAAATAAGAAATTTAGAGAAGGATAAGAAAGAAAGAAAGAAAGGCCAGAAAAATAAAGCAGACTTACCAGGGTCTCTTGTGGGAATCGAACCCACAACCCCCAGACTGGGGGCACCCCCTGTCATACGTAAGAAGTTACAAAAAGTATCTAAAACGTACCAATATGTAATGTGTACCCTATTTCTTTCCCTTAGGATCCAGAATTTCTAAAAAGTTTCAAAAATATTTATATATTTTGTCGGGAACTGCCGAACGCAATTTGAATTACGTTTTTCTCTTTATTGGTTTTAAAATTATAAAAAGTACCAATATAGGTATAGTATTTACCCTTTTTGGAACTGTTTTTTTACCCCTTCAGGTCCAAATTTCCAGAAAGTTTTGAAAAAGTGTTCATATTTTTTGAGACCTGACGAATGCAATTCAAACTATATTTCTATTATTATTTGTTCAAAAATTGCAAAATAGACCTACGCACTGTCAAAATTTAGTTTTTACACTTTTTTACCCCTTAAGGCAGAACAACAATATGCATTAGCTAGCTTAAACTAATGTCAAAAATTAACGAGAAGCCTGTCAAATGCATAAGCAAAATTAATTAAGTATTTAAGGTGGCCATAATGTATTTAAATAAATACATAAACTGATTACCCGCAGCTGCTCATCTACGATTTTTTTAAACTTTTGCATCAATATTATTTTACTTTAATTTTCTAAAAAACACATATATATATATACAGGGTTGGGCAGTATTTCAAATACTTGTATTTGAAATACGTATTTGAAATACAAATACGTATTTTGTATTTGTATTTGAAATACCACCTTCTAATGTATTTTGTATTTTGTATTTTGTATTTTGTATTTCAAATACTTATGATGGCAAAATAAATTTTTTTGTTATACAAAAAGTTGTAAATAGAAAAATTGAAAAATGTTACAATTAAAAAAAAAAGAATGGAAACTTTGTCTTCGTTTTCATTCACGTCTTCGCCTTAGTAAGGCCCGTTATCTTACAGGTCTTACTCATTTAGGTAATATCAAGAGCTAAGCGGATATTTGGAAATGTGAATGTCAAAAAAATTAAATTTTGTATAAAAATTGAAATTTTTTTGACATTCACACTTTTAAATACTATATTTGCCTCTGCCGAATCTTATATACCCTTCACATTGCTCTTTTAATATACCCAGCCGAGTAATTTTGTACTGAAAATAATATAATAAAAATACCTTGTGCCAGTTTTAAAGTCCATAGAAAACTTTACAAAATTTTAACGTTCGTATGAATAATAGAAATAGATGAAGAAGGTTTGAGGTCCAGAGTTTTAAAAGTTTTCGATATTATTCATATTTAAAGGTTAATAAAACTTGTTAAATGTTATGGGATGATCTAGTCCCCCTGCTCTTCTTCAACCTTTTTTTCCAAAATGTAGGTCTTATCATCGAATTACTTTTTGTAGAACACTAGAAGTCGATAGCTGTTATAGTTTCCGAGATATAGCGTATTGAAAATCTCATAAAAATTGTTAATTTGTATGGAAGTTACACTTTCTTCTGCTCCCACTCAAAAAATTTTTTCTTCAAAGTGAAAAATTCACAAAATTTGTGCAATAGCAAAGAAAATCCTACTTCCCCTGACCCTATTTGAAAAAAAAAGATTTCCTTTATTGAGGTCCCTATTTTCAGAGTATCCGTGCCAAGTTTTGTGGCAAGAATGACTATATTCACTGAGATATATAGGGATGTATGCACGGATTTTGTCCTTAAAAATGGGTTATTTTGATTTTTGTTTATATCTCGGTCAATAGTCAACCGATTTTGCTAGTTTTTAATAGCAATTGTCTCCAGAATATTTACAAAAGTTTGACACCAATAACTGTTCCGTATCACTGTATTTGACTCTGGAAACTTGATTTCAACAGACTGACAGACGGACATGGCTATATCAACTTCCCTATCTATAAGGATGCAGAATATTAGAATTTTATGGGGTCGCAAATGGAAAATAAAGAAATTTCAAACGGAATGACAACCTGATGTATACCCTTATCACTATGTAAAGGGTATACAAAAGAAATGCAGAGGGCGAATTTTTTGAATTCGCCTTGGGTTTACCTTGTTGAATGTGCCTTGCAGAGAACTGTTTTCATAAAATTTAACACCAGTCTGTTTTCATCAGGACCTGTAGAAAGATTGTTTTTTTTAGCAGGACTTATATATTCTTCAACAAGAGGCTGCTTATCTGATTAAACTTTTAAAAATCTTGTGTTCATGATTAAAGGTTATAAATGTATTTTGTATTTCAAATAAAAGATACTAAAATACTGTATTTTGTATTTTGTATTTAAAATACTCGACTTTAAAGTATTTTGTATTTTGTATTTGAAATACAAGCGGAAGAAGTATTTTGTATTTTGTATTTCAAATACAGCAAAGCATGTATTTTGCCCAACTCTGTATAAATATATATATATACATATTTACACGATTAGTAATTTCCCGTTTTTTCTTTTTAATGGAAGAAACTGTTGCTTTGGCAACTCCATATTTTCTTGCCAAGCCACTAGCACTGTACCCCTTTTGCAATAATTCAAGAATATCAACTTTATCTTTTAAAGTTAAAACTTTAGGTTTTTTTAATGACATTTTTCAATTTCACGAATTAAATTTTTTTAATCACTTGCCTCATCTACGTAGCAATGTCAAAGAGCAACTAACAGGTCAACGCATACATAAATGAAAAAAAAAACGTTTAATCATATGTAAACAAACAAGTAACATGTAATTCGGGGATTTCCCAATTTAAAAACAGATTCAAAAACAATAAATAAAAAGTATTCACGTTTTAGAGCTTTCAGATTTTGTTCACGTTTTAGAATACTCTGTGGAAAAATAAATTTGTTCACGTTTCTGAGACGTTCAAACTTTCGAGTGTTCACGTCATAAAAGCTCGAATCTGTAATCGGTAAAAATTTTAACCAAAACTGCCCTCTTCAACTTGTGCTGTAATATATAAGTAAACATACTGAAAAAAAACAACAGTGTGCATGTGTATGTATATACAACTTTCAAACAGATGATAACGTACGGAAAATGCGTTCAGTTTCGCCCTTTGCTTAAACAAGCAAAACCTAATGAAAAGTTTTGTTAAGTACATTATGGTTTGGATCATATAATTACATGCATTCGCATAGTTACTAAAGCTGGCATAAGCTCGCACATTTCTAATATGGCTTTTAGGGTCCAAAATTTTGAAAAAGTGACAGACACGAATTTGCTTATTTTTTGAGTAGAATATGATATTTTTGAATTTTGTTTCTATCGTGAATAGTTTGGGAGATATTAACACTTCGATTTTTTCCTATATGGCCCGTTTTTACCCTGTCCTAGTGGATCTACACATCGGAAGGGGTATGTAGCGATACTAGCGTAATGCACCGCAGGGTAATTCACATATAGACACTTGGTACCGGGGTAACAAAGCTCATAATTACTTGTGTGAACCATAACATAAACTTGGTTGTGATAATAAAAACAAATGTGTGTAAATTACGGCGCGTTTATTAAAGATAGCATTTAAGGGGGCCCAAAAAGGAAGCAGGAATACTTAAAAGAAACAATAACAAACACCAAAACCAAGCCACAGATAAGA
Organism: Melanophora roralis; assembly: GCA_963583895.1. Lineage (NCBI taxonomy): Eukaryota > Metazoa > Arthropoda > Insecta > Diptera > Rhinophoridae > Melanophora > Melanophora roralis. The sequence continues at coordinate 46,446,533 of OY757188.1, forward strand.
GGAGGACATCTCTGCCGCCTAAAGAGAGGAAAGGCGCTCTTGCTAAGAGAGGTCAGAAAAAAACCACCACCCAGATGGGAAGACGTCATAAGGATGTGGCTAAGAATAACCACTCCGGATCAATTAATGTCAGGCATTTTTAATACATGTAATAACATTTATAATAATTTTAAAAAAGTGCATCCAAGTGCACCCTAAGGTCGGTAGGCGTTAACCGCCGCACTCTGGCGCCTTTTCCTAAAATCCGTGGCAAAAATACAAAATTTCATGCAAAAATTTTGAAAATGAATGAAAACATCGTATAAAGAAAAACTTACAGATCCCAATTCAAAAACGTTGGATAAAAATTATATTTGGTGGAGCTGGTAAAAGTCAACAATATTTTAAAGGCAAAAAAGGTGATCTTGAAAAAAATGCACTTTTAAATTAAAGTGTCAGAAACATTGCCGTTTGTGTTAAAATACTTTTAACAAATTGTACTTTATAATACTCATAAAATTGTAATCTAGTGGTTTATGATTAATATGTTTGTAAACTTCTTTAAAAATATATGTTTTATTATTCCCTTTTTTTGTATCAAACACAAAGAAAACAAAGTTTCTATGGTACTATGTTGAGTTCTAAAGCCGAATTGGTGATTTGGAACGCAGTTGTTGTCATTCAATATCAGGGCCAGCTCGTTCTTAAGCAGTTTCTAAAACCATTTTGACATTGTGAGTAACAGGCTTATAGGACTTCACCTTTGAAGGATCTTTACCTGGATTAGAATAATTTTGCCATGTTGGCGGGAAATGTTCAAGCCGTATTGTGGCATTAAAGATTAAAAAAATTATTTTTTTAGCTGTAAAGGGTAGCTCTACATTTGGCAGTGTGGTTTCCACCGCAATTGCTTCACGCTAGGAAAATTTTTTTGTTTGTCACACTTGGTTGTATCATGCAGATCTCCACACACAACACAAACAAAAGGCAACTTACAATAAGCTTTGGAGTGACCATATTGCGCAGTGGGAAATTTGACAAGTCATATGTAAAATATGTACATACCGTATAAAATTACCTTTATGCACATCCATACAGAGACCTGTGCGAGCCCTTTATGGGCGGCGTCGGCTTGAGTAAAAAATTGTTTGCGGTGGCTTAAATTCGGCTATGAGTCAGCTAAAGGATTAATACTCAAAAAATATTTATACACACAACTATAGCATGTTTACCGATGTTGAAAGAATAAATTCGTTCGCGTTCGTTAAGCGAAATAAAACTAATTTCGGTTTACCTAAATATATTTTAAGCGAACGTTTACTCAGAAGACAAGTCGAACGAAAACGGAAGCGTTTTCATACAAAATTGGGTTTACCTAAGTCGAACGCAAGCTAAATATGCGAACGTAAATGTCAAAATCAGTCACTTGTATTTTGCTTTCGAGTGCCATAAAAGCATGCAGTTTTTGATGTAAATTAAGTAAATTAAAGTCCGCTTTGTACTAAAATGCTAAAAAATAAAACTTAAATATGTTCTCAAGGGTTATTGGTTAAAGCATCATATTGTTTAAAGTAAAATTAAACAAACTTTGATTTAAAAAAAAAAGAAAATTACAATAATTATGTAAGTTTTAATTATGAAATGTTTTCAGTAATGTCAATTATGCCGTTTTTGATGTAAATTAAGTAAATTACAGTCCGCTTTGTACTAAAATGCTAAAAAATAAAACTTAAATATGTTCTCAAGGGTTATTGGTTAAAGCATCATATTGTTTAAATTAAAAATTTAACAAACTTTGATTTAAAAAAAAAATTACAATAATTTTGTAAGTTTTAATTATGAAATGTTTTCAGTAATGTCAATTATGCCAAATTTTTAACTTTTTTAAGACCACTTGTAGGAGTTTGTAAACAAATACAGCAAATTAGCATTAAATTTAACAAAAAATTACCTGATTACATCTCTTTTCCTGCATTTTTGTTTCCTGATTATCTGGTGTGAATGTTGAGGGCGGGCTAGATACATATTCATGACGTACCGTTAGAAACACACGATTGTAAACTAATGTTGAGCATATATGAACTAAAGATAATCTGCAAAATAATTTTAAGAATGTTTACATTGCATTTTATTGTTCTTATTAAATATATTATTTTCCCCCTTCTCAAAATACACCAAAAATCAATGAACTTCTTACTATGAATTTTAACAGACTTTTACGCTTATAAAACTACGTTTGGTGCAAAGTTCATAAATAGTTTCCGCATATATTAATATTTTACAAATGCAATAAGACCATAACAAATTATAGGCTAAATGAATGGCAAATTCTTTCAATAGGTCGTAATTTTTGCATAGCATAGTTTGTAAACAAAAAACCTAAAAAATAATAACATAACAATTCAAAAGAATTGATTGTCTTAAAAACATTTATTTAAAAATATGCAAAATGAAAATTATATTGCTGTGGAATTTTTAACCTTAGTGGGAAATGCGGGATTCATATTTGTTGAATCTTTTGATACTCAAGAAAGGAGTCCCCTTAGTAATAATTTCTTCTAATTAGTAATAAGTTCCTTAAACAATTAAGTACTGACTGCGTCATTATTGTAGTTAAGCCATATGGTTTAATATTATCTTATGTTTATTTTAACCTTGAAGATACCCATTATTGCAAAGGATTTCTGCTTTGTCTCTTACTGCTTTATTGTTTTAGAAAGTTAGCATCACTGCTCTATGTAATTAAATTTGACTATGTATTATGAAAGCAAGTGTATACTGTTAGGAGGCGAAAAAATTTGATACGTAAACAGACATTATTGCGAAACTTATAGCAAAAAAAAAAATTAAATATTTTGATCCACACCTTAAAGGGGCAAAACAAATTTTTAAATTTAAAATAGATTTGCAGTATTGATTTTAATGAAAATTTCGTTTTACAAACCTATTGCAAATTTAAAAACTGTTAATGCATATGCCCTAAAGTATGTAAGCATATTATTATTTATATTTTTCTCTGGCGATAACAAACCTGTAATTAAAGGCGAACGAAAGTTGTCGAGTTAAATAAACAGGCTATGTATATTTACTGTGAGGGTTGTACTACTGCAGTAAATTTATAAGTAATTAATTTGTTGCTAGTTTAGCTAGATATCTTCGACGGGGGTTGTATTATTGCTGGAGATATGCTAGCGTTTCCATTAGCTTAGGATCTTTTCTTTGGGGGTTCTACTACTGCAGAAAAGGGTTTTTTGAGGTAAAATATCTTCGACGGGGGTTGTGCTACTGCCGGAGAGTTGCTAGTGTTTTAATGAGATTGGATCTTTTCTGTGGGGTTATACTACTGCAGAAAAAGTTGTAGTAAAGTTAGATATCTTCTGTGGGCTGTCCTACGGCAGAAGATTTTTAAGGAAGTAGCTTAAGCGTTCGATAACGGAATCGAATAAATAAATAGTGAAATTGAACGACAACCAGAAGAGCGTGTGTTTTTATTTGAAGAGTTCCACAACAAATAAATTAATTGTGACCGAACCCTGGATAGTCGGTGAGCTTTACCCCAGCTGTAAAAAGGTAACGTTACAAAGTGATGAGCAAAGTTTGAATATAGAGTTTCTCCGGTACATGCCAGAATAAGGTGCATGGAGTTTGTTTTAAAACTAGCGTATACAATTTCGCGAGAAGGTGAATGTTTTGATATGATCGCCACACAAAAAGAAAATGAATGAATTTCTTAAGAAGCTTGGGCTGAAAGTAGACTGCCCGAAGCAGGGGTATGAAAATACTGACGCTGGTAATATGTCCAGAGCATTTTTTGAAAATGATGAGGTAACAGCCCGAATAACTGGGGTCGGAAATATTATTATAAAATGTTATAAACTCCATCTCTCAGATGGAATGTATTAGTTGTATACATATGTTTATTCATTAAAAACTATTTTACAACACAACACACATTCATATTTTTCAACCAAAAATTATAAGTAAAATTAATTGCAAACATGTTTAGAAATCAATAGAATAAATAAGTACAAACAAGTATATTATCAGACAGTAGATACATACAGAGACGTAAAATACAAACCATAAACACAATTTTTTTTTTGTTCTTATGGAGAAAAAATAAAATACATTTGTGTACAAAATAAAAAAACTTTCTATTTCTTAAAAATGGAAAAACTAAAAACGAAAAAGATTTTTATTTTTAAGGTACAAAATTATTGTGTACATTAAAAAATATAAAAATTTAAAACCTTTTTATTCTGTTTGGTTTTTTTTTTTTTGCGAAATGCTTGTTTTAAAATTTAAACTACAAATGAAGTACCTATAGATACGAACATACATATTAAAAATTTTTAATAAACATTCCTTTGTAAACTTGTTTATTTTGTAAAAAAAATTATATTTTCTAAATTAAGTTCTTTATTAAAATTCATTTTGACATTGGTCAGCTTTTAAAATCTTTTTAAACACTTCTTATTTTTCGTTGAACTAATTGTTTAAAGACACATTTTTACTTTTATTATTTTTGCTTTAGTAATATTTTCAATTTCTTGTTACTTAGAAGAAATTACAATTTTCCCTAAATGTTGAAAGAAACTTTGTTTTAAAAACCAAGTTTTCTACCGATACTAGTTAATAGAAATTTAAAATAATAAAAACAAAAATGATTTGTTAGCATTATTTTACAGGCGTTGCGTTTTATAATACTTTATAATGATTCTCTATATTTAAAAGGATATTCTTAGGAAAATGTTGTTGGCGTGGGTTAAATATAAAGCCTTATCTCAATACCTCTGTGTTTTTTCAGAAACCAATACTTCAAAACATAGAATAACCGCTATTCAGAAATAGGTTTGATAATGCTGCATTATTTTTAATATTCTCAAACATAGTATATAAGGGATGATGGTGATTATTAATTTGACTATACTTTGCCTGAGCTCCTCTAGCGAGCTCCTTTAATAAAGTAAAATAAAAGTTAACAAATCCACATCATATCTTCTTAAGAGAGCTCCTTGGCAACGAACAAATTTGTTTCAGAAAATATTTTACAGCAACAAAAACGATTTATTGCAGGTATCCGCAGCCCAATTTTCAAGTCTCTAGCTTTACGCGTTTGGGCTGTTCTGTGGTGAATAAATCATTGACGTTATTCCTTTATATACAGGGGGTCTGGTGGCAAATTTATATTTTTAAATAACATTATTTTAAAAAGTATGTAACGGTGTGGAGGAAGAGTGTCGCCGTTAGAATTATCGATATACGCAAATATTTTTGGGAGACGATGTTGGAGCGTTTTTGCACTGTAAAACCCATTTTTTGAAACGACGAAACTCATTTTTACCTTAACGGCCAAAACAAGCAAAATTGCCGTTACTGGTCTCCAAAAATCGCAACCCTCGATTGAAACATCAAAAACCATGACATCTCCCAAATGAAACTGATTGGTGTGTCTTATCCACGAGATAGTTGGACCATTTTGTTTTGCTCGAGCCCAAGCGACGAATGTCAATGGTGAAAATTATCGACGCATAATTACAGAATTCTTTTTGCCAAACCTGCGTGCGAGCTCATTCATTGTACTTTTCACACACGTGGTTTCAACAAAATGGGGTGACTGCACACACAGCCAGAGCTTGGATGAATTTGATTTGGGAAAATTTCCCTCAAAAACTGGTCAGTTGCCACCGAGGTCGCCCGATCTAACGTCCATGGACGTTTTTTATGGAGCTACTTCAAAGAGAGGGTTTATAATGACAATACCCAATCTCTTGTGGCTTTAAAGGAAAATATTCGTCAAGAAATCATCTCAATTGAACCAACTTTACTGCAGCGTGTTGCGCAGAACACAAGGCTCCGTTTTTCACAGTGCTCTCAGCTCGACGGAAGACATCTGGATGGCATACTCTTCAAAAAATACAATCCGCGTTTTTATTCAATGGTTCAATGCTTCTAATAAAACTTTGTGTCAATTATTACGTTTTTGCTTTAAGTTTAAAAATATAAAACTGCTACCAGACACCCTGTATATAGAAAACATAAAACTGTGGAAGGTTAAGTCTGCACAAAAGGTTGTATAGGATATTCGCAAGTATTATACATTAAAAAATTTGCGCATATTAATCAAATTTATAAGTGCATTATTTATTAAATTTCGATTATTCATTGAAAGTTGTGCACCATTAGTTATATTACTTATAAAATAAAACTGTGAAATGTTTAGTATACACGAAATGGTATAAAGCATATACACATGTATTATACCTAAACATTTTTAGGTATATTAGACACATCAAAAAATGCATCATTATTTAAACCACGATGATCTATTCAAAAGTTATTAGCGGTTAAAGGTTCAATTCTATGCGGACCCATTAATTATACATATTACCAATAACATTAAACTGAACGGTTAAGTCTACACAAAATGTTATAAAGGATATTCACAAGTATTATACCTTAAAATATTTGGGCATAATTGACACATCCAAAAATGCATCACTTATTAAATTGCGATGATGAGCGGTTATGTTTTCAATTCTCTGCGGACCCATTCGTTGTATTACTAATAACATAAAACTGTGAACGGTTGAGTCTACAGTAAATGTTGTAAAAGATATTCATAGGGATTATACCCTACAATATTTGGACATAATAGCCATATTCATCAAAGTGCATACCTTAGTAGTCTTTCTTTTAGCAAGAAAGGCATCGTTTTCATCTCAGAGTTCAAATGTTTGAAATATTTTGCAGGTTTTGTTATGCGTGCTGATTTTGGGCTTCTGCATTTTTTGTGAACTGTTGTATAATAGTCCTATTCCACCTAGATTTCTTTTAAGAAACAATTTTAAAATTTGCGCTTGGTGCGTCAAAGCAAATTAAGATACAGCTCCAACACTTAATAATAAATACTCCAACGAGAAAGATGTCTCGGTATTTTTTTATGATTTTTAAATAGAGATTTGACTGTGTTTGCCCTTGTTTGATACAATTTTTTCATTTGGCGTGCTTGCACTTAAATAGTTTGTAATTATTTTTAATATTTTACTAAAATGAAGTCGTTATTGTAATATTATTTATTTTTAGTAAAATGATTTCATTGAATGAACTGCTCATAGAACCTATGCGAAAACGATCTTCTTCAGCGACAGAGACATCCAATATTCACCAAAATAGAAAATGTGCTCAAAATGTGGATATAACTAACAACTATATATTAAATGGTGAGTTTTTTGTATGAAAAAGTTTAAGATATGTATGTAGTATGTACGTATATACATATGTATGACGTTTTTATGTATGTAACATACGTATGTATGTATGCTCGTATGCATCAGCGTTACCGTTTAGTTACATTTGCTACATTTTATGTAACTTTTTGCCCCTCTCCTTAACATGTATAATTTTAACGGTTTTGTTCTAATTTTCGTAATTTTTTTTACTAGTCGTACAATAGGTATAATTTTTGGTGTAGGATATATTATTAGTCACTTTAAATGTATATTATTGATGATAATATCATTTCTAAATCATATACAAGTAGTTTTTGACATGAAGCAACCTGAAATAGGGAGCTTATAAATTATAAAAAAGGCAATGGTTCCTTAGGATGGTAGAAGAGCTATATTCAAAAAGACTAAACTTTTGTATATGTATGATAAATACTTGTAACAATTGTACACAGAAAAAACGTTACAAATTTTTTTTAAGCATACAGGCTTTTTAAAGTTTATGTTTTTTGGCAATATATTATTAGGTCCTAAAGAATTTTAATATAATTTTTATGTTCAACAAAATAAACTAAAAATCGAAAAAAATTTTGTTAAAAGCAAAAAAGAAGGCATTTGTCCCAAATAAAATTTTTAAAAAATGTTAATTTTTATTTATTGTTGAACTAATTGTTTTAAATACAAATTTTTGATTTTTAGTTTGGCGTTAGTTCATATAATTTCTTTTTATTAGAAGAAATTATTTTTTTTCCGTTAGTGTTGAAAGAAACTTTCAATTTGAAAAAAGCAGATTTTTCTACCGCTGCTAGCCGAGTAGAATGCATTTTCGAAAGCAGCTACGCAATTTCATCATCAGTACTCTTTGAACGGTAGTAGTGTATTTGGTTGTAAACATCACCTATTTAACTTACATGTAACAGAGAAAAGTATACGGTATCAGTGTTTTTCTTCTGTTTTTATTTTGTAAGTTAGGACGAAGTTTATTTTTCATATACACTATGCTTTTTTCCATTAAAAGTCTCTTTGGCAACACTTGACTAATGGAGAAGCATTTATCCATCTCTCAGATGGAAGGAAACGCTTTTTATTATTGTATATCATACAATAGGGGTAATCACTTTTTAATTTCTTTTTTTGTCAACGACAAATTGACAGAAATTATTAAAGATAATTTTGCACCGTGCCATGTGTGAGTTATATGTTAATTTTTATTTATTGTTGAACTAATTGTTTTTAATAGAAATTTTTGATTTTTAGTTTGGCTTTAGTTCATATAATTTCTTTTTATTAGAAGAAATTATTATTTTCCGTTAATGTTGAAAGAAACTTTCAATTTGAAAAAAGCAGATTTTTCTACCGCTACTAGCCGAGTAGAATGCATTTTCGAAAGCAGCTACGCAATTTCATCATCAGTACTCTTTGAACGGTAGTAGTGTATTTGGTTGTAAACATCACCTATTTAACTTACATGTAACAAAAAGTAGCTGCGTAGCTGCTTTCGAAAATGCAGTCTACTCGGCTAGTAACGGTAGAAAAGTCTGCTTTTTTCAAATTGAAAGTTTCTTTCAACATTAACGGAAAATAATAATTTCTTCTAATAAAAAGAAATAATATGAACTAAAGCCAAACTAAAAATCAAAAATTTTTAAAAAATCTAATAAAATTGGTTATCTGATTTTAAAGTTTTGTTTATAGGACAGAAATCAGTAAAGCATTAAACTGAATCAATAATTTGTTTGTCTAAAATCGGTCCTACAAACTAAAGCCTTGCGTATGTTAACATGAATAACATAGCAGCAAGTATGACATCATGCAAGTACCATGTTGTCTTCTGCCTTTTATACATTATCGGTATGACATGCGAAGGCACACAACAACATGAAAAAAGCATGATGTCTTTTAATTCATGCATCACAAAGCAAAAGAGTGTGGTTTAAAGCAAACAATCGTAGAAACTTGAAAATTATAAATATAAATATTTGTACATACTTAAATTTTTATGAATATACATAGTATGTATTTCTATATATTTTACATTTTATTAATTTTTTAAATATTTATTAAAAGTAAAGGTATAAAAACTCAATGTAAACTGACATTTCCTTATAATTTATTCAAATATATATTTTGATAAGATTCTTAATAGATATGATTTATAAGGAAATCAACATTTTAATACAATTTAAATAAATAAAAAATATACATACCTACATATTTAAATCATAGTAAGACAACACACCATATATAAGATTTTTCTAATGTTGATCTGTTTGACTGCAATGATCTTTTAGCTAAAATAAATGTCACAAAATAGACATGACAATTTTAATTTTAAAATACAACATAATTTCTCTTTTATTTTTGTTTACATTAAAAACTTTCTAGTAATAAAAAAAATTAATAAATATTTTTTTAAATTAAAAAATAAAATTTTAAAACGTTTTTATAAAAATTGATTGAAAAAAACTTTTGTCGTTGTTAAGGAATTGTGTTCTATCGAACCCCAGATCCAATATTTATAGAACGCAATAACTTAACGAGGATATGTGAACCTGGTTAAATTTAAAATAGATTTCACATACTGATTTTGTATGGAAATTTTGTTTAAAATCCTATTTTAAATTTAATTTTTTTTTTAAATATACTATAATAATACTTAAGGAGTATTTATTTATTAAACCCTAACAAAGCAAAATAAAAAAAGGAATTTTTTTATTAAAAATACATACATATGTATATATGTATTTAAATATTATAAATTTAAACTTAAAATTACTTGTTAAATAATTGTTTTTTCTTATTAGTTATACTTATAGATTTTTATTATTTTTCAAAATTGTGGAAAAAATTGCAATTTAAGATAAAAAGGGTAAAATTGGTCAAATTTGTTATTGTTTTTTTTTTGCAATGGCAACGAAAAATTACACAGAAGTACCTCAAATCTACTTTTTAAAATTATACATAAATATTAATTAAATATCATTTGATATACAAGCATTACTTTGATGAACTGTAATATTTTGTATACCTTTTATATCATTCTTTTGGACCAATATTTTAACTTTAGTTTGGTATTTTTTTTTATTATAATTGACGTTTTTGAGCATTTTCTTCATTAGTTTTTTTTCATCTTTACAAAACATTTTGCAATCTTAAAATCAGAATTTAGTTTATATACCTATTATAAAACTAAAAATTTTTAATTTTATTTTGAAAATGTATACATATTTTTTTTCAAAATTATATGTATGTGTATAATGAAACCGTCCTAGATTATTATTATCATTACTAAAGCAAAATCTTATTTAGATACAAAATTTTAACTCAAAAGCATACTACATATATGTAAAAATTCACAAAAAAATATTTAATAAAATTATTTAATTCATAATATACTTTTTTATCCTCCTTGCTTCAGAAAAATAAGAAAATATAATTCTTTTGATAGTATTAATCTACTTTAGCGAGTGAGCATTATACGCAGAACGTCATACAAATATATAAATCAACATTCTACGCAGCCAAGTTGTGTAAAAAAGTGTCTTGGCATGCTTTTTAAAATAACATGCCAAGACACTTGGTCAAACCACAACACAACATAACATGATGTTTGAAAAGGCATAACATATCATAGCATTAAATTTTTAACAGCGACATGTATGAACAAAATGTTGGCATGTGTAAGACGAGTGTAAAAAGAAAAAAAAGGGTACTATCAATATAAAGATGTATTATAAAAGTGGATATTGAAGTTTTAAAAGATATATTAAAGAATTTAAAGAAGAGTCCATAACGGATATACACAGAGAAAACTACATAAATTAGAGGGATTTCCAAGCAAAGGAACTTCAAGAAAAAGATAAAGAAAGGTTATACGCGTTTAAAGTAGAATTAATTAATTAATTAATTAGAATTAATAGCATTTTTACGCAAATTAAATAATATTTGCTAGAAAGTCCAAAAAAATTATAAACCATATCAGAATCTAAATATGGCGACACAACATTTTAACTTAGAACTTGCTTTTAAAACAATACCAGAATTCACAGATAACTATCGAGAACTTAGATATTTTCTCACTATAGTAGAATTAGTTAAAGCAGGTTTTGCAGTGGATCAAGAAACACAACTTTTGAATATTACCTTTAATGTTAAATTGAGTAGCAATGTAAGAACTGCATTAGGTTCTAGTACGCCAGTAACATTTGATAAATTAAAGAAATTGATTACTGAGAGGCACAAGACGACGAAGACTGTCGCGCAGATACAAGCTTCGCTTAACGCTTTTTGCCAAAAAAATAAGAGCGTGTACAATTACCATGAGAAATTGTTGAATTCTATAGCAGAATTGAACGAGTTACAAATAGAAGAAATACCTAATTGTAACAAAGTTCAAGCTGATACAATTAAATTAATAAATGGGAAATATTCGGTAACAATCTTTAAAAATGCGTTAAATACATAACTAAAACCAACAATTTTTGCATCCAGGCCGAAAGACTTAAATAATGCTAGCGCTAGAATTAGAGAAGGACTTTTCAAAGAACGATTATCAAATTTTGTATTTCTCGCACAATAAGAATTAACAGAAGAAGGACCATTAATATGGATATAATAACCGGGACACAAATTTAAATAACTGTAACAGAAAAATAAGTAGACCAATTGCCAGTAATATTATCTCAAATAACGACAACAACAGGAATCCTAGCTGCTATAACAGTAGCAATCGCTACAATAATCAAAATCGTTATAATAATAATAATAACAATAAAAATAAACATCGGAATAACAAAAGATATGTACACTGTATACAGGAAAACTCCGAGAATCCTGAAGTACCCTCGGAACAATATAAGCTCACTATCCGGACAGGATAATATTTTTCACATTACGAACAACAATACCCATTATATAAATATAGTTTTATTTGGAAAGTTGAATCTGGCATTTTTAACAGCCACAGGTGCTGACATTTCCTTTTGCAAAAAGACGCTTTGAATGAAGATTTAATGTTTATTGATAAAGCACAACCGATAAATTTAACGGGAATTACTCATGAAAAGATTAAATCAATTGGAACATCAAAAGCAAAATTAGGGTATGCAATATAGTATGCAATATAATTATAGATCATAAGTTTCATATTGTTGGTAAAAATTTTCCAATACCAACAGATGGCATTTTTGGCAGAGATTTTTTTACAAAGTTCTAATGTAAAATTTATTATGAAACATTTTCAACATTACTAACCTGTAGAGATAATGACATTTGAATACCTATGAAATCATGGATAGGTAATGATTATAGCATTTTAGTAGAAAAACGATCGGAACTAATCCATCCAATTCACATGAATATAGACGAGGATATCATTATTCTTAATAAAGAAATTCATCCAGGTATTTTTTGGAGTAATGCCATAGTACCAGGGAATGAAATTTGTCATGTAAGAATTTTACACACAACAGATTTTGTGGAACATTAAGCTGGACGTTGAACCATTAGGATATTACACTTTTGCACCACAATCAAATGATAAGCTGGAAAAGCATATTGATGAAAAAATATTGCAAAAATTACTGGATACTATTAGGATTGCCATTGACGATTAGGAAGCAAGAGCAGATCTGGTACAGATTTTTAAGGATTATCGTAGTATTTTTCATCTAAAGGAGGTACATTGTCTTCAAACAATTTCTATATACAGAAATTAAAAGTTTCTGATGATACACCAGTATTCATTAAAAACTAAAGACTACCCCACGCACAATCAAAGAAAAAATAAGCAAGTACAACAATTATTAGATGACGATATCATCGAACCGTCAAATAGTGCCAAAAAAAGTGAAAACTGGAAAGAAAAATGGAGACTAGTAGTAGATTGTAGACAGTTGAACGAAAAGATAGTAAACGACAAATTTTCATTGACAAGATTGGAAGATGTATTGGATCGATGGGGAAGGGCCAAATATTTTTGAACTTTGGACATGACAAGTTCTTTTCATCAAATAAATTTAGACGAGAGTTCAAGACATTTGACTGTTTTTTCGACTAGTAACCACTTTCAATTAAAAAAACTACCATTCGGCTTAAAGATTTCATCTAATAGTTCCTAAAGGATGCTAGCAATAGCACTAAGTGGACTAGATACTAAAGTATTTCTATGCGTTGACGATATAATTTATTTGGTTGTAGTCTAAAACACCACAATAATAATCATAGGAGTACGTTTGAACAGATCCTTCTAAACATAAAGTTAAAAGATTTGTAACATTTTGCAACTACTACAGACGTTTTATGACCAGACCAAGAGGGGTAAAACATTGGACAGAAGAATGTCAGAAGGCTTTTGAATTATTAAAAGAAAAATTAGTAAATCCACCTATTTTGAGATATCCAGATTTTTATCAACCATTTATCCACCGATACATCTAAATGTGCATTAGAAGCGATTTTATCATAAGAAAAAATAGGAAAAGACTTACTTATTTTTTACGCCAGCAAAACATTAGGAAAACATGATATAAATAAGTTCGTAATTGTAAAGAAACTTCCTGCTATACATTGGGGAAAAGAATTTTTTAGACCTTACTTGTTTGCCAAAAGATTTATTGTAGTAACAGATCACAGACCGTTGGTTTCACTTTTTACTCACAAGAATCCCTCATCGAAATTGACACGTATACGTATGGATTTGTCAGACTACGATTTTAACATTATATACATCCATAGGATAAAACTAAATTCGGAAATGTTAAGGAAAATGATTCCGATAGAAGACAACGTTACTGAACCAAGAAAAGTTTTAGTAATAACACGTAGAATGAAAGCAAAAAAGATTTCTAAAAATATACAAACAAATGACATAGGTAACACATCTCCCAAGCGCACAATGAAGACCATATATGGGAATGTACGTCATTACAGGATATAAAAAATATTCGCGAAATAAAACTTAATATTAATGAAACATGTATACGAAATGAAAATATACAAAAAATTATGGTACTTTGAGTCTATTAATAACACTTTTGGGCGGGATATAAATGATAATCTAGCAAATTACGTTTTGTCTCTCTCAAAAAACAATTACCCTTATTCCTTTTAGCGTCATCAATACGAAACGATGTCGTTTTGCGTCGATTGTTGTAAATCAGTATGCCCATCATCAATATTCAAATTTTATCGATAAGCGTCGATGCATTTTTCGTACGCAACGTTAACGACGGCATCGATATAAATTGGCTCTGATTTTATCGTCGGTTTGGTTTGTGTCGAAACAGTTTTAGTGTTTTTAAATTTTTTTGCAATAGCACAATTTTAAGGTTAAAAATGGAAAAAGAAAATAAAATTACAAACTGTATACAATTTAATAAATTAGTGGAGGAGATGGAAAAAAATCCACCACTTGCCAAGTGTTTCCAAAAAGGCAGTCTTCCCAGTGACGTCTACCAGGGGCGGAATTTATAAACAAATAATACTTAGCCCGCTGGAAGAAGCCGTGGCTAATCTGCTTTAATTTCAGAAGCAGCTAAACCCAAAGGGATTTTTTCAGGGAGCGGAGCTTATTGAATGTGAGGATGTGCAAATAGAATTTGTGGAAAGCAACGAATTGGTTCCTTAAAATGAATGTGAAATACAGAGCGCCGAAAGAAACCAGGATTACCTAATGTTCACTACGAACTGCTCAAAAAGCACAGTGATGAACAGGCGCATATGTTGAAAGAAATGAATAATTCAATATCATCAATGAAAAGAACCCTAAAAGGCTTAAGTAGATACCAAAAAGATATTTTAGAAATAGAAAGGAATAAATATCAGTTATTTTTGGAAGAAAATGAAAGAAAAAAAGAACAGCATGAATTCGAAATGTAAATTAAAAGAATTAAATTATTAATCAAAGAAAAAGAGTTGGAGGAGCTGAACAAAAGCTAAAAAAATTTCATGTTGTCCTTTCAACCATTACAATGTGCCTTTATATCAAAAGCTTTAACGAATTTGTTGTTTTGTTGTTTAAGTTTTTTAGTATAAAATTACAATTTTTAAGTTTGAAAGACAATGAATTAAAAGACTGAATTGAATGAAATAAAACTTCGTTTTATTTAATCTCTTATATGAGCTGCCTCAGAACCTTGTTTAATCTCAGCGTTGTCATAACTTCTTCATAAATTTGTATAATATCTAAACCATATTGAATACATATATTGTTAAGAGCAGCGCAAACAGTAACAATTTTTACTGATTCTGCCGGGGTATAATGCAGCTGAGAAGCGCAAAGAAGGCATCGAAAATGGTTTTTAAGAACTCTGATAATTCGTTCCACTATATTCCGAGCTTTCGCATGTTTCGCATTATAAATAGCTTCCGCACTGCCTGAAGCTGTGACCGATATGGCGTCATTAAAAAAGGCTCAAGTGGATAGCCTGCATCACCTAAGAAGAAAAAATAAATAATTGATTATTTTTAATAAAAATTGAGCTCTTACCTAATAACCACGAACTCCGATCACCAGCATTGTATCTTTTAAAATATGTTTAGCATGACTGACATTCCATATTAGAGAGGCATAAGAAGAACCTCCAAATCGGGCATCTAAGAAGCCTATTCGCATTTTGTGATCACAAATCTAAGTTGATAAAAAATACATACGTATAAGTAAAAAAAGAACAAGCAAAATATTTTCAAGAAAATATTCGAGTTTTTAAATGTGGTTTTACAGTCTCCAGCACATAGTTGAATGCATCCTTATTTAGGCGAAAAAAGTTTTCGAACCTTCCAAAAAAATTAACTCATTGCAAGTAGAAAAAACACTTAATTTATAACTTACTTTTCATCGGACATCTTCTTTGTAACACCAATACTTTTTTCTTTTCCACATCACTCGGGTCAGAATTACAATCAGGAACAAAAAACATTTAATTTTTTAAAGTTTTTTGAATAACAAATTATATTAAAACTGTAGGTCCTTTTAATTTTTTTAATTTTTGTCCATATTTTGCTTTCCTTAAAAAAAACTTTAAAAACTGAAACAAAAAAAACAGCTGTCTAAATTGTTAGAGATGTGCTTTAAAAAACGATAAACCATTGACATCGTTACACTTCTCTTATGGCATATTTGTTTTGTATTGAATTGATGACGATGTCGATAAAATTTGAGATTGATATTGAATTGATAACGATGACGACGACGATAAATGAAATAAGGGTGAATACTTGCAGCCCACTGTGCAGAAAGCGGACATGCACCTAACTTTGATCACATAAAAAAATTACAGAGAGAAGAGAAATGAGATGTTACACATAGTTAACACGCCGTTACTTAAGGGAATTAATTTTAAAAGCGATACTGATAATTGTGCACAAAGCAACAGGTATATAATAAATAAGAACAAAAGTTTCAATTAGTTAAATTTTGACTCAATGTAATTGTTTTGTGTATATTTGTGTTTGTTATTATTAACAGCACAATGGGACATTGGTTTGATTTATATTGTTTGCTAATTTTCATTTTTAAGATTCCTGACATGCCGAAATATTGAAAGATTTTAATAAAAGGGGAAAAAATTGAAACAAAAATATGACCCCGAGCTAGGGTTATCTTCAAATTTAAAAAAAGGGGACAGCCAGCGCAAAAAACTCGGACTTTTCCGGACATCAACAAAAAAATAGTTTCAAACAGTTTTATATTTATTTATAGGGTTTGTTGTTATCAACTGTTTCGATTTTCTCTTTCCTTTATAAAAAAACTTAAGTTTGGATCAATCCTAAATTTTTCTTTTTTTTTTCATATATTTTATTATTGAATCTTCGCTTAAGCGAACTAACAATAAGTATTCAAATCTTAAAACTAAGTAATTCATACTAGTCCAGTCAGTACCAGACTAAAATTTAAGTTCTCACAATAAGGATAACGAATTTTAAAAGTTTCATCTAAGAGCAATAGTATCCCTTCTTTTTAGTCGAGTGTGCCCACTATGTTGCAGGATGCTTCGAGCGAGCGGATTTGGATGTGTTTCCAGCTTGTTTAAATACTTGCCCACATAGTTTAGGATTTCGCTTTTTACTAGTGGAACTTCTAAATCCTTGTGGATGTTGCTGTTTTTAATATACCAAGGAGCACCAGTTATCATTCTCAGAATTTTGTTTTGACGACGCTGTATTTTTTCTATGTTAGAGGAGGAAGCGGAGGTTTTAAAATCGAGTTGTAGAGTAGAAGTTTACAATCCAGACGTAGGACAGAGTTTCTTCCCATTAGCCAGTGGATTTGAGCAGCCTTAAGTTTTATTTGACTCAGCTTCGCATCTATATGAGGCTTCCATGTGAGGCGTCATTCTAGGTGAACACCAAGATATTTTGTCTCGGTTCGTTGAGGCACCATATAATTGTTAATAGTGATTGGGGAGCACGTTTCTTTGCGTAAAGTAAAAGTTACGTGGGTACATTTTTGTTCATTTATTTTTATTCCCCATAACTTTGCCCATTTTTCAACTTGGGTTACGTATTGCTGCAATTGGTTTGAAGCCTCTTTAGGGTCTTTATGAATACTAACGAAAGCAGCAAATGTCGACGTGTGTGTAAAACTATTGGTTGGCATATCTGCTGTGTAAAGCAAGTACTGAACTGGACCTAGTTGAGAAGAACTTATTTGGTTTCCCTCTTTGATTATAAATTGTCGACCGGTTATGTATTTTTCCAATAGGTTGAAAATATAAGCTGGAAGGTGTATCTTTAGTTTGTTTAACAGGCCTTCGTGCCATACTTTATCGAAAGCTTGAGAGACATCAATGAAAAGCGCGGAGCAGTACTTCTTTTCCTCAAAGGTTTTTCTTATAACCTGCACCAGTCTGTGAGTTTGTTCGATTGTGCTATGTTGACTTCTAAAGCCAAATTGGTGATCTGGAATGCAGTTGTTTTCATTCAGGATCGGAGTCAGCTTGTTCTTAAGCAATTTTTCGAACAATTTTGACATTGTGGGTAACAAACTTATGGGCCTATAAGACTCTACCTTTGAAGGATCTTTGCCAGGCTGAGGAATCATCTTTACTAAGGCAATTTTCCATACAAGCGGGAAGTGTTCAAGCCGAATTATTGCGTTAAAAATAAAAAGAATTATTCTTTTTGCCGTAAAAGGTAGCTCTAGGAGCATTTGTTGTTATCAACGCCAGGAGCTTTTTTACCATTTAGGTTAGCAATAGCCTCTACAACATCTTTAAATCGGAAACGTATTTCTAAAGGACGTCTAACAACAAGTGGTGTTAATTTCCTCACGTCTGTGCAAGTATTGGGAGTGAACACGTTTTTGAAATGGTTTGCGAACAGATTACATTTTTCTTCGTCATTTCTAGCCCAGGATCCTCTCAAATTACGCAGTGGTGGTTTTGCGATAACGGGTCTTTTAAGACGTCTGGCTGATCGCCATAGGGAATAATTTGTCTGAGGAGTCGCGTCTAGACCTTCGAGGTACTCTTTAAGTGAAGCTATTCTGTGAACGTCCAGCAAGCTTTTTAATATGTTAGTACATTCTTTCAGCTTAGATTTAAGTTGGGGCGATCTGTTCTTTTGCCATTCTCTTCGGACTCTTCTTTTTTCAGATAAAAGTTTTCCCACATCGTCAGAAAAAATTTTGCTGTACCTGACCTGACGATAGGTAGAAGACGCATGTTCAACGGCTTTTTTAATGTTTTTATTTAGGACTCTCAGACTATCATCTATGTCTCCGGGAGTTTTTAGCGGTTGGTTTTCCGAACAGTGGGCACTAATATATTTTTTATATTTTAACCAATTTATTTTTTTAGATAAGAAAAAATCACTAGCTGCTATTTGGTGAGGACTGCAAATAGTAATTATTGTGGGTGAGTGGTCAGAAGATAAATCCAAGGAGGCTACAGCCTCAATAAGGTCCGGGGATATACCTTTTGCCACGCCAAAATCTATTACGTCTGGAATTTTATTATTGTCCGTTGGCCAATAGGTTGGTTGTCCAGTTATCCTAAATAACTTTGAAATTGTTTTAATTTTGAATTTATTCTATTTTTAACAAAATCTTACAAACATATACACATAACTATGTATTGCACACACATGCTTAAAGTAAGTAAGAAAAAAAATTTGATAAAAAGTTAAAACACAATTTTTACGAGGTTGGCATCTTTTTTTCAACAATAACAGATACGTTTGTTTGTTTCCAAATATTTCAATACCATTAATATTATTTTTTGCCGTTGCATTTTGCGAAATAACTAAATTAGCGTTTGTTAAAAAATGTAGAACTTTTTCTTAAAAGAAGTGTGCAATTTATCAATTATAGATCAAAAACTCTCAACACCATACCACCATCATCCATAGGTACACTGGATTGCAATCATCGTGCTCTAAACGAATATCTATTAAATTTTGTAGGTGATTACGAGTGGGAAAAATTCATCCCATACTATACATTTGCATTTAATACAACACCACAGAAAATATTAACTATTCACCTTATGAATTAATTTACGGCAAATCAGCAGCATTGCCAACAGATAAAATACAAAACATAGATAAATGTTTTAATATAGAAAACTATGCTAACGAAACAAAAATAAGATTAAGAAAATCATTGGAACATGCCAAAGAACTCATAAATATTGCTAAAAGAGAAGCAAAACTGTGTATGACAAAAATAGAAATGAAAGTAATTTTCAAATTGGAGATTTAGTATTAGTGAAATTAGAATCTAAAAAAAAGAATCAAAGCCCATATAAAGGACCATATAAAATAGTTAAAAGACTGGGAGCACATTCTTTATTAAATATTAATTCTATAGTAAAACTTTTTATTATAACACACTCAAGCTATATAAATGAAAAAATAACAATAAGTAAACATTAATATATTTTATTATAAAGATTTGATTAATATAAGTTAAGATTTACTTTACTTATGTATTTTCAAACATAAATTTAATCTTGAGAGTGATGATGTAGTGTACTTATTATAATGAAAAACATAACTAATATAACAATTAATATTCAATAATTTTGGGAAATTTAAAACTTTTATTAAAAAATCAATAACAAAACACTTGACACGCACAAAAAATTATATAACGAAACTAAAAGAAAAAATTTAAGAAAAAGCAAATGCAAGCACTCCGGCATACTAAATTTAAACAAATGTAAACGTAATATTTTGCCCTCAATTAATAATAATATAATATTTTGTCAGTTAATTATAGCTAAAATAAATTGTTAATATTTTATTTTGTAATGTTAAGATCTATGAATAATTTTTGTATAAGTAAGACAACAAAAATCCAAATAAACCAGAACTTATTTTGAATTGTAAGAAATTCGATCTCTATATTCTGGCTGAGCACTTTAACCAGTGCTTAAATGAATTGAAACTGCTGCAAGCCACGTGCAGCATTATAATCTAATTGGCAAATTAATTTTTATAAGCTAAACTAGAAAGTTGGTTTGTTTTGAAAAAAAAATAAAAAGTTTTTTTTTCTTTTTTTCATATTTTTTATTATTGACTCTTCGCTTTTGGCGAACTAACAATAAGAAATCGAATCTTAAAACTAAATAACTAATATTAGTTCAGCCAATACCAGACTTACATTTAAGTTCTCATTGGGAGTAAAGATGGGAGATAGGTTTGTTTCGAAACAATGTTAGAATTAAAAAATTTATGTACAACTCGAAAAGGAGCGGTAAAAATATTTAAGTAATTTTTTGGAAAAAATAAATATTTGGTTGCATTTTTTGTAAAATAAATATGTTTTTAAACATTTGTTTGAATTAATAATACCAGTCTTACACAATGAAATATTACATAAAATTAATTACATGGAACTTTATATTTCAAAAATAATGCTCTTTACCCCACTTTGTCTAAAAACAAAAATTTAAAGGATGAAATTTCATGAAAAATTTCATCGTGTTGGTCTATCATAGGTTAGTTTTTTCAAGCTTAAGGTCTTTTTATAAGTTTGTTTTTTTACAATTTTTTTTTAGTATGTCGCCACTCCGTTGTGGGCAATCATATGGAAGTTTTTATTACATATTAATAGTCGTTATTATGAACTCAAAAAAAGTTTCGGTAGTTTTGTTAACAGTTTTCAAATTACAATAATAATTCAAAATTTTTTTAATTTTATTTTGAAAATAATTCCACTCAGGTTTTTTCAATGAAATAATTTTATTTCCATATAAAATTAACCAACTTGTGATAGAGTAATTTTCTGTGATCATCTTTGTTTTGTGCCGTAAATAATTGTTAATTTATTTACTTATTCATATTGAGATGCCCAATTTTTAATTTTTATACAAATGTGATAATAAATCAGATTTCTAAGAATATGTAAAAATAACAATAACATTAATAAGGATCTCGCTCCTGAAGAAGTTGGAATAAGGCCAAGGAGACGTCGAGCAAAAAAAACTTACTGTTTTATTCAAATCTTAAACATAGTTGTGACCAAAAATCAGTCTAAGTAAACCCCTAAATTAAACCTAAAAAATAAAAATTGGTCATAAAACAAAAAGGAAAACAGAAAAAGAGTTTTAAGCAACCATAGTTTGTAGCAAATGGTTATTACCTCAGCAAGGGAAGTATTGCTCTTATATTTCCTTGTTTTTTTCAATACAGAACACACTCGACCTTTTCTTAATAGTTCTTAAAGTGTAAGTTTAATAATTTAACTGAATAAGTTATTTCTTTTGCGTTAATTTTATTTTGATTTGAACGTGTTTCAGTTTTATTAGAATTAGAAATATTTAAAATATAATATAAAACTAACTTAAATATAAAATAAAACCTAACTTAATAAAATCTTAGAAAAGTAAATCAGTTTTACTTGAATATATGTTTACTTTAATTTTATTTAATTCTTACTATAATAAAATCTTAGAAAATAAATCAAAAATGAAAGAAAGTGAAAATGAAAATATTTTATTTGAACTTTTTCCTATAATCATTAACTTCTTTCAAACTCAAAAAACAAAAATATGAATATATACTTTAATACTTTGCTTAAATTTATAATAAAGTGGTTTCACTTTATTAAAGGGGTGATGTTTGGTTTATTAATTTATTAGGTTTTTATTAAATTATAACTGGTTCAAACAAGGCATTTGTCGCCAGTGTTCGTCCTCAGTTTTGCTTGTCACAGTAGTCCGAAGATCTTCCTGCGTTTTAGCAATTTATTTATTTATTTGATGTAATTTTATTTGTTTAAAAAAATGTAACAAGCGCTTAAGTTTGAAATTGAAGTTTATTGCTTGAAAGTTACATTAGGAGTGAGTAAAATTACAAATGCATTTAGGTTACTTAATTTTAGTCAAATCACAAAAGTCGTCTAGTACATAGCAAAGAGAGTGATAATTGTGAGAATAAGAAAAGTGATAAATAATTATCTCTCTCAGTAATGATATAAATAAATCAAATTGATCATTGGTATTTTTTATGTTACTGTTACATTGTTAAGGGTTCCCGTACATAAATGAATTTAAGACAAATAATTGAAAACAATGTGAACAAATAAACGATTAATTACATTTGATAACAATAATACAAAAATAATATATAATTAACTCTTTCTTTATAAAAAAATATAAAACTGAATAAATATAAATAAATTCAATTTAATAAAAATAATTCATGCTGTTACAACCTCCCCCTATGGTGCATTAATCGTCCCGATGATGCGACCAGAATTTTAAAGTTATGAGTTCTTCTTCAGCCGCAAAGATCTTCTTAGCACTTTGGTAGGTTTATTGTTGCTTCGCTCATTTATTCTCTTGGCATTATTACAGGTATTTAAAGTTAAACTGTTGATTAGCTTATTATTGTCTTCTTTTTGAGTAAAATGTGGTTGATAAATATTTTACTGTTGGTTGTTAGCTTCATCGTTGTCATTTTGTGGATTGTTGTTTTTTTGTTGTTGATTGTTAACTTCTTTGTCGTTACGCTGATTTTGGTTGTTGGCTGTTGTTGTTTTGTTGTTGGCTGTTGTTTAGTTGCTTTCTGCTGTTTTGTTTTTGGCTGTTGCGTGACTCATTGCTTGGACGGCCTCGTTTTCTTATTGGATATATTGGAATTTCAGAACTGCCCTCATATAATGATAAGTCTGAAATGTGTACAGTTGCAAGTGGTGAGTTTGGCGCATTAATTGCAGCAATGGTAAAACATGATGAACCTTTGGCCCCAATAACAATATAGGGACCATCTCTACGAGGAGTAATTTTCGAAGTAATGTTGTATTTTGCTTTACTTAGTATATGCGTTGCTACTAGCACCTTATCTCCAATTTGCATGTTGCTTTAAGATTTTCTTTTCAGATCTGTGACAGCTTTGTTTCGGTCTTGCATTTTGTATTGAGCTTCATTAGCAATTTCTAGTGTATCAACAATTTTCAACAAATAAGGGGTTATTTGCGGAATAAAATTTTCTGCTTTTATAATTGCTTTTAGGTCATAGTTTACTTCTGTGGGAGTTTTTAATTCGCGACCAAATGTAAGAAAAGCAGTAGAATAACCGGTACTACCACATATTGCTGTGTTCATAGAAAATCTTATTGTTGGCAGCATTACGTTCCATCTAGTGTGAGCCTTACCGACACAAATTGAGAGTTGGGTTTTCAAATCACGATTCTTTCTTTCCACCGGATTAGCTTGTGGATGATATATTGGTGTAAAAGATTGTTTTATCCCCAAACAAAACGTAAGCTTTTGCATTAGAGCAGAAATAAATTGTGTACCATTATCTGTGTAACCTTCTAGGCACACCATATCTTAAAATGACTTCATTAAGAAATATTAAGGCACAATTTTCAGCAGTAGCTTCCTTTAATGCAAAAAGTTCTACCCATCTTCTACAAACATCTTCTACTATAAGGATCCATTGATATCCATCTTTTGTTTTAGGCAAAGGATCAAAAAGGTCTACTGCAACAATTTCAAATCTTTTGTTGCTGCTTAGTGTTTGCAATAATCCACTGGGTTTCATATTAGTTGGCTTGTATTTTTTTACATTCTTCACATGATTTTACATAATTTGAAATATCATTTCTCATGCCATACCAATAAAATAGTGGTGTTATCCGACTTGTAGTTTTATCTATACCATAATGTCCAGACATTGGGTCATTATGATATTTTGTTAAAATATATTGCCGGTGTGATTTAGGAATTACCAGTTGACCATTTTCTGCATCTTGATCGGAGTTATATTTATATAGTATTCCTTCAATCATAATATAACCACGATTTGTATGTCTCGTAACGTTTTCGTCGTTGTTTTCGAAAGAAGAGATAATATTTTTCAATTCGGTATCTTCTATTTGAGCTTCACGAAATTCTTTTAAGCCTTCTCGCGGAAAATCGATTTCAATTGCATTGCAATCACAGGATAAAGTACATAGCTCGTTATTGCATGGTGGGCGCGAAAGCATATCAGCAACCAAATTCTGTTTTCCAGGAGTATAATTGAATGTTAAGTTGTAGCTCTGTAGTAAAAGTGACCATCTTGCTAATCTTCCGGTCGGAGATTTTAATGAAAATAGCCATTTTAGTGGTTGGTGATCTGTAAAAACCGTAACTTTCGAGCCTTCAATATATCCTCTAAATTTCTGAATAGCCCATACAACTGCTAACGCCTCTCGTTCAGTGGTAGAATAATTCCTTTCTGCTTGGATCAGAAGTCGGCTGGCATATTCTATAGGATGTTCGTTTTTTTCCTCCCCCTGCAATAGTACAGCTCCGATAGCATAATTGCTTGCATCGGTTCTCAGTAAAAATGGTTCATTTTCTTTAACTTGTTGCAAAATGGGCGAAGTTGTTAGCTTCTCTTTAAGTTTTAAAAACGCATTCTGTTCATTTTCAGCCCATTTCCATATTGCTTTCTTTTTTGTCAAATCTGAAAGAGGTTTTGATATTTGCGTAAAATTTGGTATAAATCTTCTAAACCAGGAGCCAGTTTGTAGAAATGACATGAGTTGTTTAATATTTTTTGGAGCAGGCCTTTTTAGGATAGCTGAGGTCTTTTCGGGATCAATTTGTATACCATCTTTTGTTAACACATGACCCAAATATTTTACCTCAGGTCTGCAGAAATAACATTTATCTTTATTTAAAGTAAAGCCAATTGATTTTAGTTTGTTAAGAGTATCATTGAGATCATTAAGGTGGCTATTAAAATCTTTTGAACATATAATATCATTAAGGTGGCTATTAAAATCTTTTGAACATATAATAATGTCGTCTATATACGCCAAAATTAAAACATTTGGAAGACTGAATTTGATTTTATCGATTACTCTTTGAAAGGTGGTTGGAGCGTTGTTAAGCCCAAACGGCATTCTGTTGAAGACATATATTCCGAATGGAGTTGTAAATGCCGTTTTTAGCTTATCTTCTTCAATAATCTCTATTTGCCAATATCCTGATTTTAGATCAATTGTTGACATAAAAGGCGTAGTTTTAGCAGCATGCAAAAGATCTTCCATTCTAGGTAAAGGGTACGTATCGGTGACTGTTATAGAATTTAGTTTTCGATAGTCTACGCAAAGACGTATAGAGTTATCTTTTTTTGGTATTAAAACGACAGGAAAGGCCCAAGGAGATTCTTTTTCTTCTATTATTCCTTTTCTAAGCATATCTTCTAGTTCTAGTTTTAATTTTTCTTTCATAGCAGGTGAAATTCTGTAGGGCGGATTAGTTATGGGTGTATGATTTCCAGTATCAATTTTGTGTTTAACTTCTTTTATAGCTGAGGAAACATTTTTAAAAATATCCTGGTAGGACTTTAAAAGTTTTGTTAAATAATTCTTTTGCATTTCGTTTAAGTTATCATATTCACATATATTTAAAACGATTGCATTAAGTTCAAACGCTTTTGTTGTAGGAGAGTCCTCACTTATTTTCTTTTTCTTTAAAGGAGGAAATAAAGCGATTTCCTTCTCTTTTGGCATTTCGAAATTTTGAGGTAACGAATTCTCAAAAATCTTTGAAATTCCTCTCGGTGAGTAATCCTTCTGAGGTGAGTAATCCTTCTGAGGTGAGTAAATTGATTTTAGAGTAAGGATATTTTGTGAATCATTTTTGTTGTTCGATTCAAACCAAGACATAAAATTATTGACGTGATCAGCTTTTGATAAACTTAAATTGCCATCTTTAACATTAGTTTAGTTAACATTAATGTCTTTGACTTTGGATGGTTTGCTTTTTTTTTATTTTTTTTATTTATTTATTTATTTATTGGTATTCCTATACAACAAAACTTAGAGTCTTATAATTATAGTACAGGAAAAACAATTTGTTTCAGTTTTAAATGCGTCATACAATAAGAAATTATAAAGAAATTATTATATATAAATTATAACATTAAATACACACAATTATTAACATAAGAAGCAAAACAATATCAAATATAAATACATTTTACATTTTAAAACGTTAAAAAGATAACACATTTTCAATTACGACAATAAAAATTAAAAATACATTTCCTAAACTGCGTTGCATTTCTAATGAATTGTATAGACGATGGTATTGAGTTCCATAGACGAATGGTATGAACAAAAAACTGCCATTCAGATATAAGCCTCCTAAATCTTATCTGAACAAGGTTGTTATTTCTTCTGGACAAAAACTTTATTTGGCTCATCTTTGAAATGCCAGGTTCTTTGGGCTAGATCCATTACAATACCAGCTTGCTCTAAAAAGTCAATGCCGAGTAAGGTTCTGTTATCTTTAGCCTTTGGTAGGCAAATAAAACGAATACGCTTTAAGCGTTTTCCGATTATTACATCGGCAATTGTTGAGTACACGTTCTCTTTTCGAGATATCCCGTCAGCTAGAGTTATCTCCGCAAAGACTGACTGGAATTTTACTTGTTTTTCCACAAGTTTTTTATACAAAAAATAACCAACTATACCAGTTCTGGCAGCAGTATCCAAATAAGCCTCACCTTTTAGACCATTTACATTTATTTCTACTGTAGGCACATTACGGCCGATAATATTAGTTTGAATGCTATGAAAATCCATTTCTTTAGAGCTTTCTAACACCGTTTTGTAGTTACATGTAGGACAATTTGATCTATAGAAACCTACTGCTCCACAACCATAACAGTTTAACTTTGTTTCTTCTGGCTTTTTCTTTTTCTCCATTTCTAAGCGTTTATAGCAGACGTCAGCCGTGTGATTCTTCTTTCTACAGAATGAACAGTTTACCTGAACACATTCTTTTGCTTCAAACGACTTTTTAATGAATTGATGGTTATTTTCATTATTTAGTTGTTCGATATCACGAGCTTTTGAAAGTAAATCCTGGAAAGTTTCAATACTTTCTCGAGAAATTTTTTCGCGAATCTGAATATTGATTAATGAAAATATCATATTAATTTTTGTGCTCTCTGGGAGTCTTTCTTTAAGTTTCGCAAATAAAAGTCTTTTTCGGCAGACAAAACTATCTGTGGCCTCAAACGATTTTTGTTTGTCTTGGAAAATTTCGGCATATATTCTCCAATCTGCTTTAGGAGGTGCGAATGCGCTGCACAAAAGTTCTATAGCTTCCGCAAAACTGTTAGCTTCAAGTTTAACGCCTTGCCACCATGACGATGCATAGCCCTCAAGCAATAACGGTAAACTTATAAGAGCCATTGAATCTGAAATATGTTCAGCCTCTTTAAAAACCAATATTGTGGCTATAAAATCTTCTACTTTGGCTGTATTACGGCCACCATTGAAACGGGCACTACAGGTGCTAGTAGTTTGTCAATTGACAGTTGTTTGATTGTGACGTGTTTTTTGGCCGCTATAATTTATATTGAGTTTTTGTCTGTAAAAAGACTGTTTACCGTATTGTAAAGTTAATAAACTGTATACATTTTTATTGCATATTCAGGGTCAATTGAAATTGTTTATGTTTGTGGCCAGTTTTTATCTTAATTTCAACTTAAACTAAAATATTTTTGCGCGAATAAGTGAAAAATATAAACAAAATAAAACAAACAATAACCATCAGATAAATAAGATAAAAACAACAACAACAGGAACAATTACACACTTATACTGAACAAAAGAGACAAATATTCACAACAAAAATAAATTTAATAACAAACTACAGCTGTTCTGCTTTATTGGTTTAATATAAAGTGCTGCCAAACTTGCATCTATCCTGTGGCATTAATAAGTGTATAGTATTGCCATATCAAATAAGTCCGTTATTTTTGAACGTTGGCTAACCCATCAAGCATTTTTAAGCTGAGTTTTAATTCTGATTTAATAAACATTTTTTTTATATACTTTTTTTTTTTTGAAAATTATTTTAATTTAAATATGGCATGTTCTAATAAAAACTGTTTTATTACTAATGATGAAGAAAGAATGATATCCTGCTGGCTGTGTCATGGCCTCTGTCACTTTAAGTGTAGTGGCTTATCCGTTCTTGTTGCTGAGTCACTATCGAGAAATAATGGACTTCATTGGTGCTGTACTACTTGTAGAAAAGTGAATGTGAGCTTTTGCCGTTTCTTTCAAGGAACTCAGACACGTTTTCTTGAAATTCAAAACGAAGTGAGCAAACTTTCTGACTGCATTTCTGCATACGGGAAACTGTTTGAGGATTATAAATCCCTTGGTAACTTACAATCGCCTGCACAATCTTCACCGAAGCGGCGAAAATCATCTCGAAAGAATAACAGAGAAAAAGATGTTCCTCCCGTCACAGCTAAAGTTAATGCTGTACCCGTACCGGAAAGATCCGTAACTGCTGATTCCGAACCAAATACTGTTCCAGTTAATTCTAATGAGATCTCACCATATTGTGATGAAAATATCATACCTCAATCTATCGTGGCTCATAAAAATCAACATTCATCTAACTTTGCTGAAATGCCAACGACTAGTGGTAACACTACAACGGCTACAAGAGATCTTCGAGTAATTCCTCCCAGAAAGCATATTTTTATTTCCCTTCTGGCATCGGATACAACCGTGGAAGAAATTGATTTTTATATTAAAACAAAACTTAACACGAATGCTGATATCGTTGCAAAGAAATTCTCCTATTCTCAAGCAAGAAGCATAACATCTTTCAAGGTTTCTGTTCCTTTTGACATTTTTAATCAAATATGTGATCAATCTTTCTGGCCGCATCATGTTTTAGTTCGTGAATATGTGTATAATCAACGCACATACAACATTGCCCGGATTCCTCCCCGTGAGCCTACAATTTTAAAAAAACTAGTTAGTTCTTTGGATAATCAACTTTTTATTATTTATCAAAATGTACGTGGTATTAAAACTAAACTTCCTAACTTATTTTTGCAAAGTTTTAATTTTAATCATCATGTTATTGTCCTGACTGAAACCTGGTTGAATAGTACCTATTTAAATGCTGAAATACTTTGCGATAACTTTAGAATTTTTCGTCGTGATAGAATTACAAATACAACTGGTGGTGGAGTATTAATAGCCATCTCTAAGCTTTATTCTATGGAAGAAATCAAAACAGACTTACCACCTAATATTGAATTCATTGCAGTTGTTTTGAAAGTCAATCACAAAAACATCTATATTACCTGTTCCTACATTCCACCAAATTCTGATCTAATCATATATAATTATCATACTGAGGCAATTAAATTCGTCATTTCTCAAGCTAATCCTGTTGATGCAATTTTCGTTTTTGGCGATTTTAACTTACCATACATCACTTGGGAATTTTTAACCGATTCTTATTATTATTTACCTACTTCAACGGACACCAATGCCGATGAAATTTTTAAAAATATTTCTGATTTAAACCTTAACCAAATAAATGGAACTCCGAATACTTTTGGAAAAATACTGGATTTAGTTTTTTCTAACGAGCCAAATGAATGTACTGTTTGCCGTGTTGAACCTGTTACTCTACCTGAGGACCGTTACCATCCTACTATCCAAATAAGCTTTAACTTACACGTAGATAATCACGTTAAAAACAAAATAAGTTACAATAAAGTTTATTGCTTCAACAGAGCTAATTACTCTGATCTAATTAATCTTCTTTGTAATACCAACTGGCTGGAACTGCTATCAACACCAAATGGTTCATCGCACTCTATTGATGACATGATCGATGTTTTTTACAAAATCCTGTTTGAATATATGGATGAATGCATCCCTAAATATATTCCGCGTATAAGGTCTGGCCCACCTTGGAACTGCAAGCAACTTTCCAGGTTAAAGAATTTGAAAAACAAACACTTTAGGAAATACAAAAGCTCTGGATCATCTTTTTATTACAGTAAATATTTAGTTCTTCGTGCAGAATATAATTTATTAAATTTACAAAAGTACAATAACTATATTCAAAACATGAAACGGAATTTAATTCAAGACCCAAAGTGTTTTTTTAAGTTTGTAAACTCTAAACGCAAGTCGTCTGGGTTTCAAAAAGTCATGAAATATTTTGCAAATGAGTCAAGTCATGAGAACATAATTAGTGACATGTTTGCCGACTTCTTTGCTTCTACATACTCGAATGCAGTTTATAGCACTGGTACTGTCTATCCATACAGAATTATCAGTTATCAAAATATTTCTACGTCTACAATTTCCACCACTCAGATCCTTGATTGCTTAAAAAATTTCAAATCATCTTTTTTAAGTGGACCTGATGGCATTCCAAGTTGTGTTTTGTTGAATTGTGCTGCAGCTTTAGCTGTACCTTTATCTAAAATCTTTAATATTTCTTTAAAATATGGATATTTTCCCAAAATCTGAAAGGAATCATATATTATCCCGCTGTTTAAATCCGGAAACAAATCAGTTATATCTAACTACAGAGGTATAGCAAAACTTAGTGATATACCAAAACTGTTTGAAAAATGCTTAATCGATGGTCTTTTTCACCAAATTTCCTGTCTGCTGACACCACTTCAACATGGATTTCGAAAGGGATTATCTGCTATGACTAATGTTCTACATTTAACAACATTCGTGAATAATGCTTTTAATAATGGCCACCCCACTGACGCTGTTTACACGGATTTTAGTAAGGCATTTGATAAAGTAAATCATACTCTTTTATTGGAAAAATTGAACCTAATGGGATTCAATAGCAATTTCTTAGGCTGGCTGAAATCTTATCTTTTATGTAGAACGAAATCTGTCAAATTTAATTCTTGCTTTTCAAGGAAATTTCTTGTAAACTCTGGTGTACCACAAGGTAGTCACGTCGGCCCGTTATTGTTTTTACTATTTATTAATGATATGCCAAAGGCAATTAAACATTGCAATATATTGATGTATGCTGATGATGTCAAAATATTTCTGGATATTAAAGAACCGTCTGATCACATTCTTCTGCAGAAGAACTTAAATTATTTAAGTAATTGGTGTGAATTTAACCATATGGAATTAAACCTTGGAAAATGTGAGCATATGCAATTCTCAAGAGTACGCATTACTCCTTATACCTACATACTTGATAATAATAACTTAAAGTCTGTTGATGTGATTATGGATTTGGGAATACTTCTAGAGAGTAAACTGAGCTTTGTCAGACATATAACGTTAAGCGTTAATAAATCCCGGAGCACATTAGCTTTTATTAAGAGGTGGGCGAAAGAATTCGATGATCCCTGTATTACTCTGCGTTTATATACATCCCTGGTGAGACCCATTTTGGAGTTTGGCTCAATTATTTGGGACCCTCAATATAATATACACAGCGATCGTATTGAATCCGTTCAAAAACAGTTTCTGATTTTTTGTTTAAGAAATAATTATCGTAATTATACTGAGCTCCCTTCATACGTCATAAGATTAGCAGAGATCAATTTACCAACTTTAAAAAGCCGGAGAATCATGCTGAATATATCGTTCATGTTTAATCTTATTAATGGTAAAATCTGTTCGGAATTTCTGCTGGGTAACGTTACTTTCAATATTCCTCAACGCACATTACGATCTATTAACCCGCTGTATGTAAAAACATATCGTACCAACTTTTCCATGTCAGATCCGTTTCGAAGACTGTGTTGTTGCTTTAAAGAAATGTACAACCTAATTGATTTCTCTTTAAACATTGATGCCATTAAAAGAAACATTATTGTGTATTTAAATAATTTAAATAATTAATTTTCTTTACTAATTTGATCGTTATTGTATTTTGTTGTTTACTTTTTTTTTTTTTACTATTATTAAAAAATTATTCAGTCTGTAAGGAAATTATCCATAGACTCAAATAAATAAATAAAAAATAAATAAATAAATGTTGCTCTTATATCTTGACGAACTTGTAGGGAACCTAAGAGGTCAGAAAATTGGCGTTCTGTCAAATTGATATTTACCGGAGCATTAACATGTGAACTTTGCTTACTATTTGCATTGCTACTGTGTCTACTTACAGCAACATTTGTAGGAACAACAGGTGTTGGCACAACGGTAGAATTCTGCATTTCAGCACTTTGGGAATTCATAGTTAATCTTGGCATTTCCTTTTTTTTAATGTTCTGAAAACCCTGTTAACTTTTTTTTATTAATTTTTGATGTTTTCCTAATGCTTCAACCAAAAATATTTCTCATAAAATATAGGCTTAACTATGCAAACTATGTTTCATGCAACTAAAAGTTAACCCAATTGCAATTAAAACGCATATACATTAAAATAATTACAGTTATAAAGCAATAAAACAATCGATCGAAATCAAACCAAAATATAAGAACAACAACAACAACACTGCAGGTAGATTATCAGTCGAATATCGATGACCAACAACAACATCAACGCAGCTTCTAGTTTAACGGGAGTCTTCTTCAATTATTTTTTTTGTACTTTTGTTAAATTTAAGTTAAGTATACTACTGAAAATTTTACGTTGGGCGCCAGTTGTAATAAAGTGGTTTCACTTTCTTAAAGGGGTGATGTTTGGTTTATTAATTTATTAGGTTTTTATTAAATTATAACTGGTTCAAACAAGGCATTTGTCGTCAGTGTTCGTCCTCAGTTTTGCTTGTCACAGTCCGAAGATTTTCCTGCGTCTCAGCAATTTATTTATTTATTTGATGTAATTTTATTTGTTTAAAAAAATGTAACAAGCGCTTAAGTTTGAAATTGAAGTTTATTGCTTGAAAGTTACATTAGGAGTTTTTTTTTTTTTTTTTTTTTTTCATATTTTTATTATTGAATCTTCGCTTTTGCGAACTAACAATAAGTATTCAAATCTTAAAACTAAGTAATTTATATTAGTCCAGTCAGTACCAGACCAAAATTTAAGTTCTCATAACATAGTAAATTAATTTAAACAGTTTCATCTAAGTTCAATAGTGTCCCTTCTTTTCAGACGAGTGTGTCCACTATGTTGCAAGATGTTTCGAGCGAGCGGATTTGGATGCGTTTCCAGCTTGTTTAAATACTTGTCCACATAGTTCAGGATTTCGCATTTAACTAGTGGAACTTGTAGATCCTTATGGATGTTGCTGTTTTTAATATACCAAGGAGCACCAGTTATCATTCTTAGGATTTTGTTTTGACGGCGTTGAATTTTTTCTATGTTAGAGGCAGAAGCAGTGCCCCATAATTGTATACCGTAGCACCAAATTGGTTTCAAAATCGATTTGTAGAGTAGAAGTTTACAATCAAGACGAAGCACAGAGTTTCTGCCAATTAGCCAATAAAGTTGTGTAGCTTTAAGTTTCATTTGTGTCAACTTCGCATCTATATGCGTCTTCCATGTAAGGCGACGGTCCAGGTGAATGCCAAGGTATTTCGTCTCAAATCGTTGAGGCACCATATGGTTGTTAATAAGGATTGGAGAGCACGTTTCTTTGCGTAAAGTAAAAGTAACGTGGGTACATTTTTGCTCATTAATTTTTATTCCCCATAATTTTGCCCATTTTTCAACTTGGGTTACGTGTTGTTGCAGCTGGTTCGAAGCCTCTTTAGGGTCTTTGTGAATACTAAGAAAAGCGGTATCGTCAGCAAATGTAGACGTGTGCGTAAAACTGTTTGTTGGCATATCTGCCGTGTAAAGCAAGTACAAAATTGGACCTAGGATA
Source organism: Melanophora roralis (assembly GCA_963583895.1). Taxonomy (NCBI): domain Eukaryota; kingdom Metazoa; phylum Arthropoda; class Insecta; order Diptera; family Rhinophoridae; genus Melanophora; species Melanophora roralis. Next base: position 46,480,774 of record OY757188.1, read on the forward strand.
CTCCCTTGAGGTACACCAATAGAGGCATTGGTTGGTAACAACTTATTTGGTTTCCCTCTTTAATTTTAAACTGTCGACCGGTTATGTACTTTTCTAGTAGGTTGAAAATATTAGCTGGAAGGTTTAGCTTTAGTTTGTTTAACAGGCCTTCGTGCCATACTTTATCGAAAGCTTGAGAGACATCTATAAAAAGCGCGGAGCAGTACTTTTTTTCCTCGAAAGTTTTTCTTATAACCTGCACCAGTCTGTGAGTTTGTTCTATTGTGCTATGTTGACTTCTAAAGCCAAATTGGTGATCTGGAATGCAGTTGTTTTCATTCAGGATCGGAGTAAGCTTGTTTTTAAGCAGCTTTTCAAACAGTTTTGACAAAGTTGGTAACAAACTTATAGGCCTATAAGACTCCACCTTAGAAGGATCTTTACCAGGCTTAGGAATCATCTTTACTAAGGCAACTTTCCATATTGGTGGAAAATGTTCAAGCCGTATTATGGCATTAAAAATAAAAAGAATTATTCTTTTTGCTGTAAAAGGTAGCTCAATGAGCATTTTGTTGCTTATTGTATCAACGCCAGGAGCTTTTTTATCATTAAGGTTAGCTATAGCTTCTACCACATCTGAACATCGGAGTGAGTAAAATTACAAATGCATTTAGGTTACTTAATTTTAGTCAAATCACAAAAGTCGTCTAGTACATAGCAAAGAGAGTGATAATTGTGAGAATAAGAAAAGTGATAAATAATTATCTCTCTAAGTAATGATATAAATAAATAAAATTGATCATTGGTATTTTTTATGTTACTGTTACATTGTTAGGGGTTCCCGTACATAAATGAATTTAAGACGAATAATTGAAAACAATGTGAACAAATAAACGATTAATTACATTTCATAACAATAATACAAAAATAATATATAATTAACTCTTTCTTTATAAAAAAATATAAAACTGAATAAATATAAATAAATTCAATTTACTAAAATATAATTCATGCTGTTACAAATTTTATTTAATTATAGTTCTTAAAAAAATTAGAAATTAATATAAATCTTAAAAATACGAATTGCTTTTTTGTTTAGTACTTGCATAATTTACGCATAATATAATAAATGTTTTTATTTTATAAAAAAATAACGTTGTAATTCGGTGTGAGTCTATACGAAATAAATTGAACAACAACAAAACGCATATTGTCATCCTACAATTTACACATGCTTTAGCTAGTGTTAATTGCACACAGCGTTACCGTTAGGGCCACTAAAGTGGTAATTTTACACTTTTGCAAGTGCTTGGATACGTTTGTGCCACTTTTACAAAAGGCCCCTAAATGTGATACTTTTTATAAATTGTGACACTTTTTTGATACTTTTTACAAAGTAAAATGATACTTTTTTTGCTTTTTGTTTTTGAAGACACCCAGCCTTAATATATGTACATTACACTGTTTTAATCTAAATGTAAGTAGTTTCATATGGAATCTTTTGCTTTTCATGCATGTTATGCTTATGAATATGTTTCTAGTAATTGTCCAGCCGAATATAGCGCTCTTGTTTTTGTTGTTTGTGGGGCATGCACTGATATAAATACTTAAGTGAATAAAACATCGATTCCGATAAATTGAAAACTGTTTTTGTCGTAATTATCATGTAGCCGTACCAAATCAAAAGAGATTTCTCAGTTCCTCGACAAAGAGGGACTTCTTAAAATGACGGAAAAAAATGAAAAATAATAATTAATGTGGGATGGTCCCAGTATGGCCAAGCCGGCCAGACATGGGTTAATTATACACACGCATGTTAAGTATAAAGGACAGGGAAAAAAGGGACTGAAGAATAAGAACTAAACGGACGACAGGGAGAGTGAATTGAGCTTTGAAGCAAGACAGACGTGCACGGGAGTTGTGTAGTTTAAATGAGATTCATAAAAATTATAAAACAAAAGAAAACGGAAATGTAAAAATCATGAACTAAATAAGTTGTGTATTAAAAATGAGTTTTAAAATAAATAAGACACAAATTGTATATTAAACATAAGTCTTGAAATAAATAAGAAATGAACTTTAATTAAAACTATTAAATAAAATGAATTAAAATAAAAACTATTGCATTTTCAATGGTGTGGAAAGCCGAATTCCTACAAATTGGGGGCTCAACCGGGATTCCCTTTTGAAATTTTTCTGGACAAAGTGCGTGACAATTAGAAAAAAAAGACAATAAAATTTTACATAAACGTTTGCTGTGCTACAAAACGAATCAAATACCGTTCAAAAAAAAAAAGTGACAAACAGAAACTCCAGGAAAAATATATAAAATACATAACTAAAGAATGAAAAATAAGTGAAAACAATTGAATTTCTAAAGAATGTACAAAAACAACTAAAAAACAATTGAATTTCTAAAGAATGTACAAAAACAACTAAAAAGAATTCGTGTGTACCAAAAATTCAGTCTAACGGGAATTAACAGCTACTGTGCAAAATACAATATGCGTTAACATTTGTATTTTAGTCTAAAAGAAAAAAAGAAGGAAAAAAAACAAACAGCAAAACAAAACTGAACGAAATAATAAATGAAAAAAACCCATAGAAATCATAACTGTCGTAAATTTGGAAATATGAGAAGAACCGTCCATGCAGAGAACATTTATGTGAAGCAGAAGTTGTGTTTAAGAGTATAAGGTGCTTTCGCTGATCGAAAGCAGAGAGCTGAAGACGTTGGCTGCAGAACATCATTATTATCAACAAAGAGAGAGAAGCTGCAATAACTTGTAGAGGAAGATAAGTAGTTGTAGTTGTTGATTATATTGTATATATGTAATATCGAGTTTATTTGAATGGCAGAGAGCCTTATGGTGAGGGAAATATTTAAGAGCTAAATATTCTGAACGGGGTGAGAAACACTATCAGTTTTATTGTAATATTAAAGTGGTGTTGCTGTTGTGGTGTTTAATTCTAGTTTTATATTTTGGTTTAATATTGAGACATTAAGGTGGGGCGAAAATATTAGTTGAAGTTGGTAATATTTACTTTGCTTATTTGAAACTGATTCGTGTTTTTGTTAAACTGAAACCGATTCATGTCTTTTTATAATACGAATACTTTATTATTTGTTTTATGAAACTCTAGTGAGTGAATAATATATTTTTAAGGGAGAATTTAACTAAAATTTATAATTTTAAAATAATAATAATAAACAGTAAATTTTGAAGTGTTTTAAAATATTTTAAGTACATTTTATATACATATATCGCAAATTTGCAAAACTTCTGTGCACTGCCATGGACTTGAAGGAAATTTTAGCTCTGACAGTAGAAGACTTGAGGACAAACGCGGAGAACGCAGGACTTTTGTCCTCTGGGTCTAAAACGGACTTACAGGAACGTAAACTCGACATTTTTACAGTACCAATACTGACGCTACTGGCGCTGACGAAGGCTCTAATTTCGGTGATGCGACTTCGGACTTAGAACGCAATACGCCAGAACGTTCTAGCTTTACCCTAAAAGGTATTGAAGATTCGCTAACACGCTTTTCAGGAGAAGGTGCTCCTGATGTCGAATCGTAGATTCAAGAATTCGAAGATTGTGCTCATGTGGTGAAATGGAATGAATTGCAACGTTACATATACGCTAAACAATTGTTAACGGGTGCAGCTCGAATCTTTGTCAGAAGCCAATCCGGCGTAAGAGATTGGGGTACTCTTAAAACAATCTTGAAACAAGAGTTCGGCACTAAATTATCATCGATTACATCCATAAAATCTTAAAAAGTCGCAGAAAGAAGGCAGACGAGTCTTACAGACAATATTTGTACACTTTAATGGAAATCGGCAGTTCCATACCTTTGGATGAACTTAGTATCGTCGAATATTTTATTGAGGGTATACCCGATTCTAGAATAAATAAGTCGATTCTATACCAGGCGCGAAATATTTCAGAGCTGAAAGAAAAAATAGTTGTGTACGGAAAAGTTGGAGCAACTGCGAAATCGTCAAATTTCGAAGGCAGCGACGCAAGATCCGGTAAGATAATTTCGAACGTAAAGGCTGAAGATGCTGTAAAATGTTTTAAGTGCGGAGAGAGGGGTCACATTTCTAAAAACTGTCGTTCGGTGGATATAAAGTGTTTTAAATGTAATGGCTCTGGTCACAAGTCATTTGACTGTAATACACAGAAGCGAATTGAGAAATCTAAGGATTACAAAATTAAGGAAGAGACAAAAGTTGTTCATACACTGACACACGACGTACTTACAGTTTCGAGACGGGTTTTTAAGGATATCGAGGTGCTCGGGAAAACTGTTTCTGCTTTAGTCGATACTGGCAGCGATATAAGTTTACTTCGTTATGATACCCTTTTTATATTAGGTGACGCAACGGTAGAACCTGGAATAAAAACTCTGTCAGGCATAGGTGGAAAAACGATAACGACAATGGGTTGCTTTAAGTGCCTAGTAAAATTAGATAACGTGGAGCTAGATATTCTCTTCTACGTCGTAAAAGAAGGTGATGTCTTATATTCTGCCGTTATCGGAAACGACGTTTTAAATCAAGTTGATTTGATTATCGATGCGAAAGGTGTGAGATTTAGGAAAAGTTTTGAACCTGTTAGTATGTTCGAAACAAGTTTTGGCGGAATGTCGCCCAACGTGGGCGGAAAAACAGAAGATCCCTTCAAGGAAGCGTTAGAAACATCCGTTGACCAGGTGCCTCCATTCGACGTTAATCGAATTGCAACAGTGCAAAATGAGTTTAACAAAATTATTCATTCAATGACTACAGATAAACAACTTTGCGATAGTCTGGAATTAGGTCATTTAAGTTACACAATCCGCACCAAAGTCGAAGATGCAATCAACTCGTACTGTTCAATCAAGCCGACAAAATTTCCTATTGAGATGAAAATTGTATTAAAAGATGACATTCCAGTTGCAAGCCGCCCTAGAAGAACATCATACGTCGACCAGCGGAAGATCGACAAACAGGTCCAAGAATGGCTAGATCAGGGCATAGTAAGACCAAGCTCATCTGAACACTCTTCACCGGTTGTACTAGTTGGTAAAAAGGATGGTACAGATAGGCTATGTTGCGACTATCGGCGTCTGAATGAAAAAGTTGTCCGCGATAACTTTCCAATGGCCGTGATTGATGACGTCATTCAGAGATTACAGAAAAATACAGTGTACACTACGATCGATCTGAAGAATGGTTTCTTCCACGTGCCTATAGAGAAGGAATCACAAAAGTATACGGCATTCGTTACCCATAATGGCCAATATGAGTTTTGTTTTTTTCCATTCGGTATTTCCAATTCTCCTGCCGTATTTTGTCGTTATATTTCTGCAGTTCTTCAAGAGTTGGTAAGAGACGGCACTGTTATTATATATATGGACGACATCGTTATTCCATCAAAAGACGAAGAGGAAAGCCTTGTAAAGTTGAGAAAATTTTTAAAAGTTGCGTCGTCAAACGGGCTTGAAATAAAGTGGAGCAAGTGCCAATTTTTGAGAAAAAATATTAAATTCCTGGGATATAGAATAGAGAACTCGTCAATATATCCCACAGATAAGAAAATCTCTGCGATTCGAAATTTCCCCGCTCCAACTAATGTAAAAGCTTTACAAAGATTTTTGGGGCTTACGTCATTTTTCCGACGCTTTATACGGGAGTACGCATTGGTCGCTAAACCACTGTCGGACGTTCTTCGTAAAAACGCTAAGTTTAAGATGGTGGATAAAGATCTGCTAGCGGTTCAACAATTAAAGAATGCACTTACGAGCGAATCTGTTCTAAACTTTATAATCCTAAAGCTGAAACGGAAATCCACACAGATGCTAGTATGCTCGGTTACGGAGCAGTGCTTTTTCAACGGGATTCAGAAGACATGCAGCTACACCCAGTTGAATACATGAGTCGAAAGACGACACCAGCAGAGGAAAAATACCATTCGTACGAATTGGAGGTGTTGGCCATCATCGAAGCGCTGAAAAAATGGAGAATCTATGTGATGGGTCTAAAATTTAAAATCGTAACTGACTGTAATGCGTTCGCGATGACCATGCGCAAGGAAGATGCCCCTGTTCGAGTTTCGCGTTGGGCACTTTTCCTTCAAGACTTTGATTATACTATTGAGCACCGATCGGGCACGAGGATGAAACACGTAGACGCTCTTAGCCGTGTATCATGCCTGATGATATAAGATACTCTACGACATCGCATAAAAGAAGCTCAAAAAAGTGACGATCGACTCAATGCCATTCGTAAAGTTTTGGAAATGAGTGAATATGAGGATTATTTCATCAAATACGATATAGTTCATAAAGATACAGCCAAAGAACTTGTTGCAATACCTGAGAACATGGAGAGAGAAATAATTGAAATGGCACATCGTCAAGGACACTTTGCAACAAAAAAGACGAAAGATCTAATCGAGAAACAGTTTTTTATTCCAAAATTAGAAGCTAAGGTAGATGCCGTTGTGAAAAGTTGTGTGGAGTGCATTATTACTAACTCTAAGACGGGAAGAAAAGAAGGCTTGCTTAACCCTATAGACAAATCGGATAGGCCACTTCTAACGTATCATTTAGACCACGTCGATCCAATGGACAATACAAAAAAATTGTACAATCACATTCTGGTGATCGTCGACGCATTCTCAAAATTCGTTTGGATTTACCCTACGAAGGGCACAAGCAGCAAGGAAGTAGTGGATAAATTACAAAAACAAGCAACGATTTTTGGAAATCCAGAACGCGTTATCACCGATAGAGGCACAGCATTTACGTCGAACGAGTTCGAAGAATACTGTAAAAAGGAAGATATCCAACACTTATTAATTGCTACTGGAGTGCCAAGAGGAAACGGACAAGTGGAGAGAGTTCATCGTGTGGTCGTGCCCATGTTAGCCAAAATGTGTGCCGAGCAGCCGAATAACTGGTACCGATACGTGGACCGAGTTCAACAGATCCTGAACAACACTCCATCCAGAAGTACCCAAAATACCCCATTTAAAATATTAACAGGCATCGATATGAGAACAAAAGAAGATCTCGGGTTACGGAAGATACTTAGCGAGCTAGCGATTGAAGAGTTGCAAAATGAACGAGATCGGGTTCGTGAGAACGCTAGAGAAAGTATCTTGAAAATTCAAGCCGAAAATAAAGAATCTTACAATAAGAAACGAATAGCCGCCAAGCAATATAATTTGGGTGATTTAGTCGCCATAAAACGCACTCAGTACGGTACAGGGTTAAAACTACGTTCAAAGTACTTGGGTCCATACAAGGTAGTAGCAAAACTGAATCATGAGAGATATGAGGTGGAAAAAGTTGGCGAATGTGAAGGTGCTAGAAGATGTCCAACCGTAGCTGAATTCATGAAGCCTTGGAACCCGACTTCGGGGTCGAAGTCAGCGTCAGGATAGCCGAATGTGGGATGGTCCCAGTATGGCCAAGCCGGCCAGACATGGGTTAATTATACACACGCATGTTAAGTATAAAGGACAGGGAAAAAAGGGACTGAAGAATAAGAACTAAACGGACGACAGGGAGAGTGAATTGAGCTTTGAAGCAAGACAGACGTGCACGGGAGTTGTGTAGTTTAAATGAGATTCATAAAAATTATAAAACAAAAGAAAACGGAAATGTAAAAATCATGAACTAAATAAGTTGTGTATTAAAAATGAGTTTTAAAATAAATAAGACACAAATTGTATATTAAACATAAGTTTTGAAATAAATAATAAAATAAATAAGAAATGAACTTTAATTAAAACTATTGAATAAAATGAATTAAAATAAAAACTATTGCATTTTCAATGGTGTGGAAAGCCGAATTCCTACATTAATGAAACTACGGATATTTCTACGGAAAAATGTTTGGTGCTGGTGGCTAGGCAGTTTGATAGCTGCAAAGAAAATACCTGTTGAACCGTGTTCAACAGTAAATATGTATTTTTGATTTTTCTTTTTATGAATTCGCCAAATTCTTTTATATTGAACTCTTTTTGTACATATGTATTATGTACTTTTTGTATTTTTATTGTTTCTTTTTGTTTTTGCAATAACGTACCTACGGTACCGCTATAACATTGCCAATATTACAAGTTTGTTATAAGTAAGAATCGAATAAAGCAAGAAGCTTTTTATTTAAGTATAAGAAAATTCCTGCTTGTGTTTTATTTTCCAAAAACACACCCTTATATTTAGTACGAGGAGTTACCTCTACTAAACATTGGTCCTTCGAAAAAGTCCTAGAATAGGCTAGGACAGGAAAGAAATAGTGACTTGGAGTCTACTAATTTCAACCACTGGCAGTCTGCTCCTCCGGCGGCAACTCCAACAAACAAAACTCAGAGCAAAGAAGTTTGCTAAACATCAAAGGGCTCTTCATCGTGCATTACGTGTCAGTGAAGCAGTTAACAAAAACGGGCATCCAATTCTGGACAACTATAACACACCAGACATTGGTCTACAAGGCAAAAGCACAGGAAAAAGAAAGGTATGTATGTACTGTGTTTATTAGTTATTTTGTGCGATATTTAAAATTTTCTCAGAAAAAAAAAGGCTAATTGTGAGAAAAAAAGATAAAATATTAAGTTTGAATTATTGCCGGCAAGGAAGCTGCAATAATTTACAACATTAAAATATATGTATCACTAACCTAACATTATAAAGTTAGTTAATATACATGATAAGTAAAAGTTTTAAAAATACCACTGAAATACCACAAATATTGTCACCACTAATGAAATTCTTCAACAAAAAGAAATACCAATAAGAGCGAGACAACTGCACAAAAGAATAAAAGAAAATATCTTTTTACCGGCAAATGTTTCAATTTCACATGTACCACAATTGTATGCAACTTTACTACCAAACATAAAGAAGAGAAAAAGTATGTAAAATAAACGAAATAACTACATTCTTATGTATAGTCGCGGTAATTATTTTAAATAAATAAAAAACTTATTAAAGAACATTAAAGACAACGGTGTTAAAGTGAAGCAACAAAAAAGACAAAACTTAAAATAATTAAAGAAAAAAAGTGAACTAAACAAACATACAAAACTATACATACAAACATATCAACCCCAAGTTGTGTAGTTACACCTGTAACAAAAACAAACTGTTCGTGTTAAAAAGAAGAAAAGCTAAACATTTAAAGTAACAATACAAAAATATTAAACAGAAAATTTTAAAACGATTTGTTACATATTTGGTTACATAGTGACAAATAAAATTACATTTAACACAACAACAACAAAAGGCACCAAATCAACAAGTGTCTACATCAACAACAACAACAACAGGCATCAAATCAAAAAGTGTATACATCAACAACAACAACAGTAGCAAAATTAAAACAAACGGTGGTTGAAAATACATAAGCTTTGTGACGTCACTAACAAGAGTATACGTGATCAAGGTCAGAGGTTCCCTACCAAATATATAAGACCCTTGTAAAAGTACGGTGAGTCAATATTTCATTTATTGAATTTGAATATTATGTGGATTATTTTAAAGTAAAAAGTGGTGCTTTAATATAATAATTAACAAGGCAAAATCCTACAGTGGTTTATTGGTATTTTAAAGAATAGAGAGCACAAAAGTCATATTACAAAATTGTTTGTTTACAGTTACTTTAATTTTGATTTGGAAATCATAAATTGAGTCTACAAGGGTAAACAAATAGTTAAAATCGTTACATTTAACAAAACTAAAAACGAATCCTGTAACATATATAAAACAAAACGCTGGTTGAAACATTTAATCTTCTTTTTTGCTGCATTTTTCGAAAATAAAAGCAATTTGCTCCTCAAGAGGTCCTCAAACATCGCAACGAGGTTGTATTTTAGAAAACTTTTAAGCTCGACGAGCAATTCAAAAAATTTATTCTTATTTTAATCCGTGTGGTTATTCTTTTACTTAAATACAATGACGGCATCAAAAAGAAGGTGCAGATTTGATCTGACACAGTTGGTGACGTTTTGCGTAAATTTTGAACGAAATTGTCCTGCCGATTATACGAGCGCATTTCTAGACGTCAAAAAACAGGAATTAGAGCGTAGATGGGCAAAATTAGTTGAATCGTACGAAGAATATATTTTGGGTGAGGAACCTCAGGGCGAAGATGTTAAAAACGAAGTTTCTCAAAGATATGAAGAGGCTAGCAATTTATACCAAAACTTAAAAATTCAAATATTGGAAAAGATTAAATTAATTTCAACTGATGCGAACCGGCCAGCAGGTAGCAGAACAACATTGAAGTTGCCAGCGTGCGAAATACAGTATTTTGATGGTGGCTACTCCAGGTGGCCAGCCTTTCGCGATATGTTTCAGGCAGTGATAGGGAAAGATCCATCAATAGCCCCCGCCCAAAAATTATACTATTTGCATAGCAAGGTGAGGGGGGAAGCTTACCAAGTCATAAAAGATTTCGACTTGGTAGACGATAATTATGAACTGGCCTGGGAAAAATTAAAAACCAGATTCGAGAATAGAAGGCTTTTAGTACAAGACCAAATGAAGAAAATTCATGCAGTTTCTTCAGCGCAAAATGAAAATGTCAAATCTCTTAGGTCAATCCAAAACGCAATTAACGATTGCTTGGCAGTTTTGAAAAACTATAAAGTCGAACTGCCTGACTATGATCCATTTTTAATTCATATAGTAGTTTCCAAACTTTCCGATGAAACAATCAAGGAATGGGAAGGATCTTTAAAAAATCACCGTGAATTGCCTACCTGGTCGCAATTAAATGCATTTCTCTCCGAGAGAATAGAGATCTTGGAGACAATGTCGGATATCAAAAGGCTCCCCCCGAAAGAAAACCAGTCTTCAAAAACCCATGCATTTCATACCCAAAGTGAACAAAACTTTGCTTGCAAAAAATGCAAACAGAATCATACATTAAGAATGTGTAAATCATTTAAGTCCATGTCACCAAACGAGCGTGTCAAATTTGTGTTTGCAAACAAGTATTGTGTTAATTGTTTGTCCCCGGCACACTTTAAATCAAAATGTACAAGCACACACACGTGTAATATCTGTCACAAAAAACATCACACAATGTTGCATTACGAGAAGGTAGATACTTCGAACAATGACCCTGGTACAACACATCGTCCTAACCCCAACACAACAGATAATGCAACAAGCTCAACGTCAGGTACTCAAACCGAAACAAATGCGTTTAGTATACAGGTTCAGTCTCCCTCAACTTCTACAAATAATCCCCAAGATGTTATGCAGTCGTATTTCATACGTCATGAAGGAGCTACACTGCTGCCTACGGCACTAATTCACATAGATAGTTCTGGTGAACTATTTACTATTCGAGCTTTGCTGGACTCCGGTGCAGAAAAGAGTTTCATTTCCACGCGCGTTCAACAGAAGCTTTCAATTCCACTTGAGAGGAATCCTCGCCAAATATCGGGTCTAGGGGGTACAATTGTAGGAAGTTCTAAGGGAAGTTGCTTTGTAACAGTAAAATCACGGGTTTCTGACTTCAAAATAAAAATTCTAGCGGTAGTGACACCCAAAATAGCTAATTTTCTACCCTCTCGACGCGTCAAGCTTCAAAATTATGCGGAAATTCAGAGTTTAGTTCTGGCCGATCCATACTTTTATCAACCTGGAGCTGTTGATATGATTATAGGCAGTGACTTTTTACCCTTTATTAATCTAGGAGGCGTGAGACAGAATATATCTGGTAGCTTGGAAGCTAGAGAGTCTCACTTTGGCTGGTATTTGTCAGGGCCTAGTATTGCAAATGAAATAAATACGTTTTCTACAACGGTATCCACGTCAGACGACATCATTCTTCACGATCAAATAAAAAAGTTCTGGGAACTTGAAGAGGTTGAAACTGACTTCAAAGTCACTGAAGCGGATACTTTTTGCGAAAGTTACTACCAAAATACTACAACTAGGCAGCCAGACGGTCGTTACGTGGTTCGATTACCCTTTAAAAAAGAATTTCCGACCGGTGTATATCTGGGTCACTCAAAAAACAGTGCCTTGGCCCAATACTGTCGCATGGAAAAAACGCTGGAAAGGACTCCAGAACTAAAAGCAAAATATCACCAAGTTCTCCACGAATATATCGACTTAAACCAAATGGAACCTGTCGTTGCCCCAGAAAACAACTCTGAAAAACAGTTTTCATATTATTTGCCTCATCATGCGGTCCTCAGACCAGAAAGTAAATCGACGAAAGTTCGGGTCGTTTTCAACGCTTCAAAGAAAACAAATAGTGGGTTTTCATTGAACGACGTCCTTCACCAAGGCCCAGCTCTTCAAACCGATTTAATGCAAACAGTGCTTAGTTGGCGCTACTACCAATATGTGTTTACGGCCGACATCGAAAAGATGTTTCGACAAATCTTAGTCAACGAAGCGGATCGACCGTATCAAAAAATTCTCTTCCGTAATGATCCGGAAAGATCAGTGAAATCATTCCAAATGAAAACAGTCACTTTTGGAGTGAATTGTGCGCCATTCTTGGCCATTCGAACGCTACAGCAGTTAAGTGAAGACTGCAAGCACGCTTATCCAAAGGCATCCACAATATTGAAAAGGGAAACTTATGTGGATGATATTTTGTCTGGAGGACATAGCCTTGAAGAAGCCCAATCGAAGCAAACTCAACTAATACACGCCTTGAGTTCTGCTGACTTCCCCCTGAAGAAAATAACGGCCAACGACAGTTTTCTACTAAAAAACTTGGCCCGGGAGGATCTTCTAGACGAAGATTTTTTAAAGTTTGACGATTCCAGCAGTATCAAAACTCTAGGCATACGCTGGAATGCAAAATCAGATTCATTCTATTATGAGATAGAACCGAATCAAATCACGCCTTTCTACACGAAAAGGCAGATTCTATCAGTTATAGCGAAACTGTTTGACCCTCTAGGTTGGCTAGGCCCAATTGTGGTAATAGCAAAACTCTTGATGCAAGAGTTATGGGAACTCAAGGTGGACTGGGACGAGGCCGTTCCTTCGCATATACATGTAAAATGGGACGCATTTCTACACACTTTACCACAAATTTCTTCACTGAGGATTCCTAGATGGGTACAATCTTCACCGTCTCACCAAATACAAATTCACGGCTTCTGCGATTCATCAGAGAAAGCTTATTGCGGCGCAGTCTACATGCGAACCTTCACCCCTGAAGGGAAAATAAGCTGTAATTTACTAGCAGCAAAAACTAAGGTGGCTCCTTTAAAAAAGACTACAATCCCGAAGCTTGAATTGTGCGGCGCAGTTCTACTTTCGAAGTTAGCAAAGGGGATAACGAAAAATGTGAAGTTCCCCTATGAACTATATCTGTGGACAGACTCCTCTATAGTCCTTGGATGGCTTCAAAAACCACCCCATACTTTAAAAACGTTTGTTGCGAATCGCGTAACAAAGATCATCAGTATCGTCAGCAATAGCCATTGGCAACATGTCAAAACAGAGGACAACCCGGCGGATCTAGGTACTCGCGGTTGTACTTCACCACAACTCATGGAGTGTAAATTATGGTGGCACGGGCCCACATGGCTTACTCAGCCAGTTGAACACTGGCCGAAACCACAAAGTTTTAAGCCTACCATGTTAGAGACAAAAAAGGTTTCAACTTTCTTCGTGAAAGAAACTCCAGAAATAGAAGACGACGATATATTAAACAGGTTTTCGTGTTTTGCCAGAGCATTGAGAGTCATATGCTACTGCTTTCGTTTTATCAGGCGAAGTCGTAAGGATCCACTTAATAGGAAGCCAGTGATCAACGCAGAGGAGATTATATTTACACAAAACCGTCTTATTCTTGTAGCGCAAAAACATTACTTTGGAGCAGAATATAAAAATCTACAAGACAACCGACCAGTTAGCAAGAAGAGCAGATTATTGACACTGAATCCATTTATCGATAAAGACGGTCTTTTACGGGTCGGAGGTAGGCTCAGTAATTCCGAGTTGAACTTTGAGCAGCGTCATCCTGTAATAGTGCCAGAAAATTCTCGCTTTGCTTATCTCTTCGTTAACTACACTCATAAAATTTTGCTCCATGCTGAACACCACATCATGCTAAGTGCCATTAGGCAAAAGTTTTACCTACTTCGGCTTAAAAATTTGGTGCGAAAATGTATTTGGGCTTGCAAACCTTGCACAGTCTACAAACACAAGGTCCAACACCAAATAATGGCATCACTGCCCGCTGAGAGGGTGAACTTTTCATTGCCGTTTACCTACACTGGTGTGGATTTCGCCGGTCCATTTAGCCTAAAAACTTCTAATCTGCGTAACGCCAAATTAACGAAAGGCTACGCAGCCGTATTTGTTTGCTTTTTTACGAGAGCAGTACATCTAGAAGTCTGCTCCGATCTGTCAACCGATGCGTTTTTAGCTTGTTTTGACAGATTTGTTGGTCGTAGAGGATTCCCAAAAACCATGTTCTCCGACAACGGCAGGAATTTTCTTGGGGCCAGCTCTGCACTACTCAAATCTCATAATGAGTTCCTGAAAAATACTGAGAAGGCGCTGGTGGAAAAATACTGTGTTCACGGATTCACCTGGTCATTTATTCCCCCCTATGCACCCCACATGGGCGGCCTCTGGGAGGCTGCCGTGAAAAGTATGAAGAAGCATCTGAAGAAAATAGCTAGTAACCTAAATTTTACTTACGAAGAATTCTCCACACTTTTGGTCAGAATAGAAGCTGTTTTAAATTCTCGTCCAATATCTTCACTAACCGAAAATCCCAGCGAGTTACTACCCTTGACTCCCGGTCATCTCCTGCGAGGTGCGCCGATAGTAGCCGCCCCTGAAGCTCCAGAAGAACCTCCTTCAGAAAACTTACATTTCATTAAAAGGTGGAACCGTTTAAAGGCTCTTCAACATATTTTCGCTCGTCGATGGAAAGATGAGTATATCACCGAGCTTCAGCGAAGGTTTAAATGGAAAACCGAACAACAGAACGTCAAACCAAACGATATCGTCATTGTTAAAGACGACTTATTACCACCCACTGAGTGGCGTCTGGGACGCATTACAAACGTCGTACATGGAAACGATAATAAAGTGCGGGTGGTAGAGGTTAAAACTCAAAATGGTACTATAACCCGTGCTCTTACAAAGCTGTGCATTTTGCCAAACCACACAAATCTTTAAATTAATTCACCTAAATTTAGTCTAAAAGCCAATCAATTAAGAGAAAAATCGCAAAACAAAATTTCTAATAACATGGTATATATATATTCTTTCTTCCCAATCTCTTTAGCAATCATGCCACGTTGTAACTTGTGCCTTAAGAACCACGCAGTAAGACACTGCCGTGTATTCGTAGACATGAGCCTGCAGGAAAGACGAGCGTACATTTCTAGATGGAGCTACTGCCTTAATTGCCTGGCACATTCGCACTCACGTCCCTCGTGCCAGTCAGTCAACCGGTGCGCAATTTGCGGAGCCAAACACCACTCAATGGTACATCGCCCTCAACTCCAGAACGGCCTTCTCTGCTCCAGCTTTGAGGAAGACGCTTCAAGCCAAACCGCACAGAGCCAAATCGTAAGGAAAGCGGTCACACCGGAACCGCAGCCACAAGCTTCGCAAGCATACGCACAGCTTACATCGTTTGAAGTCCTCATGGCTGAACTACCGTCGCGCCCAACGTTCTGGGACCGCACCATCCCACCTCTAATAATGGTCAACCTTATTCATAAAGGTAATCCAATGTGGGTTACGTTTTTAATTGACCTCAAGAGAGAATCGTCATTTTTGCTACGAGAGGTAGCCAATATTTTCCCTGATTTTACACCCAGTGGACAAAATGGAAAAGTAGAATATGGCGAGTTTCAAGTCAGCCCTACCCACGAACCATATTCACCAAACCGCCCAATTGCCGGGTGGCGTTTACCCTTGGGAGACAAGGCAATTGTTGTCCCACCAGCGATTCGTGACCCCCAGTTAAGAAAACATTTTCTGAAGATGACTCCACAAGCACATCCCCGTTTTACGGTATGCCGTGATATTGACGGCATAATTGGCCAAAAGACGTTTAACGCCATTAATCTTGATGACACCCTTCAGCCGCAACCGTCGTTGCCAAGGGCTCAACGCACCATTTTTGGATGGGTCATCTCCGGAGTATGGCACGGATGTACGTGGGTCGTTCTTAAAAAACATGACCATTCTGAGTTTTGTAATTTTTAAAAATTAAGTTGGCCAAATATGTTTATAATTGGCCTCATGTGGTTACGGATGGTATCAACAATAGGAATCCATATCCAGCAGTAATTTTTTTAATTTTTGAAGTTTTTACAGATAAAAACATTAAGAGACCAATGCACTTTCGTCCACTCTGTTACCTAAATTAAATACCAATTAAAAAAACAACAACAATTGAAAATTAAATTCTTTTTATTGTTTTTCCCCAGGAAAGATAATTCATTTTAATTTATTTTATAAAAAATTTAAAAAATAATATAAAAATAACAAAAAATAACACATAATGTCACCCATATTAATTCAAATTTCATTTTGGTGAACTAAGTTAATGATAAATAAAATAATAAATAGTTTAATACTGGTTAATTATTTTTAATGACTTAAGGCCAATGTACCTTATTAAATTACACTCATATAATAAATCTAATGACTTAGCCTTATTTATTAATTAAAGAAAAGTAGATGGTAACAGAGGAGACTTAACGTAACAGAGGAGACGTAACGTAACAGAGGAGACACTGTTGCTGAGGCACTGCACTATTTAAGTAAAAGCGGATCCGCTATTACCATCACTTTTTTTACAAAGTAGATTATTAATTTTGTGCTTCTAATATATCTATTGGATGGTTGAAATTGTAGTAAATTCGACCACTTTTTAATTTTATGTTCGCATTTTCCAGGATTTTAATTACTGCTTCTTTTTGTATACGACGCAAATACGAAATGTCATTTTCTTCAATCCTGAAGTTTGCACTTGTGCTGTCATTCGAACGTAGAAAAATTACCTTGATATAACCATCTTCATCAACACACGTTTGTGCTATACAAACGTATCTATAAGTTATACTTTTTCCTAAAACTTGAATTAGTAAAAATGTCCCATTCATAATTCCATTCTTATTTTCAATATCCGTATTTTCTTTTTCACTTTCATCTTCAGACGACGACGGAGTATAGACTTCTTTATAAATTAATTTTTTTTGGGTAGTTTTTTCTTCTTTTATTCTGATTAAATTAGTTTTATATACTTTGCTTTCAAAACAGCTACAAAATCCTCTTGGAATGTTACTACAAAAGCAACTAACATCACGATATAAAACAGTACCCTGAATTTTAGTCATAAGTTGGTGGAGACGCATGGTACCTTTCAGTAATGGTATATTGGACGGAAGTGTCTTCCTGATGCAATCAATTGCCGCTTTATCGACTAGAAATAATTTTATTGTTGTTTCTTTTTGTACCTGTTCAAAAAACTGCTGGCTGTTCCGTCTGAGAAAATATGAATTGTGTTAACATCCTTTTTTGAATTTCTTATCAAATCAAATATTGGCTGCAAATGAGCCCATATTGCGCTGGGGCTGTGATCGTTACAGGCCGATATAGTACAAAAAGAAAAGGGATTATTTTCACCTGAAAAATATAATACACGGTTGATAGGTGTACAAAAAGAATGGGTTAAGTTCACTTTACCTGAGAAATATAATACCCCTGTATGTAGTGTGATCTGGTTACGCGAAGATCCAAAATGATGGCTTTGGATTTCCTGACCCATTTTACAACTATAGTTCTCACTGAAGTCGACGTGTAATACAGCCTCATTGGTTTTTAATTGATCGATACAGCTCCGATATGCTTTATGTTGAGTGCGAATGTTAAATATATGTTTTTTAAAATCTTGTAATTGAGAACTAAATTTCTCTGCTAATAGCGATGTTGTTGTGGTATGCTCTTCTCGTATCATTTTAATAGCAACAGTTACTTTTTCATTTTTTTCGAACCGCTCTTCTTTTCGAATCCATTCTTTCCAGGCTACTTCAGATTCATTTAGAATACTTAAAATGCAAGTTTTATTTTTGCATGAGGTGCATTCATTGTACATGCATCTTTTGCTGTTCATATCGCAAACTACAGACATTAATAATTCATTTAAATTGCTGACATGAATTGCATTAATTTGTTTCAAAGCGGACAATTTGAATTCAAAGTTTGCATGGAGTTTGCATGCACATGTATCTCTTGATGCAACTGTTGGTGAAACCACATAAAATGGACGATGAGCAGCAAAATATGAATAAGAATACCGACCTCTTTCAGACTTATACTTTTTGTAGGTATTCTGTAAGGTATCAAGAAGATATCGTTTTTGTAATTTCTGTTTAAATTTAGTTCTAGTTTCTTTCTTGCCAGCAGTAGCACGACTTATGTCATCTCTTTCGTAAAAACGTTGCAGACTTAAGATATCGGCGTTTGGTTTTGTTTTTGAAAAACTCTTACGTACTCTTTTTAAATTGAACACATCGCGATGAAATTGCATTTTGAGTTTGTATTTCCGAATAAGTTTATTGCTCAAAATTGATTTAAATCCTTGTTTTTGGCTCTTTGTTCGCAATTCCGCATACCTATTTTTTAACCCTTCAGTTAGTGTGGCGTATTTCAGTAAATTTTTTTTAACAGTTTCAACTCCAGCACCTCGTACATTTGGCAAACATGTGTTTATTAACTCGTTGGTTTTTGAAAGTGGGCTTAACGCTGATCTGATAATATTAGCTTTTTTGGATCGCTGTCTCTGCTTCTTCAATTTTTCAACTTTTTTGTTTAACTTATTAACTTCGACGTGTGTCACTAACTTTCTGCGCGGGAGTATGTTGAACCGTGTTCAACAGTAAATATGTATTTTTGATTTTTCTTTTTATGAATTCGCCAAATTCTTTTATATTGAACTCTTTTTGTACATATGTATTATGTACTTTTTGTATTTTTATTGTTTCTTTTTGTTTTTGCAATAACGTACCTACGGTACCGCTATAACATTGCCAATATTACAAGTTTGTTATAAGTAAGAATCGAATAAAGCAAGAAGCTTTTTATTTAAGTATAAGAAAATTCCTGCTTGTGTTTTATTTTCCAAAAACACACCCTTATATTTAGTACGAGGAGTTACCTCTACTAAACAATACCGTTAATAGTTTCTTTCGGTTGGTGCAGCCAAGCGATTGTTCTGGAGAAGGAATTAGTAATTCCGTATTATCATCACTAGAAGAAAATCAAATTCCATTAAAAAATTCAATAGGGGTAGCAACAACATTAAAGAAGAAGATTTCGCATTTATTTCATATTGACTGTGTGTGCCATTCTATAAATCTAGTGAACAACGCACCATTATCGTGTCTTCTAAGTGACGTTGAACAGTTACTTAGAATTGTTTTGAAGTATTTTGAGAGCGCAAAAAGAGAACACGATTTTAAAGAGCTGCAAGGCATTTTTGACGTACCTGAGCATAAAATACTAAGGTTAACTGATACTAGATGGCTATCTTTTAAATCTGTTGCAACAAGAATTTTGGAGCACTGGTCGCTTCTGCACCACTATTTTTTTTCGGGAACAAGTTAAAGAAAGATATGCTTTTAATTTAGAAAAAAATCGTGTTATTCTAGAAGCTTTGTCGCCTGTAAACAAAACATATTTTAAATTCTTAACTTTTTTTTTTTTTTCATATATTTTATTATTGAATCTTCGCTTAAGCGAACTAACAATAAGTATTCAAATCTTAAAACTAAGTTATTAATACTAGTCCAGTCAGTACCAGACTAAAATTTAAGTTCTCATAACAAATTTAATTTATTTTAAAAGTTTCATCTAAGAGCAATAGTATCCCTTCTTTTTAGGCGGGTGTGCCCACTATGCTGCAGGATGCTTCGGGCGAGCGGATTTGGATGTGTTTCCAACTTATTCAAATACTTGTCCACATAGTTTAGGATTTCGCTTTTTACTAGTGGAACTTCTAGATCCTTGTGGATGTTGCTGTTTTTGACATACCACGGAGCACCAGTTATCATTCTCAGAATTTTGTTTTGACGACGTTGTATTTTTTCTATGTTAGAGGTGGAAGCAGTGCCTCATAATTGTATACCGTAGCACCAAATTGGTTTTAAAATAGAGTTGTAGAGTAGAAGTTTACAATCCAGACGTAGCACAGAGTTTCTAACAATTAGCCAGTGGATTTGAGCAGCTTTAAGTTTCATTTGAGTCAGCTTTGCATCTATATGAGGCTTCCATGTGAGGCGGCGATCTAGGTGAACACCAAGATATTTTGTCTCGGTTCGTTGAGGCACCATATGGTTGTTAATAGTGATTGGGGAGCACGTTTCTTTGCGTAAAGTAAAATTAACGTGGGTACATTTTTGTTCATTTATTTTTGTTCCCCATAACTGCCCATTTTTCAACTTGAGTTACGTGTTGCTGCAGTTGGTTCGAAGCCTCTTTAGGGTCTTTATGAATACTAAGGAAAGCAGTATCATCAGCAAATGTCGACGTGTGTGTAAAACTATTGGTTGGCATATCTGCTGTGTAAAGCAAGTACAGAACTGGACCTAGTATACTCCCTTGAGGTACACCAGCCCCTATTGGTTGAGAAGAACTTATTTGGTTTCCCTCTTTGATCATAAATTGTCGACCGGTTATGTATTTTTCTAATAGGTTGAAAATATTAGCTGGAAGGTTTAGCTTTAGTTTGTTTAACAGACCTTCGTGCCATACTTTATCGAAAATCGAAAGCCTGAGAGACATCAATAAAAAGCCCGGAGCAGTACTTCTTTTCCTCAAAGGTTTTTCTTATAACCTGCACCAGTCTGTGAGTTTGTTCGATTGTGCTATGTTGACTTCTAAAGCCAAATTGGTGATCTGGAATGCAGTTGTTTTCATTCAGGATCGGAGTCAGCTTGTTCTTAAGCAATTTTTCGAACAATTTTGACATTGTGGGTAACATACTTATAGGCCTATAAGACTCTACCTTTGAAGGATCTTTGCCAGGCTTAGGAATCATCTTTACTAAGGCAATTTTCCATATAGGCGGGAAATGTTCAAGCCAAATTGTTGCGTTAAAAATAAAAAGAATTATTCTTTTTGCTGTAAAAGGTAGCTCTAAGAGCATTTTGTTGCTTATATTATCAACGCCAGGAGCTTTTTTACCATTTAGGTTAGAAATAGCCTCTACAACATCTGTAAATCGAAAATGTATTTTTAAAGAACGTCTAGCAACAACTGGCGGTAATTCCCTCACGTCTGTGCAAGTATTGGGAGTGAACACGTTTTTGAAATGATTTGCGAACAGATCACATTTTTCTTCGTCATTTCTAGCCCAGGATCCTCTCAGATTACGCAGTGGTGGTTTTGCGATAACGGGTCTTTTAAGACGTCTGGCTGATCGCCATAGGGAATAATTTGTCTGAGGAGTCGCGTCTAGTTCTTCGAGGTACTCTTTAAGTGAAGCCATTCTGTAAACCTCCAACAAGCTTTTTAACCTGTTAGTACATTCTTTCAGCTTAGTTTTAAGCTGGGGCGATCTATGTTTTTGCCATTCTCTTCGGACTCTCCTTTTTTCAGATAAAAGTTTTCCCACATCGTCAGAATAAATTTTGCTGTACCTGGCCTGGCGATAGGTAGAAGACGCATGTTCAACGGCATTTTTAATGTTTTCATTTAGAACGCTCAGACTATCATCTATGTCTCCCGGAGTTTTTAGCGGTTGGTTTTCCGAGCAGTGGGCACTAATATATTTTTTATATTTTAACCAATTTATTTTTTTAGATAAGAAAAAATCACTAGTTGCTATTTGGTGAGGACTGCAAATAGTAATTATTGTGGGTGAGTGGTCAGAAGATAAATCCAAGGAGGCTACAGCCTCAATAAGGTCCGGTTGGCACGCCAAAATCTATTACGTCTGGAATTTTATTATTGTCCGTTGGCCAATAGGTTGGTTGTCCAGTTGAAATAACGAAAAGTCCCATTTCCGACACGGTATCATACAAGACACGACCTCTGGGACTAATTAGGCGGGATCCCCAGTATGTGTGCTTAGCGTTATAGTCTCCAGCAGCTTTGAAGCGGGGACCTAATGATTTGTAGAAACTGTTGTACTGATCCTTCGTTATGGAGAATCTGGGTGGACAGTAAACTGATGAAATAACGATATTATGGAAAAATTCATCAATGCAGACGTTCGTAGCTTGGATATAACATTCCGAGAGGCCACCCAACCATTGGTGTTTAATTCTTGATTTGATTAGAATAGCCGAGCCACCACATGATCTATCCCTAGGATCCTTTGAATCGTAATAAGAATAACCACTAATTTTAAAAGTGCTTCTAGATGTCATATGAGTCTTAGAAATACACATAACATCGATTTTTTGATTCATCAAGAAATATTCGAGCTCGTTTTTGTGTTGGCGGATGCCGTTTGCGTTCCAGAAACAAACCCTGAGGCAGTTCATGGTCTTTTAAGCATAGCCTGCAAAAAAGCAGACTGCATTTTTTGCATTTCTTGCATCATGTTGGCCATTTGCGCCATAATCTGCGTAAATTGTTTGACCATATTGTCAATTACGGCTTCCAGGCGGCTAAACTTAGGCCCGGTTGGTTCGCTAGTTGGCACTTCTTGTTGTGTTGTAGGCTGGGTAGACTTACGTGAATTAGGCTGGTTAGACTTTAATGCGGCGGCGTAAGAAACTTGACTTATAGTTGGTTGTGCCAATGGAGGCATATTTGTAGTTGGTATATTTAAAGGCTGGGGAGGGGCAGGAACTATTTTCGGCTTAGTTGAGCGCTTAACTGAATTGAAAACAGGACAACCTCTATAGTTGGCAGTGTGGTTTCCCCCGCAGTTGCTGCATTTCTTTATCCTAGGATCATCTTTTGGCTTGTCACACTTGGTCGTATCGTGCAGATCCCCACACACAACACAAACAGAAGGCAACTTACAATAAGTTTTAGTATGGCCATATTCCTGGCAGTTTATGCACTGTACGGGCCCAAATCGCTTATGTGGCACTTCCACAGTGACAAGTCGGTGCATAATATATTATAAATCATATATGGGGTGAATTTCACTTTTTTTTTAATTTGATATCACCAGGCTCAAGCTCCACTCGGAATAATGGCTGGGGGTGTTTTTCCCTGTTTCTCATATTGAATACTGTCCTAACCATAAACCCTTTGCTTAGCAAACTGGTCTTGATCTCTTTTGGGTCAAAGTTAGAATCAATGCCTTTAATAACTACCTGAAGGCCTTTTGCGGTCTTCAGTTGGTAGGTATAGAAGTTTTTGCTGAGTTTTTCGAGCTCTGAAACCGTAGCGTGGTAGGCGTTTTCATGGTTCACTTGAATTTTTGTCTCAAATATGTTACCGTGTTTAACGTTTGAAACATAAAAGTTATTTTCCCCAATCAAACCGACTAAAAACTTGACGAGATCATTTGAGTTTTTTTCCCTCAAATAAATGGGAGGTGGTTTAAAGGACTTTTTTTCACTAACGGGGGCATCATTATCCTCTTGCAAAATTGCAAAACGATTTTGCGATGAGGTTGGCCTTTCATCGTCTTTTAAATTCTTAAGTTATATTCTAAAAGCTTAGAGCAAATTTGACAAACTAAAGACATTTTATTAGAACTATACAAACATTTAAAAAAAAAAGAATACATAACTAAAACAGAACTCGAAGCAATTGATTTCACAATGCTTTACACACTAAAGAAATCTGATATATGTATATGTTTTGATTTTACTTGATCACAGTAAGGCATTTGATACTGTGGATCGTATGGTTTTAATTCAAAAGCTTGAAAAGTTATTTAGTTTTTCCAGCTCGGCCTTTAATCTTATATCTTCTTATCTACACAATAGATCTCAAGTAGTTCAACTTAACAATACCTTTTCAAACGCGCTTGTCATCAACAGGGGAGTCCCTCAAGGCTCTATTCTAGGGCCTCTTCTTTTCTGTCTCTATATAAATGACTTACCAAACGTGTTAATTGATAGTAATGTGCATATGTATGCTGATGATGTTCAGCTTTACACATCTTGTAAAATCCCAGATATTGCCTTTTGTGTTAGAAAAATAAACGATGAATTGTGCAGAATTAGCAGCTGGGCCAATGCCAATGGTCTATGTCTCAATCCATCAAAATCTAAATGTATTTTTCTGTTAAAGTCTAAGACAATTTTTGAAGGCCCTCAAATAAAAATTGGTGATAACAATATCAATTTTGTAAATTCAGCATGCAACCTAGGAATAACCTTTAATAACAAACTTACTTGGTCCGATCATATTAATTCTATTGTAGGAAGAGTGTATGGGATGCTTCGTAACCTGTGGGCTGTTAAATATTCAACACCACTTGCAATACGCATGCTATTAGCCAAAACTTACCTAATCCCATCACTCTTATACGGATGTGAAATTTTCGCAAACTGTGACAGTAACGATTTAGGAAAACTCACAGTCTTATATAACAATATTGCACGTTATATTTTTCAAAAAGGCCGACGTGATCATATTTCGTCATTTTCGTACCAAATCTTTGGAATAAAATTTGTTGATCTTTTGAAATGTAAATGTCTTATCTTCTTACACAAAATTATTACCCTAAAAGAGCCTGCCTATATTTATGACCGAATTATATTTGCAAGATCAAATCGTGGGAGAAAACTTATTCAATTGAAACATAAAAGTCTTCTATCTCAACGACAATTTTTTATATACACTATAAGTCTCTGGAATAACTTACCAAATAATATTCAAAACTTAGGCAACGCTAACATGTTTAAAAAGGAGTTATTTAAGTTTTTCAAGTAATTTTACTTATATTTCTTAGATTCATTTAAATATATTTTACTTAAACTTTTTTATATTGATTTTATATAAATTTACATCCAATTAAAGCTTTTGTTTTTATGTATTTAATTTTTGTTTAAACTAATGTATTTATTTTTGAGTGTTATTTGTTTTTAATTTTTTTTCTTTATTAAATTATTGTATAATTATTTAAACCTTATGCTTTGTTCACTAGCACTTTAATTTATAAGATTTTAATCTTGTTGTGCTAAACATAATTAAAAAAAATAAATAAATAAAATAAATAAATAAATAAACAGGTCATGAAGCCGAAACCGAACTACTGTGTGCTGAAAATTTTTCTTAAATTTAACATCAAAACTAAAACACTTAGTTTTTATCAAAAATTGTGTAAAGAATTGATTACAAGATTTGATATAAAAACAAAAAGTTCAATACATTAAAGTATTTAGACCCATTATTTATAGCGCCTAATAAAGATATAAACTATTTCGAATAAGTTTTAGAGTTTAATGGTATTATACATAGCTGACCCAGATGCATTTATAAATGAATTTAAACTACTAGAAAGTAAAGTGAATGACAAGAATTATGGACACATAGTTAAAATGAATAATGCTGAAGATTTTTGGCGTGAAATATGGGCATTAAAAAATAAACTTGATGAATGCATATATTCAAACTTAAACAAATTCATATGTTATATTTTTACATTGCCACGCAACAGGGCTTCTGATGAGCGTATTTTTTCTAAGTTAGCTTTTATAAAAAAACAAAGTAACAAACAGGATAAAAGTAAAAACTTGTGAATCCATGTTTTTTTCTTTAAGTTTGTTAGATACTGTTAGCATTGAATATTGGTTTCCAAGTAAAGAACTTATAAAAAAGTATAGAAGTCGCTTTAAAAATAATTTATTTTAAAAAACGAACATAACGTAATAACATGCCTGAAATTGTTATACTTATATTCACATACTAATACATGCATATTTGTTTATATTCAGGGTTGGGCAAAATACATGCTTTGCTGTATTTGAAATACAAAATACAAAATACTTGTTCCGCTTGTATTTCAAATACAAAATACCAAATACTTTCAAGTCGAGTATTTCAAATACAAAATACAAAATACAGTATTTTAGTATCTTTTATTTGAAATACAAAATACAAAAATACAAAATACATTTATAACCATTAATCAATCGGTGAAACATGAGTTTCCTTTCATGAACACTAGATTTTTAAAAGTTAAATCAGATAAGCAGCCTCTTGTTGGAGAATATATAAATCCTCTTAAAGAAAACAATCTTTCTTACAGGTCCTGATAACCACAAACTGGTATTTAGTTTTATGAAAACAGTTCTCTATATGTGAAAAACAAACAAATTAAAAGTAAAGTAATATCAAGGCGAATTCAAAAATTCGCCCTCTGCATTTCTTTTGTATACCATTCACATAGTGATAAGGGTATATATCAGTTTGTCATTCTGTTTCTAATTTCTTTTTTATCCATTTGCGACCTCATAAGGTATATATATTCTGGATCCTTATAGATAGGGAAGTTGATATAGACATGTCCGTCAGTCAGTCTGTCAGTCTGTTGAAATCAAGTTTTCGGAGTCAAATGAAGTGATACAGACCAGTTATTGGTGTCAAATTATTGGAAATATCCTAGAGACAATCGCTATTTAGAATTATCAAAATCGGTGGACTACTGACCGAGATATAAACGAAAAATCAAAATAACCCATTTTTTTAAGACAAAATCCGTGCACATATCTCTATATATGTCAGTAAATATAGTCATTCTTGCCACAAAACTTGACCCCGATGCCCTGAAAATAGGGACCTAAATAAGTAAATATTTTTTTCCAGATCAGATCAGGGGAAGTGGTATTTCCTCTACAATTGCGCAAATTTTGTGAAATATTTCATGCGCTAAATCGAAGAAACTATAACAGCCATCGACAACAAGACCTACACTTTGGAGGAAAAAATTTTTTGGGTGGGGACAGAAGAAGGGGTAGCTCTCATACAAATTAACAATTTTTATGAAATTTTCGATACGCTTTATCTCGGAAACTATAACAGCTATCGACTTCTGGTGTTCTACGAAAAGTAATTGTATGCTAAGGCCTACACTTTAAAAAAAAACATTTTTGAAGTAGGGGCAGGGGATGGGTTAGCTTCCACACAAATAAACATTTTTTATGACATTTTCACAACGCTTTATCTCGGAAACTATAACAGCTATCGACTTCTAGTCTTCTACAAAAAGTAATTCCATCATAAGACCTACATTTTGGAAAAAAAAGTTGGAGAGGAGCAAGAGGACTAAAAAATCCGATAAAAATTATATTAAAAGACCAATGTGAGGGGTGTATAAGATTTGACACAGCCAAATATAGCGACCATACTTGTTGTGTTTTAAAGTGTGAATGTCAAAAAAGTTTAAATTTTTATACAAAATTTGATTTTTTTTCACATTCACATTTTCAAATATCCGCTGAGCTCTTGATATTACCTGAAAAGAACGTGCCTAGCTAAGGCGAAGACATGAATGAATACGAAAACAAAGTTTCCATTTTTTTTTTTTTTTTTTGAAAATTGTAAAATTTTTAAATTTTACTAATGACAACTTTTTGTATAACAAAAAAAATGTATTTTGAAAAATGTATTTTGACATCATAAGTTATTGAAATACAAAATACAAAATACTTCAGTATTGGGTATTTCAAATACAAAATACATTAGAAGGTGGTATTTCAAATACAAATACAAAATACGTATTTGTATTTCATATACGTATTTCAAATACAGTCAAATCCCGATAATTCGTAATCCCAAGGGACCGGCCATTTCCTACGAATTATAGGGGTTTTCGATTTAGCGAGGTTTCGATTTAACGGGGTTAAAATAAAATAAATACGAATTGACGGGGTTTTTCAATTTATTTACTAAAAACGATAAAAAGAAACAAAACAAAAACGTTTTATGCGTGCGCTTTGACAATTTTCTTTATTATTCATGTAAGAAACTAATCTTAAGAAAATAAACACACACACAAGCAAAAGCAAAAATCCGCGTTAAAAAACAAATAGCGGTAAACAAAAAATCACTCTTTCCATGTTTCTGTTGTTTTTATTACGAATTATAAGTGGTAGTTAGCAAACAATTACGATTTATAAGAGGTAAAGAAGATTTTATTTGAAAAAAAAAATTACGAATTAGCGAGGGGACCAAAATGTATGAAAATTTTACGAATTAACGCGATTTTCTCAAGGGACCGACAGTTTATTACGAATTATCGGGAATTACGATTTATCGGGGTACGAATTATCGGGATTTGACTGTACAAGTATTTGAAATACTGCCCAACCCTGTTTATATTCTTTTAAACAACAAATAAATAAAATAATATGTATTCATTACAGGTAAATATTTGTATATATCTCCCATTTGCTGGAACAATGTCATGAAGATTTTTTTTGTTTATTTTTGTTTTATACTTATAAAATAATATTTTGGTTATGTTTTTACAAAATTTTTAACAAGTTTTTCTGAATTTTAAATATGTTTAACAAAATACATTGAAAAAATACGTGTTGGTCTACCTATTTTGATTTTCAATAAACAAAAAGCAGGTTGTTATCATAGCTGCCAGATAAATTTAATTCAGTATCATCAAATTTTAGGACAAAAATCGTCAAAAAACTTTTTAAAATCGTCAAAGAATTGTCAAACCTAAAATGTATGTTTTTTTAAATTTTATAACTTGGTAATAAAAAAAAAGCTCGGGATACAAACTGCTTACAAGTAGTTTCTTTAAAAATAGTAACAAATTTAAAAACAAAGTTTATCATTTTAAGCAAAATGACTGCAAATATTAAAACAGGAAATCTGTTTAAATATTTTACGTTTTTTTTTTTCAAATATTGTTATTTGACATTTTGATGGTTAACCCATTTTTTTTAGAACCCCACTTTCAAATAGTTTATTTTATAGATATACACAATTTTTTGGAGGCTCTCTTTAAACTATTCTTTCATTTTTAAAAATCGTCAAACTCTGGACAAAAATCTTCCAATCGTCAAAAACCTATTTTTGCCCCCAAAACCGTCCAATCTGGCAGCTATGGTTGTAATATTACTATACAAAAATGTTTGTGTTGAGATGCAGCTTCTAGTTATTCATATCAGTGATGAAAAATGAGAATCTCATTTGGGTATCAAAAAAATGTTTCGAGGGTACTTTTTTAAAGGCAATAGTATCAAAATATTTTTTTCTCATTTTTCCTTTAATCCAAAAAAAAAAAATTACAAAAAATTTCTATAGACAGTTTAGGTGTTTTTAGTTTGTTCAACAGCGAATTGAAACTGAACTGTTTATATTTTTTTAAAAATTTTAATTTTGGTTTAAGTCCGTTAATATCGTCCAATGCTATTTTGTACAAATTTATTTTAAAAACCTTACCTTTAATATGGTAAAATTGACGTTAGCCGCTTAAAAAAATTTACTTTAATTTTAATCTTCATTGGCTTGCCGAATTTATCTTATCGCATCTCTATGATATACGTTTTTTGCCCGCCTTTAGTCCCAAGCCTTAAGTTTTAACATTTATTTACAACTTTTTTTATATGATATGCCAATTAAATCTGTATATTGAAAACATTTAGCAAGGCAACTACCTATAGGTTTTTTAAAGCGTAAAATTGTGCTTTAAAAAAATGTTACCAAATGACGACCACTGATTACTTTGTTACCTTAGTATGAAATATTTGTGGAAGTTATTGTTAAAACCCCATTGACTAATGTAAAAACATCTTTTGTCATGAAGAAAATTCTCAAAAGCTAAATTTTCTGTATACGCCACCTTTTTGCACTTTTTGAATTTAATTATTTTTTTTAAAATAGGTTTTTAACGAAATTTTTATACAAAATCTGTATTTTAAATATATTTAAAATTTTAAAATTGTTTAAGAATATAACCCTTAACCTTTTGCATTGATAATAATATTGTACGTAGTTTACAATTAAAGGCTTTAAAACAATTTTGGGACCTAATTTCGTAACAAAAATTAAATGATTGCACTTCTATGTTAACTGTATTTACAATTTTTAAAAAATGTTTAAGAAAAAGATATGTTTTTTTAAAGTTAATCTAAAACTCACGTTTTTTAAACCTGTTTATTATTTGCTATTCGAAACCTTTGATTGTAAAGTAATATTACAAAAAAAAATATTTACAGCCTCTCGTGTAAGGGAGCATATTTACGTACTTAAGTATTAAAGAAAAGCACATGGAAAAAAAGATAGTTGGCAAGAGGCTAAGCTAAACCATTTTAAATAATAATTAAAAAAAGCAAAAAAGGGTATCAAATTAGCCAGAGGAGTAACACAGTATTTTCCACCATCCAATAGTATCAAAAAAGTACGATCGTATCAAAATTTGCATCACTGATTCATATTCTTTGGTAAGGCGCAACGTTTTCTTGGATATTTGAACTGTCTGTTGCTGTTCGAACATTGTAATTGTAACATAAACAAACATTTGATTGCTGATGTTAAACTCAACTCAGTAAGGCAGTTTGTGTTCGTTGTTGGCTGTTTATTTATTAGAGGTGAGCGATCCCGTGATTTTTAGGGAATATCGTTAATAGTGAATGCGATTTTAAAATCGCCGGTTATTTAAACAGTGACGGTGATCACTGTTTAGCATTTTTTACTTCTTGTAAAAGAGTTATTTTAATCTCTGTTAAATTATTATACTTAATGTTATTTTAAGCAGTGATTATGCAATTTTAGTTATTTTTAACGAACTCCTGAACAACGCGTTGGAAAAATAATATAAATGATATTTAAGAATTCAAAATATTTATGAATAAGAAATATCAATTTTCAATAACATCTCACATTTATATTAATACTTTTAATTTACTTTAAACAAAATTTTGATACAAAATTTAAATTTATACCTTTTGATAAGTTTTAAAGCTCCCTTGGAGCATCGAGGTAAAGCTTTTATTTAGAAAAGCAGCTTACAAATCTTGTTAAATAGATTCGTTGTCGTTTCCGTTGACGAAATTGTTGTTAAATTGTATTTTGAACCATGTTTCTCACTTGATATAGTTTAAACAATTTTCCGACGTTTTCGATTTAAAATACTCATTGAATTTTGTATGTAAGGGATTCTGTGGACGTGCAATTATTATTCCTGGAGGGTCCCTTGGGATTCGCAGGATTCTTCTTAATTTATTACCGGCTGCGCCAATTGTTGTGATTTATTTTAAAATAGTTGTTCTTTATTTAATTATAAAACACAAACTGAAACTAAATGCTATTCTTATCTACTATTTATATTAAACTTAACATGCTGACTTCGTACAAAGATTTTCGCTTCTCGTGTAAAGTTATATTTTTGTTAGCTGTGCTTTTTTTAATTTTAGCTAACGATATGTATTTAAAATAAATGTGTGTATAAATCTGTTTTTGAGTATTAATGCTTTAGCCGGCTCATAGCCGAATTTAATCCGCCGTCGCGGACAAACAGTGCTCGGCGCAGATCTCTGACGACATCTTTCTGGTAAAGTTTTTAACACAACTTTCACAAACACACATATAAAAACATAAGCGCTTTACTTCTTTTATAGAACAAAATGTAAACATGAAGCACAA
This sequence comes from Melanophora roralis, assembly GCA_963583895.1. NCBI lineage: Eukaryota > Metazoa > Arthropoda > Insecta > Diptera > Rhinophoridae > Melanophora > Melanophora roralis. The sequence continues at coordinate 46,512,289 of OY757188.1, forward strand.
AAATGTTACTTTACATTTTGCAAAGTTTAACATAATAAGAGTAACATCGCAGGTAAGAGTTACTGCACAATATTTCAAAATGTTACTTTGAGTAACATAATAAATTAAAAGTAACACTATAGTAGAAACAGTTACTTCACGGTTTATGTCACTGTCGTTACATGTCAAAATGTTATTTGAGTAACACATTAAATTAAAAGTAACAGTGGCAATTACTTCACAGTTTATTTCACTGCCGTTACTAGTGATTTGCAAGTCACAGATATAAAATCACAGGTACGGAAATATCGCTCATCTCTATTATTTATTGATACATGGGTTGTTTACTCAGCACTTTAGTATGTATTTATAAAAACAAAATATTTCTGACTGTTCTTTAGAACCAGCGTTACCGTTAGGACCACAAAAGCTGCAATTTTCCACTTCTTTAAGTGCTTGGATACCATTGTGCCACTTTTACAAATTGCCTCCAAATGTGATACTTTTTATGAATCGTGCCACTTTTTTTAGGTTTTTTTTTCAAAATAAAGTGATACTGTTTTGTGCGTTTTGTTTTGTTAATACACCCATCCTTAATATATGTACATTTCACTGTTTTAATATATCGTCGTTTTTATCGAACATGCAAATTCTATACTTATAGAACACAATAACTTAACAGCAACGATATACATATGTTTGTAAGCAGTTCTATATGGATTGTTTTGCTTTTCATGCGTGTTTAGCGTATGTATATGTTTCTTGTATGTGTGTTTCTTCAGGTGTGTTCCAGGAATTTCGTTTTTGTTGGGACAAATGAGAGTAAAAAGAAAATTACTCTCTAAATTTGCCAAAGTAACCCAAATTACCTGCAACACAAAAACCAAATTTTGTACATTTTGCTTTCTTTTAAAATAAAAATTTTTTTTAGTAATTTTAGACGCTAAAAACGCATAACATTTTAAAACACGACATTAACATTATTTGCAATAGCTAAAAAAAGTAAACAAAAATCTGTCCAAGCTTATTTTTATAATTAAGAAAGGAAGAAATATTTATGAATCAATGTAAGTTTTTAAGTACAAATTAAATTTTTTTAAAAATATTAAAATCAAGCTTTATTTCTTTTGCAAAATGTCCAACTAGTTCTTGAATGTTAAAAGTAAACAAAAATCAGCTGATTTTCAAGTTCGGGTGAATTTGTACAGGAAACGAAAAATAATTACTCTGCTATACGCTCTCTTTTTTGCACGAAAGTTGTTATTTGGAACGCTTTTGGGTGAGTTTGGATAACTTTGTGTAAGTTCGGACTATTTCGTTAAGCATCTAGAAGACAGCTTTATATGTATGTATATTAACAAAATTTGATTTCTTCAATGCTTCAAACAAAATTTAAAAGTTATTTGGTGTTAAATGCTTTCACGTATAGCCTTTGAGTTACGTAGACGTACAGTCTTTAAGATACTATTAGCCTTAAAGATTGGGTTCCAAGTAAAGAACTTGTACACAAGTATAGAAGTAAAAAATGAATATAACTAAATATGTATTTTATTTTTAATTGCACTTATTGTTCAGCTGTTTAAAATATTTTTGGTAATTTTGCTCTTTTTTGACTGACGCAAACTTCTCACTTTTACAACAGTCCTGATTGCAACTAGTGCATAACTGTTCCAAAACGTTACTTGTTTCAACTTTAATTGCAGAAAAATAAAATAAAATATACATATGCATATATTAATTGCAGGCATATCTTTATATGTATCTCTATATATGTATGTATGTATATTTCATTTGCTGGTAAAATGTCATGAACATTTTTTGTTTATTTTTGTTTTAAAATAATTAAATAATGTTTTTGTTATGCTTTTGGGGGATTTCATGTCAAGTGACCAAACTTTTTTTTTTCGATTAGAAAGAAATTTGGACCAAAGTAAGTTCTTGCAAAAAGTGGAATAGACACAATTTTTTAACACGATCGGTCAAGAACTCTCTGAGCTAGAGGGGTTCAAAATTTGACGTTTTCGGCAAATAGGTGTTTTTTCTCATACATGTAGTTTGTTACCTTTTGCTTTTAACAAATTCGTCCCAAATACTTTCGATAGCTTTTTCTTCAATCTTCCAGAAAAAAATATTTTTAAAATTAAAAAAATTTTTTTTTTATTATTTTTATAAAATAATTAGAAAAAATTTTTTTTTTTCCAAATATGCCCATTTTTTTTTTTTTTTTTTTTTGCTCAAAAGGAAGCTTAGGTCTTTTACTTGAAGAACTTGGAGGTCGCTTAGTGGGATGCGAGTGGGATATCTATAAAAATAAATGTTTTGTAACTCAAGGCAGAGGTTTTCCAATTTTCGCGTATATTCTGTTTTGATTTTTTGCTATTTATGTAAAATTTTCTCTTAAGCTAAAAAAAAAAATTATTTATGCTAAGAAACAAAATAATTTAACCTTTCCGACGGTATGCAAGTACCAAATAAAATCTCATACACTCGACACTGCATTACCAACAAAATTGTAGACCTCTGGAATAAAATCACTTTTATATGGCAATGTCTGAACACATTTTGTTAATATTTTCAATGCATACCGTCGGAAAGGTTAAATTATTTTGTTTCTTAGCATAAAACAATTTTTTTTTTGCTTAAGAGACAATTTAACATAAATAGGAAAAAAAATTTAAAATAGAATATACGCGAAAATTGGAAAACCTCTGCCTTGAGTTACAAAACATTTATTTTTATAGATATCCCACTAAGCGACCTCCAAGTTCTTCAAGCAAAAGACCTAAGCTTTCTTTTGAGCAAAAAAAAAAAAAAAAATGGGCATATTTGGAAAAAAAAAATTTTTTTCTAATTATTTTATAAAAAAAAATAAAAAAAAAATTTTTTTTAATTTTAAAAATATTTTTTGCTGGAAGATTGAAGAAAAAGCTATCGAAAGTATTTGGGACGAATTTGTTAAAAGCAAATAGTAACAAACTACATGTATGAGAAAAAACACCTATTTGCCGAAAACGTCAAACTTTGAACCCCTCTAGCTCAGAGAGTTCTTGACCGATCGTGTTAAAAAATTGTGTCTATGCTACTGTCTGCAAGAACTTACTTTGGTCCAAATTTCTTTCCAATCGAAAGACATCGGTTTTAAAAGTTGGGTCACTTGACATGAAATCCCCCTTTTATATAATTTTAAAAATGTTATTTTGAATTTTAAATATATTTAACAAAATACATTTAGAAAAATGTGTGTTGGTGTACTTATGTATATTGATTTTTAAAGAGGTGCCCCTTAAAAAAACCCCCTTTTCGTTGCCACTTTTTTTTTGCATAAATCCCCTTTTTTGATACTTTTTAAAAATATCCAATGATAACGCTGTTTAGAATAAGCCGATTTCAGATCGAATGGTTTTTTCTAAGTCTACTGACATGCTGTATTAAAACAGGGTTGTCAATTCGATTTAAATTGAGTAAATATTGTGAATTCTGTTCAAAATTAAGAAGTTTACTCGGATTTAGTTTACAGAACAAAACCTTTTATCGGTTATAATATTAGATAAACTGAGTCGTTTTCAAACTGCAGAATAGTAAAGTTAATATATTTTTTTTTATTTTTTAGCATCAAAATTTAACAGAGAAAGATGTGACAGTCTACCTTCCAGAAATCGCACTTTCAGTGAATGTAGCAATCAAAGCTTTCAAATAATACCATCTACTTTATCTAACCGAGCGATTAATAACCACAAAAGTAATACTCTTCCTCACAAATGTTCAGCAAGTGAAGAATCTTTGATTGTGGATTCTGAAGAAATCATGGGAATGTCCCACTTATTAAGGTAATTTCTACCGAATTTACTGAATTTAATACTTTTACTAATTTCGCTGCTAATTTCGTAAAAGGAGTTTTGAAATTTAACTAAAACAAACTACTATATGCAAAAGAATACTATGAGGATAAAAAAAGAAAAACTTGCATCTATGCAATCTTAATTCAAAATCTCGAGGCTTACAATTTAAAGTAACAAGAAGTATCAAAACTAAGTTTTTGCCCTTTAGGGCTAGCAATGTATAAATCTAGGTATGCAACTTTAGTTTTATAGCAACTTTACTGGAAAAACACGCACGTATTGGCTAGCTAGCTAGATCGAGCGTTATTGGCGGGATCGTGTTTCGTACAATGCAAAAAATATACTATTGAATCTACGCCTTTAGCGAACTAAAAATAAATATTTAAATCTTAAAACTAAATTATTAATTATTTAGAATGTGTTTGGCCAATATTTTATGATTTTTATATGTTGACTTCTTTAACTAGTAGGGCCTAATTTCTTGTGTGTTAATAAAAACTTGATAAATTATAAAGGAAATTTTAAAACTTGTTTTATTACAATTTTGCCAACGTTTCGTCGATTTTTTGTCGACTTCTTCAGGGCTTTGTCTATTTCATTGAAAACAATTATTTTAAAATTAGAAACATACATATAACATATGCACATATATACAACTTACAAAACAGTAATTATTTTATCACATTAGCTTAACAATTAAGTTAGGCTTATTAGACATCAAAAAACAAAATATTTAAACAAAATAATTTTAACTTTTACTACATATAAACACAAACCAAAACGAACTGTTGTATGGCAGCTCTATAACAATTATTAATGTTGTCAGTGTCCTCTTTCAAGTTCATCGTCTGTTTTATGTATCTTTTTCACTCCGTATTCCCTTTGTCGATTATTTTAACTTCTTTAAAATCAGCTGTGTAACCTGTCTTCAGTATATGTTGTGCTAGTGCTGTTAATTTTTTACGTTTCGATATATCTGCTTTGTGTTCATTTTTTCTTGTATTTAATGTTCTTTTTGTTGTTCCTATATAAATAAGATCACAGTTTTCTTTATCGCTCCCGCTATATTTGATTTCATACACAATGTTGTTTTGTTGTTGTTTGTGTATTAGATCTTTGATTTTTGAAAATACTGTGTTTGTTGTTGTGTTCGTCTTATAGGCAAAATGTGTGTTTTCTTGTGTTGTAATTTTTTTGATTTGTATTTTCTGAGTTAGGCCAGGGATTTACGGTATACTGTAAAATTTTTTGTTTAAATTTTCGTTCGCAGTTTTCAATGTTGGTCTTTTTGTGGTTTCCTTTATCATGTCCCATTTTCTCATAATGTTACGAATCGCTGTGTAAACAGAAATGTTCGTAAACAATGAAATGACGTCAAAAGATACAATTATTTCGTTCGCATCTAGTTTTATATTTGCCAGTTGGTTTTTAAAGTCTATAGAATTTTTTATATTACACAGTGCAACACGAAAAAAAATAACCATATTCGGACATCACTACGTGAAAGAAGACCAAAAAAGAAAAGACCCGTGTCTCCCAGTTTTGCCCAAAGTCATGCACTTTTTTTGTTATGGGCCCCCAAAGATTTGGGGCCTTTTTGCCATTTTTGCAAAAAGTGATAGTTTTCTCAGGCTCATATCTTGCAAACCGTTCGGAATTTTAATTTACTCTTTCAAGCAAAGTTGTAGCCCTTTTTAAAAGGAACAAAAATAATGAACATAAAAAATTAAAAAAAAATAATTTTAAACCAAAATCGCAAAAAACTTTAAAAAATTCAAATTTTTTTTACCTTTTTTCCCCTGTTCAGGTCCATAGGTAGCAAACCGTTCAAAATTCAAGGAAACAGTCAACTACAAAAATTTACCTAACATCCCAATAAACAACTTTTAAGAACATATAAACTTCCTAGGAATGATTCTTAACACCGTTTAGGTAGCGCTTAGGTAGCCGCAAAAGTTAAAAATTTTACGAAAATTTTTGAATTTCATTTGTTTTTTATTTTTTTCAACAAAAAAATATTCGTTGATGTCCCTGTACTTGCAAATCGCGCTATCTTAAGTTGAGGATCCAAATCGTCGTCCGAATCTGACGCTGATTCAGAACTTATGGTGTCCCACAGGCACGTTGCTTCCAGACTGCTTTCCATCATTAGCTTTTTCTTTTTCACATACCTAATTAACATCATAAAGGGTTATCTTGTGACTCCACCAACATACTTAAAATAAATTAGAAAAGAAATCAAAAATAATACAAGACCATGCAACAATAAAATTGATATTACCTCTGCAAGCAATGCGTCGAATTTTTTGCCTTTGTACCGTTTTTCCATGGGCATTGTGGTTTGGTGGAACCGTTCTCCTCGCTCATCGGATTCGGTAGGGAGTCCTTTAATAAAGTCGTCAGAATAAAAATAAAGAAAATGCAGCTTTAACGTCATCGATATGGCGATTTTCTCAAAATAATACAGCATTTCTTTCACCCATTCTCTTGCTTGCGGTTCCGCGTCTCGATCCCCACCACGCTGAAGGTTACTCCATGCCATTGAATGATTTTCATCAAGCGATGAATCAAATTTGCTCTTGAATAGCTTCTAATGTCAGGGCCATTAAGTACGCCTATTAAATGAAGACAATTTTAAGGGCAGAAAAGAAAACATTAACATCGTGTAAATAGCTATAGTACAACGAGGTGAACAAAAAATCGTTCTAAGTTTACTGCAATAGCTTTTTTAATTTTGTCATCGCTTGAACAATTTACAACGGCCACTTCAATGAATTTTTTAACAATTCCTAATTTTATATGGAGCAAATGCAGCAAAATGTCTTGAGTATTGTCAATTAAAGGTGCATTCTTAAGTCTATGTTGTTTCATTTGTTCCTGCACACTTCCTCCTTGGGACCATGAATTACGTTGGAATTGATTTACAGGTGAACGCAAATCCCAATTACAAAGAAAACAAAAGAATTTTGGAAAGCCGGTCCATCGATGGTTCCTTGCAAAATATTGATGACCTTCAAATCACAGCAAATCTTCCATTTATTTTCGTAGAATTTGATTTTTTATTAGTTATTAGTTTTGTTCCATCTCTTTCCTGTTGGGGCTCATATTCGGTATCAAATCGATCTTGATTAGTAACACCACTTGCTGTAGTCATTTCTGTAAATTCTGTCCTACGACCTGGAGTTTGCGGCCTTGGGAATACAAAATTTTCAGGTGCAAGTACTGGAAGTGTGGCTGTTACAGTTGCTTTATAAATTTTGTTCTTCTCATCATGTCTATTAAATCAAGATGTGTAATTAACGCATGCATAAGAACTGGTTCCACCATGATCACCTGGGCGATTAATACAGTTTACCGGCTTACAATATTTCATACTATGTTTGCCTCCCTTCAACCATGCTATGAGATTATTATAACATTGGCGACACACTGCGTTAGGTGTGTAATTTTCACCGGTCAAATCTATTTCGTCCAAAAATAACTTATATGCTCTTTTAAATTCACCTGTTAAAAGATTCTTTTCCTTTTGAAATCTTGTAGAATTATTTTTTCTGATTTGATGACCGCAAATGTAGCAAAAGAAATAAATCTTTTTACACTGCATATTGAAATTGTCAGTTGCCAATGTTGTGTGCGAATTATGCTGTAGAACTTTCTCTATAACTTTCACCGCTGAGATCTTGTTGACGTCGCGCTGTGTAATGCCTCGATGTGGGAGTTGCGTCGCTTTTATATTGTGGTCTTCGTTCCTTGATGCGTGTGCGGTCGGTGCGTGATCGCGTGAGCTGTTTACTGAAATCTTAGGTAAATTTTTGTAGTTGATTTCTTGATAAGTTTGGGTGCAATAATTTCTTCTTTTTAAATTTATCCAATTGCTATTTCATTTTGGATTGTCCTCGCTTATTAAAAAAATTGGTAGTAGGTACATATGTAGGTAATTTATTGTTGGTATAAACAATAATTATTAAAAAGTAATAACAAAGAAAAAAAAAAGTATGTACATAATTTAATTAAAGGCCGTTAACGATCATTATTGCGATTTGTGTATGATGTATTTTGTTGTTTAGGGTTTCCTGCAATTTTAAAGTTTGCCTACCTGTTTAGGTTGCAAGACTTTTCGCGGCTATCTCACATGCATATACACATATTTATATGCACAAGAGTTCTCTATTACACTAAAGACAGATACAATATATGTAATTAAGGCAATTTGATTAAACGTAAGGAAGAGATAACTTCATAACTACATATATGTACATACACACATTTTGGGGAAAATTTTTAACTTTTGCGGCTACCTAAGCGCTACCTAAACGGTGTTAAAAATCATTCCTAGGAAGTTTATATGTTCTTAAAAGTTGTTTATTGGGATGTTAGGTAAATTTTTGTAGTTGACTGTTTCCTTGAATTTTGAACGGTTTGCTACCTATGGACGTGAACAGGGGGAAAAAGTTAAAAAAAATTTGAATTTTTTAAAGTTTTTTGCGATTTTGATTTAAAATTATTTTGTTTTTTAATTTTTTATGTTCATTATTTTTGTTCCTTTTAAAAAGGGCTACAACTTTGCCTCAAAAAGTAAATTAAAATTCCGAACGGTTTGCCAGATATGAGCCTGAGAAAATTATCACTTTTTGCAAAAATGGCACCAAGGCCCCAAATCTTTGGGGGCCCATAACAAAAAAAGTGCATGACTTTGGGCAAAACTGGGAGACACGGGTCTTTTCTTTTTTGGTCTTCTTTCACGTAGTGATGTCCGTATATGGTTATTTTTCCATGACTTAAAAAATTACACACAGTGTTATATTTTGTTGATATCATCCTCTTCAGAATTTGTCCGATATGTTTTGATAGATTGTAGCAAGGTACTTTTATGGACAATATTTTAGGTCTGAGAGGTGTTCCACCCTTGTGGATCTTCGGTAGGCCGTATATTCTTGGTGCTGTTGGAGCTGGACAATTGAGCTGTTGTTTTTGCCACAAAGCTATATGTCCATATTTGTACAAGTCAGCAACGATGTTGTTGTTGGTACTTTGTAATTTTTTCGTTGGGTCTGTTCTTAAAATTTTGTACGTATTTTTGTTATCCAGTAGCACTTTCATTTTCCTTTCGTAAGTTCCCCTGTACAATGCTAATGTCTTATTACCTTTATCAGCTTGAATAATAACTGTTTCACTGTGTCTATTAAGAAATTATTTTCTTTTCTCAAAGGCCGTCAATATGTATTTTTACCCTGAGTGTATTCCTGATTTTTCTTTTAAGCGTCACAATTCTGTTGGCTAACTTTGACCGAGCTATATCCTTTTGTTCGTCTGTGTTTTCATTTATGTCTTTAATGCAGTGCTCAATATCCGTGATTATATTTATTGGTGAAAAATTGTGTGCGTTTACTGGTGAAGCAAATTTTTTACCTAAAGATTAAATCCATTTGCACTCTACCGGAATGTTTACGTCAGTTTGGTTTTCAAACCATCGATCATTAAATGTAAACCCTAATAATTTAAATTGGTTTCTTAAATTTTCGTTTTTATGTGTTTAATTCTGTGCATTTGTTTGTCAACAAAGCTATTGTACTCTGTTGTCAGCATGCTTTTCATCCCAGTTTTAAGTTGAAAAATTTTTCTTTTCATAATTTTAATATTTGTGGTAGTCTGTGATATTTCCAAATTCAATACCTTCGTGTGAAGGTTTTGTTATATTTTATTTTATTATGTTAATGCACAGTAAAACGAAAACAAACATTAGTTTTTTTTTCATATTTTTATTTTTGAATCTTCGCTTTTGCGAACTAACAATAAGTATTCAAATCTTAAAACTAAGTAATTTATATTAGTCCAGTCAGTACCAGACCAAAATTTAAGTTCTCATAACAAAGTAAATTAATTTAAACAGTTTCATCTAAGTTCAATAGTGTCCCTTCTTTTCAGACGAGTGTGTCCACTATGTTGCAAGATGTTTCGAGCGAGCGGATTTGGATGCGTTTCCAGCTTGTTTAAATACTTGTCCACATAGTTCAGGATTTCGCATTTAACTAGTGGAACTTGTAGATCCTTATGGATGTTGCTGTTTTTAATATACCAAGGAGCACCAGTTATCATTCTTAGGATTTTGTTTTGACGGCGTTGAATTTTTTCTATGTTAGAGGCGGAAGCAGTGCCCCATAATTGTATACCGTAGCACCAAATTGGTTTCAAAATCGATTTGTAGAGTAGAAGTTTACAATCAATACGAAGCACAGAGTTTCTGCCAATTAGCCAATGAAGTTGTGTAGCTTTAAGTTTCATTTGCGTCAACTTCGCATCTATATGCGTCTTCCATGTAAGGCGACGGTCCAGGTGAATGCCAAGGTATTTCGTCTCAAATCGTTGAGGCACCATATGGTTGTTAATAAGGATTGGAGAGCACGTTTCTTTGCGTAAAGTAAACGTTACGTGGGTACATTTTTGCTCATTAATTTTTATTCCCCATAATTTTGCCCATTTTTCAACTTGGGTTACGTGTTCTTGCAGCTGGTTCGAAGCCTCTTTAGGGTCTTTGTGAATACTAAGAAAAGCGGTATCGTCAGCAAATGTAGACGTGTGCGTAAAACTGTTTGTTGGCATATCTGCCGTGTAAAGCAAGTACAAAATTGGACCTAGGATACTCCCTTGAGGTACACCAGCCCCTATTGGTTGGTAACAACTTATTTGGTTTCCCTCTTTGATTTTAAATTGTCGACCGGTTATGTACTTTTCTAGTAGGTTGAAAATATTAGCTGGAAGGTTTAGCTTTAGTTTGTTTAACAGTCCTTCGTGCCATACTTTATCGAAAGCTTGAGAGACATCTATAAAAAGCGCGGAGCAATACTTTTTTTCCTCTAAAGTTTTTCCTATAACCTGCACCAGTCTGTGAGTTTGTTCTATTGTGCTATGTTGACTTCTAAAGCCAAATTGGTGATCTGGAATGCAGTTGTTTTCATTCAGGATCGGAGTAAGCTTGTTTTTAAGCAGCTTTTCAAACAGTTTTGACAAAGTTGGTAACAAACTTATAGGCCTATAAGACTCCACATTCGAAGGATCTTTACCAGGCTTAGGAATCGTCTTTACTAAGGCAACTTTCCATATTGGTGGAAAATGTTCAAGCCGTATTATGGCATTAAAAATAAAAAGAATTATTCTTTTTGCTATAAAAGGTAGCTCAATGAGCATTTTGTTGCTTATTTTATCAACGCCAGGAGCTTTTTTATCATTAAGGTTAGCAATAGCTTCTACCACATCTGAATATCGGAAACGTATTACTATAGGATGTCTAGAAACAACAGGCGGCAATTCCCTCACGTCAGTGCATGTATTAGGAGTGAACACGTTTCTTAAATGGCTTGCGAGCAGATCGCATTTTTCTTCATCATTTCTAGCCCAGGATCCTCTTGGATTGCGCAGTGGTGGTTTTGCGATTACGGGTCTTTTGAGACGACTGGCTGATCGCCATAGAGAATAATTTGTTTGAGGAGTCGCGTCTAGACCTTCCAAATACTTCTTAATTGATGCAATTCTGTGTACCTCCAGCAAGTTTTTTAAGCGATTTGTACACTCTTTTAGCTTCGTTTTAAGTTGGGGCGATCTATGCTGTTGCCATTCTCTTCGCGCTCTCCTTTTTTCAGATAAAAGCTCCTCAACGTCGACAGAAAAAATTTTGTTGTATCTGACCTGACGGAATGTTGAAGAAGCATGTTTAACGGCTTCTTAAATGTTTTCATTTAGGATATTTAGGCAATCATCGATTTCTTGGGGAGTTTTTAGTGTTATGTGTTCCGAGCAGTGAGAGCTGATATATTTTTTATATTTCAACCAATTTACTCTTTTGGATAAGAAAAAATCACTCGTTGCGATTTGGTTAGGACTGCAAATAGTAATAATTGTGGGTGAGTGGTCAGAAGATAAATTCAGAGAGGCTTGCGCCTCAATAAGCTCCGGGGATATACCTTTTGCTACGCCAAAATCTATTACGTCTGGAATTTTATTGTGGTCGGTTGGCCAATAAGTTGGATGTCCGGTAGAAATAACGCAAAGACCCATTTCAGATATGGAATCATACAAGATACGACCTCTGGGACTAATTAAGCGGGAACCGCAGTAGGTGTGTTTAGCGTTATAGTCTCCAGCAGCTATAAAGCGGGGACCTAAAGATTTGTTAAAACTGTTGTACTGATCCTTCGTTATGGAGAACCTGGGTGGACAATACACTGACGAAATACCTAGGTTAGCGAAAAATTCATCAATGCAGACGTTTGTTGCTTGAATATAGCATTCGGAGATGCCACCTAACCATTGGTGTTTAATTCTTGATTTGATTAGTATAGCCGAGCCACCACATGATCTATCTCTGGGATCCTTCGAATCATAAAAATTGTATCCACTTATTTTAAAAATGCTCCTAGATGTCATATGAGTCTCGGAAATACACATGACGTCAATTTTATGGTGTATTAAAAAATATTCGAGCTCGTTTTTGTGTTGGCGGATGCCGTTTGCGTTCCAGAAACAAACCCTGAGGCAGTTCATGGTCTTTTAAGCATGGCCTGCAGAAGAGCAGACTGCATTTTCTGCATCTCCTGCATCATGCCAGCCATTTGCGCCATTATCTGCGTAAATTGTTTGACCATTTTGTCAATTACGGCTTCCAGGCGGCTAAAATTGGGACCAGTTGGTTCACTTGTTGGCACTTGTTTTTGTGTGGTTGGTTGGTTTGGCCTTTGTGCATTGGACTGGTTTGACTTTAGTGCGTTGGCGTAAGAAATTTGACTATTAGTTTGCTGTGCTAACTGGGGAATGTTTGTTGTTGGTATATTTAACGGCTGGGGAGGGGCAGGAACTACCTTCGGCTTAGATGAGCGTTTAACCAAGTCAAAAACAGGGCAACCTCTATAGTTGGCGGTGTGGTTTCCCCCGCAATTACTGAATTTCTTCACCCTAGGATCTTCTTTTGGCTTGTCGGAGTTGGTCGTATCGTGCAGACCCCCACACACAACACAAACAGAAGGCAACTTACAATATGCTTTGGTGTGGCCATATTCCTGGCAGTTTAAGCACTGTACGGGCCCAGATCGCTTATGTTGCACCTCCCCTATAACTCTACGGTGCATAATATATCTTAGATCATATATCGGATGTGTTTCATTTTTTTCAATTTAATGTCACTGGGCTCAAGCTCCACCCGGAATAATGGTTGAGGGTATTTTTTCCTGTTCCTTATGTTTGATACATATTTGACTCTAAAGCCCTTCATGCACAAATTGGTTTTAATTTCCTCCGGGTCAGCATTAGAGTCAATACCTTTTATAACTACCTGGAGACCCTTAGCGTTCTTAAGTTGGTAAGTATAGAAATTTTTCTTAAGTTTTTCGAGCTCCGAAATAGTGGTGCGGTAAGCGTTTTCGTCATTCACCTGAATTTTTGTCTCGTATATGTTACCACGTTTAATGTTAGTAACGTAAAAGTTGTTTTCTCCAATCAAACCTACTAAAAACTTTACAAGATCATTCGAATTCCTTTCCCTCAAATAAATCGGAGGTGGCTTAAAGGACTTTTTTTCAGTAACGGGGGCATCATTATCTTCTTGCAGAATGGCAAAACGATTTTGCGATGAGGTTGGCCTTTCATCGTCTTTCAAAATTTTTGCAGGTTGAGATGTTTCTGCCGATTTTGGACTTCTCCCCCTTTTAAGAACTGTTACGTACCTGTCCATCCCCACCTGGATCTTAGGAGCACACGCAGAAATTGGGCCTGGAGCTGTAGGTGCGACACCAGAACTTGACAAAGAAGACCGCGATGAAGATGGCACCTCGGTATTTTTTTTTTAATTTTTAACAGAAAAATAACTCAAAGAAACAGTCGTGGTATATAACATAAATAAAAAATATATTTAGAAATATTTAAAAGTAAATATTTATTGATAAATTAGTTATTATTTTTGACCTGGATAGTTTATATGTAGGGGTGGTTTGTTACGGCTTAAGGTCATTTATTAAAATAAAAATAAAACACAAAGATATTTGTGTGTATGTTTCTGTACATACATATGTCTGTGTTTATCACTTTTATTTTTGTTTTTGATGTTATTTTGTTGTTTCCGATATTTCGGTCAACTTTGTCGACCATCATCAGGGATCTATTAAAATACAATAACACAAAACATAATTAACATAAAAACACTTAATACTTTTTACAAAATTATTTTTACAAATTATTTTTAATAATGTTAATAAATATTTACTTTTTTAATATTTCTTAATATATTTTTTTATTTTTGTAACATATCACGTCTGTTTCTTTGAGTTATTTTTCTGTCAACTAATGTTTGTTTTCGTTTTACTGTGTTTGTCTACTGTATGTCTGTATAATTGAGCGCATTTTTCTGTGTCTGTTTTGTAATTGAGTCTTATACTTGGCGGGATATTAAGTATGTGTAACATCTCCATCATTAATCTCTTTTTATAATTATTTTCTTGCTGTAATACTCTTATGTTGTTAAAGTTTGGTGTATGGCCTGTTCTCGCACAGTGGGCCGCTAGTGCAGTTTTTTGTTCAATGGGTTTATCTGTAGCCTTCTGGTCCGATTTATGTGAAGCAAGTCGTGTTTTTAGTTTTGTCCCTGTGGTGCCAATATATACTTTATCACAATTTATGGTTTTGTTTCCACTGCACTTTATTTCATAAACGAGGTTTGATTTTTCTTCTTTTTCGAGTTTTGATTTTGTTTTACTAAACAATCTATTAACACTGTTGCAAGTTTTAAACGCTAGTTCATACTTTTCGCGATCATAAATGTCCGAATTTCTAATTCTTTCCGAAAGCCCAGGAATATAAAGTGTAGATTTGTAATTTTTTGGTGTGCATGTTTCCCTTTTCTTGTTTTGCTTGTTATATTTGACGTGATGGATGAGGTCTGTAATAGTTCTACAAGGAAAATCATTCTTCCGCAGTATATTATTGATTATTTTATTGTTGTCTTCATGAAACTGGTCGTGGCTAATTTCTAGAACTCGTCTTATAAAATTTGTGGCCGTATTTATAATTATTCGTCTAGGGTGCTTGGAGTAAAAGTTAATCAACCTTCCCGATGATGTTGGTTTTTTAAACCAGTTTAGCTTTAGTGTTTGTCCTTCACGTATTACCTCGCAGTCTAAATAAGGTAGTTTTCCATTATCTTCCATTTCAATTGTAAATTGAATTTGTTTGTTATAAGAATTTAGAGTTCTTAACACATCGTCAGTCTTGTTTTTCTTTACAATTACAAAAAGGTCATCCACATATTTTGTCAGAATTTTTGGTTTTGTTTCTAATATTTCAATAGACCGATCTAGTAGCTCTTCCATTACAATGTCTGCAATTACCGGTGACGCAGGTGACCCCATAGGTAACCCTTTTCTTTGTTCGTACACGTGTTTGTCATATTTAAAATACCTTGTGTCCATTATGCAAAACCTTAACACTTCCATAAATAGCTCTTTTGGTATTTTTGTGAGATTTTTAATAAGGCTCCATTTGTCTTCAATTATTTTGAGAGCTAACTTCACCGGAACGCTAGGAAACAACGATACCACATCTAGTGACATTAGAACTTCATCACTCTCTATATTAACGTCATTAATCTTTGTCTTAAACTCTATGGCGTCCTTAACATTATACTTCGAGTCTTTAGTTAAATTCTTTAGAATGTTCGTTATATATTTACATAACTTGTATGCTGGGGAATTTATAGAGGAACAAATTGGTCTTAAGGGAATATTATTCTTGTGGATTTTAGGAAGCCCATATAAACGAGGGAATACTGCCGTTTTGTCAGTAAGTTTATGCTTTTCTTGTATGTCGATTAACTTCAAATTGTACAATTTTTCTACAAGTTTGTTATTCTTGTTCTGTAGCACTGTGGTAGGGTCTTTCTTTAAACGCTTGTACATACATATATCACTTAAAATGTTTCTCATCTTGCTTTCATAGTCCTCCTTCTCTATTGTTATACAAAACGATCAAGACTAAATACAACAAAAGCACCAACAACATGGTTAACAACTATTCAAAGCACAACAAAAAACTTGCAAAATTAAAATCATCAACTACCTTTTTAATAAAATGCAAACAAGGAGGTATTTCACCAAAATTTATGTACAATGCAACTAAGAATATATATAACATATTTAGGGTAAATGACAAGCTCAATCACAATTTGTCAAATATACTGAAGAAACATATTTATAATTTTCATATGATTATTTTACGTCTTTTAATACAACAGAAACACAGACAAATGTACGAATTAACACAAGTTGTAAATAAAACTAAAGAGAAAATGACTAGAATATTGGATGTTGAAGACCTAAAATTACTTCTTGAAAATATTGAAAGCACGCAAAAATCAACACACATAAGGAAACTCCAAACATTAAAGGATGAACAAATAAAAACAAATAACATTAAAATTAACGAAGACTGGTTTGTAAACAAAACAAAAAACAACAATATTCCAACAAATGTAAAGTGGCTACTCTCGTTGGGCCCAAAGCATTCATTGCCAACAACAAAAACAACCTTTCCCTTGTTTAAATGTATTTCTGACAGTGAAGACTTAATACAAACTATTGATAACAAAGAGACACAAGAAATTTCACGAAGCAAGTTAACACAAATGATCGACAATTATTTAAACAAACCACATTTAACAGAGAGAGATAGATTTGTACTCAACACAGTGGGTCAGACCACCCGATTTTTAGAACAAAATAAAAGCATATTAATTCTTAGTTCAGACAAAGGAAATAAAACGGTGGCATTAGAGAAGGAGGACTATGAAAGCAAGATGAGAAACATTTTAACTGATATATGTATGTACAAGCGTTTAAAGAAAGACCCTACCACAGTGCTACAGAACAAGAATAACAAACTTGTAGAAAAATTGTACAATTTGAAGTTAATCGACATACAAGAAAAGCATAAACTTACTGACAAAACGGCAGTATCCCCTCGTTTATATGGGCTTCCTAAGATCCACAAGAATAATATTCCCTTAAGACCAATTTGTTCCTCTATAAATTCCCCAGCATACAAGTTATGTAAATATATAACGAACATTCTAAAGAATTTAACTAAAGACTCGAAGTATAATGTTAAGGACGCCATAGAGTTTAAGACAAAGATTAATGACGTTAATATAGAGAGTGATGAAGTTCTAATGTCACTAGATGTGGTATCGTTGTTTCCTAGCGTTCCTGTGAAGTTAGCTCTCAAAATAATTGAAGACAAATGGAGCCTTATTAAAAATCTCACAAAAATACCAAAAGAGCTATTTATGGAAGTGTTGAGGTTTTGCATAATGGACACAAGGTATTTTAAATATGACAAACACGTGTACGAACAAAGAAAAGGGTTACCTATGGGGTCACCTGCGTCACCGGTAATTGCAGACATTGTAATGGAAGAGCTACTAGATCGGTCTATTGAAATATTAGAAACAAAACCAAAAATTCTGACAAAATATGTGGATGACCTTTTTGTAATTGTAAAGAAAAACAAGACTGACGATGTGTTAAGAACTCTAAATTCTTATAACAAACAAATTCAATTTACAATTGAAATGGAAGATAATGGAAAACTACCTTATTTAGACTGCGAGGTAATACGTGAAGGACAAACACTAAAGCTAAACTGGTTTAAAAAACCAACATCATCGGGAAGGTTGATTAACTTTTACTCCAAGCACCCTAGACGAATAATTATAAATACGGCCACAAATTTTATAAGACGAGTTCTAGAAATTAGCCACGACCAGTTTCATGAAGACAACATTAAAATAATCAATAATATACTGCGGAAGAATGATTTTCCTTGTAGAACTATTACAGACCTCATCCATCACGTCAAATATAACAAGCAAAACAAGAAAAGGGAAACATGCACACCGAAAAATTACAAATCTACACTTTATATTCCTGGGCTTTCGGAAAGAATTAGAAATTCGGACATTTATGATCGCGAAAAGTATGAACTAGCGTTTAAAACTTGCAACAGTGTTAATAGATTGTTTAGTAAAACAAAATCAAAACTCGAAAAAGAAGAAAAATCATACCTCGTTTATGAAATAAAGTGCAGTGGAAACAAAACCATAAATTGTGATAAAGTATATATTGGCACCACAGGGACAAAACTAAAAACACGACTTGCTTCACATAAATCGGACCAGAAGGCTACAGATAAACCCATTGAACAAAAAACTGCACTAGCGGCCCACTGTGCGAGAACAGGCCATACACCAAACTTTAACAACATAAGAGTATTACAGCAAGAAAATAATTATAAAAAGAGATTAATGATGGAGATGTTACACATACTTAATATCCCGCCAAGTATAAGACTCAATTACAAAACAGACACAGAAAAATGCGCTCAATTATACAGACATCCAGTAGACAAACACAGTAAAACGAAAACAAACATTAGTTGACAGAAAAATAACTCAAAGAAACAGACGTAATATGTTACAAAAATAAAAAAATATATTAAGAAATATTAAAAAAGTAAATATTTATTAACATTATTAAAAATAATTTGTAAAAATAATTTTGTAAAAAGTATTAAGTGTTTTTATGTTAATTATGTTTTGTGTTATTGTATTTTAATAGATCCCTGATGATGGTCGACAAAGTTGACCGAAATATCGGAAAAACAAAATAACATCAAAAACAAAAATAAAAGTGATAAACACAGACATATGTATGTACAGAAACATACACACAAATATCTTTGTGCTTTATTTTTATTTTAATAAATGACCTTAAGCCGTAACAAACCACCCCTACATGTAAATATTTATAAACATTATTTAAAATATATACAATTTGTAAAAAGGATTAAGTGTTTAATGTTAATTATGTTTTGTATTTTTTTATTTTAATAGATCTGTGATAATGGTCGACAAAGTTGACCGAAATATCGGAAAAACAAAATCTTATTAAAATTAAAAGTAGAAAAACAAAGACATATGTATGTACAGAAATATACACACAAATATAAACGTGTTTCATTTTTATTTTAAGAAATTACCTTAAGCCGTAACAAACCATCCCTACATATAAACTACCCAGGTAAAAAATAATAATTAATTTATCAACAAATTACACGGAAGGCACACCACAAGTGCTTAATTTAGTGGAGATTTAAAATGAGCACTGTTAAATGCGTAGCATTACTATGTCACTTCAAATTTGACTTTGGTAAAATTTTTTGTTTTTGTCTCTGCTAGTAAAATATTTATTTATTTTTATACACAAAAAAAATATTTACCAATTTTTGGCTCCAAGTGCAATTCTGTAATTTAGATTGTTTAATTTAACAACTTCGTAAATTTCAATTTGCCGCAATTAAAGCTTTTATTTCAATCGCAAAAATTTTCTAATTTTGAATTCTTTAAATCAAAATTACCCGTTTGATCTCCTTAAAAGAATGCTTAATTGTGAGTAAAGAATAATATTTATATATTGACAATTTATTTTTCATTTCTACAACAAAACATTTGTCTTAATGAGTACAAATCTAATGGAGTTATATTTGGAAACTATACAATTAAATAAATAAAATAAAAATAATAACAAATAATAAACAAAATATTTATAGAGATAAACATAAATATAAAATTAACAATAGTTAAATGTGACATACAAATAACAATAATAACGAAAAAAGGGGAAAATACGTGTTAAAGTTGTACAAATGTCTCTTTTTATGTTATATGTAATATGTAAATAGTTGTTTTTTAAAAAGTACAGCGTTGCTGGTTTCCATAATTGACGAAGGAAAGGAATTTTAGAGACGTTTTGCAGATACAAAAATTGCCATCCAGAGACTAACAAGTGATACCCTAATTGTATAAGAGTTCTTTCTGTTCCGTCTAAGTCGACTAAAAGTTAAGCGTAGAAAAGATGATACGCCCACGACTTGTTATTTTTAAGGCGTATATTTTTTTTGTGGAGACGGGAGTGATATTTAGGTATACACCATTTGCACAAAATGTTTTAAGTCCGTTCACGTATCTTGTGATGCTGTTATATGCGACCTTTCATTTTTGTTTGCTATTAATATAACAGTTTGCAAAAATCTCACAGCCTTATAAAAGTATTGGTATCAGATATGTCTTCGCAACTAACATACGAATCTTAATTGGCGTAAAATGTTGTGTTGTGTTCTCAGAATTGAGTTCGTTTTACCACAATGGTGTTGTTAAAGATTAGTCCCAGATTTTTTGACTTATTAGTTATTTCAATTTTTTGGTTGATTGATGCATATTTTCGTGTGTTGCACATTATTTTTCTGCATTCTTCTAGGTATAACAATGCATCTAGATTTTTGGGTTATTCTTAATACGTTTATATCTCACTCAAACTTATAGCCCACTGTAGTGTATTTGTTTTGTCACTCTGTAGAATAGAATGACACACACTACATACTGACCCACTTAATTTGAAAAACAATTATTAAAAATAAATTTCAACGTAATACAACACTCATTCAGTATGACACACTTGAAAGTAAGGAAACCTGAAACAACTTAGACCACACAAAACTACAAATATGTGCAAAGTGCAATTGCAATTAAAAAGGGTCAAAGCACTTTAAACATA
Source organism: Melanophora roralis (assembly GCA_963583895.1). Taxonomy (NCBI): domain Eukaryota; kingdom Metazoa; phylum Arthropoda; class Insecta; order Diptera; family Rhinophoridae; genus Melanophora; species Melanophora roralis. The sequence continues at coordinate 46,532,753 of OY757188.1, forward strand.
TGACAGACATACATTATTTTGAACAACACAAAAGTAACTCAATCCAAATCGTATTGAGTGAAATTGAATTATGAAATTCTTGACCAATAGGAAGTACATGAAGTATTCAAGTTTGCCATGCTATGAGTTAGATAAGATAGAATATAAGATTAGAGTAAGATAGAAATTGTATGAATTGTCTAGCATAATTAGTATATAAGCTAGTAATTCATATTAAAAAAGCAGAATACTTTTTAGCTTAAACAAATTGACTAGTGTTCTCAATATTCTACCCGAGCACCCAAAAGGTGCTTGGAAGAATTGAAACGTGCTGCAGCTAGAAGCAGCATCCAAAAAATCTAGCAGTCTTCAAAATTTGATACATACATTATACCACTTTGAAGCATACTTTAGATCATTATTTAACTTGACAGTGCTTAATATTATGTTTCTTGTCACTAATATACAACTGGACATTATCGGCATACACTCTAAATTGACAGAATTTTAATCGATCAGGTAGGTCATTAGCGTGTAAAAACGGGGTCATTTAGACTCTACTTGACAGTTTGCGTGTAGCAAACTACCACGAAAACCAGGTCATTAGCGTAAATCGAAAAAAGTAATGGTCCGAGAATGGAACCCTGTTGAAAACCTCTGGAAACTCGTAAAAACTGCCATGTTGTATCATTATTAGTTTCAATACACTGCATTCGACCTTGAAGATATGAAACAATTAACTTAATGGATGTAGGAGAAAAATTCATAATATTTTCAAGTTTCTGTACTAAAATTTTGTGGTCCACAGTGTCAAAGGCTTTAGAGTGATCTAAAAGAACAAGCATCATCCATCATCAACTTCCTTTCTTATGCAGCTATGTCTAGCTCTAAAACCTAATTGACTGTCAGTAAGTAGCACAAACTGATCTATATTTTAAACTATTTGCATATGTAAAAATTTTTCAAATGTCTATGAAGAGTATGCAAAATGGCAATGGGTCGATATTCAGGGGTTGATTTTGGTACTGGTAAAACTTTGTGGCATGCTTCTATCGTAGTGGATAAGTCTTGTAGTTATTATTGTGTTGAATAGGCTAGTAAAAATGTTAACAGAGTTTGCAGAATCAACTTTAAAAATATTGGTTGTACACCATAAGCTCCAATCGCATTTGACTTGATAGATGTGCAACTTTTGAGTACATCAAACTTAAAAATTTTGTTATATAATGTTTTTTAGAAATAATATTTTTTATTTAAGCAAGTAAACTAAAAAAACAACATAAAAAACAGCCTAAAAAATGTCTAGAGATCGCTGTCAATTACTTTACTAAATTAATAGTATAATATATAAAAAATTTCCCATACATGTGTGCTATTTGTAATATCGTTTAACATAAATTAATTGACTTTTTGGGGCCGTTTTACAACAATATACAAAATAACACATTTTCTCTCTCCTTTTTGTAATTTAGCGTCTTGAATAGTCAAATAGTTCTGCCATTAAACAAAATTTTGTTCCCATATCGTTTTGTCTCGCCTAGACCGCTCTGGTCGATGTGTTGTTCAGTCATCGTTGTCAGAGCAAATGTTTGCCCTACCATGTAAGCCATCAAATGCTATTTTAGATGTCAACAACAACATTCATTCTTAAGTTAGTAATGGTTTAAGGGTGCCTTACTTATTTACGTTTCCTATGCATGAATTTTTACATTAAAAACCTTCGAGGGGAACTTAGGCTATTATTTGTACTATTAGGGTTAAAAAAATATATTTACTAAAAAACAATTAATTTAATCAAGTATTTTTTGAAAAAAAAAAAATAATTTCCCATTTAAGTAATTCTAAACCATATAAGGGGAAAAAAATCAGAATAGCTCAAGCGACAAACAGTTTGTTGTGTTTTTGAAAGAACTTTCTTGGTTTGTTTATGGTAAATTTTTAATAAGTTAATTGAAGTATTATACATATAAAGGCTGGAAGTATTCTTTAAGTTTTTCAAGAACTTAGTTGAAATCTTCTGGCGATTTTGTGTCAGAACCAATGAAATGCATATAGACAAACTTAACTTAACTTTGATGCGCAAACAAAATAAATAAACTAGGAAGATTGGTATAAAGTTCTGAATAATATTTGAAAATTGTTGTAAAACAAACAGTTTTGTTTTCAGAAGCCCCTATGATATATATTTATTGAGTAATAACCAATGGTTATCTAAATGCATTTTTTTTTTTTTTTTTGCATAATTTTTAATTATTGAATCTTCGCTTTAGCGAACTAACAATAAGTTTTCAAATCTTAAGACTAAGGAAATAATATTAGTCCAGCCAGTGCCAAACTAAAATTTACGTTCTCATAATATAAATAGTTATCTTCATCTAAGCGCAATAGTATCCCTCCTTTTTAGACGGGAGTGTCCAAGTGCAAGATACTTCGAGCGAGCGGGTTTGGATGTGTTTCCAGCTTATTTAAATACTTGTCCACATATTTCAGGATTTCGCATTTAACTAGTGGAACTTTTAGATCCTTATGGATGTTGCTGTTTTTGACATACCACGGAGCACCAGTTATCATTCTTAGGATTTTATTTTGACGGCGTTGTATTTTTTCTATGTTAGAGGCGGAAGCAGTGCCCCATAATTGTATACCGTAGCACCAAATTGATTTTAAAATTGAGTTGTATAGTAGAAGTTTACAATCCAGATGAAGCACAGAGTTTCTACCCATAAGCCAGTGGATTTGTGCAGCTTTAAGTTTCATTTGCGTCAGCTTTGCATCTATATGAGGCTTCCATGTGAGGCGGCGATCCAGGTGAATACCAAGATATTTTGTCTCGGATCGTTGAGGCACCAAATGGTTGTTAATAGTGATTGGAGGGCACGTTTCTTTGCGTAAGGTAAAAGTTATGTGAGTACATTTTTGTTCATTTATTTTTATTCCCCATAACCTTGCCCATTTCTCAACTTGGCTAACGTGTTGTTGCAGTTGACTCGAAGCCTCTTTAGGGTCTTTATCAATACTGAGAAAAGCAGTATCATCAGCAAATGTGGACGTGTGCGTAAAACAGTTGGTTGGCATATCTGCTGTGTAAAGCAAGTACAAAATTGGACCTAGTATACTCCCTTGAGGTACACCAGCCTCTATTGGTTGGGAACAACTTATTTGGTTTCCCTCTTTGATCATAAATTGTCTGCCGGTTAAGTATTTTTCTAGCAGGCTTGAAATATTAGCTGGTAGATAGAGTTTTAGTTTGACTAACAGGCCTTCGTGCCATACTTTATCGAATGCTTGAGAGACATCGATAAAAAGCGCGGAGCAGTACTTCTTTTCCTCAAAGGCTTTTCTTATAACCTGCACCAGTCTGTGAGTTTGTTCGATTGTGCTATGTTGACTTCTAAAACCAAATTGGTGATCTGGGATGCAGTTGTTATCATTAAGGATCGGACTCAGCTTGTTTTTAAGCAGCTTTTCGAATAGTTTCGCCAAAGTTGGTAACAAACTTATAGGCCTATAAGACTCCACCTTCGAAGGATCTTTACCAGGCTTGGGAATCATCTTTACTAAGGCAACTTTCCATATTGGCGGAAAGTGTTCAAGCCGAATTATGGCATTAAAAACAAAAAGAATAATTCTTTTACCTGTGAAGGGTAGCTCTAGAAGCATTTTGTTGCTTATTTTATCAACGCCAGGAGCTTTTTTGTCATTTAGGTTAGCGATTGCCTCTATAACATCTGAAAATTGGAAACGTATTTCTATAGGACGTCTAGCTACAACAGGCGGTAATTCTCTCACGTCAGTGCATGAATTGGGAGTGAAGACGTTCCTTAAATGGCTTGCGAACAGATCGCATTTTTCTTCGTCATTTCTAGCCCAGGATCCTCTCAGGTTACGCAGTGGTGGTTTTGCGATTACGGGTCTTTTAAGACGTCTGGCTGTTCGCCATAGAGAATAGTTTGTTTGAGGAGTCGCGTCTAGACCTTCAAGGTATTCCTTCATTGATGACATTCTATGTACTTCCAGCATGTTTTTTAATCGGTTTGTACATTCCTTCAGCTTATTTTTAAGTAGGGGCGATCTATACTTTTGCCATTCTCTTCGGGCTCTCCTTTTTTCAGATAGGAGCTTTTCAACATCGGTTGAGTAAATTTTGTTGTATCTGGCCTGACGGTAGGTAGAAGAAGCATTTTCAACGGCTTTTTTAATATTTTCATTGAGGCTTCTAAGGCACTCATCGATTTCCTCGGAAGTTTTTAAAGATTGGTGTTCCGAACAGTGCGTGCTGATAAATTTTCTGTATTTTAACCAGTTTATTCTTTTTGACAGAAAAATATCACTAGTTGCAATTTGGTGAGGACTGCAAATAGTAAAAATTGTGGGTGAGTGATCAGAAGATAAATCCAAGGAGGGTTGAGCCTCAATAAGCTCAGGGGATATGCCTTTTGCTACGCCAAAATCTATTACGTCTGGTATTTTATTGTGGTCAGTTGGCCAATATGTTGGTTGCCCAGTTGAAATAACGTGAAGTCTCATTTCCGATACAGAACCATACAAGACACGACCTCTGGGACTTATTAGGCGGGAGCCCCAGTATGTGTGTTTAGCGTTGTAGTCCCCAGCAGCTATAAAGTGAGGACCTAAAGATTTGTTAAAACTGTTGTACTGATCCTTCGTTATGGAAAATCTGGGTGGACAATAAACTGACGAAATAACGAGATTATGGTAAAATTCATCGATGCAGACGTTTGTTGCTTGTATATAACTTTCGGAGAGACCACCCATCCATTGGTGTTTGATTCTTGATTTAATTAATATAGCTGAACCACCACATGACCTATCTCTGGGATCTTTTGAATCATAAAAAGTATAGCCACTTATTTTGAAAGTGCTTCTAGATGTCATATGAGTTTCGGAAATCAACATGACATCGATTTTTTGGTGTGTTAAAAAGTATTCGAGCTCATTTTTGTGTTGGCGGATGCCGTTTGCGTTCCAGAAACAAACCCTGAGGCAGTTCATGGTCTTTTAAGTATGGCCTGCAGGAGAGCAGACTGCATTTTCTGCATCTCCTGCATCATGCTAGCCATTTGCGCCATTACCTGCGTAAATTGTTTGACCATATTGTCAATTACGGCTTCCAGGCGGCTAAAATTGGGACCAGTTGGTTCACTTGTTGGCACTTGTTGTTGTGTTGTAGGCTCGGTAGACTTACGTGCATTAGGCTGGTTAGACTTTAATGCAGCGGCGTAAGAAACTTGATTTGTAGTTGGTTGTGCTAACGGAGGCATATTTGTAGTTGGTATATCTAAAGGCTGGGGAGGGGCAGGAACTATTTTCGGCTTAGTTGAGCGCATAACCGAATTAAAAACAGGGCAACCTCTATAGTTGGCAGTGTGGTTTTCCCCGCAGTTGCTGCATTTCTTCATCCTAGGATCATCTTTTGGCTTGTCGCGCTTGGTCGTATCGTGCAGATCCCCACACACAACACAAACAGTAGGCAGCTTACAAAAAGCTTTAGTGTGGCCATACTCCTGGCAGTTTAAGCACTGTACGGGCCCAGATCGCTTATGTGGCACTTCCACAGTAACTCGTCGGTGCATAATATATTTTAAATCATAGATGGGGTGAGTTTCACTTTTTTTCAATTTGATATCACCAGGCTGAAGCTCCACTCTGAATAATGGTTGGGGGTGTTTTTCCCTGTTTCTCATATTGGATACCCTCCTGACCATAAACCCTTTGCTTAATAAACTGGTCTTGACCTCTTCTGGGTCAACATTAGAATCAATGCCTTTAATGACTACCTGAAGGCCTTTTGCGGTCTTGAGTTGGTAGGTATAGAAGTTTTTGTTAAGTTTTTCGAGCTCCGAAACCGTAGCGCGGTAGGCGTTTTCATGGTTCACTTGAATTTTTGTCTCAAATATGTTACCGCGTTTAACGTTTGAAACATAAAAGTTATTTTCCCCAATCAAACCGACTAAAAACTTTACGAGATCATTTGAGTTTTTTTCCCTCAAATAAATGGGAGGTGGCTTAAAGGACTTTCTTTCACTAACGGGGGCCTCATTATCCTCTTGTAAAATTGCAAAACGATTTTGCGATGAGGTTGGCCTTTCATCGTCTTTTAAAATTTTTGCAGGTTGAGATGCTTCTGCCGATTTAGGGCTTCTTCCCCTTTTAAGAACTGTCACATAGCGGTCCATCCCTACCTGGATCTTAGGTGCCGGTGCAGAAATTAAGCTTGATGCGGCTGTAGCAGCTGCAGGTTCAATTCCAGAATTTGATAATGGTGACCGCGACAAAGATGGTACCTCAGAATTTTTTTTATAATTATTAAATAAAGATTGGGCTAAATTAGTCCCTTGTTCACTACATTTATCTAAATTAGGCGCACTTGAACTAAGATTGCTTGTAATTGTTTTTGGTCTCGCATTTAAATAATTTCTATTAAATTCAGGGTCTCTTATGTTCTCATTGCTAACACTGCTTAACACAATGTAAGCATTTCGGCTATCAGGCCCACTGTCACTACGATTACTGTTACTCATTAACAGTTCGCTTTTTTTTTTATTTAGTTTGTTGTTATTGTTTTTCTTTTCTCACTTTTTTGTGTATATATGTATGTATATTAATAATTTCGTTTGCTACCTATTACTAATATCACCTATTAACAATATTACACTCGCGTACACACGTCCGTACACAACGAGATTAAGAATGCAACTGATCTAAATGCATAAGGGGAAAAAAATCAAATCAGTTTAAAGCGAAAATTAGTTTCTGGTTTTTTGAAAGAACTCTTGAATGCTTGTTTATAGTAATTCTCAATAAGGTTTCATTTTTAATAAAAGGAAGTTGGTTACATGCATACTAATAGTACCTAAAAAGGAATAATAAAGGACGAAAAGTTAAGAATGAAATATTAAAAACGAGGAGGGAAAAAAATTTAGCGTAAAGCTTAGATAGAAAGTGGGATGTTAAACTTAACGTGATTAGGAGAAACAGTATTAAGATGTAGAGGTGAGATAATTACAAAATAATAGGAACAATATTAAGGGAAAAATATTCTTGGTTAATTAGATTTATAGGCCACCTATTTGGTCAATTGGAACCGATTTACATAAGAAAGAAACACATATTTGCATCGACTGAATATTTGGTTTCTGCACACAGAATCGTTTAATTAAAACATCTTTTGGCGAAAAATAACAAGAGCACAGCAAATCAATTTTTCAGAATTTGCCAAAAATAGCCTACACGCGACATAAATCCATTCAACTGCAATTGGGCTCAACGCAGCCTGTTTTATCAAAAAGATATATCTAACTTGTATGATTCCGTATCTGAAATGGGTCTTTGTGTTATTTCTACTGGACAACCAACCTATTGGCCAACCGACCACAATAAAATTCCAGACGTAATAGATTTTGGCGTAGCAAAAGGTATATCGCCGGAGCTTATTGAGGCGCAAGCTTCTTTGGATTTATCTTCTGACCACTCACCCACAATTATCACTTTTTGCAGTCCTCATCAAATAGCAACCAGTGATTTTTTCGTATCTAAAAGAGTAAATTGAAATATAAAAAATATATCAGCACTCACTGCTTGCAAGACATACCACTAAAACTCCCCAAGAAATCGATGATTGCCTGAGTATCCTAAATGAAAACATTAAAAAAGCCGTTAAACATGCTTTTTAAACATACCGTCAGGTCAAATACAACAAAATTTTTTCTGTCGATGTTAAAGAGCTTTTATCTGAAAAAAGGAGAGCGCGAAGAGAATGGCAACAGCATAGATCGCCCCAACTTAAAACAAAGCTAAAACAGAATTGCATCAATTAAGGATTATTTGGAAGGTCTAGACGCGGCTTCTCAAACAAATTATTCTCTATGGCGATCAGCTAGTCGTCTCAAAAGACCCGTAATCGCAAAACCACCACTACGCAATCTAAGAGGATACTGGGCTAGAAATGATGAAAAAAATGCGATCTGCTCGCAAGCCATTTAAGAAACGTGTTCACTTCCAGTATATGCACTGACGTGAGGGAATTACCGCCTGTTGTTTCTAGACTATAGGACGTTTTCGATATTCAGATGTGATAGAAGCTATTGCTAACCTTAATGATAAAAAAGCTTCTGGCGTTGATGAAATAAGCAACAAAATTCTTAAAGAGCTACCTTTTACAGCAAAAAGAATAATTCTTTTTACTTTTAATGCCATAATACGGCTTGAACATTTTTCACCAATTTGGAAAGTTGCCTTAGTAAAGATGATTCCTAAGCCTGGTAAACATCCTTCAAAAGTGGAGTCTTATAGGCCTATAAGTTTGTTACCAACTTTGTCAAAACTGTTTGAAAAGCTGCTTAAAAGCTTACTCCGATCCTGAATGAAAACAGCTACGTTCAAGATCACCAATTTGGCTTAAGAAGTCAACATAGTATAATAGAACAAACTCACAGACTGGTGCAGGTTATAAGAAAAACTTTCGAGGAAAAAAAGTACTGCTTCGCGCTTTTTATAGATGTCTCTCAAGCTTTCGATAAAGTATGGCACGAAGGCCTGTTAAACAAACTAAAGCTAAACCTTCCAGCTAATATTTTCAACCTATTAGAAAAGTACATAACTGGCCGACAATTTATGATCAAAGAGAAAAACCAAATAAGCTGTTCCCAACCAATAGGGGCTGGTGTACCTCAAGGGAGTATACTAGGTTCAATTTTGTACTTGCTTTACACGGCAGATATGCCAACAAACAGTTCTACGCACACGTCTGCATTTGCTGACGATACCGCTTTTCTCAGTATTCATAAAGACCCTAAAGAGGCTTCGTGCCAATTGCAACAACACGTAACCCAAGTAGAGAAATGGGCAAAATTATGGGGAATAAAAATTAATGGGCAAAAATGTACCCACGTAACGTTTACTTTACGCAAAGAAATGTGCTCTCCAATCTTTTTTAACAACCATATGGTGCCTCAACGATTTGAGGCGAAATACCTTGGCATTCATCACGACCGTCGCCTTACATGGAAGACACATGCGAAGTTGACGTAAATGAAATTTAAAGCTACACAACTTCATTGGCTAATTGGCCGAAACTCTGTGCTTCGTCTTGATTGTAAACTTCTACTCTACAAATCGATTTTGAAACAAATTTGGTGCTACGGTATACAATTATTGGGCACTGCTTCTGCCTCTAACATAGAAAAAATACAACGTCGTCAAAACAAAATCCTAAGAATGATAACTGGTGCTACTTGATATATTAAAAACAGCAACATCCACAAGAATCTATAAGTTCCACTAGTTAAATGCGAAATCCTGAACTATGTGGACAAATTGGAAACACATCCAAATCCGCTTGCTTGAAACATTTTGTAACATAATGGACACACTCGTCTGAAAAGAAGGGACACTATTGAACTTATATGAAACTGTTTAAATTAAGTTACTTTATTATGAGAACCTTAATTTTGGTCTGGTACTGACTGGACTAATATAAATTACTTAGTTTTAAGATTTGAATACTTATTGTTAGTTCGCATTAGCGAAGATTCAATAATAAAAATTTGAGAAAAAAAAACTTCGCTCTTATATTTATCAAAATCAACTCAATCGAAGAGATTTATTTAGGTTCTTCAACTAAGTAACGTATCAGTTTACTTTTTTTTATTATCTTAAACCTTAACAATAACTTAAAACTATTTACATTTCATAAAAAAATTAACAACGGTATAGAGATATGTAAATACACTTACAGAAGTACACACATACATATACTCAGACATACATACATTCACATTTAAATACATTTCACACATACTATTTACTTTCCAATACACATAAATATATACCTAGGATTTATGCATATACTTATATAAGAGTTTTTTGTGGTGTTTGAAAATTGAAGTCGAGACCTTTTAAGCTTAAACCAAATGCAACAATACATCAGTAGTGCGATTCAGTAACTTATTTTAACGATGTTCGCAACGTTAAAATAAGTTAACAATAAAAATAACGATTTTGCGATTCAGTAAAGTTTTTTAACGATATTCGCTAACGTTAAAATCAGCTGTTTTGTTTAAGTAAACAGTGGCATGTTTTAGTGATATTCACAATCGTTAAAGTCAACTGTTGTGGTTAGTTTATCAACAATAATTTTTTGGTAGTTAATTTTATCGACAAAAATTAATTTTGTAAGTTAGAATGGCGTTTGAATATTTAGCATACAGCTTAATGCGGGACGAACAAACTAGTGATCTTACGATTGATCGGCGTGCTCTTCGAGATTAAGACAATCCTTTTAACCTCACAGCAGTAGAATTTCAGAAACTTTATCGACTTACTCCTGACTTGGCTGAAAACTTAATATTTAAACTTGATTGCCAATTAAGAGGTTCAAGAATAACTGCAATATCAACTGAGAAACAAGTATTTCAATTTATATATTAAATATTTTATTACAATTCAAAAATTTTCTATAATATTGGTAGGTTCTTGCTGCTTTACGTTTCTTTGCAACTGGATGCTACCAACGGCCGGTAGGAGAGCAGTGGGGAATATCGATGAGCCAGTCGTCTATAAGCCGAATCCTTCAACGTGTAACGAATGCAATCAACAACACCATGTTTTATGAAAATGTTAAGTTTCCAATGACCCGAGTTGAACGTGAAGCTGCAAAAGTAATTTTTGCCTTAGCAGCTTCACCCTTTGTAGGGGGAACTATTGAAGCAATCGATTGTACACATGTCTCGATTTTAGCCCCGAAAAGTCATGAAGCATACGTTAACCATCATGGGTACCATTCAATAAATGTTCAAATGGTAGGCAAAAAATAACAAGAGGTAATCGATAATAAACTATTCTTTCTTTACTTGTAGATATGTGATCCAAATCTTTAAATAACACAGTGCAACACGAAAAAAAATAACCATATTCGGACATCGCTACGTGAAAGAAGACCTAAAAAGAAAAGACCCGTGTCTCCCAGTTTTGCCCAAAGTCATGCACTTTTTTTGTTATGGGCCCCCAAAGATTCGGGGCCTTTTTGCCATTTTTGCAAAAAGTGATAATTTTCTCAGGCTCATATCTTGCAAACCGTTCGGAATTTTAATTTACTCTTTGAAGCAAAGTTGTAGCCCTTTTTAAAAGGAACAAAAGTAATGAACATAAAAAATTATAAAAAAATAATTTTAAACCAAAATCGCAAAAAAACTTTAAAAAATTCAATTTTTTTTTACCTTTTTCCCCCTGTTCAGGTCCATAGGTAGCAAACCGTTCAAAATTCAAGGAAACAGTCAACTACAAAAATTTACCTAACATCCCAATAAACAACTTTTAAGAACATATAAACTTCCTAGGAACGATTCTTAACACCGTTTAGGTAGCGCTTAGGTAGCCGCAAAAGTTAAAGATTTTACGAAAATTTTTGAATTTCATTTGTTTTTTATTTTTTTCAACATTGAGATACTGTGCTGTCTATTATAAAAAAATAATAAAAAAAAATATTCGTTGATGTCCCTGTACTTGCAAATCGCGCTATCTTGAGGATCCAAATCGTCGTCCGAATCTGACGCTGATTCAGAACTTATGGTGTCCACAGGCACGTTGCTTCCAGACTGCTTTCCATCATTAGCTTTTTCTTTTTCACATACCTTATTAACATCATAAAAGGTTATATTGTGACTCCACCAACATACCTGAAATGAATTAGAAAAGAAATCAAAAATAATGCAAACCATGCAATAATAAAATTGATATTACCTCTGCAAGTAATGCGTCGAATTTTATGCCTTTGTACCGTTTTTCCATGGGCATTGTGGTTTGGTGGAACCATTCTCCTCGCTCATCGGATTCGGTAGAAAGTCCTTAAATAAAGTCGTCAGAATAAAAATAAAGAAAATGCAGCTTTAACGTCATCGATATGCCGATTTTCTCAAAATAGTACAGCATTTCTTACACCCATTCTCTTGCTTGCGGTTCCGCGTCTCGATCCCCACCACGCTGAAGGTTAATCCATGCCATTGAATAATTTTCATCAAGCGATGAATCAAATTTGCTCTTGAATAGCTTCTAATGTCAGAGCCATTAAGTACGCCTATTAAATGAAGACAATTATAAGGGCAGAAAAGAAAACATTAACATCGTGTTAATAGCTATAGTACAACGAGGTGAACAAAAAATCGTTCTAAGTTTACTGCAATAGCTTTTTTAATTTTGTCATCGCTTGAACAATTTACAACGGCCACTTCAATAAATTTTTTAACAATTCCTAATTTTATATGGAGCAAATGCAGCAAAATGTCTTGAGTGTTGTCAATTAAAGGTGCATTCTTAAGTCTATGTTGTTTCATTTGTTCCTGCACACTTCCTCCTTGGGCCCATGAATTACATTGGAGTTGACTTACACACAAAAAACTACAAAAAAAATTTTTCAAACAAATTCTTGTTCAAAATAATTTATTTTTTTAGTAAATTTATTTAATAGTCTCTAATAATATTTTTATTTGATTTTTAAATCAAACAAAATTTTCGCCTAGACAATTCAAATATTTAACCAGCTCAACAAAATTTTTTAACAGAAACTAAAATTCTTGCAAAATTGTTTGTCTAAATTTACAACTTTCGTTGTAGGTCCTCAGCCAGATAAAATATTTACTGATTCTCTGAATTTTGTTACTGATTCTACAACTCAGTTTTTTCTGTGTACAGGTGAGCGCAAATCCCAATTACAAAGAAAACAAAAGAATTTTGGAAAGCCGCCCTCATCGATGATTCCTTGCTAAATATTGATGACCTTAAAATCACAGCAAATCTTCCATTTATTATCGTAGAATTTGATTTTTTATTAGTCATTAGTTTTGGTCCATCTCTTTCCTGTTGGGGCTCATATTCGGTATCAAATCGATCTTGATTAGTAACACCACTTGCTGTAGTCATTTCTGCAAATTCTGTCCTACGATCTGGAGTTTGCGGCCTTGGGAATACAAAATTTTCAGGTGCAAGTACTGGAAGTGTGGCTGTTACAGTTGCTTTATAAATTTTGTTCTTCTCATCATGTCTATTTAATCAAGATGTGTAATTAACGCATGCATAAGAACTGGTTGCATCTTGATCACCTGGGCGATTAATCCAGTTTAACGGCTTACAATATTTCATACTATGTTTGCCTCCATTCAACCATGCTATGAGATTATTATAACATTGGCGACACACTGCATTAGGTGTGTAATTTTCACCGGTCAAATCTATTTCGTCCAAAAATAACTTTTAAATTCACCTGTTAAAAGATTCTTTTCCTTTTGAAATCTTGTAGAATTATTTTTTCTGATTTGATGACCGCAAATGTAGCAAAAGAAATAAATATTTTTACACTGCATATTGAAATTGTCAGTTGCCAATGTTGTGTGCGAACTATGCTGTAGAACTTTCTCTATAACTTTCACCGCTGAGATCTTGTTGACGTCGCGCTGTGTAATGCCTCGATGTGGGAGTCGCGTCGCTTTTATATTGTGATCTGCGTTTCTTGATGCGTGTGCGGTCGGTGCGTGATCGCGTGAGCTGTTTACTGAAATCTTAGGTAAAATTTTGTAGTTGATTTCTTGATAAGTTTGGGTGCAATAATTTCTTCTTTTTAAATTTATCCAATTGCTATTTCATTTTGGATTGTCCTCGCTTATTAAAAAAATTGGTAGTAGGTACATATGTAGGTAATTTATTGTTGGTATAAACAATAGTTATTAAAAAGTAATAACAAAAAAAAAAAAAAGTATGTACATAATTTAATTAAAGGTCGTTAACGATCATTATTGCGATTTGTGTATGATGTATTTTGTTGTTTAGGGTTTCCTGCAATTTTAAAGTTTGCCTACCTGTTTAGGTTGCAAGACTTTTCGCGGATATCTCACATGCATATACACATATTTATATGCACAAGAGTTCTCTATTACACTAAAGACAGATACAATATATGTAATTAAGGCAATTTGATTAAACGTAAGGAAGAGATAACTTCATAACTACATGTATGTACATACACACATTTTGGGGGAAATTTTTAACTTTTGCGGCTACCTAAGCGCTACCTAAACGGTGTTAAAAATCATTCCTAGGAAGTTTATATGTTCTTAAAAGTTGTTTATTGGGATGTTAGGTAAATTTTTGTAGTTGACTGTTTCCTTGAATTTTGAACGGTTTGCTACCTATGGACCTGAACAGGGGGAAAAAGGTAAAAAAAAATTGAATTTTTTAAAGTTTTTTTGCGATTTTGGTTTAAACTTTTTTTTTTATAATTTTTTATGTTCATTACTTTTGTTCCTTTTAAAAAGGGCTACAACTTTGCTTCAAAGAGTAAATTAAAATTCCGAACGGTTTGCAAGATATGAGCCTGAGAAAATTATCACTTTTTGCAAAAATGGCAAAAAGGCCCCGAATCTTTGGGGGCCCATAACAAAAAAAGTGCATGACTTTGGGCAAAACTGGGAGACACGGGTCTTTTCTTTTTTGGTCTTCTTTCACGTAGTGATGTCCGAATATGGTTATTTTTCCATGACTTAAAAAATTACACACAGTGTAATAAATGTTAATGCCAAGTATCCAGGTGCACGGCACGACTCATACATTTGGAGCTCATCAGCAGTCCGAAGAGTTATGCAGCGAAGCTTTGAAAATGGAAACCACAACATGTTTTTAATTGGTAAGTTTATTTTGAATTTAAATTTAGATTATGAATGTTATGATAGTTTCTAATAAAAATTGTTTTACCAAAAATCTACAGGAGATTCTGGGTACCCATTGGAGCCGTGGTTAATGACCCCTCTACCAAATCAACCAGAGGGAACTCCCAAATTTCGTTAAAATGAGGCATTTAGTCAAGCTCGCAACCCAATTGAACGACTTTTTGGTGTGCTCAAAGGAACTTTGAGATGTCTTTCGCAGCAAAGAATGCTTCTGTATGACCCCGAGTTTGCTGGAAAAGTTGTAAACGCGTGTGCGGTGTTACACAACATTAATTTAGCCACACGAAGTTACCCAATGCAAAATGAGCTTCCAAAATCTGAGCCAACTGATCGTTTTGTCTCCCAAGGAACACCAACCACTACGGCAAAACGCGTTCAAGATAGAATAATAGCAAATTTTTTTACATAAACATATTTCTTATTGTTTTTTACCAGTATTATAACCAAGCAATACAAACCAATAAATATAGGTAGTTTTTTTATTAAAAAAATTCAGTCTTTTATTTTCATATTTACTATTGTAAAAAGCAGATAAAAAAAGGCAAACAAAAGAATAAAAAAACAACCTTTTCGCAAAACATAAAACATTTACATTAATAAAAAAAATAGGTTCTTAGTACAAAAAGCAGCAACGATGTAAAACATAAGATACAAAAAAAAGACACTAAAAAAAAAAAGTTGAAATTTAATATGTACAAAAGTATAAAGTATGTATGTAAAAAATGAAAAATAAGCAAAAGCGTTAATAAAAAACTAAAAAATACACAAAAACAAAAAATAAGAATACTTTTTCAAGTTAAAAAATAAAAAAAATGACAATAGACCGTGTTTGAAAAAAAGCGTTTCTAATAAATAAAATAATAAATAAAAAAACTTAAAAATAAACTATTAAATATTGATGACAATATTTATTAAAATAAACTAATGCCCAAACTCATAATACTTATTATGGGTTTATTAAGGGTTTATTTGACAATTGTGCAAAAGACATCTGCCAAAAAGCCTTTAATTAACTAATTATAGGTGTTATGAGTATGGGCATTAGTTTTTTGTTAGAGCATGCTAAACTAATGTTAACATTACAAATGGTACCCATTAAGCAACAACAAAAACAAGGTACTTACAATCTGTTTATTGTATTAGCTAAATTGTTGATGGCATCAGCGCTCGCTTTTAACCCTTCTCCTACAGTTTTTAGAGCTTCTGCCATCACTTTGTTTGCCTCGGCATTAGCTGCACTGCTTTCGGCAAGC
This sequence comes from Melanophora roralis, assembly GCA_963583895.1. Lineage (NCBI taxonomy): Eukaryota > Metazoa > Arthropoda > Insecta > Diptera > Rhinophoridae > Melanophora > Melanophora roralis. The sequence continues at coordinate 46,548,720 of OY757188.1, forward strand.
ATCTGTTAAAATATGATAAAAAAAATAACACAATCAAATTTCTTTATAAAAACACAATTGCCTTTAAGGCAATTGCTTGAATTTTGACAATTTCTAAGAATTTCGTTCTTGTTTCTTCAACAAAAACAAGGTACTTACAATCTGTTTATTGTATTAGCTAAATTGTTGATGGCATCAGCGCTCGCTTTTAACCCTTCTCCTACAGTTTTTAGAGCTTCTGCCATCACTTTGTTTGCCTCGGCATTAGCTGCACTGCTTTCGGCAAGCATCTGTTAAAATATGATAAAAAATATAACACAATCAAATTTCTTTATAAAAACACAATTGCCTTTAAGGCAATTGCTTGAATTTTGACAATTTCTAAGAATTTCGTTCTTGTTTCTTCCTCTTCACGTTTTCTTTTTAAGCCTCTTTGTGGTGTCTTCCTTCTAGTTATGGGAGTATCGACGCGCAACTCGTCTGATTTGTTGGGCACACTTGACGACGGCAAGTCCGATGATATGGACAAATCTTCGTCTTTAAAACGTAGCTGTAGCTCCTAATTGTACACAAGCTTTAAAATATCTCACCTAGTAAAAATTTAAATCACTATAACTTACTTCATCCATTGGAATATTTTCGGCAACTCCCTCGTGCCCCTCAACGTAGCTGTTGCCAATAAGAGCAACAACACGCCTTTTCAGCTCCGTTACAGGCCCCTGTTGTACTTCTTTGTTGCCGGTTAAAGCCTGCTGCCTTTTTCTGTCTCGTACTTTAATACTTGTACTGCTTTTTAAGTCTCTCCATACCTGTGTGTAAGCAAAACATTTATTACAACTTCACTAATTATATCTTAGGAATGTTAACTTACCGTTTGCCATTGTTCTTTCGTTTTTACTGCTCCTCCAAGACTGTTTAAAACTTCCGACAGTTCCGCCCACTTTTTATCACATTCAGACTTCCCGTGAAGTTTTTGAAACTTGCCTCCAGCTAGTCCCGGACACTCCACTAAAAAATCTTTTTGCTTAATTCCTCGGAAGTAGTCCGGCTTCTTTTAGAAGCAGCGTTGGTAGTCATTCTAAAACACTAGAAAAATATGTTTCAAAAATACCTACATATATAAATACATATGCATGTACATATTAACAATAAAACTAACTAATTTTTTTACTTACCTTCTGCAAAATTGGTTATTTTATTAAAAATTAAAAAAAGACAACTTTTCTGCCACAATTTATTTATTTTTTGCAATTCCTTTTTGTGCTTTTCAATTATTTTGACATTTGTTTTTCCAGTGCTGCCAATTTTATGAAATTGAAATGTATACAATATTTTACTTGTCGATTGTCGTTATAAAGTATTAAGTGAATCACTCAATCGTTAGCGCAAACAATGATTTTAGTCGTTAAATATAACAATTGTCGAATCGTTAAAAGTTACTGAATCGCACTACAGGCCTGCTGTTACGATCAAGGGAAATTTGGTAAGTTAAGTTACTTTTGGTTCTCTATTTATTTTTAAATACCACAATCTCCTTTACTGTGACGTTTAAAGTTTGTTCTTAAAAAAAATTAAATAAAATAGAAATTACAATAAAAATAAAACAAATAACAATGTTGTTACCAATGCGAATACAAATATTTTCGTTATAACATTTTAATTATTGTAAGGTAAGTATGTAACATTTAGACAAACATACATACCAATAGTTTAAAGTTACTACCTATACATATATTATTCCCCATATAAATTGTTTGCCTTTTGTTTTTTGTTTCTTTATTGTTTGTTTTATATAATGAATAACATAATATGTAGAATTTACCAATTAATCCTGTCAAACCTGTTTGTGGTGACAATTATGAACTAAAAATTTTTCTTTGAACTCCATGAACGGTTATTTAACAAGGGCAGGAAAAATGTTGGAGGTATCTTAAATAAGTAAGTGGACAGGATACCATGGTCGGAAGTGTTGAGGCCATAAGGAAGTAACGCAATCTTCTTTCTTTTCACTTAGAACCAACCAAGGCATTCGGTGGTGTTAGTATTAATTTCGTGTTTTAATTTTATTTTGGTTTTTTCGCAAACAGGATATTTATAATTTAATTAATTTTAAATTTGAATCCAAGTACAAAATTTTTTTAAGCCCTTGTTGTATATGAGATTTTGTTTGAGATTTTTGAACTTGGAAAATTTCGAGATACTAACAAAATATATACAATGTACACGATTTTTGATTTTGTTCAAAAATTCCCAGGATTTGTTGATGATTTTATAAGGGATTTTTTTGTTTGATTAATTTTTATCACTTACCTTACAAAAAAAACTTCATTAATTTTTTTAGGTTTCAAAGATTTTAAGGTGACATTTTAATATCGATTCAAGTTTATGTTACACTCGTTTTAGATTTTAAAATATTTTTTAATTTTTTTTATGGCCTGTGAGCTTGTTTACATATTTAGGCAGTAATAGTTTACCTAACCTTTTTATAATTAGCTTCGTAGTGGAAAATTCAGTTAACAAGAGAAAATTCCTTTAACAAGAAGTCGTGAAAATTTAATTAATATACATAGAAGAACCAGCTAACGTTTTTTACTGTTGACCAAGGAACCTCTAACGGAAGCTCACGTGATCATTTTACAGCTCAACAAGTAGCTCATAACAGTAAATCTAATTCGAGACAGACTAATGATAACCGGACTAGACAATTTATTAATGATATTATGGAATCCTTCCGCACTGAAATTAAAAGTTTTATTAATTCGAGAGACAAATAACCAAACTTCTTTAGGAAGGGACTTACCAAATGTATATCCTAATTTACCTACGGGTAATTGTAGTAATGAGACAGGCGAACTATTGGCAGGAAAAGTCTTGACCATAATTCGTAACTTGCAAACGAAATTCACTGGTTATAAATGTGGGTTGGCAGGGGTCGAATTTATAGATCGCATTAACATACTGACCACAAAAATTTTGCAAGGCGATTTTGAGTTGCTATGTAAGCATGCTCATAGTCTTTTTGAAGGCAAGGCTTTGTAGTGGTACTGGCGATTTCATAGACAGACTAATGGCATTGGTTTGAATACATTAAAAATTTAATACAAACAAGACTATTCAGATTATCACAGACTTAAAACACCAATTTCAGATGAGATTTATACAAGACACTTGTAAGTAATTTGAGGAGTGAAATCCGGCACGAATTATAACTGTTAAAAAATATCATTGTTTAATTGACATCACTGTACTTTATGTGTATGAATTTTACTTTGTATCTTAATTCTAAACATTGTAAGAAAGTGTCAATTCATCATCATTGCTGATGACGTGTCACTTTCATTTTTGATATAAAAACCGATTGAGTTAATAAATATAACATACACGTGTTTCAATTTTTAACAGGTTATGGGCCCAGTGGAAATATTTTGTTGAAAAACGTTATGGTTTTTTATGCAAAAGTTAATAAAAAATAATTTTTTGAAGTGCTGCAATAATGACTGATGATACCATTTACATTTATCACCGACTGAACAATAGCAATTACCGGCTTTGGAAGTTCGGTTCGATTCGGTTTTAAAAGGCCAAGGTCTGCTAGGAAAAGTACAGGGAAAGGTGAATTTTGATGACAATGCCTCTCAAGATTCAAAAGATTTGTGGATGAAGCGAGACGGCAAAGCCATGGGAATTTTAATTTCATCTATTGAAAAGGAACAGGCAAATCACATATTGTCGTGTACGACTTCTCATGAAGTTAACTCAAAATTACAAAATATCCATGATAAACAAAGCGAGGTAAAAGTCATGTGCCTGTACGAAGAATATTTTTCACTGAAAATGCAAGAGCATGAATCGGTTGCGGCGTACGTATCAAAAGTGTCTTCGTTGGCAACAGAAATCGAAGCACAAGGAGAAAAACTCTCAGATAATATCAAAATGGTTCGAGTAATAAGTAGCCTTACACCAAAGTATCAAAATTTTAAAACGGTTTGGTATAACATTAAAGAGGGCAGAACAATTGAAAACTTATTGTCAAAATTGCAATTGGAAGAAGATCAGCATAAAAAGAATAACGAAACTGAGGTTACGGAAGCTGCTTTTAATGTTAAAACTGATAAATACAGAAAATCAATTCCAGAAAGAAAGAAAACATCAACATGTAATTTTTGTCATAAAATTGGCCACTGGAAACGAGAATGTCGTGCAAAGAAACACCAACAAAACACAAAAGCAGAAAAAATATACAAAGGAAAAAAGTGAAGATGAAGTTGCTTTTATTGCGACAACAAATGATGGGATTTCGGCTTCGTGTAGAGATGTATGGATCGCATACTCGGGGGCTACTCAGCATATGACGTCACGCAAAAGAGGTTTGATGATCTACATATGATTAATGTAGATTGTTTCGTCTACATTGCAAACAATGAGAAATTGAGAACAGTTGGTTTTGGTACTATTCACATAAATGCTTTGGTAAATAACAAATGGTGTCCGAGAACTCTCACTAATGTTCAATACGTTCCACAATTAAAACAAAATTTATTTTCTACTGGCTCTGCTACATCAAAAGGGTTCACAATGATAATTGAAGTAAATTTCTGTTTCTTAAGAGATAAAAAGCAAAATATTTTAGCAGCTGGTGTACGAGACTCAAAAAATCAATATCGTATGTTATTTGATACACAAAACAATCAAACGGCGAATTTGACAAAGATAGACTATCTCCAACAATGGCATTGCAGACTGGGACATATTAATATGGCAACAATTAAAAACATGTGTGAAAGAAATGTTGCAGAAGGTCTATGTTTTTCTGATAAAACCGAGTTTTTTTGTGAGGAATTCAAACGAGGAAAAATGCATCGTTCATCACATAAAGTTGGAACAAAACACAATACTGGTAGATGTGAGTTAATTCATATGGATTTATGCGGCCATATGAGGGACGTCGGAATTGGCGGAGTTCGTTATTTCATGTTGCTTAAGAAAGAAAGCACAAACTTCAGGTATGTTTACTTTTCATCAAATAAATCGGAAGTAAATGAAAAACTTAAATATTTTATTTATTTGGTGAGCAACATGACTGACGAACGAGTGAAGTCTATACGGTGCGACAATGGCAAGTAATTCATAAATAAAAAAGTTTTAACTCTTTTGTCTATAAATGGTATTACACTGGAAAAAATATAGGCTTATACTCCAGAACAAAACGGCTTTATTGAACGAGATAACAGAACGATACAAAAATCTGCACAAACGATGTTGCTGGCAAGTGGATTGGACAAATCTTTATGGCCCGAAGCTCTAAGAATTGCAGTATATATATATTGAATAGATCAACGTCGTCAACAAATCAACATAAAGCTCCATACGAAAACTGGTTTGGCGCAAGCCAGATTTAAGCCACATAAAAATTTTTGGCACTGAATGCATGGCTTATCAACCAAAATAAACTGGACGAAAGAAATGGGATGCTAAAGCGAAAAAGATGCTTCTAGTTGGTAATGAATGTACAAAAAAGAATTTTCGTTTGTACGATCATGAAACCAGAAAGATAATTATAAGCTGTGACGTAGAGTTTCATGAGAAGCCAATTAAAGTAAGGCCGATTTCCGATGTAGATAATAATAATAACTGAATAATAATAATAACTGAAATAAAAACTGAAAATGGAATCGATGATATAGTATCACCTTATTTAAACAACAAGCATCCAGTACACCGATATCAACAAAAGCAAAAATAAATGATATTACGATATAAATAAATAAATGAAATAAATGATATTACGATAACAAATCCAACAGCCCAACAAACACGAAAAGAAATAATTCCACTTCAAAGATTTGGTTTTGATCATATTAGCTGTTTAGCCACCATTTTAGAGCCTGATACATATCAAGAGGCTATAAACTCAGAAAATGCTAAAAATTGGATTTCTGCTATTAATGATGATATAAAATCACTTGTGGCTAACAAAACTTGGGAAGTGGTAGAGAAACCCAAAAATAAAAATGTAGCTGGATGTACATAAGTGGGTGTTTAAAATAAAATAAAACCCGAGCAGCAACGAACCTCTTTTCAAAGCACGATTAGTCGCAAAATGCTTTTCTCAAAAGGCCGGAATAGACTTCAAGGAAACTTACTCTACTATTGTGAGATATGATTTAGTGAGAGCTATTTTGTCTTTAACTGCCGCAGAGGACTTGAAAATGATGCAGTTCGACGTATAAACTGCCTTTTTGTACGGGGAACTTGACGAAGAACTTTATATGGAGATACCAAAAGGCATTAATATCAAAAGCGATAAAAATGTTGTACTTAGCCTCAAAAAAGGCCTTTATGGCTTAAAACAAGCGTCCCGCAATTGGAATTTTAAATTTGTTAATGTTTTGAAAATGCTTAATATGAAGCAATCAACTGCCGATCCTTGTGTTATTATTATACGTTGATGATGGTTTAATTGTATCGCCCCGCAAATTAGTCATTGAATTGTTTATCGATAAACTAACCGAAAATTTTGAAATTACTTATGGTTAACACAACTATTATGTAGGATTAAAAATTCATCGGGATAGATTTAACAAAAGTATTAAAATTAATCACAATATGTATATCAACAAAATTATTTCCAAATGCAATATAGAAAGTGCAAGTACGATTTTAACACCTGCTGATATCAACACATATTTGTCCAAATCAAATGAAGAACGTGAAGTATCGTTCCCATTTCGACAAGCCGTTGGTTCGCTGATGTTTGCTGCCATAGTATCGAGACCGGATATTTCTTATGCAGTAGGGGATTAAGTAAATTTACTGAGAATCCTAATCGTTGCCATGTTGCAACCTTAAAACGTATTTTTCGGTACCTCAAAGCAACACATGACTACTGCATCGAGTATAAAATGCAAATTTCTATAAATTTAGTGGGCTATACCGACGCAGATTTTGCCCGCGACGTTGATACTAGAAAATCAACTACAGGCTACGTTTTCTTAAATAAACACCAGCGCTAATACATTGAGAAGTCATCGTCAAAAAACTGTTGCATTATCTACAACTGAAACCGAGTGCATGGCGGCATGCGAAGGCCCCAAAGAGGCAACATGGCTCAGACAATTATTAACTGATATTGGCTATCCTCAAAGCACACCAACTGTTTTAAATGTAGATAATCATGGTGCTATAAGACTTCTAGGTAATCCAGAGCTTCATCACAACACAAAGCATATTGACATTTTTTTTTATACATTTTATTATTGAATCTTCGCTTAAGCGAACTAACAATAAGTATTCAAATCCTAAGTCCACTCAGAACCAGACTAAAATTTAAGTTCTCACAATAAAATTAACTAGTTTCAAATGTTTCATCTAAGAGCAATAGTATCTCTTCTTTTTAGGCGAGTGTGCCCACTATGTTGCAGGATGCTTCGAGCGAGCGGATTTGGATGTGATTCCAGCTTATTTAAGTACTTGTCCACATAGTTTAAGATTTCGCATTTTACAAGTGGAACTTCTAGATCCTTGTGGATGTTGCTGTTTTTAATATACCAAGGAGCACCAGTTAACATTCTTAGAATTTTGTTTTGACGGCGTTGGAGTTTTTCGATGTTAGAGGCGGAAGCAGTACCCCATAATTGTATACCGTAGCACCAAATTGGTTTTAAAATCGAGTTGAAGAGTAGAAGCTTACAATCAAGACGTAGCACAGAGTTTCTACCAATTAGCCAGTGGATTTGAGCAGCTTTAAGTTTCATTTGCGTCAGCTTCGCATCTATATGAGGCTTCCATGTAAGGCGGCGATCTATGTGAATACCAAGATATTTTGTCTCAGATCGTTGAGGCACATTATGGTTGTTGATAGTGATTGAAAAGCACGTTTCTTTAGTTACGGTAAAAGTTACGTGATTGCATTTTTGTTCATTTATCTTTATTCCCCATAACTTTACCCATTTCTTAACTTGGGTTACGTGTTGTTGCAGCTGGTTCGAAGCCTCTTAAGGGTCTTTGTGAATACTATGAAATGCAGTGTCGTTAGCAAATTTCGACGTGTGTGCGAAACTATTGGGTGGCATATCTGCCGTGTAAAGCAAGTACAAAATTTGACCTAGTATACTTCCTTGAGGTTCACCAGCCTCTATTGGTTGGGAACAACATATTTAGTTTCCCTCTTTGATCATAAATTTTCGGCCTGTTATGTATTCTTCTAAAAGGTTGCAAATATTAGCTGGAAGGTTGAGCTTTAGTTTGTTTAAAAGGCCTTCATGCCATACTTTCCCGAAAGCTTGTGAGACATTGATAAAAAGCCCGGAGCAGTACTTCTTCTCCTCAAAGGCTTTTCTTATAACCTGCACCAACCTGTGAGTTTGTTCGATGGTACTATGTTTACTTCTAAAGCCGGATTGGTGATTTGGAATGCAGTTGTTGTCATTCAGGATCGGATTCAGTTTGTTTTTGAACAGTTTTTCGAACAATTTTGACATTGTGGGTAACAAACTTGTGGGCCTATAAGATTCTACCTTCAAGGGAACTTTGCCAGGCTTAGCAATCATCTTTACTAAGGCAACTTTCCATATACAGTGGTTCAAACGTATAATTGGGCACTAGGTGTACGAATATTCAAATGCAATTTTTTTTACTTACTTGACAATAATCCTAAAAAACTTTGATACAGAGTTATAGGTTATTGGAAGACCTTTAAAACAATGTATAATACTTAACACATTTTATCCAAAAACATTTTTAAAAATAAGAAATAAAACAAAACCATTAAATTTTATGTCAAACGTATAATTGGACAGTCTGTAGTTTTTGGTCTTGGAAGCAAAACCTTTTGCTTTTATTACTGTTTTCAACCGCCTGGGTATCGACTGCACGAGTTTGATGAAAAAATCCGGAGATATGTTGTTCCACCCACGCCTTATTCCCTGCTTCAACTGCTCCACTGTGTTGAAAGTGGACTTATAGAGTTAACGGGCAAGTTCTTCTTCAACGCCAGGAGCTTTTTTACCATTTAGGTTAGCGATAGCCTCTACAACATTTGCAAACGAAAACGTATTTCTAAAGGACGTCTACAAACAACAGGCGGTAATTCCCTCACGTCTGCACATGTATTGGGAGCGAATACGTTTTTGAAATGATTTGCGAACAGATAGCATTTTTCTACGTCATTTCTAGCCCGCACTCAAAATATTTTTACATTAACTGATCGTTGTTTATTTTAAAAGTTTTCCGTTAAGTGAAAAATCAATAAAAATTTAGTTATTTTACTAAGAAATTATTTTTTGAATATATGTATGTGCTAGTTATTAAAAAAGACGAACTACCAAAAAAAAAACGGATTTTTTGTTAAGTTATTATATTCAGTTAATTTTTTCAATATATTTCAATCAATTTTATACAAAAACAATATTAAGCAGTTTTGTTGTTTTTGGTTGAAATAAAAAAAATTTCATGCAATTTTACTAAATTTGTCAGTTACATAATTTACATTCAAAAATAACTGAAAAAGTTTTAAATTTTAAATGAAAATATTGTTGTTAAAAAAGATATTTCTTTTGAATTTACCTACAAAATATTTTGAGTGCAGCATCCTCTCAGATTGCGCAGTGGTGGTTTTGCGGTAATAGGTCTTTTAAGACGTCTGGCTGATCGCCAAAAGGAATAATTTGTCTGAGGAGTCGCGTCTATACCATTCAGGTACTCCTTCAGTAATGTCATTCTGTGAACCTCCAACAAGCTTTTTAATTGATTTGTACATTCCTTTAGCTTAGATTTAAGTTGGGGGGATCTATGCTCTTGCCATTCTTTTCAATCATCGATGTTTTCGGGAGTTTTTAGCGGTTGGTTCTCCGAGCAGTGTTTTTTTTTATAATTTAACCAATTTATTCTTTTAGATAAGAAAAACTCACTAGCTGCTATTTGGTGAGGACAGCAAATAGTGATTATTGTGGGTGAGTGGTCAGAAGATAAATCCAAGGAGGCTTGAGCCTCAATGAGCTCCGAGGATATACCTTTTGCTACGCCAAAATCAATTACGTCTGGAATTTTATTGTGGTCTGTTGGCCAGTAGGTTGGTTGTCCAGTTGAAATAACATAAAGTCACATTTCAGACACGGCATCATACAAGACAAGACCTCTGGGACTAATTAGTCGGGAGCCCCAGTACGTGTGCTTGGCGTTATAGTCTCCAGCAGCTATGACGCGGGGACCTAAAGATTTGTAAAAACTGTTGTACTGATCCTTCGTTACGGAGAATCTCGGTGGACAATAAACTGACGAAATAAGTAGGTTATTGAAAAATTCATCAATGCAGACGTTTGTTGCTTGCATATAACATTCAGATAGGCCACCCAACCATTGGTGCTTAATTCTTGATTTGATTAAAATAGCAGAGCCACCACAGGATCTATCCCTGGGATCTTTCGAATCATAAAAATTATATCCACTAATTTTAAAAGTGCTTCTAGATGTCATATGAGTTTCGGAAATCAACATGACATCGATTTTTTGGTGGGTTAAAAAGTATTCGAGCTCGTTTTTGTGTTGGCGGATGCCGTTTGCGTTCCAGAAACAAACCCTAAAGCATTTTCTGCATCTCCTGCATCATGCCAGCCATTTGCGCCATTATCTGCGTAAGTTGTTTGACCATATTGTCAATTACGGCTTCCAGGCGGCTAAAATTGGGACCAGTTGGTTCACTTGTTGGCACTTGTTGTTATGTGGTTGGTTGGTTTGGCCTTTGTGCATTGGACTGGTTTGACTTTAGTGCGTTGGCGTAAGAAATTTGACTTGTAGTTGGCTGTGCTAACTGGGGAATGTTTGTTGTTGGTATATTTAACGGCTGGGGAGGGGCAGGAACTACCTTCGGCTTAGATGAGCGCTTAACTAAATCAAATACAGGACAACCTCTGTAGTTGGCAGTGTGGTTTCCACCGCAATTGCTGCACTTCTTCACCCTAGGGTCATCTTTTGGTTTATCGCAATTGATTGTAACATGCAGATCCCCACATACAACACAAACAGAAGGCAACTTACAGTAAGTTTTTGTGTGGCCATATTCCTGACAATTTAAGCACTGTACAGGCCCAGATCGCTTATGCGAAACTTTCACTGTAACTCTACGGTGCAAAATATATCTTAAATCATAAATGGGGTGAGTTTCATTTTTCTTTAATTTAGCATCACCAGGCTCAAGTTCAACTCGGAACAATGGTTGAGGGTATTTTTCCCTGTTTCTAATATTTGTCACAGTCCTGACTTTAAAACCTTCGTTGCACAGACTGGTCTTTATCTCCTCCGGGTCAACATTTGAGTCAATACCTTTTATGACTACCTGGAGGCCTTTTGCGTTTTTTAGCTGGTAAGTGTAAAAGTTTTTTTTAATTTTTTCGAATTCCGACACCGTGGCGCGGTAAGCGTTCTCGTGATTCACTTGAATTTTGGTCTCATATATGTTACCACGTTTTATGTTCGACACATACAAGTTCTTTTCGCCGATTAATGCAACTAAAAATTTAATGAGGTCGTTCGAGTTTTTTTCTCTTAAATAAATTGGAGGAGGTTTAAAATTTTTTTCTGTAACGGGACCATAATTATCATCTGTTTGCAGAATGGCAAAACGATTTTGCGATGTGGATGGCCTTTAATCGTTTTTTAGAATTTTTGCAGGTTGACTTACTTCTGCCGACTTCTGGCTTCTTCCCCTTTTAAGAACTGTAACGTGCCGGTACATTCCTGCCTGGATCTTAGGAGCACACGATGTAATTGGGCTTATTGTCCTTTTAGCAGCTTTTTGTAAAAATCCAGAACTTAGTAAAGGTGAGCGCGATAACAAAGGTCCCTCGGTATTTTTTTATAATTTTCAAAAAGAGGTTGTGCTAAGTTTGTCCCTTGTTCAATACTTTTATTTAAATTAGGTGCACTTGAACTTAGATTTTTCGTAACTATTTTTGGTTTTGCACTTGATAGTTTTTATTATACTCAGGGTCTCTAATATTTTCATTGCTTACACTAGTGGAGTTTAACACTATGTATGCATTTCTGCTATCAGGCCCACTGTCACTACGGTTACTGTTACTCATTTACCGTTCGATTTTTTTATATTTAGTTTGTTGTAATTTTCTTTTCTCACTTATATGTGTATGTATGTATATTAATAAATTCGTTCGCCACTTATTACTAATATCACCTATTACCAATATTACACTCGCGTAGACACGTCTGTACACTACGAGATTAAGAATGCAACTCATATAAGACTGAAATTTATAAGAGAACTTAAGAAGAGTAAAACTGTTGAAGTTACTTTTGTAAACAGGGATCTACAATATGCTGATATTTTTACAAAGCCTTTAACGGCTCAACGTTTCGTTAATAACGTTAAGCTGTTAGGAATGTCGAAATTTAACAATGAGTTATAGTGTTAGAAAATAGCGTTGTTTATTTGACATCACTGTACTCTATATGTATGAATTTTACTTTGTATCTTCATTCTAAACATTGTAAGAAAGTGTCAATTCATCATCATTGCTGATGACGTGTCACTTTCGTTTTTGATATAAAAACCGATTGAACTAATAAATATAACACACGTGTTTCAACTTTTAACAATTACACGTAGAGATCAACAGCGTTTCTCAACTTAGACGAGAAGTAAGAAATCATGAAAAATTGATAAAGGATGTTCGTGCAGGATATGGAATTTGCACACGGCAATATATGAGTGCTTCAACAAAATTTGACGTGCTGAAACTGTGACAAAATAGGGCATACCTATTTCGATTATATGGAAGTTAGGCAAAAATTTTGCTATGGTTGTTATACCAAGAATATTTTTAAGCTTAATTGCACGAAATGCACTAGTAGATCGGGAAACGGACGGAAGAATGTTCGACGGACTTTTCAAGATCATTCAAAAGTATCGTACAGGAAATTAAACAGAAAAACTCGGACGCTCATTTTGAAAAGGTTTATACCGGTGTAAAAAAGCTCGAGCTAGAATTTTTGGCGAACCAAAAAAAAATAGACAGACAATCAAGACGCACTCGGAAATTTTACCGAAGGATTAAATTATTAAGGAACTTTGTTATTTCTCCTATTTGATCTCGAGAGCAAGACATACATTAATACTAAGGTTAATGGAAAATTTTATATGGCTCTGTGGGGCAAAAAAAAGCGTAATTGGGGAAAATTGTCTGTGGAACCTTAAAACGCAACTTGTTTTAAGATATGTGTAGGCAATGTACGGACGGCGCACAGTGGCGCCTTTTGGCTTTTTTCGTTGCAAAAATCATAACTTTTAAAATAGTTTAAGGATTTTAAGGATTTAAAAAGACAGAGAACACGTTAGGCTTCAAAATGATGTTTACAAAATACTGCTAGAGGTACAGGGTGCTCCAAAAATTGCGGTTAAAATAGAATAATTTTTTTCAATTAAATGTTAACATGCATTTTTAATGTAAGTTTTTTATCTGTAGCGCTAATACACATTGATTATTAATTTTTTTTTGTTTTTGTTACAGAAATACACTTTCTAATTATTTTTAAAATTAATGTTAATTTTTAATTAATTTTTTTTAACTAGAATAATTTGTTTTTATTAGTTAGTTCTCTTTGAAATAGTCATTGACATTCGGAACGTTATCTAATAGACTTAACATATCTGAGCTATAATTATGATCTTCCTTATCTTTTTGAAATCTTCCATGTCTTGATAAAACGAGTCGGTCTGAAGAGGCCGCCAGTATATTTAAAAGGTCCTCATTCTGTTTAATCCGTGCAATTTTGCAAGAATTCGTGTATATACATTTTTTGTAGTCTTTGTTTTTGCATGCCTGGGCTTCTTCTGACAACTCTCCAATCGATTATTATTGATATATAATTAAACTTTTACCAGGATCCATAATCTTATGAACCGTAGGAGTAAGATTCTTCTCAGGGTACATTTAAGTTAAAAGTTTGGCAGTTTTTGATGCATAATCATCAAACTTTGGGCCATTTACCATTTATTTAGAGCTTATACCATTAAGGGTAACTGATAACCTTTTTATAATAGTATTGTCGACCCAAGTTATTCGGGCTGTTACCTCATCACTTTAAAAAAAGCTCTGGACATTTTACCACCGTTAGTATCTCCATACCCCTGCCTCGGGCAGTCTATTTTCAGCCCAAGCTTCTTAAGAAATTCATTTGGTATAATTTTTTTTTCTACCAGATAGCTTTTTCTTTTTATGTGTTGCGTTCATATCAAAGCATTCACTTTCTTGCGAAATTGTATACGCTAGTTGTAAAATAAACTCCATGCGCCTAATTCTAGCATGTGACGGAGAAATTCTATATATATAATTTTGCTTATCACTTAGAATCATAAAAATTTTGAAGGTCTTTCTGTGAAATTGCACACTTTAAAGTTGACGAGGTATCTGTTATTACATTTAAGACTTTGCCATCAATCATTGTAAGAAAAAAATTTATAATCAATTGAAACAATTTTTCCATTCTTCATTTTAATAACAGAAGGCTTTAGTTCCGAAATTTTCTTTTTTATATCGATATACTTGATTATTTCTGAAGACTTCTTTGCATATTGAAAAAAATTTCGGACGGACAAAATGAACTGGTGATGGTCGAGGATTTTTTCAATGCTCAGCGATTTCACTTCTCAGTCGTAAAGAAACTACAGAAACCCTAAACATATTTGTATCTGTAATAATTGTGTCATTTGTCGATATTGTTTGTTTGTAAGCACTTTCACCGCTTGTTTATCAATGTAAGCCTATCTGAAAGTGAAACTGCTTCCTCTTCAGGCAAACTTTGAGTAAGGCGTTTGGCTGTATGATCCATTAAGTCATCATCAGTTAAACAGTAACTTTTACATTAGACAGCTTTGATTCTTTTTTGGCAGATGTAACCTTTTTATATCCAGAAAGAATATTTACATTAGATTCTTTAAAGAGCTTCGTAAAATAGAATATTTTTCCTTTGACAATACCAATTCCATAAACAACGCTAAGGCTTCTTCTTTATTATACTTTGTGGGTAAAGCATTTGGTGGAGTAGGAATACTCCCTTTGATCCTCTGCAGTCGAACTGGGCTTGCAAACACCACAGCTTTTGTAATGTTGTACCCTTATTTATCTCTATCCTTTACAAACTTGAGACATAATGCTTCTGAAAGATGCGATTTGGAAATATCTTTTGTGGCATTTTCAAGTTTACGTTTTATTGTGTACTCAGAACACTCGTTTATAGTTTTTGCAGGTCTTCCTCTTTGGCTGTCAGAGGATATATGCGGTTCTTCGATGTTTTCAAAAGTTATAACTCCATTTAGCCAGTCTGGGCTGTTTTTCAGAAACGCTTTTTTCGTACGGTGTGAGGCAATCAATTTTTTGTAAATTGTTAAGAAAACGAAGTGAATTTTGCATTGAACATCCATTTCGGGGTATCCTTGAAATCGTGTAGTGTTTCCACAATATCCAATTTAAATACATTTTAATTATCTGAGTTTCTGAATAACTCAAACAATTCCAAATTGGTAAATGACATTACCGCCCTTTAAAATAAAATTGTATAATTTCTGTCACTGATCACTAGTTTTACAAGAATAAATCTTAAATTGCTGCATTACTTAATTGCGGTTAAATTTATTCCCAAAAATTACAAAAATGGTAAATAAAAAATAACTGAAATATATATTTGCAGTTTATATTTTACTCAGTATAAAAAAGTTTTAAAACTACCTGCCTACTTTTATAACAGGTGCTTTTAAATTTAAATAAATAAAATAATTGCAATAGTTATGCCCACCTGATTGGCAGAGAAAAATATTTTTTATTATTTGGCCATAAACGACTTTCCGTACATTTGGTATAGACGATTTATAAAAGACTACTCGGCTATAACGTTTGCGTTAACAGAACTTTTGACAAAGAAACAAACATTTATATGGACGGACCAGGCTCAAGAAGCTTTTGATATATTAAAGGAAAAATTGATTTCAGTCCCTTTATCCACCCAGACTGCAGTAAACCTTTTATTTTGCAATGTGACGCGATTACCTGTGAAGTGGGTGCAGTACTGGCTCAGTCTGACGAAAATGGTGGCGAAAGAGTGATTGCTTACATGTCTCATAAACTAAACAAGGCTCAACGCAACTACACTATAACCGAGCTAGAAAGTCTAGCTGCGGTAATGGCTGTAAAAAAATATCGTTCATATATTGGGGGCAAGAATTCAAAGTTATTACAGATCACGCTAGCTTGAAGTGGCTGATTAATTTTTATTTATTTATTTTTGTTTTTCAACACTTGCTCTCTTAATCTCGTAGTGTACGGACGTGTCTACGCGAGTGTATATTTGTAATGGGTGATATTTGTAATAAGTTACAAAAAAAAATTGTTAATATACATACCTACAAGACATAAGTGAGAATCGAAAATAAAAACAAACAAAACAAAAAAACCAAACGAATAATGAGTAACAGTAATCGTTGTGACAGTGGGCCTAATAGCCGAAATGCTTACATTGTGTTAAGCTCAGCAAGCGTTATCAATGAAAACATTAGAGACCCTGAATATAATAGAAACTATTTAAGTGAAAAACCGAAAACAAATACAAATAATTTAAGTGCAAGTGTGCCTAATTTGAATAAATGTACTGAACAAGGGACAAATTTAGCCCAATCTCTGTTTAAAAATTATAAAAAAAATACAGAGGTGCCATCTTCATCGCGGTCTTCTTTATCAAGTTCTGGTGTCACACCAACAGCTGCTAAAGGCGCTACGGGCCCAATTTCTGCGTGTGATCCTAAGATCCAGGTAGGGATGGACAGGTACGTAACAGTTCTTAAAAGGGGAAGAAGCCCTAAATCGGCAGAAGCATCTCAACCTGCAAAAATTTTAAAAGACGATGAAAGGCCAACCTCATCGCAAAATCGTTTTGCAATTTTGCAAGAGGATAATGAGGCCCCTGTTAGTGAAAAAAAGTTCTTTAAGCCACCTCCCATTTATTTGAGGGAAAAAAACTCAAATGATCTCGTCAAGTTTTTAGTCGGTTTGATTGGGGAAAATAACTTTTAACATATAACATATTTGAGACAAAAATTCAAGTGAACCATGAAAACGCCTACCGCGCCACGGTTTCGGAGCTCGAAAAACTCAGAAAAAACTTCTATACCTACCAACTCAAGACCGCAAAAGGCCTTCAGGTAGTTATTAAAGGCATTGATTCTAACGTTGACCCAGAAGAGATCAAGACCAGTTTGCTAAGCAAAGGGTTTATAGTTAGGACGGTATCGAATATGAGAAACAGGGAAAAACACCCCCAACCATTATTCCGAGTGGAGCTTGAGCCTGGTGATATCAAATTGAAAAAAAGTGAAACTCACCCCATCTACGATTTAAAATATATTATGCACCGACGAGTCACTGTGGAAGTGCCACATAAGCGATCTGGGCCCGTACAGTGCTTAAACTGCCAGGAATATGGCCACACTAAAACTTATTGTAAGTTGCCTACTGTTTGTGTTGTGTGTGAGGATCTGCACGATACGACCAAGTGCGACAAGCCAAAAGATGATCCTAGGATAAAGAAATGCAGCAACTGCGGGGGAAACCACACTGCCAACTATAGAGGTTGTCCTGTTTTTAATTCAGTTAAGCGATCAACTAAGCCGAAAATAGTTCCTGCCCCTCCCCAGCTTTTAAATATACCAACTACAAATATGCCTCCATTGGCACAACCAACTACAAATCAAGTTTCTTACGCCGCCGCATTAAAGTCTAACCAGCCTAATTCACGTAAGTCTACCCAGCCTACAACACAACAAGAAGTGCCAACTAGCGAACCAACCGGGCCTAATTTTAGCCGCCTGGAAGCCGTAATTGACAATATGGTCACACAATTTACGCAGATTATGGCGCAAATGGCCAACATGATGCAAGAAATGCAAAAAATGCAGTCTGCTTTTCTGCAGGCTATGCTTAAAAGACCATGAACTGCCTCAGGGTTTGTTTCTGGAACGCAAACGGCATCCGCCAACACAAAAACGAGCTCGAATATTTCTTGATGAACCAAAAAATCGATGTTATGTGTATTTCTGAGACTCATATGACATCAAGAAGCACTTTTAAAATTAGTGGTTATTCTCTTTACGATTCAAAGGATCCTAGGGATAGATCATGTGGTGGCTCGGCTATTCTAATCAAATCAAGAATTAAACTCCAATGGTTGGGTGGCCTCTCGGAATGTTATATCCAAGCTACGAACGTCTGCATTGATGAATTTTTCCATAACCTTGTTATTTCATCAGTTTACTGTCCACCCAGATTCTCCATAACGAAGGATCAGTACAACAGTTTCTACAAATCATTAGGTCCCCGCTTTATAGCTGCTGGAGACTATAACGCTAAGCACACATACTGGGGCTCCCGCCTAATTAGTCCCAGAGGTCGTGTCTTGTATGACTCCGTGTCGGAAATAGGACTTTTCGTTATTTCAACTGGACAACCAACCTATTGGCCAACGGACAATAATAAAATTCCAGACGTAATAGATTTTGGCGTGGCAAAAGGTATATCCCCGGACCTTATTGAGGCTGAAGCCTCCTTGGATTTATCTTCTGACCACTCACCCACAATAATTACTATTTGCAGTCCTCACCAAATAGCAGCTAGTGATTTTTTCTTATCTAAAAAAGTAAATTGGTTAAAATATAAAAAATATATTAGTGCCCACTGTTCAGAAAACCAACCGCTAAAAACTCCCGGAGACATAGACGATAGTCTGAGAGTCCTAAATGAAAACATTAAAAAAGCCGCTGAGCATGCGTCTTCTACCTATCGTCAGGTCAGGTACGGCAAAATTTTTTCTGACGATGTGGGAAAACTTTTATCTGAAAAAAGAAGAGTCCGAAGAGAATGGCAAAAGAGCATATCGCCCCAACTTAAATCTAAGCTGAAAGAATGTACTAACAAATTAAAAAGCTTGCTGGAGGTTCACAAAATAGCTTCACTTAAAGAGTACCTCGAAGGTCTAGACGCGACTCCTCAGACAAATTATTCCCTATGGCGATCAGCCAGACGTCTTAAAAGACCCGTTATCGCAAAACCACCACTGCGTAATCTGAGAGGTTCCTGGGCTAGAAATGACGAAGAAAAATGTGATCTGTTCGCAAACCATTTCAAAAACGTGTTCACTCCCAATACTTGCACAGACGTGAGGGAATTACTACCAGTTGTTGCTAGACGTCCTTTAGAAATACGTTTCCGATTTACAGATGTTGTAGAGGCTATTCCTAACCTAAATGGTAAAAAAGCTCCTGGCGTTGATAATATAAGCAACAAAATGCTCTTAGAGCTACCTTTTACGGCAAAAAAAAAATTCTTTTTATTTTTAACGCAATAATTCGGCTTGAACATTTCCCGCCTATATGGAAAATTGCCTTAGTAAAGATGATTCCTAAGCCTGGCAAAGATCCTTCAAAGGTAGAGTCTTATAGGCCTATAAGTTTGTTTCCCACAATGTCAAAATCGTTCGAAAAATTGCTTAAGAACAAGCTGACTCCGATCCTGAATGAAAACAACTGCATCCCAGATCACCAATTTGGCTTCAGAAGTCAACATAGCACAATCGAACAAACTCACAGACTGGTGCAGGTTATAAGAAAAACCTTTGAGGAAAAAAAGTACTGCTTCGCGCTTTTTATAGATGTCTCTCAATCTTTCGATAAAGTATGGCACGAAGGCCTGTTAAACAAACTAAAGCTAAACCTTCCAGCTAATATTTTCAACCTATTAGAAAAGTACATAACTGGTCGACAATTTATGATCAAAGAGAAAAACCAAATAAGCTGTTCCCAACCAATAGGGGCTGGTGTACTTTAAGGGAGTATACTAGGTCCAGTTCTGTACTTGCTTTACACATCAGATATGCCAACCAATAGTTTTACACGCACGTCGACATTTGCTGATGATACTGCTTTTCTTAGTATTCATAAAGACCCTAAAGAGGATTCTAACCAATTGCAGCAACACGTAACCCAAGTTGAAAAATGGGCAAAGTTATGGGGAATAAAAATAAATGAACAAAAATGTACCCACGTAACTTTTACTTTACGCAAAGAAACGTGCTCTCCAATTCTTATTAACAACCATATGGTGCCTCAACGAACCGAGACAAAATATCTTGGTATTCACCTAGACCGCCGCCTCACATGGAAGCCTCATATAGATGCGAAGTTGACGCAAATGAAACTTAAAGCTACACAAATTCATTGGCTAATCGGCAGAAACTCTGTGCTTCGTCTTGATTGTAAACTTTTACTACAAATCGATTTTGAAACCAATTTGGTGCTACGGTATACAATTATGGGGCACTGCTTCCGCATCCAACATAGAAAAAATTCAACGCAGGCAAAACAAATTCCTAAGAATGATAACTGGTGCTCCTTGGTATGTTAAAAACAGCAACATCCACAAGGATCTACAAGTTCCACTAGTTAAATGCGAAATCCTGAACTATGTGGACAAGTATTTAAATAAGCTGGAAGCTCACCCAAATCCGCTCGCCCGAAACATCCTGCAACATAGTGGGCACACCCGCCTGAAAAGGAGGGATACTATTGCGCTTATATGAAGCTTGATAATTAATATGAGAACTTAAATTTTAGTCTGGCACTGGCTGGACTTATATTAACTACCTAGTTTTAAGATTTGAACACTTATTGTTAGTTCGCCACAGGCGAAGATTCAATAATAAATATATGAAAAAAAAAAAAAAAAAAAATGTTTGTTTTTGTCATATATTTAAAATTGAATCTTCGCCTTTGGCGAACTAATAATAAGTATTCGAATCTTAAATGTAAGTAATTAATAATAATTCAGCCAGCGCGAGACATAAATTTAAGTTCTCATAATAGTTAATAAGCTTCATATAAGTGCAATAGTATCCCTCCTTTTCAGACGGGTGTGTCCACTATGTTGCAAGATGTTTCCAGAAAGCGGATCTGGGTGAGTTTCCAGCTTATTTAATACTTGTCCACATAGTTCAGGATTTCGCATTTAACTAGTAAAACTTGTAGATGTTGCTGTTTTTAACATACCAAGGAGCATCAGTTATCATTCTTAGTATTTTGTTTTGACTGCGTTGAATTTTTTAAATGTTGGATGCGGAATAAAGGGGCACTAATTGTATACCTTAGCACCAAATTGGTTTCAAAACCGATATATAGAGTAACAGTTTACAATCAAGACGAAGCACAGAGTTTCTGCCGATTAGCCAATGGATTTGTGTAGCTTTAAGTTTCATTTGCGTCAACTTCGCATCTATATGTGTTTTCCATCTAAGGCGACGATCCAGGTGAATGTCAAGATATTTCGTCTAAAATCGTTGGGGAACTAAATGGTTGCTAATAGGGATTGTGCAGCACGTTTCTCTGCGAAAAGTGAACTTTACGTGAGCACATTTTTGCTCGCATAAAGGCATATCTGCCTTGTAAAGCAAGTACAGAATTGGACCTAGTATACTCTCTTGAGGTACACCATCCTCTATTGGTTGGGAGCAACTTAAGCGGTTTCCCTCTTTGATCATAAAATGCCGACCAGCTGTGTATTTTTGTAATAGGTTGAAAATATTAGTTGGAAGGTTACGCTTTAGTTTGTTTAACAGGCTTTCGTGCCGTACTTTATCGAAAGCTTGAGAGACATCTATATATAGGGCGGAGCAGTACTCCTTTTCCTCAAGGGTTTTTCTTATAACCTGCACCAGTCTGTGAGTTTGTTTGGTTGTACTATATTGACTTTTAAAGCCAAATTCGTGATTTGGATTGCAGTTGTTGCTACTCATGATCGGAGTCAGCTTGTATTTAAAGCACTTTTCGAACAATTTTGACATTGTGGGCAACAAACTTATAGGCCTAAAAGGCTCCACCTTTGAAGAATCTTTAGCAGGCTTAGGAATCATCTTTTAAGGCAACATTGTATGTTGGCGGGGAATGTTCAAGCCGAAATCTGGCATTAAAAAAAGAATAATTCTTTTAGCGGTAAAATGTAGCTCCAAAAGCATTTTGTTGCTTATTGTATGTTATGTAAAACTTCAAAAGCGCTGACGAATATTTTGAGACCTCTATTAGGCAAGAGGGTAGAGACTGAACGACATTTTCAAAGGCTTTACGTAGATCTAATAGGACAGGGGGCTTATTCTGAATTGCGATGCGAAAGTCGATGCGATGCATTCGCATTTTTTTTATAATGTATGGTATCACTGTTAAAAAAATGGTGTTATTGTCAAATTCATGGTACAACGAATAAGGTATAGTCACATATAAAAAAGTAAACAATATTTTTTCCAAACAATATTTTTTCCATTTAGAGTCTACATGACAATTAAAAATCACGAAACTTTGTTGTTGCAGAATTGGGGTTACTTTATTAAATATACTTTGGTCAAATTGAGTATTAAAAAAGTTGTGATTTCGGTAATATTATACAAACATAAATAAGTATGTATATAAGTGAATTTATTTATTTATTAAATTGTTTAATTTTGTTTAAAAAAATGTTTGAGGACGTGATATAAGTGTTAAATTACGTACAATATTTCTTTTTCTAGCTTTATAAATATTGTTAGATTAAATAAAGAAACATTTGTACCTAAATGTCGGACCACTTGTATTTAATTCTTTAGCTACTGTTTGCCACAAAGCATTTGCTGATTGCCGCGCATTTGGTGTTTTTAAATGGCCTTTGGTAAGTTGGCTATAATTATTCATAAATTCCACCATTATATTAAACTGGCGGAATTTCGTGGTTTTACAACTTTTTTCCCTGAAAAAACTCTTATCACTAATTATTTTGTTTATAAACTTATGGTTATATATAATTTAATTTTTTGGAATATACTATATCATATTAAATAATTTAATTGTATAATTTTAAGATTAAAGAAATAAAATTTAATTTTTACCCACATTTTTGTGCTTTGCGATGGATATTTAGCTGTCGAATAAATTTTGCGAATTTGCTGTGCATTTGACATTTATTTTCGCATTACAGAATACCAACTTAACACCGGCTTGCCACCCTTTCGCATTTAAATGCGTATACTTTGCGAACATCGTAACTTAGAATACCAATTATTCGCATTTACATGTTTTCGCATCGCATTGACTATCGCATCGCAATTTAGAATAAGCCCTCAGTTTTCTAGGACTACGAAAGGACATATAGGACTGTTAATAGTACTTAATTACTTCACTTAATATACGTTTTTTAAGCCACTTAAGACATCCGTATCGAAAGACATATATTATTTGCAAGATGAAATTTTTAATGGTTTTGGGGTACCGGAAATTTTGGTCTCTAAAAAGGTTACACAATTCAAAGCTAAGGAGCTTAAAATTTTTTTAACTTTATTGGGAATTCGGCATATGCTTACCGCAGTGAACAGCCCACAGTCAAATGCCAATGAGCGAGTGAACTGAGGTATAAACGAAGCTTTTCGGTAATATGTGAGAAAGAACTAACGGACATGGGATAAATACATTGAAAGCATAAACTGTTCTCTAAGAAACCGCATTCACCAATCAACTTCGTAAAGAGAAGTGTTTGGACAGGAAATGATGACCCACGAAAAAAACTTTGAACTGTTAAGAAAACTGGAACGTTTGTCAGAGGCTGAGATGCAAATTGCTAGTATGCTGTATCTGTTTTGTGAGGGATATAAACATTGTTCGGTTGGTTATAGAACACTTTTAAATTTTATTTTAAACAAAGGAGGAATACTTAAGGATGAAAAATTAAGAAAAAAATATTTAAAAGTAGGAGGGAAAATAAATTTAACGGAAAGCTTAGATAAAAAGTGGGATTTTGAACTTTACGTGATTGGGAAAAACAGTATCCAGAAGCAGAGGTGAGATAATTACAAAATTTTTGGTAGAAACAATTAGGGGATTCACAAGGTGTTCTATTTGTCCTATCGTCATATTGTCATAAAATTTTGACATTGGTTAAACAACTTTTACCAACTATTTTACACTCGGCGCAGGTGTAAGTGAAGTTGCTGTGACAATTTAATAAGTATATTAAACGACGTAGTAGTTTTAAAGAACCATTTTTGTATGAAAGACAAAAAAACCATTCTGAAATTTTATAACAATATGACAATAGGACATAATAGGACACCTTGTGAATCCCCTAAATATTAAGGGGGGAGTGTTTTGGGTTAATTAGATTTATAGGCAACCTGCTTGGTCAATTGGTTCTGATTAACACAAGAAGAAAACACATATTTGCATATACTGAATATTTGCTTTCTGCACACAGAATCACTTGATTTAATTAAAAAAACTTTTGTCGAAAAATAACAAGAGAACAGCGAATTAATTTTTTAGAATTTGCCGAAAATACCCTACATGCGATATATATCTTTTCAACTGCAATTGTGCTCAACGCAGTTTGTGTTATCAAAAAGATATATCTAACTTTGCTCTTATATTTATCGAAATCAACTCAATCGATGATTACATAGAGATTGTAAATACACTTACAGAAGTACACACATACATATACTCAGCCATACGTACATTCACATTTAAATACATTTCACACATACTATTTACTTTCCAATACACATACATACATACATAGGACTTATGCATATACTTATGTAAGAGTTTTTTGTGGTGTTTGAAAATTTAAGTCGAGAGCTTTTAAGCTTAAACCAAATGCAACAATACATCAGGCCTGCTGTTACGATCAAGTTACTTTTGGCTCTCTATTCATTTTTAAATACCACAATCTGCTTTACTGTGACGTTTAAAGTTTGTTCTTAAAAAAAATGAAACAAAATAGAAAGCACAAAAAAAATAAAAAAAAAATTACAATATTGCAACCAATGCCAATACAAATACTTTCGATATAACATTTTAAATTTTGTTACTTACTTACCTTTGGACAAACATACATACCAAAAGTCTTAAATATATATAGTTCCCCATATAAATTGTCTGCCTTTTGTTTTTTTATTGTTTGTTTAATATAATGAATTAAATAATTCGTTGAATTTACCAAATAAACCCTGCTTAACCTGTTTGTGGTGAAAATTATGAACTGAAAAATTTTCTGTTAATTCAATGAACGGTTAATTAACAAGGGTCAGGAAAATGTTGGAGATATCTTAAATAAGTAAATGGGCAGGAACCATGGTCGGGAGGGTTAAGGCCATAAGAATGTAACTTAATCTTCTTTCGTTACACAAAGCACCAACCAAGTCTTTTGTTTTTTTTTTTATTTTTTTCCCCCCTCCTCCCCTCATGTTTTAATATATCTCCCATCGGTTAACGGTTCTTAACCAATTTTGAGGAAGATAAGAACACCACCCTAATACCATGAGCACATTCGGATATATAAGGTAGCACCTGTCTTCCAGGAAAAAGGACTAAGGTTCGAATCGTCACAAAATCAATTGAAGATTTGGGGTAAGAACCAATGAAATCCATTTAGGAAAATCTTACTAACAACAAACAATATAAATATACTAGGAAAATTGCGATCAAATTCTGAATAATATTTGGAAATTGTTAAATTCTAATATTTAAAAAAAATAGTATAATTTTAATCAAGTTGTGTCTAAATAAAGCTACTCATTTCAGTACTAAATCCCCAGATGATGTCATCCTCGAAGAATACGTAAGCGATACATTGTATTCTCAGAAACTGTGCGAAAATTCAGGTAAGAGCATCTTTGTTTTTTTTTTTTTTGCTAAATACAAAAATAAAATTGAAAACTGAAAACATTTAATAGAAGTTTACCTAACAATAAAAATATGTACTATATCTCAAAATAAAGTGTAAGTTAAAAAAAAATTATTTTTACAAATGTTTGCTTTTAATTTGGCTTAAGTTCATATAATTTCTTTTTATTAAAAGAAATTAATATTTTTCGTTAATATTGAAAGAAACTTTTATTTTTGAAAAAAACAGATTTTTCTACTGATACTAGCTGAGTAGAATGCATTTTCGAAAGCAGCTACGCAATTTCAT
Source organism: Melanophora roralis (assembly GCA_963583895.1). Taxonomy (NCBI): domain Eukaryota; kingdom Metazoa; phylum Arthropoda; class Insecta; order Diptera; family Rhinophoridae; genus Melanophora; species Melanophora roralis. The sequence continues at coordinate 46,574,735 of OY757188.1, forward strand.
CATCAGTACTCTTTGAACGGAAGTATATAGTGTCTTTTGGTTGTAAACATCACCTATATAACTTGCATGTAACAGGGAAATGGAAACGGCATGACTGTTTTCCTTCTTTTTTATTTTGTATGTTAGGACGAAGTTTACTTACTAGTTAATAGAAAAAAGCATAGTGTATATAAAAAGTAAACTGCGTCCTAACTTACAAAATAAAAAAGAAGAAAAACAGTCATGCCGTTTCCCTTTCCCTGTTACATGTAAGTTAAACAGGTGATGTTTACCAATAAAAGACACTACTTCCGTTCAAAGAGTGCTGATGATGAAATTGCGTAGCTGCTTTCAAAAATGCATTCTACTCGGCTAGTATCGGTAGAAAACCCTGCTTATTTTCAAAAATAAAAGTTTCTTTCAATATTAAATGAAAATATTAATTTCTTCTAATAAAAAGAAATTATATGAACTTAAACCAAATTATAAGCAAACATTTGTATTAAAAACAGTTCAACAATAAATAAAAATAGCATGTAAGCCACACATGGCACGGTGCAAAATGATCTTTAAATTTCAGTTAATTTGTCGTTGACAAAAAAAAAAAGAAATAAAAAAGATTTAACCCCCCTATTGTGTGATATACAATAATAAAAAACGTTTCATTCCATCTGAGAGATGGATTAATGCTTGACCGTTAGTCAAGTGTTGGCGAAGAGACTTTTAATAGAAAAAAGCATAGTGTATATGAAAAGTAAACTTCGTCCTAACTTACAAAATACAAAAGAAGGAAAACAGTCATGCCGATTCCCTTTCCCTATTACATGTAAGTTAAATAGGTGATGTTTACAACCAAAAGGCACTACTTCCGTTCAAAGAGTACTGATGATGAAATTGCGTAGCTGCTTTCGAAAATGCATTCTATTCGGCTAGTATCGGTAGAAAAACCTGCTTTTATTCAAAGATAAAAATTTCTTACAATATTAACGGAAAATATTAATTTCTTCTAATAAAAAGAAATTATATGAACTTAAACCAAATTAAAAGCAAACATTTGTATTAAAAACAGTTCAACAATAAATAAAAATAGCAAAAACAGTGAGGTGGGGCCAAAAACCGAAAAAAAAGAGTTTTAGTTGGGGGTTTTTAATCATTGGGTTGGCTATAGGAATGCCCTAGAAGATAAAGTTTGATCATAGTAAGTTTGCTTGCCTCAAAAGCCCTTTAAAGTTTTAGTTTGCATGGGGGCTTGGCGCGAACGGCTCCCTACCTTGTAAAAGATCAGCTGTTAGATACTTCCGTTTGACACGCGTTGAAAGTTTTTGTAATTAAGCAAATTTAAACGAAACAAAAAGGATTCTACAACTGAATCTGAATAAAAGTTATTTAAAAAAAAAATTGTAACAAAGATATAAGTCAAGACTTTTCTTGCGTTTGTTCTATAAAACAAAACTAAAATTCTCCTGCCCGTAGCATAAGCATAGAATGAGCGTAAAATAAGAATTTTTCGCTATGGCTTATTGAAATGTTACTAAACCTTGCAAACATTTTGCCTATGGGCTAAGCCTTATGCATTTAAGTACTCTACCGGGAATGGGCATGATGGAATCGTTTTTTAAACAAGCCTCTCAGCAAATGTCCCGGAATAAAAATTTTTCTCTATAACTGGCTGAAAAATCATTCTATAGGTATTTTAATAAAATGTTGCATATGTGCTTCACTTTATGCCTTTAACTATGATGAATATGGATATGATCGAAAGATTTGTTAACGTAGACCCCATATAAATGTCTTCCCGAAAAAAGCAGTTGGGGCTTAGCATGGCGCCATATTGAATTAGTAATTCTGACAACGGATTCGTAATCAGCGTCCAATACAATCTCCATACACAAATATGTGGATAATTTTCTACATTTTTGAACTTTTGGCCGCGCGAAAACATACACAAATTTGTGGATCGTTTTTTAATTATTTTTGCCGCGCGGAGACCCCTTGTTTGCACTGCGCAGCGTAACAATTCAAAATATATTAGACCTGTATCATCCATTCTAAACTACTTGAGTTGAAATTGTGAAACTATGTATTACAATTACAATCAAACCTGTGAAGAAAACTATTATCTTTTAAAATTTTGTGTTCAATTGGTTGACAGTGGCAGTTGTTTGGTTATAGTCATGATATCAAATTTCACGTAACAACTAAGTAGAGTTGAGTTACAAATCATAATAGGGAACTTAGTCCACTCGCAATAATTTCTTCATAGGCATCTGAAAATACTATTTGAATCTATTTGAATCTATGTTTAAGGACCGAATGGCACTTTTCCAACAAACTTAAAGTAAAAAAAAAATTGTTTTTAAACTAACTTAATAATTAGTACACACAAAAAAATAAATCAAGTATATAATCACGCCGTAGCGGTGTCAAAAGGACGGTGAGTACGGATTTTCTTTAATCAGCTGCGATTTGTCTAGTACGAATTTTCTACTTTTAGCCACATGTAATCCAAAAAAGGATTGATTTAGGATCGAAACCGTACTTGATGTAAGCTTCAAAAGATTGATTTTAGCATAAACGGGATTGATATACAAATAAAAACTAATTTTCTTGACCCTGCTCCCTTAATTAATATTTTATTTTAATATTAAACATATTTAAAATTTATAATTTAAAATTTTTTTCTGTACTTGATGTAGCTAGGATTTGAACCAGGGACTTCCCGGACTGCAACTCCAGCGCGCTACCATATGTTAAAATTATCTGAATCGACTTGATTTAAGAAAATTCAAATTGTGCCTAAGAATTTCAAGTCAGATTTTGGATAAATTTAAGAAATAAGTTTTTGATTTTAGATTTTGATTTTTTCTGTGCACAATTTTTTTATTAAATTAATTAATACCTAATCAAGTATTTTTTTATTCAGCAGTTTTAATTACAAATACTTTATTTTTTTTATGTAAAACTAGTGCAATTAAAAACGAATATTAAACATTACCCTAAAATACCACAATAAGAAGAAAGTAAAATAAATGATTTTATTAAATTGAGGTTTCTACTTTGAAAAAGAATTAAGATGAAAGAAACTCTTTTCAGCACTAGATGTTTAGTTTAAAAGCTGGACTCACATCAAATGGGGTATCTTTTGATTGGGGATTTTGCATTTAAAAACTTTTATATCTGTTTAAGGGAATTTTATTTAGTTATCGAAAATGGGTTTCTTATTTTTAAATGTTTTTTTACCAGAAATTGTTATATTCAGGAACTCTTGCATTTTTTTAATATGAAAATAAGTGTTTCTAGAGGAAAGCGGCTGCTCACTCACGCTAAGGCTTATGGTGAATGTGTTTGATCGGTTTCAGTGTGCAAGAGAGGCGATTCAGAAGTGACATTATTAACACGAAAACGAAAGAAATGTGGCCGGGCTATCACGGGCAGAAGTCGTTGGAAAAAATACTCAGAATATGCGGTCAGGCATGAAACTATTCAGAAAAAGCTTTTATGTTAGTTTCGCCCCCCGGTTTCAAAGTCCAGAACTTGCTTTGCCTGACAACTAAGTATTCGTTTCGGTCGATGCTGGATGCTCTCTTGTAAACAATTTACTTTAGAACAGGGTATTCCAAATTGGCTTGGCTTATTCATGGCCTTAAGATATAAGCAGTTTTGTTTTATTCGAAGTCCATATGTGTCAAATGGATTGCAAAAGATCATATATTGCAATGGCCACTTCTTGGCATATATTTAATACATATATTGTAAAAGAAGATATTTTAAAATAAAAGCTACAGCTGAACACTTTGCTTGTTTCGCACAGAAAAAAAAGAAATAATGGGAAAGAATTTTAACCTAAGCCCAAATAGAATTTACATTCGGATCGTTCCCAATAGCGTCTATTTGTGTTGAGTGCTGTTAGTCTTAATACAATTTGGCAACTGCGAAAACTGTTTAACCCATATGCCTTTGTCACACATTGGTATTTACAGAGAACTTGGTAACTGTTCGACCTAAATAATTCATATGTAGAGCTCGATCGTTTCGGCTTAAGGTCATTTATTTAAATTATTAATAAAACAAATTGGTTGATATTTACACATATATACATACACACAAGAAAATAATAGATGTTATATTGGCGAAGCTTGTTGTGATTAAATACCTTTTTTCTCTGCTTCCGCAAATAGCGAATTCAAGATTTTCTTTGAAATCCGGTAATGGCTTTCCTCTCAGGTATGTTTCAGAGGTTGATATTGTTTCTACGGTATCCAAAAAGTAAAAGGAAAAAATGCCATTTAACCATGGAAGTTTTTTGAAGTTGTGAAGGGCTTTTTTGCGTTTAATTCAACTTTTGAAACAATTAAACGTCTTGAAAATACCTGCATAAATAAAATAAATGTATAATATGCGCAAGTTTACATTTTTCCTAAGTTTTCAATTAAATATTGTGAATCACAACAAAAAAAGTTCCAATTTAAAAAGTACATTTTGCTAAAGTTATTAGGGTAATGTACTTTACTATCATTGTTAGGTTAATAACATTTGTACGTAATTTTGATTAATTTTTTAGTTGATTTTTCGAACATGGGAACCAACTAAATTTTAAGGGCCATTACCTTAGGAACATAGTAACTGCCATTCTACCCCATTATTTAGTTGAATTTATACTATGTTTTTAGGAACTGTTACCTATAGAAGTTTCTGTGTGTATGTTTGTGTTGAAAATGTTATATTTTCTTTTAGTTTTCTTAAACTGGTTTTCAAATCGGTCTAATTGTTGACTTTCATCAAGGATCTAATAGAAAACAATAACAACATAAACAATATTAAAAACACAATTTTTCTTTCAAAACTAATTAACGTTGTTTAACAAAATATTTGTTTTTTAAGGGCTTTTTTGACTTATGTATATAACACGTTTATTTTACAAATAAAATGTTTCCGCCGGCAAGTTATACTACTTTGTTTGTTTATAATTTTTGATTAAATGAAAGGATTATATGTTTTAATTTTCCACACTCTCCAAAAGACCAGGTGTATAAAGCATTGCTTTGTACAAAACTTTACGAAATTTACTAGATCCATAGTACAGGGTGACTGGTGGTTAATTTATATTTTTAAATACGATTATTCTAAAAAGTAATAAACAGCGCGGAGGGAAGGTGGCGCTGTTGGAATTATCGATTGTGAGAATTTGTCAGTCACGATGTCTCAGTGGTAATGATTCTTCCGTAAGTGTTCGTCGACAATTTTGTTCAAAGCTCGCTATTCGGCAAATACGTGATGGACTGAGTGTAAATTTAATTTTTCGAGGGTGCAGAGATTCCGCGCAACTGCTTATGCTATGAATGTTCTATGGCCAGAGCCCAGTCGAACTTTCAGCACTCCTGAAACTATTGAACTGGTTGAGAACAGTTTACGTAAAAATCAGCGACTTTCAATACGGAAAATAGCAACCTTATTGGGATTTCCAAAAGCAATTATTCGTAAAATTTAAAAAAAGGATCTAAAGTTCCATTCTTTTAAAATTCCACTCGCTCAGGAACTGAGGGAAAGCGATTATGATTTTGGTGAAACGATGTAAGAGCGTTTTCGCACTGTAAATCCCTTTTTTGGAGGTTTCATATTGTAGATAAAAATATATAGCTCGACAGATAACAATAATTTTAAAATAAATTTTAAAGAATTTTGTAGATTTAGCTCTCTTTGGTGGCGCTAGGGGGCACCAAAGTCAAAGAATTTAAAGTAAAAAAAGCTAAACAAATACCCGAGTCTTACATGCTTCAGGAAAACAGTTGTAAAAAAATTATTTTTTTAAGTATGAGATTGAAATTTTTTGATTAAATGAAAGATTCATTCCTTTTTTGATAAATGCTTTTTTATAATGTCGAAAATTATGTGTGAAATGCAATATCAGATAAATGTCCGCTTTTGTTAGCCTCACAAATATGAGCCCTTTTAAGTACATTTTTCATTACATTCTTAAACATTTCACGCGATATTTCATTAATATCATCAGTAATATTTTGTTTTAGTTGCACCAGCATTTCTGGTTCGTTTGCATAAACCTTGCTTTTCAGATGTTCCCACAAAAAGAAGCGCTGAGCAGTCAAATCAGTAGGCCAATCAACATCACCATATCTTGAAATAATTTGTTGTGGAAAGAGATTTTGCATTGTAATCCTAGCTGTATGCGATGTGGCACTGTCTTTTTGATAGCCATAGTTGTCAGATAATTTTGGTCCAATATCGTCAAATCTTTGAAAAAAAAATGGTCAAAACAAGTTTTGGAAATCGTCAGAGAATCGTCAACATTGAAATTTTTCTTTTTGATTAATTTTTTACTTAATAATAATAAGAAAACAAAGTGCATAGAAGTAGTTTTGTCATAAGTAGTAACAAAAATGTAAAATTTCATTTAAAGCAAAAAAAACTGAAAATAAAAAATCCTATTTGAGAAATTTTTTACAGATTTCCAAGTTTAGTCCTAAAAAATTATGTTTATGTTAAAAACAACTTTATTTGAAACAAATAATTTTTTTACAGAAACTATTTTTCAGGTTTCCTATTTCTAACCCTTGTTATAATATACAGTATTCTAACTAAAAACATTTTTAATGTTTTCAAATAAACATGCAATGGATAATATGGAAGGGCTAAAAATGTTTTTTCAAAGCCGATCACATTAGATATACATACATACATATATAGTCTACATAAATACTGTAGAGTATTAAAAACCTTTCATTTGATACCATTTTTTCTAGATTTAAATAGCAACTTGTTATAAAAGTAGCGAAAGATTGACAGAAAACTTACAAACATTTTCTGTGGTAACGCTTGTTATTGATATTATATGAAACTTTAAAATCATACTTATATATATATAGTCTACAGAAATACTGTAGAGTATTAAAAACCTTTCATTTTATACCAATTTTTCTAGATTTAAATAGCAACTTGTTATAAAAGTAGCGAAAGATTGACAGAAAACTTACAAACATTTTCTTTGGTAACGCTTGTTCTTGATATTATATAAAACTTTAAAGTCATACTTACATATGTATATACATATAATGAATTTTTTTTGTTCTGGCTAAAGTCGAAAGAAAACCTTTATCAATATCGTCAAATTTAGGGCAAAAATCGTCCAATCGTCAAAGCCCATTTTTTGTGACCAAAAATCGTCAAATCTGGTATCTATGTTGATAACACATGTTATCCAAGCCCAAAGAATGCAGTTGTGGCATAGAAGAGTTTTTAATTATATCACGATATCGCTCCCCATTGACAGTTACCGTTACGCATTTTTCAGTTTCAAAAAAGTAAGGTCCAACTATTCCTCCTGACCAAATTGCACACCAGACTGTCACTTTAAATGGATGCAAAGGTGACTGATGAATAATTTGAGGGCTTTCCGTTGCCCAGAACCGACTATTCTGTTTATTCACATATCCATTCAAATGAAAATTTGCCTCGTCACTCATCATGAAAATCGGGGTTGTCATGGTCGAGCAGTAATATCCTATTGGCATATCTACGGGAGCGTAAATGGTCTTCTGGAAGAGGCTTTTTTGTTTACTGAATCTTAAATGGAAACAAATGCAAGTCCTTGTGCAAAATTGTTTTACTTTGGACACAAAGCTCCGGAGAATTGGGTCGAATTGAGCAGCAGTAATTTTTTCAGCCGTTCTTGGGCCTATCAGCTACAGTCCCTCTTTCTTCGAAATTATTTACTACCCGATAAATAGTGCGTCTGGTTGGCACGTTGTTTCTTTCAAAAATTTCACGCAACTTTTCGTCACAGTAATCGATAATTGATTTCGATAAAATGTTTTAACGATTAAAAGACGTTGGCTTACCGAATTTTTTTTCATAATAAATTTGCCACGTCTTTACTTCACGACTGCCAAATATGAACTGTCAAGACTGCCGGTGGACATCATTTATCTCTTTCGTCAACTAAGTTTTGTTTTCGTTCTACTGTACTTGTCTATTGTGTGTCTGTACAATTGAGCGCATTTGTCTGTATCTGTTTTATAATTAAGTCGTTTACTTGGCGGGATGTTAATAATATGTTACATCTCCAACACAAATCTCTTTTTGTAAATGCCCTCGTGTTGTACAATTCTCGTGTTGATAAAGTCTAGTATATGGCCTGTTTTCGCAAAGTGGGCTGCCAGTGCTGTTTTTTGCTCAAAAAGTTTCACTTTCGCCTTTTGATCTGATTTGCGTGAAACAAGTCTCGTTGTTACTTTTGTTTCTTTCGTACCTATATATACTATATTTTAGGTGTCAGTTATTTTTTACACTACAGTCGATTTCGTATATCAGATTTGATTTTTCTTCTTTATCTAGCTTAGATTTCGTGTTGCTTAACAGTTTTCTAACAGTGTTGCCTATTTTAAATGCTACTTGGTATTTCTTGTCTTATATGTTTTAATTTTCCACACTCTCCAAAAGACCAGGTATATAAAGCATTGCTTTGTACAAAACTTTACGAAATTTACTAGATCTATAGTACAGGGTGACTGGTGGTTAATTTATATTTTTAAATACGATTATTCTAAAAAGTAATAAACAGCGCGGAGGGAAGGTGGCGCTGTTGGAATTATCGATTGTGAGAATTTGTCAGTCACGATGTCTCAGTGGTAATGATTCTTCCGTAAGTGTTCGTCGACAATTTTGTTCAAAGCTCGCTATTCAGCAAATACGTGATGGACTGAGTGTAAATTTAATTTGTTCGAGGGTGCAGAGATTCCGCGCAACTGCTTATGCTATGAAGGTTCTATGGCCAGAGCCCAGTCGATCTTTCAGCACTCCTGAAACTATTGAACTGGTTGAGAGCAGTTTACGTAAAAATCAGCGACTTTCAATACGGAAAAAAGCAACCTCACTGGGACTTCCAAAAGCAATTATTCGTAAAATTTAAAAAAAGGATCTAAAGTCCCATTCTTTTAAAATTCCACTCGCTCAGGAACTGAGAGAAAGCGATTATGATTTTGGTGAAACGATGTTAGAGCGTTTTCGCACTGTAAATCCCTTTTTTGCAGGCGACGACGCACAGTGCTGTGTCCCATAGACAAAAATACAATAAAAAAAGGTTTCATATTGTAGATAAAAATATATAGATAGACAGATAACAATAATTTTAAAATAAATTTTAAGGAATTTTGTAGATTTAGCTCTTTTTGGTGGCGCTAGGGGGCACCAAAGTCAAAGAATTTAAAGTAAAAAAAGCTAAACAAATACCCGAGTCTTACATGCTTCAGTTGTAAAAAAATTATTTTTTTAAGTATGAGATTGAAATTTTTTTCTGCAGTACCTAACTATATTTGCAACTAACTGTTAAAAAATTTTTTGTGATTTCTTTTTTTACACACAAAAAATTATCTAAGAAAACTTTACTTAAATCAAGCCATAGCGGTGTCAAAAGTACGGTGAGTACGGTTTTTCTTAAATCAAGTACGGAATTTTCTTACTCCAAGTAAACTTTTTCAAGTACGAATTTCTTACTTTTAGCCACAATTAAGCCAAAAAGGATTGATTTAAGTTCGGAACCGTACTTGATGTAAGCGTGAAAAAGATTGATTTAAGCCGTAAACTGGATTAATTCGAAAGTGGAATGTCATTTTTTTGACTTATTGAGCTTTATTAAAGAAGAAGAATTTTATATTTTATTTTTATTTTATAATTAATTTATAATTTAAAAATTTCATTTTTTGTACTTACCGAAGCTGAGATTCGAACCAGGGATTTCTGCACTGCAGTACAAGCGCGTTACCTCTAGGCCACCGAGACACTTTGTTTTCAAATGTAAAATAATATATTAAAACAAGCTTTTTCCTGCTTGATTTGTTGAAGCAATCCGAATAGGCTTGATTTAAGAAAATGTAAGTAGCCACAATTAAGTCAAAAAAGGATTGATTTAAGTTCGGAACCGTACTTGATTTAAGCCAAAAAAAGATTGATGTAATCTATTTTTATAGATACTTAAAATTTATAATTTAATTTAAAAATTTAATTTTTTGTATTTACCGAAGCTGAGATTCGAACCAGGGATTTCTGTGTTGCAGCAAAAGCGCGTTACCTCTAGGCCACCGAGACACTTTGTTTTCAAATGTAAAATAATATATTAAAACAACAAGCTTTTTTTTGCTTGATTTGTTGAAGCAATCCGAACAGGCTTGATTTAAGAAAATGTAAGTGAGGATCGTACTTAAAAAGATTTTGGATAAATTCAAGAATAAAATTCTTGATTTTAGAAAGCGAGTTTTCTTTCTGTGTATAAGTATTTTTTATTGGTTTGAAAAATGCTTATTATTCACTTAAGATCTAAAAATTTTTTAACTTTGATGGAAAATTAAAAAAAAAATGGTCTATGGGTTTTTTTCTGTTTTCAAAAATCCATACTGTTTTCTAATAAATACAAGAAAAAAATTTTTAAAAATTTAACCACCACTTTAAAAAAAATAATTTTTAAAAATGGCTATTTTCTTGATTTTTTCTCAAATTTTGACAGTTTTCTAAGGTTTAAAAGAAAAAAAAACTACAAATACTGTAAAATACCTATATAAATTCAAATTAATATTGTTCAATAAAAAACAGCAAAAATAGTAAAGTTTTTGCGCTTGTATGTTGTAGCGTGACTAACACTGTAGAGCATTACTTATTACTTGTGTACTGACACACAACAGCAACAATTAGCAAATTCAATTGCACACAAGCAAGCTAATTTGATGTTTACGAAATATGACCCGCCGAGACCAATATAGAATATTCTCACGCTGCATTTCTTGCAACTCTTGCATTCCCTTAAATAAAATTATGATTATTATTTTAAGTGTTTATTTTGAAGGAGAAATAAATTTAATTGTGCATTATCAGCACTTATTGAGGGGAAATTCAGTTTGTTGAATTATTTCCAAAGTAGTATAAATAAGGCACGTAGTTTGTAAGAAGAATTAATCAACAAAAAACAACACTTCTTAGAGCTGGTCAATTTAGATCGGAGTTTAATACACAACTCGAACCGCCTTTTAATAACTTTTTCTACATGGCGATCCTGCCAGTCTAAAGAGACGCAGGATAATACGCATGTAAATCCCTGTAAAGCAAAGAAAACAAATTTTTACAGAGGAAACAAATGGGCCAGAGGCAAGGACCCCAGCCTTTAACCATTGAGGAATATAGGGCAAGGCAGAAGTCTCGCCAACAACCAGCCCCAAAAAAAGGAGTTAAGCCCTTCACTTACAATAAGGAAAAGAAGAGGAGGATACTTACATAAACTAAAGAAAGAAAAATCCCTTTTAATCAGGGAGACAAAAACGGAACCACCACCATCCTGGGAAGCCGCCACTAGTATTTGGCAACGTATCAACCAACTAGAATTCCTGATAGAGCAGCATCTGAAGTCCCAAGCGGCTAAAAGAAATAATTAAGCATTTTTTTTTCTACCTTAAGAATACAACATTGTAAAAAAAAAAAAAAATTAAATGTGTGCGTTAATAGCGATGCACCGTTAGGTCGGCAGGCGTTACACTCCATTTGACAAAATTATCATTAAAATTATTTTAACACAAATATATAATAAAGAAATCCATACTATAAAGCATACATTTTTTTAACAAAATTAATGTATAATAAAAATATCTTTAAATTTTTTGAAAAAAAAAAAAATTTAACATTTTGAGTACAGGGAGCGAATATATTTTGAAATGGATAAGGATAAAGAGGCCTTTCAATTTAGTTTTGAGTACAGGACAGAGGAAGAAATACAAGAAGGCATTAAGATGCTAACAGAATTATGGAAATTGTTAGGAATAGAAGGAACACCTACTAGGGAAGACATTATTGAAAGAAGGACAGTAGAACTAGAAACAGCACTAATGATAGAAAAATGGGGAAATTTTGAGTAAACATGGGCGGAACACAGACAAAATTCGATAAACCAAACGCAAATTTGATAAATGACATAGAGGTAGTTCAGCAGGAAATAACTTTACTTCCAATAGAAATAATAAAATAATAATCACGATAATACTAGTTTTGAAAATTATAATACGCATCTATCAAATGCACAGTAAGACATTGAAGAAGAAATACATTAGCAGAGCCAATGATTTGGACAAAGTTTAATGGCCAAATGGGAATTAATAAGGAACTTTATCTTAGAAGAAAAAGAGAAATTTAACAAGTAAGAGCGTTATATTCGGCTGTGCCGAATCTTATATACCCTTTACATTGGCCTTTAAATATACCCAGCCGAGTAATTTTGTACTGCAAATAATATAATAAAAATCCTTGTGTAAGTTTTAAAGTCCATAGAAAACTTTACAAAATTTTAACGTTCGTATGAATAATAGAAATAGATGTGGAACGTTTGAGGTCGACAGTAATGCAAGTTTTTTACATTATTTATATTAAAAGGTTAATAAAAGTTGTTGATTTTTATGGGATGTTCTAGTCCCCCTGCTCCTCTCTAACTTTTTTTCCAAAATGAATGAATTATTTGATTATTACTTTTTGTGGAATATTCGAAGTATGGGAGATCCCTTTTATCCATCATCCACCCAAAAATTTTTTTCTTCAAATCGTAGGCTTTGTTGTCGAATTACTTTTTGTAGAATATTTGATTTCGATATCTGTTATAGTTTCCTAAATATAGCGTATTGAAAATTTCATAAAAATTGTTAATTTGTTTGGGAGCTACCCCTTGTTAACCCCCTACCCAAAAAATGTTTTCTTAAAAACATAACTCTTGATGTACAATTACTTTTTGTAGAACATTTGATTTCGATATCTGTTATAGTCTCCGAGATAAAGCTTATCGAAAATTGCATAAAAATTGTTAATTTGTATGGGACCTCCCTTTTGTTCACCCCTCACCCAAAAAATTTTTTCCTTAAAACATAACCCTTGATGTACTTACTTTAAGTAGAACATTTGATGTCGATAGCTGTTATAGTTTTTAAGATATAGCGTATCGAATATTTCATAAAAATCGTTAATTTGTATAGGAGCTACCCCCTGTTTTGCCCCCACTCAAAAAATTTTTTCTTTGAAGCGTAGGCCTTGTTGCCCAATTACTTTTTGTAGAACATTTCATTTCGATATCTGATATAGTTTCCGATATATAGCATATCGAATATTTAATAAAAGTCGTTAACTTGTATGGGTACTACCCCTTGTTTTGCCCCCACTCAAAAAATTATTTCTCAAGAGCGTAGCCCTTGATGTCCAATCACTTTCTGTAGAACACTTGGTTTCGATATCTGTTATAATTTCCGAGACATAGCGTATCGAATATTTCATAAAAATCGTTAATTTGTATGGGAGCTACCCCTTGTTTTGCCCCCGCTCAAAAAATTATTTATTTAAGGCGTAGCCCTTATGGCCCAATTACTTTTTGAAGAACATTTCATTTCGATATCTGTTATAGTTTCCGAGATATAGCGTATCGAATATTTAATAAAAATCGTTAATTTGTATGGGAGCTACCCCTTTTTTTGCCCCCACCCAAAAAATTGTTTATTTAAGGCGTAGCCCTTATGGCCCAATTACTTTTTGTAAAACATTTCATTTCGATATCTGTTATAATTTCCGAGACATAGCGTATCGAATATTTCATAAAAATCGTTAATTTGTATGGGAGCTACCCCTTGTTTTGCCCCCGCTCAAAAAATTATTTATTTAAGGCGTAGCCCTTATGGCCCAATTACTTTTTGTAGAACATTTCATTTCGATATCTGTTATAATTTCCGAGATATAGCGTATCGAATATTTCATAAAAATCGTTAATTTGTATGGGAGCTACCCTTTTTTTTGCCCCCACCCAAAAACTTTTTTCTTTACAGCGTAGCCCTTAGCGTACAATTACTTTTTGTAGAACATTTTAAGTCGATAGATGTTATAGTTTACGAGATATAGCGCATAAAATATTTCACCAAATTTGTGCAATTGTAGGAAAAATACCCCTTTCCCTGGTCCTATCTGAAAAAAACTTTTTCGTTATTTAGGTCCCTTCTTTAGAAGTATCCGTGCCAAGTTTTGTGGTAAGAGTGACTATACTTACTGAGATATATAGGGATATATGCACGCATTTTGTCCTAAAAAAATGGGTTACTTTGAGTTTTCGCTTATATCTCGGTCAATAGTGAACCGATTTTGCTGATTTTAAATAGCGATTGTTAGCGGGATATTTCCAATAGTTTGACACCATTAACTGGTCTGTATCTTTTTATTTGACTCCGGAAACTTGATTTCAACAGACGGACAGACAGACAGACGGACATGGCTATATCAACTTCCCTATCTATAAGGATCCAGAATATATATACTTTATGGGGTCGCAAATGAATAATAAAGAAATTACAAACGGAATGACAAACTGATATATACCCTTATCACTATGTGAAGGGTATAAAAAGGCATACAAATGCATAAACAAGAACATTTATATAAGACCAAAAACATTGAAAAAACATTTAAACATAACGATTGACTCACAAGAGTCAACAAGGAAAATAATTTTTGCGAATAAAGCAAAATTTACTAAAGAACACGAGGACGAGGTATTGGAAATATTTTGGTATTTAAGAGACCAATTGATAAAAATTTTGTCTAAATATGACATTCAACAAAGAATACCTCATGATATAAATGAGCGTATAATAATAGACACTAATTTGATAATGACAAATGAGCAAAAAGACGAATTAACCACAATGTCACAGACTGTAGTAGAATTTTTGAATACGGCTTCGAAATTAATTTGTGATTTTGACGGAAGACCGGAAAATTTGCGACCATTTCTGGACTCTCTTCAGCTCGTAGATACACTTAAAGGAACACATGAACTGGTAGCGGTTTCATTGATTAAGACTAAATTGAAAGGAACCGCTAGAAATTTAATTAGCAATGAGAATACCATTGGTTCCATAGTTGATAGACTAAAAAGTACAGTTAAAGGCGAATCTGTGGAGGTACTGTCAGCGAAAATTATGAACACCAAGCAAAACAATAAAACGGCTAACACTTATTGTGCTGAGATAGAATCGTTAGCGAAGATCCTTGAAAGTACCTATATTGCAGAGGGATTACCCCTTGAACTAGCTGGAAAATACTCTACACAACTTGCAGTCCAGGCAATGACCAAAAATTGTACAATAGACCGCGTAAAGCTTATAATGGAAGCGGGTCAATTTAGCAATATGAACGAGGCAGTAAGCAAATTTGTCAACAGTTGTACAGAAGCAACTGGACAACAAAATTCTGTTTTATATTACGGACAAAAACGAAACTATGGTTATAACAATACAAGGAAATTTAGAAGAGGGGGTTATAACACTCCCCGAAGTTACAATAACAACAATTATAGAAATAATAACAACAATAATTATAGAAATAATAATAATAACAATAGTTATAGAAATAATAACAACAACAATAACAGACAAGGACATGTTAATAATCGCAGAGACAGGAATTATGTCAGAGCGACATAGTCTAACGAGACTAACCCGGAAAACTAACTTCATCCCCTAAGATAAAACAAATAAATAAAAGAGTATACAGTCTTAACCTTAATTTATGCTTCTTCATCAATGTCAGGATAAATGAAACAAATATATACGTAAACTTACTGGTAGACACAGGAGCTGATATTTCACTGGTAAAATCAAAATATTTTGATAAGAATCAGATTAACACTCAAAATTACACAACGTTACGTTGAATAGGACACGGTAAAGTAGAATCTCTAGGAAATATATTTTTTGACTTAAAATATGACAAATTTTTAATACCACATTATTTCCAAGTGGTACATAATGATTTCCCAATACCCTGCGATGTTATTATTGGTATGGACTTCATAAAAAAGTATAACTGTATATTACAATTTGACGAAGATGGAGATTACCTTATCTTACGTCCTTTTAATATATCACAACCCATAGAAATACCCATGACAATTGGCACTGATAATGTCATTTTACCACCGAGATCAGAAGTTATACGTGAAATAAAAATAATTAGCGAAACAAAGGAGCTATTGATCAGGAGATTGAACCAGGTGTTTTTATTGCAAATACATTGGTAAAGTCAAGTAAGGCATTTGTTCGTATTCTAAATACCAACAACTCTATCATCAAAATTGACCAAAGAAAATTAAAAACCAAAAGCATCTCTAATTATGATATCATAAAAAATGAAACTAAAACGAAAAATAGAAAATCTGATATATTGAAAATTTCCCGAAACACATTAAATACATTGTGTTCAGCATACACAGATATTTTTGGTTTAGAAACAGAAGCAGTATCAACTAACAACTTCTATAAGCAAAAGTTAAGAATGAAAGATAAAGAGCCAGTATACATAAAGAATTATCGCATACCACATAGCCACAAGGAAGAAATTGATAAACAAGTGGACAAATTAATAAATGATGAAATAGTTGAGCCTTCATACTCAGAATACAACAGTCCAGTTTTACTGGTACCAAAGAAATCACTCCCCGGTTCAAACCAAAAGAGATGGAGACCAGTCATTGATTATAGGCAAATCAACAAAAAATTGGTAGCAGATAAATTCCCTTTACCTAGAATTGACGACATTTTAGATCAATTGGGTAGAGCAAAATATTTTTCTTGTTTGGATTTGATGTCAGGATTCCATCAAATAGGTTTAAAAGAAAGTTCCAGAGATCTTACATCGTTTTCAACGAACAATGGATCCTACAGATTTACGAGATTACCATATGGTATTAAAATAGCCCCAAATTCTTTTCAAAGAATGATGACACTTGCTTTCAGCGGATTACAACCCAATCAAGCATTTTTATATATGGATGATTTAGTAGTGTTGGGATGCTCAGAAAAACACATGCTTTCAAATTTGACAAAAGTATTCGATTTGTGTCGTAAACACAATCTTAAGTTACACCCAGAAAAGTGTTCATTTTTTATGAGAGAAGTTACTTATTTTGGACACAAATGTACAGATAAAGGAATATTACCCGATGGTAGCAAATATTCAACAATATAAAATTATCCTACACCAACGGATGAAAAGAGCACAAAAAGATTTGTAGCGTTTTGTAACTATTATCGACGATTTATAAAGAACTTTTCAGAACATTCCAGACATCTCACAAGATTATCCCGGAAGGGAGTAAAATTTGAATGGACACAACAGTGTGAGGACGCATTTCAGTATTTAAAGAAAGCACTAATGAACCCAACTTTGCTGCAGTATCCAGATTTTACAAAGGAATTTTGTATAACAACTGACGCCAGCAAATATGCTTGCGGCGCGGTGTTGACACAGGAGTATGAAAATACACATTTACCTGTAGCCTATGCTTCAAAGACGTTTACAAAAGGTTATGTTGCCGACGCACTATCAAGAATTACTAAAAAAGATTTACAAGAAATTAATGAAAAGACAAATAACATACTAAGAACGGAAACAAGAGCTTTGACACGCAGAAAAAATAATATCAAGAATAATGAAAATACAAAGGAAAATGTAAATAAAGAGCCCAAAATATATACACCGGTAAAAAATACTGACGTCAGAAAATATTATAAATTAAAGATTACCCCAGGAAGATGCTATATAAAGCGAGGTAAATCTATTACAGCAAATATTACTATCAATGATTTGTTTGTTAGTAGGAATATTGACTTAGGACAATTTTTCCCAAGGCTCGAGAAAGTTGCCGATAAACACAACATTGATAAGTTACAAGTGGCACCTAGCGAGAAAATTTTCGAATTTGTCTCGGTTGATAATTTTAAACAAATGGGCAATAAATTTTTATTAAAGTTAAAAGTAGCGCTACTTAACAAGGTAAATAAGGAAAATACTGATAAAATTCAGGAAATATTGAATAAATACCACAATGATCCAATAGAAGGAGGACTTTGCGGAGTCTACAGAACAATAGAAAAAATACGAAGATATTATTACTGGAAAAATATGTCCAAAGATATAACAAGGTATGTAAAAGAATGTCACAAGTGTCAAATAGCCAAAACTACAAAACATTTAAAAAGTCCATTAGTTATTACACAAACACCAGCTGCAGCATTCGATACAGTGTTCGTGGATACAATAGGACCATTTCCAAAATCCGAAATTGGCAATGAATATGCCGTTACGCTAATATGTGATTTAACGAAATATTTAGTCACCATACCAATAACAAACAAAAATGCTAGGACAATTGCTAAGGCAATTTTTGAAAAGTTTATTCCTACCTTTGGTCCGATGAAGACGTTCATTTCGGACATGGGTACTGAGTATAAAAACTCCATACTAATGGAGCTATGCGATCTACTAAAAATTGAAAAAATTACTTCGACAGCTCACCATCACCAAACATTAGGGACAATCGAAAGAAGTCACAGAACTTTTAACGAATACGTACGATCCTACATATCAGTAGACAAAACTGACTGGGACATATGGCTTAAATACTTTACATACTGTTTTAATACCACGCCCTCTACTGTTCATGGTTATTGTCCATATGAATTAGTTTTTTCCAAAATACCGAACAGATTCCAACAGTTCGACGAAGTAGACAGAATTACCCCACTATACAATGTAGACGACTACGCCAAAGAGGCAAAATTTAGAATAGAAGTAGCACATAAGAGAGCTCAAGTACTATTAGATAGAAATAAATTAAATCAGAAGTTTCATTATGATAGAAATATATAAGATTATAATTTTAAAGTAGGAGATTTAGTTTTATTAAAAAATGAATCAGGTCATAAAACAGAACCAAAATATAAGGGTCCATTTAAAATTAAAAGTATTGATAAAAGAAATAATATAACTTTAATAGATAATAATACAAAAAAAGAACAAATAGTTCATAAAAATAGAATTAAGATATATTATAATGCATAAAACATAAGCCAATAAAATATAAAATTAATAGATTTAAGTACCACATTGTATTCATGAATACAATACAATCCAATATAATATGTAAAAAATAAGAAAAATTAAATTACGAAATAACAATTACTTATAAATTAATGGGAATCACTATTATTTAAGAATGTCCATAAAACAAAAGTTGTATGAACATTCTTCCGAAAAGCGGAGGTGTAGCGTGACTAACACTGTAGGGCATTACTTATTACTTGTGTACCGACACAACCAACATAACAGCAACAATTAGCAAATTCAATTGCACACAAGCAAGCTAATTTGATGTTTACGAAATATGACCCGCCGCGACCAATATAGAATATTCTCACGCTGCATTTCTTGCAACTCTTGCATTCCCTTAAATAAAATTATGATTATTATTTTAAGTGTTTATTTTTAAGGAGAAATAAATTTAATTGTGCATTATCAGCACTTATTGAGGGGAAATTCAGTTTGTTGAATTATTCCCAAATTAGTATAAATAAGGCACATAGTTTGTAAGAAAAATTAATCAATAAACAACACTCCTTAGAGCTGGTCAATGTAGCTCGGAGTTTAATACACAACTCGAACCGCCTTTTAATAACTTTTTCTACAATGTATTTTACGCTATAAATTAAATTAACTTGGGTTTTTATTGTTTTAAAAAAATAATTGTAAATATTTAATTTTTTAGACTTGGAGATTTAAATTTTTTCTTGTAATAGCTAACTATATTCGAAACCAACTGTTAAAAATTTTAAGTATATTATTTTCCTAAACATAGTTTTTGTTGGTTTGAAAAATGCTTATTATTCACTTAAGCTCTAAAAATTTTTTACCTTTGATGGAAAATTAAAAAAAAAGAAAAATATGGTCTATGAGTTTTTTTCTGTTTTCAAAAATCCATACCGTTTTCTAATAAATACAAGAAAAAAAATGTTAAAAAATTAACCACAACTTTAAAAAAAAAAAATTTTAAAAATGGCTATTTTCGTCATTTTTTCTCAAACTTCGACAGTTTTCTGGAGTTAAAAATAAAAAAAATTACAATATAATAACATATAAAACCAAATTGGTACCATTAGATTAGATTAATTAACGAGATAAATCAAAAAAATTAGTATAAAATTGTGTTTGCCTCTTTTTAACGCAACAAGATGCCGCTAAATTTTTATTATTATTTTTATTTATTAATACACAGAAAGAAAACTCGCTTTCTAAAATCAAGAATTTTATTCTTGAATTTATCCGAAATCTTTTTAAGTACGATCCTCACTTACATTTTCTTCAAACAAATCAAGTAAAAAAAAGCTTGTTGTTTTAATATATTATTTTACATTTGAAAACAACGTGTCTCAGTGGCCTAGAGGTAACGCGCTTGTGCTGCAACACAGAAATCCCTGGTTCGAATCTCAGCTTCGGTAAGTACAAAAAATGAAATTTTTAAATTAAATTATAAATTTTAAATATCTATAAAATAAAATATAAAATTCTTTTTCTTTAATAAAGCTCCATAAGTCAAAAAAATGTCATTTAATTTTCGAATTAATCCCGTTTATGGCTTAAATCAATCTTTTTCACGCTTACATCAAGTACGGTTCCGAACTTAAATCAATCCTTTATTGGCTTACTTGTGGCTAAAAGTAAGAAATTCGTACTTGAAAAATTTTACTTGGAGTAAGAAATTTCGTGCTTGATTTAAGAAAAACCGTACTCACCGTACTTTTGACACCGCTATGGCTTGATTTAAGTAAAGTTCACTTAGATAATTTTTTGTGTGTAGATTTTTTCATAACATTGTATTTACATATTCATTATTTACAAAATTTTATAATCTATATATAATGGCATAACTTTTCTGTTGTAAGCCATATTGGTAGAAATAAGTTAAATTTTATTATTCTAAAAAGTGTTATTATTTTAACATGTTTTTAAACAAACTATCAATAATTTGGAGAGGTGCTAAACAACAAATTCATTTATAATTAATAATCGGTACTTCAAAGATAATTCAATATATTTGTACAAAGATTAAAAATTATATCCATTCAGTATTCTGAGTACTTCATTAACTACAAGGTAAGTTTTACCAAAAAAACGTATTCTTATTTGTTTGTATAATGGGCAAACTTCAATGAAATGGTAGGTGTTCTCCTCTGCGTCTAAATTGCACATTGTGCACGTGCTGGTTGTGTGGTTTCTGAAAAGTCTGCCATTTAAATCTAGTAGCCCGCCCCTCGCTTTTATTAATAGGCCAGTAACGCGTGAAGAATAGTTTGACGCACTAATAGTTGCTTTTATTAATAGGCCAGTAACGCGTGAAGAATAGTTTGACGCACTAATAGGAGTGACATTGTAATTTAGTAAGGAGTACATATCATGATGAGAATGCATTGCACTATTAATATTTTCTCTGTGTTCAACAGTTTTTACCAAGTTTATTATAGCTTTCCAATGCGCACAAATAGGTTGGGTATTATCTGGAGGTACAAAATTATATCGTCGACAAATAGAAGACCATTCTTTAGCCCAATACACATTTTGGGATATTACAGCTTTAGCAAGTATGCATGGTAACCTTTGAGGCTTTAATTTTAAAACTTTATTTACATAATCAAAATGGAGTTTCAATGTTGAAATATAAAGTGAGTCCAGACTTGTCTCTAAGTGTAACATATAGTTTGGCGTTGTAGATGGTAAATAAAGCATTCTTTTAATGAAAAAACGAAACAGTCGTTCAACAATATCATATTTAACATATCCCCAGATTTGAGCAGCATAAAACATTATGGAACGCGCAGCAGCATGAAATATTTTTATTTTATTGTTTTTGGAAATTTTAGGATGATTGATGTATTTTGACCACGTAATGTTAATCGCTAATTTAGATGCAGAAAGTTTATATTTTAAATGTTTATTAAAAGACAGTTTATAACTGATATCAACACCAAGGTATCTATGAATGTTCACGATTTCAAAACTTTCGCCTCCATATTGCCAATTTAATTGACTCGAGATACGTGTGCCAGAACGAAAAACCATTATTTTCGATTTACTCAAGTTAGCGGCTAAACTCCATAATTGACAATATCTATGCAAAGCATCAATCATTTTCTGCAGTCCTATTGCGGAGTCGGACAAAATAACAATATCATCAGCATAAAGAAGAATTTTTATAGTTATACCCGCAACCGTTACACCCCCAGGGAGTTTATCTGCCAAATCGTTTACGTATAATGAAAATAGAATTGGACTTAATATGCAACCTTGTTTTACACCCATATCAAAAATTAAAGAGTTTGAGAATGATGCTCCATCCCAAATACGACACGTTGTATTTTCATACGAGTTTTGCAAAATTCGTATTATTTTAGATGATAGTCCCATGCGGGAAAGTTTGTAAAATAAGCTATTTCTAGGGATTGTGTCAAAAGCGCACGAAAAGTCAACAAAAAAAAAGCGTATGTGTTTTTTCCAATTGATTTGTTCAGATTTACGATATTAACTAAGTTAAATATGTTATCCACTGTAGAGTAGCCTTTTCTGAAACCAGCTTGATATTCGTTCGATATATTATTCATATCAATCCATTCTGTTATGCTATTTAATAGGATGGAGTTAAAAATCTTACAAATGGTGTCAATTAGAGACAGTCCACGATAATTTGTTGGCATATTCGGATCTCCTTTTTTATATAATGGGGTTAAAATTGAATTGCGGAATTTTGTCGGAACGGTCTCATATAAAAAAATTTTATTATATACAGTTAATAACTCGCTAATGAAACAATCAGGAGCATATTTGTAAAATTCATACACAATTCCATCTTCACCAGGTGATTTATTAAGTTTTAGATTTTTAACGACAGACAAAATTTCACAGAACTCAATCGGGGAATCTAAGATGGCATTAATGTTATATGGCATTGCCCACTGGATCGATTGACTGCTTACAGAATTTTGCAGCATTAAACTAAAATGAGTAAGAAAATCTCCTGCTTTCAAATTACCCATTATGTTAGGTTTATACAGTTTTAGTGTGTTTGACAACTTCGTCCAATCACTACTACTTTCAACTTTGTCTAGTTGACTTAAATTATTTTGGAAGTGTTCAAGTTTTTTCCTTATACACAAGCTCACATATTTATGTCTTGCACAGATGTATTTAATTTTATTTGCGCTTGTATTATTTTTAATGTACTGCTTGAATATGTTCAACATATATTTACGAACACGAAAGCACTTCCAGTCAAACCATTTTTGTTTGGGTTCAAAAAATTTCTTACTTGCATTAAAAGCGGCAGCTTGTTTTATTTTTGTTGTAATTGTGGTAATAATATCATCAATGGGAATATTTGTATGCAGATCAAAACTTGTAGCGAGAGCAAAAATATTCTCCGCATATTTTGAAGCGTGTTTGCTATTCCAAGGTAGTTTGCATAATGATTTGTTATTTTTTTGTTTAGTTACAGTAAGATTTGAAGATATTATTTTCAGACATAAAGGCATGTGATCAGAATATGGTTTTTGGGCCACAGAAAAGTCACCAACAAATTTAAGAAAACTATGTGAACAAATGAAGTAGTCAATGACAGAGCTATACATTACTCCGCAGACCATTTAGCACAATACCACCCACATTATCGACAAATTCCATTAACTTTTTACCTTGCGTGTTCATGCGTCTATCCTTAGAGCTTCTACATTCGCGGATATTAGGATAATATTGTACCAAATTTTGGTCTAAAACTTGTTCATCAGAAATTCTGGCATTTAGGTCACCAAAAATGCAAAAATTTGTTGGAGCTAGGTCATACATTAACTTTTCCAGTGTTTTTAAATCCGAGTACCAGTTTGTACAATTTAAGTATTTTGGTATTAAGTGAAATAAACAATTATCAAATTTGGTCATCAATACAATATTATTATTAAAACTTCGATATTCAAAAGAGTACTGTTTTTGAAGTTCCTTTTTGAATCCAAATAAACAACCACCACTAGCACGACCAGCTCTATGATTTTTCTTTGCAGGTATCCAATACAGCAAATAATTTTGAAAATGTGTTGCAAAAATATGTTGGGTTTCAGAGATTACATGGGTCTCAAAAAGAAAAAATAAATCAAACTTATTAACGTAGTTTACAAAATTACCAAAATTTATTGAATTTGCTAAATTAGCTACATTATACGATAATAAACGGCATGAGTTGAACTGCTATTGCGATAATGTGGTTTTTGTAGGAATATCATTGTTTTGTATATCATCTCTAACAGAAACTTCCATAAAACAGTTGCATTCTGTCAATAAATTTCTCAAAAACTCGGCATTATTTTTTGAAGTTGCAATAATTTTTCCACTAGACCAGGTATATTTATTATTGTTTATAAAAATGCAAAATTCTCCTAGTCTTACTTTGATAGACCTATTTTTTTTTGGAAATGTTTCTACTTAACAGACGCAGATTATAACGTACGTTTTGTTCTACTTCGGTGTAGTCTTTATGTATATATACCCTTTTACCGCTTATTTTCTTTTTTGCCGCATTTACATTGTTAGCTTGTAAGCTCGACTCTAATGTAAAGCAAACAGATTTCCCTCTTGCAAGCATACGAGTTGATATAACATTAACGTTGACATCTAGTACATCTGAACAAAGTTTCATAAATTCAGTTTTAGTAGCATTAATATTTTTTCCACTTAGGCCAGAAACAACAACATTTGATGAACGACATTTACGGTCGATAAACTCAAGTCGAGATGACAATTTTTTTATTTCATTTCTTAACTTCGTGTTTTCATCCTTCAGTTCATCAACATCCCGTTTAATCGCAGCTAAATCCTCTTTTCTAGTAACATCCTTCAGTTTTTCATCAAGCAAATTACATAATTTGTCCCATGAGAACACATCCTGAGAATTGCCTTGATTAACCCCTTGCATATTTACACAACTAGCAAATTTTTTAATAACGTTACGTTCAGTGTATTCGGGTGATGTTAATTGTATAGATCTCTTAGAGCTCATTTATTTTACAGCATAACTTAAGGCCCAATCATAAAAAAATATAAGATTAAGCTTGGCAGCACTTTTTATATAAAACAGATGAGAGTAAATAATTAAGTACTCAGCAGCAATCAGAACACAAAGGTTAAATTTATTTATACAATTACGATCCCCACCTTCTGTTGTGAGCCACGACAGCGAGAGAAGACAAAACTGGATTCTTCAGGAATAAATTAAAAATAGTATCGGATCTTCCGTCTTGGGTTTAATAAGGCACAACCCTTGAGACGCCGGCAGCAGCCCTACAACAATAAGTTTTATGGAACAATCAAATATATATGTTTATATTCGCAAGCTTTAGGTTCTTATAACACAGGATACCGTAAGGTACACGTACAGAGATTTTAGAATATTATTATCCGATATAGTAATAAATATTTTGAAAGATATTTTAACGCAGACAAAAATTTTTATTACTTTTTAACACTTATAAAACAGTGTTGCCAATCCGCTAAATTAACAGATTGACGTTTACCTCCCACCACTGGTGCTAACTTTTTTCCCAAAAATATTGATAAGTTAGTATAAAAAATCGCTAGAAGTTAGCTTAATTTTTAAAGTGTTTAAAATGTAAGCTATAAACTCCCAAAAGATTTGTTTTTTCCAGGTCTGTTGTGACTACTTATAATAAAAACTAGATCGAAATATGACAAATTTTTCATAAATCTTATAAAACTTTGCATCACAACAAACAAATACAGCAATTGAAAATCGCTAGATTTGACTCCCACCTACAAATATTATTTACCGTTATTTTTTATTTAAATTTGAGATGGGTACGTGACAGAAAATTTTTTTTGCAACATCCTTTGTTTGTAGTAAGCAAAATTGTTTGGTGGAGTGTTCGCAAATATTGCACACAGACATTTCAGTTAAAGAAAAAATTGAAATTTTTTTAAAAAAGGTCCAATAAATTTACATGCTTATAATTAATTACTTTTACAAACGAGTAAAAACGAGGGCGCGTGGTTAAATAAATTAACGTGAACATCTCTAATCATAGTGTAAACAAAGATTTTAATAAAACATCAAGTAATTGGTCAAAACAAATAATTAAAAGTGATGGATTTTATTTTATATAATTCAGATATAGTTGACTGCTGAATTAAAGCAACTTCTGAAGATAAAGAACCAGAGGTAAAAAATATGTTAAAAGAAAAATAGGCAAGTCATATTTTAACAAAAATAAATTATTACAAAGTGTTTATTTTTTTCACATCAAAATCAAAAATTTTTGGAAAGAAAGCAGGGGCAACTTAATGCTTTTAAAAAAGAAATATTCTTCGTGGGTAAACAATATTTTTTTGATGCTGATGATGTTAGTTTTATAATTTTTTATTGCTATTCTAAAATAAAGATATAATTAAATATATTTTATTTAAAATCTTAGCAAAAATTGCTTATGATTTGCTGCTTCCAACTCCAGAACGTAATACAACAGTGGCTTTACATGCAACGGAAACTTCATCTAAAAAACGTGGTAGACCAACGAAAGATTTTGGTAGCACTACAGTCAAAACTAGACACCGAAGAGTGACAGAGTTAGTATTAAAATGTTCCCTTGAGGAACTAGAATTTGCAGTGAAAAATTTAAAACGGGAATCTCATTCTGTTTTGCAAAGCCTAATGTCGAATTCAAAATGCTTACCAGCAACAAAAGCTTTTGCGCTATATATGAATTTAGATTTGACCGAAAGAAAATATAGTATGCCACGTAACACAAAAACTGAAATACACCCAAATTGTTTTTCGTCTCTGTCGGCGTTACAAACTGAGAACAAAATTTTATTCCGTCTATTGTGGTATCTGAAAAAAAATTTCAGGGTGCTTGGCTGAAGAAGCATTGTAAGCCAACCACAAAATCGGGAGAAAATAAAGACTGTCCCATACGAGGAAAACGTCTTGAAAATACACTCATAAAGATTTAATGACTTATTTAATACTATCTTTAGCTCCGTTTTTGACTTCAAAAAGGAATCCAAAGATCAAAAAAAATTTATTATTTGCAAAAATTGATAAATATATACTTAAAAGAAAATGCTAATGAGCCAGTTGAAGACGACGAGACAAATGTTTCATTGAGCGGCAACATCTTTTGGGAAGAGTCCAATACTGAAGATGATTTATTGTAAAATAAAATATACATATATATTATTAAAAAAATAAAAATTATTATTAAAAAATGCACTTATACGTATTTTAAATTTAATTTTAATTCACGTTGTCGTCAAAATCATAATGTAGAAGATTTTTAGCCAATTTAATTTTTATTTTCTATTTTTATAAATAAATTTTAATGTAATTTTGGCACTAACATTTGTTTGACACATAATAATAACCATACCACCCAATTTAATGAGAATCGGATAACTTTTGTAACAGTCTTAGCATTTTTGCGAAAAAGGATATATGTCAGGAACTAGAGTCCTTGCGTCAATCCCAATAAAAATTAAAACACAAGTTATTAGCACGGGATGTAAATAATCTACAGACTATTGTAACTTTCTGTGCAGTTATGTAGTCAAAATTGAAAATTTCGTCCTTTCTTTATATGGGCAGTAGGCGTGTCCTTTGCCCGAAAATTGAATTTTTCTTAATTTAAGTATTTTATACTAGTGTACCAAAATTCAAAACTCTGGGACCACTCCTTCTATTTTTGTCCCATCACTATATGGGATCAAAGCACTGTGCGACGCTCATTTTCACCTTAACGGCCAACAACAAGCAAAACTGCCGTCCGTTTCTGGTCTCCAAAAAGCCGCAACCCTAAATTGAAAAATCAAAAACCATTGTATTGCCCCAGGGTAACTGTTTGGCGTGCCGTATCCACGCATGAGATAATTAGACCATTTTGTTCAAAAATTTTCGGGGCCAGGCGGCGAATATCAACGGGGAAAATTGACGCCTGGATGCGGAATTCTTTTGCCAAGTCTGCGAGCTTATCCACCGTACTCTTTACACTCGTGGTTTCAACAGGATGGGGCGACTTCACACACAGCCAGAGATTCGATAAATTGCTTCGGAAAATTTTCCCCAAAAACTGGTCAGTGGCGTTGGGGACATTCCATGGCTACCAAAGTCACTCAATCTGACTCCCATCGATTTTTTAGAGAGGGTTTATAATTACAATCCACAATGTGTTGTGGCCTTAAAGGAAAATATTCGTCAAGAAATCTGCTTAATTGAACCAAGTTTACTGCAGCATGTGGCCTAGAACACAAGATTCCTATATGTGCTCAACTGGATCAAAGACATCTAGATAGCACACTCTTAAAAAAATAAATTCCGCATTTCCATTCTATCGTCCAATGCTCTTAATAAAACTTTGTGCAATTTAAGTTTGAAAATATAAATCTGCCACCAGACACTTTGTAGTTTTACCAGGAAAATTATTTTTTCTTAGTGTATTACCTCTTAGGCAGTATCAGCATCAGATGCTGATGGCTTTTTGTACCAATTGAGCTTTAGTGTTTGTCCCTCTTGTATCACTTGACAGTCCAAAAGAGGTAATCTATTATTTCCTTCTATCTCCACTATAAATTGCATTTTGCTATTGTAAGAATTAATTGTTTGTCGTCTACTGAGTCTATATTTACAACCGCAAAAATATCGACATATTTTGTAAACATTTTTAGTTTTGCTTCCATTACAATATTTGCGATTACAGACCCATAGGAAAACCTGTTTGTCATATTAAAAATATCTAGTATCTATTATACAAAACTTTACTAGCTCTAAAAACTAATGTTTTGATAAATGTGTGTGTTTTTTCACGCTGCTCCATTTCTCTTCAATTATTCTGAGAGCTAGTTTTATTGGAATGCTAGGAAACAAAGAAACCACAACATCTGAAAATCGGAAACGTATTTCTATAGGGCGTCTAGCAACAATAGGCGGCAATTTCCTCACGTCAGTGCATGTATTGGAAGTAAACACGTTTCTTGAATGGCTTGCGAGCAGATCGCATTTTTCTTCGTCATTTGTAGCCCAGGATCCTCTCAGATTGCGCAGTGGTGGTTTTGCGATTACGGGTCTCTTAAGACGTCTGGCTGATAGTCATAGAGAATAATTTGTTCGAGGAGCCGCGTCTAGACCTTCTAAAAATTTCCCTAACTGATTCGATTCTCCAGCAAGTTTTTTAATCGATTTGTACACTCTTTTTAGCTTAGTTTTAAGTTGAGGCGATCTAGGATGTTGCCATTCTCTTCGGGCTCTCCTTTTTTTTAGATAAAAGCTCTTTGACATCGAAAGAAAAACTTTTGTTGTGTTTGGCCGGACGGTATGTAGAAGAAATATGTTCGATGGCTTTTTTAATGTCTTTATTTAGGATACTTAGTCAATCATCGATTTCTTCGGGAGTTTTTAGTAGTATATATTCCGAGCAGTGAGTGCTACTATGTTTTTTATAAATAAACTAATTTACTCTTTTAGATAAAAAAAATCAATAGTTGCTATTTGGTGCCGACTTTAAATAATTATTATTGGGGGTGAGTGGCCAGAAGATAAATCCAAGTAGGCTTGAGCCTCAATTAGCCCCGGTGATATACCTTTTGCTACGCGAAAATCTATTACATCTGGAATTTTTTTGTGGTCGGTTGGCCAATAGGTTGGTTATCCGTTAGTAATAACACAAAGTCCCATTTCAGGCACTGAATCATACAAGATACGACCTCTGGGACTAATTAAGCGGGAGCCCCAGTGGGTGTGTTAAGCGTTATAGTCTCCGGCAGCTATGAAGTGGGGAGCTAAAGATGTTCAAAAACTGTTGTACTGATCCTTCGTTATGGAGAATCTGGATGGAGAGTAAACCGAAGAAATATAACTAGGTTATGGAAAAATTTATCAATGCAAACGTTCTTTGCTTGGATATAACATTCCGAGAGGCCAGACAACCATTGGGGTTTAGTTGTTGATTTGATTAGTATGGCCGAACCTCCACATGATTTATCCTTGGGATTCTTTAAATCGTAAAATGAATAACCATTTTTTTTAAAAGTGCTTCTAGATGTCATATGAGTCCCGGAAATTAACATTACATCAATGTTTTGGTGTGTTGAAAAATATTCGAGTTAATTTTTGTGTTGGCGGATGCCGTTCCAACAACAAACCCCGAGGCATAGCATGGCCTTTTAAGCATAGCCTGCAAAAGAGCAGACTGCATTTTTTGCACTTCTGGCATCATGCCAGCCATTTGCGCCATGATCTGCGTAAATTGCTTAACCATATTGTCAATTACGGCTTCCAGGCTGATGTTGGCACCTCTTGATGTTTTGCTGGCTGGGCAGGCTTTCGTTTTTTGGGCTGGTTAAACTTTAATGCGTTAGCGTAAGGAACTTCACTTGTAGTTGTCTGTGCTATTGAGGGCATATTTGTAGTTTGTATATTTAATGGCTGGAGTGGGGCAGGAGCTACTTTCAGCTTAGATGAGCGTCTAACTAAGCCAAAAACAGGCCAACCTCTATAGTTGGCAGTGGGGTTTCCACCGCAATTGCTGCACTTCTTCACCCTAGGATCATCTTTTGGTTTGTCGCACTTGGTTGTTATATGCAGATCCCCACACTCAACACAAACAGAAGGCAACTCACAATAAGCCCTATTGTTGCCATATTCTTGGCAGTTCAAGCGCTGTACGGGCCCAGATCGCTTATGTAGCACCTCTACTGTAACTCTACGGTGCATAAATCATATATGGGGTGAGTTTCCTTTTTTTTTTTAATTTAACATCACCAGGCTCAGGATATTTTTCTCTGTTACTTATATTAGATACAGTTCTAACTCTAAACCTTTTGCTTCCAAGCTGGTCTTTTTCTATTCCAGGTCAACATTAGAGTCAGTACCTCTTATAACTACCTGGAGGCCTTAAGCGTTCTTAAATTGGTAAGTATATAAATTTTTCTTAAGTTTTTTGAGCTCCAAAACCGTGTTTCAATAAGCGTTTTCGCCATTTACTTGAGTTTTTGTCTCGTTTATGTTACTACGTTTAATGTTAGTTACGTTAAAGTGGTTTTCGCCAAATAAACCGACTAAGAACTTGATATTTTCCTTAAGGTTTTTTCTCTCAAATAAATTGCCACCTCCAATTTATTTGAGAGAAATAAAAGATATTTTTTCCGTAACGGCAAAAAGATTTTGCGATGAGGTTGGCCTTTTATCGTCCTTTAAAATTTTCGCAGGTTAAGATGCTTCTGCCGACTTGGGGCTTCTTCCCCTTTTAAGAACTGTTACGTAGCGGTCCATCGCTACCTGGATCTTAGCAGCACACGCAGAAAGTGGGCTTAATGAGCCCTTATTAGCAGATTTTACAACTCCAGAACTTAATAAAAATGAGCGCGACAAGGATGGCAGCTCGGTATTTATTTCTACAATTTTTAAAAATAGATTGGGCCTCGTTTGTCCCTTGTTCAGTACACTTGTATAAGTTAGAAGTACTTGCACTAAAATTGTTTGTAATTGTTTTTGGTTTTGCACTTAAATAGTTTTTATTATATTCAGGGTCTCTAATGTTTTCATTGCGAACGCTTGTGGAGCTTAAGACAATGTAAACATTTTTGCTATTAGGCCTGTCACGACGATTACTGTTACTCATAAACTGTTTTTTTTTTTTGTGGTTTAGTTTGATTTTATTTTATCTTCTCACTTATGTATTGTATGTATTTGTATAAGCAAATTCGTTTGCCCTTATTATTATTTGTGAGGGCATGCTCAAAAAAATACTTTGGTTATAGAACATCGGTTTTATTTAAATTATTCTTATACTTATTAAGAATTTTATCAGAAATCAAGATAATTGGCGGAGAAATATAAATATTAAGGTAAATAGGTACACTTTGTTCCTAAATGATTAGTTTGTTAATTTTAATTGTCTTTTATAGAAAACCAACATTTTTGTTCTGGTGTTTTTGGGTGTGTCCCTAAAAATAAAATATCGATTGCATTTAAGACGGTTGTTTTATTTATTTTTTTTTTTTTTCATATATTTTTTTATTGGATCTTCGCTTAAGCGAACTAACAATAAGTATTAAAATCTTAAGACTAAGTAATTAATATTAGCCCAGCCAGTGCCAGACTAAAATTTAAGTTCCCATAATAAAATAGTTATCTTCATCTAAGCGCAATAGTATCCCTCTTTTTCAGACGGGAGTGTCTACTATGTTGCAAGATACTTCGAGCGAGCGGATTTGGATGCGTTTCCAGCTTATTTAAATACTTGTCCACATATTTCAGGATTTCGCTTTTAACTAGTGGAACTTCTAGATCCTTATGGATGTTGCTGTTTTTCACATACCACGGAGCACCAGTTATCATTCTTAGGATGTTATTTTGACGGCGTTGTATTTTTTCGATGTTAGAGGCGGAAGCAGTGCCCCATAATTGTATACCGTAGCACCAAATTGGTTTTAAAATCGAGTTGTAGATTAGAAGCTTACAATCAAGACGTAGCACAGAGTTTCTACCAATTAGCCAGTGGATTTGAGCAGCTTTAAGTTTCATTTGCGTCAGCTTAGCATCTATATGAGGCTTCCATGTAAGGCGGCGATCCAGGTGAATACCAAGATATTTTGTCTCAGATCGTTGAGGCACATTATGGTTGTTGATAGTGATTGGAGGGCACGTTTCTTTGCGTAAAGTAAAAGTTACGTGGGTACATTTTTGTTCATTTATCTTTATTCCCCATAACTTTGCCCATTTCTCGACTTGGGTTACGTGCTGTTGCAGCTGGTTCGAAGCCTCTTTAGGGTCTTTGTGAATACTAAGAAAAGCAGTGTCGTCAGCAAATGTCGACGTGTGTGTGAAACTATTGGTTGGCATATCTGCCGTGTAAAGCAAGTACAAAATTGGACCTAGTATACTTCCTTGAGGTACACCAGCGTCTATTGGTTGGGAACAACTTATTTGGTTTCCCTCTTTAATCATAAATTGTCGGCCTGTTATGTATTTTTCTAAAAGGTTGAAAATATTAGCTGGAAGGTTGAGCTTTAGTTTGTTTAGAAGGCCTTCATGCCATACTTTGTCGAAAGCTTGTGAGACATCGATAAAAAGCCCGGAGCAGTACTTCTTTTCCTCAAAGGCTTTTCTTATAACCTGTACCAACCTGTGAGTTTGTTCGATGGTACTATGTTGACTTCTAAAGCCAAATTGGTGATTTGGAATGCAGTTGTTGTCATTCAGGATCGGATTTAGCTTGGTTTTTAACAGTTTTTCGAACAATTTTGACATTGTGGGTAACAAACTTATGGGCCTATAAGATTCTACCTTCGAGGGATCTTTGCCAGGCTTAGGAATCATCTTTACTAAGGCAACTTTCCATATAGGCGGAAAATGTTCAAGCCGAATTATCGCGTTAAAAATAAAAAGACGGTTGTAACATCATTTTTCTTTGGTGTGGCCGAAAGCCAGTTGCACAGGGTTGTGTCCGAGTCGTGTTTGTGCACAAGACGCACGTACAAACAAGCACCCTGGGAACCAATTGGTATCGGCGTTGCACAGTGTGAGAAATGGCCAATCTAGTGGTGCTTTAATTATATCTTTTTAAATACTGATCTTCTCTATTAGAAATGTTCAGTGAGGTTATAGCCAAGGACATACTCCTTCAAAAAAAATTTTTTTGGGACATGCTGCTTCAGTACAGTGTGCGCCATTAATGCTGTATCATTCATCATCAACAATTAATATATTGTATTACATTCGACTTTAAAATTTTTTTTTTAAGCAAAATTGTATTTTTGGCATTATATATTATATTTATTTATTTTTTTGAATTTTACCCTACACTCAGCATGCACCAATAATAGTATTTAAAACCGGAAATTAATGCAAATTTATAAGAAGTAAAATAGGAGTAATGTGACACTGCTGAATTCTACTATAATGATTTTTTCTGTAATTATTATTTTTTTCTTTTTTGATTTAAAATGTGTATATTTTTTAATTTTTTTTTATTGATTTATTGTGGTCTATGCAAGAATTTGCTAATTTCGCGTTGCTTTTCTTAAAACTTAAAAAAACGAATTTTAAGCATAGTATTTTTTTAAATAAATCAGTTGTGTTTTATGTTGTAATTCTATTATTTTTCTTATTAAAAAAAAAAAAATAAAGTAACAAACTCTTGATGTAAATTATGAAATATTTTTAAATAACAAGATCCTACTTTATATTAGCTCATGTTCTAAAGGAACTATTTGGAAAATTATTCTGAGTCAGAGCTTTCCGAAATGTGAGTTACTGGTAACTCATACTCATTTAAAAGAAGTTGCTTGACCTCATCATCTATTTCAATATTTTTTTTTGAGTACCTTGAGGTACTTTTAGATTTAGATGTAATGAAAGGGTCTGAAGAAACCAACAATGCATGTATTAAGTCCTCCATAGTGTGTAGTCTTAAGGTTTTTCGTGTGTGGTTAAGCCTATAGCTACGGAAATCTTTATTTCTTACCTCAAGTGCCTCTTCTGACATTATTCCTATTGGCAAGGAAACAGTTTTCAATGATAACCGCACCATGCAATAAAATTTTATGGACCGATGCAGGCATGTAGAACCAGGGGTATTCACTTACAAATATATTTTCAGTTTCCCTAGCATATATGTGAAAAGCTTCTGTGTTCACTGTATACCCACACGCAATTGTGCGCAAAATTATTCCAAATCTTTTAATAAATTCCATTTGTACGCCAGTTACTGCAGAGGCCAAAATCGGTCTCTTAAAAAATATTCTGGCAGTATTTCCCGTGTTTGTGTTCCCTGAGCCGGTCATTGGAATGTCCACCAGGATGCTCATTTGTTTTCTCAGTTCTAGTTGAATTTTTGTTTTTGTTTCTTGAACGATTTCCTTATTATACCCTTTACATAAGTGATAAGGGTATATATAAGTTTGTCATTCCGTTTGTAATTCCTTTATTATCCATTTGGGACCCCATAAAGTATATATATTCTGGATCCTTATAGATAGGGAAACCGATTTAGCGATGTCCGTCTGACCGTCTGTCCGTGTTATGGTTGAAATCAACTTTCTGAAGCCCCCCGATATCGCATAGACCCGAATGTGGTATCAAACTGTCACAGATAGTCGCGAGAAAATCGGTATTGAAATTCAGCAAAATCGCCCGATAAATAACCGAGATATAAGCAAAAAACCACGACTACCTCGGTTTTTTGAGTCTACAACAACAACAAAGAACATACTTTTACATGTAATAATAAAAAAACAACAAAAAAAGAAAAAAACAGAATCAGTCATGTCTATATAATTGAAACACACCCAAAACAAAAATTTTATTAGTATTAGTGTTCATACATATAACAGCGTTGCCATACAAAGCTTAATTTAAACATTTTTAAAATCGCTCCTACGGCTTCCAGGGTTCTCCTACAAAGGTAAAATGTAAGACCGACCCGAATTATTTTTTCCATCCAAACATTTTTGTGGAACATACTTACCCTCTATCTCTAGCCCCTGACATGGTTGCCATACAAAATTTTAAAAAATAAGGTAAAAACCGCTATAACTTCCCCGGACTTGCCCGTAGAGGAAAAAAATGTATCACAGACCCCCATTAATTTCTACTCCCAAACATATTTCTAGAATATACTTACCCCTATCTCCACGCCCTGAGGGGGTTGCTATACAAAATTTACAAAAATGATATGAAAATGCCCACAACTTCTTCAGAGTTGGCCTAAGAGCAATAAAGTGTACGACCGACCCCTATTAGTTTCTTCTCCCAAACATATTCCTAGAACATACTTACCCCCTATCTCCACGCCCTAATGGGGTTGCCATACAAAATTTACAAAAATGATAAAATGCCCACAACTTCTTCAGAGTTGGCCTTAGAGCAATAAAGTGTACGACCGACCCCTATTGGTTTGCCCTCCCAAATATATTCCTAGAACATACTTACCCCCTATCTCCACGCCCTAATGGGGTTGCCATAAAAAAATTTGCAAAAATGATAAAATGCCCACAACTTCTTCAGAGTTGGCCTTAGAGCAATAAAGTGTACGACCGACCCCCATTAGTTTGCCCTCCCAAACATATTCCTAGAACATACTTACCACCTATCTCTACGCCCTAAGGGGGTTGCCATACAAAATTTACAAAAATTATGTAAAAATGCCCACAACTTCTTCAGAGTTGGCCTTAGAGCAATAAAGTGTACGACCGACCCCCATTAGTTTGCCCTTCCAAACATATTCCTAGAACATACTTACCCCCTATCTCCACGCCCTAAGGGGGTTGCCATACAAAATGTACAAAAATTATGTAAAAATGCCCACAACTTCTTTAGAGTTGGCCTTAGAGCAATAAAGTGTACGACCGACCCCTATCAGTTTGCCCTCCCAAACATATTCCTAGAACATACTTACCCCCTATCTCAACGCCCTAATGGGGTTGCCATACAAAATTTACAAAAATGATAAAATGCCCACAACTTCTCCAGAGTTGGCCTTAGAGCAATAAAGTGTACGACCGACCCCCATTAGTTTGCCCTCCCAAACATATTCCTAGAACATACTTACCCCGTATCTCCACGCCCTAATGGGGTTGCCATACAAAATTTCCAAAAAAATAAAATGCCCACAACTTCTTCAGAGTTGGCCTTAGAGCAATAAAGTGTACGACCGACCCCCATTAGTTTGCCCTCTCAAACATGTTCCTAGATTATACTTACCCCCTATCTCCACGCCCTAATGGGGTTGCCATACAAAATTTACAAAAATGATAAAATGCCTACAACTTCTTCAGAGTTGGCCTTAGAGCAATAAAGTGTACGACCGACCCCTATTAGTTTGCCCTCCCAAATATATTTCTAGAACATACTTACCCCCTATCTCCACGCCCTAATGGGGTTGCCATACAAAATTTACAAAAATGATAAAATGCCCACAACTTCTTCAGAGTTGGCCTTAGAGCAATAAAGTGTACGACCGACCCCCATTAGTTTGCCCTCCCAAACATATTCCTAGAACATACTTACCACCTATCTCTACGCCCTAAAAATAAAAAAAGTTTGGGATTGCGAAAGGTCAATGTGAAGGGTATATAAGATTCGGCACAGCCGAATATAGCGCTCTTACTTGTTTTTTTCACGATCTTGCCAGGTATTTATTGGTAGTCTATAGGCGATATGAATTATACACTCAAAGCAATGAATCCAGACATGGAGTGTGAATAATCCATACTCGTACAAATGTTTTTGTGGTTGTCTTAACTGAATCATGTTCAGATTGTTAAACAATTTTGTAGTTGCCCCACAAATTCCGCAAGCCTGTGGTGATGACCCCGCTATGGTGTTAAAAACTTTTCCGTCAATCATTGTCAAATGAAATTCATGTTGTATTTTTAAATGATTTAATGCTGTAGGTAAAATTTGAGAAATTTGCTTTTTAACATTATCAACCTCATCTCAAACTAAGTCTGCTGACTCTTTTTTAAAAATTAGTTTAATAGGTCTGCAATACCAATAGAAGGTCGATTATTTTCCCATAGTATTGAAGATCCATTTTTTATTAGCAACGGTACAATACATACAGCAAATAAATGCTGATCAATAGTTCCAGTTTCGGGAATATTAAAGCATTGCCTGTAAGTAGAGTGACCACTGCTTCCATCACAACCCCATTTATAAACGGCTTTTATGCAATCGTTGTTTTTGCATTCAATTTCGAGGTCCTCAAATGCTGCTGGAAAACCCTGTAATATACGTCCAACAGTATGGTTAATAAGAGACTGTAAATTTACTTCTGCTGAACGTTCAGTTACGCGTATGTCATTGGGTTAGCACTCTTTTTAAGTTTTAGCTAAAACATCGTAGCTT
Source organism: Melanophora roralis (assembly GCA_963583895.1). Lineage (NCBI taxonomy): Eukaryota > Metazoa > Arthropoda > Insecta > Diptera > Rhinophoridae > Melanophora > Melanophora roralis. Next base: position 46,612,515 of record OY757188.1, read on the forward strand.
GGATAAATGTTACAATTTTGCTCTTTGGCACCAGATTGCAGTAACTTATATGTATTTTTTGAGTAATCTCCATCTATATATAGAGCCAAAGCTTCCTCAGGTGTATATGGAATAGGTGCTTTTGGTTCAGCATTTACATTTTTAAGCATTTTTGAAGCTATTATCGATTCTGAGCTCAATTTCGAAACAACTTGTGATGCATTCCTTTTTCCAGATTTGAAAAGACTAATTCGCGTTGCTAACATTAACTCTTCTGTTGGCGTCTAATCGACAATAGAAGAAACCTTTTTTATTTGAGTTTTAGTTGAGCACTCTGAAAAATGTTTACGACGACCAATAGCTGGTTCTGGAAAAATAAGAACTCGTTCTAACCATTCTTTTTTTCGATCTGCGAATGTGTCATTATTCTGTGACTACTTGTCCACTTGTACCGAAGTTTATTAACGAAATTTCTTAATTGTTGACGAATTGGTTAACATTGCTCTTCTTTATATTTTGGTGAATCAGTACCATTAGAAAAAACATGATTTTCCACCGCCAAAAACTTTTTTGCTAGTACTGGTTTAGAGTGCCAAATTAAAAAAAGAGTGCGTTTAGACTCTGACATTGCATCTAAAAAACGTAAAAAATCATAAAGTTGCAAAAAGCTGCAGCTGATTTTTCAAATGGACATAGAAAACAGAGCATAAAAGCAAATAAACCAAACATTGGAGCGGAATTCGTCGAATACTCCCAACTTTTATTCCACAGAAGTTTAAGTTACATATAATAAAGCACTATTTTACACAGGTCACTTGTTTACCATTTTTAAGAACAAAAACATAAAAGCACAACTCACAAACATATTTTTTTATTTAATACATACCTAATAATTTCAATTTAAGCACTAATTCAAAAAAATATATTAAGTAATGGTTTTGTGTTGTAAACAAACTTTAAACTTTAAAAAAGCGCGAAAAGTATTGATGCACTTGCTAAAACATATGTCATGTTTAAAAGATCACAGGTGCACGAATATCGAGAGCAAAACAAAACAAAAAAAAACCAAAAATCCGTTGGTTTCTTAGTTACCAAAAAAAATTGCAGAATTCTAAAATTTAAAATTTTCTTAAAACGCCACTAGATTGGCCATTTCTCCCACTGTGCGTTGTTAAGCCTTGCCGGAGATATTCTTTTTTAAGTAAAACTGGGACGGAGAAGGACAATTGACCAGGTCAATTTTCATTTTTTAATCGAAATCGGAACCATAATCCAAAACACAAGCAACGTTATTTGAAATCTCTGAATTCTTCTTGGCGGTGGCAAAAACTTAACGTTCCAATACTTCCCAGTAAAAAAAGTGAGGAAAAAAAAGTAGAAAAAACCCAGAACTAGCTTACTTGAATCACTTCAAATTTTGAGGAAAAACCAATAAATTTTACATAGGGTTGTCATTGGAGGGATGCTATTTATTTTTGCCAAATTTAAACCGCATATAATCAACATTTTCGATGCTACAAAATTTCCATACTAAGGTGTTATTTTGAACTAGATGTAAACTTGAACTTTTTCTGCATTTAATATGTGGGGAAAAAACACTCCTACTAAGAAAGGAATTTTCTGATCTAAAATGCGATTTTAATGTTCTTTTTAAATCTAGCTTTTTATGTGATATAAACTTCAACCAAGTGTAAATCGTTGCTCAATACAAACAAAACAATGACATCGGCGATCCATTTATAATGCCAGTCTTTATTTCTGCATTTAATTAAATGCAACAAAACCAGAAAATATGCAATAGCATCTTTAGATGTGATTTAAATGTGGTCTGTAAAAAATCAGATCAATTTTTTTTTTTGCTGGGTTAAAATTAATTAAGATAAGTTGACTTTAACAACGTAATCTCTAATTTATCCTATATTACCAATCATCTTATTTCAATAGCTCTTAACTAACAAGAATTACAACCGTTTGGACACTTTAAACTATACATGATGTTTACTTACCTTTATTAACCTACACACACACACACACATACATTATCGTACCCCAAAATACTAAAAACTTTTAAACATGTAGTTACTCTATTCTTTATAAACAAATTTAAAACTTAACTTTTAAATTTACCTACATACATCAAATCGAAGATTTGAAATAAAGGCTAAGCATCTTCGCTATCAATCAAATTTTAAGCTCCTACGACAACAGGCCTGACGTCTGCGGAACGAGAAATTTGGTAAGTCAGAACGTATACTTAATTAGAAACATTAAAATATAGCGAATACTTTTGCGCAAAATGATAAATTAAGAGTTTTTAAGTTTTTTTATATACCTTTTATCGCAAACAAATTCTACCAAACCTACATCTACTTATAAATAATTAGGCGTTAATTTAGTTTATTATTTTGTTTTAACGTCATTATGTTTTATTTTATACATTTTGCAATGATGTATTTAAAATAGACGTTTTTGAACCTTAGTTATGGAAACTTAAATTGAAACCAATTCCTTCACGAAACATTTAGACACTAAAAGTTAGATTCATAGTGGGCTGATCGGAGTTGAAAGAGATCAGCAAAGGTATGGGTGGGTACAGAAGAAAGAGATAATCGTCATCTCATTTCTCTTTCAAAAGATTCGTTCACAAATTCCCAACATTTTTTAATTAGCTATTTTATTATTTCCCCCCCTCCCCCCTTTGTTTCTTCCCCATTTCGGTAGACCTATTTCAGGTAATAAAGCTACCTAATTTTTAATTTTGCTGTGGCGAATAAAACCATATCTGGCGAGGCTTAAGAATCTCCCCAATTTTCGACGAGCTTAGCTGGTATTATAGGTAGCATACGCATGTCCAATATGGTACACTTAGTCGTTCGTTACATAAAATAAATAGCGCCCAACGTGGGGCACAGCAAATACGGAAACAAAAAATTTACAGCTTTTGGAAAATATAATTGCTATTATGTAGAATATCATCTTGCTGTTGCTTAAATTTTTTTAACACATACATAGATTTGATAGGTTTCTTGTTGTGGACTTTTCTAAGTTCTCTATTATTGCTAATGTTTTGGACTTTAAGAATGTATGATGTCTATACCAAAAGTTGCATAGTAGGTTGTAGACGAAAAACGAGAGTTACGGCTGAGATTTGGAATTTTACAGTACACTCACAAGAGCGTAATTCGACTCACGTACATAATTTAATGATTTTGAACTTGTTTTTATGTTTTTGTCAAATTAAAATTTGTAGAGGATTATGATGGAGATTGTTGTTATCTGAGCTAAAGTCTTGGATACATACTCTCATATGAAACTTAAGTTCAGTTATTCATTTAATTTGGGCTTAGCTCTGGATGGATCACTTTTACGAATGCATTAAAACGATAATACAAAGTTCATTACGCTGACGTAGATGTTTTAGAAGTCATTAGGCAAAAAACGAATGAAAACTTTGACGACTACCTAGACATAATATCTGCAATGACTGATAAATTAAAGAGTCCAATTACTGACCAAGACTTGTGCAAAATTTTATAACGAAACCTTTAAAAGGAAGTTCGACAGGAACTTCTTCATTTCGATATTTCCAGTGTTTCTCAATTACGTCATGGAGTAAGAAAACACGAAAAATTGATGCAGGATGTTCACATAATGGAAGCTCGGCGGACAAACAAAGGGCATGTTTCGGAACTAAATGGGCAAGAGGAAGAAAATTCCGTATGTACTTCAACCAACGCGGTTGAAGGAATTTGTTATAAAAAGAAGATGGAGTGTTGGAACTGCGATAAGCTTGGACACACGTACATGGACCGCATGGATATCAGAAAGGTGTTCTGTTATGGGTGTGAAGAAAGGAATGTGTATAAGCGTTTTTGTCCCCACTGTGGCAGGAACCAGGAAAAATACCAGAGATTGCCCGGTGAAAGAAGTGCGGGCATCCGAAAAAGAACATAGCACAAAACAGAACTGTGTTACGAAGCCAGTAATATCTTTACATCCTTAAATGAGACCGTACGATATTCGTTTAAAAGAATATAAAAAGACTAGAAATCGTATTTTTAATAATTCAAGACCATTAAAAAGATATTCCTAAAAAATTAAAAATTTTTATAGAAAGTTAAAATTGTATAAAGCATGTGCAATTTCCACGATCGTTAATAAAGATAGGGACAGCAGACCGTATGTAAATTTAAATATTAAGGACGCTTCATATTTTTCTCTATTAGATAGTGGCGCTAACAAAAGTGTAATAGGAGGTAATTTGGCAATAAAGGGTCAGGATCTTAAAAATTGTCAACGTTGTAAAGGCAATGTATGTACAGCAGACGGAAAAAGGCAAACAGTTTTCTACACAATTATTCTCGATATTAGCTACCAAGGACAAACGAAAGCAATGGAGCTACTTATAGTGCCTTCAATACGACAAAATATAATTTGTGGATATGATTTCTGGACTACTTTCGGATTGAAAGTTTGTGTACCCGAAATAAGTGAAATTGATTGTACTAACAGAGAACTGGACAAAATTGAATAAACATACAAACAACAGGAAAAATTGGATAGAGTGATTAAAGCTTTTCTTAATTCGGAGGTCAATAGTTTGGGCTGTACAACCTTTGTTGAACATCACATAGACACGGCTGATGTGAAACCTGTAAAGCAACGTTATTGCCCAATTTCGCCTGCTGTTGAGAAACCATTAAATGGGGAAATTGATAGAATGTTGGCTTTGGGTGTAATAGAGGAAGCTCCTACTTCACCGTGGTCTTCTCCTACTGTCGTAGTGATTAAACCGGGGAAGGTTCGAATGTATGTAGAGAAGCCGCAAGTTAAATGCAGTTACAGTAAAAGACGCGTACCCCTATTCCAAATTTAGACGGACTGCTTGCGAGACTTCCTCGAGTTTATTTCATATCACAGATTGATTTAAAAGATGCCATTTGGCAAATTAAATTGGAGGACAGTTCTAAACAAAAGACAGCTTTTACCGCCCCTAATCGGCCACTGTATCAATTTACAAAAATGCCGTTTGGACTATGTAATGCATCGCAAACGTTGTGCAGACTAATGGACCGGGTCATTCCGTATAAGAAAATCACGGGTTTTGGTTTACCTTGACGATTTACTTATAGTTTCTCAGACATTTGAGGAACATTTATCACACTTAATGGAGGTGGCTACCCAATTACGAAAATCAGGACTTACCATTAATGTTAAGAAGAGAAGTTTCGCATTAAGCAGGGTTAAATACCTAGGGTACATCGTAGGAAACGGAACATTACAAGTTGACAAAGCTTATGCTATACGTGACTTTTCCGTACATAAATCAATTAAACATTTACGACGGTTTTTAGAAATGCCAGGATGGTACAGACGTTTTATACATAACTATTTGGACAACATATTCCTACTGACGGAGCTATTATGTTAAATGAAATGTTTTATTTGGACTGAACAAGCGCAGACAGTCTTTAAAGATTTAAAAAATCAATTATCAACCGCACCGTTATTAGTACATCCGAACTATGAAAGAACATTCATTTTTCAATGTGATGCTAGAAGCTATGGAGTAGGTGCTGTGTTAGCTCAGGAGGACGATGACGGAAGTGAACGACCCATTGCTTTTATATCGCAAAAAAATTAATTAGGCACAGCGAAACTACATGATCACTGAATTGGAGTTTCTCGCTGTAGTTTCTGCAATTAGGAAATTTCGGCCATACATAAAGGGACATGAATTCAAGGTGGTAACTGACCAGGCAAGGTTGAAACGGTTAATGGGACAAAGGGAACTTTCCGGTCGTTTAGCCAGATAGCCGCTAAACCTTCAAGGATTTAAATTTACGATTGAACACTGTAGTGGTAAACAAAATGTTGTTCCTGACACTCTGTCGCGAGCTCACGAGGGAGAAAATTTTGTGGAAGCTATTAAGATAGAAAAGCTTCCAGTTATAGATCTGTACTCAGATGCATTTAATTCTGAGGAGTTTTTTTAACTTCGTAGGGATATTAAGTATTCAAATTTACCGGACTTTAAGATAATTGACAAATTTATTTACAGACGGACAGATTTTTTCTTCGGGTGTAGCAGACGAGTCACACCCTTGGAAATTGTATGTACCAACAGAACTTCGAAAGGGGATGATTTATTCGGCACATGATATTCCAAATTCCTCCCATGGTGGAATAAGTAAAACATTGGAAAGAATAAGACGTTTTTTTTATTGGCCTCAACTAGTGACAGATGTTAAGGACTACGTTTTAAATTTTGAACAGTACAAAACTTCAAAGACACCTACAGCGATTTTAAAGCCATACCTGGGACAGATGGTAAGGACAGAATGACCATTTCAAAGACTTTAGAAAAAAAAAATTTGAATCAAATATGGGGAAATTAAAATTAGTTTTGATTTCAATGTTTTAAATTTTGAAAATTTATTTTTCAATTCAAAATACTAATTTGGTTATAAAACATCGGTTTTATTTAAATTTTTCTTACACTTATTAAGAATTTTATCAGAAATCAGGATAACTGGCGGAGAAATATTAAGGTAAATAGGTACAAATATTCTTAAATGATTAGTTTGTTAATTTTAATTGTGTTTTACAGAAAACTAATTTTTTTTGTGTTTTTGAGTGTGGCCCTAAAAATACAATATCGATTGCATTTAAGACAGTTGTAACATTATTTTTCTTGGTGTGGTACAAACAAGCACCCTGGGAACCAATTGGTATAGGCGTTGTTAAGCCTTGCCGCAGATATTCTTTTTTAAGTAAAGCTGGGACGGGGAAGGGCAATTGGCCAGGTCAATATTAATTTTTCATCGAAATCGGAATCATAATCCAAATTCAAACAACGTTATTTTAAATCTCTAAATTCTTCTTGGCGGTGGCAAAAACTTGACGTTCCAATACTTAAAACTAATTTAGATACGTTGACTTTAACAACGTAATCTCTAATCTATCCTATATTAACAATCATCTTATTTCAATAGCTCTTACCTTACAAGAATCACAACCACTTGGACACTTTAAACTATACATGATGTCTACATTATCGCACCCCAAAATACTAAAAGCTTTCAAACATGCAGTCACTCTATTCTTTATAAACAAATTTAAAACTTCTAAACTAATAAATTTACCTTCATACATCAAATCGAAGATTTGAAATAAAGGCTAAGCATCTTCGCTATCAATCAAATCTCAAGCTCCTACGACAACAGGCCTGACGTCTGCGGAACGAGGAATTTGTTTTAGCGTTAATATGTTTTATTTTATACATTTTGCAATGATGTATTTAAAATAAACGTGTTTGAACCTTAGTTATGGGAGCTTAAATTGAAACCAATTTCTTTACGAAACATTTAGACACCAAAAGTTAGATTCGTAGTGGGCTGATGGGAACCGAAAGAGATCAGCAAAGGTATGGATGGGTACAGAAGAAAGAGATAATCGTCATCTTATTTCTCTTTCAAAAGATTCGTTCATTAATTCCCCAACATTATTTAATTAGCTATTTTATTATTTCTCCCCTCCTTAGTTTCTTCCCCATTTCAGTAGACCTATCTAAGATAATAAAGCTACCTAACTTTTAATTCTATTGTGGCGAATAAAACCATATCTGGCGAGGCTAAGGAATCTTCCCCATTTCCGACGGGATTAGCTGGTATTATCGGTAGCATATACCTGTCCAATATGGTGTACTCAGTCGTTCGTTACATATTATCACCTATTACCAATATTACACTCGTGTAAATAACGTCCGTACACTACGAGGTTAAGAATGCAACTAAGTCAGCAAAGTTGACCGACAAATTTGAAAACCTGTTTAAAACTGAAAGAAAATAACTCATTCAGGTATATGATAAAAAATTATTTAGACCTAAAATCAATTTGAAAGCGATACGTGGTGTGGTGTATATGAAAATGTAATTTTGTAAACGTCAGTTTTAATACTCATTTTGTTTCTACTAAAGATTGATTTTAAATCTACGTTGTTTTCAAGGTAACTTTCACCTTTTACCTAAAAAAATTTTAGAATGTAAGTAAATTTTTGCTTTAAAAATATTTTTTAATTATAAAACAAATGGCTTTAAGGGATAAACATAAAAACTCTTGCCAGGACGATGCATTAATCGAGTTTATGCAAACTCATGCGGATATAGCAAGAGGATTTACTAAAGGTGATTGAACATAAGTGGAAGACCTATAGAAGGATTGAGCAACGGAATTAAATAGTTTGGGACCTCCAATACAGGACATGACTGGGTGGACAAAGGTGTGGTTCACTTCAGTTTTTTTTTGCTTCAAATTTTTATTTTATATGATTTTGTTAAGGTATGGACATGCTGGAAATCGTCAATAAAAAAACAACATCTCTAAAAAAAGAAGAATTCCTTACAACAGGCGATGGTCTATTCAATCATATATCCAAGCAAGAGGAGCTTGTAGGTAAAATATGCGGATACACAATTGTAGATGGTATCCAAGATACAACTTGTGCGGGTAATGAAAGCCAAAGTAATACATCATTATCAGAAGAAAATTTTAACGTCCAATCAAAACAACAAACAGGAGCTAAGAGGAATTGAGATGACGCGGAAACATTAGATTCAAGTCCCAGCACATCAGATGACGCATTAAAAGTACATTTAGATCCCAGCATATCAAAAAGACTATTTTAATCCGACAGAAAATCTGGTGATAATTTCAAAAAAAGTTAAAAGCGTACATATGTATATTTAAAATGGAAAGGAGTTAGCCGATTATGTAAAAAACTTTTCTGATTTGTTTCAAAATGCCAATGATAATTTGGATATTATTGGCAAAAATGTTAGACGTGTATATAAATCCAAAGAAAACCTAATAACTGAACTTACCAAAGAACATAACAAGGAAATAGAAAAGGCTGCAGTTAAAAAAAAAAACAACCTAAAAAAGTAGATTTAGAAATCAAAAGAAAACACTGTAACTGTGAATATTTATAACAATAGATATGCTTTTAAATTTTAACACTAATTTTTATTTCAAGTAAATTTTTATTTAAACAGTAAAATAAAAAAAAAACGATTTTTAATATTAATTTACAGCATTGCATTTAAACTTTCTGCGATGCTGTTTCTTAAGCCAATTGCATTGTTTTGCAGAATTGGATCCACCCATCTTCCACTATTTCAGCTTCTTCATTGCTTCCAGAGCAACAGTGTGTTTAACTTTGGGTACGTTGCAAAGATTGTGCAAAGGGCAGCAAATGTTTATAATTTGCAATACTTTTGTTGGAGCATATGGTGTCATAACAAATGGCTCCAAATCGTATCCTGAATCAGCTAGCAACCACGACCCGCGATCTCCATTTTCATACTTGGCCATAAAATAATTTCGATCTCTGCTCATATCCCAAATAAACGCAACGTGACTTGATCCAGTCCTAGTAGCATCAACAGCTTTGATATTAATGGCATAATCACAAATCTGTAATTCAAAACTATTTTATTAGTAAAGCTTACACATACTAACAAATGAAACGCATTTTATTAACTTACAATTATAGCATTTATGCTGTTCTAACCCTTGCTTTTAAAATAAAGATATTCCTCATTAGACAGCCTTTAAATGGAAATGTGTGCACCGTCTATGCACCCAACAACACCTGGAATACCATATTTGTTAAAACAATTTTTAGATTTTTTTATATCTTCTCTAGTTTAGTTTTATGAAACTGTGACACAATTTTCTTTCTAATACTGGCAGCAATTTTGTTATTGACTTTGAAATAGTAGTGCAATGCATTGAAATATTTACATCGCACCCAATACATCTCTGAAAGCCACATTCAGCAAAAAAATCTAAGAGCAGCTGCCAACTGCATAGTAAGTGGAATGGATGAATTTTAAATCATGTGGTCAATTTTATTCAGTACGATTAGATATCCTTCTTTATTTAATCTAAATATTTCAATAAATCTGCGCAAAAAAAAGTAAAACAAAATACAAAAATTTAAACTAAAAAAAACTTTCATATCTTCCGGCATATCCAACGGGTTTGAGTCATCCCTGAGTTGTCTTTTCCTAATATTTTCGGCCTTATGTTCTTCCTCACATAAAATTTAACTGGCTGCCACTATAAATGCCATTATTTTTATTATTTACATATTTCTAGAATTAATTTTAATTATTTTTTCACTTTGTAAACAAACTTTTAAAAATATTCAGCAAAAAGACTGGCCAACGCAAATTGATCGGCGATAGTGATTTGTTATCAACAGAAACATATTGTTACGTTTATACCTTTTATAAACTTTTGTGTATTTCCTTTAAATAAACCGGAGTTCTTTTTATTGCCAATAAATAATAAACATTATTTGAAATTTTATTTCAACAGAATAAAAACTTTATTTACTTAAACACACTGTCGTATACTTATTTACAATCTTCTTTACAACACTTAATGTTATTCACCTTTATTATTTAGCAATTTACACTTATTCAACTCTACGGTTAAACTTAAACTGATTGTGGCATTCGTGTTGCTCGACTATTTATAGTGGATGGTGGTAGTCTGTAATGTTCCACAAAGTTCGAAAACACACTAGAACTTTCTAGCGAATACTAGATGGCAGTTACATTTAAATTAATTCATTATGCTTTTAGCCACAATTTCTAAATAATTTCTTAGCGCAGACAACAACCGCCAATAACGCCCCACAACTTATCATGTTACATACCCAGTCAACATTTAACTCTGTAACACTACTGCCCGCTTAAGCCTGTTCGTCCCGAACAGGCATAGATTCAGTTTTTCCTTAATTGGCGAGGCGCTCGAGATGAACCACTTTCATCTTTGATCTTGGGCTTTTGTATTTTTGAATTCTATACACGACATCATTTATTCTTTTTATCACCCTAAACGGTCCATCCCAATGGGTTTGTAATTTAGGAGACAATCCCTTTTTCCGTTCTGGGCTATATAGTAGAACTAGCTGACCCTCATTAAAACCCTCGGAATTCGCTGCTAGATCATCTGGCTTTCATTTTGTCACTGGCCATTTTTATCCGGCCACGTACGAATTCATGAACTTCTTTTTGTTTCCTTGAAGAGACTTTTTCGGGATCATCTGTTGTTGTGGGCTTAATGCCAAATTCTAAATCACCTGGCAGCTTCAGCTCGGTTCCAAACATAATTTTTGATGGTGTTCTGGAGGTAGAGTCATGAACGGCTGGCCTGTATGCCAACAGAAATTTAGGTATGTGCTCATCCCAGTCCCTTTAGTGTGCACTGACTACTTTTCTCAGGTGTTCTTCTAACGTGCGGTTAAATCTTTTGAACATGCCGTCAGACTGTGGATGAAGTGGCGTATTTCTCGCTTTTCGGATACCGTATAGCTCGCACATTTCCTGGAATATCGAAGACTCAAAATTTCTACCCTGATCAGAATGTAGTTCTAGCGGAACACCGTAGCGGCACACCCAGTTGTTTACAAACGTGTTTACGACAGTTTTAGGCTCTTGGTTTGGTATAGCGTATGCCTCTGGCCATTTGCTAAAGTAGTCGATTACCACTAAGACGTAACGGTTTCCCACCTCACTGATAGGAAAAGGTCCTGCTATGTCCATTGCTATTCGCTTAAAGGGAGCACTTGAATTATACTGCTTCAGTGGTCCCCTACTTCGTCTTACTGGGCCTTTGGCTGCGATACATCGTTCACAGTTGGCTATCTAATCAGCAACAGATTGTTGACATCCAACCCAATAGAAACGGTGTTTAATCTTCTCTCCGGTTTTTGTTACACCAAGGAGACCACCGCTAGGACCATCATGAAACTCCTTCAATACCTCTTCGATTTTAGAGGATGGCACCACAGTCAAACTCGTTTTCGATTTACCATCAGCGCTTTCCCATTGGCGATAAAGGCATCCGTTAATTAGCTGCAGACTATTCCACAGCGCCCAATATGATTTTATCAGTGGACTTTCCACTGATATTTGGTAACGGGTTGGCCTTTTGTCTGCCTCCTTTGCCGAAATAATTTTTGCCAGTACGGGATCGTCCTTTTGTGCCGCTGACCAGTTGTCACTTGTCTCTGTGCGTGTGAGTCAAACGTCAACGACGCTTTCTTTTTCTTCAGCTTTAAGACAATATTTGCATTCCGATCTGCAAGTTTTCGGGAGAGTGCATCCGCATTTCCATGCTAAGTACCTTTTCGGTGCTCGATGCCGAAATCGTAGCTCTGGAGACGTTCAATCCAACGGGCTAGCTGTCCTTCTGGTTGTTTAAATGGTAGCAACCACCTGAGTGCGGAGTGGTCGGTTCTTATCTCGAAGTGTTGTCCATACAGGTACTTGTGGAAATGTTGACACACTCTACCACTGCCAAAAGCTTTCGCCTTGTAACAGAATAATTTCTTTCAGGCTTTGAGAGAGTTCGACTGTAGTAGCCTATGACCTTTTCTGTACCGTCAACAACTTGTGAAAGAACACCACCTATCCCGTAGCCACTCGCATCACTATCCAGCCCAAATTTCTCTCCAGCAATTTGATAGGCCAGGACTGGTGTTACGCATAATAGCTCCTTGAGCTTTTGAAATGCTTGTTCTTGTGCGTCCGCCCACAGAAACGGTCGTGACTTCTGCGTAAGCTCATGTAGAGTGGCAGCGACACTGGCAAAATTTGGCACAAACCTCCTATAGTAAGTACAAAGACCAAAAAAACTGCGTAACTCATGCAGATTGTTTGGGCGAGGCCAGTCCTGCACGGTTTGAATTTTATCTTCGTCAGTTGATATACCATTTTCTGCGACGCGATGGCCCAAATATTTAACCTCTTTTTGGAACAATGCACATTTTTTCGCACTCAATTTTAATCCAGCCAATGACATCCGCTTGAGAAGAAGGTTCTTTTGCTCCACTCCGCTCTATTTCGCTGACAAGCTCTTTTACTTCGTTGCATTTCGCTAGAGGAATACTTCTGGGAGTTTGTTTTATTGGCCTTGCATCTCCTGTATTTATCTGATGTTTCACAAGTGATGTTCTTCCTTGCTGTTGTCCTTTCAAGGCGAAGATGGAGGCGTGCTTTCTAAGCAGTTTTTTTTTTGCTTTATTTTTTTCGGACGAGGATAACCCTTTAACCCATTTCTCTATGCACTCTGATAGCATCTCCTGCTTTTTGTTTGGTATACTGACAGGTTCCGATTGCATTTCGCCTCAGCTGTAGCACACTGGCCTACTTCGTAATTCGGCTTAACGACTTTTTCGCATGTGTTAAGGTTTAGCATTCATACAGGCACTCTTCCGTTGTTACAGGTTCTAACGAGAGCTTCTGCTGTTATTAAGTCACTTTTTCTATTTGTTTGTTCTACCACCCACAACCGGTTGTTGACACAATCTCCCTCCATACGGGCCCATATTACACTTGCTGACTGTGGTGGTATTTTCCTTGTTCTATAGCGAACAGCTTCCTTACAGGCGATTTATTTTCGTAACCAACATCTAGGGGTATTTCAATGTTCCGCCAATTCATTGTCTTTTGCCCCATATGCAGACTTATTCCGTGATTGATCATAAAATCTGCACCGATGATTACTTCATCCACAATGTCGGCAACAATGAATACATAATTTACACTTATGTTGGAAATAGTTACTTTTACGTTTATTTTACCATAGACAGTAACATGCTCTCCAGTTGCCGTTCGTAGACTTACGCCATATAACGGTTCAATTGTTTTCTTGACTTCATCAGGTCTGATAATAGATTGCTTTGCTCCTGTGTCTATAGTAAAAATATGCCTTCGACCATTGATATACCCACAAGCAGTAAGGTTGTTATTTTTCTGTTGCATGCGTGGGGCCCTCGGTTATGGGAGCTAGCTCTTGCCCCGTTTTTCTAGCTCGTATTAGTTTAGCGGTGACTCATTCGCTGATTTCATGTTTACGCGTTTGCTGTTTCTAGGTGGTGAAACAGATTTAGCCCGCTTTTTTGATACTTTGCAATTTCGCTGAAAATGCCCGCTCTTACCACAGTTATATCATTTGATTTGGACTGTACCTCGCTTTTCTTCCAATGCCTGTATAACTCCATTTTTTATCTCATCGACAATATTTGCGTCTTTTTCTGCGGTAATTTCGAGATTTCTCACCTTATGTATTTTCGGATAAGAGAGTAATGTTGCGGTCTCCTGTGTCAGCGCGTATGATACGGTTTCAGCAAGAGTAGACTTCTGTGCGCCAAACACCGCGTGCTTTATTTCAGGATCACGTATTTTGACTAAAAAATGGACGATTCTCGCCTGGATATGTCAACTGCACCAACCGCTCGATTTCTGTTGCAAAATCCTGTAACAATTCGTTGACTTTCTGTACTCTACCTCGCAATTCAATTCGGTATATATCTCGTTTGTGTTCACCGCCATACTTGCATTGTAGTGCAACCATTATCTCCTCGTAGTTTTCTCTGCAGCCAATAGGTATGCTTTCCAGAACTTGTGCTGCGTTACCTTTTAAGGCCAAAATCAACCCTAAGGCCTTTTCTTCATTAGTCCACACATTTCTATTGGCAACTGTCTATGCCCTCTACTCTTTCACAGCTTTAAAAATTTCTTGAAGTTTTAACTCCATAGCTCTAGACGTTTCCTGAACTGCCTGGAAATTCATTCTAGAAGTTTCCTGAACTTTCCGAAACTTCATTTCTATTTTTTCATTATTAATTCTGAAAGATTCCTAAACTTCCTGGAAATTCATTCTAGAAGTTTCCTAAGCTTCTTGGAATTTCCTTCCTATTTTTTCATTATTAACTCTAGAAGATTCCTGAGCTTCTTGGAATTTCCTTTCTATTTTTTCATTGTTAACTCTAAAAGTTTCCCGAACTTCTTTGAAATTCATTTTAGAAGTTTCTTGAACTTCCTGGAATTTAATTTTTATTTTTTCCATCATAGCAGCAAGCATTGTGCCTAAATCGATATGGTTTGTTGTTGTACAGGTAACAACCTCCAGTTCTTTGTTTTCGTCAAACTCATAAGCATCAATGTCGATATTACGCCGCTTAAATTCTTCAATCAGCTTCTTTTGCAACTCTGCCTTATTGCTTGTTGTCGGTAATGTTAATTTGCTCAACTCTCTCTTAAGCTGCTCAACTTTAAGCTCCTCGCATTTCATGTCTGCTTATTAAAATGCGATTCCGCTTCTGACACCAATTATTACGTTTATACCTTGTATAAACCTTGATTTATTTCCTTTAAATAAACCGGGGCACATAGGGGTATTTTGCCATTTTAGCCGGACAATTACTTTTTATTTTTTACAATAAAGATTCTTAAAAATTACTGAGTGCACCTAGATAGATGAAACTTGACAGAAACATGAATTGTAGCCATAGGCATTTAAGGATTAAAGGTAGCCAAAATCGGACCATGGGGGGAAAAGTTCCCCTTAGAAGAACTAACACCACCTCTGAAAAATTAATTTTTTTTTTTTAAGTTTTCAATACTACTGTTAGGCAAATGCAACTTTAAATGTAAGCGAAAGCTAAAAAATCCACACTTGGACAGAGTGTCGCCCCCATGGATGATATTTTGCCAACATGGCAAATTATCACCCATGGGTACCAATTCGAAGATATACATTTGGGTATGCCTTCCCCCTTGGTGAGGAGCGGAGCCCATCTAAAACTCCTACCGTTCTATGGGTCACGGCACCCAGTTGCAATGCAACTCCACATCGAGCAGAAGCTCTCCCCGCGATTTGGGTTTAAACCACAACCACCACGTTGCTCCCGAAGGGGCCTCAACCATTGTCAGGCTAGAACCGAGGTTCTAGGGGCTCCTGACACCCGTGGTACCAGATTTAGAATGACAAGCTTCTGGTCAGGCCTCGTAGCCAAGGTCAAGCCAAGGCTACTTCCAGTTGAACTCCAAACAGTTCAGGGACTGGTAACCCCTCGTAGCCGAAACTACTTCCAGTTTTGACTCAAAAGTCCGGGACTGGTCACCCCAGCCACACTTGGACAGTGTCGTCCCCTCCACTTTGCGGCGGGCGGCATAAAGTAAAATTTTCAAAAATAATGTATATAACACTGTGTGTAAATTTTTAAGTCATGGAAAAATAACCATATACGGGCATCACTACGTGAAAGAAGACCAAAAAAGAAAAGACCCGTGTCTCCCAGTTTTTCCCAAAGTCATGCACTTTTTTTGTTATGGGCCCCCAAAGATTTGGGGCCTTGGTACCATTTTTACAAAAAGGGATAATTTTCTCAGGCTCATATCTTGCAAACCATTCGGAATTTAAATTTACTCTTTGAGGCAAAGTCATAGCCCTTTTTATAAAGAACAAAAATTATGAACATAAAAAATTGAAAAAACAATAATTTTAAATCAAAATCGCAAAAAACTTTAAAAAATTCAAATTTTTTTTACCTTTTTTCCCCTGTTCAGGTCCATAGGTAGCAAACCGTTCAAAATTCAAGGAAACAGTCAACTACAAAAATTTACCTAACATCCCAATAAACAACTTTTTAGAACATATAACCTTCCTAGGAATGATTCTTAACACCGTTTAGGTAGCGCTTAGGTAGCCGCAAAAGTTAAAAATTTCCCCAAAATGTATGTACATACATGCAGTTATGAAGCTATCTCTTCCTTACGTTTAATCAAATTGCCTTAATTACATATATTTTATCTGTCTTTCGTGTAATAGAGAACTCTAGTGCATATAAATATGTGTATATGCATGTGAGATAGCCGCGAAAAGTCTTGGAACTTAAACAGGTAGGCAAACATTAAAATTGCTGGAAACCCTAAACAACAAAATACATCATACACAAATCGCAATAATTTTCGTTAACGGCCTTTAATTAAATTATGTACATACTTTTTTTATTGCTTTGTTATTACTTTTCAATAATTATTGTTTATACCAACAATAAATTACCTACATATGTACCTACTACCCATTTTTTTAATAAGTGAGGACGATTCAAAATAAAATAGCAATCGGATAAATTTAAAAAGAAGAAATTATTGCACCCAAACTTATCAAGAAATCAACTACAAAAATTTACCTAAGATTTCAGTAAACAGCTCACGCGATCACGCACCGATCGCACACGCATTAAGGAACGCAGATCACAGTATAAAAGCGACGCGACTCTCACATCGAGGCATTACACAGCGCGACGTCAACGAGATCTCAGCGGTGAAAGTTATAGAGAAAGTTCTACAGCATAATACACACACAGCATTGGCAACTAACAATTTCAATATGCAGTGTAAAAAGATTTATTTCTTTTGCTACATTTGCGGTCATCAAATCAGAAAAAATAATTCTACAAGATTTCAAAAGGAAAAGAATCTTTTAACTAGTGAACTTAAAAGAGCATATAAGCCATTTTTCGACGAAATAGATTTAATCAGTGAAAATTACACCCCTAACGCAGTGTGTCGCCAATGTTATAATAATCTCATAGCATGGTTGAATGGAGGCAAACGTAGTATGAAATATTGTAAGCCGGTAAACTGGATTAATCGCCCAGGTGATCATGATGCAACCAGTTCTTATGCATGCGTTTATTACCCAAATAGACGTGATGAGAAGAACAAAATTTATAAAGCAACTGTAACAGCCACACTACCAGTGCTTGCACCTGAAAATTTTGTATTCCCAAGGCCACAAACTCCAGATCGTAGGACAGAATTTACAGAAATGACTACAGCAAGTGGTGTTACTAATCGAGATCGATTTGATACCGACTATTAGCCCCAACAGGGAAGAGATGGACCAAAACTAATAACTAATAAAAAATCAAATAGAAAAACGGTACAAAGGCAAAAAATTCGCCCATTGCTTGCAGAGGTGATATCAATTTTATTGTTGCATGGTCTTGTATTATTTTTGATTTCTTTTCTAATTCATTTTAGGTATGTTGATGGTGTCACAAGATAACCCTTTATAATGTTAATTAGGTATGTGAAAAAGAAAAAGCTAATGATGGAAACATTCTGGAAGTAACGTGCCTGTGGACACCGTAAGTTCTGAATCAGAGTCAGATTCGGACGACGATTTAGATCCTCAACTTAAGAGAGCGCGATATGCAAGTCCAGGGCCATCAACTTTATAAAAATAATACGAATATTTTTTTACTATTTTTTTGTAATAGACAGCACAGTATCTCAATGTTGAAGAAAATAAAAAACAAATGAAATTCGAAAATTTTCGTAAAATTTTTAACTTTTGCGGCTACCTAAGCGCTACCTAAACGGTGTTAAGAATCATTCCTAGGAAGTTTATATGTTCTAAAAAGTTGTTTATTGGGATGTTAGGTAAATTTTTGTAGTTGACTGTTTCCTTGAATTTTAAACGGTTTGCTACCTATGGACCTGAACAGGGGAAAAAAGGTAAAAAAAATTTGAATTTTTTAAAGTTTTTTGCGATTTTGATTTAAAATTATTTTGTTTTTAATTTTTTATGTTCATTATTTTTGTTCTTTATAAAAAGGGCTACAAATTTGCCTCAAAGAGTAAATTAAAATTCCGAACGGTTTGCAAGATATGAGCCTGAGAAAATTATCACTTTTTGCAAAAATGGCACTAAGGCCCCAAATCTTTGGGGGCCCATAACAAAAAAAGTGCATGACTTTGGGCAAAACTGGGAGACACGGGTCTTTTCTTTTTTGGTCTTCTTTCACGTAGTGATGTCCGAATATGGTTATTTTTTTTCGTGTTGCACTGTGTAATAAAACTAATGGACAACTTACGCCCAAATTCTATAAAAGTAAAATTTTTAAGCTTTTATGGGTAGGGGCAGAAATGCCCCCAAACCCCACCCCCCGAAACGGACCTGTACAAAAAAATATTTTTTTATATGTTTTGCAAATTCTAATTTTTATTTATTGTGGAACTAATTGTTTTAATACAAATTTTTGCTTCTTAGTTTGGCTTAAGTTCATATAATTTCTTTTTATCAGAAGAAATTATTATTTTCCGTTAATGTTGAAAGAAACTCTAATTTGAAAAAAGCAGATTTTTCTACCGATACTAGCCGAGTAGAATGCATTTTTGAAAGCAGCTACGCAATTTCATCATCAGTACTCTTTGAACGATAGTAGTGTATTTGGTTGTAAACATCACCTATTTAACTTACACGCAGCAGAGAAAGGGATACGGTATGACTGTTCTCTTTAGTTTTTACTTTGTAAGTTAGGACAAAGTTTACTGTTCACCTATTTAACTTACATGTAACAGAGAAAGGGAAACAGCATGGCTGTTTTCGTTCTTTGTTTTTATTTTGTAAGTAAGGACGAAGTTTACTTTTCATATAAACTATGCTTTTTTCTATTAAAAGTCTCTTCGGCAACACTTGACTAACGGTCGAGCATCAACCATCTCTCAGATGGAATGAAACGCTTTTTATTCTAGTATATTATATACAAGGGGGGTGAATCATTTTAATTTCTTTTTTTGTCAACGACAAATGGACAGAAATTATTAAAAATCATTTTGCACCGTGCCATGTGTGAGTTATATGCTAATTTTTATTTATTGTTGAACTAGTTGTTTCATTTAAAATTTTTGCTTTTTAGTTTGGCTTAAGTTCATATTATTTCTTTTTATCAGAAGAAATTATTATTTTCCGTTAATGTTGAAAGAAACTCTAATTTGAAAAAAAGCAGATTTTTCTACCGATACTAGCCGAGTAGAATGCATTTTCGAAAAAAATCATAGTGTATATGAACAGTAAACTTCGTCCTAACTTACAAAGTAAAAACTAAAGAGAACAGTCATACCGTATCCCTTTCTCTGTTGCGTGTAAGTTAAATAGGTGATGTTTACAACCAAATACACTACTACCGTTCAAAGAGTACTGATGATAAAATTGCGTAGCTGCTTTCGAAAATGCATTCTACTCGGCTAGTATCGTTAGAAAAATCTGTTTTTTTTTCAAATTAGAGTTTCTTTCAACATTAACGAAAAATAATAATTTCTTCTGAAAAAAGAAATTATATGAACTTAAGCCAAACTTAAAAGCAAATATTTTGCAAATTTTCACAAACAAATTTTTTTTAGCTTGTTTGTCGCTTTTTTGTAATTTAGTGTATTAATTTTTTTTTGAAAATAAGTAATTTACATATAACAATAACTTATTTACAGAAATAACAAATAACTTAAAGTATGAAAACAAAAACTAATTTAATTAAAAAAATATTCTTTTGCAATAAGAACAGGAGTGCTACTGTTCTTCTTCGTCTGTTTCTTCAAAGACCTACAGGGGGGAAGCATTAAAGAAACTGCTTTTTTCGTAAAGGGCAATGACTTCTTTTTTGGAGTTGGTCTTATGCTAGTCATCAGTGGGTCAGAACTGACCAAAAGTCTATTAATAATGTCTACGTTACACTGAACTCTTGAAAACTTCTTGCAAAATTCTGCCTGTAAATCCGAAAATGTTTCTGATAACAGCCTAATAGGCAATTAATCCATGTATTAAAATCTTGTAGATTGTATATTAAAAAGTTTTCTGAAGCTGTATAAACACTGTTTCACCGCTGACATGTTGCCATCTCCTTGACATTTTGAAAGTTCACACAATTTTCTATCTAAAAATCGCAATCTCTCTTTAACAGATTCATCTCTACATTATTGTACTATTTTTAATAACTCTAATTCTGTAAAAACTTTTTTCATTTTACTCTCGTAGTTTTAAAACGGTTCTGAAAACAATTTCGTGCAATAACCCCAATATATACAAAAAGCACAGATTTGTTTCTCTTTAAAAATATTTTTGTTTTAACAATTTTCAAAGGTTTTAGAGGCAGGTACATTTATTTTTTTGCATTAAATAGCGACATTAAGAACGCTGTCGCACAGGTATACATTGCCAGTTTAGGGGTGGGTAAAAACTAAGGCAGTAGTTCCTTTTTATACATGCAATGTCAGTGCAAAACCCAATTTAACCTGTTCAATATTAATTTTAATTAACCTGTAATAATTTTAATAAAAAACATTAAAAAACAATTAATTATCAAAACGTTTTATGACCCACAAAAAAGTTTCTTACGCATATGTAACCACACAAGATGAGAAAAAACAAAAAAAGTAAAATTTTCAAAAAATCGCCAAAAAAAAATGGCGCAAAAACGCGCAACGTTTTTTTCTTTCGTCTGAAAGTAGAGATTTCAGGTTTTATTGTTAGGAATAACAATAAACCTTATGATTTTATTTTTTTTAATCAAAAAGTGAGCAAAAAAATATTTTTTTTTAATTTCGAAGGAATTTAAAACAAAATATTAAAATAAATAAAATAAGGCAGCTGCTTATATAGTCTTTCGCAGAAAAAAAATTGATGTAAAATCTCTATTTGTTTAGCTACAAAAAAATATATTGTAAACCTCTTAAAACCATCAAAAGTTAATAAATTGTAGGCAAATTTACTTAACTTTCCTGACTTTGACAGTGCCTCAAAACGACAAATTGCAAGCAAAAGCTTTGAAAATTTAATATCCGATACAGAATTATCCGATCGGACGAGTATTTGAGTCGACTCTCCCACGTTTAAATTCAATATTATAAGCTACATGCAAAAGACACTCCGTCAGCTTAATACTCTCATTAAGTGGTAACATACCTAATTGCAGTGCTTGTTAAAGGGCATAGCCTAAATTTCTTCGATTTCATTCATCTTGGGTGTTGTGGCTCCACAAATAAAACAAGAAGATGTTGCTGGTGTTTCAGTTACTGATTGTGCTGTCTTGCCGTCAATGACTGTAAAATATAACACTGTGTGTAATTTTTTAAGTCATGGAAAAATAAACATATTCGGACATCACTACGTGAAAGAAGACCAAAAAAGAAAAGACCCGTGTCTCCCAGTGTTGCCCAAAGTCATGCACTTTTTTTGTTATGGGCCCCCAAAGAGTTGGGGCCTTGGTACCATTTTTACAAAAAGTGATAATTTTCTCAGGCTCATATCTTGCAAACCGTTCGGAATTTTAATTTACTCTTTGAGGCAAAGTTGTAGCCCGTTTTATAAAGAACAAAAATTATGAACATAAAAAATTGAAAAAACAATAATTTTAAATCAAAATCGCAAAAAACTTTAAAAAATTCAAATTTTTTTTACCTTTTTCCCCCTGTTCAGGTCCATAGGTAGCAAACTGTTCATAATTCAAGGAAACAGTCAACTACAAAAATTTACCTAACATCCCAATAAGCAACTTTTTAGAACATATAAACTTCCTAGGAATGATTCTTAACACCGTTTAGGTAGCGCTTAGGTAGCCGCAAAAGTTAAAAATTTTTTCCAAAATGTATGTATGTACATACATGTAGTTATGAAGCTATCTCTTCCTTACGTTTAATCAAATTGTCTTAATTACATATATTGTATCTGTCTTTCGTGTAATAAAGAACTCTAGTGCATATAAATATGTGTATATGCATGTGAGATAGCCGCGAAAAGTCTTGGAACTTAAACAGGTAGGCAAACATTAAAATTGCTGGAAACCCTAAACAACAAAATACATCATACTCAAATCGCAATAATGATCGTTAACGGCCTTTAATTAAATTATGTACATACTTTTTTTATTGCTTTGTTATTACTTTTTAATAATTATTGTTTATACCAAAAATAAATTACCTACATATGTACCTACTAGCAATTTTTTTAATAAGTAAGGACAATTCAAAATAAAATAGCAATTGGATAAATTTAAAAAGAAGAAATTATTGCACCCAAACTTATCAAGAAATCAACTACAAAAATTTACCTAAGATTTCAGTAAACAGCTCACGCGATCACGCACCGATCGCACACGCATCAAGGAACGCAGATCACAATATAAAAGCGAGGCGACTCTCACATCGAGGCATTACACAGCGCGACGTCAACGAGATCTCAGCGGTGAAAGTTATAGAGAAAGTTCTACAGCATAATTCGCACACAACATTGGCAACTAACAATTTCAATATGCAGTGTAAAAAGATTTATTTCCTTTGCTACATTTGCGGTCATCAAATTAGAAAAAATAATTCTACAAGATTTCAAAAGGAAAAGAATCTTTTAACTAGTGAATTTAAAAGAGCATATAAGTCATTTTTCGACGAAATAGATTTGATCAGTGAAAATTACACACTTAACGCAGTGTGTCGCCAATGTTATAATAATCTCATAGCATGGTTGAATAGAGGCAAACATAGTATGAAATATTGTAAGCCGGTAAACTGGATTAATCGCCCAGGTGATCATGATGCAACCAGTTCTTATGCATGCGTTAATTACCCAAATAGACGTGATGAGAAGAACAAAATTTATAAAGCAGATGTAACAGCCACACTACCAGTGCTTGCACCTGAAAATTTTGTATTCCCAAGGCCGCAAACTCCAGATCGTAGGACAAAATTTACAGAAATGACTACAGTAAGTGGTGTTACTAATCGAGATCGATTTGATACCGACTATGAGCCCCAACAGGGAAGAGATGGACCAAAACTAATAACTAATAAAAAATCAAATGGAAAAACGGTACAAAGGCAAAAAATTCGACGCATTGCTTGCAGAGGTAATATCAATTTTACTATTGCATGGTCTTGCATTATTTTTGATTTCTTTTCTAATTCATTTCAGGTATGTTGGTGGAATCACAAGATAACCTTTTATGATGTTAATAAGGTATGTTAAAAAGAAAAAGCTAATGATGGAAGACATTCTGGAAGCAACGTGCCTGTGGACACGGTAAGTTCTGAATCAGAGTCAGATTCGGACGACGATTTAGATCCTCAACTTAAGATAGCGCGATTTGCAAGTACAGGGACATCAACGAATATTTTTTTTTAATATTTTTTTGTAGTAGACAGCACAGTATCTCAATGTTGAAAAAAATAAAAAACAAATGAAATTCAAAAATTTTCGTAAAATTTTTAACTTTTGCGGCTACCTAAACGGTGTTAAGAATCATCCCTAGGAAGTTTATATGTTGTAAGAAGTTGTTTATTGAGATGTAAGGTAAATTTTTGTAGTTGACTGTTTCCTTGAATTTTGAACGGTTTGCTACCTATGGACCTGAACAGGGGAAAAAAGGTAAAAAAAATTTGAATTTTTTAAAGTTTTTTGCGATTTTGGTTTAAAATTATTTATTTTTTAATTTTTTATGTTCATTACTTTTGTTTCTTTTAAAAAGGGCTACAACTTTGCCTCAAAGAGTAAATTAAAATTCCGAACGGTTTGCAAGATATGAGCCTGAGAAAATTATCACTTGTTGCAAAAATGGCAAAAAGGCCCCAAATCTTTGGGGGCCCATAACAAAAAAAGTGCATGACTTTGGGCAAAACTGGGAGACACGGGTCTTTTCTTTTTTGGTCTTCTTTCACGTAGTGATGTCCGAATATGGTTATTTTTTTTCGTGTTGCACTGTGTAATTTATGTTTTACTTTAAAGTTACGATTGTTTACTGTTAACTCAAATTCTTTTAGTTAAGATATCTCTTCATCGACTCTTCTCTTTTCTTCTCGTATAACTTTGGGTGTCTCTTTAACGTATGCAAACTGTAGTTTTCTACAATACTGTGTGGAAGAAGGTTTGATATTATTCGATACAAATTTATGTATGTCATCACTTACTGATTATTTAAGCGGCATCTGTTAAGCCATATATAAATGAGAGTCTGAAATGTGATCATCTGAAAACCTCTGTTGGTATTCGCTTTGACTAAATGCCCCATCACATGCCCATTTATAGTACATTGTTAGATTTCCCCTTTCAATTTTATTTATTTGCCTTACTGACTTTGTCTCTAGGACTCTTTTGCCGAGGTACACTGCCTGAACTTTCAGTAATAGAATCTCATTAAGGATAACTGTTAGGTTTCTCTTTCGTGAGTTCTTTGTATGGTACGGATATTTTGTACCCTTCATTTTTTAACTAATGCATTAGATACTCATATTTTTCTTTTGAAGGTTCAAGCTTTGTAAACATCCCCAAAGTTTTTAATATACAAATTTTGTGGTTGGTTTCTGAAATACTAGAAGTTAAATCAATTACTTTTTGAGGAAACATAACACGTACTTTATCCCTTTTGTATCGTTTGGCGCGATCACAGCACTCCTTAAACGATTTACGTGGCCGACCGTGGATTAGAATCCTTCCATTTTTGTTTGATGTTAGAGTAAAAGCCTTTATATATTGTATCCAAAATTTTGTTGTTTTCGTAAACGTAGTATGCTTAGCATCACGAAATTTCAAATTCTTTCTGACAGCAAAGCTGAAGGTTTTGATAATATCTTCTGCTCCCAAATGAGTGTTTAAAGCCATGTTAATGCTTTGGAAACACAGAAAATTGTTAAAACTGTAAGTTGTGTGAAATGGAAGAAGTTGAAATTTCGTGATGCAAATTATTATGCGTTTAGGAAAACAGCCTCTCACATGCTCTAGTTTCGTTTAAGCCAACGTGCGATTGTTGCAAAAACTGTTTTAATTTTTTTTTGTCTCTGTCAAACTCCAAAAGCATCGAGCATGAACCCCTTTGTGAAATAGAAAAACTTTTCATTGTCGTAAAACTAAAGTCTCTGCAGAGTTAGTTTTTTCAATTTTAGTATACTGAATCATCTTACTTTAAATAAAAAATAAAAAGAAAAACGTTAGCTCACATAATAAAATAATATTCGTTTTGAAATTCTTAGGTTAAAATTAAGTTGGTTCGGTAAAACATACAAGTACTGAGTTTAAAACGGCTATAAGAAAAAACTAGCAGTCAGATCGGAGTAAGTCTTTTTGAGTGGATTGTACTATTTAGTCTAAAATGTCATATCACTGGATATTGCATGAAGAGTATGTTGACAATTTGACTTTTTCCGCGAAATCCCCAGTGTGCGCTGTTAAACATTAATATGGATGGTCATAAAAAAATTGCTAAAAATTTCTTGTATGCTTGGACGTAGGTACATATCGAGCCTTTGGTGCAATACCGTAGTAACTCAAAATTTGAATTTTTTGAGCTGGGTATGCAGAAATTATCTTTGGGGAAATATCTATCTAAAGAAAAAAAGATTATGATTCCACCTCTAACTGTTCAGATTCTACAGCTAAAAATGTCTTTATTGCCTCTAGGTATTTCCAACAATATTTATTTGCAATAATGAAATATTTCCTTTATTACAAGAAATTTACTAACAAAAGGTAATTTACGAAAGAAGTATAAAGCAATATTTTTTTTTGCTACGTTTTAGGCACAGAAACACAACTGCATAATTTGATTTCTTTTTTACTTGTTCGTATTATTTCATATTACAACTTTGTTAGAAAAAAAAATAGTTAAAAGTTTATTTGCTATAACGATATATTTCGAATTAATTTTTAAGTTTGTCATAGGTTTTGTGACAATAACGATACATCATTGATAGGTTGATACAAAGTACTTAAATATAAATATTTAAAAACTTGTAAAAAAATAACTTTAGTAAACGAAAATACTATCAAAAAGATGGTTCAAAACTTCAAATGCATTTTTCTCAGTTCACGATTTTTTGAATTACTACGATATTGCACCAAAGGCTCGATATGTATTGTCAAATGGATGTATATATATATTGGCATACATATGTATGCATACATGTATGCATGTATATATGTTTAATTGTACATACATACAAACATACATGTAAAAATCATTATTATTACAATACTTGCAGCACGACATAACTCGGCTGGATCAGATGGCTGGGCATATAAAATAACAATGTGAAGGATATATAAGATTTGGCACAGCCGAATATAGCGCTCTTACTTGTTTTTATTTATAAATAAAGAAGAAAATTCAAAATATAAATTATTTTTGTTTTTTTGAATCTTCGCTAATGCGAACTAACAAGAAGTATTCACATCTTTAAACTAAGTAATTGATATTAATCCAGCCAGTACCAGACTAAAATTTAAGTTCTCATAATAAAGTAAATTAATTTAAATGGTTTCATCTAAGCGCAGTAGTATTTCTTCTTTTCAGAAGAGTTTGTCCACTATATTGCAAGATGTTTCGAGCGGGCGGATTTAAATGTGTTTCCAGTTTACTTAAATACTTGTCAACATTGTTCAGTTGCTCTCTTAATCTCGTAGTGTACGGACGTGTCTACGCGAGTGTATATTTGTAATAGGTGATATTTGTAATAAGTTACAAAAAAAAAAAAAATTTGTTAATATACATACCTACAAGACATAAGCGAGAATCGAAAATAAAAACAAACTAAACAAAATAAAAAAACCAAACGGTTAATGAGTAACAGTAATCGTAGTGACAGTGGGCCTAATAGCCGAAATGCTTACATTGTGTTAAGCTCAGAAAGCGTTAGCAATGAAAATATTAGAGACCCTGAATATAATAGAAACTATTTAAGTGCAAAACCGAAAACAAATACAAACAGTTTAAGTGCAAGTGTGCCTAATTTAAATAAATGTACTGAACAAGGGACAAGTTTAGCCCAATCTCTGTTTAAAAATTATAAAAAAAATACCGAGGTGCCATCTTCATCGCGGTCTTCTTTATCAAGTTCTGGTGTCGCACCTACAGCTGCTAAAGGCGCTCCAGGCCCAATTTCTGCGTGTGCTCCTAAGATCCAGGTAGGGATGGACAGGTACGTAACAGTTCTTAAAAGGGGGAGAAGTCCGAAGTCGGCAGAAGTAAGTCAACCTGCAAAAATTTTAAAAGACGATGAAAGGCCAACCACATCGCAAAATCGCTTTGCCATTCTGCAAAAAGATGATAATGATGGCCCCGTTACGGAAAAAAATTTTAAGCCTCCTCCAATTTATTTAAGAGAAAAAAACTCGAACGACCTCATTAAATTTTTAGTTGCATTAATAGGCGAAAAGAACTTTTATGTGTCGAACATAAAACGTGGTAATATATATGAGACCAAAATTCAAGTAAGTCACGAGAACGCTTACCGCGCCACGGTGTCGGAATTTGAGAAATTAAAAAAGAACTTTTACACTTACCAGCTAAAAAACGCAAAAGGTCTCCAGGTAGTCATAAAAGGAATTGACTCAAATGTTGACCCGGAGGAGATAAAGACCAGTTTGTGCAGCGAAGGATTTAAGGTAAGGACTGTGACAAATATTAGAAACAGGGAAAAATACCCTCAACCATTGTTTCGAGTTGAACTTGAGCTTGGTGATGCCAAATTAAAGAAAAACGAAACTCACCCCATTTATGGTTTAAGATATATTATGCACCGTAGAGTTACAGTGGAAGTCCCGCATAAGCGATCTGGACCTGTACAGTGCTTAAATTGTCAGGAATATGGCCACACAAAAACTTACTGTAAGTTGCCTTCTGTTTGTGTTGTATGTGGGGATCTGCATGTTACAACCAAGTGCGACAAACCAAAAGATGACCCTAGGGTGAAGAAGTGCAGCAATTGTGGTGGAAACCACACTGCCAACTACAGAGGTTGTCCTGTCTATGATTTAGTTATGCGCTCATCTAAGCCGAAGGTAGTTCCTGCCCCTCCCCAGCCGTTAAATATACCAACAACAAACATTCCACAGTTATCACAGCCAACTACAAGTCAAATTTCTTACGCCAACGCTCTAAAGTCAAACCAGTCCAATGAACAAAGGCCAAACCAACCAACCACACAACAACAAGTGCCAACAAGTGAACCAACTGGTCCCAATTTTAGCCGTCTGGAAGCCGTAATTGACAATATGGTCAAACAATTTACGAATATAATGGCGCAAATGGCTAGCATGATGCAGGAGATGCAGAAAATGCAGTCTGCTCTTCTGCAGGCCATGCTTAAAAGACCATGAACTGCCTCAGGGTTTGTTTCTGGAACGCAAACGGCATCCGCCAACACAAAAACGAGCTCGACTACTTTTTAACACACCAAAAAATCGATGTCATGTTGATTTCCGAAACTCATATGACATCTAGAAGCACTTTTAAAATTAGTGGATACAATTTTTATGATTCAAAAGATCCCAGGGATAGATCCTGTGGTGGCTCTGCTATTTTAATCAAATCAAGAATTAAGCACCAATGGTTGGGTGGCCTATCTGAATGTTATATGCAAGCAACAAACGTCTGCATTGATGAATTTTTCCATAACCTTGTTATTTCATCAGTTTACTGTCCACCCAGATTCTCCATAACGAAGGATCAGTACAACAATTTCTACAAATCATTAGGTCCCCGCTTCATAGCTGCTGGAGACTATAACGCTAAGCACACGTACTGGGGCTCCCGCCTAATTAGTCCCAGAGGTCGTGTCTTGTATGACTCCGTGTCGGAAATGGGACTTTTCGTTATTTCAACTGGACAACCAACCTACTGGCCAACAGACCACAATAAAATTCCAGACGTAATTGATTTTGGCGTAGCAAAAGGTATTTCCTTGGAGCTCATTGAGGCTCAAGCCTCTTTGGATTTATCTTCTGACCACTCACCCACAATAATCACTATTTGCAGTCCTCACCAAATAGCAGATAGTGAGTTTTTCTTATCAAAAAGAATTAATTGGTTGAAATATAAAAAATATATTAGTACGCACTGCGCGGAGAACCAATCGCTAAAAACTCCCGAAGACATAGATGATTGTCTGAGCGTCCTTAATGAAAACATTAAAAAAGCCGTTGAACATGCGTCTTCTACCTACCGCCAGGCTAGGTACAACAAAATTTTCTCTGAAGATGTGGAAAAGCTCGTATCTGAAAAAAGAAAAGCCCGCAGGGAATGGCAAAAACATAGATCGCCCCAACTTAAAACTAAGCTGAAAGAATGTACAACCCAACTAAAAAGCTTGTTGGAGGCTCACAGAATGGCATCACTGAAAGAGTACCTGGAAGGTCTAGACGCGACTCCTCAGACAAATTATTCCTTATGGCGATCAGCCAGACGTCTTAAAAGACCTGTTATCGCAAAACCACCACTGCGCAATCTGAGAGGATCCTGGGCTAGAAATGATGAAGAAAAATGCGATCTGTTCGCAAATCACCTCAAAAACGTATTCGCTCCCAATTCATGCACTGACGTGAGGGAATTACCGCCTGTTGTTGCAAGACGTCCTCTAGAAATACGTTTCCGATTTGCAGATGTTGTAGAGGCTATCGCTAACCTTAACGGTAAAAAAGCTCCTGGCGTTGACAAAATAAGCAACAAAATGCTCATAGAACTGCCTCTTACTGCTAAAAGAATCATTCTTTTTATTTTTAACGCGATAATTCGGCTTGAACATTTTCCGCCTATATGGAAAGTTGCCTTAGTAAAGATGATTCCTAAGCCTGGCAAAGATCCCTCGAAGGTAGAATCTTATAGGCCCATAAGTTTGTTACCCACAATGTCAAAATTGTTCGAAAAACTTTTAAAAAACAAGCTAAATCCGATCCTGAATGACAACAACTGCATTCCAAATCACCAATTCGGCTTTAGAAGTCAACATAGTACCATCGAACAAACTCACAGGTTGGTACAGGTTATAAGAAAAGCCTTTGAGGAAAAGAAGTACTGCTCCGGGCTTTTTATCGATGTCTCACAAGCTTTCGACAAAGTATGGCATGAAGGCCTTCTAAACAAACTAAAGCTCAACCTTCCAGCTAATATTTTCAACCTTTTAGAAAAATACATAACAGGCCGACAATTTATGATCAAAGAGGGAAACCAAATAAGTTGTTCCCAACCAATAGAGGCTGGTGTCCCTCAAGGAAGTATACTAGGTCCAATTTTGTACTTGCTTTACACGGCAGATATGCCAACCAATAGTTTCACACACACGTCGACATTTGCTGACGACACTGCTTTTCTTAGTATTCACAAAGACCCTAAAGAGGCTTCGAACCAGCTGCAACAACACGTAACCCAAGTCGAGAAATGGGCAAAGTTATGGGGAATAAAGATAAATGAACAAAAATGTACCCACGTAACTTTTACTTTACGCAAAGAAACGTGCCCTCCAATCACTATCAACAACCATAATGTGCCTCAACGATCTGAGACAAAATATCTTGGTATTCACCTGGATCGCCGCCTTACATGGAAGCCTCATATAGATGCTAAGCTGACGCAAATGAAACTTAAAGCTGCTCAAATCCACTGGCTAATTGGTAGAAACTCTGTGCTACGTCTTGATTGTAAGCTTCTAATCTACAACTCGATTTTAAAACCAATTTGGTGCCACGGTATACAATTATGGGGCACTGCTTCCGCCTCTAACATCGAAAAAATACAACGCCGTCAAAATAAAATCCTAAGAATGATAACTGGTGCTCCGTGGTATGTGAAAAACAGCAACATCCATAAGGATCTAGAAGTTCCACTAGTTAAAAGCGAAATCCTGAAATATGTGGACAAGTATTTAAATAAGCTGGAAACGCATCCAAATCCGCTCGCTCGAACTATCTTGCAACATAGTAGACACTCCCGACTGAAAAAGAGGGATACTATTGCGCTTAGATGAAGATAACTATTTTATTATGAGAACTTAAATTTTAGTCTGGCACTGGCTGGGCTAATATTAATTACTTAGTCTTAAGATTTGAATACTTATTGTTAGTTCGCTTAAGCGAAGATCCAATAATAAAATATATGAAAAAAAAAAAAAAAAAAAAAAAAAAATTGTTTAGGATTTCGCATTTAACTAGTGGAACTTGTAGATCCATGTGTATGTTTCTGTTTTTAATATACCAAGGAGCACCAGTTATCACTCTTAAAATTTTTTTTGACTGCGTTGAATTTTTTCTATGTTGTATGCGAAAGCAGTGCCCCATAGTTGCATTACCGTAGTACTAAATTGGTTTCAAAATCGATTTGTAGAGTAGAAATTTACAAGCAAGACGAAGCACAGAGTTTCTGTTGATTAGCCAATTAATTTGTGCAGCTTAAAGTTCCATTTGCGTCAACTTCGCATCTATATGTGACTTCCTTGTAAGTCGCACAGTGGCTGAAAATCGTTTTTCATTGGCCAAAAGTTAACATTTTTTTTTGTCACCGCTTCATAGCTGCTGGAGACTATAACGCTAAGCACACATACTGGGGCTCCCGCCTAATTAGTCCCAGAGGTCGTGTCTTGTATGACTCAGTGTCGGAAATAGGACTTTTCGTTATTTCAACTGGACAACCAACCTATTGGCCAACGGACAATAATAAAATTCCAGACGTAATAGATTTTGGCGTGGCAAAAGGTATATCACCGGACCTTATTGAGGCTGAAGCCTCCTTCGATTTATCTTCTGACCACTCACCCACAATTATCACTATTTGCAGTCCTCACCAAATAGCAACTAGTGATTTTTTCTTATCAAAAAGAGTAAATTGGTTAAAATATAAAAAATATATCAGCTCTCACTGCTCGGAACACATACCACTAAAAACTCCCCAAGAAATCGATGATTGCCTAAATATCCTAAATGAAAACATTAAAAAAGCCGTTGAACATGCTTCTTCAACATACCGTCAGGTCAAATACAACAAAATTTTTTCTGTCGATGTTGAGGAGCTTTTATCTGAAAAAAGGAGAGCGCGAAGAGAATGGCAACAGCATAGATCGCCCCAACTTAAAACGAAGCTAAAAGAGTGTACAAATCGCTTAAAAAACTTGCTGGAGGTACACAGAATTGCATCAATTAAGAAGTATTTGGAAGGTCTAGACGCAACCCCTCAAACAAATTATTCTCTATGGCGATCAGCCAGTCGTCTCAAAAGACCCGTAATCGCAAAACCACCACTGCGCAATCTAAGAGGATCCTGGGCTAGAAATGATGAAGAAAAATGCGATCTGCTCGCAAGCCATTTAAGAAACGTGTTCACTCCTAATACATGCACTGACGTGAGGGAATTACCGCCTGTTGTTTCTAGACGTCCTATAGAAATACGTTTCCGATATTCAGATGTGGTAGAAGCTATTTCTAACCTTAATGATAAAAAAGCTCCTGGCGTTGATAAAATAAGCAACAAAATGCTCATTGAGCTACCTTTTACAGCAAAAAGAATAATTCTTTTTATTTTTAATGCCATAATACGGCTTGAACATTTTCCACCAATATGGAAAGTTGCCTTAGTTAAGATGATTCCTAAGCCTGGTAAAGATCCTTCTAAGGTGGAGTCTTATAGGCCTATAAGTTTGTTACCAACTTTGTCAAAACTGTTTGAAAAGCTGCCTAAAAACAAGCTTACTCCGATCCTGAATGAAAACAACTGCATTCCAGATCACCAATTTGGCTTTAGAAGTCAACATAGCACAATAGAACAAACTCACAGACTGGTGCAGGTTATAAGAGAAACTTTCGAGGAAAAAAAGTACTGCTCCGCGCTTTTTATAGATGTCTCTCAAGCTTTCGATAAAGTATGGCACGAAGGCCTGTTAAACAAACTAAAGCTAAACCTTCCAGCTAATATTTTCAACCTACTAGAAAAGTACACAACCGGTCGACAGTTTAAAATCAAAGAGGGAAACCAAATAAGTTCTTCTCAAACAATAGGGGCTGGTGTACCTCAAGGGAGTATACTAGGTCCAGTTCTGTACTTGCTTTACACAGCAGATATGCCAACCAATAGTTTTACACACACGTCGACATTTGCTGATGATACTGCTTTTCTTAGTATTCATAAATACCCTAAAGAGGCTTCAAACCAATTGCAGCAACACGTAACCCAAGTTGAAAAATGGGCAAAGTTATGGGGAATAAAAATAAATGAACAAAAATGTACCCACGTAACTTTTACTTTACGCAAAGAAACGTGCTCTCCAATTCTTATTAACAACCATATGGTGCCTCAACGAACCGAGACAAAATACCTTGGTATTCACCTAGACCGCCGCCTCACATGGAAGCCTCATATAGATGCGAAGTTGACGCAAATGAAACTTAAAGCTACACAAATTCATTGGCTAATCGGCAGAAACTCTGTGCTTCGTCTTGATTGTAAACTTCTACTCTACAAATCGATTTTGAAACCAATTTGGTGCTACGGTATACAATTATGGGGCACTGCTTCCGCATCCAACATAGAAAAAATTCAACGCAGGCAAAACAAAATCCTAAGAATGATAACTGGTGCTCCTTGGTATGTTAAAAACAGCAACATCCACAAGGATCTACTAGTTCCACTAGTTAAATGCGAAATCCTGAACTATGTGGACAAGTATTTAAATAAGCTGGAAGCTCACCCAAATCCGCTCGCCCGAAACATCCTGCAACATAGTGGGCACACCCGCCTGAAAAGGAGGGATACTATTGCGCTTATATGAAGCTTGATAATTAATATGAGAACTTAAATTTTAGTCTGGCACTGGCTGGACTTATATTAACTACCTAGTTTTAAGATTTGAACACTTATTGTTAGTTCGCCACAGGCGAAGATTCAATAATAAATATATGAAACAAAAAAAAAAAAAAAAACCGATTTTTAAAATTTGTACGCCTTTTTGGAGCTAATATATCCATATTAAGGCAGCCAAAAAATTAGGTTAAACTATTGAATATTGTGGGCGTGGCATGCTGTCAAACTCAACTGTTTTTTAATTTTAGAAAAAAAGGTGTTTTTATTTGTTATTTGTCAAAAATAAATGGTTACTATTCGCAAGCTACCATCGATAATGGCCTGCCGTTTTTTTATAATGGTGGTAGGATTATAGTCTTTAGTTATTGTAAGTGGTTACCGCGTTAGCGTTTAATATTAGGGGCTTTTTGAAATATTTATGAAACTACTATATTTTTCTTAAACTTAAACTTTATTGGAATAGAACATCTAGGGCAAAAAAGAGAATAAGAAGCGTATACCACCCGAAGAAAGGTGAAAGTGTCTTCTTTAACCCCAAATATACTTTTGCACTTGCCGTTAGAACACTTTTTTAATTTTAATGAAATTACTCTAAAAAAATTCAAATTACGATAATTTAAACAGCCCTATAATTACTCGTATACAATGGCATATTAAATTTTCACCTTTTCACCTAAAGGTTTATGTTTTTTTTACTTTAGACTACGTTAAAATAAAATAATTAAATATAATACCTGCGAAAGGGTTTTATGGCTTTGTTTTGATCAGCAAAAAACTAAGTCTTAAAAATATCACAATATGTTTTACAGTAAACATATAAACTAATATACCTGTTATCAACTGTTAGGGTCAACCAAAGTCATACACAATTTTATAATAATAATCACCAAATTAAAACACTAAAAAGAAAAAACAAGCCCATATTGGTGGGATTAGGTTTACCTGATGTAAAGGTCTGGATAACAAGTGCAGTTTTTTTTTATATATAAGTACCACCTGCTATGAAATTGAAGATAAATGTGTGAATAACATGCATCTAAAAGTGTATAAAACTACGGATTCGATAAGGGATTACTCAATAATAAGTTAATACTCTACGTGCACGGACGTATATTTGCAAGTGATAAAACATAACAGACACAAATATTCAGAAAAATATGGAGAGCTTTAGTTATAAAAAACTGGCCGAAGAGTATTTTAAAAATAAAAACCAGGAAGATGTTCTTAGTTACGTTAAGATAAAAAATAACTTAAATTCGTGTAGCACCGAAATACCAAAGCAATTTTCTAATTTTGTAAAAGTACTAAAAAAACGCTACAAAGAAGTTAGCTACAGTAAACAAAAGTTTTATATAAAAAGTGAAAAGTGGTTAGAAGGCCAACTTACTGTCGCTGCAGAAACAGCAAAGCAAGATAAGGTTGGAAGACCACACAAATCATTGGACAACTTCAGCGATAAATCTAAGAGGCGGAAACTTAAAGATGTTAACGATGCAACTTTCCTACATTAATAACGATCACAGAACAAATTAACAAAAGTGGATAGCATTGAAAAAGTTATTAAAGCTAGTCCAGTGGGAACAAAACGAATTCTTAAAAGTATACCAACACCGAACGATGCAAAACAATACACAAATGAGGAGGTATTTGCCTTATTTCTAGATTTGAAATTAATTAAGCCGCAATATATAAGCTCAGATTGCGCGCGATTGAAAAGAGCTCAAATATCTATCCAGCATATCACACATAACCGCTGCTAAAATGGACTGTTTGCCATCAAAGGGCACTATTACAATCACCAATTTCGGCAGAGGTATAACTACAATCTCTACTTGATCACACATCCGAACGCTTGCTACAATCAATACCAGGAAATGCGTTTAAGAAATATGGAAACACAAAGCTAATTCTTTATTGCAAATGGGGATGTGATGGTTCTTCGGGACAAAAACAATACAAACAAGTTGTACGTGAAAATATATCGGACTCAAATATATTAATGGTATCATTCGTACCATTACGATTAAAAAAGATTCTGGAAGATTCAGAGCCTTCGACTAGTACAGCTAGGGGTGCCAGACGTACTTTTAAAGAGTACATGTACTCTTTTTTTAGCAATGTACTCTTTAAACAAGAAGGTCCAAAAAAGCACATAAAAGTACATTTTTTCATCGTAGTACTCTTTTTTGTACTCTTTTTTCGTTTTTCATAAAAAATTCAATATTAACTGAAGAAATCTGTATAAATACTAATGGAGGAAAAACGAGAATTGTTAAAAATGTTCAAAGAAGTGATAAGTATATTTAACCTAGTAAATAAAACTTTTTTTATTGATCTAATAATGTGATATACATATGTACTTATATATAAGTATAAGAATTATTTATGTTACATCAAAATTAGAATTGTTTTGTTTCGTTTTTTCATTGTTATTTATACACATGCATATGTAAAAGAGTTATGTTTATATATTTTTTATGTTAAATTGAACTATGTAAATTAAACTATAACAACACATATTTGAATTAGGTGTTTTTCTTTGGTTTGAAAAAATGTACTCTTTTGCACTCGTTTTTTTAACGAATGTGTTCATTTTGCCTCTCCAAAATCTGGCACCCCTAAGTACAACGCAAACCATGGATATTTGGAAAAATGAGACACCATCTTCTACGAAATACTGCAGGCCAATCAAATTTGAATTCAAAAAAGAAACTCGTTATGCCATTATCAAAAATATTAGTGATATCAAGGCCCAAATTGCAACACTAGAGCCATTACAATTACAGTTAGATGGAAAGTAAACTGAAGTAAGCTACCAATTAGTTCTTACAATG
The DNA here is from genome assembly GCA_963583895.1 of Melanophora roralis. Classification (NCBI taxonomy): domain Eukaryota; kingdom Metazoa; phylum Arthropoda; class Insecta; order Diptera; family Rhinophoridae; genus Melanophora; species Melanophora roralis. The sequence continues at coordinate 46,649,577 of OY757188.1, forward strand.
ATAGATTGGAAAGTAGGTCAGGCTTTGACTAACACGAAGGCTACATCCAGCTGCATTACATGCCAAGCAACATCAACCCAATTATGCCAAGTTCCAACAATATCATAAGATAATACCGATGCATATGAATTTTCACCACTACATGCAAGAGTACGACTTATGGAACATATAATAACAGTTATGATTTGGATTTCGGGTCTCCAGGATTCATAAGAAACAATGAAACCAACAAAGTGTTAAGGAGTTCAAAAAAGAAACATGTACAAGATGAATAACAAAAAATTGGATTGATCATAGATCAGCCAAAACAAGGGTCAGGCAATACAAATGATGGCAATACCGCACGAAGATTATTTGCATATCTAGAAACAGCATCTGAAATAACAGGAGTGGATTTATACCTTATATTCAGATTTAAAATAATCCTACAAGTACTTGCGTGCAATGAAGAAATTGACTCTAAACAATTTAGAGATTATGCTAAGAAAACTCCAAAAATATATACAACCAACTACCAATAGAGAAATATGTCTGCAACCGTTCACAAAATCCTTTATCATGGAGAAGATATCATTAAATATCATTTGATGCCACTTGGAGATCTATCAGAGTAGGCTCAGGAAAAAAGGAACAAGTACTACAGATTTTATAGAGAGCACAATACTAGAAAAATTTAACGAAATTCCACAAATGAAGATCTGTTTAATATATTATTGGCAACGTCAGATCCGTTTATCTCCAATATTTAAAATCAATGGCAAGTGGAACATCGAGATTTACATGAAAAACCAAAAAATCTACTAAAGAACAAAAATAGTATGAGAACAAAATATAAAATATTTTCAACCTGTATTTGTGTCAAATGAATAATAATTATAAGTAAGTATTAATAAAAAATAATAATAAATAGAACATACCATTGTTACAAATGCTATTAAAATCTATTGCAGTTTTTATTTTTAAAGTGTTTTTTTAAATCTATCAAATTTGACAGCAAAAAAAATAAACTTTTCTGTAGTAACAGCAAAATCTCCAGTTAATTTTACTAATTTTTTTGAGTGTAACGTTAAAAAATTCCGTTATCACAAAAAGTAATTATAATTATAATTATTTTTTAATATGTAAATTAAAAAAGTAAACCCATATTTAACTCAAAAAGCTAAAAAAAAAATCAAAAGTTCATCTTTGACCTTAAAGTTCTTAAAAAGTCCTTAATCAATTTTAACGCCAAGATATTTCATCTCAAACCGTTGAGGCACTATATGGTTGTTAATACGGATTGAATAGCACGTTTCTTTGCGTAAATTCAAAGTAACACTACATTTTTGTTTATTTAGTTTTATTCCCTTTGTCCATTTATCTTCTTGGGTTACGTGATGTTGCAGTTCGTCCGAGGCTTTTTAGTGTCTTTACGAATACTAAAAAAAAACGGTATTATTAGCAAATGTCGACGTGCGTATAAAGCTGTTAGCTGGCATTTCTATGTAAGCTATGTAAAGCAAGTACAGAATTCAACCCTATTAGCTGAGAACAACTTAAGTGGTTTCCATATTTGCTCATAAATTGCCGGTTATGTACTTTTCTAATAGGTTAAAGATTCTAACTGAAAAGTTCAGCTTTAACTTGTTTAACAGGCCATCATGCCAAACTTTATCAATAAAAAGCGCGAAACAGTATTTCTTTTCCTTAAAGGCTTTTCTTATAACCTGTACCAACCTGTGAGTTTGTTCGATGGTACTATATTGACTTCTGAAGCCAAATTGGTGCTTTAGAACAATGATGAAAAATGAGAATTTCATTTGCGTATCAATAAAATGTTTCGAGAGTACTTTTTAACGGCAATAGTATCAAAATATTTTTTTTCTCTGTTTTACTTTAATCCACAAAAAATAATTACAAAAAAGTCATATAGAAATTTTAAGTGTGTTTAGTTTGTTCAACAGTGAATCGAAGCTGAACTGAACTAAACTGTATATTTCTTTGAAAAATTTTAATTTTGGTTTAAGTCCGCTAATATCATCCAATGCTATTCTAAAAATTTATTTTAAAAATCTGACCTTTAATTTGGGAAAATTTACGTTATCCGCTTGAAAAAATTGAATTTAAATTTTTTTCTTCGTTGACTTGCCGAATTTATCTAATCGCATCTCTATGAAATATGTATTTTGCCCGCCTTAAGTTACAAAGCATCAAGTTAAAAGGTTTATTTACAATTTTTTTTTATACGCTATGCCAAAGAAATGCGTATATGTATTCAAAACATTTAGCAAGGCAACTACCCATAGGTTTAAATTTTATGCTTAAAAAAAGTCACAAATGATGACCACGATTAATTTGTTACCTAAGTATAATATATCTGTGGAAGTAATGGTTAAAACCCCATTGACTAATGTAAAAACATTTCTTGACATGGAGGAAATTTTCAAAGCTATATTTTCTGTATTCGCCACCTTTTTGCACTTTTTTAATTTAATTTTGTTTTATTTTAAAATAGTTTTTTTAAACGAAATTTTCATACAAAATCAGTATTTCAAATCTATTTTAAATTTAAAAATTGTTTATTAATATACCCCTGAACCTTTTTCATGGTTAATAATCATGGCGCAACAATGTATCAGGTGGTGGGGATTCTACAACAATAAAATTCGGTGAATAAAATTTTCGTTTTGTTGTAGTTTTCGTTGGCTCAGTTGTCAAAAAAAGATATGTAAAAGTAAACAACTTTGTCTACCCATCCTCGATTTATGCATAAAAAAGGAAATCAGCTGTGCTCGTAACACCACCTGGTACACATAACTTCACCAGGGGTAATAATATTGTACGTAATTCACCATTAAAGACTTTAAAACAATTTTGGGACCTTCTAGTTTCTTAACAAAAACGAAATGATTGCACTTTTATGGTAACTGTATTTACTATTTTTAAAAAAGGTTTGAGAAAAATGTATGTTTTTCTAAAGTTAGTCTACGAGTCACGTGTTTTAAACCTGTTTATCATTTCCTATTTGAAAGTTTGATTGTAAAATAATATTCCGAAAAATATTATTTACAGCCTCTCTAAAAGGGCGCCTATTTACGTACTCAAGTATTAAAGAAAAATATAGTTGGAAAGGGGCAAACCTAAACCATTTAAATTAATAATTAAAAAAGGCAAAATAGGGTATCAAATTAGCCAGAGGAGTAACACGGTATTTTCCACCATCCAATAGTATCAAAAAAAGTACGATCGTATCAACTTTTGCAACACTGCTTTAGAATGCAGTAGGTTTTATTCGGAATCGGGGTCAGTTTGTTTTTAAGGAGCTTTTCAAGAAATTTCGACATAGTTATAGGCCTGTAAAACTCCACCTTCAAAAGATCTTTTCCATGCTTAGAAATTATCTTTACTAAAGCAAATTTCCTTACTTGCGGGAAATGTTCAGACCGTAATACGACGTTAAAAATAAAAGGAACTTTTTGCTCTAGCTCTAAAATTATTTTGTTGCTTGTGAACTTGCTTTTATTTACATTCCTATACATGTTACGGCTGATCCTTAAGTTTTGCAGGGGACAGAACTACTTCTTAAGGCTATTTACAAACTCTTGGGGAAGGGTTTTTATAAAAACGTTAATAAAAAATTAAACTATGCCTTGCAGCCTTTAAATATAAAAACTACATTTACAATATTTTAAATATTTTTTTTCGTTTTAAAAAATAAACCTTTTTTAATAAGTTTTTAATTTTTTTAGAAATTAAATCAGTTGCTTCTATTATGGGTTTAGGATGTAAGACAAGTATAAACCCATTCAAACATTTTGGCGTACCAGATGCAAGAAACGACGTGTGCTGCAACATGAATGACCAGTAAGTTTATTTTTTTTGCACAAGTAGAAAATTTAATAATTATTTCTATTTATTCGGCTTTAAGTTCATTATATAATTTGTAATAGCAAAGAATGGAAATTTGTATTAAAAATTAAGTAACTCCAATACTAGCCTAGTGTATACATTTTCGAAATCAGCTACGATTTTTCGTCAGCACTCTTTTTATAATAGGTATATACCCGGAACTTTTTGAAGCTCAGCATCCTTGGGTTTGTCTTCTGACCAGTCACCTACTATAATCACTATTTGCAGTCCTCATCAAATCGCAGCTTCGAATTTTTTCTTATATAAAAAAGTAAATTGGTTAAAATATAAAAAATACATCAGTACACACTACTCGGAAGACATACCACTAAAAACTCCCGAAAAAATCAATGATTGCCTGAATTTCCTAAATGAAAACATTAAAGAAGCCGTTGAACATACTTCTTCTACCTACTGTCAGGCAAAATACAACAAAATATTTTCTGCGTTAGTTGAAGAGCTGCAAAAGGGAGAGCCCAAGGAGAATAACAACAGCATAGATCGCCTCAACTTAAAACTATGCTAAAAGAGTAAACAAATCGACTAAAACACTTGCGACTCCTCAAACAAATTATTCTCTATGGCGATTAGCCAGACGCCTTAAAAGACCCGTTATACCAAAACTACCACTGCGTAATCTGAGAGGATCCTGGGCTAGAAATGGCGAAGAAAAATGCGATCTGCTCGCAAGCCATTAAAGAAACGTATTCACTCCCAATACATGAACTGACGTGAGGGAATTACAACCTGTTGTTGCTAGACGTCTTGCAGAAATACGTTTCCGATTTTCAGATTTTGTAGAGGCTATCGCTAAATGTTGAAAAAGCTCCTGGCGTTGCACAGTGGGGCCAAATGCAAAAAAAATGGTAATAAATCTGTATCTTTGAAAGTACTTGTCCAATTATAAAATAATGTATGAATCGGTCGTAGAGGAGGAGCCATGGTTTTAGAAAATAAAATTTTGGACTACCCTGTATATACATACGTTGAGGTACAGGGTGCCAAAGTTGACCTCCTCGGGTTTGCAAAATATTTCTATACTCATAACTTTTGCAATTATCAACCGATTTCAATGATATATTAAATTTCTTTGATAAAAATAAAAATCTAAAAAGAAAACATTTTCACTCTTACTTGTTACCTGTTACAGTTTAAAAGATATTTGGGTTTGAAATTTAAAATTGTTGTTTTTGACCTTGATTTTATTTTGTTTTTGCAAATGTCTGCAATTGTAGTTATGCCAAAAATATTTTCGTATTTTTTTAAAGTCAAAGTTTTCAAGTTTATTTCAAAAACGGCATAATTTTGACAAAAATTGAGCACAATTGTTTAACTTTTTTTGCAATTATTTGTGAAAATAATTATTTACTTCTTTACATTTTTTGAAAAAGCAGGCTTCAAGAATCATTAGTAGTTTGTTTTTGAAGGGATTTAGCCGTGCATCCTACATCCTACGCCAAGCATTGGTCGAAAATATAAAATTTTTCAACGAAATTCCAAATATATCGGCCGATATAAAAAAACGCACACCAGTTTTTGAAAAATTATTTCCAAATTAAAATAACTAATCTTCTGGGGTTTCAGTTTTTATTAAGTTGTTTACCGCCCGCTAAAAAATGGGGTCACGAGGGTAAATGTTATTAATATAGGCAAATTTTAAGAGGCGTGTTATATAATAGCTCAGAAAATATCTTGAAGTTGACTTATTTCTTTTTGTTTAAATAACAAATAACATATTACTATATTAAAGTTTTAAAATCCATTACGTTATCATAAATCAACAATATTTTAAAACTTTCAAATATAAAGAATCTTTAAAAAAACTGTAAATATAATATTTTAGAATTTTTTTAATCAGACATCTTATTTTATTTTTGATAGGTAAAAAATATGATATGCATGCAAATTTCCATCTCTTAACCTTTTCAATGATATATAATATTTGAATATTATTAGTTATTTAATACTATATTAACTGCCCTTAAAACAGCTATCTTGCGTCAAATTTGTTAAAAGTTCATTATTTTGTAGGGTGGGTGTGTATTTACATAGTAACACATAAAGTACATATCACACAATTTTCATCGCCTATATACATACGTACACATGTATGTAATGTTTATAAAATTGTCCTCTAAATTATTATTTTATTATTGATATAAAAGTTTGGGATTTCTGATTTTTATATATGTGCCATATATCCATAACTATTGTAGGCGAAAGCAACAACTTTAATTCCCAACTACATATTGAATCATTTTAGTTATCAAAATTGTATACTCAATAACTAAAAATGCTTTTTTAAAATCACTCAGTTTTTTGTAAAAGTATTTAATAATATTGTGTTTGATTACTCGAGTAGTTGATACAATTACGAAAGTAATTAAAACTTACAATCTTTACGTTATTTGTATAAATAAAAATTTTTACAAAAATTGTTTTCTGTGTATGTATAGGTATATTAAAACTATTAAATATAAATATGTTTTATTTTAGCCTTTTGTTTTCCCTTTAAGCGGCTGCAGTTATTCACCTGCCTAAAAAACATATATTTCTGGGTAATATAAGATGTATCTCATGGCCTTTTTAAATTTTGTTATGATTATTGTGGGTTTTCCCACACGTTGGAGGAAATAATATTTTTGTATATCATTGGTCTTTACTACCTGACATAACATGAACCTAATAAATCGTATTTTGAGGTATTTATACCCCTGATGCAATTCGAAATGCATTCATTCAATTCTTCGATATCATGGAGGTAACGTTAAAACATAGTTCTATCTGTAAGGTGATCTGGGACATTTTCGGTGTTGCTTATCAATCGGATAAAATGGAAAAACTTATTGAAATAATGGCCTCATATGGTTTGATCCTCAACACAGAAGAAGATTCAAAAATTGAAAATTTTTATAAAGGGTACAAAGCAAGGTTCAAAGGTTCACATTGTTCAATAAAAAAGTTTATGAATAAAAATAAAGACTGGATGGCGAAGGAAATAGTAATATTTATTGGGGAAAAAAGACGAAGACCCCAATAAAACTATGATGAAGTCAAGTTAAGGATAAAAAGGAAAAAACAGGAAAATATTAAGCACATATACTGGCAACGAAATCAAGGATTCATTTAAGGCATTGCTGACACGTACACTGCTAAAAGAAGCAGAAAAGGTTGTTGATGTCTTAAAACTGCATCTCCTAAGCGACTAAAGTGGATAATTGAAAGTATAACCACACCGAAATCAACATCATTATTCACCAATAAAGATGCGTTAGCATTAATTTTGAATTTGGGATTAATTAGAAATGAGTACGAAATTTTGAGAAAAGCTGTTATTGAGAAAGATCAAGATATTTTTCCTAGCAGTAAATCAATAAGGGAAACAAAATCTGCTATTTTACATCCTCTTCAGCAACCTTTGAATGCAACTTTAAAAGGCGCTAAAGTTGAGATATCAGAACTGCTGAATACACGGCCTCAAGAATTATATCTACCTTTAGCGATATCGATATAGAAAAATGCAAAAACTCTGATTTGATTTTAATGTTTAAATGGGGCTGCGATGGATCATCAGGATTTTTCAAACATAAGCAACTGAGTGAAAACAAATCTGAAATAAATTATTTCTTAATGTTTATGGCATCTTAAGTTCCTTTAACGATGCGACTAAATAATTCGAGCTCATCATTTACTAGTGCTACTACATGCGATGATATATGGGTAAATTTAACCCCTGGATCCAAGTTTTTGTGCAGACCAATACTTTTCGAATTCGTGAAAGAAAGCAGTATTACAATTGAATATTATGTCAATCAACTGGAAGAAAAAATTAAAGCATTGACTCCAATATATGTTCAAATAAATAAAAGTACACACAAAAAAATAATCAAGGTTATATTAACTAAGATTCGTTAGTTAATTTCTTTTTGTATTTAAACGAAAAACTAAGTCCTACTAAATAAGACAAATAGATAATTTTAGTTTTAATTTGACAAAAAATTTGAGCTAATGTTACTAATTTAACGGAATAATAAACATTTTTGAATTTGGTTTTTAAGGAATACAAAGGGATTTAAATTGAGAGTGATTTAATGCATTTATTGTTCCTCGAGTAATGGAAAAAAATAATTTTTTATTAACAGCCTTAACCAGATATTTTCTTTGCGGCCACTTTAAGAAATTCTTGTGGTAAATAAGCCACACATAAGGACCTGTTTGGGTCCTCGGAACTCGGCCATAGCTTCTGTATTGCCGTAAAAAAAAATTCAGGATCTCGGTAGTCAACCATGGTAAAAAATAAGCTGACAAATTCATAGGTTATTGTCCTACAAAAATTAGTTTAGCTGTTTAACATGTGTAAAATTTTTTTTCTTAAATTTTTTTAATAAAATATTGTTAAACAAAAATTATGTTTTATTTGGTTTGCAGATTAAATAATTCATCTAAAAAAATAGTGAATTTCACTATAATTATAAGGAAAGTGTACTTTGCTATCGTTGTTGATTTAAAAAAGTTTATATGTAACTCTAACTAAACTTTTAGTTAATTTTTGGTAAATTGGTAACTGCCATTCTACCCTTTCTCTTAGTTGAATTTATACTCAATTTTAAGTAAATATAACCTATAGAATATGTGTGTATTATAAAAGTAACATATCAAAAACAATTAACAACGATCGATGGAAAAGTGGCAATTGCTATAACTGACACAACATCTACATTGAAATGCAATATATGTGGAAAACTTAGCTCAGAATTTCATGAGAGTTCTGAGGTCAATGTAAATGAAAATGCTTTAAAGTTTGGATTCTCACCACTTCATGCCTGAATAGAATTTTTGGAGTTTTGTTTACATCTTGCGTATGATATTAAGTACCAAAGTAATCTTGAACCGAAATATACTACAGCAAAAAATAATGCAGATCTATATGAACTACGCAAAGAAGAGAAAAAAAGGATTCAAGTCGACTTTAAGGAAAATCTTGGTTGATAATAAATAAACCTCTTCGTGGTTATGGAAGTTCAAACAAAGGAAATACTGCAAGACGTTTCTTTCAAAATCCTGAAGTCACATCTCCAATCATAAGTATTGACGTAAATATCCTGAAGCGATTTAGGATAATGTTGGCTGTCATCAACAGTAAAAAGAAAATAAATGCAGAAAATTTTCAAGTTTTTGCGAACGAAACGAAAGAACTGCTCAATAACACCAACAATACACAGGGTACTGGCTCATGGCAAAGAAATAATACAAAACAGTATTTTGCCTTTAGGGTAACTCACAGAGGAAGCACAGAAGGCAAGAAATAAAGATGTAAAAAAATCAGACTTTTCAATACTCGCAAAAGTTCAAAAACAGCCCAAAATACGGACCTCATGGAATATTTACTAATATCATCAAATCCAGTCTTGTATTCTATAAGAACAAGATGGCTACCAAATATTTGTCTTGATATCGAAACAGAAGATTCCGAATCCACAGAAATTAAAAATCTATTTACATATGACTTTTCTAAATTTTTTGTAGAAAATCATTAATATTGTTTAAATTTAAATTAATTTGTGCTTTATTCATACCTAAGTTTAAAATTAGTGATACACTTTAAAAAAAAAAGGATAAAATAAAACATATTTTTAATTATTAGTTTTAATATACCTATACATACACAGAAAACAATATTTTGTAAAAATTTTTAATTATACAAATAATGTGAAGATTATAAGTTTTAATTACTTTCGTAATTGTATCAACTACTAGAGTAATCAAACACAATATTATTAAATACTTTTACAAAAAATTTAGTGATTTTAAAAAAGCATTTTTAGTTATTGAATATACAATTTTCTTCATGGGCTGAAATTTTAATAACTAAAATGATTCAAAATGTAGTTGGGAATCAAAGAATTGCGTCATGCTTTCGCCTACAAGAATTATGGATATATGGCACATATACAAAAATCAAAAATCCCAAACTCTTATATCAATAATAAAATAATACTATGTAAATACACACCCACCCTACTTTTGACAAATTCGACGCAAGATAGCTGTTTTAAGGGCAGTTAGTATAGTAATTAATAACTAATAATATTAAAATATTATATGTATGTCATTGAAAAGGTAAACAGATGGAAATTCGCATGCATATCATATTTTTTACTTATGATAACGTAATGGATTTTAAAACTTTGAAATAGTATTATGTTATTTATTATTTAAACAAAAATTAAAAAGAAATAAGTAAACTTCATATATTTTTTGAGCTATTATATAACACGCATCTTAAAATTTGCCTATAATGAACACATTTACCCTCGTGACCCCATTTTTTAGCGGGCGTTAAATAACTTTATAAAAGCTGAAACCCCAGAAGATAAGTTATTTTAATTTTGATTTAATTTTTCAAAAACTGGCTTGCGTTTTTTTCTCGGCCGATATATTTGGAATTTCGTTGAAAAAATTTCTAATTTTCAACCAATGCCTGGCGTAGGGTGCACGTCTAAATCCCTTCAAAGATATACTACTTTTAATTCTTGAAGCTTGTTTTTTAAAAAATGCAAAAAAGTAAATAATTATTTTCACAAAAAAAAAGTTAATCAATTGTGCTCAATTATTGTCAAAATTATGCCATTTTTGAAATAACCTTGAAAACTTTGACTTATAATATGTTTCGCGGCTAGACGAATAAAGATAATTAAACAAATTTTTTTGTATATGCTAAACAAACTTTACGTATTTTTAAAAATATTTTTAGCTTAACTACAATTGCAGGCATTTGCAAAAAAACCAAATAAAGTCAAGGTCAAAAAGAACAATTTAAAATTTTAAACCCAAATATCTTTCAAAGTGTAACAGGTAACAAATAAGAGTGAAAATGTTTTCTTTTAAGATTTTAATTTTCATCAAAAAAATCTAAAAATCATTGAAATCGGTTTGTATTGGCAAAAGTTGTGAGCATAGAAATATTTTGCAATACCAAGAAAGTCAACTTTGGCACCCTGTACCTCAACGTATCTATATACAGGGTAGTCCAAAATTTATTTTCTAAAACCTTGGGTCCTCCTCTACAACTGCTTTATACATTATTTTATAATTGGACAAGTACTTTCAAATATATAGATTTATTACCATTTTTTTTTTTGCATTTGGTGCCACTGTTCGTTGATAAGATAAGCAACAAAATGCTTTTATAGCTACGTTTTACAGCAAAAAGAATAATTCTGTTTTTTTAACATAATAATATGGCTTGCACATTTCCCGCCAATATGAAAAGTTGCCCTAGTAAAGATAATTCCTAAGCCTGGTAAATATCCTTCGAAGAAGCTATAAGAAGGCATATAAGTTTGTTACCAACTTTGTCGAAACTGTTTGAAAAGCTGCCTTAAAACAAGCTGACTCCGATCCTGAATGAAAGCAACTGCATTCCAAATCACCCATTTAGCTTCAGAAGTCAACATAGTACAATCGAACAAACTCACTGACTGGTGCAGGTTTAAGAAAAATCTTTAAAGAAAAGAATTGCTGCTCCGCGCTTTTTATCGATATCTCCCAAGCTTTCGATAAAGTATGGCACGAAGGCCTGTTAAAAAACTAAAGCTTAACCTTCCAGCTAACATTTTTAACCTTTTAGAAAAGTACGTAACCGGTTGACAATTTATGATCAAAGAAAGAAACCAAATAAGTTGCTCCCAACCCATAGGGGCTGGTGTACCACAAGTGAGTATACTAGGTCCAATTTTGTACTTGCTTTGCACGGCAGAAATGCCAACCAACAGTATTGCGCATATATTTACATGTGCTGGTTATACCGCTTTTTTCAGTTTTCATAAAGACCCTAAAGAAGCTTCGAACCAACTTCAGCAACACGTAACCCAAGTAGAGAAATGGGCAAAAATATAGGGAATAAAAACTAATGAGCAAAATTGTACTCACGTAGCTTTTACTTTACGCAAAGAAACTTGCTTCCTAATCCTTATTAACAACCAAATAGTGCCCCAGCGATTTGAAACGAAATATCTTGGCATTCACCCAAATAGTCGCCTTACATGGAAGACACATATAGATGCGAAGTTGACGCAAATGAAACTTAAAGCTACACAAATTCATTGGCTAATCGGCTGAAACTCTGTGCTTCGTCTCGATTGTAAACTGTTACTCCAAAAATCGATTTTGAAACCAATTTGGTGATACGGCGTACAATTATGGGGCACTGATTATTCCGCATTCAACATAGAAAAAATTCAACGCCGTCAAAACAAAATCCTAAGAATGATAACTGATGCTCCTTGGTTTGTTAAAAACAGCAACATACACAAGGATCTACAAGTTCCACTAGTTAAATGCGAAATCCAGAAAGGATTAAAATAAGCTGAAAACTCACCCAAATCCGCTTGTTTGGAACATCTTGCAAAACATGGATACACCCGTCTGAAAAGGGGGGATACTACTGCACTTAGATGAAACTATTTAAATTAATTTACTTTATTATGAGAACTTAAATGTTGGTCTGGTACTGACTGGACTAATATTAATTACTTATGGTGTTTTCTTTTCTGAGCATAAATGTTGCCATTTTATTTTGTAACACTTTTTTAAAACTACCTAAACCTTTGAAAAGTGGTACATTTTCAGTGACTACAACAGAACAAACAATCACTATATTTTTAGATGAGACCTCGTTTTTTAATTCCATTTTATGATTTCTTTACAGAAATAAAATTTTTTTATTCAACGTCAAAAAACTGATAGCAAAAAAATAGATCTTCTTCTTTTTAAAAAGGCAGTGAGTAACCCTTTGATTATTTTAGGGGCAAAAATGTAGCATTTTTTCATTTTTTTAGGGCAACATTACCAGAAAAGAACTTACAACTCTGTAGCAATGCTGCCTTGCTTTTCAGAAAAGAACAGAAATGAGTGCATAGGGCAGAATAAAGGCAGCATTTCTGCCAGAAAAGAAAACGCCATTAGTTTTAATATCTGAATGCTTATTGTTAGTTCACGAAAGGCAAAGATTCAATAATAAAAATATGAAGAAAAAAATTGTTCTGCATATTCAGCGTCTGCAGTTCAGTAATATTTATAGTACTAATGAGTGTCATTGGTCCGTAGTTCATTAGTTTAAGATTGTTTAGAATTAAGTTAATTTATAATTTTGTGTATAAAGAGCAATTTTATATTTTTGTGTGTAGTTATAAAATAATTGTGTTCCTATATTATCGGATACTTTCATGTAACAAGTGCGTGAACGTACAAAACACTTACAATTTAGTACAGTTCAGTGTTATGTGATTGAACTGAGTAATACAAATCATCCTTTAAACATTGTTGGGTGACCCCCGATCATTAACTTAGTAGAGATCACCTAACCTTTGAAGGACAAGATTAAAGAAATTATTGGAAACACTTAAATATACAGGTGAAGCCATTTAAGTGATAGTCTGCAACTACAAAAAAGACTCATCCGATTGAAAGACGATTGCAACATACTTCGATGAACGTGAACGTAGTATTTTAGAACTGTGGAGTCAATTCGAAGAACACTACGCAATGCTCCGATCACATGATGATGCTTCGGAACTGGCTAAAACTCACCAATACTTCATTGAAAATTTCTATGCGAGGATTAGTGAACTAGCCAACTCATACTTGGACAAGTTTAAAAGTGAAGCCACTCGTCCCAGGCCACCAGCTCCCATTCAAAATGTACCACCTATCGTACCTAGTGACTCAGCAGCTCAGTCAACTGTAAGTCATCAAGGAATCATCCGCAAGGCAACAGCCAGTATGACAATCCTAAACTGGAAATTAGACGGCTTGGCTATAAGCGACGAAATTCAACCACGACAGTACTATGAAGTCATGCTTAATACAATTTATAACCTTTGAAGTTAACTTCAAGGTTCATATGATGAGATATGTGAAAAGTTGAAGACTCGTCAGCACTGGGCTTCGATACTGTAAGTCTCTATGTCTTGAGCGACTTAATTCAGGAACACAAAGTTAATCGTTCCATAATAGCCAATAAACTTCAAAGCATTGGTAAAGCACAACTAGTGAAGAACCAAACGCCACGAGCCAAAGTTAATCACACCGGCCAAAAATCACCATACCACAATTCTAAGGCAAATACCTAAAATGGCAGCAGTTCTATGGCCTTATTTCTCAAATGGTGGGCGGTCAACAGATACCCTCTTTAGAAAATGTTGTATCCAAATAGCAACGTTACTGGGGAAGCAGCACACCGCATATGCCAGCTTTCCCTGCCAGAATTGAACTACTCAACAGCATGAAAAACATTAATCAACCGGCGAAACTACATCAGCGTCCACATTTACAGCTCTGCATGACACCACAAAAGGGATCCTGGTGGCATTTAATAATCTAGGCATTGATACATCTTCACGGCATTGATTTTTGGTCCAATTTTAATAAAAAAAATTGGACAGAAACCTACACATTAGGTACATCCAAGCTGTGAGCAACCTCAGAGATGTACCAATGACATCTAAATTTCTGACATTTTTAGAATTGTAGTTTCAATCAATGGAAGCAATTACTAAAAAGAAGAATTCAGCACATTAAGTGTTTCATCGGTTGCAACTTCTAATTCAATTTGAGAGGGAACCTGCCGACTACGCAACAATGCCAACCATAAGCTATACTACTGCAACAAATTTCTACAACTATCTTTGTGTGAATTGCTTTGAAACTGATCTTGGCTCAAAGGACTGCAATTCAGCGAGCTGCAAAAGGTGTTCATAAAAACACAGTATATTGCTTTATCTTGAAAGGAAGATTTCAAAAGCTGCAACTACGTCATCATCATCGAGCGTCACTGCAGGCCGCATAGGCAGCTCACACGCAAACGTAGCGTCAAAACCATCCTCATCAAATGTCATAGCAGTAACATCAGCATGAAGTTATATTCCCACAGAACACGAAGGCTATGTAGTGCTGGCCACAGCAAGGGTGCAAATAATATGTTATGCGAGTTTAAAGTTGTACTAGACTCAGGTTTATAGGTAAACACTGTGTCAAAACTTTTTTGTCAAAAATTGTCCATCTCACCAAAAACAGCATCACTTTGCCTTGACGGGAGTGAGGAGATACAGGAAAAATCAAATATAGCGAAAGTTTTGAGATGAAATTCAAAGATCTGAAAATTTTAAAAAATGTTGAAGCGCATGCGCTGTCGAGCATAATTCTAGTTCAACCAAGTCAACACATCGACATCTCGTCATGGGATATTCCCGACGCCATTTAGACCCCTTCTTCTGCCAACAAAAAAAAAAATATGTGTTGTGGCATCATTCTACCACAAACTAATTAAAAATGTAACAATATAACTCGCTGATAATCTTCTAACACTCCAAAACACATCATTGGGTTGTGGGTGGCGCTATTGGAAAAAATGTCGTATCTAACCCAATATGTTCCGCAACATGTGCAATATTAGAGGAACTGTTTGGAAGAGGCCATAGACAATCTGTGGAAATAAGATGACATTGAAGGCAGCGATTAAAGCTTTCAGAAAAACAATGTGAGACATTCTATACAACATGTCCATACCAATGATGATGAAAGGTTCATAGTCAGCCTGCCGTTTTAAGAAAACCCAACGGCACTTGGATGATCTCATGCAATGACGTGCAATAGGTTCAAGTTTAGAACGGCGTATTGCACGAAAGGAAGAAATAAGAGCGCTATTTATAAAGTTCATGCAAGAGTACGAACACTTAATACATATGGACAAAAGCAACATCGATACGGAATTGGATCTAAAATACTTTTTTACGCACCACTATGTATTGAAAGCGGACAGCACCACAACGAAACTAAGAGTGGTGTTCGATGCATCGGCTGAAACTACATCAGGCCATTCAATAAACGATTTGATGTAAACATGGTCAACTGTTCAAAGTGAACTGTTTTCCATTTTACTACGGCTTAGGCTACCGAAATTTGCATTTCCCATCGATATCGAAAAAATGTACAGGCAAATTTTATTGCTTCAGTTTGATCGAAAATATCAATTTATCATCTGGAGAGAAGACCCATCGCTTCTTTTTGAGTACTACAAACTTAACACGATTACATATGGGACACGAAGAGCACCTAATATTGCAACCACATGCTTGCAAAAAATTGCCGACGAGAACTCAATCTACCAATATGGTTCACAAATGCTCAAATATAATTTCTACGTGGATGACGGCCTCGCTGGTTCAGACAGCCTGAATATCGCGACTGAAACGCAAAAAAAGCTTATCACTATGCTAATCAGTCATGGCTTCAATTTAAAAAAAATGGTGTGCCAACCAGCCACTGCTGCTAAAAAACATTCCAGTTTAGACCTGTGCCTATGTTCTGTAACTTTGGTGAGAACTTCTCGCATCAAAAAGTCATGAAACAAAATTTCCAATCGTTTCTCGGCATGTGAGAAAAAGGTGTTTCTGTAACTATTGGCGAGAAATACCTAAAATGTTACCGTCGTTACGTTAGAACTGTCAGAAAGGTGAGAAAAAGTAAACAAAACCACGAAAAAAGAAGAAGAAAACCATATATAAATTGTGCGCCAGAAATAATAAAAAGTAAAGAAAATTTTAGAAATTTACAAATTTAAACCAAAAAATATAAAAAAATAAGAAAACTTGTTGAAAAAATTACAAAAAATGTATAATTTTTCTTTTTGCTGCTTCGAAACTCTCATGTTTTCATAAAACTCACAAAATTTAAATAATTTTTGAATAACAGAAAACATTTAGACTTACCTTTTCTATATTTTTATTACTAATTTTATATATTTTAATACTTTTTTTAAATGTTGTTATCTCGCGGTCTTTTTATTTATGAGTATTTTTAACAGTTCAAAGTGAAAAGTTCTCGCTTTAAAACTTTACAGAAACACTATGTCTTGTGTTAAACGAGACAGATAGTTCTCGTATGAAAAGTCTTCAAAGCCAAATCTGTATCAAACATAAAAAACAAAGAAAGCCTGATGATGTTAAATTTAACAAAAATTAAAAATCTCTGACCCAAAATATGTTTTGCATCTTAGAGTTGTAGTTGAAGCGCCACATAAGCGATCTGGGTCGGTGCAGTGCTAAAACTGCTAAAAATATGGTCACACCAAGGCTTACTGCAAATTTCCTTCTGTTTGCGTGGTGTGTAGAGACCTGGATGTGCGACAAACCAAAAGATAATCCCGGGTGAAGAAATGCAGCGATTGAGGTGGAAATAATACTGCCAACTATAGAGTCTGCCCTGTTTTTGATTTAGTTAGGCGCTCATCAAAGCCAAAAGTAGTTTCTGCCCCTTCCCAGCAGCTAAATATAGCCACTACTTCTATGCCCCAACTAGCACAGCTAACTACGCATCAAGTTTCTTATGCCAACGCATTAAAGTATAACCAGCCAGCGCAAGTAAGCCTAACCCGCAAAACACACAACAAGAGGTGCCAACAAATGAACCTACGGGCCCCAATTTTAGCCGCATGGATGCCGTAATAAACAATATAGTAAAACAATTTACCAAGATCATGGCGCAACTGGCTGGTATGAGGAGGCTGAGGAGTCGAGTCTAGACCTTCGAGGTGTTCCTTAAGAGATGCCATTTTGTAAACCTCTAGCAAATTTTTCCGTTGGTTTCTACATTCTTTCAACTTGGCTTTAAGTTGGGGTGATCTGTGCTTTTGCCTTTCTCTTCAAGCTCTTCTTATTTCAGATAAAAGCTGTTGCACATCGGCTGAAAAAATTTTGTTGTATTTAGTCTGACGATAGCAAGAAGAAGCATAATCAACGGCTTTTTTATGTTCTCATTAAGGCTGTTTAGACAATCATCGATGTCTGCGGGAGTTTGTAGCGGTTGGTTTTCCGAGCAGTGGGTGCTGACAAATTTTTTGTATTTTAACCAATTTACTCTAAAAAAAAATATCACTAGTTAAAATTTGTTGAGGACTGCAAATAGTGATTATAGTGGGAGAGTGGTCTGAAGATAAATCCAAAGAGGCTTGAGCTTCGGTAAGTTCCGGGGATATACCTTAAGTTACGCCAAAATCAATAACGTCTCGAATTTTTTACACTGATCAGTTGGCCTATATGTCGGTTATCCAGATGAAATAGCGTTAAATTCTGTTTCAGATACCAGTCATACATAACACGACCCTGGGACTTAATTGGCGAGAGCCCTAGTACGTATGCTTAGCGTTATAATCTCCAGCAGCTTAACCTAAAGATTTGTAAAAACTGTTGAACTGATCCTTTGTTATGCAGAACCTGGGTGGACTGACGAAATAACTAGGCCACGGAAAAATTCATTAACGCAAATTTGGTGTTTGATTCTCGTTTTGATTATTATAGCCGAGCCACCACATGATCTATCTCTGGGATTCTTTGAATCGTAAAAATTACTTCTAGATGTCATATGCGTCTCAGAAACCAACATGTCATAAATTTTTTGGTTTATTAAAAAACATTCGAGTTCGTTTTTGTGTTGGCGGGTGCCGTTAGCGTTCCAGAAACAACCCCTGAGGCAGTTCATGGCTTTTTAAGCATGGCCTGCTGAAGTGCAGACTGCATTTTTTGCATTTCTTGCATCATGCCAGCCATTTGCGCCATGATATGCGTAAAATGTTAACCCATTTTTTCAATTATGGCTTCCAGGCGGCCGGTTGGTTCGTTTGTTGGCACCTCTTGTTGTGTTGTAGGCTGGGTAGGCTTGCGTGCAGTGGGCTGGTTAGACTTTAATGCGTTGGCGTAGGAAACTTGACTTGTAGTTGGTTATGCTAATGGAGGCATGTTTGTAGTTGGTATATATAAAGGCTGGGGAGGGGCAGGAACTACTTTCGGCTTAGATAAGCGCTTAACTGAAACAAAAACGGGACAACCTTTATAGTTTGCCGTGTGGTTTCCTCCACAATTTCTGCATTTCTTCACCAGATGATCATGTTTTGGTTTGCCGCACTTAGTCGTAGCATGCAGGTCCCTACACACAACACAAACAGAAGGCAACTTGCAATAAGCTTTGGTGTGAATATATTCCTGGCAGTTCATGCACTGTACGGGCCCAGATCGCTTATGTGGTGCTTCAACTACAACTCTACGGTGCAAAATATATTTTAGGTCATCAATGGGTTGATTCTCATTTTTTTTAAATCATTATCACCAGGCTCAAGCTCCACTCGGAATAATGGTTGAGGATACCTTTCCCTGTTTCTAATGTTTGATACAAACTTGGCTTTAAAGCCATTTGAATCAATACCTTTGATAACAAGCTGAAAGCCTTTTGCGTTCTTAAGTTGGTAGGTGTAGAAGCTTTTCTTATGTTTTTCAAGTTCGGAAACCGTGGTGCGGTAAGCGTTATCATGATTCACATGAATTTTAGTTTAATAAATGCTACCACGTTTTATGTTCGAAGCATAAAAGTTGTTTTCACCGATTAAACCAACTAAAAATTTTAAAAGGTCATTTGAGTTTGTCTCTCTCAAATATATTGGGGAGGCTTAAATGAATTCCTTTCGGGTAATGGGGCATCATTTTCCTCCTGCAAAATGGCAAAATGTAAGCATTTCTGCTATTAGGCCTACTGTCACGACGTTTACTGTAACTCATTTACCGTTTGCTTTTTTTATTAAGTTTTTTTTTTTTTTTTTGCACATTTTTTATTAATGAATATTCGCTTAAGCGAACTAAAAATAAGTTTTCAAATCTTAAGACTAAGGAAATAATATTAGTCCAGCCAGTGCCAGACTAAAATTTAAGTTCTCATAATATAAATAGTTATCTTCATCTAAGCGCAATAGTATCTCTCCTTTTCAGACAGGAGTGTCCACTATGTTGCAAGATACTTCGAGCGAGCGGGTTTGGATGTGTTTCCAGCTTATTTAAACACTTGTCCACATATTTCAGGATATCGAATTTAACAAGTGGAACTTCTAGATCCTTATGGATGTTGCTGTTTTTGACATTCCATGGAGCACCAGTTATCATTCTTAGGATTTGATTTTGACGGCGTTGTATTTTTTCTATGTTAGAGGCGGAATCAGTGCCCCATAATTGTATGCCGTAGCACCAAATTGATTTTAAAATTGAGTTGTATAGTAGAAGTTTACAATCCATATGAAGCACAGAGTTTCTACCCATTAGCCAGTGAATTTGTGCAGCTTTAAGTTTCATTTGCGTCAGCTTCGCATCTATGTGAGGCTTTCATGTGAGGCGGCGATCCAGGTGAATACCAAGATAATTTGTCTCGGATCGTTGAGGCACCAAATGGTTGTTAATAGTGATTGGAGGGCACGTTTCTTTGCGTAAGGTAAAAGTTATGTGGGTACATTTTTGTTCATTTATTTTTATTCCCCATAACCTTGCCCATTTCTCAACTGTGCTTACGTGTTGTTGCAGTTGACTCGAAGCCTCTTTAGGGTCTTTATGAATACTGAGAAAAGCGGTATCATCAGCAAATGTGGACGTGTGCGTAAAACAGCCGGTTGGGATATCTGCTGTGTAAAGCAAGTACAAAATTGGACCTAGTATACTCCCTTGAGGTACACCAGCCCCTATTGGTTGGGAACAACTTATTTGGTTTCCCTCTTTGATCATAAATTGTCTGCCGGTTAAGTATTTTTCTAGCAGGCTTGAAATATTAGCTGGTAGATAGAGTTTTAGTTTGATTAACAGGCCTTCGTGCCATACTTTATCGAATGCTTGAGAGACATCGATAAAAAACGCGGAGCAGTACTTCTTTTCCTCAAAGGCTTTTCTTATAACCTGCACCAGCCTGTGAGTTTGTTCGATTGTACTATGTTGACTTCTAAAACCAAATTGGTGATCTGGGATGCAGTTGTTGTCATTCAGGATCGGACTCAGCTTGTTTTTTAGCAGCTTTTCGAATAGTTTCGCCAAAATTGGTAACAAACTTATAGGCCTATAAGACTCCACCTTCGAACGATATTTACCAGGCTTGGGAATCATCTGTACTAAGGCAACTTTCCATACTGGCGAAAAGTGTTCAAGCTGAATTATGGCATTAAAAACAAAAAGAATAATTCTTTTACCTGTAAAGGGTAGCTCTAAAAGCATTTTGTTGCTTATCTTATCAACGCCAGGAGCTTTTTTGTCATTTGGGTTAGCGATTGCCTCTATAACATCTGAAAATCGGAAACGTATTTCTATAGGACGTCTAGCTACAACAGGCGGTAATTCTCTCACGTCAGTGCATGAATTGGGAGTGAAGACGTTCCTTAAATGGCTTGCGAACAGATCGCATTTTTCTTCGTCATTTCTAGCCCAGGATCCTCTCAGGTTACGCAGTGGTGGTTTTGCGATTACGGGTCTTTTAAGACGTCTGGCTGTTCGCCATAGAGAATAGTTTGTTTGAGGAGTCTCGTCTAGACCTTCCAGGTATTCCTTCATTGATGACAGTCTATGTACTTCTGGCAAGTTTTTTAATCGGTTTGTACATTCCTTCAGCTTATTTTTAAGTAGGGGCGATCTATACTTTTGCCATTCTCTTCGGGCTCTCCTTTTTTCAGATAAGAGCTTTTCAACATCGGTTGAGTAAAATTTGTTGTATCTGGCCTGACGGTATGTAGAAGAAGCATTTTCCACGGCTTTTTTAATATTTTCATTGAGGCTACTCAGGCACTCATCGATTTCTTCGGAAGTTTTTAAAGATTGGTGTTCCGAACAGTGCGTGCTGATAAATTTTTTGTATTTTTACCAGTTTATTCTTTTTGACAGAAAAATATCACTAGTTGCAATTTGGTGAGGACTGCAAATAGTGAATGTGGGTGAGTGATCAGAAGATAAATCCAAGGCGGGTTGAGCCTCAATAAGCTCAGGGGATATGCCTTTTGCTACGCCAAAATCTATTACGTCTGGTATTTTATTGTGGTCAGTTGGCCAATATGTTGGTTGCCCAGTTGAAATAACGTGAAGTCTCATTTCCGATACAGAACCATACAAGACACGACCTCTGGGACTTATTAGGCGGGAGCCCCAGTATGTGTGCTTAGCGATATAGTCTCCAGCAGCTATAAAGTGAGGACCTAAAGATTTGTAAAAACTGTTGTACTGATCCTTCGTTATGGAGAATCTGGGTGGACAATAAACTGACGAAAAAACGAGATTATGGTAAAATTCATCGATGCAGACGTTTGTTGCTTGTATGTAACTTTCGGAGAGACCACCCATCCATTGGTGTTTGATTCTTGATTTAATTATTATAGCCGAGCCACCACATGATCTATCTCTAGGATCCTTTAAATCGTAAAAAGAATAGCCTCTAATTTTGAAATTGCTTCTAGATGTCATATGCGTCTCAGAAATCAACATGACATAAATTTTTTGGTTTATTAAAAAATATTCGAGTTCGTTTTTGTGTTGGCGGATACCGTTAGCGTTCCATAAAACAAACCCTGAGGCAGTTCATGGCCTTTTAAGCATGGCCTGCAAAAGTGCAGACTGCGCCATAAACTACGTAAATTGTCTGCCCATATTGTCAATTACGGCTTCCAGGCGGCTAAAATTGGCTCCGGTTGGTTCGCTTGTTGGCACTTCTTGTTGTGTTGTAGGCTCGGTAGACTTACGTGCATTAGGCTGGTTAGACTTTAATGCATATTTAACACATAGAAGTTGTTTTCACCAATTAATCCGACTAAAAACCTAATATGGTCGTTAGAGTTCCTTTCTCTCAAATAAATTGGAGGAGGTTTAAATGTCTTCTTCTCGGTGACAGGGATATCGTTCTCCTCTTCTAGAATTGCAAAACGATTTTGCGATGAGATTGGCTTTGCTTCATCTCTTGAAATTTTGGCTGGTTTTGTAACCTCTGCGGATTTTGGGCTCCTGCCCCTTTTAAGAACTGTTATATAGCGGTCCATCCCTACCTGGACCTTTGGAACTTCTGATGTAAGTGCACTGGGACTGCCTTTAGCAAGGGTAGATTCAGTTCCAGAATATGATAAGGAAGACCGCGGGGAGGATGGTACTTCGGTATTTTTTTTATAATTTTTAAAAAGAGATTGGGCTAAACTGGGAGCACTTGCACTTAAATTGTTTGTATTTATTTTTGGTTTCTCATTTAAATAGTTTTTATTGAATTCAGGGTCTCTGATATTTTCATTACTGACGCTTGTTAAGCTTAACACAATGTAAGCATTTCGGCTTTCAGGCCCACTGTCACTACGCTTACTGTTACTCATTAACAGTTCGCTTTTTTTATTTTGTTTGTTGTTTTTCTCACTATTATGTGTATATATGTATATTAATAAATTCGTTTACCACTTATTACTAATACACCTATTACCAATATTACACTCGCGTAGACACGTCCGTACACTACGAGATTAAGAATGCAACTATTAAGTTTGTTTTGGTTTTTTTCACTTATATGTACAGTATGCATGTATATTAATAAAAATTTTTGCCATCTATTACAAATATTCGCTCTTATTAACACTCGCGTAACACGTCCGCACACAACGAGAACCTAGACGCGACTCCTTAAACAAATTATTGCCTATGGCAATCTGCCAGACGTTTTAAAAGTCCCGTTATCGCTAAACCTTCACTGCGTAATTTGAGAGGATCCTAGGATATATATGACAACGAAAAATGCGATCTGTTTATTAGTCACTTAAGGAACGTGTTAACTCCCAACACGTGCACTGACGTGAGGGAAATACCGCCTGTTGCTAGACGTCCTATAGAAATACGTTTCCGGTTTTCAGATGTTGTAGAGGCTCCTGGCGTTGATAAAATAAGCAACAAAATTCTTTTACAGCTACCTTTTACCGCTAAAGGAATTCGGCTTGAACATTTCCCGCAAATATGGAAAGTTGCCTTAGTAAAGATGATTCCTAAGCCTGGTGAATATCCTTGGAAGGTGAAGTCTTATAGGCCTATAAATTTGTTACGAACTTTGTCAAAATTTTTCGAAAAGCTCTTAAAAAACAAGCTGACTTCGATCATGAGTTGAAACAACTGCATTCCAAATCACCAATTTGACTTTAAAAGTCAACATAGTACAATCGAACAAGCTCACAGACTGGTGCAGGTTGTAAGAAAAACCTTTGAGGAAAAGAAGTACTGCTCCGCGCTTTTTATAGATGTTATTGGATCTCAGAATAACCAGCGTATCGTCTCCTCGAATCTTTAATTTTGTATTTTTAATCTATTATCACTAAAAAGAAAGAAGCCAATTTACTAATGGCTACGCATACTAAATGAATTAATTGAATTTAAACCCTGAATTAAACTGAATTTCAAATGTAACGTAAAATGTTGAATAATTACAACACGTAGAAATACTACTTAACATTTTCAACTCTGTTATGTAGATAACAGGAGCCTGGAAAGCGGGAGAAGTACTAATGTTATAAGAAACAATGAAATAAAACATGTTCCTCCATTATGAATGTAAAACAATAAATACTCACTGCTTCATATTCTGTTAAAAAGAAAAGATGTGTTTTTTTTACCGGCGAGTTTACCACAAAACAGTTAAGAACTGTCCACCATTTTAATTTCGCACCTTAAAAAATATTAAGGATTTTCATTTTGGCGCCCGAGTAGGGACCTTTTCTAGTCGTTTAAAAGTATAATCGTAAATAGCTGTTCTAGCTCGTTAATTTATTGCGAGATAGATTTATTTTGTTAATTTGCTACAAAATACAAATGGAGTGGTCACTTACTACACAATTTACGTTTGCATTCCTGGCTGGCCTAGATGTCTCCTTGCCGCTGTCGCTGTCGTGCTTGTAGAAGCAGCCATCAGGAAAGTACCCCGGAGTCCGGACTGTCCGATACCGAGGTAAAGTGCAATTGAATTTTGTGTCATCAACATACTGTCTGTAAACTAATCAGACTTACAGATAATTTTGCAATTTGCTCAAAATCATTGATTTGCTGCTTTAAAGGCAGACTCACAAAATTCTTTTGCGCTCCATTTTGGAATATTTGGTTTTTCCTTATGTATAAAAGTGAACATAGCCTTGAAGAAACTCAAATGGTCGCTTCTACCTCGTATTAGTAGCGCAAATACGAAGATACTACCATTTTGTATACTATCACGACTGCAGTCGAGGCACCGATACACCCTTTCGTTACACTAGTTTTGGTTTTTAAATAAAAAGCATTTGCTTATTAAATAATTGCAGCTTGTTGCAATTTTCCTATTTCTTGCCTAATTCCTTTTATTTTTCAACTGTCAATTTGCTTAGTATTATCCAAACAGTACTGCCAATCTAATTGCCAACAAGTTAGTTACACGGAAAATTAGCTTGTTGCAATTCACATATACATTAGGTTTTATGCAACATTTTAGCGATTGCTCAATGTGTGGCAGTATCTTGATTTGAGCAGTGGCGGCATTTAGATAATTTGGTTATCGGTTGATTGTAAAAATACCACCGCTCACGAATAAATAGGAGACTCAGTAACATATCTAACTTAAGAATAAAAAAGCAAGTAACACGGAATTTAGACTATGTTACTTGTAACATGACTATTTTCTTATTTCGTTTTAAGGTAACTTCCAAAAACTTCAAGAATTTACATTATGTTACTAGAAACTTGTCTCTTTTTTTATATTTTGTTTTGGTTTCGTTGTTTATTCTTCTTCTTGAACGTTTCGACCATGGTACAATTACCTTAATTGTAATGTACCATTACCTTAAAGGTAATTGTACCATGGCATATACGAAAGAGAATAAAGAAAAAACGAAAACGTCAAAAGAGAAACTTAAAAAAGAAACATTAAAAACAGAAACCGTGTTACTTTTGTAACTTCTCTGCCTTCTCTACCCAATTTGCCTTCAAAAACATGTAGCATGTTACAGTAACGTGTTACAAGTAACATAGTCTAAATGCCGTGTAAGAGAAGTGACAAGTTGACAAAATTTAAGTAGAAGCAACCAAATTCATTGCTACACCTGTATAGAAAGTAAGATTCGAAGAGGCGAAAAGTGTAGAAGCTGCACTAGACTACCATTAAATTAAAATTACAAGGTTGCTACATATAAGAAACTGGATCGACAAATATCTGAGCGAGATTAGTCAGATAAACTTTAGCCTTAAATTTGTGGGAATAGGTTTTAGTGTGAGGATTACGTAGGTGTTTGACGATTGTCGCGGAGTGTGCATGTTATTAGCGCCCGGCTAATTCATAATTTCTAAGGTGACTTGATAAGAAAGTTGCTTAGTTGCTTGTACGACTGGGGTGAAATCGAAAGACCGGTTATTCGGGCTGCTGATTACTGCCAGTATTGCGTGGCTTTAGACTCCTTGGCTTAATTCATGGCTGGCGGTAAGAAACATCAGAGTATACCCGAATCGGAAGATTTGGCAAGGGTGCTGCAAAGAAAAGCCAAAGTGATTGAGAACATTTCCAGAATTCGAAGATCGGTAATTGACAAGACAATATCACTCAATCCTTTGGAGATAGACTGCCGACTGGAAATATTGAAAGACTATATTGCTGAGGCGATGGGTTACCAATCAGATTTGGATCTTTTAGATCCTTCAAATGACGATAGGCCCGAGCTCGAAGACCTCTGTGTCGCCACCAAGTCATCGTTGTTAGCTTTGCAGGCAAAAAATCGCACTTTGAGTCTGCCTGAGACGTCATTTAATTTATTCTCTTACCACTCTAGGCTACCAAATACGCGACTTCCAAAGTTTAGTGGAAAGTATTCAGACTATAGAAACTTTATGAGCTTGTTTGAGAGTTTGATTCATCATGACCCCTCATTCACTGACATCGAAAAATTTAATCATTTGATTGCATGTTTGTCTGACAAAGCGCTAGGAATAGTCAAGGCGTTCCAAGTTTCTGAGGAGAACTACCCCAAGGCACTAGCTAGTTTAAAGGAAGTGTATGGTAATGTATGCTTAATATTTCTTGACAATATTTCGAAACTGTTTGAGCTCTCTGAAATTGGCAAGCCTTCGGCTTCGGCTTTGCGCTGCAGGATCGATACAGTCTCGCCAATATACGATTCTTCCTTATCAATTGGGGATGATAAAAAAATTGTAAATGCAATAATTATCCATCTGGTTATGTCAAAAGTTGATTCAGTCACAAAATCTATGTGGGAAAAGCAGTTAGATTTTGAACGTCTACCATTATGGGTGGACTGTGAAGCTGTCTTAAACAGACGCAACCAGCATATTGCTACGGACTAGTCCTCTAGTTCAACGTCAAAACTTACGAAAAGCAAACCGGATCACAACTCCAGGAAATCGTCGAAAACTTATCTTGCGTGCGTGAAAATAAAACAGGCAACTAGCCAATGTTTGTTCTGTAAATCTGCTCAACATAGTGTTTCCAACTTCGTTTGCAGCGGAACCTGTGCGTTAAAGGTTCGATTTTATTAAGTCGGTTCCGGCTTGCATCAATTGTCTTCAAAAGGGTCATACGGTCTCTTTATGTAGTGCTCAAAAGTGTGGTGTATGCACTGGTTCACACCATAACCTGTTGCATCGTTTCGGTAGTAATGTGCAGGGCACACCAGCAAATTTAGGCTCCGCTGATCAACCTGTACGACCGTCGACGTCTCAGGCTTCGATCAATTTTTCATCGTCTGACGACAATGTTATACTGGCGACGGCATTGGAGCAAGTTCGGAATTTTGCGGGTGACTTTATTTTGGCAAGAGCGTTATTGGATTCTGGTTCTCAGGCCAATTCTATAACTAAAGAGCTGGCACAAAGGCTTAGATTAAAGCGGGACAAAGGTCAATTAAGTTTAAGTGGTATAGGCGATAAAGGGTCAATTGTTAGGTCAAGTGTTGGAGTGACGTTGAAATCACGAATCAACGATACACAGTTTAACTCAAAATTTTGGGTACTTAGCTCGATGACGAGCCTTTTGCCTGATCGTTGCATATGTACAAACGATCGTTCAGTTAGCTGATCCATACTTTTAAAAACCACAGAAGGTGGATATCCTACTTGGCGGGGAGCTCTTCTTTGAACTGCTGTGCGTGGGTCAGATACGATCTAGTCTAAAGCTACCTTCCCCAAACTAGGCTAGGTTGGATTGTAGCTGGTAAGTACGGTCAGCAGAAGATTGCAAGTACTAATGTTTGTCGCACCAACGCACAGTGGGTTCGATGACACCAAAAGTGGCGATTCATGGGAGCTGTAATTTAAATTTTTTTTTTTCAAATCGTTAAATATGCATAAAAAGGCATATTCTGAAAAGAAAGATACACGAAAAAAAATTTATTTACGATTTTATAGACATTTTTATTTTTCGGAAAATTATAGTTTGTTTCAGAATTTTCGCCGTAATTTTAAAAAGGGAAGTGATTTTTTTAAAAAATGAGAAGCAAACAAAAGCTTATATTGTCTCCTTTCTAAAAAATTAAAAAAATAGATATATATTTTGCATAAATATGAATATAAGTTTAATTTAAAATCTGAATTTGGGTTTTGAAGGATTTCGAGAATTTTACAACTTTTTTAAAAAAGTAACGAAATAAATTTTTATATTTTTTTTTTGTTTATCAATAATTGTCATACACTTAAAAAAAAACCATATTATGTTCATCATCACAATCTTCGCTGTCATTACTCTCACTTTCATGTATTTCTTGAAAAAAAAATAGGCGATAGCAAAAGCTGTAGTTCGGTATTTGATAATTATTGCTTTTCTTTCCGCTCTTTTTGTTTATTAATACTAGATATGAATGGATCTGAAATGAGAAAAAATCTATTTTAAATATCTTCATTTGACTTTTCTCGGCTGCACTTGCGAGCATAGCGTTCCCTATAATTTTTAAAATCCTTATTTCTGGCTTCCTGAGCTTCTTCTGAAAGTTCTCCAATCGGTAAAAGGGCATATTTTATGATTTTGGGATCATGAATTACAAACTTATGTATTATAGGTGTCATACAAAACCATTTTAACAATCTCGTAAATAAAGATGACTGAAACTTGTTCACGCACCTATCTCCGACCACAATAGTAAGCATTGAACGAACGTTAGTTTTGTTAAATACATGACTTTGAAAAAACACGACTTCAAACAGAAAAATGTTAACAGCAAAAAATGGAGGAACAAAACCGCAAATTTTCTTTTTTGTAATATCAAGCTAAGATTTCATACTTTTTGAAAATATAAGATTTAAAACCCAACCTTAACTGACTTAGAAGTTATGGTTCACGAAACATCAAAAATTGGCCAATTTTGTACCTTTTTTAAAAAAATCGTCAAAAATATTTTCAAAAACACTACATCATTTTTGTACACTTTAATACCTGAAGTTGAAGGTTCCATTCTTAAAATAACACTTTGTTAACGTTAAATTTGGAAATTACGGACTCGTTTAATGCAAAATTTTACTTTTTCGCTTTTTAAAAAAATTGCAAAAAATTTTGTACTTTGACACGTCACTACGGAGTCAGCTGACAAGATAGATGCTTGAAAATTTACATATGGCGAATTCACAAGGTCTTGTGAAATCATATGTTGTGAAATAATAGAACCAAAAAATATGACTGTTGTGAACAACCTATCATATATAAGTGTGGTATTTAAAATCTAAATCAGTTAATACGACTAAACGAAAACACAGTTGTTTTGTCTAAGATTCTAGTATTATACATTTTTACGGGTGGCGAGTGCTAGCGGCTTCCAAAAATTAAATAGAAAAGTCGCCGTTTTGTTTTAGGCGCTTGGCGCATGACTTTGTATATAATATGACATCACAATAAACATATCAAACAAAGTTGTATTGTTTCACAACAAGTTTCGTATGAAAAGTAACAACAAAATTTTTATGCTATTGTGAAATTATATGACAATAATACAATATGCTATCGTATCGTACCTTGTGAATTCGCCAATAGTGATGTAGAATTTTATCTAGTTTTATCCGATACCAAATATTAATACAAAAACTTGGATTCCGTTGTTAAAAAATTTTGGGAGCTAGAGGAAATACCCCGTGATGCGGTACTGTACACCGAAGAACAACGAGAGTGGGAGGAGAGATTTAGAGAATCTGTCAAACGCTTTAGTTCGGGTAGATTTATTGTTTGCTTGCCATTTAAAGGTGACACAAGAATGTTAGGATCTTCATTCGATATCGCTAAGCGACGATCTTTCGCATTGAAGTGTAGAGTCTTAAAGGAGCAAACTTCCATGTATAACGACTTCATGAAAGAAAACCTTGATTAAGGTAATATGTCTGCCACTGATAATTCGATTCCAACATGCTCTCACTACTTCTTGCCTCTTCAATGTGTTTTACGTCCACAAAATAACACAACCAAATGTTGGCGCTTCGAGCAAAACAACGTCACAGACATCGTTGAATGATTTGCTAATGGTTGGACCAACTATACAGGAAGACCTGTATTCAATACTTATTCGTTTTTGGTTCCACAAATATGTCATTACCGCTGACATTGAAAAAATTTATCGTCAGGTTTTAGTGAGCGAGGCTGACAGAAACTTTCAGCTTATAGTTTGGCGAGAAAATCTGTATTGAACGGGTTCTATCATCGTTGTACCTTTTCATATTTTTTTCCCCCTCATAATTTTTTTGATAAAATCTATTATTATATTTGCCACAAAAATCTTTTTTTTCTTTCTAAAAATGTTTCCTAGGTTACTGGTTTTTAAATTAAATTCTAATATCATAGCAACATATCTTTGGCAATATACAATTAAAACGCTTATGCATCTCATCAGTGATACTC
The DNA here is from genome assembly GCA_963583895.1 of Melanophora roralis. Taxonomy (NCBI): domain Eukaryota; kingdom Metazoa; phylum Arthropoda; class Insecta; order Diptera; family Rhinophoridae; genus Melanophora; species Melanophora roralis. Next base: position 46,680,171 of record OY757188.1, read on the forward strand.
GATATACTTAGCAACATATCTCTGGCAACATTTAAGATAAGCTTTACTCAACACTTGAATTAAAACTTTTTTCTTTTCAATGAGAATATCACTTGAACGATCAGCGTGGGGATAGACAACATGTATAAGGGGGTTAAAACGAAAACAGAAATTAAATCAATTTAATAGAATAGAAATTAAAATAAGATAAAATAAATCAAACTAACATAGAATAAAATCAAATGAACTCAAATTAAATAAATTAAAATAGAACAATATCAAACATAATAAAATACAGTAACATCAAACAAACTTAAATAAAATAAAATATAAAAGGTCATGAAATAAAAAAAGAGCCAAATAAAAAACTATAGATCACATTTAAATTTATTAAATAAGGCTAAGAAAACAGGAATTTGTGCAGGAGAAATTATTAAATTACATGGAAAGGAGGATTCAAAAATATTGCGCAAATTTATTAATGTTACTGTTTACAATAGTCGGCGATGGAGACAGAGTTTGAATGGCATTGCCCATTCGACCCACCTGGCGGATGTTGTCGCATGTATTCGCTGTCATTTTTAGAAACGTAAAAGTTCTTGCCATCAGAATTCAAGTGATATTTTATTTTCATAAAGTCAATTTATCAGAATCATCAATATTATAAATAAATAATCTGCAACCTAAGATTCGGAGCTGGAGTATCTCAAACTATCCTGGGGGTACCTTAAATCTCTACAGGCTTTGTCCTTTGGGTCACACGTTTAAACCTAAAGGTGTGATACTAGCCCAGGTAAATTTTGCGGGCCACGGACATCGAGGCCAAACATCAAGGGCCAAAGACGGTCGACAACCTTATTTTAAGCGAAGGCATTTGAAGATTAAGGCCCAGGCAATAAAACCAGCAACGCACAATTTGAGTTATTTATTTAATCCTCACACTTAATTGGCGTAACGAAAATTTAAACTAGTCTAATAAAGTGGCACGTGTAATTATATAGCTTTTAGCTTTTTTTTGTATTTAAAAATTTTTATTGTCAAAAAACTCTACTCGTATTTTTTAATTGGATTATACGTTCAAGCCTCACCCTAGTTTCGAATTAACTTCTTGTCGGTTCCAAACCTACTTATCTAGTTAGGTTATTTAGGAGATCGGTTAACCGATCATTACCTACCCAAAAATATTCTTACTTAAAATAAGATAGTTGTGTCAACCTATATGTTTTTTTTCTATCTTTAATATTACCAATGATTGTTAAAGCTAGCTTCACACTATTCTACAAGTGTTTAGATTTTCATTGGATTTTGAGAGAGCCAAATAAAATGATTTTTGGTTTGACTGTCAAAAAATCAAATAAGAAATAATGCGCATTACATTTTGTCTTTACACTATCACATTTGAAATAAAATTAAAATCTGGGTAGTACTTAAACATCTGTTTTTGAGTTTAAAAAAAAACTTTAACTTTTAAAGCAAGTATTTTTTTATTTGAATTTAACAAAAGGGTGAAAAAATACTTTTATCAGACATGTTTTTTTAACTAATTTCTGCAATAAATTCTTAATTTCACTTTTAATATTTACTATTTGTAAAAATTTTTGCTGGCGCTAAATCATTAAACAGCTGTTCATCAGGGATGAAACTTTTAGTAATATTTTAAACTCTTGCACATTCTTCGGGTGATTATTGGTTTGCCGCATAAACAGAAAAATGCATTGGATATGAAGCAAACCAATAATTCTTCGACGTTTTGTATATTTTTTTTTTGTATTTGTACTTACAGTTTTATAATTTATTTTAAATAAGGAGGTTGAAACTTAGGCCCGTAATAATTATAAATTTTCAGATGCAAAAAAGTTTTCGAGCGTCGCTTTTATACAAAATCTGTTTTAAAACTTATTTTATATATATATTTGTACATATGTGTGTATATGCCTTTAAGTTTTTGTGTGATATTTTTATAATATTACTGGTTTTTAAAAGCGAGCTATAAAATCTAGTGGAAAAATTTATAATAGTTATCGTAAGTTTACTAAGACCATATTTGTCAGCCATTACATACATTTTTGTTAATAGACCTACCATAAGTATTTTCGCATAGTTTTCATATATCAAAAATTACCAAAAGGTTAGAATTTATTAAAAATTTTAAAAAGGCATTTTAATTTATTAAAAGTTGTGTTTCAGGTACATAACAAAATAGTCCAAACTCACACAAATTAATCCAAACCTACCCAAAAGCGTTTCAGGTAACAAATTTTCCACAGCAAAGAGAACGTTTGAGATAAATTTCCTTTTCTATACAAAGGTTTCAACAAAATTTTTGTTATAGGTACATTTTTTTTATAAAAATCTGTAGATTTCTTTAATATAAAATGCGATTTAGAACATTTAGATACATTTTATATATGATGTATATGCTATGTTTTAAAAATTCTATGGGGTGTAATCGTCTAAATAAAATTTTACTTTTTAACTAAGCAGCATGGGAGCATTTAAAAATTTTCAATTATAGTTTTTTGCGTTCCAGCTATTTTGAGCAACTTTGGTTAGCTTGGAGAGTAATTTCTTTACTCTCATATGTCGGAACAAAATCGAGATCTTTTGGAACACGCTTAATATTTGTTAAGACTTTATAACTGATTAAAACAAATAAACAATGTTTTAAAAATTTTCTTGATTTGCTTTTGCGGGTTAATTAATAAAATGCTTGTATATAATAAATTCAATCAAAAAAATTTGTTTTTTTTATACAAAGTGAGTTTATTTTGCTAAAAGACTTCATTTTTTGACACCTATCGATTTTTTAAAAAATATATAAATATATAGGTACATATCAAAAGTAATAATTTTACAACACTTTTAATGAAAAAAAATTACTTTTACAACTTTTTAATTTAATTTCAATTAAAAATATTTTATTTCCTAATAAGTAACTATAAATTTCATAAAAATGTTATTAAAAATTATTTTACAATACCAAACTTTATATAAACTTTCCATGCCTGATTTTCTTTATGGCTGCTGTAAATATGCAACTCTGATACATGCAAAATCTAATGGTTTAGGAAAATTTCTAAAAATGAAGAGAGCCATACTACTGTCAAATTTCTTTAGGTATTTTTTGACATTTCATAACATAATGTCTTCACACTCTTATATTTTCTCATTTTATTTGAGTTTTTTTGACAAGTGTTTTTACCCAGTATTATAGTCTGAAGCCACCTTAAGTGTGAGCATTAAATCAATATCTAATGAAAACCCCTGGCTACCTAAGCATTTTCAGCCGTATTACTATTATATCGACAACAGTATCAACATGTGCATCGAGCTCTAGAAGGCCTTCCAGATCGACGACATCTACATGTTTGGTAAGTCAAGATTACATGAATACCCTTAATGTATATATGTTTATATATACATAAATATATTTTTTTTAATTAGTAAAATAAGTAAGTACCTATGTATAAAGGTTAGTGTGTAAAGAAAAAACAGTTTGTTAGTAGTATCAAATCCATTGATAAGCATAAAGAATAAAAAAACGTTGTTTTGCTAAATGATTTATATATTTTTCTGTAAGTTTGTTTCTGCAACATACCTACCTATATACATATCTACATGACTTAAGTTTCAGTCATTTTCAAACCTAATAATCGTTACCGTTTACCAAACTTTACGCTTTCGGTTTCCTAACAGTCATTATTTAACGTTTAATGCTCTCGCTATTTTAATTGTTTTTTTTTTGTTATATTTCATATTTGTTGTGTATTTCTTTAATACAAAAATAGATAAAAATAATTATTAATAAATATTGCATTATATTATTTAGTATTAATCGAACAATGAAAATAATATTAAAATGAATAAAAGTGTAAACTATATTATGGCTGGATAAGTTAAAACTTTCGTGGTTTTCCTAGGGCTGATAGTAAGTTAAGTGTGTAACTTTATGGGATCCTGGTGAAATCGTTCCTAGGATACAGGTATTGGGTGGGCTTAGAAACGGGCTATTAAACGGCATCTAATAGAGCCCCCCTCCAAGTATATTGTATTGCTGTAATTTTTTTTTAATTTGTAATATAAAATGACTACAAAAGGGCCAATCTGTTTGATTTGTGTAGTTATTCCGGTCCATGTAATTTTTTTTTGTGATCTAATAAAATAGGGAGTCTAAAACAAAAATTTTTTTGTATGACAAACGGATTTTGCTCAAGAAACGACCGAACCCCCCTTCCGACTCTTTAGCTGGCTCTTAATGGCTCCCGCAGTCCCTCTCTTGGCAATCTCTAGGGTAAAGAACTTAAGCTTTACTTCACATATAAGGCTTTTAGTTTGTATTCATTACAGAATATACAAAAAATGGCGCCCAACGTGGGGCCGAAGGTAAATCAACCCATAGTTGTTTTCGGTTCCAAAGTTCTGAATTTTGTTTTAATATCGTTAAGTTCCTATTCACAAGTTTTAAAAAACGGTTTGTTTCAAACATTCGTTGCTAAGCAACAACATTTTACACTTGGTTAAATTTTCGTTAACTTGCAGCAAGCGAGTTTAATGACCAGCAAGTTAAGGGGTTTTACTTTGGTTAGTTATGTTGTTTTTCACATAAATTTCTAAAATACTTTAGATTATTTAATGCCTTTGTTTAAGCCTTTTTATACTAAGTATTAGCCACTAAACAAATTTGAGGATAACAGATTTTTTGCGTTTGCGAAGATCTGTCCATTTGTGTTAAAGTGATGTAGAAGGAAAGAAACTGTGTGTTTTATATACGAAGGTGTTAAACCTAAAAGTAAAATAATCTTAATAACCCAGTATTGTTCAGGATGCATATGTTGTACTCAAGCTATACTTTGGTAAGCCACTTAATTACTAAATATCGCCCTAATGGAAAACACAACTAAGAATAAAAATAAAGTTTAATCATTTAGGAGAATATACCTACATATGTATATAATTTCAGTAAACATTTTGTTATAGAAAGGCTTGATTATTAATTTAAGCAATCGAAAATTTTATTTTCTCATAATATTCGTCTTATAACTATTTAGAAATTAAGAAATTTTGGTAAAATTTACATAGATAAATATAAATATAAATAAAAATTTGTCCCATTAAATCCTTGTATTCCTTTAATAACGGGAAAAGTGTTTGGTATTTTATTACTTTTTCTTTTGCTAGAAAAATTTTGAAAATACTTTGTTTTGCATAAAGCTAAATTGCTTATGTTATATACTTATATAACAACTCTTATAACCAATTAAGACTTAGTTCATTGTACACGTCGTACAACGTTTTTGTTCACGTAATTTTTTTTGTTATATAAGTTTCTTTGTCATATTTGTCAGAATGTCGGTTCCAAGAACACCCCCAAATGAGACTGTATCTCAGCGGCTACCGGTAACCAATGTTCACGATGATAATTTATTTACGGAAAATGCGTCGGTCGTAGATTTTGAATATATATGCCATATTTGTCGAAACGTTATGTTGGAAAATCAATCTTGTTTACTCATAACAAACTGCAAACATGCGTTTCATCGATCTGGTATCGAAAACTTTTTATCAGCTAGCGCCGAATGTCCTGTTTGTAAGCGTCCGTGTGAGTTAGTAAATCTTAAGAAGATACTTATTGCAAACAAAAAGGATTCCTTAATAAAACCCGTAATAAAGACTCGTGGGCGAGGTGCAATTGCCAAACAATATAACACTCGTAGTCAAGCGAAAAGTCAGTTTCAAGATGATCAACATTCGTTTGGTGAAACTGATAATGTTAATGTTGCAGGGGATGATTCTCTTACCATTCAAAGCACTCGCCAAAGTTGCCTTAATTTGCCTGAACCGGAAAAGATTCCACCTTCGAGGCCCAATATAACTCCAGGAGTTACAGTGGACTATGAGCAACTAAACAGTATGATAGAAGCTAGCATTAGTCGTAACCCCAACAGTCCAGAACGAAAGTGCAAGTTGTGCAAATGCCAACAGACATTCTTCTCATTTTGTTCGAAATAACTCTAATCCTGTTAATACACCAAACGGATCTCAATTTAATTTTTCAAATTTTAGCACAGATAAAATTACTGCGATCATATCAAGCTGGAATGTGAAATTCGATGGTTCTGCCTCTGGGCTTAATATAGATGAATTTTTATATCGCATTCGTTCACTTACACATGATCATTTTAACGGCGATTTTACGCTAATAGTTAGGAACCTTAATGTGCTGTTAAGCGGTAAAGCCAAAGACTGGTATTGGCGATATCGTAAGCAAGTGGAGAGTTTTAATTGGGATGAGTTCTGTGAGGCAATTAAATGTCAGTATCGGGATTTTAAATCTTCTTTCGATATAAAAGAAGAAAAAAGACACCGGAAGCAAAAGGTAGGAGAGACCTTCGATGCATTTTTTGAAGCTTTTTCATCTATTATGGATAGATTACCGTACTCTATTTTAGAGGTAGAACTTATTGAAATCATGACTAGGAATTTACGACCGGAGATGCGTCAAGAATTACTTTACGCATCCGTTCATTCAATTTCTCATTTGCGGAAATTGGTGCAAATGCGAGAATCGTTTTTAAGTGAAGAATATGTTCGTAAAAGTTTTTCTTTCCGTTCTTCGAACCAATTTGGTAATAGGAAACATATATCGGAAGAAGATTTTAGGGAAGATGAAACTGATCTCGATTCTGCTGATCCATCGGAGAATGAGGTTAATGCCATTCAGAGGCCAGGAAAATGTATAAGGTGTTGGAATTGTGACGAGCTTGGTCACTATTGGGACGATTGTCTGCAACAACGCAAAATTTTTTCATATGGTTGTGGCACCAAGAATGTGTACAAGCCCCAATGTGTCAACTGCTCGACGAGGAAAGCTAATTTCTCAAAAAACTAGAAACTGCTGGGAGCCATGGAGGCCAAGAAGTAACACCAACTCCATCTAGTGAAATTAACCACGGTGAGAAAGTTCTACAGGCGGAGAGAAAAATAACTATTTTAAAGCCAAATTTTCGTTTACAAAATGAAAAGTTAACTTGTGATAAAATTTTATACTCACTTGTACCCTATCACCTGAATTGGCAAACATATATTTTAAAGCGAAATGAAATTTCAATTCTCCTCAAATATCCTTAATTTCCCAACCAAAACCCAGGAGGTCTACAATTAGAATGCGGTTATTTTACAAAACACGTAGGCGGTGCCGGAAATTTTTTGTCTCCGCTATAATAAGTAGCAATTCCGACAAACGTTTTTATGCTAAAGTGTCATTTTTACATTATCAAGAATATGGTCTTCTTGATACGGGAGCTAATATATCATGCATTGGCGGTGAATTAGCCAAACAAAACTTTTCAAATTTAAACAAATTTCATAAATGTCGTTCCAAAGTTCAAACAGCTGATGGTCAGTCTCAATGTGTTACGGGCTGGTTGTCAGTTGAAATCGAGTTCAAGAATCAAAAGCGTGAACTCAACCTCTTTATTGTTCCATCAATCACACAAAGGTTAATACTTGGTATTGACTTCTGGAATGCCTTTTAGTTGATTCCAAATATTGTGGAATCCGTGGATATAATTGATAAATCATTGCTTAGTTATTGTTATCCGTCTGATGTTACAAATCATACGTCTGAAGTTAAGTCCGATAAAAATTTAAAGTCTGATGTAAATTTAGATGCAACTGATTTTCCTCTAACTCCTGGCCAACGCCAACAGCTTGATGCTGTCATAGCATAATTCCCAAATTTTAAAAAGCAAGGGTTAGGGAGAACCAGCCTAATTAGGCATGAAATTGATATTGGTGATGCCAAGCCAATTAAACAACGGTTATATCCAGTTTCTCCAGCCGTAGAGAGACTGATGTTTGAAGAAATAGATAGGATGTTGGCTTTAGGTGTAATTGAGCCATCTCAAGCACCATGGAGTTCACCCATGCGGCTAGTCATAAAGCCAAATAAGGTCCGTCTTTGCCTCGACGCAAGGCAACTTAATTCCGTCACTATAAAAGACGCTTATCCGCTGCCATCTATCCAGGGAATTTTTGCAAGGCTTCCAAGTGCCAATATTATATCTAAGTTAGATCTGAAGGATGCGTATTGGCAGATCGGCTTAGCCGATAGTTCAAAACCATTAACTTCGTTCTTTGTCCCCGGCAGGCCCCTTTATCAGTTTGTCGTTATGCCATTTGGGTTATGTAATGCTCCACAAACTGTGTGTCGCCTTATAGACGAAATTATCCCACCGGAGCTTCGTAATTCTGTGTTTTGTTACTTAGATGACCTAGTGATTGTGTCCAAAGATTTTGAGAGTCATCTGTCGCTATTAATTCGTGTCGCAGAACAGTTAAGAAAGGCCAACTTACCATTAAATGTTTCCAAAAGCAAATTTTGCGTCACGAAAGTGCAATACTTGGGTTATGTAATCGGGCAGGGAGGAATAACTACCGACCCCCAAAAAGTAAGTGCCATTGTTGATTGGCCGGTGCCAAAAACCCTAAAACAAGTTCGGGGATTTTTAGGGCTAGCAGGATGGTACAGAAAGTTCATTGAGAACTTTTCTACTATAGTTTTCCCCATAACAGAGGTACTTTCAACGAAAAAAAAATTCTGCTGGACACCAAAGGCCCAAACCGCTTTCGAAACAATTAAAAGTTTGTTAACAACGGCCCCATTTTTAACAAATTCCGATTTTTCAAAAAAATTTTATGTGCATTGTGATGCAAGTGATTGTGGGATTGGCGCAGTCCTAGTACAACTTGAACCAGATGGCAATGAAACCCCAGTGGCCCTTATGAGTTAAAAATTGAACACTTCGCAACGAAATTATAGTGTAACGGAGCGAGAGTGTTAAGCCGCCATTGAGGCTGTCAAACGTTTTCGTTGTTATCTGGAACTGCACGAATTTGAAATAATTACTGACCATGCTAGCTTGGTTTGGCTTATGAAACAACTTGACCTTACCGGACGTTTAGCTCGATGGGTGTTTAAGTTGCAGGCCTTTAAGTTTACCATAAGCCATAGAGAGGGTAAAGAAAATGTTGTCCCTGACACGCTATCCAGGAGCTTTTATGAGGAAATTTCCGCAATAACAATAACACCACCAGAAGTAGATTTGACTTCAACTCACTTTACGGGCGTAGATTATGTCAACTTGAAATATAAAATTATGAGTGAACAAGCAAAATATCCCGATATTAAGGTTGTAGGCAATTTTGTATATATCCGCACCGAGCACTACCGTGGGGATAAAAATCAAGAAAAAAGGACCTGGAAACTGTGGATACCATGCAAACTCCGAAAAGAGATTATCCCTAGAGCTCATGATGACCCTATATCTTCACATGGAGGGATGATAAAAACAATCGAGCTAATTCGGCGAAACTTCCACTGGCCTGGTCTCGTTAGAGATGTCCGAGAATACATCCGACAGTGTGACGTGTGCAAATGCACTAAAGCCCCAAATCAAAATTTAAAGCCGGAAATGGGAAATCAAGCTATTTCCGTAAGGCCCTTTCAACGCCTCTACATAGATTTGCTTGGACCATATCCTAGGAGCAAATCTGGTGCCATTGGGTTGTTAATCGTATTGGATCATATAACTAAATTCCACTGGCTCTTCCCCATGAAAAAATTTACGTCGTCCGTAATAGAGGAGTACTTACAAAAACAAGTTTTTCATATCTATGGTGTGCCCGAAACTATTGTAAGTGACAACGGCTCACAGTTTCGGGCAAATGACTTTAACGCATTTCTTACACATTACGGCATTAATCATGTGTATACGGCCGTGTATTCCCCACAAAGTAATGCGTCGGAGCGAGTGAACAGATCTATTATTGCAGGTATAAGGGCTTATCTGAAAAAAGATCACAAACTTTGGGATGAAAATTTGTCAAAAATCAGCTGTGCATTGCGGAACTCTTTTCATCAGGCCATACAGTCTAATCCTTATCATGCATTGTTTGGTTTAGATATGGTCACCCATTGAAGTACCTATGCGCTGCTGAAAAACTTACAGCTTCTTAAAGAACCTTCTTACCACCAATCTCGCGATGATAATCTCAACCTAATTCGGGTTAATTTAAGAAAGCATATAAAAGAGGCGTATGAAACCAATCGTCGACAGTACAATCTTCGGGCAAGACCCATTAACTTTCATATTGGACAGGAAATTTTTCGGCGTAGCTTTGCTCAAAGCACTAGCGAACAACATTTTAATGCAAAGTTATCTCCCCTCTTTGTAAAATGTAGCATTAAAGAAAAATTGGGTAAACATTACTATCTTCTTGAAGACCTACAGGGCCAAGTCCTGGGTACTTACCACGCCAAAGACCTTCGCGTTTTTTTTTCTAGCTCATAATTGTATGAATTATAATTATTATCTAGTTTTGTATTAAACGGGTTCCATCATCGTTGTACCTTTTCATATTTTTTCCCCCTCATATTTTTTTTTTTTTTTTGATAAAATCTATTATTATATTTGCCACAAAAATCTTTTTTTTCTTTCTAAAAATGTTTCCTAGGTTACTGGTTTTTATATTAAATTCTAATATCATAGCAACATATCTTTGGCAATATACAATTAAAACTCTTATGCATACTCGATATACTTAGCAACATATCTCTGGCAACATTTAAGATAAGCTTTACTCAACACTTGAATTAAAACTTTTTTCTTTTCAATGAGAATATCACTTGTACGATCAGCGTGGGGATAGACAACATGTATAAGGGGGTTAAAACGAAAACAGAAATTAAAGCAATTTAATAGAATAGAAATTAAAATAAGATAAAATAAATCAAAATAACATAGAATAAAATCAAATGAACTAAAATTAAATAAATTAAAATAGAACAATATCAAACATAATAAAATACAGTAACATCAAACAAAAATAAAATAAAATATAAAAGGTCATGAAATAAAAAAAGAGCCAAATAAAAGACTATAGATCACATTTAAATTTATTAAATAAGGCTAAGAAAACAGGAATTTGTGCAGGAGAAATTATTAACAAAATTACATGGAAAGGAGGATTCAAAAATATTGCGCAAATTTATTAATGTTTCTGTTTACAATAGTCGGCGATGGAGACAGAGTTTGAATGTCATTGCCCATTCGACCCACCTGGCGGATGTTGTCGCATGTATTCGCTGTTATTTTTAGAAACGTCAAAATACATGCGTAAATGATTTCCGCAAAACATTTCTTAAACTCGGCCATTTCTTGCCACCAGAATTCAAGTGATATTTTATTTTCATAAAGTCAATTTATCAGAATCATATATATTATAAATAAATAATCTGCAACCTAAGATTCGGAGCTGAAGTATCCCAAACTATCCTGGGGGTACCTTAAATCTCTACAGGTTTTGTCCTTTGGGTCACAATCAGCCTTCGTTTAAACCTAAAGGTGTGATACTAGCCCAGGTAAATTTTGCGGGCCACGGACATCAAGGCCAAACATCAAGGGCCAAAGACAGTCGACAACCTTATTTTAAGCGAAGGCATTTGAAGATCAAGGCCCAGGCAAAAATACCAGCAACGCACAATTTGAGTTATTTTCTGGTTTGCACTTCTTCAAGTTGGCTATTTAATCCTCACACTTAATTGGCGTAACGAAAAATTAAACTAGTCTAGTAAAGTGGCACGTGTAATTATATAGCTTTTAGCTTTTTTTTTGTATTTAAAAATTTTTATTGTCAAAAAACTCTACTCGTATTTTTTAATTGGATTATACGTTCAAGCCTCACCCTAGTTTCGATTTAACTTCTTGTCGGTTCCAAACCTACTTATCTAGTTAGGTTATGTAAGAGATCAGTTAACCGATCATTACCTACCAAATTAATCCACATTACTTTTGCTCTTTATCGGTTTCTAACATATTACCTAACAATCAATTAATATAAGCTGCTTAAATCTTAACCCTAAACAGTAACTCCGAACTATAATCAACTTCAGAGTGTTCCTTTTTTAAACGTCATTAAGCTAATTGACAAAGTTTTTTTCAAAATGTTCTTACTTAAAATAAGATAGTTGTGTCAACCCATGTGTTTTTTTTCTATCTTTAATATTATCAATAATTGTTAAGTGTGAGCATTAAATCAATATCTAATGAAAACCCCTGGTTACCTAAACTTTTAAAGCATTTTCAGCCGTATTACTATAATATCGACAACAGTATCAACATGTGCATCGAGCTCTAGAAGGCCTTCTAGATCGACGACATCTACATGTTTGGTAAGTCAAGATTACATGAATACCCTTAATGTATATATTTTTATATATACATAATTTTTTTTTTCAATTAGTAAAATAAGTAAGTACATATGTATAAAGGTTAGTGTGTAAAGCAAAAACAGTTTGTTAGTAGTATCAAATCCATTGATAAGCATAAAGAATAAAAAAAAACGTTGTTTTGCTAAATGATTTATATATTTTTCTGTAACTTTGTTCCTGCAACATACCTACCTATATACATATCTACCAGAGAATTACATTGAGTACTCTAAAACAAGATAACTCGAATATTTACTTATTTTTTCGGTTATTAAGTATAACTATACATGCACCGCACACAGTATCCACTTTTACATGCATAAGCTGGTACGGTTACATGTATACTCAATACTTTTTTTTAACATACTTTAAACACATACCTTACAATCGAATATACATGTGCGAAAACGCAATATCTATAAGTATCTCTTTCATGTTTTGTTGAAAAACTAACACTGATCAGGAAAGGGGATATTTTCTTTTTCGCTTTTATTATAATATATTTTTATTCTGTGAGCAAGCATATGTAATAAATTTGATAAATTTAAATAAAAATAACAGCTTAGTTTGGTCGTTTTTAAAGTCTACCAAATTTGGCACTACTTTTAGTTTTAGTTGGAATTTGAATGGCTTGGACATTTTGTATATATTTGTATGTTATTGTAAAAAAATTAATACAAAACGTTCAATATGTTCGACTTTCGTGTTCTATAAATAGCACATATGTTGAGTACAAGAGCATTAGAACAAAAAACTTTTAGTTTAGTTGGGAAAAGCAATACAAATATATAAACGTTGACCAAGTTGTTATATATTATGTAAGCTGGGATCCCATGATCGGTGCAAATGACCTGATATACATAAACGATTTTTATTGTGCGGCAATGGCATACATTTCAAAAATTGGAGCATTTTTTTTGAGAGGTCACATTATTAGCGCATGTTGTGACAAAATTTTCAGCGCACATCGATCGGTAGCAGGTAAATTCGTAAATAATAATTTTTTGTAAAAAATGTTTGATGGATTTTGATGCTTGGGGTTTCTAGCAATTAAAATGTCTACCTGCTTGCTATCTGTTTAGGTTCTGTGTACACATACATATGTACGTACTTATTCATAAATTACTGCATGAGTTTTCGGTGTTATTTCATATGCATATTTTTATATTTATTATTGTTCTTTATTACAAAAAGTAATTATGAGACATATTGACAACTTTATATATGCATGTTTCAGAAAGAAAACGGAAGAAAATAAATAAATAAAAAAAGGACAGCTATACACTTAATGCAATATTTATAAAAGTAAGACACGAAACATTCAATGAAAAATAGAGAAACCCCTTGTAGTTTGTATGCCTTTAACTTTCAAATAATTCAAAATAATTATGTGCGCTTCACACAACGCTCTCAAAGCCAAAATTTACTTAAACTTGAATTTGTAAGACCATACCCACCACAGTCTATATTAACCTATCCAGCCCTGCCTTTTATTAATAAAAATCTACTTCTCATCTTGAATTGAGAGAATTGTAAATACTTGTAGATGATCATGATACAAAGAACCAGATAGTCTCGTCGGCCTAGCTGATTAGTGCCGAAATGTCAAACTTAGTACCAACTTGTCAAACTTTTGTTGGTACTAATTTGTAGTTGTTACAGGGACGAGATTAATTGATTAGTTGTATCATGTAGATGATATACAGGAACAGCGTTGTCAACCTTAGGTTTCAAAAATCGCCAAAATTGAGAAAATTGCGTTGTTTTTAAGTTTTGTCATTAAAATTATAACCTTTTATTAAATTTTTTAAAAAATTATTAATTTGAGCCTTTGTTTTGCTTCCTTTATCGGAAGCAAATAAATTAAATTATCGATTAAGCAAAAAAAAAAATATGATTAAACAATTTTTCAATAACCATTATATAAAAAATGATAGTTTTTCAAATATACTAGTAAATTTTACTTTACAGTTGCCAATGTTCGGTTGGTAAATATGTCGAATCACACAACAGCACCAGTAAAAATGAAATATTTACCTCATTTACTATAAATACCAATCTTACTAGGCACTTTATCAACAAGAATGAAAACCGCTTATAACTGTTGAATTTTAAATTATGATGCTATTAATATGAAAATTAGTATCTATTATGAATACGTTTACTTTATCAGGGGCCAATTGTTAGCTGAAAAGGTTTTGCATATGCAAAATTACGTTCAATATTTTAGTGTAGTTTTTACTAATTTCAAAGCGCCTGATCAATTTGGAGCCTTGTTTACCTTTCAAAATCCCGTAACATAACAATTTTATAATAACTAGAAGTATTATAACATATAAAATCCAGTAATAACTGTTTTTAACGGTTGCTGGAATTCGTAAGTTTTTTATATGTATGTATTAACTTATATACATTTTTTAGTTTAAAAATAAAAACAGTTTTTTATTAGTACAACCTGTAAACTTTTCTTTATTTAAAGAGCGGGAATCCCGGGAAATTAATTTTTGATTTCCTGTTTCCCGGGAAGCAAAAAAGTCCGGGGAAAAAACCCTAGAAATAAGTATATATTTTTTCAACGGTTTGAACTAAAACCTTTAATATTTACGTTATTTTTTTACAAAAGTTAAAATACAGATAATTTAACAAAATTCTTTACAAAAATCAAATAAAGGGTTTAAAACAACAAATATTTCGGCCAAAACAAGTTAAGTTTTGCTTTTAACAAATATAGTTTTTATATAAAAATGTTTAAAAGTTCTGTACGGAATTTATAAAATAAAAAGAAATTTTTTCTAGTACAAATTAATACAAAGAAGTTAATTTTTTTTTTATTTTCTGTTAATTTTTTTCTAAAATGCCTGAACTGTAAAGAACAGATTTACTGTTTAATTTTTAATACAAAAATGTTATACTTTCTGTGTAAAATTTAGCCAATAGACATTTTAAATAAAAAAAAGTAAATTATAAATTTTCTGCGTTTTTATATGTCGCGTTTTTTTCTACATTTTGGTGTGTTTTGAAATTTCAAAGTTGACAACGCTGGAAATATTATAAGAATATTTTCTCTCTGCACAATTATATGGTAACCAGGGATGCCACTATCATTCGTTTGGAACAAGTTTTGTAAATTTTTTACATCTTTAAGACTTCTACATTTAAAGCCTGGGAATTGCTTTCTTAAACCTAAGTACCGGCCTTAAACTTGAAACAGGAAATTGTAATTTATAAATTTTGATGCGAATTAATAATATTTATATGACATAGTAAAGAAAACAAGCTTTGCAATGGAAGGTGTAAAATTACTTTAAATTTGTATATCTTGAGTCATGCCTTTTAAATAAAAGGTAAACGGTTAAGGTAATTTCCTTAGAGGTATAAATGGAAATCTGATTTTAATAAATGAGCAACATAATGGCATACGCTTCGACTAAGTGACACGTTTCTTTAAGTACTTATGCCATCAAAATTGTATTTAAGAAACATATAAAAACTATTAAAAATTCAATACAAATTAATACATAAAAACATTTATTTAAATTAATAAATTACAAAACTTTATAAATATTTTAGAAAAATTTTTGTAAAAAGTGGTTTTGTAAATTTTTGTCCGTTTTTGAGAGAAGTTGCCAGGAATATCATTTTGTTGTGGCATCCCTGCTGGTAAATATAATTTTGCCGGCTGTTGACTCATCGAAACATATATACATACACAAATAAATGCATGCGGCCTAAACACAAGAAATAAATATGAATCTTACAAACAATTTGTATGTGTATGTATGTGTCGTTATACATTGGCGGTTTTTGTAACACAAGCATAATAATTGAGTTAAAATTGTGCATTGTTAATATATCAACACAAATGAAAAATTGAAGCTATCGATTGGATTATAAAAACGAGTACTCTTTTTTATCTGTTTTTTTAAGGGGTGTACATGATTATACATACGTACTTAATTCCAATTAGATATACACTGTACAGTATTGGGTATTTTCGCGAAAATATTTTGATTTCGGTTACTTGTGTATACTTAAGCCGAAAGTGAAACGAATCTATTATGGAGAGTGTATTTTTTAGCTGTAACCGTACGCACTTATGCATGTTTTTTTAATAATACTCTATGAGTATCCGAAGTAGCATCCGTTGTCAGTCTCTGATATCTACATTACTTAAGTTTCAGTCGTTTTCAAACCTAATAATCGTTACCGTTTACGAAACTTTATGCTTTCGGTTTCCTAACAGTCATTATTTAACGTTTAATGCTCTCGCTATTTTAATTTTTTTTTTTTGTTATATTTCATATTTGTTGTGTATTTCCATAATACAAAAATAGATAAACATAATTATTAATAAATATTGCATTATATTATTTAGTATTAATCGAACAATGAAAATAATAATAAAATAAATACAAGTGTAAACTATATTATGGCTGGATAAGTTAAAACTTTCGTGTTTTTTTTTGTATGACAAACGGATCTTGCTCAAGAAACGACCGAACCCCCCCCCCCTTCCGACTCTTTAGCTGGCTCTTAATGGCTCCCGCAGTCCTTCTCTTGGCAATCTCTAGGGTAAAGAACTTAAGCTTTACTTCACCTATAAGGCTTTTGGTTTGTGTTCATTACAAATCCCACAGATAATTTAGGCCTTTCGTATTTAAGCGACCTGTACCAACAGAGTCTGCCAAGAGGTGGTTAATAACTGGTGCCGAAAACTTAGACGACCTCTCCTCAATTCGTAAGGAGGTAACTGAAATTTTAAAATCAGCTGGATTGAAACTGGCCAAATGGTTCTCGAATCATTCAGGCGGTCAGTATATTGATTTCAAGGAAAAACCTTTGCAAAATGATTCAGAGTCTTCTAAAGCGCTGGCAAAGAGTAATACTCTCGTTTTCCACTTGGAGAGGATACATTTAGTGAGTTACGAGCAACAAAGAGGAAAATTCTATCAGTGTCAGCTCGACTCTTTGATCCGCTCGGAATGTTAAGCCCGATTGTGACCAAGGCAAAAACTTTGCTCCAAGAGCTTTGGCTTCAAAAGTTAGATTGGGATAAGTCTATTCCTATGACATTAAGCACCACATGGAAAAAGTTCAAGCAAAATTTATTAAAGCTCGGAGTGATTTCCATTCCAAGATTTGTTCAAGCAACGTCAGCTGCAAAAATACAAATCCACGGATTCTCCGATGCGTCACTTAGAGCGTACGGGTGTTGCATATATGTAAGAAGCACCATGGGAGATAAAACCTATTGCAGGTTATTAACGGCCAAGTCCAAAGTAGCCCCGCTGAAAACCAAGTCCCTTTCAAGACTCGAACTATGTGCCGCTCACTTGCTTGCCAAATTGTAAAACAAATTGAAAAATGTGATGCAGTTCAAGATTGAGACTGTGAACTTTTGGACAGACTCCGAAATAACTTTACATTGAGTGAAAACACATCCATCTTTGCTCTCCACGTTTGTCTCCAATAGAGTCGCAGAAATTCAGGAATGTGCCAACCGGGCCATATGGCGACATATTTCAACGAAGTTGAACCCGGCAGACATCGTTTCGAGAGGTTGTAACGTGGATGAGCTCAATAATTCAATGTGGTTCATAGGGCCCATGTTTCGTCTAGAGGAATGTTCTGAGTGGCCAGTGAGTGAAAACAGCAGGCTAAAGCCTGAAGAAGAAATGTTAGGGAAAAAAAAATCTGCTATCTTACTGTCAACAAAGAATGGGAACTATCATGGAGGCAAAGTGGAAGATTCAACAAACATGTTCCTCCAACTAGTAATTAAATATACGTCCTACACCAAGTTTATAAGGGTTATGTGTTTTAATCTCCGGTTCGTCGATGCTGCCAGGAAACTGAAGACGAGCAAAGCTAGCATACCAACAGTGGTTGAGCATAACCGATCCTTTCTGAAAATGGTGCAAATCGTACAAATTGAGCATTACTCTGATGAAATTTCCAGATTGAGAAAGTCCCAAACTTTGACATCCAACATCCAAAGATTGACATCCTTAATGCACAATTTGACGAATGAAGGTCAACCATTTTCTCTAATCAGAGTCAGCGGTAGATTGCTTAATGCTCCCTTGCCGTATCATACTAGATTCCCTCTTCTTTTGCCCAAACGAGTCTATTTCGTTGAATTATATCTGCGACACCTACATCTCTCTAATTGTCACGCGTGTACTAAAGCGTTGATCTCGTTATTGCGAGAAAAGATCTGGCTGATCAATGCCAAGGAGGAATGTGGAAGATTTGTTAGGAAATGTGTTCACTGCTTTAGATATAAACCGAAATTGATGTCCCAGGCTATGGGAGACTTACCAACTTATAGAGTGAGGGCTATGCGGCCATTTTTAGTTGTCGGTGTTGACTTTTGTGGGCCTGCAAACGTCTCGCTTAGAATTCGCGGAAAACCGCCATTAAAAATCTATATAGCGGTATTCGTATGTTTTTCCTCTAAGGCTGTTCACTTAGAACTTGTTTCAGATTTGTCAGCTTATGCATTTATTCCTTGTCTTCAAAGGTTTGCTGCCAGACGGGGTCTACCCAGAAGGATTCATTGCGACAACGCCACCAATTTTGTAGGAGCCAGCAGAGAACTAAAGGAGTTAAAGAAGGCATTCGAAGACCAGCGAGACGGTCTGTTGTCGTACGCCGTATCGACAGGAGTAGAGTTTAGCTTCATCCCACCACGAGCCCCGCATTTCGGAGGTCTGTGGGAAGCTGTTGTCAAGCAGGCAAACTTCCTGCTTTTACGAGCAGTAGAAAACGCTTCCTTCACCACTGTAGAAATGACAACAATGCTCGCGGAAGTTGAGGCAGTGCTGAACAGCAGGCCAATAGTACCACTGTAGCCAGATCCCAACGACGGCGAGGCCTTGACTCCAGCGTATTTCTTAATAGGAGGGGCTGTGCGTTCGCTGCCGCCAGGGTCAGAGGAAGGTGTGAAAAACAGCGGGCTGAAATTTTGGAAGCGATGGCGGCTACTCTCCGGGCTTAAGGAAATGTTTTGGAGAACTTGGTCCAGAGAATACGTACTGGGCTTGTAGGACAAGGCTAAACGGCACCACCATACTCCCAATCTACAAGTAGGCACAATGGTCATAATTCACAAAGACAACCTCCCACCCCAAGAGTGGCTGACCGGGAGAGTCGTAGCCGTAACAGAAGGCAAAGACGGCAAGGTCAGAATAGCAAATATTCAAACCAAAAACGGTATACTTAAACGTCCAATTCAAAAACTTGCCATTTTACCATTAGATTGAAGATTTGCAGTCCTTCAATACGGCCGGAATGTTGGATCTCAGAATAACCAGCGCATCGTCTCCTCGAATCTTTAATTTTGTATTTTTTATTTATTATCAGCAAAAAGAAAGAAGTCAATTTACTAATGGCTACGCATACTAAATGAATTAATTGAATTTGAACCCTGAATTAAACTGAATTTTAAATGTAATGTAAAATGTTGAATAATTACAACACGTGGAAATACTACTTAACATTTTCAACTCTGTTATGTAAATAACAGGAACCTGGAAACCGGGAGAAGTACTAATGTTATAAGAAACAATTGGCGAATTCACAAGGTCTTGTGAAATCATATATTGTAAAATAATAGAACCAAAAAATATGACCGTTGTGAACAACTCTTCGTATATTTGTAGGTGTCGTATTTAAAATCTAAATCAGCTGATACGACCAAACGATAAAAAAACAAGCACATATGTATGTACATAAATCTGGTGCTGCTCTTGGCTTAACTTAATAATTTGTAGAAATTAGACAAAACACACAACACAAAATGGTCTATATCTAACCTGGTTAGAATCTCTAAAATCCATTAAAATAAGCAAAGTTTTAATGAAAAATCACAAGAATTTTGTTATTTTTTACGTAAACAAAAAACAGCTGATGTGTCAGAGAGCAGTGCCGGCTATTTTTGCCGGCGGAGGCGGCTTAAGGAATCTTCTTTGGCGGTTTTGCCTAAGTTTTTAGTATAGACATTTTAAACGGATGCGAGTGCTAGCGGCTCTTAGAATTAAATTAAAAAACTCGCCGTTTCGTTTTAGGCGCTTGGCGCCTGACTTTGTATGTAATATGACATCACAAAAAACATATCAAACAAAGTTGTATTGTTTCACAACAAGTTTCGTATGAAGAGCAACAACAAAATTTTTATGCTATTGTGAAATTATATGACAATAATACAATATGCTATTGTATCGTACCTTGTGAATTCGCCAAATGAAATAAAGCATGTTCCTCCATTATGAATGTAAAACAATAAATACTCACTGCATCATATTCTGTTAAAAAGAAAAGACGTGTTTTTTTTACCTGCGAGTTTACCACAAAACGGTTAAGAACTGTCCACCATTTTAATTTCGCACCTTAAAAAATATTAAGGATTTTTAGATGTCTCTCAAGCTTTCGATAAAGTATGGCACGAAGGCCTGTTAAACAAACTAAACTATTAGCTAAACCTTCCAGCTAATATTTTCAACCTACTAGAAAAGTACATAACCATAAGCGAAATAAATTGTTCCCAGCCAATAGGGGCGGGTGTACCTCAAAGGAGTATACTACGTCCAATTCTGTACTTGCTTTAGACGACAGATATGCCAACGAACAGTTTTACGTACACGTCTACATATGGTGATGATACCGCTTTTCTTAGCATTCATAAAGATCCTTAAGAGGCTTCGAATTGACTGCAACAACACGTAACCCAAGTAGAGAAATGGGCAAAGTTGTGGGGAATAACAATTAATGAGCAAAAATGTACTCACGTAACGTTTACTTTTCGCAGAGAAACATGCTCCCTAACCCGTATTAACACCGTATAGCGCCCCGATTTGAAACGAAATATCTTGGCATTCAGTTGGATCGTGGCCTTACATGGAAGACACATATAAATGCGAAGTTGACGCAACTGAAACTTAAAGCTTCACAAATCTACTGGCTAATCGGCAGAAACTCTGTGCTTCCTTCTGATTGTAAACTTTTACCTTACAAATCGATTTTAAAAACAATTTGGTGCTACGGTATACAATTAGTGGACACTGTTTCCGCATACAACATAGAGAAAATTCAAATATCTGAAATTTTTAACAAATGTTGAAGCCCATGTGCTGTCGAGCATAGCTCTAGCTCAACCAAGTCAACACATCGACATCTCGTCATGGGATATTCCCGACGCCATTTAGACCCCCACTTCTGTCAACAAGAAAAAAAGATGTGTTACTAGTGGCATCATTCTACCACAAACTAATTAAAAATGTAACAATATAACACGCTGACAATCTTCTAACACTCCAAAACACATCATTGGGTTGTGGGCGGCGCTATTGGAAAAAATGTCGTATCTAACCCAATATGTTCCGCAACATGTGCAATATTAAAGGAACTGTTTGGAAGAGGCCATAGACAATCTGTGGAAATAAGATGACATTGAAGGCAGCGATAAAACTTTCAGAAAAACAATGTGAGACATTTTATCCAACATGTCCATACCAATGATGATGGAAGGTTCATAGTCAGCCTGCCGTTTTAGGAAAACCCAACAACACTTGGAAAATAAATTTAGAACGGCGTATTACACGAAAGGAAGAAATAAGAGCGCTATTTATAAAGTTCATGCAAGAGTACGCACACTAAATACATATGGACAAAATCAACATCAATACGGTATTGGATCTATGTATTGAAAGCGGACAGCACCACAACGAAACTAAGAGTGGTGTTCGATGCATCGGCAGAAATTACATCAGGCCATTCAATAAACGATTTAATGTACACATGGTCAACTGTTCAAAGTTAACTGTTTTTAATTTTACTACGGCTCAGGCTACCAAAATTTGCCTTTCCCATCGATATCAAAAAAATTACAGGCAAATTTTATTGCTTCCGTATGGTAAAAAATGTCAATTTATCATCTGGAGAGAAGACCCATTGCTTTCTTTTGAGTACTACAAACTTAACACGATTACATATGGGACACGAAGAGCACCTTATCTTGCCACCAGATGCTTTTAAAAAATTGCCGACGAGAACTCAATCTACCCATATGGTTCTCAAATGCTGAAATATAATTTCTACGTGGATGACGGCCTCGCTGGTTCAGACATCGCGATTTTTTTTTTTCATAATTTTATTATTGAATCTTCGCCTTTGGCGAACTATCAATAAGTATTCAAATCTTAAAACTTTTTAATTTTATTAGACCCGCCAGTGCCAGACTAAAATTAAAGTAAAAGTAACGTGGGTGTATTTTTGTTCATTTATTTTAATACCCCATAACTTTGCCCATTTTTCTACTTGGGATACGTGATGTTGAAGTTGTTTTAGGCCTCTTTAGGGTCTTTATGATTACTGAGAAAAAGCGGTATCATAAGCAGATGCCCACGTATGAGAAGGATTGTTTGGGGGCATATCTGCTGTGAAAAGCAAATAGAGAATTGGACCTAATATACTTCATTGAGGTACCCCCGCCCTTATTGGTTTAGGACAGCTTAAGCAGTTTCCTTCTTTTATCATAAATTGTCGGCCAGTTATGTACTTTTTCAAAAGGTTAAAGATATTCCCTGGTATGTTCAGATTTAACTTGTTTAATAAGGCTTCATGCTAAACTTTATCAAAGGCTTGAGAGACATCTATAAAGAACGCAGAGCAGTGTTTTTTTTGCTCAAAGGCTTTTCTTATAACCTGTACCAATCTGTGGGTTTGTTTGATGGTACTATGTTGATTTTTAAATCCAAATTGGTGATCTGGAATGCAGTTGTTTTCATTCAGGATCGGAGTCAGCTTGTTTTTAAGCAATTTCTCAAACAATTTGGACATAGTTCGTAACCGGCTTATAGGCCTGTAAGACTCCACCTTCGAAGAATCCTTTCCCGGCTTAGGAATCATCTTTACCAAGGCAACTTTCCATGCTGGCGGGAGATGTTCAAGCCGTAAAATGGCGTTAAAAATAAAAAAAATTATTCTTTTTGTTGCGCAAAGCCAGGAGCTTTTTTAGCATTTAATTTATTGATAGCCCCTACGACATCTGACAACTGAAAACGTATTTCCATAGGACATCTAGCAACAACAGGCGGTAATTTACTCATGTCAGTGCATGTATTTGGAGAGAAGTTAAATCACTTGCGATCAGATCACATTTTTCTTCATCACTTCTTGCCCAGGATCCTCTCAGATTACGTAGTGCTGGTTTCGCGATAACGAGTCTTTGAAGATATTTCGCTGATCGCCATAGTGAATAATTCGTCTGAGGAGTCTAGTCTAGACCTTCGAGGTGTTCCTTAAGAGACGCCAATCGGTGAACCTCTAGCAAATTTTTCAATTGGTTTGTACATTCCTTCAACTTGGCTTTAAGCTGGAGTGATCTGTGCTTTTGCCATTCTCTTCGGGCTCTTTTTTTTCCAATAAAAGCTGTTGCACATCGGCTGAAAAATTTTTGTTGTATTTTGTCTGACGATAGTAAGAAGAAGCATGATCAACGGCTTTTTTATGTTCTCATTAAGGCTGCTCAGACAATTATCAATGTCTACGGGAGCTTTTAGCGGTTGGTTTTCCGAGCAGTGGGTGCTGACAAATTTTTTGTATATCAACCAATTAACTCTTTTAAATGAAAAAATATCACTAGTTGGTATTTGATGAGGACTAAAAAAATGATTATAGTGGGAGAGTGGTCTGAAGATAAATCCAAAGAGGCTTGAGCTTCGGTTAGTTCCGGGGATATACCTTTTGTTATGCCAAAATCAAAAACGTCTCGAATTTTTTACACTAATCAGTTGGCCAATATGTCGGTTATCCAGATGAAATAGCGTTAAATCCCGTTTCAGATACGGAATCATACATAACACGACCCTGGGACTTAATTGGCGAGAACCTCAGTACGTATGCTTAGCGTTATAATTTCCAGCAGCTTAACCTAAAGATTTGTAAAAACTGTTGAACTGATCCTTTGTTATGCAGAACCTGGGTGGACGAAATAACTAGGCCACGGAAAAATTCATTAACGCAAACGTTTGTTGATTGTATTAAGCATTCAGAGAAGCCACCCTTCCATTAGTGTTTGATTGTCGTTTTGATTATTATAGCCGAGCCACCACATGATCTATCTCTGGGATCCTTTGAATCATAAAAAGAATGCCCTCTAATTTACTAATTTACTTCTAGATGTCATATGCGTCTCAGAAACCAACATGTCATAAATTTTTTGTTTTATTAAAAAACATTCGAGTTCGTTTTTGTGTTGGCGGATGCCGTTAGCGTTCCAGATACAAACCCTGAGGCAGTTCATGGCCTTTTAAGCATGGCCTGCAAAAGTGCAGACTGCATTTTTTGCATTTCTTGCATCATGCCAGCCATTTGCGCCATGATATGCGTAAAATGTTTAACCATATTTTCAATTACGGCTTCGAGGCGGCTAAAATTGGACCCGGTTGGTTCGTTTGTTGGCACCTCTTGTTGTGTTGTAGGCTGGGTAGACTTACGTTCATTGGGCTGGTTAGACTTTAATTCGTTGGTGTAGGAAACTTGACTTGTAATTGGTGGCATGTTTGTAGTTGGGTGATTTTCATTTTTTTAGATCAAAATCACCAGGCTCAAGCTCCACTCGGAATAATGATTGAGGATACCTTTCCCTGTTTCTAATGATACAAACTTGGCTTTAAAGCCTTTTGGTTTCTCACTCAAATAGTTTTTATTGTATTCCGGGTCTCTAATGTTTATATTGCTCACGCTTGTGAAGCTTAACACAATGTAAGAATTTCTGCTATTATGCCCACTGTCACGACGTTTACTGTAAATCATTTACCGTTTGCTTTTTTTTTATTAAGTTTTTTTGGATTTTTTCACTTATATATACAATATTTATGTATATAAATAAAATCGTTTGCCATCTATTACAAATATTCGCTTTTATTAACACTCGCGTAACACGTCCGCACACAACGAGAACCTAGACGCGACTCCTCAGACAAATTATTGCCTATGGCGATCTGTTAGACGTTTTAAAAAACCCGTTATCGCTAAACCTTCACTGCGTAATTTGAGAGGATTCTGGGCTATATATGACAACAAGAATGCGATCTGTTTGCTAGTCACTTAAGTAACGTGTTAACTCCCAACTGACGTGAGGGAATTACCGTCTGTTGTTGTTTAACGTCTTATAGAAATACGTTTCCGGTTTTTAGATGTTGTAGAGGCTCCTGGCGTTGATAAAATAAGTAATAAAATTCCTTTACAGCTACCTTTTACCGCTAAAGGAATTATTCTTTTTTCTTTTAATGCCATAATTCGGCTTGAACATTTCCCGCAAATATGGAAAGTTGCCTTAGTAAAGATGATTCCTAAGCCTGGTGAATATACTTGGAAGGTGAAGTCTTATAGACCTATACGTTTGTTACCAACTTTGTCAAAATTTTTCGAAAAGCTCTTTAAAAACTAACTGACTCCGATCATGAATTGAAACAACTGCATTCCAAATCACCAATTAGACTTTAGAAGTCAACATAGTATAATCGAACAAGCTCACAGACTGGTGCAGGTTGTAAGAAAAACCTTTGAGGAAAAGAAGTACTGCTCCGCGCTTTTTATAAATGTCTCTCAAGCTTTCCATAAAGTATGGCACGAAGGCCTGTTAAACAAACTAAAGCTAAACCTTCCAGCTAATATTTTTAAGCTACTAGAAAAGTACATAACCATAAGCCAAATAAATTGTTCCCAACCAATATGAGCTGGTGTACCTCAAGGAAGTATACTAGGTCCAATTCTGTACTTGCTTTAGACGGCAGATATGCCAACGAACAGTTTTACGTACACGTCTACATTTGGTGATGATACCGCTCTTCTCAGTATTCATAAAGATCCTAAAGAGGCTTCGAATCAACTGCAACAACACGTAACCCAAGTAGAGAAATGGGCAAAGTTATGGGGAATAACAATTAATGAGCAAAAATGTACTCACGTAACGTTTACTTTTCGCAGAGAAACATGCTCTCCAACCCGTATTAACACCATATAGCGCCCCGATTTGAAACGAAATATTTTGGCAATCACTTAGATCGTCGCTTTACATGGAAGACACATACATATAAATGCGAAGTTGACGCAACTGAAACTTAAAGCTACACAAATCCACTGGCTAATCAGCAGAAACTCTGTGCTTCGCCTTTATTGTGAACTTTTACCTTACAAATCGATTTTGAAAACAATTTGATCCTACGGTATACAATTATGGGTCACTGCTTCCGCATACAACATAGAAAAAATTCAACGCCGTCAATATAAAATCCTAAGAATTTTAACTGGTACTCCTTGGTATGTTAAAAACAGCAACATACACAAGGATCTATAAGTTCTGCTAGTTAAATGCGAAATTCTGAACTATGTGAACAAGTATTTAAGTAAGCTGGAAACTCACTCAAATCCGCTCGCTCGAAACATCCTGCAGCATAGTGAACACACCCGTCTGAAAAGAAGGGATACTATTGCGCTTATATGAAGCTTATTAGTTATTATGAAAACTTAAATTTTAGTCTGGAACTGGCTGGACTAATATTAACTACTTAGTTTTAAGATTTTAATACTTATTGTTAGTTATCCAAAGGCGAAGTTTCAATAATAAAATAACGGAAAAAATGTAGACACACTGTTAAAGGGGAAATCTCAGTAAAAACACAGCTACACATATTTTAAAATGCTTCTGAAAAGGCTTTTGGTGCAAGAGCCTACATCCGTTTAACTCTTTGTGCTAAGACACGGGTTGCTCCATTGAAACAACAGTATCTATCTCTGCTAGAACTATGTTCTGCAGTCATGGCTGCTGAGCTTATACAGAGAATCAAGACGGATCTTCAGATCAAAAATAAGGCTAAATTTTTTTGTAAAGACTCTGCAGTAGTAATATCTTGTACAAACGCTCAATCTTCATTATACCATACGCTTGTAGCCAACTTTATCTCCAAAATTCAATCACTAATATTATTTTAAATTACAAGAACCATTCAGGCATCCGACTTTGCTGTAGAATTAGAACAACTTCAGAAATTCAGTCGACAATAATAGTTCATCAACAGGCTTACACTATTTCTAAATGAATCAACTATACTACGTGTAGGCATCATCACTATCGTACGATTGAAAACATCCAATGTTAATTCTATATCATTATCCGATAATACAACTTCTCTTCATAATGGTTCATTAGGAAAATAATCACTGTGGACCACAAGCACTGTTGAATACAATAAGAGAACGATTTTGGCCAATAAAGGGAAAAACCAAGGCACGAGCAATAATCCAAAAATGTGCTAGGTGTATCAAGCAAAGACCACACTTATGTCAACAAATTATGGGCAACCTTCACCAGAATAGGGTCGCTCCAGCACTACCTTTCGTTAATACTGGTGTAGATTATTATGGACCCTTTTAAATTCACTACAAAATTAGAGCCAAACGACAAACGAGAGCGTATATAGCTGTTTTTCTACAAAGGCTGTTCAGTTAGAATTGGTGTCTGATTTATCAACAGACGCTCTTATTGGTGCCCTTAAACGGTTTATTGGTCATGGAGGACGGTTTTAAAATATTTATTCTGACAATGCTACTAAATTTATTTAAGCAAAAAATCAAGTTGCAGAACTAGCTGATAGTATCTATTCAAGTTAGGCACAGTCATCAACTACTTCCGCTTCCAGTTTAAAAGGAATTCATTTACATTTTATTCTACCGAAAGCTCCAAATATATTCTCCGATTAACCTTGAAGCTTTAACGCATGGACACTTCCTCATTGGCGAGGATCTTGCACCGCAAGTTGATAGTAAATCACAGCACACGTCAACCTTGGCTCACTAGCAGCTTGAATCCCACCCCAAGCAACAGTTTTCGAATAGATGGTCAACAGAATATCTAAACGAATTATAACAATGTGGTAAATGTCAACGGTGGGCTATCAATGTCAAACGGACGATATGGTTATCATCAAGGAAGATAACCTACACATTATGAAGTGGCAATTGCGAAGAATCATTCAAGTTTATATTGGCTTCATTATTACCTACACTCAACAATGAAGCATGCCAACAACAACACCCTTTCCTATCCACACCACCAACAAAAGTTTGCATCTCTCAGCCATTAACTCCACCATCTCATGACATGCCTAAAATTAAGAAACGGAGGATTTCTCCACGTCTTCTTCCACTTATTGTCGCACAGAAAATTAAAATTAGGCCTAACCTTGTTCTACACTTTGAAGCGGCCAGAGGGACAACATTACCTACTATGACCTTCAAACATATTGGCAAAGGTTTGGGATATTATAAATCATAAGACGCTATTTACGAATGTCCTACCCACTCTGGAATTTGGTTCAGCAGACCTTAAGGCTGAAAACACTACTCGTAGAAAAAAAAAAGAGTCAAACGTGGCACTTTTAACGTAGTCGGTAATATTGCTAACTTACTTTTTGGCTTTTTAGATTCTTCTTACATAGAAGAAATGTCAAGCACCATTAATTCAGTAAAAGAAAATGAAATCAAATTAAAACAGCTGTTAAAAAAATCAAACATCAACTATTGACGCAACGCTAAATGTCCTTAAACAAGACGAAGAAAAATTCAAAAACCCCGACGCTCAGTTATCACAAATCATGCTAAGGCTGCACCAAGGCAAAATAGAACAGCAACAGTTACAACTGTTTAAATATTTATCTCTCTATCCATATAACGGTCCATAACATTAGCAAGGCTACATCGCATTCAAGCTGAAATAGTTGCAGCGTTAGCCGAATCTCACACCATAAAAAAAATCAGCTCACTGTTGCTATCTCGTGTCAACGCAAGTGTAATATTGGCAATAAGTGGTATTAGTAATAAGTGGCAAACAAGTTTATTAATATACATACATACACATATTAGTGAGAAAAGAAAATAATAAAAAACTAAAAAAAGCGAACGGTTAATAAGTAATGGTAGTCGTAGTGAGAGTGGTCCTGATAGCCGAAATGCTTACAATGTGTTAAGCTCCGTACCTTAGCACCTAAGATCCAGGTAGGGATGGATCGCTACGTAACAGTTCTTAAAAGGGAAAGAAGTCCGAAATCGGCAGAAGCATCTCAACGATGCAACGATGAAAGGCCAACCGTTTCGCAATTTTGCAAGAGGATAATGAGGCCCCTGTTACTGATATAAAGACTTTAAAGCCACCTCCTATTTATCTGAGAGAAAAAAACTCAGCTGATTTGATTAAATTTCTAGTTAAATTAATCAGGGAAAAATAAAAACTGGTCCCATTTGCGAGACCAAAATCCGAGTTAATCGCGTGAATGCTTACCTTATTACGGTAACAAAAATAAAAAGACTAAACAAAAGCTTTTATACATACCAGCTTAAAAATGCAAAAGGCCTTCAAGAATTGGTTAAAGGTATTGACTCAAATGTTAACCCGGATGAAACTAAAACCAGTTTCTGCATGAAGGTGTTTAGAGTCGAATTTGTATCAAACATAAGAAAAAGGGAAAAATACCCTCAACCACTATTCCGTGTGGAGCTCAAACCTGGTAATGTCAAATTAAGAAGAAATGAGACTCACACAATTAATGACTTAAAATAAATTTTGCGTCGTAGAGTGGTAGTGGAAGCGCCAAATAACCGATCTGGGCGCGTACAATGTTTGAACTGCTAAGAATATGACCACACTAAAGCTTATTGTAAGTTACCTTCTGTTTTGACAAACCAAAAGGTTATCCTAGGGTGAAGAAATTCAGCAATTGCGGTGGAAACTACACTGCCAACTGTAGAGGTTGTCCTGTTTTTGATTCAGTTAGGCGATCATCTAAGCTGAAAGTGGTTCCTGCTCCTCCCCAGCCATTAAATGTGCCATTTACAAACATTCCCCCTACAAACCAGCCCAACGTACGTAAGACTAACCTACCAACAATACAACAAGAAGTGCCATGCCAACATGCTTCTTCTACCTACCGTCAGGCCAAAGGTGCCAACAAATGAACCAACCGGTCACAATTTTCACCGCCTGGAAGGCATAATTGATAGTATGGTTAAGCAGTTTACGCTCATCATAGCCCAAATGGCTAACATGATGCAAGATATGCAGTCAGCTTTTCTGCAGGCAATTATGAAAAAACCATTAACTGCCTCAGAGTTTGTTTCTGGAATGCAAACGGCATCCGCCAACATAAAAACGCGACCTAATATTTTTTAATAAACCAAAAAATGTATGTCATATTATTTTCCGAGACGCATATGAAATCTAGAATCACTTTCAAAATAAGTCGCTATACTTTTTACGATTCAAAGGATCGCGGAGATCAGCTCGGCTCAGCTGTATTAATTAAATCAAGAATCAAACACCAATGGATTAGTGGTCTCTCCGAAGGTTATATTCAACAAACGTCTGCATTGATGAATTTAACCATAACCTCGTTATTGCGTCAGTATACTGTCCACCCAGGTTCTTCATAACGAAGGATCTGTACAACAGTTTTTACACATCTTTAGGTCTCCGCTTTATAGCTGCTGGAGACAATAACGCTAAACACGCGTTCTGGGGCTCCCGCCTAATAAGTCCCAGAGGTCATGTATTGTATGGAAATGAGACTTTACGTTATTTTAACTGGACAACTAACCTATTGGCTAACGTAATAGATTTTGAGCTTAATGATGCTCAAGCCTCTTTAGATTTATCTTGTGATTACTCACCCACAATATTCACTATTTGCAGTCCTCACCAAATTGCAACTAGTGATATTTTTTTGTCAAAAAGAATAAATTGGTTAAAATACAAAAAAATTTCCAAAGACATAGATGAGTGCCTGAGTGCCTCAATGAAAAAAATCAAAAAAGCCGTTACAACAAAATTTATTCAACCGATGTTGATGAGCTTATATCTGAAAAAAGAAGAGCCCGAAGATAATTGTAAAAGTGTAGATCGCCCCCACTTAAAAATAAGCTTAAAGAATATACAAACTGATTAAAAAACTTCCAGAAGTACACAGAACGTCTTAAAAGACCCGTTATCGCAAAACCACCACTGCAAAATTTGAAAGGACCTTAAAAAGAAATGGCCAAGAAAAATGCGTTCCGCTCGCAAGTCATTTAAGGAACGTTTTTGCTTCCAACGCTTTCACTGACGTGAACGAATTGCCGCCTGTTGTTGCCAGACATCCTATAGAAATACGTTTCCGATATTCAGATGTTGTGAAGGATATCGCTAGTTAGATGAAAAAAAGCTCCTGGCGTTGATAAAATAAGCAACAATATAGTCTTAGTGCTATGCTTTACAGCTAAAATAATTATTCTTTTAATTTTTAATGCCATAATACGGGCTTGGACATTTTCCACCAACATGGAAAGTAGCTGTAGTGAAGATGATTCCTAAGCCAGGTAAAGATCCTTCAAAGGTGGAGTCATATAGGCCTTTAAGTCTGCTACCCACAATGTCAAAATTATTTGAGAAACGGCTTAAAAACAAGCTGGCCCTGATTTTGAATTACTACAACTGCATTTCAAATCACCAATTCGGCCTTAGAAGTCAAAAAAAATTTTTTCCCATATGTTTTGTTATTGAATCTTCGCTTTTGGCGAACTAACAATAAGTATTAAATCTTAAAGCTAAAAAATTTAAATTAATCCAGCCAGTGACAGACTAAAATTTAAGTTTTCAAATTAAAGCATAAAACATTTATAAAGGTTTTATCTGAGTGCCACAGTATCCCTTCTCTTCAAACAACTGTTTCGTGCGTGCTGTAAAATGTTTCGAGCGAGCAGATTTGGATGGTTTCCAATTTATTTAAATACCTGTCCACATAGTTTAGGACTTCACATTTAACTATTGAACTTGTAAATCCTTGTGGATGTTGCTGTTTTTAACATACCAAGGAGCACCAGTTATCATTCTTAGTATTTTGTTTTGACGGCGTTGATTTTTTTTCTATATTGGAGCCGAAAGCAGTGCCCCATAATTGTATCCCGTAGCACCAAAATTGGGGTTAAAATCGAGTTGTAGAGTATAAGTTTACTATAAAGAAGTAGCACAGAGTTTCTACCAGTTAGCCAGTATATTTAGGCTGTTGTTAGTTTTATTTGTGTCAAATTCGCATCTATATGTGACTTCCACGTGAGGCGGCGGTCTAGGTGAATGGCAAGATATTTCGTCTCAATTCGTTGAGGCTCCGTTTGTTTGTTAATACGAGTTGGGGGGCACGTTTCCTTGGGTAAAGTAAAAGTAACGTGGGTGCATTTTTGTTCATTTATTTTAATACCCCATAATTTTTACCTGGGTTACGTGTTGTTGCAGTTGGCTCGAAGCCTCTTTATGGTCTTTATAAATACTGAGGAAAGCGGTATCATCAGCAAATGTAGACGTGTGCGTTAAAGTGTTGGTTGGCATGTCAGCTGTGTTAATCAAGTACAAAATTGGACCCAATATGCTCCCTTGAGGTACACCAGCCCCTGTTATTTAAAAACAACTTAAGTGGTTTCCCTCTTTGATCATGAATTGTCGGCCAGTTATGTAACTCTCCAATAGGTTGAATATATTCACCGGTGAGTTCAGCTTTAGCTTGCTTCACAGGACTTCATGCCAGACTTTATCAAAGGCTTAAGAGACATTAATAAAGAGCGCAGACCAGTACTTCTTTTACTCCAAGGCTTTTCTTATAACGTGTACCAACCTGTGGCTTTGTTCGATGGTACTATGTTGACTCCGAAAGCCAAATTGGTTGGTTGGAATACAATGGTTGTTATTCAAGATCAAGCTCAGCTTGTTTTTAAGCAATTTATCGAACAATTTAGACATAATTGGCAATAAGCTTATAGGTCTGTAAGACTCCACCCTTGAAGGGTTTTTTTTTCCCAGCTGAGGAATTATCTTTACCAAGGCAACTTTCCATACTGGCGGGAAATGTTCGAGTCGTAATATGGCGTTACAAATAAATAGAGTTATTTTTTTTTTTTTTGCTATGAAAGGCAGCTCTAAAAGCATTTTGTTGCTTATTCCGTCAAAGCCATGCTCTTTTTTAGTATTTAGCTCATTAATAGCCTTAACGACATCTAAGAGTTGAAAACGTATTTCCATAGAACATCTAGCAACAACCGGCGCACTGTGGACCGTTCTACGAGAAGGCGGCCAAAACTCATTTTTTTATGGTCACCGATTGAAAAATGTTAAAGTTCAAATGTAGACACTAGTGTACCTCGTGAGCCAAAATATTAAAACTTTACTTCACATATATTACAGAGAACAGGGTGATTTAAAATGGACATTCTCAGCATTTTGCTAAAATGGGAAATTTCTTAATAAGGATTTTGATTTTTAAACTTCTATAACTTTTTGGTTTTAAAAGATTTTCAAACGAATTTAATTTTGTATAATTTTATAGTTTGTTATCTAGTAGTACACGAAAAATAAATTGTTTATAATATTTAAAAATAATTTTTTTTTAAGGTCCAAACTTTTCTAAATTCCCATTTTCAATAGAGCATAACTTCTAGAGAACATCAGAAAACAAAATGAAATTAGCACTTTTTAGTAGATAATACTCTCCCCTATACCCCATTGTATACCCGGAACGATCCGACCGTGAGCACCAGACCAATTTTTGTGGCATAAGGTCGAATATTTTTTATTTTATTTGAGTAAAAGAGCTAAACAAATTTTTTTGTAATGTGCGTTTTTTAAGCATTTAAGTTTTTTTTTTATAAAATTGCTTTTATAAGAGACGGTTTTAAGATGTATGATGTATGTATTTAACAAACAGATCTCAGTTAATTATGGTAAACACCATTGATATGTAACAAGCGTTCTTAAAGGTAGAAGTACAAAATCAGAAAGGATACCGCAATTAGCCAAAAATTATAGACTTCTTAGTTAGCAAAATACTTTTGTTAGCATGTAATTTATAAGTTATTAAAACAATAAATAAAATCATAAACGGCCTGCAAATATTTGTTGGTTTCTATGATAATTTCAGCAAATAGGGTATGAATTATGTTGTGCCTGAAATGTTTTGTAAACCATTAAAAATAGATATGGAAATTCTTGGAAAAACAATGTGTTAATGTCTATTGTTTGTGTTGTGATTTTCCCACCCTTCATATGTGCGCATGTGATAGTGATGATACCTGTCTACAGCGTTACCATTTAGCGACTAAAGTGGCATTTTGACCCTTTTTTCTCAGGAATCTCCTTCTTTTGCCTTTTTTTTTTTTGAAAATGCCCTTTTTGTGCCATTTTCAACGACAACGCTACCTGTCTAGCTGTATTTTTTTTTGTTGAGTATTTAAAGTAATGTCTTTTTAATTGCTATTCATTACAATTAAAAAAAGCTAAGTACACTTATAGAGATCTCGCTGATATTTTTTTTTTCAACAAAATGAAGTGCGCGATGTGGAGTTGCATATAATAAGCAATCAATTTTTTAAAATATGCAGTACAGATGAAATTGAACTACACACACAAAAAATTCAAAATTTTGCAGAGGTATTGAAAAAACGGTACGTTGAATGCTCTTATAACTAGAAAAGGATGTGCGAACGTCACCATGAATGGTTGTCAAAGGAACTTGCTTTCGAAATTTTTTCTAAAAATGCCAATAAATGTAGAAAACAGGGTCGAACAGCAAAATTAATTAATGAATGTTGTGAAAGAACTCGAAGACGCAAACTTCAGAATATCAATGAAGAAATTTCTTCAGTAATTATCAAAGACTCATTTTTGCATCAAATGCAACCAACACAAAATAAAAAAAGAAAAATTGAGATAATTGAAACTGTAATAAAAGCAAGTCCAAGGCGCACAAAGAGAGTTTTGAAAAATATTCCTACACCAAATGAATACAAGAAATTTACCCCAAAAGAAGCGTTAGCCCTATTTTTGGATTCTAAGTTAACTAAAAACCAGTATAAGGAATTGTGGAACCGAACCAATGTAAAGAATTCTGGGATTTATCTAGATTATATCAAACTGATATAACTGTCACTTCCACTTCAGCAGAAAAAAAATTGCAAGGTTTTCTTGAACAGTGCCGAGCGGTTGTTAAATACGCTTGATGCTCAATGTTTGAAAAAACTTAGAAATGACAGCATTACTTTTATTTCTAATTTCCTCTGGTCAGAGACAATGCAAGCAATGTAATGCCGAAAATTCATCAGATGCTTATTTATATATGGTTTTCCTTGTTCCGTTGCGTTTAACAAAAAGTTTTACTGGCTTAGAGCCGTCAACTAGTAGAGCAACAACAATCGATGTGTGGAAAAATGAAATACCTTCGTCAACAAAGTATTGCAGACCAATAAAACTTACATTCCAAAAAGAAACAAAAGATGTCATAACTGAAGAAGTCAAAAAAATAGAAGATACAATTAAAGCCCTTCAACCTGCAATATTTTTAATTGATGGCCAGGAAGTCGAAGTAAATTTAAAAATGTGTTTCACAATGATTAATGAAAAAGTTGCACAAGCTTTAACTGACATCAAGACATCAAGCCAACTAAGCCATCCCATTCCAGAAAATAACAGTTTTAAGGCAGCATATGAATTTGGATTGTCCCCTCTTCATGCTAGAATATGTTTTATGGAGCATATTTTTATATTAGGTTATAATTTGGATTTTGGTCCGTTTGGACAAACAGTAAATAAAAATAAGGAATGTGAAGAAATAAGAAAGCAAAAAAAAAAAACAAATTCAAGAAAAATATTTAAAACTAGGTCTACTGATCGATCAGCCAAAACAAGGAGAAGGAAACACAAATGATGGCAATACTGAAAGGAGATTTTTTTCAGATCCAGAAACTGCAGCATCTATAACAGG
Source organism: Melanophora roralis (assembly GCA_963583895.1). Taxonomy (NCBI): domain Eukaryota; kingdom Metazoa; phylum Arthropoda; class Insecta; order Diptera; family Rhinophoridae; genus Melanophora; species Melanophora roralis. Next base: position 46,716,258 of record OY757188.1, read on the forward strand.
TGTAGTTTTGAAACTAATAAAGCGCTTCAACATTATATTACAAGTTCTAGCATGCAGCAGAAAGATGAATTGAAAAAAATTTTGAGAGTATGCCAAAAAAACAGCTATACTTTATAAAGAGAAATACTCTTGGAGATGTATGTTATCCACCGTTCATAAAATTTTGTACCATGAGGAACAAATAATTAAACACAATATGTTACCAATAAGGGATCTATCTGAAGAAGCGCAAAAAAAAGGAAACAAGGACTACAGATTCTTTCGCGAGCACAACACCAGAAGAAGCTAAACTACTTCTAAAAGATGAAAACCAAGGCTATTAAGAAGAAATATTTACTAAAATTGTTTAATTAAAAGTAATTTTTCAGAACTTATATGTTCGTTATTCTGTTATTTTATGTACATTTATTAATTTTAAACTTACAACTTTATAATAAAAGTTCACATATATTATTTATAATGTTTATTTTGGACTTAATAAACCAATTTTAAACTCAAACTACTTCAAAAAACTAACCTTTGGCCCCGCGTACTAAAAATTTCACGGGCGCCAAAGGTTGATACTTTCTTACAAAATATAAGTTTGTAATAAGTATAAGTTGCAAATTTGACTCAAAATATAGGACTTTGTAGAAAGCGAACGTTTTTAACAAGCTTTAATACTTTAATTTTTTACCATAAATCATCTAAAACTTAAAATGGATTTTAAACCAATCATAACTATTTTTTTAACCGGTCGATTTTTAAGTTTTATGTCTTAAACCTGAAGCTTACAGTCTCACATACTAAACAAAAATTCCAATCCAGTCAAAAGTTATAGATTTTAGACCGCCTTCTCGCGAAACGGTCCACTGTGCGGTGGTAGTTTACTCACTTCAGTGCATGTATTTGGAGTGAACACATTCCTTAAATGTCTTGCGAGCAGATCACACTTTTCTTTATCAGTTCTTGCCCAGGATCCCTTTAGATTTCTTAGGGGTGGTTTTGCGATAACGGGTCTTTTAAGATATTTAGCTGATCGCCATAGTGAATTATTTGTCTGAGGAGTCGAGTCTATGCCTTCGAGGTGTTCTTTAAGAGATGCCATTCTGTACACCTCCAGCAAATTTTTCAAATTGTTTGTACATTTTTTCAGCTTGGCTTAAGTTAGGGTGATCTGTGCCTTTGTCATTCTCTTCGGGCTCATCTTTTTTCAGATAAAAGCTGTTGCACATCGGCTGTAAAAATTCTGTTGTAGTTAACAAAAGCATGTTCAACGGCTTTTTCTATGTTCTGATTAAATCTGCTTAGACAATTTTCGATGTCTTCGGGAGTTTTTAGCGGATAGTCCTCCGAGCAGTGAGTGCTGATTTATTTTTTATATTTCAACCAATTTACTCTTTTAGATAAGAAAAAATCACTAGTTGCGATTTGGTGAGGACTGCAAATAGCATTCGACAAAGTATGGTATGAAGGCCTGTTACACTAACTAAAGTTCAACCTTCCAGCTAATATTTCCAACCTGATAGAAAAATACTTAACGGGCAGACAATTTATGATCAAAGAGGGAAATCAAATAAGTTTTTCTCACCCAATTGGGGCTGGTGTCCCTTAAGGCAGTATACTAGGTCCAATTCTGTACTTCCTTTACGCAACAGATATACCAATCAATAATTTCACACACAAGTAGACAAAATTTGTGACGATACTGCTTTTCATAGTATTCATAAAGACCCTAAAGAGGCTTCGAACCATCTGCAACAACACGTAGCCCAAGGTTAGTTATGGGGAATAAAACTAAATGAACGAAAATGCACACACGTAGCTTTTACCTTACGCAAAGAAACTTGCCCTCCAACCACTATTATCAACTATATGGTGCCTCAACGATCCGAGGAAATATCTTGGAATTCAACTGGATCGCTGCCTTACATGGAAGCCTCATATAGATGCGAAGTTGATGCAAATGAAACTTAAAGCTAATCAGATCCACTGGCTAGTGGGTAGAAACTCTGTGCTTCGTCTGGATTAACAACTTCTACTATACAACTCAATTTCAAAACCAATTTGGTGCTATGAAACTTAATTATGGGGCGATGCTTCCGCCTCTAACGCCGTCAAAATTAAATCCTAAGCATGATAACTGGTGCTGCGTGGTATGTCAAAAACAGCAACATCCATAAGGATCCTGAAGTTCCACTAGTTAAATACGGAATTCTGAACTATGTGGACAAGTATTTAAATAAGCTGGAAACACATCCAAACCCGCTCGCCGGAAAACATCTTGAAACATAGTGGACACACCCGTCTAAAAAGGAGGGATACTGTTGCGCTTAGATGAACTAACTAATTCAATTGTGAAAACTAAAATTTTAGTCTGGCACTGGCTGGACTAATATGAATTACTTAGTCTTTAGATTTGTATGCTAGTTCGCATAAGCGAAGATTTAATAATAAAATATGAAAAAAAATCGATATCACTATCACAACTTAAATCCGCTATGGGTGCCAGTCAACGAGGAAAATTTGCTACAACTGTACAAAATTATGAGGATAAGAGGAGGAGTAACAAAGGATCACTCCATATTCCACATAACCCAACTGCAGCCTTAGTCAACAACACAATGCTTGCCATAAGGCCATGCAGCGACTTCATAGCAATTAATGCTCATGGGATTAATAAGAGTCGGTTCACACGCTTCAACATTTGTTGCTCATTTTTTGGTTTTTCGGTGAGAAGGAAAGAGATGGCCAACAAATTGTATATATTTTATTGCGGTACGTAGTTGCTTGTACTCGGGAGCTCGTTTTGTATTTTTATTCATAATTTCATACACAAAGTTGTGTTTTGAATATTTGACATTTAATTTTTAAAATAATGTTTATAGACAATTTTATTTTCTTTATCAGGCTCAAGTTCAATACTATACTAAATTCTCATTTATTTGCAAATGAAGAAATTAATATTTTTTAGTTTTTACTACTTTATTAGCGTTAGTTAAGAAAGGAAATTTTATTGAAAAAACAAGATTTTTACCGATACTAGCCGAGTAGAATGCATTTTCGAAAAACAGCTACGATTTTCATCATCAGTACTCTTTGTTCGGTTGTTAGTTTAATTTGGTTGTAAACATCAGCCATTTAACCCACTGATCCATGTGGCGAGGTGAGTCGGCACGAAGTTTTTTCCACTTAAACCAACTAAACCAAAGCTTTTTCAATTTTTCCATTTCTTATTACTAACGCCATCTCTATTTAAGTTTTAACACTAAGTTAGAGCGTAGCGTAGCCTCAACCATCTATCAGATGGTGATAGAAGGCTACCATATTTTTTTTATATGTACAATTTTTTGAAAATTGTTATATATATATCACCGTGCCATGTGTGCTTTAGGAGTTTTCGTTTTTATTTATTAGTTGAACTATTTGTTTTAAGACAATTTTATTTTCTTTATCAGGCTCAAGTTCAATACTATACTAAATTCTCATTTATTTGCAAATGAAGAAATTAATATTTTTTAGTTTTTACTACTTTATTAGCGTTAGTTAAGAAAGGAAATTTTATTGAAAAAACAAGATTTTTACCGATACTAGCCGAGTAGAATGCATTTTCGAAAAACAGCTACGATTTTCATCATCAGTACTCTTTGTTCGGTTGTTAGTTTAATTTGGTTGTAAACATCAGCCATTTAACCCACTGATCCATGTGGCGAGGTGAGTCGGCACGAAGTTTTTTCCACTTAAACCAACTAAACCAAAGCTTTTTCAATTTTTCCATTTCTTATTACTAACGCCATCTCTATTTAAGTTTTAACACTAAGTTAGAGCGTAGCGTAGCATTAACCATCTACGCTCTAACTTAGTGTTAAAACTTAAATAGAGATGGCGTTAGTAATAAGAAATGGAAAAATTGAAAAAGCTTTGGTTTAGTTGGTTTAAGTGGAAAAAACTTCGTGCCGACTCACCTCGCCACATGGATCAGTGGGTTAAATGGCTGATGTTTACAACCAAATTAAACTAACAACCGAACAAAGAGTACTGATGATGAAAATCGTAGCTGTTTTTCGAAAATGCATTCTACTCGGCTAGTATCGGTAAAAATCTTGTTTTTTCAATAAAATTTCCTTTCTTAACTAACGCTAATAAAGTAGTAAAAACTAAAAAATATTAATTTCTTCATTTGCAAATAAATGAGAATTTAGTATAGTATTGAACTTGAGCCTGATAAAGAAAATAAAATTGTCTTAAAACAAATAGTTCAACTAATAAATAAAAACGAAAACTCCTAAAGCACACATGGCACGGTGATATATATATAACAATTTTCAAAAAATTGTACATATAAAAAAAAAATATGGTAGCCTTCTAATACCATCTGATAGATGGTTAAGGCTACGCTACGCTCTAACTTAGTGTTAAAACTTAAATAGAGATGGCGTTAGTAATAAGAAATGGAAAAATTGAAAAAGCTTTGGTTTAGTTGGTTTAAGTGGAAAAAACTTCGTGCCGACTCACCTCGCCACATGGATCAGTGGGTTAAATGGCTGATGTTTACAACCAAATTAAACTAACAACCGAACAAAGAGTACTGATGATGAAAATCGTAGCTGTTTTTCGAAAATGCATTCTACTCGGCTAGTATCGGTAAAAATCTTGTTTTTTCAATAAAATTTCCTTTCTTAACTAACGCTAATAAAGTAGTAAAAACTAAAAAATATTAATTTCTTCATTTGCAAATAAATGAGAATTTAGTATAGTATTGAACTTGAGCCTGATAAAGAAAATAAAATTGTCTTAAAACAAATAGTTCAACTAATAAATAAAAACGAAAAATAATGTTTATATTCAGTGTTGCCAGAATTTTTCTAGGCAAAATCAGCAAAAATTAGGGTTTTTTGACAAAAAATCTTTAAAATCTGCACTTTTTTTTAAAAAATCTGCAAAAAATCTTTACGTGAATTAAAACCACTTTATTCCTTGTTGTTTTATTTCTATTTAAATTATATAACATGTTATACATGTTAACCAAAACAAAAGGAAATGTACCTCACTTATAAAATATATAAAAGCTAATTAATGGTTCATTAAGTAATTCACTATAATAATTTCACTAACAAAACCACATTTTTGTTTGTACGTTGACGTGGACGTTGAAGTTAAAGAAATAAATGTCAGTTTCAGTTAAAAAGGAAACTCATGTCATGAAAAGATTTTGAAGTTAACAAGTAAATTTTTAAACGCCTAAACGCTTTTCTTTTCTTTCTTTTATTATCAATGCAGGTATAAAACTGCGGTTTGCTGCATTAAAAAAGTGTATTGTCGTTTTTAAGAAAGGCCAAAAAACTTAAAGTCGATTTTTTATCCATAGGTCCCTTTTAACTGAAACTGACACATACGTACATATTTTTTTAACATTAATATTTATGCGTCCGCGTAAAATTTTCGAAGATAACATTTTGAGTAAGCCTAGAGAAATTGATGTGGCAAAACAGTGGGAATTTTACTTTTTAAATAATCTTTTGTAAATATTATCCCAGATAAAGATTCGTTTTCCAAAAGATTTCGCACTTTAGTTTTATTAAGGTTTACCAACACGTTATCAAAAAAGGTATGCGCTTGCAAGAAGGAAAGAGAAATTTGAGCTAGTTTGGCAAGCATGTTGTAATATACAATGTTCGCCCTCTTTAATCGATGAAGTATAACACTTTTTCCTATTATATTAAATCTAACGGGTAATATGGAAAAAGATTGAAACGTTTTTTTTCGGATACACTAATAGACGAATGGGTTCTTGTCTACAGCTTATCCATAACACACATACCGGATTGTACTACGATTAATACTATTCTATAGACTTCCCTGCCGCCGTTTGCCAGTTTAAAAACAAACAAAAAACAAACAAACCCAATGATTTTATCTATAGTGAACCACTTTTAGACAGCTCCCAGTAAGTCCCGGAGCCATTGCCTCTCTGCCCTCCCCACCTATGTCTAAGCGTAGGCATATTTCGCTTAAACCCAAACATTTTAAATTTCCAGACCTATCACATACGTAAGAAATCAGAATTTACTTAACACTTAATTTTTTTTATAAACCGTTTAATTCACATTTAATAAAGGGAGCAAAAGTAAGAAAATAAATAAAACAGGCCTTAACCAATTGATTAGAGAAAACTAATGAAGTTTATATAAAATTATTTTTACTGTTATAAATTTAATTCTTTTGTAAAGGGAATACTTCCCGTACTACATCAAGTGTAATTCTCACTTCTCATATATAGAAAAAGTGTATAATAAAAATAAAATAAAAAAATAAAAATAACCTTAAAATATAGTAAGTTCACTGAAAAAATTTTCTTCACGAATGTAATGAATTTTGACATTAATAGAATGAAAAATGACATTAAATTTCAACCAACGCACATAGGGGTATTTTGGCAATCTAGCCGGACATTAAACCAAAATGGAAATTTAAGAAATGTTAAAATTTAAGGGCGCAGCTCGACAGATAACAAAATTCTGTATCGGATAGTGAATTTTCAAATCTTTTGCTTGCAATTTTTTGTTTTGATGCACTGCCAAAGTCAGGAAAGTTAAGTAAATTTGCCTGCAATTTATTAACTTTTGATCGTTTTGAAGAGGTTTACAATATATTTTTTTGTAGCTAAACAAACAAAGATTTTACATTGATTTTTTTCTTTCTGTGAAAGATTATATAAGAAACTACCTTATTTATTTTTTTTTTATTTTTTATTTAAAGTTTTATTTAAAAAAATTTCCTTCAAAATTAAAGAAAGAGGTTTTTTTGTTCACTTTTTTGTTAAAAAAAATAAAACCAAAAGGTTTTTAAAAGTGATTGCAGTCATTATCCTAAAAATCTTTTTCATCACAATAAAACCTGAAATCTCTTCTTTAAGACGAAAAAAGAAAACGTTGCGCGTTTTTGCGCCATTTTTTTTGTCGAATTTTTGAAAATTTCACTTTTTTCTGTTTTTTTCTCATCTTGTGTGTTTACATATGAGTAAGAAACTTTTTTGTGGGTCAAAAAAATGATAATTAATTGTTTTTTTATTTTAATTGTTGCATGTAAATTAATATTGATTTTTTACAGTTTAAATTGGGTTTTACACTGACATTGCATGTATAAAATGGAATGTTCTAGGCAGTAGTTTTTACCCGCCCAAAACTGGTAATGTATGTATACCTGTGCGACAGCTTTCTTAATGACGCTATTTTATGCTACAAAATAATTGTACCTGTCTTAAAAACCTTTGAAAATTGTTAAAACATAATAATTTTTTAAAGAGAAACAAATCTGTGCTTCAAGTACTCATTTTTTTGGTGTATCTATATTGTGGTTATTACAGGAAATTGTTTTACCCTTTTGAAACTACGAGAGTAAAATGGAAAATATTAAAGTTATTACAAATAGTAAGGAAATGTAAAGATAAATTTGTTAAAGAGAAATTGCGATTTTTAGGTAGAAAATTGTGTGAACTTTCAAAATGTCAAGGAAATGGCGACATGTCAGCGGTGAAACAGTGTTTATACAGTTTTAGAAAATTTTTTAATATACAATGCACAAGATTTTAATACATGGATCAATTGCCTATTGGGCTGTTATAAAAAAACATTTTCGGATTTACAGGCAGAATTTTGCAAGAAAGTTTTTTAAAGTTCAGTGTAACGTAGACTATTAATAGGCTTTTGCTCAGTTCTGGCCCACTGATGACTAGCATAAGACCAACTCCAAAAAAGGAGTCATTGCCCTTTACGAAAGAAGCAGTTTTTTAATGCTTCCCCCTGTACTTGATTTTGAAGAAAATTCAGATTTAGAAGAGGTCTTTGAAGAAACAGACGAAGAAGAACAATGGCACTCCTGTTCTTAGTGCAAAAGGATATTTTTTTAATTAAATTAGTTTTTGTTTTCAAACTTTAAATTACTTGTTATGTATTAAACACATTCAAGCCACAAAAACACAGGAACACATGAACACAAAAGTTGTTTGCTACATTTATGTCCGTGTGGCTGCTATTGAAATATTTACTAATCTACCACTACAAAATAAACATATGAGCAATATGACTGTCAGTGGTGCCACCTAAAGTTTTTTTGTATTGTTTAAGCTATATTTTTTGCATCTTACCGTATTGGCAACACTTATCTGTTAACTGTCGCGTACAAAAATAGAAATTAGTTTAATTGCGATCACGCCACAAAATTAGCATTGACAGCAACCCGTAGTTGTGTTGCGTTGTAGCCATTAAAAAAATTATTCTCATAAGCTCACTTGTACTCTATTTTTGACTGGTTGTGTTCGGTGGCCTGTAGCGAGGAATTTATTTAATGCTTTACTTCTGTGAATAAGTTATTGTTATATAGAAATTACTTTTTTCAGGTAAATTATATACATTAAATTACAAAAAAAACGACAAACAAGCTTAAAAATAATTTTTTTTGTACAAAATTAGCAAAATATAAAAAAAGAATTTGTTGTACAGGGCCGTTTCGGGGGAGGGGTTTTAGGGCATTTCTGCCCCTACCCATAAAAGCTTAAAAATTTTACTTTTATAGTAATTGGGCGTAAGTTATCCATTATTTTTATTATATACATTATTTGTGCAAATTTTACTTTATGCCAATGCCCACGAAAGGGGAGAGGACGACACTGTCCAAGTGTAGATTTTTTTAGCTTTTGCTTACATTTAAAGTTGCATTTGCCTAACAATAATTTTTAAAACTTAAAAAAAAAGTATTTTTTAGAGGTGGTATTCGTTCTTCTAAGGGGAACTTTTTCCCCCTTGGTTCGATTTTTATTATTTTTAATCCTCAAATGTCTATGACTACAATACATGTTTCTGCCAAGTTTCATAAATCTAGTAGCACTCAGTAATTTTTAAGAAGCTTTACTGAAAAAAATAAAAGGTAATGTCCGGCTAGAACGGCAAAATACCCCTATGTGCAACGTTGCGCTTCATTGTATGAATAAAATATATGTTTCATAAAAACTTTAGCAATGAAATGTTTCATGTGATCAATGAAATGGGGTCATTGACTGAATGAAAAATGTTTCATTTAAAATATGACAATTTTTTATCGTTTCAGTGAAATGATTCATTGAAATAATGAAAGAAAGTCATCGTTCTAATGTAGCTAATTGGTTAGAGTAATGAAAAATAATTATTAATTCGACAAAATATTTCATTAAATATATGATTTTAAGTAATTTGATCAATGAAAGTTTTCATTCGCTTAATGACAAAAAGTTACAAATGGAATGAAACAGTATGACACATTTTCGTAATTTTAGTGAAACTCTTCATTGCGGTAATAAAAATTAAATGAAATTTTTTCATTAGGACAGTAAAAAATATCATTGATTTAATAAAACATTTCATTTTCAATTTTTTTTTTAATTCTTCCAAAAGAATGCTAACCTTAGAATTTTTTTTAGAATTTGTGGATAAAGCATAAAAATATATTTCAATAAAGTATAAAAATAATTCGCAGACTTTGGAATATTCCAAATTAAACAAATTAAATATTTTGAAACAAATATCCAAAGATCTTAGAAAACTTGGGAATGGTAATAAACTCCCGTCAGGATAAACAAAAAATTTTTAAACTTTTCCAAAGTCTCCTTTCGCCTATATAAATGGTTGTATACTGCCGTCTCTTTCTTGAATGAAATTAATATGATCTTGCAAAGCCTGCATTGTGCTTCCAATAAAAAGAAATGACTCCTGTGGGTCTTTGGTAGTATAGCGAGACATTTCTTTTTTACCTAATACAGTTTTTCTTGTGTACTTTCCAGTTGGGCTAAGGAAATAATGTAACACCGATAATACTCTCAGGGCAAACATGTCAGGATCTTAAAAAAAAATAAAAATAAATAAAACATTTTTATGTAAATAAATATTAAATATTATGTACATGCAATTATTAAAAGAAAAAAAATTACCAATTTAAAGCCGTTGGGGTCAGGGATGTCAGTTTTTTTTGGGTCCATCGCCAGAACGGTTATCAAAAATCGACAAAAAATATTTTTTTGATTTTAAAAACAAAAAGGGTCGCCAAAAAATTCGCCATAATGAAAATCTATTAATATTTATAGGGTTTGTTGTTGGTTTGGGTTGAAGTCTACTGATGATTTGGTGTAAGAACCAATGAAATGCATATAGACAAACTTAACCAACAACAAACCCTATAAATATACAAGAAAATGATTAAATCCTAAATAATATTTTAAAAGTGTTGTTAAAATCTATTAATTTTGACGAAAAAAACTCAAAAATTATTTTACTTAAATAAACAACAAATGAAATATTTATGTTTTTTATTAAATAAATAGAAATAACTATTTAATTAAAGTAAAAAATTAAGTTTTTTTGCACACCAAGAAATTCAAAGGAAGAATTGAAAAAATGTATAACCAAAAACACAGGTAGAATGGCAGTAACTTTGTTAAGTAACATGTTAAATATTAAAAATTTTGCTTAGGTTAAAACACGAACTTAATGCAGCATTGGTATTGTAGTAATTTTACATGTAACATCGTTTAAAGCAAATCTGTGGCAAACATGGTTATTTTTATACAAAAAGGAGTAACTTACGAGTAAAGTTAATATTACCTTGAGTATAGTTTTTAAATGTTTGTATGCATATATAAAAAGTTAAAAAAACGTTTTTTTGCTTATATGTACATATAGCATTTATTTTAATAAATTAAAAAGATGCATTTAGTAAGCTATAAACTTCAGCTTCATCTGTTTCATCTGTGCCATTTTGGGTAACATACAAATATTTGTATTAAATATGTTTATCATTTTTGTAGTGAGTTCAAAAACTTTGCCGTTTGTTAAAATAATCGCCAACAATATCGCCATGGCGTCAAACCTAAATTTTAATAGCCAAGAGCACTAAAAAATCGCCACATTTGGCTTAAAATCGCCATAACTGACAGCCCTGGTTGGGGTTCTTGTATTGAGGCCGTATTTTAAAAATTTCACTTAAATTGCCGCATTCTTTGAACATTTGTTGAAGTCTATAGTTGGTACATACACACCACGAGGACTGGAATTCTTCAGCAGAAAGGTTGTCATAAAAAAGGCCTTGAGCAATTGCTTTTCCACATTCTTCTGGAACTAAAGATTAAAAATACATACACATAAATATAAGTAACAACTTTTGAATTAAACATCTAGCGTAATTACCAAAGTTAAATTTCGATATTGATTTTGAAGTTGTAGGAAATTCAACATACTGATCAAAAACTAGTTTTGTGTTTTTTTTTATATTACAAAACTTTACATATAATTTTCCTCGCCTTTCAGTTCTACAGAACTCCTTTTTTTCGGTCGGAAATATTATTAATATTTGCTTTTAAAATCTCCAAAACATTAACGTAATCGTCAATATCAGATCAATTGTAGCTTGATTCGCCAGATTTAATACCAGATGAAAAGGGGGATGAAATAGCGCTCGGTTTGTTAAATTTATTTTCTCCGCAAATTGGCAGGTTTATCTCATTTCTCCATAACTGAAACTGGTAGGAGAACATAACTTTGTCGCCAATTTTCCTTTTAAAACCTGTAACAAAGCAACCAAGTTCCACGAGACAAGAAGAATGTGCATGTTTTCGTCTTGTCTAACATTATCTTCAAGTTCAATATCTGATATTGCGTCCTTTTTTAGAGCATAAATAAAAGTTATTATTTGTTTTTTATTTATTTTTAAAATAATTGGTGGATTTACAAGGTATGATATGAAAGCATATTGGGGCATTCCACCGTCACGTGTCAGACAAATTCAACTATTTTTTAGCACTTATTTTACATACAACTTCTAACTGGTAATTCAGAATTCAATTTTTTTTTCTTTTATTAATTAAACTGCGTGGTAGTCTTCAATCCTACATCGAACTTGTTTTTAATAATTCAGAAAATATTAAAGAAAAAATTAAACAAACTTCGTCACGTGTGGGACAGCCTGAGTCAACCAACATTCATAATTGTAGTGTTTAAATCCAAATTTCAGCGAATCAGTTGCACATAGAGAAAATATTTCTAAGAAAGAAATTACAACTAACAACCACGCTTACTTATGATGGTAATAAATTAAAAAAAAAAAAAATATTTATTGGTAAAAAATTTTTTTTTTTTTTTTTTCATATATTTATTATTGAATCTTCGCCTGTGGCGAACTAACAATAAGTGTTCAAATCTTAAAACTAGGTAGTTAATATAAGTCCAGCCAGTGCCAGACTAAAATTTAAGTTCTCATATTAATTATCAAGCTTCATATAGGCGCAATAGTATCCCTCCTTTTCAGGCGGGTGTGCCCACTATGTTGCAGGATGTTTCGGGCGAGCGGATTTGGGTGAGCTTCCAGCTTATTTAAATACTTGTCCACATAGTTCAGGATTTCGCATTTAACTAGTGGAACTTGTAGATCCTTGTGGATGTTGCTGTTTTTAACATACCAAGGAGCACCAGTTATCATTCTTAGGATTTTGTTTTGCCTGCGTTGAATTTTTTCTATGTTGGATGCGGAAGCAGTGCCCCATAATTGTATACCGTAGCACCAAATTGGTTTCAAAATCGATTTGTAGAGTAGAAGTTTACAATCAAGACGAAGCACAGAGTTTCTGCCGATTAGCCAATGAATTTGTGTAGCTTTAAGTTTCATTTGCGTCAACTTCGCATCTAAATGAGGCTTCCATGTGAGGCGGCGGTCTAGGTGAATACCAAGATATTTTGTCTCGGTTCGTTGAGGCACCATATGGTTGTTAATAAGAATTGGAGAGCACGTTTTTTTGCCTCTTTAGGGTCTTTATGAATACTAAGGAAAGCAGTATCATCAGCAAATGTCGACGTGTGTGTAAAACTATTGGTTGGCATATCTGCTGTGTAAAGCAAGTACAGAACTGGACCTAGTATACTCCCTTGAGGTACACCAGCCCCTATTGTTTGAGAAGAACTTATTTGGTTTCCCTCTTTGATCATAAATTGTCGACCGGTTATGTATTTTTCTAAAAGGTTGAAAATATTAGCTGGAAGGTGTATCTTTGGTTTGTTTAACAGGTCTTCGTGCCATACTTTATCGAAAGCTTGAGAGACATCAATGAAAAGCGCGGAGCAGTACTTCTTTTCCTCAAAGGTTTTTCTTATAACCTGCACCAGTCTGTGAGTTTGTTCGATTGTGCTATGTTGACTTCTAAAGCCAAATTGGAGATCTGGGATGCAGTTGTTTTCATTCAAGATCGGAGTCAGCTTGTTCTTAAGCAATTTTTCGAACAATTTTGATATTGTGGGTAACAAACTTATAGGCCTATAAGACTCTACCTTTGAAGGATCTTTGCCAGGCTTAGGAATCATCTTTACTAAGGCAACTTTCCATATAGGCGGAAAATGTTCAAGCCGAATTATCGCATTAAAAATAAAAAGAATGATTCTTTTAGCAGTAAGAGGCAGCTCTATGAGCATTTTGTTGCTTATTTTGTCAACGCCAGGAGCTTTTTTACCATTAAGGTCTATCGCTAACCTCTACAACATCTGCACATCGGAAACGTATTTCTAAAGGACGTCTAGCAACAACAGGCGGTAATTCCCTCACGTCAGTGCATGTATTGGGAGTGAATACGTTTTTGAAGTGATTTGCGAACAGATCGCATTTTTCTTCATCATTTCTAGCCCAGGATCCTCTCAGATTGTGCAGTGGTGGTTTTGCGATAACAGGTCTTTTAAGACGTCTGGCTGATCGCCATAAGGAATAATTTGTCTGAGGAGTCGCGTCTAGACCTTCCAGGTACTCTTTCAGTGATGCCATTCTGTGAGCCTCCAACAAGCTTTTTAGTTGGGTTGTACATTCTTTCAGCTTAGTTTTAAGTTGGGGCGATCTATGTTTTTGCCATTCCCTGCGGGCTCTTCTTTTTTCAGATACCAGCTTTTCCACATCTTCAGAGAAAATTTTGTTGTACCTAGCCTGGCGGTAGGTAGAAGACGCATGTTCAACGGCTTTGTTAATGTTTTCATTTAGGACGCTCAAACAATCATCTATGTCTCCGGGAGTTTTTAGCGGTTGGTTCTCCGCGCAGTGGGTACTAATATATTTTTTATATTTTAACCAATTAATTCTTTTAGATAAGAAAAAATCAGTAGCTGCTATTTGGTGAGGACTGCAAATAGTAATTATTGTGGGTGAGTGGTCAGAAGATAAATCCAAGGAGGCTACAGCCTCAATAAGGTCCGGTTGGCACGCCAAAATCTATTACGTCTGGTATTTTATTATTGTCCGTTGGCCAATAGGTTGGTTGTTCAGTTGAAATAACGAAAAGTCCTAATTCCGACACGGAGTCATACAAGACACGACCTCTGGGACTAATTAGGCGGGAGCCCCAGTATGTGTGCTTAGCGTTATAGTCTCCAGCAGCTATAAAGCGGGGACCTAATGATTTGTAGAAACTGTTGTACTGATCCTTCGTTATGGAGAATCTGGGTGGACAGTAAACTGATGAAATAACAAGGTTATGGAAAAATTCATCAATGCAGACGTTCGTAGCTTGGATATAACATTCCGAGAGGCCACCCAACCATTGTTGTTTAATTCTTGATTTGATTAAAATAGCCGAGCCACCACATGATCTATCCCTAGGATCCTTTGAATCGTAAAAAGAATAACCACTAATTTTAAAAGTGCTTCTAGATGTCATATGAGTCTCAGAAATACACATAACATCGATTTTTTGGTTCATCAAGAAATATTCGAGCTCGTTTTTGTGTTGGCGGATGCCGTTTGCGTTCCAGAAACAAACCCTGAGGCAGTTCATGGTCTTTTAAGCATATCCTGCAGAAAAGCAGACTGCATTTTTTGCATTTCTTGCATCATGTTGGCCATTTGCGCCATAATCTGCGTAAATTGTGTGACCATATTGTCAATTACGGCTTCCAGGCGGTTAAAATTAGGCCCGGTTGGTTCGCTAGTGTGCACTTCTTGTTGTGTTGTAGGCTGGGTAGACTTACGTGAATTAGGCTGGTAAGACTTTAATGCGGCGGCGTAAGAAACTTGATTTGTAGTTGGTTGTGCCAATGGAGGCATATTTGTAGTTGGTATATTTAAAGGCTGGGGAGGGGCAGGAACTATTTTCGGCTTAGTTGATCGCCTAACTGAATTAAAAACAGGGCAACCTCTATAGTTGGCAGTGTGGTTTCCCCCGCAGTTGCTGCATTTCTTTATCCTAGGATCATCTTTTGGCTTGTCGCACTTGGTCGTATCGTGCAGATCCCCACACACAACACAAACAGAAGGCAACTTACAATAAGTTTTAGTGTGGCCATATTCCTGGCAGTTTAAGCACTGTACGGGCCCAGATCGCTTATGTGGCACTTCCACAGTGACTCGTCGGTGCATAATATATTTTAAATCATAGATGGGGTGAGTTTCACTTTTTTTCAATTTGATATCACCAGGCTCAAGCTCCACTCGGAATAATGGTTGGGGGTGTTTTTCCCTGTTTCTCATATTCGATACCGTCCTAACCATAAACCCTTTGCTTAGCAAACTGGTCTTGATCTCTTCTGGGTCAACGTTAGAATCAATGCCTTTAATAACTACCTGAAGGCCTTTTGCGGTCTTGAGTTGGTAGGTATAGAAGTTTTTTCTGAGTTTTTCGAGCTCCGAAACCGTGGCGCGGTAGGCGTTTTCATGGTTCACTTGAATTTTTGTCTCAAATATGTTACCGCGTTTAACGTTTGAAACATAAAAGTTATTTTCCCCAATCAAACCGACTAAAAACTTGACGAGGTTATTTGAGTTTTTTTCCCTCAAATAAATGGGAGGTGGCTTAAAGGACTTTTTTTCACTAACAGGGGCCTCAATATCCTCTTGCAAAATTGCAAAACGATTTTGCGATGAGGTTGGCCTTTCATCGTCTTTTAAAATTTTTGCAGGTTGAGATGCTTCTGCCGATTTAGGGCTTCTTCCCCTTTTAAGAACTGTTACGTACCTGTCCATCCCTACCTGCATCTTAGGAGCACACGCAGAAATTGGGCCCGTAGCGCCTTTAGCAGCTGTTGGTGCGACACCAGAACTTGATAAAGAAGACCGCGATGAAGATGGTACCTCGGTATTGTTTTTTATAATTTTTAACAGAGATTGGGCTAAATTTGTCCCTTGTTCAGTACATTTATTCAAATTAGGCACACTTGCACTTAAATTATTTGTATTTGTTTTCGGTTTTGCACTTAAATAGTTTCTATTATATTCAGGGTCTCTAATGTTTTCATTGCTAACGCTTGCTGAGCTTAACACAATGTAAGCATTTCGGCTATTAGGCCCACTGTCACAACGATTACTGTTACTCATTAACCGTTTGGTTTTTTTGTTTTGTTTAGTTTGTTTTTATTTTCGATTCTCACTTATGTCTTGTAGGTATGTATGTATATTAACAATTTTTTTTTTTTGTAACTTATTACAAATATCACCTATTACAAATATACACTCGCATAGACACGTCCGTACGCTACGAGATTAAGAGAGCAACTGTTTGGTAAAAATTAACTTTTTTATTTTGTCACGTAAGGGACAAATGGCGTCACGTAAGGGACACAGTTGAAATTATTTTTATAAAATACACAAAAATCAAAAGTTAATTGCAGTTTTGTCTACAGATAAGCTACAACTTTGCAGTCTACGATATTTTGATTGGCCTTGATGAAATAAACGTTTGAAATTCCTCTAAAGGCATGGTGATTCAGATTAAATTTTTTCTCAGATTTTTGAGGATAGCACATAAATTACCTGGGTTTTTGAAACTAATTACGAAGCCAAATAAGCAAAAAATTTAGCTGACTAAATGACAAAATGTTTGCTTTGGCTTATCATTTTCTCTCATACCAGTCTCCTTATATTTTCGCCGATTCCTTTTGTTACACCTTTTCCATTAGTTGTAGCAAAATATTTGCAAAAAAGGGCTTTGCGTACTTTTCGCTCAGCATTGATATTAATTTTACCATATAGCGGTTTTTCAATTCTGATGTCGAGCCATTGCTCCAAACTATTCCCACTAAAGGTAAATCTTCATTTTTCGTATTTACTAAATCGAACAGCTTATTTAAAAAATAAAAAAATGCATTTTTGTCTTTAAAATTCGCATCCGAGCAAATAAGGTAGAGTAAGTGCGGGTAACGTGGTATAGACTGGTATTGTGGTATTGTAAGTTTTTTCTTAAGCTAATAATATAAAAATAACAAAAACAGGCTAAATATATTGCTGCTCTCAGAAAATCAATAAAGCAATACTTTAATTGATATTTGCAAGTAATTTTGGGAGTCAGTTGCAAGAAATCGTTTTGGTGTGTGATCGACTTTTTTTGCTGGTGGAAAAACACAAGTTTTTTCCTTAAACGGCGTGTCCGCTATGTTGCAAGATGTTTCGAGCTAGCGGATTGGGATGATTTTCCAGCTTATTAAAGTACTTGTCTACATAGTTAAGGATTTCGCATTTTACTAGTGGAACTTCTAGATCCTTGTGGATGTTGCTGTTTTTAATGTACCAAGGAGCACTAGCTATCACTCTTAGAATTTCGTTTTGACGGCGTTGAATCTTTTTTATGTTGGAGGCGGAAGCAGTGCCCCATAGTTGTATCTTGTAGCACCAAATTGGTTTCAAAATTGAGTTGCAGAGCAGAAGTTTACAATCAAGACGTAACACAGAGTTTCTACCAATTAGCCAATGGATTTGGGCCGTTTTAAGTTTTAATTGTGACAACTTTTCATCTATGTGGAGCTTCCATGTGAGGCGGCCAAGATATTTTGTTTCAATACGTTGATGCACCATATGGTTGTTAATAAAAATTGGGGGGCACGTTTCCTTGCGTAAAGTAAAAGTAACCTGGGTGCATTTTTGTTCGTTTATTTTAATACCCCATAATTTTGCCAATTTTTCTACTTGGTATACGTGATGCTGCAGTTGTTTCGAGGCCTCTTTAGGGTCTTTATGAATACTGAGAAAGGCGGTATCATCAGCAAAAGTCGATATATGAGTAAAATTTTCTCTGGGCATGCCTGCTGTATAAAGCAAATATTAGTTAAATCATACCAAAATCGTCGCGAAATTAAAAGTGTGGCAATCTAAAAAACATAAAGGTATACCACATTACCCGCACTTAATCTATGCTTGAAAATTTTCTTTGTAAAAAGTTGCAGCTTAAACAACAGGACACTCTTTCGCGACCATAGTGCGCTTTGAACTTCATTCCGGTATTCACAAGCGAAAGGCATTGCAAAATCAATTTAAAGGATACGTACACCTTTATTAAACTGGTCTTTTTGAAATTCATCTACTTGGATTTTTTTAAATTAACATGTTTCATCACAATATGAACTGAATTAATCAGTTTGTCTTTCAGTTCAACTTAACTTGTCTAATGGGTTGTCAAACGTGATTTATTATCTGAATTTTTCCCCTTCTTTTCATATGCAGACTTATGCTTAAGTCTATGGACAGTAATAGTTTTTTGTTATCAGAAAAAAGTCACATTCATTTTTCTAGCACTTAAAATCTAAATAAGGATCACATAAATTTTTCAGCAACCAGTCGTTACAGAAGTTTTGTTTGTCTTCATGTGTTATAAATTTTCACTGATCTGAAGGAGTGTTTTTTATGGAAGGCACATCTTGAGGTCTAAGACTACAGAAATTTTAAAATTTTATTTCTGTTAGAATTAAATTCCGCAAAAATGCAGAAAGCTTCCCGTAGATACATAAGTAGTTAAATAATTCTTCCAACGCCTTTCTTTAATTCAATTTCCCCAAACCACAACCAAAGCATTTTCGCCTGGACAGGTTTATACTATATCTGGACGGTAATAAAAGGCTTTCACATCCTCGTAATACGAGTTGACATTTGACATGTCCAAGCTTGAACTTTCGCCTGGAGCAATATTCAATTTAGGCGCTTATTTGGTTGTTATCGCTCTTTTTTTGCTTGGCGATTGGGGAAGGGCTTTTAAAGCCCTTTGAATAGCTTTCGATAAAGTTTTTTTGGACTTTTAGGAAGGTTTTGGTACTTACAGAAGGTCTGTCAATATTTTGACCTCGATTTCTTTATTAGGCCCTTTGCAGGCTTTTTTTATATTTTTCCTTAACTTGCAAAGTTTTTAAATCGATTTCTGAAATACTTTCTCTTTTTCGCTTATAAAGCTTACATATTCTTCTCTATCAGCTAGGGCTAAAGGTTGGATCATCTTTCTTACGCTTTCCGCGAAGTTTCCGGATATGTTCAGTACTGGTGGAAGGTTGTATTTAGTCATATTTGGATAAGCCACAAATGAAGTGCAGTAAATTACAAATATAGTTTGTAGATGGCAGAAAGATTGAAAGATTTCAGATATCTTAATTCTTGGCGTTACGTGTCGGATACTTTTTTATCACGAAAGAAAAACTATTTGCTAAGTGCTTAAGTGGAAATTTTTTTGTCAGCTTTTAGACCACCAAAAGTTAGCTGTAAACAACAAAAATCAATTTGTTTAGTTGACTTGTCTTACAGTTATTAATAAAGAAAGCAAAACGGCGTCACGTGTAGAACATAGAAATTTACCTTTGCATTGTAATTATTTTCTCGGGAACAAAGCACTTTACAGCAATAAATATTATACAGTTTAATGCCGCTCACCACGCCCTTGAACGCAGAAAAGAATATTAGTTCTTATGTGAAAAACAGTATTAGCAGCGACCTCTCAAAAAATGGTGTACAATGAAAAAGAAAAGCTAGATTCTTTATACTCTCAAAAAAATAACGGTATTTATGAAAAAGGTGATCTACTCGTCACGATGAATGTCAATTGTTTGAGATGAGAACTTAATCTTTCTATATAGATGCAAAAATATAAAAAAAGTCAATGTTTGTAATATTGTTCAGATTTCCATTTTTTCATGGAATGCTCCTATTATATTGTTGTATTTTGCAAGAAATATAAAATGCTTTTAAAATGAGCCTTTCGTTTAAAATTGTATTTTTAAGCAAAAAATATTTTATATAAATATGACATAAAGACAATATGCTATCATATCGTACCTTGTGTTACGATTTTTCCGTATTTTGAAAATTTTTTTTAATCTGCAATATTGTGAAATACATTTAAACATTTCTTTGAAACGTAGCATATATCTCGACCTAGATGTTTTAATTACTGTGCTCGGTGGTCCCACTAAATCTTTTATATTTATAATTTTATATTCACCCGAGATATAAAATATTTTTAACTTGTTGGCAAAACAAAACAATAGTTTCTTCTAAAACGACAATATATATTATTTTGTAGGCAGTATAGTCAACATTTAAAGTAGCCACGAAACAAGATTTCTTGTATTTAATATTTTTGTATGTGACTTTGTCATATATTTTTAGAATATCTTTCGGGTTTTGAAGTTTAAGACTTATTATGTCTAATAAAAATGAATCACATCTATTATTTTTACAGCATTTAAAACACTTCATTTTCTTATTGCAAGAACTATTATTTATTAAAACAATTTTGAAAAAAATTACAACCTTCCACAACAAAATCACTTTTTACAATAAACGCATTACTTTTCCTTATTATTCTTTATTGAAAGAGTGTGAAAAATATCAAAGTAATAACAAAAACAAAGTATTTAATTTTTTCTAATAACCGTAACTTGTCCCCTATTTACATTTGATAGTTCATGCTTTCATAACATTTTGGCACACGCATTTTTATGAATTCTAAAAGCTTGAGTGTGTTGGTAAAAAAATTAGAGAAAATGTGAGTGTTTAGAGTTTTTTAGTATTGCTACTGTCCTTTGTAAACCACAAGTAACGTGAGTAGCATCTTTACAATAACAACTGCTTTGATTTAGTTTTTGTGTGTTTGTGTATACATAAGCAAAAAACAAATTAGTAGCATAAAAACAAGATTTGTTTTGTTTAAATTTTTTTATCTCTCTTGCTTAGTAACTTATAGTTTTCAGAAAGTTTACACTTTTTTTACTTTTTTGTGTTTCATTAGAGCAATGCAATTTTACGTTGAAATTATGAAACAATAATTTATAAATATTAAACATAAAATAATAAATAATATCTAAAGACTATTTCGTACATCTAAAAACTAATTAAAAATTATCAGCGAAATTCAATAATTTTGTATTTTTTAAACTAACGTAAACCGAATGTAATTTTTCATTAAAACTTTGAATATGTGAAATTTTAAAGTTTTTAAATAAAAGTTGGATGTTACAATTATACTATAAGCAAAACTTTATTATAATTACATTAAAATTATGTATCACAAATAAAAGATTTCCTTTCGTTAAAAAATTTTTTTCATTAATCCAATGAAATTTTTTAATGAAACTTTTTGATCCAGTAAAGCAATTTTAATGAATTCTTTTCTTAGCTTTAGTGAAATTTCATTGACGTTATGCAATTTTACTTTAAATCAATGAAAAAATTCTAATGAAATTGATTCATTGGATTTATAATGAATAATTCTTTCAGTGTATGGATATACACATAAATAAGAAGCAAAAACTACCTAGCATGTTAAACATACATATATAAATGAAAACCATAACAAAACAAATAATTCAACTTCAATGTTTAGTTGTTGCTTCTTTTTTATACCCTTCACATAAGTGATAAGGGTATATATAAGTTTGTCATTCCGTTTGTAATTCCTTTATTATCCATTTAGGACCCCATAAAGTATATATATTCTGGATCCTTATAGATAGGGAAACCTATTTAGCGATGTCCGTCTGACCGTCTGTCCGTGTTATGGTTGAAACTTTCTGAAGCCCCCCGATATCGCCCGATAAATAATCGAGATATAAGCAAAAAACCAAGACTACCTCGGTTTTTTGAGTCTACAACAACAACAAAGAACATACTTTTACATGTAATAATAAAAAAACCAACAAAAAAACAACAAAAAAAGAAAAACAGAATCAGTCATGTCTATATTATTGAAACACACTCAAAACAAAAATTTTATTAGTATTAGTGTTCATACATATAACAGCGTTGCCAAACAAAGCTTAATTTAAACATTTTTAAAATCGCTCCTACGGCTTCCAGGGTTCTCCTACAAAGGTAAAATGTAAGACCGACCCGAATTATTTTTTCCATCCAAACATTTTTGTGGAACATACTTACCCTCTATCTCCAGCCCCTGATATGGTTGCCATACAAAATTTTAAAAAATAAGGTAAAAACCGCTATAACTTCCCCGGACTCGCCCGTAGAGGAAAAAAATGTATCACAGACCCCCATTAATTTCTTCTCCCAAACATATTCCTTGAATATACTTACCCCCTATCTCCACGCCCTGAGGGGGTTGCCATACAAAATTTACAAAAATTATGTAAAAATGCCAACAATTTCTTCAGAGTTGGCCTTAGAGCCATAAAGTGTACGACCGAACCCTACTAGTTTGTTCTCCCAAACATATTCCTAGAACATACTTACCCCCTATCTCCACACCCTAAGGGGGTTGCCATACAAAATTTACAAAAAGGATATGAAAATGCCAACAACTCCTTCAGAGTTGGCTTTAGAGCAATAAAGTGTACGACCGACCCCTATTAGTTTCTTCTCCCAAACATATTCCTAGAATATACTTACCCCCTATCTCCACGCCCTAAGGGGGTTGCCATACAAAATTTACAAAAATGATGTAAAAATGCCCACAACTTCTTCAAAGTTGGCCTTAGAGCAATAAAGTGTATGACGGACCCCCATTAGTTTGCCCTCCCAAACATGTTCCTAGAATATACTTACCCCCTATCTCCATGCCCTAACGGGGTTGCCATACAAAATTTACAAAAATGATATGAAAATGCCCACAACTTCTTCAAAATTTGCCTTAGAGCAATAAAGTGTACGACCGACCCCCATTAGTTTCCCCTCCAAAACATATTCCTAGAATATACTTACCCCGTATCTCCACCCTCTAAGTGGGTTGCCATACAAAATTTGTAAAAATTAGGATAAAAACCCCTACAACGTCCCCGTCACCCGTGGAGCGTTTAAAAATGACACCGCCTCAAATTTAAAAATTAGGTAAAAAAATGGTTACAAAGAAAAAAAACTTTGGGATTGCGAAAGGTCAATGTGAAGGGTATATAAGATTCGGCACAGCCGAATATAGCGCTTTTACTTGTTTTTCAATAAAATATAATGTAATACTAAAAAACATTTACCCACCAACTTCTATCATGCGACAATTATTACCAGTTAGGTTGGTTTTATGATGTACATTGAACAAGAAATCTAGGTGTGACTTGAAAATGATTACGGTATGCTTATGACTAATTTTATAGGTTAGATTATTTTATAATTTAAAATACTTGCACCGATGTTACTATGGTATTCTTGATTGTTTCAGCCACAATATAGTTATAGAGGAATATTCTTACAGCTCCTCTAAGTTTTTCCCTTCTCTTTCTTTTTCTTTGGCTATGATGGTAAATTAAAATTTCCCTTATTTAAACCGTTAGTTTGGGTTGTCGTCTTTCTTAACGGTGAATGACGAAATGGAAAAAATTTGGTAAATCGCACACGTGTGAACTTTACTTGAATACTAGAACTAGCGATCTTTCCTCTTTCCCAAATTTTAAGGTTATAACGGATTTTGGGTGAAATAATTTCTAGGGTCTTTACGTTGACTTCCCTTGGTGTCTTTTTTTACGGTTATGACTTAAAAGGTCTTGCGTTGACACAAGCTTCTCGCTTTAAAAATTGTAGGTATTATTTCGACCCTTATCCTGGTTACGCTAAATGTATTTCTCAAAATCGTAGAAAAAACGACTCAAATGTATCTGGAAGTATAGTGCGTGGATTGGGAAGGCTTAATCAGGCATTCCACGACCACTTATTCCACCTTTCTAATCTGTTTGACCGAATATGGTTATTAAAATCATTCAAGCCAAATCAATATTTTATTATTTACCTGTTATTTTACGATTTATTAATTTAGAAAAAGTAGAAAATTAGTTGGTGATTGCCACACATCCCCGTGGTTTAACCTAGATATAGTTTATTTAAAAAGTAATTACGACGTCTTAATGTCGTAAATAGAAATGTCTTTTATATTTAATCTTAACAACGTTTATTTAATTTAAGCCTAATTTGGCTTTATAAAAGTTATTAATTAACTTTATTTAAAGTCTAAAAGGCCACAAAAGTTAAATTTCCCCTTTGATTCACAGTTAGATATTACTTGTTGGTATAATATAGACAATTATTCAGCCGATCACTTTTGGTACTCTATCATAGAAACTCAACGAGATAGTGAAACGAAATATTTGAAGTAAATTGAGACGGTGAGCCTCACATTACTATGCACACTGAAGGCGGTGGCACATAGAATCCGTCGTACTTCAAGCGCTGCTCTTTTTAACTGACATTAACGTAACAACGCAAGAGGTTAGCACATAGAATCCTTTATAAACGGATGTTAAATCAGCTGATTTTTTATATTTTATATGGCCGCGTGCAAAAACAACTAATCAAAATTAAGGTTATGAACCAGCTGGTAGTTGCCAAAGTACTTGACGTACGTTAAAAGTTGCCCAACTTTAGTACATTGCATTGAAGGAGGCGTATTGAATGTGACATTGTTCATAATAAAACATGTTTTTCAACTTAGCTGTCTGTTAAAAAAGGCGAAGTATGATGTACGACGGATTCTATGTGCCACCGCCTTGAGGGAGATTACAACAGCGTGGTGAATAATTCAGTGTCATATTCAAGGTAACCACCCTTACTAATGTCAAATGCGTACATGGTGTTCACAGCTGCAAATAATCTTGTAATAAATCAATAGTGTAATAAAATCAAAAAAACTTTTATTATAGACTTTGTAAAAAATTTAGAATGACAGGGTTTCACGCATACCGTGTAAATTTTCACTATTCATATTTATTTTTAATATTTAGGGTATTCACAAGGTATTCACAAAGGCATATGTCTTAAAAAAAATAAAACGAAAAAATACTACTGTTGTGAGCATCCGCTCATAATAAAGTGTGCTATTTTAAATTTTAATCAGGTGCTGGAGGAAATAGAAAAATATTTTAAAATTAATGACTGCGACTTGTTAATTATATCAACGGCTTCACTAAAAGTTTCGGCCGCGCGGCTCAGGTTTCTACTGTTTATGACAAAACAATAAGCACAGTTCAAAAAGTCTTATTATTATGAAACTTTTTTCTTTTTGGCACAACAATAATTTTTTTAAACTATTGTAAAATATTAAAACTTTAAGACAATATGACTTGATAGCATACCGTTTGAATACCCCAATTGCAAGAAGTCAAATTTAAAAAAAAACTTATTTGAAGGAAAGTATTCTAACGAACAAAGGAGCAAATAGGGTAGGTAGGTGAGAAAAAAATCAATGGTCGATTATACATTTGAGTCCTCCATAGTAGCCCTGAAAGTAGTAAGAAGGAGAAG
Organism: Melanophora roralis; assembly: GCA_963583895.1. Classification (NCBI taxonomy): domain Eukaryota; kingdom Metazoa; phylum Arthropoda; class Insecta; order Diptera; family Rhinophoridae; genus Melanophora; species Melanophora roralis. The sequence goes on from OY757188.1 coordinate 46,741,713, forward strand.
GCAAATTTCTATATCTTTTTTTGAAGGGGAAGTACCCTAAGGAGCAGAGATAAGAGGTTAGTATGTTCTACAATAATGTCGAAGGGGAAAAATCAATGGGGGTTTGTCGTACCTTTGAATCCTCAAGAGGCGCTCCAAAACTTGTTAGGACGGTTGGGGTAAAATTTATGAAAAACTAACCCTTTGTAGGGCAAGCCCCCTAAGGAGTGATTATAGGATGTAAGTATCTTCTACAAAAATTTTAAGGAGGAAATTTTAATGGGGGTCAATCTTATTATTACTACTCTAGGAGCGACTCCGCGGCAGTTATTGGACATCTTATGATTTTTTTTTTGTTTTTACGATGAACTTTGACCTCGATGAGGTGCCATTTACCCACAACCAAACTCCCCCATTTTTTGCCATATGTATTGTTTTTCAAGTCTAACAAAATAAAAGCCGGGAGCACTTAAAATCTCGTTGCAAAATTTTTCATATATCACTATGCCATAGCTAATGTATATACACACCCTACAAAATAATGGACTTTCAACAAATTTGACGCAAGATAGCTGTTTTAAGGGCGGTTAATATAGTATTAAATAACTGATAATATACAAATATTATATATCATTGAAAAGGTAAAAAATTGAGATTTGCATGCATATCATATTTTTTACCTATAGAAAAAAATAAGGGGTCAGATTAAAAAAATTCCAAAATATTATATTTACAGTTATTTTTGTGAAAATTTTTTATATTCGAAAGTTTATAAAATATTGTTGATTTATGATAACGTAATGGATTTTAAACCTTTACAACAATATTATGTTATTTATTATTTAAACAAAAAACAAAAAGAATTAAGTAAACTTTAAGTTATTTTCTGAGCTATTATATTACACGCATCTTAAAATTTGCCTATATTAAAAACATTTACCCACGTGACCCCATTTTTGAGCGGGCGGTGAATAACTTAATTAAAACTGAAACCTCAAAAGATAAGTTATTTAAATTTTGAACCAATTTTTCAAAAACTGTCTTGCGTTTTTTTTCTCGGCCAATAAATTTGAAATTTCGTTGAAAAAATCCATATTTTCGACCAATACCTGGCGTAGGGTGCACGTCTAAATCTTTTCAAAAATATACTACTAATATATTTTGAAGCCTGCTTTTTCCAAAAACGTTAAGAAAGAAATAATTATTTTTACAAATATTTGCAAAAAAAGTTAATCAATTGTGCTCAATTTTTGTCAAAATTATGCGATTTTTGGAATCACCTTGAAAATTTTGACTTTGAATATTTTTGACGGCTAGACGAATAAAGATAATTAAATAAATTTTTTTGGGTAGGCTTAACAAACTTTTTAAAAATACAAAAATATTTTGAAAAATATTTTTAGCATAACTACAATTGCAGACATTTGCAAAAAACCAAATAAAGTCAAGGTCAAAAACAACAATTTTAAATTTTAAACTGTAACAGGTAACAAGAAAGAGAGTATGTTTTCTTTTTAGATTTTAATTTTCATCAAATAAATCATTGAAATCGGTTGATATTTGCAAAAGTTATAAGCATAGAAATGTTTTGTAAGCCCGAGGAGGTCAACGTTGGCACCCTGTAGCTCAACGAATGTATATACAGGGTAGTCCAAAATTTTATTTTCTAAAATTAAAATTAAATTAAAATTGGTAAAATATTTTCTTCATTGGCTTTGAAAATGTTTTTCACCAAAAATTAATCAATGTTTTGTAGAATTTTGATATTATCTGGAAGTCTAAAATAAACAAATATGTTACTAGTTCAAAAATGTATGGCAAACTCGTACCTTTGTTTGCACACAGTTTTGCCATCTTGTATGCAAAAACACCTATATATTTAGCAAATCACACGTTTTAAAGAGTTAAATTTTTTGACAGTAAAAAAGTATTGCGTTTAAAGCGTTTTTCACTGTTTATAAAGATAAAACCATACTAAAAATGGCTAAATAATTTTGAAAAAGGGCTAAAAATGGCTAATAGCTAAATGCTGGCTAAGTATGTTCAAAAATGGCTACATGCACACTTCTCAAAGGCTGTAGTATACGAAAAAATTAAAATAAAAAATACAAATAATATATTAGTGATTTTAAATCATGAATTCGAACAAAAAGGCATTTAATTGAAACCTTAATCGTATCATGAAACTAATAATTTGTGTCGAGAAACCAGGCTTGCCATTTTAGCACATTTAGTGCTAGATCAAGCACTATTTTTTCTTGTTTAGCACTTAGGCCTTCCAAAAAATGCTAAGTGCTAGTTAGCACTTTTTCTTTAGCTATAAATGTTTATTATTTTAAGCACTTTAAATTAAAAATTACAAAAAATATCTCCTACAATTTTTTTAGCTGATATTTTTATGATAAATTGTTTTAAAAAATCTAGTTACCTGAAGAACACTTTAGCCCTTTGTTTTTAAGCATTTAGCACTTTTATAATTTCCGACAACACTGCGAGCAACAAACAACTAATTTTTCAGAAGTTGAATAAAATGAAATGTCGAAAAAGGTTGTAATTTTAAAGCAAAACAAAACGAAAATTTCTGAAACTGATTGCTCTGTGTGGTTATTACGGCAACTTTATAAGAAAATCAATGGAAAGTGGAACAACAAAAGTTTAAGCGTCTGAACCCGCTACTAGAACAATGGAGCTCATGCACAGCAATTAAAGGCGGTGAATACTTATGTCCACACATGCAATCAAAATTTAATGCAGATGCAAAAAAATGCTGGCGTGAAATTTGACGTCTTAAGTACAATGCCTGCCGGAATTGTCGCATTGTTCCCTTTATGGACAGCACTTCTTTAACACAAGTAGAACACAATAATCAATGGATATACTGTATGCATTATCCCATTCTAATGACCACTGTATGCGGACAAAAACACTCGCAGATAAGTTTGTAGAGATTTGGACTGTTTAAAACAAGTCCAGATGTACACTTAAGCACAAGTCAATCGTCATCCAAGAGCATCAAACCTATTTGACAGCACTTCTAACATATACAACAACGTTCAAAACGACCGAAATCATCAAGCCAAATGAAGTACAATTTGAAATACTTCATCTTCAAGCGTACGTTGACCAAATTAAAAACATATCCGATATTTAAGGACGGTTACACATACTTTCAGGCTACTGTTGCTTACGCTGCTCTCTTTACTGCGATTGGAATAATCATCACAATAACCTTCGAGAATATACAATGTCAGAAAGTAGAACTCAACCAACCACCTACACTTCCCGCTGTCCACCAGCTTGTTAATCCATGAGAGATCACAGTGACAGTCACTTAACACCACACACCGTAACGCTGTTGAACATTTGTTTAACGTGAGGGAGAATGTTTAAACAAACATGAACACCCATAATGTTGTCAGTGGTTTTATTGTTATACAGATGCAGTATATAAACTGCGGGTCAAAGGCATTCAAAATATAAAGCAATGTTATTGTTCTGCATATTCAGCGTTGTCAGCGTCCTCAGTTTAGTAATATTTGCAACCTTAATGAGTGTCATCGGTTTGTAGTTAATTAACACTTACAATTGCATATTTAATTTAGCTTATTTTGTTGTTTGTTTAATTTGTTTATTTTTTTATTAACCAGCAATTATGTATGTTTGTAGTTTAAGATAGTTTACAATTAAGTTAATTAATAATTTGCATATAAAGAGCAATAAATTTTATATTTGCGTTCTGTTATTATTCAAAGACTTTTAAGTACCAAGTGCTTGAAGGTACAAAGGAGTACAGCTTAGTGTTATGTGATTGAACTGAGTAATACCTATCAGCCTTTAAACATTTTTTATAGCATAACTCTCGTTGGAATTACCTTCAGACCACTCACAATTACCATTAAGCATAGATCACCGTAGCTTGAAACTAAGCTAAATGAAACGTCCTAAATTCATTGGCTACCTGGTAGAAACTCTCACAATTGTAAATGTCTGCTCTACAACTCGGTTTTGAAACCGATTTGGTGTTACGGGATGCAATTATAGGGCACTGATTTCGCCTCAAACATAGAAAAAAATTCAACGCCGTCAACCCAAAAACTATAATTTTAGTATATTAAAACCAGAAACTTCCACTGAAATTTACAAGTTCCATTAATGAAATTCGAATCCTAAACTATGTGGACAAGCATTTAAATAAGCTGGAAACACATCCAAATCTGCTCGCTTGAAACATATTGCAACATGAGGGGCACACTCGTTTAAAAAGAAGGAATACTGTGGCTATAGAATTGCTTAAATTGTAGTCTTGTCTTGGCGAAACTACTACAAATTATTTATTTTGAAGATTTTAATACTTATTGTTAGTTCGTAGAAACGAGGACTCAATAGCAATAAATTAAAAAAAATAATTATGCCAAATAAAATTATTTTTGGTATGACTGTCAAAAAATCAAACAGGAAATATTGCGCATTACATTTTGTGTCTGCACTATCACATTTTAAATGAAATCCAAATCTGTATAATTCATAAATACTTAGGTGTTTATGTTGTTGTAATCAGGGATGGTAAGAGTGGTATATCGTATAATTATACCCTTTACATAAGTGATAAGGGTATATATCAGTTTGTCAATGCGTTGTGACGGTAAAAGTCGTAATCACTTTTTTACCCACCACTGCCAGAATCTTTTTTTTGTCGTTCAACTTCATTCTTTATTTATTCGGTCCACTTATCAGTTATCTGACGCTAAAACTACTTCCTCAAAATCTTCTGCAGTAGAGCACCCTCACAGAAGATATCTAACCTCACTTAAATCCTTTTCTGCAGTAGTACAACCCCCAAAGAAAAGATCTAACCTAATGACAACACTAGCAAATCTCCGGCAGTAGTACAAGCCCCATCGAAGATATCTTACCTTACTAACAACATTTTCTGCAGTAGTACAGCTCCCACAGAAAAGGTCTAAAACTAACGAAACGCTAGCACACCTCCGGCAGGAGTACAACCCCCGTCGGAGATATCTAACCTAACAAGAAATAAATAAATAAATTTACTGCAGTAGTACAACCAGCGTTACCGTTAGGGCCACTAAAGTGGCAATTTGCCACTTTTTCAAGTGATTGGATACTATTGTGCCACTTTCACAAAATGTGATACTTTTTGTAAATCGTGGCACTTTTTTGATACTTTTTACAAAATAAAATGATACTTTTTTTGGTTTTTGTTTTTTTAAAACACCCAGCCTTAATAAATGTACATTACACTGTTTAAATTTATATGTAAGCAGTTTCATATGGATTTTTTTGTTTCTCATGCATGTTTGGTTTATGTAGTGATTGCTCAGGCGAATATAGCGCTCTTGTTTTTGTTGTTTGTGGGGCATGGTATCGATATAAATACTTACGTGAATAAAACATCGATTCAGATAAATTAAAAACTTTTATTGTGGTAGGTAGCATGTAGCCGTACCAAATCAAAAGAGATTTCTCAGTTTCTCGGCAAGCAGGGACGGACTACTTAGAATAACCGAAAAAATGAAAAATCATCATCAAAATTGATGAAACTACGGATATTTCTACGAAAAAATGTTTGGTACTGGTGGCTAGGCAGTTTGTTAGCTGCAAAGGAAATACCGTTGATAGTTTCTTTCGGTTAGTGCAGCCAAGCAATGGTTCTGGAGAAGGAATTTGTAATTCGATATTATCATCTATAGAAGAAAATCAAATCCCACTAAAAAATTTAATAGGTTTTGCTACAGACAATGCATCTACAACGGTGGGGAAAAAATTGGTGTAGCAACAATATTAGAGAAAAAGATTCCGCATTTATTTCATATTGGCTGTGTGTGCCATTCTATAAATCTACTAGACAACGCATCATTATCGTGTATTCCAAGTGACGTTGAACAGTTACTTAGAATTGTTTTTAAGTATTTTAAACGCGCAAAAAGACAACGCGATTTTAAGGAGCTGCAAGGCATTTTTGATGTACCTGAGCATAAAATACTAAGGCCTAGTGGTACTATATGGCTATCTTTTGAATCTGTTGCAACAAGAATTCTGGAGCAGTGGTCGGTTCTGCAGCAATATTTTATCCGGGAACAAGTTGAAGAAAGATGTGCTTCTAATTTAGAAAAAGTTCGTGTTATTCTGGGAGCCTTGTCGCCTGTAAACAAAACATATTTAAAATTCTCAACTTATATTTTAAAAACTATGAACTAATTTATCAAAAATTTTCAAAGTGAGTCCTCTCAAATAATATATCTTATTTCTTTAACTAAAAACATTTTATTAGAACTATACAAAAATTTTTTTAAAAAAAGAATACATAAAAACGACATAACTCGAAGCAATTGATTTAAACGATGCTTTACACACTTAAGAAATCTCATATATATATATATATATATGTATAAAGGTCATAAAGCCGAAACCGAACTACTGTTTGCTGAAAAGTTTTCTAAAATTTGTGTAATTGACATTAAAACTAAAATAATTCCGGCTGTATTCATAAAAACTTACGACAGACTTATCAACCGTTTTTAGATAAAATTCCTTAAAGTTGTATTCATAAACAACTAATAACCTATTAAGATTAAAATAAACCATTTATATTTGCAAATAATTTAAAGTAGCGTTTACCCTTCTTTAAAACAGAAATAAGATGACATATGTCAGTTAAAAAAGAAATCATATATGTAAGTACGAACAAATATTCATAAATATAATTTGGCAGACAAATTTTATTAATTTTGTGAAAGAATTGATTTAATCATAAATATGGATGCGATAAACACAATTCTTCGACTAGGTAAGTGCGATTTTTACCGAGAAAGTTCATTTTTTAATATTTTTACATATCACAGAATCTATAACCAATATCGTAAACTTACGAAAACAGAAGGTATACAAAGAAAGACTGAATCCCTTATAAACCGATGATGATCAATTTAAAGCAAAATATCGCTTTAAAAAATCAACTGTGTAAAAAATTGTTGACTTAGTAAAAGGCGAAGTTACATTGGACAGTAGAGGACGTGGTACGTCTGTCGAGCTTCAGGTCATGGTGGCCTTGCGTTGTTGGGGTCGAAGAGAAGTAAGCTTTGAATACGCAGCAATGGTAATGATCAATTTATATTTTTATAGTTTCAAGATGATGTTGCCGATCTGCATGGCCTGACCCAGCCAACAGTGTCCAGAATTTGTGAAAGCGTTGCTCGTGCTCTTGCCCGTCATGCCAAAAATATAATTAAAATGCCTACAACGCACAGTGGGGCCAAACGCAAAAAAAATTTTAATAAATCTGTATCTTCGAAAGTATTTGTCCAATTATAAAATAATGTATGAAGCAGTCGTAGAGGAGGACCCAAGGTTTTAGAAAATAAAATTTTGGACTACCCTGTATATACATACGTTGAGGTACAGGGTGCCAAAGTTGACCTCGGGCTTGCAAAACATTTCTATGCTCATAACTTTTGCAAATATCAACCGATTTCAATGATTTTTTGATTTATTTGATAAAATTTGAAGAGAAAACATACCTACTCTTTCTTGTTACCTGTTACAGTTTAAAAAATATTTGGGTTTGAAATTTAAAACTGTTTCTTTTTACCTTGACTTTATTTGGTTTTTTGCAAATGTCTGTAATTGTAGTTATGCTAAAAATATTTTTAAAAATATTTTTGTATTTTTAAAAAGTTTGTTAAGCCTACACAAAAAAAATTTATTTAATTATCTTTATTCGTCTAGCCGTGAAAAATGTTCAAAATCAAAGTTTTCAAGGTTATTCCAAAAATGGCATAATTTTAACAAAAATTGAGCACAATTGACTACCTTTTTTTTGCAAATATTTGTAAAAATAATTATTTCTTTCTTGAAATTTTTTGAAAAAGCAGGCTTCAAAATAAATTAGTAGTATATTTTTGAAAGCATTTAGACGTGCAAAAATAAGGAATTTTTCAACGAAATTTCAAATTTATCGGCCAAAAAAATAAAACGCAAGCCAGTTTTTGAAAAATTAGTTCAAAATTAAAATAACTTATCTTTTGAGGTTTCAGTTTTAATTAAGTTATTCATCGCCCGCTCGAAAATGGGGTCACGAGGGTAAATGTTATTATTATTTTAAGATGCGTGTTATATAATAGCTCAGAAAATATCTTAAAGTATACTCAATTTTTTTTTGTTTTTTCATTAAACAATAAATAACATAATACTATTATAAAGTTTTAAAATCCATTACGTTATCATACATCAACAATATTTTATAAACTTTCAAATATAAAAAATTTTCACAAAAAAAACTGTAAATATAATATTTTGGAATTTTTTTAATCTGGCCCCTTTTTTGTTTTTTTCTATATGTAAAAAATATGATATGTATCTCCATCTGTTTACCTTTTCAATGATATATAATATTTGTAATTATTAGTTATTTAATATTATATTAACTGCCCTTAAAACAGCTATCTTGCGTCAAATTTGTTAAAAGTTCATTATTTTGTAGGGTGTGTATGTACATAGTAGCACATAAAGTACATATCACACAATTTTCATCGCCTACATACATACAAAAATACATACATACAAACGTACATATGTATGTAACGTTTATAAAATTTTCCTCTAAATTATTATTTTATTATTGGTTTTTACTACCTTTAATATATTACATTTTTTTTTGTGAAAATTTGTTATATTTAAAAGTTTATAAAATATTGCTGATTTATGATAACGTAATGGGTTTTAAAACTTTATAAAAGTGTTATGTTATTTTAAACAAAAAGAATTAAGTAAACTTTAAGATATTTTCTGAGCTATTATATAACACGCATCTTAAAATTTGCCTATATTAATAACATTTACCCTCGTGACCCCATTTTTGAGCGGGCGTTAAATAACTTTATAAAAGCTGAAACCCCAGAAGATAAGTTATTTTAATTTTGAATTAATTTTTCAAAAACTGGCTTGCGTTTTTTTCTCGGCCGATAAATTTGAAATTTCGTTGAAAAATTCCATATTTTCGACCAATGCCTGGCGTAGGGTGCACGTCTTGAAGCCTGCTTTTTCAAAAAATGTTAAGAAAGAAATAATTATTTTTACAAATATTTGCAAAAAAAGTTAATTATTTAATTTTAAATTTCAAACCCAAATATCTTTTAAACTGTAACAGGTAACAAGAAAGAGTAAGTATGTTTTCTCTTCAGATTTTAATTTTTAACAAATAAATAAATAAAAAAATCATTGAAATCGGTTGATATTTGCAAAAGTTATGAGCATAGAAATGTTTTGCAAGCCCGAGGAGGTCAACTTTGGCACCCTGTACCTCAACGTATGTATATACAGGGTAGTCCAAAATTATATTTTCTAAAACCTTGGGTCCTCCTCTACGACTGCTTCATACATTATTTTATAATTGGACAAATACTTTCGAGGATACAGATTTATCACCATTTTTTTTGCGTTTGGCTCCACTGTGCAACGTTAGAGGAGGAGGCATCATTAATGAGAGATTTCAAATTAATAAGAAATTTTCCTGGTGTTATTGGTGCCATCGATGGATCCCATAAAGAATCAAAAATACCGGTGGGAATCTCGCTCAATATTACATTAACAGGAAAGGAAACTACTCTCTTAATATACAAGTAAGCTTTTTTTAAAAACAATTATATATATGTAAGTACAGGTTCTATTTTTAAAAATAATTCGTTAAGGTCTGGCAAAGACAAGTTTTGGGGAACAAAGCCTGTTGAAACTTGTTAAGATCGGCCTACTATTTTAAATAGTCCGCCTTTTATATGAATCCATTGATATGCACTTGCTATTTAAGAAACACTGCCTGTGTTCTGTAACTTTAGTGAGAACTTCTCGCATCAAAAAATTTATAGTCGTCTTGTAAAAGATAGGATGAACACGATAAACCTAATTATTTTAACTTTTAACGTTGTATAATGAGAGTTTATGTATTATCTAAGTCACACTGTTAATAATCGGAAGACTATGACAATAAAAAAAATTTCTCGCTGCGAGAACTTCTCACAAGTTACAGAACAGGGGGGCTGGGCTCATAAAATTTTGTAAAGATTGGCCCATTGTTAACCTTACCTTGCAAATATTTTGTTGTAGGATACAGTATGGTCGACTATCACTTTGATACTTATTTAAAAATGTACTACGTTTATTTGTTGATTTTGCAAAGGTAATTTGTGATGCAAAATTAAAAATACGTGACATTGTAGCAAGATAGAGAAGCAGTACTCATGACTGTAGAATATTTCACGAGTCTACTGTAAAACAGCGGTTTTACCTCAAAACGAAAAGGAGATAAAATATAATGTTGCTCATATTGCCACTCAAAATTCAGTGGAACGATGTTTTAGAGTGTGGAAGCAACGTTTTCGTTGCTTATTATACGGAATGACAATAAGCCTAACAAACGCAAAAACATTAATAGTTGCGCTGGCCGTACTTCGCAATATTGCCATAGCTGAAAATGATTCAGTTCCAGGTAATATGAGTCTTGAACATACATACATTGTTCAGTTTTATTAAAAAAATGTATATTAGTTATTACTAGTCTAACGTACTAAGCTAAACACTGAATGTTAACAAATTCTGACAAAAACAATTTTGAGTTTCTTATGCAAACACTTTATTTTCAGATGACTTTGACGCAGATGAAAATAGCCAAATGGAAACAACTCAAACCCTAAATGGCTTTACAGCATCTGAAGAAAGGGCCAAAATAATTTTAAAAAACTTATTCAAAATAATTTTTGAAAGAATATTTTGAAAAAACCAAAAGTAACCGAAGAAATTTAAATTGAGTTTTTGGTTGACAACATTACAGCATATCGTTTGATAAAATGCAAAAAGGAGTCACAAAAATATTTTTTTTTTTATAATTTGATGGTAGGTATTAAAATATCAAAACAGCCATTACCAATAACCCAAAAAAAAACCAAAAATTTAAATTTAGAAAGAAAACAAACATTTTTTATTTTTAACTGAACATTTTTTTATTATTCATTTTTTCATATAATTATTATAATCATTTTATAATATAGTAAAAATACATGAATAAAAAAAAGTATGTAACATTACCAAACAAAAATATTTTTATTTTTAAAGCGAATAACAAATTATTTGGTTATTATTTTAAAATCAATTTAATTGCTAGGAATCCATTAAAACAAAGTAACAAAGTAATAAAAAATACTATTTAAAAAACCAGCTACGTCCTTTTTATACTGAGCAGCCAATATGTACATATTTAAAAATATACCAGAAATCAAATAAGAAAAATTAAAAGTCAACAAAAAACAATTCAAGTTGAAACAACCAGCAAAATCTACTTTTAGCACTAAAGTTTGTGAATAATTTATAGGGTTTGTTGTTGGTTAAGTTTGTCTATATGCATTTCATTGGTTCTTACACCAAATCATCAGTAGACTTCAACCACCCAAATTCTTAAAAACTCATCAATATTTTCTGTCTTTATACAATAACCTCATTGAACAAAATGAGAATTACTATAAGAAAACCAAAACGTTCAAGTTTTTTTAAAGAATCCAACAAACCATTATTCGCTATTTGCTTGTTTTGATTTTCTTTTTCCCCTTACATTTGAATAACCATTGGTTATTACTAAATGTATTAAGGGGCAACCGAAAACAAAACCTTGTTGTTAAACAACACAATTTTTAAAAAATTATTGTATAAAGACAGAAAATATTGATGAGTTTTTAAGAATTTGGGTGGTTGAAGTCTACTGATGATTTGGTGTAAGAACCAATGAAATGCATATAGACAAACTTAACCAACAACAAACCCTATAAATTAAGAAGAAAATTGGGATTAAATCCTAAATAATTTTTTAAAAATTGTGTTGTTTAACAACAAGGTTTTGTTTTCGGTTGCCCCTTAATACATTTAGTAATAACCAATGGTTATTCAAATGTAAGGGGAAAAAGAAAATCAAAACAAGCAAATAGCGAATAATGGTTTGTTGGATTCTTAAAAAAAACTTGAACGTTTTGGTTTTCTTATAGTAATTCTCATTTTGTTCAATGAGGTTATTGTATAAAGACAGAAAATATTGATGAGTTTTTAAGAATTTGGGTGGTTGAAGTCTACTGATGATTTGGTGTAAGAACCAATGAAATGCATATAGACAAACTTAACCAACAACAAACCCTATAAATTAAGAAGAAAATTGGGATTAAATCCTAAATAATTTTTTAAAAATTGTGTTGTTTAACAACAAGGTTTTGTTTTCGGTTGCCCCTTAATACATTTAGTAATAACCAATGGTTATTCAAATGTAAGGGGAAAAAGAAAATCAAAACAAGCAAATAGCGAATAATGGTTTGTTGGATTCTTAAAAAAACTTGAACGTTTTGGTTTTCTTATAGTAATTCTCATTTTGTTCAATGAGGTTATTGTATAAAGACAGAAAATATTGATGAGTTTTTAAGAATTTGGGTGGTTGAAGTCTACTGATGATTTGGTGTAAAAACCAATGAAATGCATATAGACAAACTTAACCAACAACAAACCCTATAAATTAAGAAGAAAATTGGGATTAAATCCTAAATAATTTTTTAAAAATTGTGTTGTTTAACAACAAGGTTTTGTTTTCGGTTGCCCCTTAATACATTTAGTAATAACCAATGGTTATTCAAATGTAAGGGGAAAAAGAAAATCAAAACAAGCAAATAGCGAATAATGGTTTGTTGGATTCTTAAAAAAACTTGAACGTTTTGGTTTTCTTATAGTAATTCTCATTTTGTTCAATGAGGTTATTGTATAAAGACAGAAAATATTGATGAGTTTTTAAGAATTTGGGTGGTTGAAGTCTACTGATGATTTGGTGTAAGAACCAATGAAATGCATATAGACAAACTTAACCAACAACAAACCCTATAAATTAAGAAGAAAATTGGGATTAAATCCTAAATAATTTTTTAAAAAAAGTTTGTGAATAATATATAAAAATAGAAAAAAAAATATTTAAACAGTGTGCGACCGCTTAAAGGTGTAGCCCCAACTAGTAAACTATACTCGCTAGCACCTTTCATTGACTGACTGGGGGACTGATAAGAGTGGGTGGTCGTCTGCAACTTTCGTTTTTAAATTTTGAAGCGCAACACCCAATAATTGTTCCAAAGCACCACCCTTTAATGACATCAATTGTTATATACTATCATCAACGTTTATTACATGCAGGGCCGCAGTGTCTACTAGCAAACATTCGACAGCTATATTGGCCAATTGGAGGCAGGAAAACCATTAACGCAATCCTTGCCAAATGTATAAAATGTTTTAGATTAAAGCCTAAGCTTTTTCAGCACATTATGGATAACTTACCAGCACATCGTGTACAACCAAATAGGGCATTCTATATAACGGGGATAGACTTTTGTGGCCCATTTTATTGTAAACAGAAGTTAAAAGCCGGCCACCGCTAAAATGCTACATATGCATTTTTATTTGTTTTTCGACGAAGGCAACCCATTTGGAGCTGGTACAGGATTTTTCGGCGTCGTCATTTTCATCGTCTTTTAAACGTTTTATTTCGATTCGGGGCTAGCCAAAAAATAGTTGGTCGGACAACGCCACAAATTTCGTTGGCGCTAAAAAATAATTAGCATAATTGCGCCAGTTATTCTTTGACAAAAAAATATGCAGCAGATACACCAACAATGCCTAGAGGATGGAATAAACTGGAACTTTATACCTCACAGGTCTCCTCACTTAAGTTTGCGAGTTGCAGGCTCCTCAATTTTGACGTTCGACGAGCTGCGAACGCTTGTCTGCCAAATATCGGCTATATTAAATTCTAGGCCTTTATGTCCAGTTACAGAAAACCCTGATGACCTTGAGGTATTACTCCCGCCCATTTCCAAATCGGCTCATCGCTAACAACAATTAATGAGCCAGATCTAACTGAGATTCATATTGGCCATTTAAATCGATGGCAACGAGTGTGTTATATTCAGCAGCTCTTTTGGAAAAAGTGGAGCAGTTCATACCTAACATTGTTGCAGGAAAGATCAAAGTGACGAGCAGCAAGCGGCAATATCACTAAAGGCACTATGGTTCTAGTGAAAGACGAAAACCTTCCACCTTTAAAATGGCAGATGGGACGCATACTCGATCTTTTATCTGGCAAAGATGGAGTTGTACGTGCAGCGTTGGTAAAAACCGCCAACAACACTAGTAAAAGAGCTGTCGTAAAATTAGCCGTCTTGCCATTTGATGATAATGCAGTTGAAAGTCCCAGCCTTCCAACGCGGGGAGGATGTTAATTGTAACCACTGTGTTAGTGGCAGAATTATCAAAAAAGTCATCATCATGCGTGTACTTAGATTTGTTGTTGATGCTGATTTAATGTTGCATACATACGTACATATGCATATTATCTTATACCTAAGTTCAAGATTTATATTTTAAATGAATTTCAACAACAAAACATTGGGTCTCATGCATAAAAACGAGTAAAAGCGCTGAGTTGAGGCATGTGAGCAATTGCTCGTAAGTCGAGTTCAATCAAACAGCAACAGCTTTTGCTCAATTTCGTATGCATAAAAATAAGTTCAAACCAATTGCAATTACTTGAGCAAAGGGAGATCAAACGTCAAATTGTTATTGAAGTGCAAACATGTCGTCAAGTGAAAGTGAAGTAGAAGCAGAATCAACTAATAATAATAAAACAGAAACTGCCGACATTTCTAAATGTTTAGTAGAAAAACTAAAACAAAATAAAAATTTACTAAAAAAGGGTCAATTACCAAGCATTAAAAGTAAAAAAAAACAAAAAAATATTTTTATATGAGTGCAATCACTCACTCCAATTGCAAATGAAAATGAAGAATTTGCTTCCCATTCCATTTAAGCATCTTTTATTTCATCTGCATCTTTCGGGGATTTTATCCACTCGCTTGCTTTGGCATATAAAAGTTTCGCAACTTCCGCAATAGTTCGTGACACAGTTGATTGATGGACTCCAATATCTGTGGTTATACCTTTTTGGAATCCAGGATCTGCACAAAGTCGTAAATACAGTCGAGTTTTATCAATGTTACTGAGGGCACCACTAACTGTTTCTTCTGACTCCTCAAAAAAATAATTAACCAACCAGCAGATGTTACTATCATCAAACCTATTATTTTTTTAATTTTTTATGTATTGTACAAAAAAAAAATACAAACCTGTATAATTTTTTTATCTCCACTTGCTAAATTTGTTTTACGCTGTTGATAACATTTTGTATTTTTTTTGTGACACAAAATATTCAGCCATGATTCCTTTTTAGTGTACGCGAGTCAACTATAAGGCAGACTCAACAAAATTTGAGCAAGTGCTCACAAAAGAAAGCAAAAGCTTGTTTTTATGCATATGAAAATGAGCACAAGCTCATCCAACTTAGTTTAAACTGAGCAAGATGAGATCAAACGTAAGCAGTAAGTAAAAGCAAATGCATCAAATTTTATTATGCATACGACAATCACCTTTTACTCAATAAATCGAGTCCGAGCTCAAGGTCATGTTTTATGCATGAGACCCATTTTCTTTTTCTCACCATTTTTGTTAACGGTGCAACCGTCTAATGACTTTAAATTACTACAATAATTAATTTGTTTTGTCATTTCTTTTTGCCTTTTTGTGCAATGATTTTGATTTTTTTTAGTAGTTAGTTATAGAACAGAGACCAAATAAATAAGTTTGAATATTGGCAAATTAAAATATAACCAAATTTGATTTTATCGCGCCAGCTTGTGAAAAGGCTTACAGCTCCAACAATGGCATTATACAAACAAAAATAGTTCTAGTATAAATGTAATTCTAGAATAAAACTCAACCTGATCGCATACAATATATAATACATAACAAAAAGTGTTTTTCCAATTAAAAAAAAAAAAAAGATTCTGGCAGTGGTGGGTGAAAACGAGTGATTACGACTTTTACCGTCACAGCGTTTGTAACTTTTTTATTATTGATTTGCGACTCCATAAAGTACATATATTCTAGATCCTTATATATAGGGAAGTCGATATAGCCATGCCCGTCTGTCACTCTGTACGTTTGTTGAAATCAAGTTTCCGGAGTCAATTTAGGCACTATGGACAATGTATTGGTCTTAAATTATCAGAAATATTCCTGAGATGATCGCTATTTAAAATGAACAAGATCGGTTCACCACGAACGTATATATAAAGGCAAAATGCTGCGATTGCCTCTGTTTTTTTTTGGACGCACACACAAACTTCATTCAAAATAGGTAACAAATGAAAACTGGCAACGCTGTTAAACATGCATTAAATATGGGCATTTGTAAATACGAAAAATGTTTCTAATATGCTTGGACGTAGGTTTGTCATATATGGATGTATGTAGGTATGTATGTTTGTATGTATGTGTATGTATGTATGTATGTGTGTATGTATGTATGTATGTATATATGTATGTAAGTATGTATGTATGTTTTAATGTTATGCAGATGCAGCATATAAACTGCGGGTCAAAGGCATTCCAAATATAAAGCAATGTTATTGTTCTGCATATTCAGCGTAGAAATGTTTGTAACATTAATGAGTGTCATTGGTTTGTAGTTAATTAACACGTACAATTGCATATTATTGACACGTACAATTGCATATTTAGTTTGTTGTTTGTTTAATTGGTTTATTCTTTGATTAACCAGGAATTATGTACATACATATGTAGTTTAAGATAGTTTACAATTAGGTTAATTTATAATTTTGCATATAAAGAGCAATAAATTTTATATTTGTGAATAGTTATAAAAAAATTGCGTTCTGTTATTATTCAGATACTTCTAAGTACCAAGTGCTTGAAGGTACAAATTAGTACAGCTTAGTGTTATGTGATTGAACTGAGTAATACCAATCATCCTTTAAACATTTTTTATAGCATAAGTCTCGTTGGACCAAATTGCTACTACATAGTTATATTATCTTATCCAAAAGAGTAAATTGCCCTGCAAAAAATCTTGGACCACATGGTCCGTTTTAGCTGAAATGGACTACTTACAACATGGTCCTTGTGTAATGCAGTCATGGACCATGTCATTGTCAAACAAGAACTTGTAGTTACTTAAGTGATATGCGTTCGTGTTTTAACGATTGCGTACTGAGTTGTCGTTGTTTGTAGGTAGGATAGAGTAGTTTTAAAACTACTCCGACGTAATGCAAATCTGGGTTAAGTGGCCCGGCCCTAGGACATCATAATGTTAAAAAGACCATGTTTTTTACATGTATTTGGGTTAGTTTTGGAGTAATCCTACTCCTTTATGGACTAGTCCATACACGCATGAATGGACTAGTCCTGTTTTCTGCAGGGATCGGCCAGCATATGTATGTATTTACTTATTGTGGTTTCTTTTATTTATTATTAGTATTTTACCAAAGAGTATAAACATATAAAATGTGCTTGTCATACAAAACCGTTAATTGTTTGCAAGACTACTTCATAATGCGGAAGAAAAAATAGAAAGTAGATATGCACAAAGCAATTTAATTATAATATTTGAAATGCGAAATCATTCGGCTAGATCATATGGTGGGTACTTTAAAGGTCAATCTAAAGGGTATATAAAATTCGGTATAGCCGAATATAGCGCTCTTACTTTTTGTTCTACTGATGCATTCTATGCATTTTTTGGTTAGTTTTTTAGTTTGGTGCTACGGTATAGAATTATGGGACACTGCTTCCGCATCCAACATAGAAAAAATTCAACGCCGTCAAAACAAAATCCTAAGAATGATAACTGGTGCTCCTTGGTATGTTAAAAACAGCAACATCCACAAGGATCTACAAGTTCCACTAGTTAAATGCGAAATCCTGAACTATATGGACAAGTACTTAAATAAGCTGGAAACTCACTCAAAGCCGCTCGCCCTTAACATCCTGCAATATATTGGACACACCCGTCTGAAAAGGAGGGATACTATATGAAGTTTGATAATTAATATGAGAACTTAAATTTTAGTCTGGCACTGGCTGGACTAATATTAACTACCTAGTTTTAAGATTTGAATACTTGTTAGTTCGCCACTGGCGAAGATTCAATAATAAAAATATGAAAAAAAAGAAAAAAAAGTTTGTTTTAAAAAAGAATGGAGTTTTTAAATTGATTTAGTATTAGTGGGCTTAAGGCTAATTTTTTTAATTTAACAAGTTTGCTTTAAAAAACAGTGTAAACCTAGCATTTTGAGGTGGAGTTAGTTAAATGTTTAACAATATATATTATTGCAACGCATTCTTATTTATTTTTTTTTATATTTTCTTCCAAATATTTAAACAATTAATTTTCCCTAAGTATAAAAAGTGTTTGCCTTTTAATTATTTAATATGTACAACTAAATTGGTCAATTGGAAAGAAAGTAATTTTGTAGCCTAATGCTGTACAAATAATAACCTATTTTGCTTTGCTAAAACTTAACAATATATATAAAAAATCACAAAAATCGTTTACATTAGCCGATTGTTTTTAAAATTGTTTATACTATTATTCCGTTAATTAAAAAATCTATAAAATTTTACTTATTTTTTTTCAAGATTGTTTTAATTTGTATGCTTGTTAAAAGCATTGTTAGGCACTATTTTTCAACAAATTCTTGCATTGTTTAAAAAACTAAACATGGTGTAGAAGAAGATAGTTTTTGCCACTGTTACTTTTATATATGAAGTTTGGCACACTCTTTTTTATGACCAGGACAGAGGCAAACTCCATACTTAAAAAAGTAAAAATGAAGCGAAAATTATCTTTGAATTGCTATTACCTGATTAATAATTTACGAAGAATTTACTGCCACAGACCGAACGTTTGGTTTTCTAATATTTTAAATTATTTGTCATATATGTCTAATATATTCATTGAGAAGAGACAATATTGTCCTTTCACAGGTAAACCGCACAATTGCTAACCGATTCTTAAATTAGTTTAAAGCTTTATCTTATCACAAATTTTTGAAATTACTATTTTTTCATAAATGTTGAAAGAAGCTTTTATTTGAAAAAAATCAGTTTTATTTTTTACCGATGCTAGCCGAGTAGAATGCATTTTCGAAAGCAGCTACGCAATTTCATCGTCAGTACTCTTCGAACGGTAGTAGTGTCCCTTTGGTTGTAAACATCACATATTTAACTTACATGTAACAAAAAAAGGGAAACGGTATGACTGTTTTCATTCTTTTTTATTTTGTAAGTTGGGACGAAGTTTCATTTTCATATACACTATGCTTTTTTGCCTTAAAAGTCTCTTCGGCAACATTTGACTAATAGCCTTTTTACACTTACTCACATCTTTCATCTTTCATCAATTTTCAAAAATGTTATCATCTTTCTATATGAATTATACAGGTTTGTGTGTCAACTTTTTTCGTCATCTTTAAAATATGTTCCTAAATCATTTGGTTTCACTTATCATTTTTCGATTATTTTGGTGTCATCACTAGTGAACGAAGTTGAATAAAACAACAACGTATACAATAAAACGTTGTTTTTATCAGGTTAGGTTATTTCTACAATAAAAACGACATTTCAGAAACATGTTTTTGACATAAAAAGCATAAAACATGGATGAAAAAGTATTGATTTGCTTTCTTAACGCCATCTTTTATAATTACGTCTTGTAAACAATTAGAACTATATATGTGTGTGTATGTATATGTTTGTTTAATACAAATGGGAATATACATACACACAACATGCATGCATTTTGTAAATTTCGCAAACGCAGAAAATTAAACAAATAATTAATGTTTGCATACAATTTTTATTTTATTTAAATTTATTTTATTTAGTTTTCAATAATTTTGGAAATAAAAATTCGGTTAATATAATTTTTTTCATTATTTTATCACTTGGCGTCTTAAATACAGTAAAAATTGACGGATGAAAGATGAAAGATGTTACAAATGTAAACGCAAATTTCACATTTTTAACATATTCCATGCGTTCCTGCAAAATGTACGTAAGTGTAAAAAGGCTATAACGTTCAAACATTAATCCATCTCTCAGATGGAATGAAACGCTTTTTATTATTGTATATTATACAATAGAGGGTAAATCGTTTTATTTCTTTTTTGTCAGCGACAAATGAACTAAAATTAAAGATCATTTTTTGCACCGTGCCATGTCTGAGCTTATATGCTTATTTTATTTATTGTTGAACTAATTTATTTTAATACAAATTTTTGCTTTTTATTTTGGCTAAAGTTCATTATATAATTTCTTTTATTAAAAAAAAAATACTATTTTTCCGTTAATGTTGAAAGAACTTTTATTTAAAAAAAGTAGGTTTTTTTAATGCTTGTCCGTTAGTCAAGTGTTGCCAAAGAGACTTAATACAAAAAAGCATAGTGTATACGAAAAGTAAACTTCGTCCTAACTTACAAAATAAAAAAAGAAGTCATACCGTTTCCCTTTCTCTGTTACATGTAAGTTAAATAGGTGATGTTTATAACCGATGGGAAACCACTACCGTTCAAAGAGTACTGATGATTAAATTGCGTAGCTGCTTTTGAAAATGCATTCTACTTGGCTAGTATCGGTAGAAAAAACATGTTTTTTTTTCAAATAAAAAATTCTTTCAACATTGACGGAAATATAGTAATTTCTTCTAATAAAAAAAATTATCTAATAAACTTAAGCCAAAATAAAAAGCAAAAATGTTTATTATGTAATGTTTATCCTATCTTTATTAAGTTGTGCATACATATGACTATAAAAAAATATTATTGTAATTTTAATGTTATTTTTATTTTGAAATACTTTTGTTTGTTTATAAAATGTAAAAATTTTGGTAAAATGTCTGTAAATGTAAAAAATATATTACAGTCGTTCACAAGAGATTAATAAAATATTTCTCAATATTGTGACGTCTTAATTTTGATACTCAAAAATAGTTTGAAGTTTATTTTTGCAAGTAAATTAAATTAATCATTACGTTGATAATTTAAAGTCCAAAAATCATGTTAATCTCACTCTTATTTTTATGGATTCGGCCACAATAAATACTGCCACATTTTAAGTTGATTACATTCTTTGTGAATACATCTATTGTTTTTACTACAAATGTAGTAAGTAGTTTTAAATAAAAAAACATTAGTTTTAAACAATTTAGTAGGACAAATTTTGCAGTAACAAATAAACGAAAAAAACTAGTTTGAAAAACTGCGTAATATATTTCATGATAGTTTAAATTTAATAATTTCATTAAGGCTTACAAAATGTGTCAGTAAAAGGTAAAATCAAAACACTTTTAGCAAAAGATTTTAGACATTTGTAAATCACAATTTTTGTGTTTTATTTTTTTATGAATCTTTAATGTTAATGGGCTTCTGTGTGTATGTATGTATGAAACTTAAATAAAATAGTATGATGGTTTAGAAAAATTTCTAAAAATGAAGACAGCCAATCTACTGTCAAATTCCTTTACGTATTTTTTGACATTTTATAACATATTGCCTTCACACTACTTTCTCATTTTCTTTTAATTTTTGACATATATTAATACTCAGTATTATAGTCTGAAAGTACTTATAGCATAATTTACAGTATAAACAAATTTTTTTAAAAGTTAACATTAACTATATTGTGGTTTTAAATTTAAATTCTTAAAAAACCTCATGAATATTTTCCGCCTTTATGTAATAACCTCAACAATCTAATTGAGAATTACTACAAACAAGCCAAACGTTCAAGAGTTTTTTTAAGAACCCAACAAACCATTTGTCGCTATGAGCTGTTTTGATTTTTCTTTTTCCCTTTTACATTTGAATAACCATTGGTTATTACTAAATGTATTATCAGAGCTACTAATGAAGTCTACTGATGATTTGGTGTAAGAACCAATGAAATGCATATAGACAAACTTAACCAGCAACAAACCCTATAAATAAACAAGAAAATTGGGATCAAACCCTAAAAAAACTTTTAAAAATTGTTGTAATACAACAAAGTTTTGTTTTTCAGTAGCTCTTATAATACATTTAGTAATAACCAATGGTTATTCAAATGTAAAAGGGAAAAAGAAATGGGTTCTTAAAAAAACTCTTGAACGTTTGGCTTGTTCGTAGTAATTCTCAATTAGATTGTTGAGGTTATTACATAAAGTCGGAAAATATTCATGAGGTTTTTTAAGAATTTGTTTGAAGTCTACTGATTATTTGGTGTAAGAACCAATGAAATGCATATAGACAAACTTAACCAACAACAAACCCTATACATATTTATAATATATTACAATATTTAATTAAGAGAAAAATTGGAAACAGTTTTCAAGTAATTTTTGAGCTCATATAAAAGGCTAAAACAGTTAGTACCGTGACTGATTTTCAAATTTAAATAAAACACGTAATAATGTCACAAAGTTTCGGTAAGAGCATTGAACGATATAATAAAAATGCGGATTTTATTTTTCAAAGATTATGTTATCCAGATGTCTTCCGTCGAGTTGCGCACAGTTTAAAACGGAGCCTTGTAATTTGCGCCACCGCTGCAGTAAACTTTATTCAATTGCCATAAGAGATTTAAAACCGTCATTATAAACCCCCTCTTTGAGGTAGCCCCATCAAAAAAATCCATGGGAGTTAGATCGGGCAACCTCGGTGGCCATCGGATGTTCCTAAAGCGGCTTCGCAAAAAGAATTCAGTAATCATGCGTCGATAATTTTAACCATTGATACTCTTCGCGTGGCCTCGAGAATTTTCGAAAAAAATGGTCCAATTATCTCATGCTTGGATAAAGAACACCAAACGGTTATTCTGGCAATGGCAATGGTTTTTGATGTTGCAATCGAGGATTGTTGGTTCTTGGTAGGGTTGTTATCTCCAAATTCAAAAAAAGAGGCAAGCCAGCGCAAAGAAACCTGGACTTTTCCGGACATTAACAAAAAAATAGTTTTAAACAGTTTCAGATTTATTCATAGGGTTTGTTGTAGGTTTAAGTCACAATAAACTTTTTCAAAAACCCAACAAACCATTTTTCGTTATCAACTGTTTTGATTTTTTTTCCCCCTTAAAAAACTTAAGTTTGGATCAACTCTAAATAACTTTGAAATTGTTTTAAATTTATTTTATTTTTAACAAAATCTTACAAACATATATATACACATAACTATGCAATGCACACACATTTTTCAAGTAAGTAAGAAAAAACAAAAATGATAACAAGTTAAAACACAATTTTTACGAGGTTGGCATCTATTTTTTAACAATAAAAGATACGATCTTTTCGGAAAAATAAAAAAGGATTCTTTCCAAATATTTCAATACCATTAATACTATTTTTAGCCGTTGCATTTTGCGAAATAACTAAATTAGCGTTTGTTAAAAAATGTTGGACTTTTCCGAACTACGATTTTTTTCGAGGACGAATCCCCAAAACGAGGACAGTGTCCGGAAAAAAGAGGAGCGTTAACAACCCTAGTTCTTGGTGACCAGTAACGTCAGTTTTGCTTGTTGACGTGGCCGTTTAAGTTAATAGATTTAAGTGCTTTAACCAGCTAGGTTAGCGCGCAAAAAATGATTTCGCTACAAAATTTAGTCAAAAATTCGCCATTGCTCAGAAATTGGCTTGGTCGGGCTATAAATAAATTTCTTTTCCTTATTTCAATATTAACATTTTTAGAAAGTAAATTAAGCAAATAAGATTTTAAATACTACATAATCAGAGCGAATTTATGTGTTAAAATAGTTCAATTATGATAAAATAAAAATATCGGAAAAATATCGATGAATCGTTTTCATAAGCGATGTATTTTAACATCGATATTTTTTATGGAAACATCGATGCTTTTAAAACTCGCTGGTTTAAAGGTACCAATGTTGCATCTTTATCTTGAAAGCCTGTTGTTAATAACATACAATTATATATCATTAATTATTTCCATTTTTAAATTTTAGATTGAATTTCTCTGCTCGAACTTATTCACTTGGAAGTAAGGGTGATCTTGATATGGGAAGAGATGCTTTAGTCGAGCGAGTAAGAGCGTTCTCAGTAGGATCGAAAATGAAAAATGCCCGGAGTCTAAAGTTTTTTAAAAGCGACAACATAAAAAACACATATGTAGAAAATTCCAAAAAGAAATCAATAAGTGTTCCTGCTTTTATTAACAAGAACTTGCAATCATTTAATCAAATGAGCGATTTAATGGAAATCGATTTTTCGAAAAGAGTAGATAAAACGGTAAAAATGAATGTAGAATTAAGCCGAAATGTGTGCCAAAATATGTTGAACGTGCTGTCACTACCAAAAATGTTCGGTGCAGTAGAGTCTATTCCAAGAATGGATTATGGTTACTTAGAAATGAAACCAATTACACAAGTTTCAAACAAAACTGTACAAGAAACAAATATAGAGCAAAACCAAAACAATGATGAGGAAAAAAACAAAGGTACGAATAACAATGCACTGACTCAAACGAAGAGAGATGCTCCTAGCACTTTAAGCCAGAATCCAACTAAATTTCATGTAACATGCGACAAAACTTCACCTTTAACAGATGATTGTGATGAAATTAAGGAGTGTTCAATAAAACTATTTGCGAATGACAAATCTACTTTAGAGTTAAATAAAAATGATTCCGATAAACACTGTTCTAATGACTCTAAATTACAAGTGGAAAAGGCATCTTTTAAAAGTCAAGGCCTATATTATGCCAGCTTAGATTTGCCAAAATGTGGTGATGAAGTTAACACTCGGTATGAGTTCAAGGAAAATTCGAGCGATAATAGCATTCAAGAGGTAAAAAATGATTACGCAAAGATAATTTTTGAGCAACAGGAAACCTCGCGTTGCTTAAGGGACACAAAAAACTAGTTGTTTTAAAAAAGAATCTAATAAAGAATATCTATAATTTTTGTTAAAAAATTGCTTGTTTATGCATTTTATCTTATATGTCGTTGGTGTTTTAAAAGTGTAAGTGAAAATAGGTTTTAGAAGAAATTAATTATTTCGTTTATGTTGAAAGAAACTTTTTTTGAAAAAAGCAGGTTTTTCTACCGATACTAGCCGAGTAGAATGTATTTTCGACAGCAGCAGTATCGGTGGAAAACCCTGCTTTTTTCAAATAAAAGTTTCTTTCAACATGAACGGAAATAATTAATTTCTTCTAATAAAAAGAAATTATATGAACTTAAGCCAAATTAAAAAGAAAACATTTGTATTAAAAACAGTTCAACAATAAATAAAACCACATGGCACGGTGCAAAATGATGTTTAAAATTATCAGTTCATTTGTCGTTGACAAAAAAAAAAAAGAAATAAGAAAGATTTAAGCCCCCTATTGTATGGTATACAATAATAAAGAAGCGATTCATTCCATCTGAGATGGATGATGCTTGACCGTTAGACCGAAGAGACTTTTAATACAAAAAAAGCATAATGTATATGGAAAAGTAAACTTCGTCCTAACTTACAAAATGAAAAAGAAAGAAGAAAAATATTCCGTTTTTCTTTCTCATTAACATGTAAGTTAAATAGGTGGTGTTTGCAACCAAAAGGCACTACTACCGTTCACAGAGTGCGGATGATGAAATTGCGTAGCTGCTTTCGAAAATACATTCTACTTGGCTAGTATAGGTAGAAAAGAACCAGCTTTTTTCAAATAAGTTTCTTTCAATTTTAAACGAAAAAATATTTATTTCCTTTAATAATGAACTGAAGCCAAAAAAAAAACCAAACATTTGTATTAAACACAACAAAAATAAAAAAAAAAATATAAAAAATAAATATTTAAAAAAGGAAATTAATTACAGTGATATTTTGGTGACAAAAAAGCCAATTTTTGACTTATACTTTTTAAAAATCTAATGATGCTGTTATATAGAAAAGTGTTTCACTAGGAAAAATCAATAATGAAATTTGTTACCCGTTAGTAAAACGAGAAAAAAAAGCACAGAAATCCACGTTCCCGTTAGAAAACAAAATGTCGGTTTTTGCAAAAAAAAAATGTAATTTTTCACTCTAACTATTTTGAAAAAATACCACACGCTTTGAGCGAAAGAAAGGAAGTGCATTTTCATTCTATAATTGAATGCTCCCAATAAAACTTTGTCAATTAATACATTTTTCATTAAGGTTTAAAAATATAAATCTGCCACCAGACATACAGGCTGTCTCACGTTAAAGTCAACCCTTACTGTACTGCTTTGATAACAGAGCGATCTATGGTGCTGTTATATGGGGGGTCTCTACGTCGAAGAAAATACGGGAATATGCCTCCTTGTTTAAATCCCGCAGACCACAATCTATGTCCACCTTCCAGAACACAACATTGTCCTGCTAACAGAGGTCTAACAGAGGTTAAACAAAAAAAGGATGTCCTTTGAAAAACGTGTTTTTAAGTCCCGTAAAATAGATTCAAATAAGGGTATGTAGTCCTCGTGTCGGTAGTAAAATTCGAAATCTTCAAAATGATTTTTTCTTTCAAATCTAGGCTTTTCAAAAAATTTTCCATAAAAAATTGTTTCTAAATCCGCACCTGAAGTCGACATATCTTTCTTTTCAACCATTAGTTAAATTGTCTTCCAGGCTAAAATTGTGGCCGCGGAACTAATAGGGGAGGACGCGAGAGGGAGAGGTGACGTAACAATCTACGTTGATAGTCAGGGCGCGCTTATGGCTCTAGAAGGACATTTTGTCAGGTCTAGACTCGTGGGCGACTGCAGACGTGCTCTTAGAGCGATCATGGGTACACGTAGGGTCAGGCTCTGCTGGGTTCCGGGTCATTTTGACATTCCCGGGAACGAGATTGCCGATGAATTGGTGAGAAAGGGATCGGCCCGGAATATTGAACTTAGTTGTGAGCCGGTGAGGCCACCACTGAGTTTCTCTTATGGACTGATAGGGACTTAGATAACGGATAGGGTGGGCCAAACCTGGAGGGACAGGGCCGATTGCAGGATATCCAGGCTTTTATGGCCCAGGCTGGACAGGATGGGCACTGACCTGCTGTTTAAGGAGAGCAGGGGGTTTCTGAGGCGCATTATTGGGACTCTCACAGGGCACTGCCATGTGAGATACAGGACGAACAAATGGGACAGGAACACTCCAGATTTCTGCAGGGTATGCGGGGGCGAGGAGGAGATAAAGACGGTGGAACATCTTCTCTGCCACTGCCCTGGGCTGCAGATTCGCCAATAGAGGTGGTTTGGAGGACGCTTCTTAGATTGACTTGGTGAGGTCCCTGGCAGTGGGCTGGGGGAGCATCATAGGCTTTATTAAGGAGGTTGGGTGGCTGGGCAGCTAGGTGATTCAGAGCCTAGGACTACTGACTTTCTTAGACATCTTGCGGACGGTACTCTTGCTTTTTTATCCTTTTTCTTACCTATGAATGGCTTGACTTACTGTTTTCTTTTCTTCTCGACTCTTCTGAAGGGATTCACAATGGGCCTAAGGGCCTCGAGTGGAGGTGGTGGGCTTTTGGACTAGCCACCACACTTCGTTACCTAACCTAACCTAACCTAAATTGTCGTAATAAAAACGGTAATCTGCAGGTAGCAAATTTAAGTTGCCGAGCCACGCTTTAATATTTCGCAAAGTTTACTTTTCACGATTACACACTATAGTGTTAGTAAGCGGTAGTAGTTATAGTTTTCATACAAAATCATGCAAATATATAAAAGTAGGTTAGGTAGAACCGGCAGCCGTTGAAGGAAAGGTTACAGCTCACTTGGGTCCGCTTAATTCGGTCCCTTTGTGTAACCTGGAGAAGCAAATAGAATAGGTTGAAATGGAAGGTAAGAATAAATTTATAGAAGAATAATAAGAAAGAACAGAAGAATGAAGCAGACTTACCAAGGTCTCTGGTGGAAATGGAACCCACAACCCCCAGACTGGTAGACTCGTGCACTTACCCCTGATCTACCGGGGCACCCGAACACATGAACATATTACATTAAATGACACAATGTGGCATACAGTTGGAGCTAGCAGGTGAGTATTAGTTGGTTGGATTAAGAAGTTTAACTCAAACATTTTGAGTTACTTTCAGTCAAAAACCAAAAAAACTGTTTTTGTTGGACGATGTGCTTGTTAAAATTATTTTCAGCTGACAATACAGGATAATAATTCATATCAGTATACATATGCATATTATTATAATTATTTATATATATGTATAAATAAATTAGTACAAAAAACGTAAATTTTTTAGCATAGTATTAAGCATAATATATCTTCCTGATCAATTGTGAGAACAAATTACTTTTTACAATTTACTTTTGTAAACAAATATTCGTCTTTAGAGTTTATGTTATGTGGATAAGCAAAATCGGAAATATTTGAATGTTTAAAGGTGCGTTTAGACTGTGCTAATATTTGTGCAAAATAATAAAAATTTTGTTTGTCCTAGTGTAAACACTCGAATTTGTTAGCCACCAAATATTTTTCGACTGTTTGTTGGCTAAAAAATTCTTTGTTTGTGAACAAAGCTTTGCATAGTGTAAACACTTTGTCAGCACGTCGTTACAAATATTTGCCTCGATATTTTGTTTGTTCTTACAATATTTTTGGCGGAACAAATAGCGACAAATAATTGTAGAAACGTGGTAAAGTGAGGCCAAACGCAAAAAAATGGTAATAAATCTGTATCTTCGAAACTATTTGTCCAATTATAAAATAATGTATGAAGGAGTCGTAGAGGAGGACCCAAGGTCTTAGAAAATATAATTTTGGACTACCCTGTATATACATACATTGAGCTACAGGGTGCCAAAGTTGACCTCCTCGGGCTTACAAAACATTTCTATGCTTATAACTTTTGTAAATATCAACCGATTTCAATGATTTTTAGATTTATTTGATGAAAATTAAAATCTGAAAAGAAAACATAATCACTCTTTCTTATTACCTGTTACAGTTTAAACGATATTTGGGTTTGAAATTTAAAATTGTTGTTTTTGACCCAGATTTTATTTGGTTTGTTGCAAATGTCTGCAATTGTAGTTATGCTAAAAATATTTTTAAAAATATTTTTGTATTTCTAAAAAGTTTGTTAAGCCTGCACAAAAAAATTTATTTAATTATCTTTATTCGTCTAGCCGTGAAAAATATGCAAAGTCAAAATTTTCAAGGTGATTTCAAAAATGGCATAATTTTGACAAAAATTTAGCACAATTGATTAACTTTTTTTGCAAATATTTGTAAAAATAATTATTTCTTTTTTAACGTTTTTGGAAAAAGCAGGCTTCAGTATATATTAGTAGTATATTTTTGAAAGGATTTAGACGTGCACCCTACGCCAGGCATTGGTCGAAAATATGGAATTTTTCAACGAAATTTTAAATTTATTGGCCGAGAAAAAAAAACGCAAGCCAGTTTTTGAAAAATTGGCCCGAAATTAAAATAATTTATCTTTTGAGTTTTCAGTTTTAATTAAGTTTTTCATCGCCCGCTCAAAAATGGGGTCACGAGGGTAAATGTTATTAATATAGGCAAGTTTTAAGATGCGTGTAATATAATAGCTCAGAAAAGAACTTTAAAGTTACTTAACTCTTTTTGTTTTTTATTTAAATAATAAATAACATAATATTATAATAAAGTTTTAAAATCCATTACGTTATCATAAATCAACAATATTTTATAAACTTTCAAATATAAAAAATTTTCACAAAAAAAAACTAAATATAATATTTTGGAATTTTTTTAATCTGACCCCTTATTTTTTTTCTAAAGGTAAAAAATATGATATGTAAGCAAATCTCCATCTGTTTACCTTTTCAATTATATATAATATTTGTATATTATTAGTTATTTTATACTATATTAACTGCCCTTGTTGAAAGTCCATTATTTTGTAGGGTGTGTATATACATTAGCTATGGCATAGTGATATATGAAAATTTTTGCAACGATATTTTGAAGTGCTCCCGGCTTTTAATTTGTAAGACTTGGAAAAAAATACATATGGCAAAAAATGGGGGAGTTTGGTTGTGGGTAAATGGCGCCTCATCTTTTCACGTTGCTTTACAAACACAATTTGATACTATTTGGCAGATGGATTTCATAAACATAACAAC
This sequence comes from Melanophora roralis, assembly GCA_963583895.1. NCBI lineage: Eukaryota > Metazoa > Arthropoda > Insecta > Diptera > Rhinophoridae > Melanophora > Melanophora roralis. Next base: position 46,771,737 of record OY757188.1, read on the forward strand.
AACATTATTTGACAGATGTTTGTCATACACACCGGACAAATAAAATTATTTGTGCAGTGTAAAGGGGTATACAAATATTTGTACCAAACATGTCTGACACCAAACCTTCTGTTATTTGTGCAAATAAAATTCAAACAAATATTAGTGCAATCTAAACGCATGCCCAAATATTAGTCACAAACCATACTATTAGCCCAAACCATTATTTGTTGTGTTTGGGCAAATATTAGCGTAGTCTAAACGTACCTTAACACTTATGTTTTTTGTTTGTTGAAGTTGACATATCTTTCTTTTCAACCATAAGTTAAATTGTCGTAATAAAAACGGCAATCTGCAGGCAGCAAACTTAAGTTGCCGGGCCACGCTTTAATATTTCGCAAAGTTTACTTTTCACGATTACACACTATAGTGTTATTAAGCGGTAGTAGTTATAGTTTTCATACCAAATCAACAAACATATAAAAGTAGGTTAGGTAGAACAGGCAGCCGTTGAAGGAAAGGTTACAGCTCACTTGGGTCCGCTTAATTCGGTCCCTTTGTGTTACCTGGAGAGGCAAAAAGAATAGGTTGAGATGGAAGGTAAGAATAAATTTATAGAAGAATAAGAAGAAAGAACAGAAGAATGAAGCAGACTTACCAAGGTCTCTGGTGGAAATCGAACCCACAACCCCAAGACTGGTAGACTCGTGCACTTACCCCTGATCTACCGGGGCACCCGAACACATAAAAAAGTAAGCACAAACAAAATTAAATTGAATTTAGATACTAACATTTGCATATTACTTGTCACTAATTATTAAAAAAAAAAGAAAAAATCAAACACAAATGCTAAAGTTTTGTAGCAGAACAACAAGCTGTTGTAGAAACATATTACATTAAATGACACAATGTGGCATACAGTTGGAGTTAGCAGGTGAGTATTAGTTAATTGGATTTAGAAGTTTTACTCAAACATTTTGAGTTACTTCCAGTCAAAAACCAAAAAAACTGTTTTTGTTGGACGATGTGGAATCTTTTTCTCTTTCGAACGGTATTATAAAATCATTTGAGTTAAAAAATGGATTTAGCAGATTTACACTCTAAGATACATTAGTTTTTCTTAATTTAGACTGTTTCAAGTAAAATTGCTCTTACTACCCGAAGGCTGAAAAACTTGTTAATTTTACCCGAAAAAAATTAAATTTTTCTCTTAATTATTTACAGTTTATATTTTTTGCAGTATTAAAATTTTTTAAAAATTTTACGGCATACATACATATGTTAAGTTTAGCCTTTATGACACAGTTAAAAATTTAATATATATATTGTTTTTTAAGGAATTTATTGACTACATTTTTAACTATTCTTAAATAAAAAAATTAAGACAGCTTAAATACTTGTATCTTTAACGATATAAATGTGTATGTATATATGAATACAATGTTGCAATTTATACAACTAAACATATATTAACTTATAAATAATAACTATCTATATTACACCAAAAATATTAAAAAAAAAGAGTATTTATAAACTTATAACTACATAATGATGTTGCTTGTTAAAATTATTTTCAGCTGACAATACAGGATAATAATTCATATCTGTATACATATGCATATTATTGAAATTATTTATATATATGTAAAAATAAATTAGTACAAAAAACGTAAATTTTTTAGCATAGTATTAAGCAAAGTAAATCTTCTGATCAATTGTGAGAACAAATTACTTTTTACAATTTACTTTTGTAAACAAATATTCGCCTTTAGAGTTTATGTTGTTTATGTGGATAAGCAAAATCGGAAATGTTTGAATGTTTAACACTTATGTTTTTTTTTGTTTTAATAGATTGATACAATTAGTTCTGAACGTCTGAATTGTATAAAACAAAAGAAATAAAACATAAATATATGTATATTGTCGTCCTAAAATAGCTGAATAATGGTTAAATGATTAACAGAGTATAATAAAAGTATTATCTACGATTTTTATACAATAAATAAGTTTTCATCGAATGCGGCAGATGAAGTTGTTGAACACGTTCTTCTAAATTAGCACTACCAAGTTCCTGCCGTATAGCTCGCCTGTATATGTAAATCCATTAGTGGTAACGGTTCAGCTACAAAATAAAAATATAATAAAAAAGATGCTGCCTACTGTAGTTAAGATATAAAACAGGTAACTTACATACATGTAAATGAGAACGAAAAACGAAAATAATACACAATAATAAAGAAGCGTTTCATTCCATCTGAGAGATGGATGATGCTTAACCGTTAGACCGAAGAGACTTTTAATACAAAAAAAGCATAATGTGTATGGAAAAGTAAACTTCGTTCTAACTTACAAAATGAAAGGGTGCCCCGGTAGATCAGTGGTAAGTGCACGAGTCTACCAGTCTGGGGGTTGTGGGTTGGATTCCCACCAGAGACCCTGGTAAGTTTGCTTAATTTTCTGTTCTTTGTTTCTTATCCTTCTCAAAATTTCTTCTTCTTCTTTCTTATCCTTCTCAAAATTTCTTCTTTCCTATCTCAACCTATTCTATCTGCCTCTCCAGGTAACACAAAGGGACCGAATTAAGCGGACCCAAGTGAGCTGTATCCTTTCCTTCAACGGCTGCCTGTTCTACCTAGCCTAACCTACAAAATGAAAAAGAAAGAAGAAAAATATTCCGTTTTTCTTTCTCATTAACATGAAAGTAAATAGGTGGTGTTTTGCAACCAAAAGACACTACTACCGTTCAAAGAGTGCGGATGATGAAATTGCGTAGCTGCTTTCAAAAATACATTCTACTTGGCTAGTATAGGTAGAAAGGACCTGCTTTTTTCAAATAAGTTTCTTTCAATATTAAACGGAAAAATATTTATTTCCTATTATAATGAACTGAAGCCAAAATAAAAACCAAACATTTGTATTAAACACAACAAAAATAAAAAAAAGCATATAAAAAAATTATTTAAAAAAGGAAATAAATTACAGTGATATTTTGGTGACAAAAAACCCAATTTTTTACTTATACTTTTTAAAAATCTAATGATGCTGTTTTATAGAAGTGTTTCACTAAAAAGAATTAATAATGAAATTTGTTACCCGTTAGTAAAACGAGAAAAAAAGCACAGAAATCCACGTTCCCATTAGAAAACAAAATGTCAGTGTTTGCAAAAAAAATATGTAATTTTTCAGTTTTAACTATTAAAAAAAAACTACCACACGCTTTGAGCGAAAGAAAGGAAGTGCATTTTCATTCTATAGTTCAATGCTCCCAATAAAACTTTGTAAATTAATACGTTTTTCATTAAGGTTTAAAAATATTAATCTGCCACCAGACATACAGGCTGTCTCAGGTTAAAGTCAAACCTTACTGTACTGCTTTGATAACAGATCGATATATGGTGCTGTTATATGGGGGGTCTCTAGGTCGAAGAAAATACGGGAATATGCCTCCTTGTTTAAATCCCGCAGACCACAATCTATGTCCGCCTTCCAGAACACAACATTGTCCTGCTAACAGAGGTCCAACAGAGGTTAAACAAAAAAGGGATGTCCTTTGAAAAACGTGTTTTTAAGTCCCGTAAAATAGATTCAATTAAGGGTATGTAGTCCTCGTGTCGGTAGCATAATTCGACATCTTTAAAATGATTTTTTCTTTCAAATATGGGCTTTTCAAAAAATTTTCCATAAAAAATTATTTATAAATCCGCACCTGAAGTTGACATATCTTTCTTTTCAACCATAAGTTAAATTGTCGTAATAAAAACGGTAATCTGCAGGCAACAAATTTAAGTTGCCGGGCCACGCTTTAATATTTCGCAAAGTTTACTTTTCACGATTACACACTATAGTGTTTTTAAGCGGTAGTAGTTATAGTTTTCAAACAAAATCATACAAACATATAAAAGAAGGTTAGGTAGAACAGGCAGCCGTTGAAGGAAAGGTTACAGCTCTCTTGGGTTCGCTTAATTCGGTCCCTTTGTGTTACCTGGAGAGGCAAATAGAATAGGTTGAGATGGAAGGTAAGAATAAATTTATAGAAGAATAAGAAGAAAGAACAGAAGAATGAAGCAGACTTACCAAGGTCTCTGGTGGAAATCGAACCCACAACCCCCAGACTGGTAGACTCGTGCACTTACCCCTGATCTACCGGGGCATCCGAACACATTAAAAAGTAAGCACAAACAAAATTTAATTGAATTTAGATACTAACATTTGCATATTATTTGTCACTAATTATTAAAAAAAAAAGAAAAAATCAAACACAAATGCTAAAGTTTTGTAGCAGAGCCACAAGCTGTTGTAGAAACATATTACATTAAATGACACAATGTGGCATTCAGTTGGAGTTAGCAGGTGAGTATTAGTTAATTGGATTTAGAAGTTTTACTCAAACATTTTGAGTTACTTCCAGTCAAAAACCAAAAAAACTGTTTTTGTTGGACGATGTGGAATCTTTTTCTCTTTCGAACGGTATTATAAAATCATTTGAGTTAAAAAATGGATTTAGTAGGTTAACACTCTAAGATACATTAATTTTTCTTAATTTAGACTGTTTCAAGTAAAATTGCTCTTACTACCCGAAGGCTGAAAAACTTTTTAATTTTACCCGAAAAAAATTAAATTTTTCTTTTAATTGTTTACAATTTATATTTTTGCAGTATTAAAATTTTTTTAAAATTTTACGGCATACATACATATGTTAAGTTTAGCCTTTATGACACAGTTAAACATTTAATATATATATTGTTTTTTAAGGAATTTATTGACTACATTTTTAATTATTCTTAAATAAAAAATTAAGACTTAGCTTAGAATACTTGTATCTTTAACGATATAAATGTGTATGTATATATGAATACAATGTTGCAATTTATACAACTAAACCCATGTTAACTTAAAAATAATAACTATCTATATTACACCAAAAATATTAAAAAAAAAGAGTATTTATAAACTTATAACTACATAATGATGTTGCTTGTTAAAATTATTTACAGCTGACAATACAGGATAATAATTCATATCAGTATACATATGCATATTATTAAAATTATTTATATATATGGGGGATTTCATGTCAAGTGACCCAACTTTTTTTTCGATTCAAAAGAAATTTGGACCAAAGTTAGTTCTTGCAGAGAGTAGTTTAGACACAATTTTTTAACACGATCGGTCAAGAACTCTCTGAGCTAGAGGGGTTCAAAATTTGACGTTTTCGGCAAATAGGTGTTTTTTCTAATACATGTAGTTTATTACCTTTTGCTTTTAACAAAATTCGTTCCAATTACTTTCGATAGCTTTTTTTTCAATCTTCCAGAAAAAAATATTTTTAAAATTAAAAAAAATTTTTTTATTTTTTTTTATAAAATAATTAGAAAAAAATTTTTTTTTTCCAAATGTGCCCATTTTTTTTTTTTTTTTTTTTGCTTAAAAGAAAGCTTAGGTCTTTCCTTTGAAGAGCTTGGAAGTCGCTTAGTGGGCTGCGAGTGGGATATCTATAAAAAATAATGTTTTGTAACTCAAGGTAGAGGTTTTCAAATTTTCGCGTATATTCTATTTTGATTTTTTTGCTATTTATGTAAAATTATCTCTTTAGCAAAAAAAAAAAAATATTTTATGCTAAGAAACAAAATAATTTAACCTTTTCGACGGTATGCAAGTACCAAATAAAGTCTCATACACTCGACTCTGTATTACCAACAAAATGGTAGGCCTCTGGAATAAAATCACTTTTATATGGCAATGTCAGAACACGTTTTGTAAATATTTTCAATGAATACCGTCGGAAAGGTTAAATTATTTTGTTTCTTAGCATAAAATATTTTTTTTTTTTTTGCTTAAGAGATAATTTTACATAAATAGCAAAAAAATCAAAATAGAATATACGCGAAAATTTGAAAATTATTATATAAAATTATAATATAAAATTATTTTATAAAAAAAAAATTTTTTTAATTTTAAAAATATTTTTTTCTGGAAGATTGAAAAAAAAGCTATCGAAAGTATTTGGGACGAATTTTGTTAAAAGCAAAAGGTAATAAACTACATGTATTAGAAAAAACACCCATTTGCCGAAAACGTCAAATTTTGAACCCCTCTAGCTCAGAGAGTTCTTGACCGATCGTGTTAAAAAATTGTGCCTAAACTACTCTCTGCAAGAACTTACTTTGGTCCAAATTTCTTTCCAATCGAAAGACATCGGTTTTAAAAGTTGGGTCACTTGACATGAAATCCCCCATATGTATAAAAAAAATAGTACAAAAAAACGTAAATTTTTTAGCATAGTAATAAGCAAAATATATCTTGCTGATCAATTGTGAGAACAAATTTCTTTTGTAAACAAATATTCGTCTTTAGAGTTTATGTTATGTGGATAAGCAAAATCGGAAATGTTTGAATGTTTAACACTTATGTTTTTTTTTTGTTTTAATAGATTGATACAATTAGTTCTGAACGTTTGAATTGTATAACACAAAAGAAATAAAACATAAATATATGTATATTGTCGTCCTAAAATAGCTAAATAATGGTTAAATGATTAACAGCGTATAATAAAAATATTATCTACGATTTTTATACAATAAATAAGTTTTCATCGAATGCGGCAGATGAAGTTGTTGAACACGTTCTTCTAAATTAGCACGACCAAGTTCCTGCCGTATAGCTCGCCTACATAAATCCATTAGTGGTAACGGTTCAGCTGCAAAATAAAAATATTATAAAAAAGGTGCTGCCTACTGTAGTTTAGATATAAAACAGGTAACTTACATACATGTAAATGAGAAAGAAAAACGAAAATAAAAAGATTACCCCTCTATTGTATAATACACAATAATAAAGAAGCGTTTCATTCCATCTGAGAGATGGATGGTGCTTGACCGTTAGACCGAAGAGACTTTTAATACAAAAAAAGCATAATGTATATGGAAAAGTAAACTTCGTCCTAACTTACAAAATGAAAAAGAAAGAAGAAAAATATTCCGTTGTTCTTTCTCATTAACATGTAAGTTGATAAGGTGGTGTTTGCAACACTAATACCGTTCAAAGAGTGCGGATGATGAAATTGCGTAGCTGCTTTCGAAAATACATTCTACTTGGCTAGTATAGGTAGAAAAGAACCTGGGGCCAAATCGTCGCATTCGATTCGAGTCGAAATTTCACTCGATTGATCGAGTTGTCAATGCTTTTAATATAGGAATTCTAATAAGAATTTTTAAATTTCGATTCGAATCGAATGCGACGATTTGGCCCCTGCTTTTTTGAAATAAGTTTCTTTCAATATTAAACGGAAAATATTTACTTCCTTTAATAATGAACTGAAGCCAAAATAAAAACCAAACATTTGTATTAAAGACAACAAAAATAAAAAAAGCATATAAAAAAAATATTTAAAAAAGGAAAAAAATTACAGTGATATTTTGGTGACAAAAAAAAGCCAATTTTTGACTTATACTTTTTAAAAATCTAATGATGCTGTTTTATAGAAAAGTGTTTCACTAAGAAAAATCAATAATGAAATTTGTTACCCTTTAGTAAAACGAGAAAAAAAGCACAGAAATCCACGTTCCCGTTAGAAAACAAAATGTCGGTTTTTGCAAAAAAAAAAAATATGTAATTTTTCACTTTTAACTATTAAAAAAAATCTACCACACACTTTGGGCGAAAGAAAGGAAGTGCATTTTCATTCTATAGTTCAATGCTCCCAATAAAACTTTGTAAATTAATACGGTTTTTATTAAGGTTTAAAAATATAAATCTGCCACCAGACATACAGGCTGTCTCAGGTTAAAGTCAAGCCTTACTGTACTGCTTTGATAACGGATCGATCTATGGTGCTGTTATATGGGGGGTCTCTAGGTCGAAGAAAATACGGGAATATGCCTCCTTGTTTAAATCCCGCAGACCACAATCTATGCCCACCTTCCAGAACACAACATTGTCCTGCTAACAGAGGTCTAACAGAGGTTAAACAAAAAAGGGATGTCCTTTGAAAAAACGTGTTTTTAAGTCCCGTAAAATAGATTCAAATAAGGGTATGTAGTCCTCGTGTCGGTAGTATAATTCGAAATCTTTAAAATGGGTTTTTTCTTTCAAATCTAGGCTTTTCAAAAAAATTTCCATAAAAAATTGTTTCTAAATCCGCACCTGAAGTTGACATATCTTTCTTTTCAACCATAAGTTAAATTGTCATAATAAAAACGGTAATCTGCAGTCAGCAAACCTAAGTTGCCGGGCCACGCTTTAATATTTCGCAAAGTTTATTTTTACGATTACACACTATAGTGTTATTAAGCGGGAGTAGTTATAGTTTTCATACAAAATCATACAAACATATAAAAGTAGGTTAGGTAGAACAGGCAGCCATTGAAGGAAAGGTTACAGCTCACTTGGGTCCGCTTAATTCGGTCCCTTTGTGTTACCTGGAGAGGCAAATAGAATAGGTTGAAATGGAAGGTAAGAATAAATGTATAGAAGAATAAGAAGAAAGAACAGAAGAATGAAGCAGACTTGCCAAGGTATCTGGTGGAAATCGAACTCACAACCCCAAGACTGGTAGACTCGTGTACTTACCCCTGATCTACCGGGGCACCCGGACACATAAAAAAGTAGGCACAAACAAAATTAAATTGAATTTAGATACTAACATTTGCATATTACTTGCCACTAATTATTAAAAAAAAAGAAAAAATAAAACACAAATGCTTAAGCTTTGTAGCAGAACAACAAGCTGTTGTAGAAACATATTACATTAAATGACACAATGTGGCATACAGTTGGAGTTAACAGGTGAGTATTAGTTGATTGGATTTAGAAGTTTTACTCTAACAGTTTGAGTTACTTCCAGTCAAAAACCAAAAAAAAAACTGTTGGACGATGTGGAATCTTTTTCTCTTTCGAACAGTATTATAAAATCATTTGAGTTAAAAAATGGATTTAGTAGGTTAACACTCTAAGATACATTAATTTTTCTTAATTTAGACTGTTTCAAGTAAAATTGCTCTTACTACCCGAAGGCTGAAAAACTTTTTGATTTTACCCGAAAAAAATTAAATTTTTCTCTTAATTATTTACAGTATATAATTTTTGCAGTATTAAACTTTTTAAAAAATTTTACGGCATACATACATATGTTAAGTTTAGCCTTTATGACACAGTTAAAAATTTAATATATATATTGTTTTTTAAGGAGTTTATTGACTACATTTTTAATTATTCTTAAATAAAAGAATTAAGACAGCTTTAGAATACTTGTATCTTTAACGATATAAATGTGTATGTATACATATATGAATACAATGTTGCAATTTATACAACTAAACCCATATTAACTTAAAAATAATAACTGTCTATATTACACCATAAATATTAAAAAAAAGTATTTATAAACTTATAACTACATTATGATGTTGCTTGTTAAAATTAATTTCAGCTGACAATACAGGATAATAATTCATATCAGTATACATATGCATATTATTAAAATTATTTATATATATGGGGGATTTCATGTCAAGTGACCCAACTTTTTTTTCGATTCAAAAGAAATTTGGACCAAAGTTAGTTCTTGCAGAGAGTAGTTTAGACACAATTTTTTAACACGATCGGTCAAGAACTCTCTGAGCTAGAGGGGTTCAAAATTTGACGTTTTCGGCAAATAGGTGTTTTTTCTAATACATGTAGTTTATTACCTTTTGCTTTTAACAAAATTCGTCCCAAATACTTTCGATAGCTTTTTTTTCAATCTTCCAGAAAAAAATATTTTTAAAATTAAAAAAAATTTTTTTTATTTTTTTTTATAAAATAATTAGAAAAAATTTTTTTTTTTCCAAATGTGCCCATTTTTTTTTTTTTTTTTTTTGCTTAAAAGAAAGCTTAGGTCTTTCCTTTGAAGAGCTTGGAAGTCGCTTAGTGGGCTGCGAGTGGGATATCTATAAAAAATAATGTTTTATAACTCAAGGTAGAGGTTTTCAAATTTTCGCGTATATTCTATTTTGATTTTTTTGCTATTTATGTAAAATTATCTCTTAAGCAAAAAAAAAAATATTTTATGCTAAGAAACAAAATAATTTAACCTTTCCGACGGTATGCAAGTACCAAATAAAGTCTCATACACTCGACTCTGTATTACCAACAAAATAGTAGGCCTCTGGAATAAAATCACTTTTATATGGCAATGTCAGAACACGTTTTGTAAATATTTTCAATGAATACCGTCGGAAAGGTTAAATTATTTTGTTTCTTAGCATAAAATATTTTTTTTTTTTGCTTAAGAGATAATTTTACATAAATAGCAAAAAAATCAAAATAGAATATACGCGAAAATTTGAAAATTATTATATAAAATTATAATATAAAATTATTTTATAAAAAAAAAATTTTTTTTAATTTTAAAAATATTTTTTTCTGGAAGATTGAAAAAAAAGCTATCGAAAGTATTTGGGACGAATTTTGTTAAAAGCAAAAGGTAATAAACTACATGTATTAGAAAAAACACCCATTTGCCGAAAACGTCAAATTTTGAACCCCTCTAGCTCAGAGAGTTCTTGACCGATCGTGTTAAAAAATTGTGCCTAAACTACTCTCTGCAAGAACTTACTTTGGTCCAAATTTCTTTCCAATCGAAAGACATCGGTTTTAAAAGTTGGGTCACTTGACATGAAATCCCCCATATGTATAAAAAAAATAGTACAAAAAACGTAAATTTTTTAGCATAGTAATAAGCAAAATATATCTTGCTGATCAATTGTGAGAACAAATTTCTTTTGTAAACAAATATTCGTCTTTAGAGTTTATGTTATGTGGATTAGCAAAATCGGAAATGTTTGAATGTTTAACACTTATGTTTTTTTTTTTTGTTTTAATAGATTGATACAATTAGTTCTGAACGTTTGAATTGTATTTTTTTTTTTTTTTTTTTTTTCATATATTTTATTATTGAATCTTCGCTTAAGCGAACTAACAATAAGTGTTCAAATCTTAAAACTAAGTAGTTAATACTAGTCCAGTCAGTACCAGACTAAAATTTAAGTTCTCACAATAAAATTAACTAATTTCAAAGGTTTCATCTAAGAGCAATTGTATCCCTTCTTTTTAGGCGGGTGTGCCCACTATGTTGCAGGATGCTTCGAGCGAGCGGATTTGGATGTGATTCCAGCTTATTTAAATACTTGTCCACATATTTCAGGATTTCGCATTTTACAAGTGGAACTTCTAGGTCCTTGTGGATGTTGCTGTTTTTGATATACCAAGGAGCACCAGTTATCATTCTTAGAATTTTGTTTTGACGGCGTTGGATTTTTTCTATGTTAGAGGCGGAAGCAGTACCCCATAATTGTATACCGTAGCACCAAATTGGTTTTAAAATCGAGTTGTAGAGTAGAAGCTTACAATCAAGACGTAGCACAGAGTTTCTACCAATTAGCCAGTGGATTTGAGCAGCTTTAAGTTTCATTTGCGTCAGCTTAGCATCTATATGAGGCTTCCATGTAAGGCGGCGATCTAGGTGAATACCAAGATATTTTGTCTCAGATCGTTGAGGCACATTATGGTTGTTGATAGTGATTGGAGGGCACGTTTCTTTGCGTAAAGTAAAAGTTACGTGGGTACATTTTTGTTCATTTATCTTTAGTCCCCATAAATTTGCCCATTTCTCAACTTGGGTTACGTGTTGCTGCAGCTGGTTCGAAGCCTCTTTAGGGTCTTTGTGAATACTAAGAAAAGCAGTGTCGTCAGCAAATGTCGACGTGTGTGTGAAACTATTGGTTGGCATATCTGCCGTGTAAAGCAAGTACAAAATTGGACCTAGTATACTTCCTTGAGGGACACCAGCCTCTATTGGTTGGGGACAACTTATTTGGTTTCCCTCTTTGATCATAAATTGTCGGCCTGTTATGTATTTTTCTAAAAGGTTGAAAATATTAGCTGGAAGGTTGAGCTTTAGTTTGTTTAGAAGGCCTTCATGCCATACTTTGTCGAAAGCTTGTGAGACATCGATAAAAAGCCCGGAGCAGTACTTCTTTTCCTCAAAGGCTTTTCTTATAACCTGTACCAACCTGTGAGTTTGTTCGATGGTACTATGTTGACTTCTAAAGCCGAATTGGTGATTTGGAATGCAGTTGTTGTCATTCAGGATCGGATTTAGCTTGTTTTTTAACAGTTTTTCGAACAATTTTGACATTGTGGGTAACAAACTTATGGGCCTATAAGATTCTACCTTCGAGGGATCTTTGCCAGGCTTAGGAATCATCTTTACTAAGGCAACTTTCCATATAGGCGGAAAATGTTCAAGCCGAATTATCGCATTAAAAATAAAAAGAATGATTCTTTTAGCAGTAAGAGGCAGCTCTATGAGCATTTTGTTGCTTATTTTGTCAACGCCCGGAGCTTTTTTACCATTAAGGTTAGCGATAGCCTCTACAACATCAGCAAATCGGAAACGTATTTCTAAAGGACGTCTAGCAACAACAGGCGGTAATTCCCTCACGTTAGTGCATGTATTGGGAGTGAATACGTTTTTGAAGTGATTTGCGAACAGATCGCATTTTTCTTCATCATTTCTAGCCCAGGATCCTCTCAGATTGCGCAGTGGTGGTTTTGCGATAACAGGTCTTTTAAGACGTCTGGCTGATCGCCATAAGGAATAATTTGTCTGAGGAGTCGCGTCTAGACCTTCCAGGTACTCTTTCAGTGATGCTATTCTGTGAGCCTCCAACAAGCTTTTTAGTTGGGTTGTACATTCTTTCAGCTTAGTTTTAAGTTGGGGCGATCTATGTTTTTGCCATTCCCTGCGGGCTCTTCTTTTTTCAGATACCAGCTTTTCCACATCTTCAGAGAAAATTTTGTTGTACCTAGCCTGGCGGTAGGTAGAAGACGCATGTTCAACGGCTTTGTTAATGTTTTCATTTAGGACGCTCAAACAATCATCTATGTCTCCGGGAGTTTTTAGCGGTTGGTTCTCCGCGCAGTGGGTACTAATATATTTTTTATATTTCAACCAATTAATTCTTTTAGATAAGAAAAACTCACTATCTGCTATTTGGTGAGGACTGCAGATAGTGATTATTGTGGGTGAGTGGTCAGAAGATAAATCCAAGGAGGCTTGAGCCTCAATGAGCTCCGAGGATATACCTTTTGCTACGCCAAAATCAATCACGTCTGGAATTTTATTGTGGTCTGTTGGCCAGTAGGTTGGTTGTCCAGTTGAAATAACATAAAGTCCCATTTCAGACACGGCATCATATAAGACACGACCTCTGGGACTAATTAGGCGGGAGCCCCAGTATGTGTGCTTAGCGTTATAGTCTCCAGCAGCTATGAAGCGGGGACCTAATGATTTGTAGAAACTGTTGTACTGATCCTTCGTTATGGAGAATCTGGGTGGACAGTAAACTGATGAAATAACAAGGTTATGGAAAAATTCATCAATGCAGACGTTCGTAGCTTGGATATAACATTCCGAGAGGCCACCCAACCATTGGTGTTTAATTCTTGATTTGATTAAAATAGCCGAGCCACCACATGATCTATCCCTAGGATCCTTTGAATCGTAAAAAGAATAACCACTAATTTTAAAAGTGCTTCTAGATGTCATATGAGTCTCAGAAATACACATAACATCGATTTTTTGATTCATCAAGAAATATTCGAGCTCGTTTTTGTGTTGGCGGATGCCGTTTGCGTTCCAGAAACAAACCCTGAGGCAGTTCATGGTCTTTTAAGCATAGCCTGCAGAAAAGCAGACTGCATTTTTTGCATTTCTTGCATCATGTTGGCCATTTGCGCCATAATCTGCGTAAATTGCGTGACCATATTGTCAATTACGGCTTCCAGGCGGCTAAAATTAGGCCCGGTTGGTTCGCTAGTTGGCACTTCTTGTTGTGTTGTAGGCTGGGTAGACTTACGTGAATTAGGCTGGGTAGACTTTAACGCGGCGGCGTAAGAAACTTGATTTGTAGTTGGTTGTGCCAATGGAGGCATATTTGTAGTTGGTATATTTAAAGGCTGGGGAGGGGCAGGAACTATTTTCGGCTTGGTTGAGCGCTTAACTAAATTAAAAACAGGACAACCTCTATAGTTGGCAGTGTGGTTTCCCCCGCAGTTGCTGCATTTCTTCATCCTAGGATCATCTTTTGGCTTGTCGCACTTGGTCGTAACGTGCAGATCCCCACAGACAACACAAACAGAAGGCAACTTACAATAAGCTTTAGTGTGGCCATATTACTGGCAGTTCAAGCACTGTACAGGCCCAGATCGCTTGTGTGGCACTTCCACAGTAACTCGTCGGTGCATAATATATCTCAAATTATAAATGGGGTGAGTTTCACTCTTTTTCAATTTGATATCACCAGGCTCAAGCTCCACTCGGAATAATGGTTGGGGGTGTTTTTCCCTGTTTCTCATATTGGATACAGTCCTAACCATAAACCCTTTGCTTAACAAACTGGTCTTGATATCTTCTGGGTCAACATTAGAATCAATGCCTTTAATAACTACCTGAAGGCCTTTTGCGGTCTTGAGTTGGTAGGTATAGAAGTTTTTGCTGAGTTTCTCGAGCTCCGAAACCGTAGCGCGGTAGGCGTTTTCATGGTTTACTTGAATTTTTGTCTCAAATATGTTACCGCGTTTAACATTTGAGACATAAAAGTTATTTTCCCCAATCAAACTGACTAAAAACTTGACGAGATCATTTGAGTTTTTTTCCCTCAAATAAATGGGAGGTGGCTTAAAGGCCTTTCTTTCACTAACTGGGGCCTCATTATCCTCTTGCAAAATTGCAAAACGATTTTGCGATGAGGTTGGCCTTTCATCGTCTTTTAAAATTTTTGCAGGTTGAGATGCTTCTGCCGATTTAGGGCTTCTTCCCCTTTTAAGCACTGTCACGTAGCGGTCCATCCCTACCTGGATCTTAGGTGCTGGTGCAGAAATTAAGCTTGATGCGGCTTTAGCAGCTGCAGGTTCAATTCCAGAGTTTGATAATGGTGACCGCGACAAAGATGGTACCTCAGAATTTTTTTTATAATTATTAAATAGAGATTGGGCTAAATTAGTCCCTTGTTCAGTACATTTATTTAAATTAGGCGCACTTGAACTAAGATTGTTTGTTATTATTTTTGGCCTTGCATTTAAATAATTCCTATTATATTCAGGGTCTCTTATGTTCTCATTGCTAACACTTGTGGAACTTAACACAATGTAAGCATTTCGGCTATTAGGCCCACTGTCACTACGATTACTGTTACTCATTAACAGTTCGCTTTTTTTTTTTATTTAGTTTGTTGTTATTGTTTTTCTTTTCTCACTTTTTGTGTATATCTATATGTATATTAATAAATTCGTTTGCTACTTATTACTAATACACCTATTAACAATATTACACTCGCGTACACACGTCCGTACACTACAAGATTAAGAATGCAACTGATTGAATTGTATAACACAAAAGAAATAAAACATAAATATATGTATATTGTCGTCCTAAAGAAATAAAACATAAATATATGTATATTGTCGTCCTAAAATAGCTAAATAATGGTTAAATGATTAACAGCGTATAATAAAAATATTATCTACGATTTTTATACAATAAATAAGTTTTCATCGAATGCGGCAGATGAAGTTGTTGAACACGTTCTTCTAAATTAGCACGACCAAGTTCCTGCCGTATAGCTCGCCTACATAAATCCATTAGTGGTAACGGTTCAGCTGCAAAATAAAAATATTATAAAAAAGGTGCTGCCTACTGTAGTTTAGATATAAAACAGGTAACTTACATACATGTAAATGAGAAAGAAAAACGAAAATAAAAAGATTACCCCTCTATTGTATAATACACAATAATAAAGAAGCGTTTCATTCCATCTGAGAGATGGATGGTGCTTGACCGTTAGACCGAAGAGACTTTTAATACAAAAAAAGCATAATGTATATGGAAAAGTAAACTTCGTCCTAACTTACAAAATGAAAAAGAAAGAAGAAAAATATTCCGTTGTTCTTTCTCATTAACATGTAAGTTGATAAGGTGGTGTTTGCAACACTAATACCGTTCAAAGAGTGCGGATGATGAAATTGCGTAGCTGCTTTCGAAAATACATTCTACTTGGCTAGTATAGGTAGAAAAGAACCTGGGGCCAAATCGTCGCATTCGATTCGAGTCGAAATTTCACTCGATTGATCGAGTTGTCAATGCTTTTAATATAGGAATTCTAATAAGAATTTTTAAATTTCGATTCGAATCGAATGCGACGATTTGGCCCCTGCTTTTTTGAAATAAGTTTCTTTCAATATTAAACGGAAAATATTTACTTCCTTTAATAATGAACTGAAGCCAAAATAAAAACCAAACATTTGTATTAAAGACAACAAAAATAAAAAAAGCATATAAAAAAAATATTTAAAAAAGGAAAAAAATTACAGTGATATTTTGGTGACAAAAAAAAGCCAATTTTTGACTTATACTTTTTAAAAATCTAATGATGCTGTTTTATAGAAAAGTGTTTCACTAAGAAAAATCAATAATGAAATTTGTTACCCTTTAGTAAAACGAGAAAAAAAGCACAGAAATCCACGTTCCCGTTAGAAAACAAAATGTCGGTTTTTGCAAAAAAAAAAAATATGTAATTTTTCACTTTTAACTATTAAAAAAAATCTACCACACACTTTGGGCGAAAGAAAGGAAGTGCATTTTCATTCTATAGTTCAATGCTCCCAATAAAACTTTGTAAATTAATACGGTTTTTATTAAGGTTTAAAAATATAAATCTGCCACCAGACATACAGGCTGTCTCAGGTTAAAGTCAAGCCTTACTGTACTGCTTTGATAACGGATCGATCTATGGTGCTGTTATATGGGAGTCTCTAGGTCGAAGAAAATACGGGAATATGCCTCCTTGTTTAAATCCCGCAGACCACAATCTATGCCCACCTTCCAGAACACAACATTGTCCTGCTAACAGAGGTCTAACAGAGGTTAAACAAAAAAGGGATGTCCTTTGAAAAAACGTGTTTTTAAGTCCCGTAAAATAGATTCAAATAAGGGTATGTAGTCCTCGTGTCGGTAGTATAATTCGAAATCTTTAAAATGGGTTTTTTCTTTCAAATCTAGGCTTTTCAAAAAAATTTCCATAAAAAATTGTTTCTAAATCCGCACCTGAAGTTGACATATCTTTCTTTTCAACCATAAGTTAAATTGTCATAATAAAAACGGTAATCTGCAGTCAGCAAACCTAAGTTGCCGGGCCACGCTTTAATATTTCGCAAAGTTTATTTTTACGATTACACACTATAGTGTTATTAAGCGGGAGTAGTTATAGTTTTCATACAAAATCATACAAACATATAAAAGTAGGTTAGGTAGAACAGGCAGCCATTGAAGGAAAGGTTACAGCTCACTTGGGTCCGCTTAATTCGGTCCCTTTGTGTTACCTGGAGAGGCAAATAGAATAGGTTGAAATGGAAGGTAAGAATAAATGTATAGAAGAATAAAAAGAAAGAACAGAAGAATGAAGCAGACTTGCCAAGGTATCTGGTGGAAATCGAACTCACAACCCCAAGACTGGTAGACTCGTGTACTTACCCCTGATCTACCGGGGCACCCGGACACATAAAAAAGTAGGCACAAACAAAATTAAATTGAATTTAGATACTAACATTTGCATATTACTTGCCACTAATTATTAAAAAAAAAGAAAAAATAAAACACAAATGCTTAAGCTTTGTAGCAGAACAACAAGCTGTTGTAGAAACATATTACATTAAATGACACAATGTGGCATACAGTTGGAGTTAACAGGTGAGTATTAGTTGATTGGATTTAGAAGTTTTACTCTAACAGTTTGAGTTACTTCCAGTCAAAAACCAAAAAAAAAACTGTTGGACGATGTGGAATCTTTTTCTCTTTCGAACAGTATTATAAAATCATTTGAGTTAAAAAATGGATTTAGTAGGTTAACACTCTAAGATACATTAATTTTTCTTAATTTAGACTGTTTCAAGTAAAATTGCTCTTACTACCCGAAGGCTGAAAAACTTTTTGATTTTACCCGAAAAAAATTAAATTTTTCTCTTAATTATTTACAGTATATAATTTTTGCAGTATTAAACTTTTTAAAAAATTTTACGGCATACATACATATGTTAAGTTTAGCCTTTATGACACAGTTAAAAATTTAATATATATATTGTTTTTTAAGGAGTTTATTGACTACATTTTTAATTATTCTTAAATAAAAGAATTAAGACAGCTTTAGAATACTTGTATCTTTAACGATATAAATGTGTATGTATACATATATGAATACAATGTTGCAATTTATACAACTAAACCCATATTAACTTAAAAATAATAACTGTCTATATTACACCATAAATATTAAAAAAAAGTATTTATAAACTTATAACTACATTATGATGTTGCTTGTTAAAATTAATTTCAGCTGACAATACAGGATAATAATTCATATCAGTATACATATGCATATTATTAAAATTATTTATATATATGGGGGATTTCATGTCAAGTGACCCAACTTTTTTTTCGATTCAAAAGAAATTTGGACCAAAGTTAGTTCTTGCAGAGAGTAGTTTAGACACAATTTTTTAACACGATCGGTCAAGAACTCTCTGAGCTAGAGGGGTTCAAAATTTGACGTTTTCGGCAAATAGGTGTTTTTTCTAATACATGTAGTTTATTACCTTTTGCTTTTAACAAAATTCGTCCCAAATACTTTCGATAGCTTTTTTTTCAATCTTCCAGAAAAAAATATTTTTAAAATTAAAAAAAATTTTTTTTATTTTTTTTTATAAAATAATTAGAAAAAAATTTTTTTTTTCCAAATGTGCCCATTTTTTTTTTTTTTTTTTGCTTAAAAGAAAGCTTAGGTCTTTCCTTTGAAGAGCTTGGAAGTCGCTTAGTGGGCTGCGAGTGGGATATCTATAAAAAATAATGTTTTATAACTCAAGGTAGAGGTTTTCAAATTTTCGCGTATATTCTATTTTGATTTTTTTGCTATTTATGTAAAATTATCTCTTAAGCAAAAAAAAAATATTTTATGCTAAGAAACAAAATAATTTAACCTTTCCGACGGTATGCAAGTACCAAATAAAGTCTCATACACTCGACTCTGTATTACCAACAAAATAGTAGGCCTCTGGAATAAAATCACTTTTATATGGCAATGTCAGAACACGTTTTGTAAATATTTTCAATGAATACCGTCGGAAAGGTTAAATTATTTTGTTTCTTAGCATAAAATATTTTTTTTTTTTGCTTAAGAGATAATTTTACATAAATAGCAAAAAAATCAAAATAGAATATACGCGAAAATTTGAAAATTATTATATAAAATTATAATATAAAATTATTTTATAAAAAAAAAATTTTTTTTAATTTTAAAAATATTTTTTTCTGGAAGATTGAAAAAAAAGCTATCGAAAGTATTTGGGACGAATTTTGTTAAAAGCAAAAGGTAATAAACTACATGTATTAGAAAAAACACCCATTTGCCGAAAACGTCAAATTTTGAACCCCTCTAGCTCAGAGAGTTCTTGACCGATCGTGTTAAAAAATTGTGCCTAAACTACTCTCTGCAAGAACTTACTTTGGTCCAAATTTCTTTCCAATCGAAAGACATCGGTTTTAAAAGTTGGGTCACTTGACATGAAATCCCCCATATGTATAAAAAAAATAGTACAAAAAACGTAAATTTTTTAGCATAGTAATAAGCAAAATATATCTTGCTGATCAATTGTGAGAACAAATTTCTTTTGTAAACAAATATTCGTCTTTAGAGTTTATGTTATGTGGATTAGCAAAATCGGAAATGTTTGAATGTTTAACACTTATGTTTTTTTTTTTGTTTTAATAGATTGATACAATTAGTTCTGAACGTTTGAATTGTATTTTTTTTTTTTTTTTTTTTTTCATATATTTTATTATTGAATCTTCGCTTAAGCGAACTAACAATAAGTGTTCAAATCTTAAAACTAAGTAGTTAATACTAGTCCAGTCAGTACCAGACTAAAATTTAAGTTCTCACAATAAAATTAACTAATTTCAAAGGTTTCATCTAAGAGCAATTGTATCCCTTCTTTTTAGGCGGGTGTGCCCACTATGTTGCAGGATGCTTCGAGCGAGCGGATTTGGATGTGATTCCAGCTTATTTAAATACTTGTCCACATATTTCAGGATTTCGCATTTTACAAGTGGAACTTCTAGGTCCTTGTGGATGTTGCTGTTTTTGATATACCAAGGAGCACCAGTTATCATTCTTAGAATTTTGTTTTGACGGCGTTGGATTTTTTCTATGTTAGAGGCGGAAGCAGTACCCCATAATTGTATACCGTAGCACCAAATTGGTTTTAAAATCGAGTTGTAGAGTAGAAGCTTACAATCAAGACGTAGCACAGAGTTTCTACCAATTAGCCAGTGGATTTGAGCAGCTTTAAGTTTCATTTGCGTCAGCTTAGCATCTATATGAGGCTTCCATGTAAGGCGGCGATCTAGGTGAATACCAAGATATTTTGTCTCAGATCGTTGAGGCACATTATGGTTGTTGATAGTGATTGGAGGGCACGTTTCTTTGCGTAAAGTAAAAGTTACGTGGGTACATTTTTGTTCATTTATCTTTAGTCCCCATAAATTTGCCCATTTCTCAACTTGGGTTACGTGTTGCTGCAGCTGGTTCGAAGCCTCTTTAGGGTCTTTGTGAATACTAAGAAAAGCAGTGTCGTCAGCAAATGTCGACGTGTGTGTGAAACTATTGGTTGGCATATCTGCCGTGTAAAGCAAGTACAAAATTGGACCTAGTATACTTCCTTGAGGGACACCAGCCTCTATTGGTTGGGGACAACTTATTTGGTTTCCCTCTTTGATCATAAATTGTCGGCCTGTTATGTATTTTTCTAAAAGGTTGAAAATATTAGCTGGAAGGTTGAGCTTTAGTTTGTTTAGAAGGCCTTCATGCCATACTTTGTCGAAAGCTTGTGAGACATCGATAAAAAGCCCGGAGCAGTACTTCTTTTCCTCAAAGGCTTTTCTTATAACCTGTACCAACCTGTGAGTTTGTTCGATGGTACTATGTTGACTTCTAAAGCCGAATTGGTGATTTGGAATGCAGTTGTTGTCATTCAGGATCGGATTTAGCTTGTTTTTTAACAGTTTTTCGAACAATTTTGACATTGTGGGTAACAAACTTATGGGCCTATAAGATTCTACCTTCGAGGGATCTTTGCCAGGCTTAGGAATCATCTTTACTAAGGCAACTTTCCATATAGGCGGAAAATGTTCAAGCCGAATTATCGCATTAAAAATAAAAAGAATGATTCTTTTAGCAGTAAGAGGCAGCTCTATGAGCATTTTGTTGCTTATTTTGTCAACGCCCGGAGCTTTTTTACCATTAAGGTTAGCGATAGCCTCTACAACATCAGCAAATCGGAAACGTATTTCTAAAGGACGTCTAGCAACAACAGGCGGTAATTCCCTCACGTTAGTGCATGTATTGGGAGTGAATACGTTTTTGAAGTGATTTGCGAACAGATCGCATTTTTCTTCATCATTTCTAGCCCAGGATCCTCTCAGATTGCGCAGTGGTGGTTTTGCGATAACAGGTCTTTTAAGACGTCTGGCTGATCGCCATAAGGAATAATTTGTCTGAGGAGTCGCGTCTAGACCTTCCAGGTACTCTTTCAGTGATGCCATTCTGTGAGCCTCCAACAAGCTTTTTAGTTGGGTTGTACATTCTTTCAGCTTAGTTTTAAGTTGGGGCGATCTATGTTTTTGCCATTCCCTGCGGGCTCTTCTTTTTTCAGATACCAGCTTTTCCACATCTTCAGAGAAAATTTTGTTGTACCTAGCCTGGCGGTAGGTAGAAGACGCATGTTCAACGGCTTTGTTAATGTTTTCATTTAGGACGCTCAAACAATCATCTATGTCTCCGGGAGTTTTTAGCGGTTGGTTCTCCGCGCAGTGGGTACTAATATATTTTTTATATTTCAACCAATTAATTCTTTTAGATAAGAAAAACTCACTATCTGCTATTTGGTGAGGACTGCAGATAGTGATTATTGTGGGTGAGTGGTCAGAAGATAAATCCAAGGAGGCTTGAGCCTCAATGAGCTCCGAGGATATACCTTTTGCTACGCCAAAATCAATCACGTCTGGAATTTTATTGTGGTCTGTTGGCCAGTAGGTTGGTTGTCCAGTTGAAATAACATAAAGTCCCATTTCAGACACGGCATCATATAAGACACGACCTCTGGGACTAATTAGGCGGGAGCCCCAGTATGTGTGCTTAGCGTTATAGTCTCCAGCAGCTATGAAGCGGGGACCTAATGATTTGTAGAAACTGTTGTACTGATCCTTCGTTATGGAGAATCTGGGTGGACAGTAAACTGATGAAATAACAAGGTTATGGAAAAATTCATCAATGCAGACGTTCGTAGCTTGGATATAACATTCCGAGAGGCCACCCAACCATTGGTGTTTAATTCTTGATTTGATTAAAATAGCCGAGCCACCACATGATCTATCCCTAGGATCCTTTGAATCGTAAAAAGAATAACCACTAATTTTAAAAGTGCTTCTAGATGTCATATGAGTCTCAGAAATACACATAACATCGATTTTTTGATTCATCAAGAAATATTCGAGCTCGTTTTTGTGTTGGCGGATGCCGTTTGCGTTCCAGAAACAAACCCTGAGGCAGTTCATGGTCTTTTAAGCATAGCCTGCAGAAAAGCAGACTGCATTTTTTGCATTTCTTGCATCATGTTGGCCATTTGCGCCATAATCTGCGTAAATTGCGTGACCATATTGTCAATTACGGCTTCCAGGCGGCTAAAATTAGGCCCGGTTGGTTCGCTAGTTGGCACTTCTTGTTGTGTTGTAGGCTGGGTAGACTTACGTGAATTAGGCTGGGTAGACTTTAACGCGGCGGCGTAAGAAACTTGATTTGTAGTTGGTTGTGCCAATGGAGGCATATTTGTAGTTGGTATATTTAAAGGCTGGGGAGGGGCAGGAACTATTTTCGGCTTGGTTGAGCGCTTAACTAAATTAAAAACAGGACAACCTCTATAGTTGGCAGTGTGGTTTCCCCCGCAGTTGCTGCATTTCTTCATCTTAGGATCATCTTTTGGCTTGTCGCACTTGGTCGTAACGTGCAGATCCCCACAGACAACACAAACAGAAGGCAACTTACAATAAGCTTTAGTGTGGCCATATTACTGGCAGTTCAAGCACTGTACAGGCCCAGATCGCTTGTGTGGCACTTCCACAGTAACTCGTCGGTGCATAATATATCTCAAATTATAAATGGGGTGAGTTTCACTCTTTTTCAATTTGATATCACCAGGCTCAAGCTCCACTCGGAATAATGGTTGGGGGTGTTTTTCCCTGTTTCTCATATTGGATACAGTCCTAACCATAAACCCTTTGCTTAACAAACTGGTCTTGATATCTTCTGGGTCAACATTAGAATCAATGCCTTTAATAACTACCTGAAGGCCTTTTGCGGTCTTGAGTTGGTAGGTATAGAAGTTTTTGCTGAGTTTCTCGAGCTCCGAAACCGTAGCGCGGTAGGCGTTTTCATGGTTTACTTGAATTTTTGTCTCAAATATGTTACCGCGTTTAACATTTGAGACATAAAAGTTATTTTCCCCAATCAAACTGACTAAAAACTTGACGAGATCATTTGAGTTTTTTTCCCTCAAATAAATGGGAGGTGGCTTAAAGGCCTTTCTTTCACTAACTGGGGCCTCATTATCCTCTTGCAAAATTGCAAAACGATTTTGCGATGAGGTTGGCCTTTCATCGTCTTTTAAAATTTTTGCAGGTTGAGATGCTTCTGCCGATTTAGGGCTTCTTCCCCTTTTAAGCACTGTCACGTAGCGGTCCATCCCTACCTGGATCTTAGGTGCTGGTGCAGAAATTAAGCTTGATGCGGCTTTAGCAGCTGCAGGTTCAATTCCAGAGTTTGATAATGGTGACCGCGACAAAGATGGTACCTCAGAATTTTTTTTATAATTATTAAATAGAGATTGGGCTAAATTAGTCCCTTGTTCAGTACATTTATTTAAATTAGGCGCACTTGAACTAAGATTGTTTGTTATTATTTTTGGCCTTGCATTTAAATAATTCCTATTATATTCAGGGTCTCTTATGTTCTCATTGCTAACACTTGTGGAACTTAACACAATGTAAGCATTTCGGCTATTAGGCCCACTGTCACTACGATTACTGTTACTCATTAACAGTTCGCTTTTTTTTTTTATTTAGTTTGTTGTTATTGTTTTTCTTTTCTCACTTTTTGTGTATATCTATATGTATATTAATAAATTCGTTTGCTACTTATTACTAATACACCTATTAACAATATTACACTCGCGTACACACGTCCGTACACTACAAGATTAAGAATGCAACTGATTGAATTGTATAACACAAAAGAAATAAAACATAAATATATGTATATTGTCGTCCTAAAGAAATAAAACATAAATATATGTATATTGTCGTCCTAAAATAGCTAAATAATGGTTAAATGATTAACAGCGTATAATAAAAATATTATCTACGATTTTTATACAATAAATAAGTTTTCATCGAATGCGGCAGATGAAGTTGTTGAACACGTTCTTCTAAATTAGCACGACCAAGTTCCTGCCGTATAGCTCGCCTACATAAATCCATTAGTGGTAACGGTTCAGCTACAAAATAAAAATATAATAAAAAAGGTGCTGCCTACTGTAGTTTAGATATAAAACAGGTAACTTACATACATGTAAATGAGAAAGAAAAACGGAAATAAAAATTGTATAATACACAATAATAAAAAAGCGTTTCATTCCATCTGAGAGACCGAAGAGACTTTTAATACAAAAAAAGCATAATTTATATAGAAAAGTAAACTTCATCATAACTTACAAAATAAAAAAGAAAGAAGAAACATATTCCGTTTTTCTTTCTCATTAACATGCAAGTTAAATAGGTGGTGTTTGCAACCAAAAGACACTGCTACCGTTCAAAGAGTGCGGATGATGCAATTCCGTAGCTGCTTTCGAAAATACATTCTACTTGGCTAGTATAGGTAGAAAAGAACCTGCTTTTTTCAAATAAGTTTCTTTCAATATTAAACGGAAAAATATTTATTTCCTTTAATAATGAACTGAAGCCAAAATAAAAACCAAACATTTGTATAAACACAACAAAAATAAAAAAAGCATATAAAAAAAATATTTAAAAAAGGAAGTAAATTACAGTAATATTTTGGTGACAAAAAAGCCAATTTTGACTTATACTTTTTAAAAATCTAATGATGCTGTTTTATAGAAAAGTGTTTCACTAAGAAAAATCAATAATGAAATTTGTTACCCGTTAGTAAAACGAGAAAAAAAAGCACAGAAATCCTCGTTCCCGTTAGAAAACAAAAAAATAATATGTAATTTTTCACTCTAACTATTCAAAAAACTACCACACGCTTTGAGCGAAAGAAAGAAAATGCATTTTCATTCTATAGTTCAATGCTCCCAATAAAACTTTGTCAATTAATACGTTTTTCATTAAGGTTTAAAAATATAAATCTGCCACCAGACATACAGGCTGTCTCAGGTTAAAGTCAAGCCTTACTGTACTGCTTTGATAACAGATCGATCTATGGTGCTGTTATATGGGGGGTCTCTAGGTCGAAGAAAATACGGGAATATGCCTCCCTGTTGAAATCCCGCAGACCACAATCTATGTTCACCTTCCAGAACACAACATTGTCCTGCTAACAGAGGTCCAACAGAGGTTAAACAAAAAAGGGATGTCCTTTGAAAAACGTGTTTTTAAGTCCCGTAAAATAGATTCAAATAAGGGTATGTAGTCCTCGTGTAGGTAGTATAATTTGAAAACTTTAAAATGATTTTTTCTTTCAAATCTAGGCTTTTCAAAAAAATTTCCATAAAAAAATGTTTCTAAATCCGCACCTGAAGTTGACATATCTTTCTTTTCAACCATAAGTTAAATTGTCGTAATAAAAACGGTAATCTGCAGGCAGCAAACTTAAGTTGCCGGGCCACGCTTTAATATTTCGCAAAGTTTACTTTTCACGATTACACACTATAGTGTTATTAAGCGGTAGTAGTTATAGTTTTCATACCAAATCAACAAACATATAAAAGTAGGTTAGGTAGAACAGGCAGCCGTTGAGGGAAAGGTTACAGCTCACTTGGGTCCGCTTAATTCGGTCCCTTTGTGTTACCTGGAGAGGCAAAAAGAATAGGTTGAGATGGAAGGTAAGAATAAATTTATAGAAGAATAAGAAGAAAGAACAGAAGAATGAAGCAGACTTACCAAGGTCTCTGGTGGAAATCGAACCCACAACCCCAAGACTGGTAGACTCGTGCACTTACCCCTGATCTACCGGGGCACCCGAACACATAAAAAAGTAAGCACAAACAAAATTAAATTGAATTTAGATACTAACATTTGCATATTACTTGTCACTAATTATTAAAAAAAAAAAAAGAAAAAATCAAACACAAATGCTAAAGTTTTGTAGCAGAACAACAAGCTGTTGTAGAAACATATTACATTAAATGACACAATGTGGCATACAGTTGGAGTTAGCAGGTGAGTATTAGTTAATTGGATTTAGAAGTTTTACTCAAACATTTTGAGTTACTTCCAGTCAAAAACCAAAAAAACTGTTTTTGTTGGACGATGTGGAATCTTTTTCTCTTTCGAACGGTATTATAAAATCATTTGAGTTAAAAAATGGATTTAGCAGATTTACACTCTAAGATACATTAATTTTTCTTAATTTAGACTGTTTCAAGTAAAATTGCTCTTACTACCCGAAGGCTGAAAAACTTTTTAATTTTACCCGAAAAAAATTAAATTTTTCTCTTAATTATTTACAGTTTATATTTTTTGCAGTATTAAAATTTTTTAAAAATTTTACGGCATACATACATATGTTAAGTTTAGCCTTTATGACACAGTTAAAAATTTAATATATACATATATTGTTTTTTAAGGAATTTATTGACTACATTTTTAACTATTCTTAAATAAAAAAATTAAGACAGCTTAAATACTTGTATCTTTAACGATATAAATGTGTATGTATATATGAATACAATGTTGCAATTTATACAACTAAACATATATTAACTTAAAAATAATAACTATCTATATTACACCAAAAATATTAAATAAAAGAGTATTTATAAACTTATAACTACATAATGATGTTGCTTGTTAAAATTATTTTCAGCTGACAATACAGGATAATAATTCATATCTGTATACATATGCATATTATTAAAATTATTTATATATATGTAAAAATAAATTAGTACAAAAAACGTCAATTTTTTAGCATAGTATTAAGCAAAGTATATCTTCTGATCAATTGTGAGAACAAATTACTTTTTACAATTTACTTTTGTAAACAAATATTCGCCTTTAGAGTTTATGTTGTTTATGTGGATAAGCAAAATCGGAAATGTTTGAATCTTTAACACTTATGTTTTTTTTTGTTTTAATAGATTGATACAATTAGTTTTGAACGTTTGAATTGTATAACACAAAAGAAATAAAACATAAATATATGTATATTGTCGTCCTAAAATAGCTAAATAATGGTTAAATGATTAACAGCGTATAATAAAAGTATTATCTACGATTTTTATACAATAAATAAGTTTTCATAGAAAGCGGCAGATGAAGTTGTTAAACACGTTCTTCTAAACTAGCACGACCAAGTTCCTGCCGTATAGGTCGCCTATATAAATCCATTAGTGGTAACGGTTCAGCTACAAAATAAAAATATAATAAAAAAGGTGCTGCCTACTGTAGTTTAGATATAAAACAGGTAACTTACATACATGTAAAGGAGAACGAAAAACGAAAATAAAAAGATTACCCCTCTATTGTATAGTACACAATAATAAAGAAGCCTTTCATTCCATCTGAGAGATGGATGATGCTTGACCGTTAGACCGAAGAGACTTTTAAAACAAAAAAAGCATAATGTATATGGAAAAGTAAACTTCGTTTTAACTTACAAAATGAAAGGGTGTCCCGGTAGATCAGTGGTAAGTGCACGAGTCTACCAGTCTGAGGGTTGTGGGTTCGATTCCCACCAGAGACCCTGGTAAGTTTGCTTCATTTTCTGCTCTTTCTTTCTTATCCTTCTCTAAATTTATTCTTTCCTTCTTTCTCAACCTATTCTATCTGCCTCTCCAGGTAACACAAAGGGACCGAATCAAGCGGACCCAAGTGAGCTGTATCCTTTCCTTCAACGGTTGCCTGTTCTACCTAACCTAACATACAAAATGAAAAAGAAAGAAGAAAAATATTCCGTTTTTCTTTCTCATTAACATGAAAGTAAATAGGTGGTCTCTAAATTATATATTAAGTAAAACAAGCTCGAGGTCTTTTTTTAATCTTTTACTTAATATATAATTTAGAGTTCATCAAACAGGTCAACTAAACGTAATACCACAAATATTGTAAATAGGTAGTGTTTGCAACCAAAAGACACTACTTCAAAGAGTGCGGATGATGAAATTGCGTAGCTGCTTTCGAAAATACATTCTACTTGGCTAGTATAGGTAGAAAAGAACCTGCTTTTGTCAAATAAGTTTCTTTCAATATCAAACGGAAAATATTTATTTCCTTTAATAATGAACTGAAGCCAAAATAAAAACCAAACATTTGTATTACACAACAAAAACAAAAAAAATCATATAAAAAAAATATTTAAAAAAGGAAGTAAATTACAGTGATATTTTGGTGACAAAAAAAGCCAATTTTTGACTTATACTTTTTAAAAATCTAAGTATTTCACTAAGAAAAATCAATAATGAAATTTGTTACCAGTTAGTAAAACGAAAAAAAGCACAGAAATCCACGTTCCCGTTAGAAAACAAAATGTCGGTTTTTGCAAAAAAAATATGTAATTTTTCACTTTTAACTAAAAAAAAAAAACTACCACACGCCTTGAGCGAAAGAAAGGAAGTGCATTTTCATTCTTTAGCTCAATGCTCCCAATTAGTGTTGTCAATTTCGGTTAATCGGTTAACCGAAAACCCGGTTTTGGGCTATATATTCGGTTTTAAAGAAACCGGTTTTCTCCCCACGGTTAACCGGTTTTTTGTATCTGTGGAAATTGTCAATTTTCCTTATTTTATTTTTGTGTTTACCGCACTGCTATCAGTAAATCGTTGTGAATTATTGTTTGTATGTTTAGTAAATGAAATTTGCAGAAAACAAGAAAAAAAATAATATACATAAATATAATAGATGTTTTTCTAAAAGAATGTATAATATATAAAGTCAAATTGTGTTTTATCTAAAAAAAATTAAATTCACATTCGGTCCTCAGTAATTTTTTCTAGTCACTATTTTTGGTTTTTCTTACCATAAATTACATAAAGTACAAATTTTGTGCAACAAATGCTATTTTTGTTGTTGTTTTAATAAAGAGGAATTCTTTTTTACGTTATATATATTTTGTAATTAAATGGGCGGTTAACCGATTAACCGGTTTTTTGAAGTTCGGGTAACCGGAAAACCGGTTTTAAAAAAAGTCGGTTTTTTGACAACACTACTCCCAATAAAACTTTGTCAATTAATACGTTTTTCATTAAGGTTTAAAAATATAAATCTGCCACCAGACATACACAGAAAAAACTGAGTTGTAGAATCAGTAACAAATTTCAGAGAATCAGTTAATATTTTGTCTGGCTGAGGACCTACAACGAAAGTTGTAAATTTAGACAAACAATTTTGCAAGAATTTTAGTTTCTGTTAAAAAATTTTGCTGAGCTGGTTAAATATTTTATTTGTCTAGGCGAAAATTTTGTTTGATTTAAAAATCAAATAAAAATATTATTAGAGACTATTAAATAAATAAACTAAAAAAATAAATTATTTTGAACAAGAATTTGTTTGAAAAATTTTTTTGGTAGTTTTTTGTGTGTACAGGCTGTCTCAGGTTAAAGTCAAGCCTTACGGTACTGCTTTGATAACAGATCGATCTATGGTGCTGTTATATGGGGGGTCTCTAGGTCGAAGAAAATACGGGAATATGCCTCCTTGTTAAAATCCCGCAGACCACAATCTATGTCCACCTTCCAGAACACAACATTGTTCTGCTTACAGAGGTCCAACAGAGGTTAAACAAAAAAGGGATGTCCTTTGAAAAACGTGTTTTTAAGTCGCGTACAATAGATTCAAATAAGGGTATGTAGTCCTCGTGTCGGTAGTATAATTCGAAATCTTTAAAATAGGTTTTTTCTTTCAAATCTAGGCTTTTCAAAAAAATTTCCATAAAAAATTGTTTCTAAATCCGCACCTGAAGTTGACATATCTCTCTTTTCAACCATAAGTTAAATTGTCGTAATAAAAACGGTAATCTGCAGGCAGCAAACTTAAGTTGCCGGGCCACGCTTTAATATTTCGCAAAGTTTACTTTTCACGATTACACACTATAGTGTTATTAAGCGGTAGTAGTTATAGTTTTCATACAAAATCATACAAACATATAAGAGTAGGTTAGGTAGAACAGGCAGCCGTTGAAGGAAAGGTTACAGCTCACTTGGGTCCGCTTAATTCGGTCCCTTTGTGTTACCTGGAGAGGCAAATAGAATAGGTTGATATGGAAGGTAAGAATAAATTTATAGAAGAATAAGAAGAAAGAACAGAAGAATGAAGCAGACTTACCAAGGTCTCTGGTGGAAATCGAACCCACAACCCCAAGACTGGTAGACTCGTGCACTTACCCCTGATCTACCGGGGCACCCGAACACATAAAAAAGTAAGCACAAACAAAATTAAATTGAATTTAGATACTAACATTTGCATATTACTTGTCACTAGTTATTAAAAAAAAAAGAAAAAATCAAACACAAATGCTAAAGTTTTGTAGCAGAACAACAAGCTGTTGTAGAAACATATTACATTAAATGACACAATGTGGCATACAGTTGGAGTTAGCAGGTGAGTATTAGTTAATTGAATTTAGAAGTTTTACTCAAACATTTTGAGCCACTTCCAGTCAAAAACCAAAAAAAAACTGTTTTTGTTGGACGATGTGGAATCTTTTTCTCTTTCGAACAGTATTAAAAAATCATTTGAGTTAAAAAATGGATTTAGCAGGTTTACACTCTAAGATACATTAATTTTTCTTAATTAAGACTGTTTCAAGTAAAATTGCTCTTACTACCCGAAGGATGAAAAACTTTTAAATTTTACCCGAAAAAAAATAAATTTTTCTTTTAATTATTTACAGTTTATATTTTTTGCAGTATTAAAATTTTTTTTAAATTTTACGGCATACATACATATGTTAAGTTTAGCCTTTGTTTACGTGCATAGTGAAGACCATCCTTTTAAAGTTTCGTTAAGTGGTATATTTCTTGTATGTATCTACTTAAAAGCTCTTTTTATTGTATAATTGTTATTATTATTACTTTCGAAAACCCCGAACTGTAAGGTAGGTACAACCCCCGTTGTGACCCAATAAAATTAAATAAATTTGTTTGTTAATATTAGAAAAACTAATACCCGTTTTTCATTTATATTTTCCTAAAATATTTCAAGGAAAATATTTTGGTCTTTCGAACCGGATTTAAACCCCCTAGGGTCCTAGAAATATTTTAAGAAAATATTTTTATTTTCAGATTTCCCAGTTTTTAATTTGTTGGAAAAACCCCTCCATTTTTGTTAACATCATTTCTTTTAAATAAATACCGTTTTTAGAAAAAGGTATGTTTTTTAATTTTTTTGTTTGTGAAAAAAAGTGAAAATAAAAAGTGTGTGGTTATTAATAATAAAAGTAAAATACAACCAAATTAATAACCAACAAGTGCTCCAAAAGACAAAAAAAAAACTCTATAAACAACCCCAATAATGAAATTGTAATTTTGCCGTCGGCAAAACGAAATACAATTTTTTTTTGTTTGTTGCACTATTAATCAGTGCAGTTTTTTTAATCCGTTTTTTTCATCTGCGTGTTTTTTTTTAAGAAAAGAAGTTTTTAAAATTATAAAGAATTAATGATTTGTGTATTTTTTTTGTGTTTAATATAAAATTTAAAATTTTTTTAAAGCATTTTTTTCGTTTATTTTATTTTCTTACATTTCGTTGTAGCAAAAGCTTTTTTATATATTGTTACAACAAAAAGATATAAATTGGTTTTACTCGTTAGTTTTAACAACAATTTAGCAAAACCCAAAAAAAAACACACAAATTAAAATAATTTTTTTTTTGTGCACTCTGTATAAATTAAAGAGGGAATAATTATTATTATTATAAAAACCCTCTAACAGAAAAAATAAGTGATAAAGTGAGAAAATTTTTGTTTATATAAACGATTCCCGTTTATATACTCGTTGCATTTGTTGGTTGTTGTCAGTGATGCCAACAATTCAGAGGCAAAATGAGCCTACCGAGTAGTCAAAAAGAGTTAAAAGGAGCTAAATTAAAAAATTGAGGATTTTTCCGTTTTAAATCTATGAATTTATTATTTAATTTGTACTTCAAGATTTTTTTACAAAATACAAATAATAGAAAGAAACAGAAAAAATAAAAAATTATATTAAATAAAATTATTTTACAACAGCAATTGATACAAATTTTTATCAACATTAACAAAATGACCATACAAATAAGTAAAAAAATATTTTCATTTGTTATATGTTTCAATTGAATTTATTTTTACAAATACGCTTGCTGGTAGGTAAATCGTAGCTTAAACAGCAGGTGCTACACTTTTGTAAAACATATTTTATATGAATTAAACTGTTAACCGTATTCAAAGCCATGCGATTTCTTATTTTATTTGATACAATAATTTTTTAAAAAAAAAGCAATGCTGCACTTCAATCCAAAATTAGTCGGTTCTATCTACAATTTAAAATTTTTTAAGCAATTTTACAGCTCTTCAATTTTTTTAAAATCATCTTCAAATTCTTTTATAACACATAAAGTATTTTCTAAATCCTACAAATAACATTTTTAACGCTAAATGCCGAAAATTATTCCAACATCTTAAAATTTGTTGGAAGCTTTGCCCTAATTTCATAAGTTAGAGTTTTTATGAACTGTATTTAATTACATTGAAAGATATGTTTATCTGATTCAGTTATATTAGAGTCTTCGCATGCCTTCTCAAAGTTATATCCTAGATAACAGATTTATTTAAGATCCAAATTATTCAGCTATATAATCAAAGCCATCTATCGGTATAATAATTTTATTTGTCAGGCTTTGTATTAAATGAAATAAATCAGTTAATAGGCTTCTATGTTCCGTACATGCCACAAAGGCAAAACAATAGGGTAAAAACGAAAGAGTTTACCATAAAATTCAAAAAGTGCGAAACGTGCCAAACATGCCGTTTCCACAGTTGAAAAGAGCTGTGTTAGCTCCTTTTTTTCGAGTTAGAAGCAGTTAAAAAGAGCTAAATCTAGCTCTAAAATAGCTAAGTTGGCATCGCTGGTTGTTGTTGTAATTGGTTATAAACACACACTACACACTAGTGCTGCAACTTTTCGATTGTGCAAACAAAAACCGGTTACTAACAAATTGGTTATTAATAGAGATTTTTTACTTGTTTTACATCGTTAAAACTCTAAACTGCTTAATTTTTTTTAGCTATTTCTTAATTATTTTTGGAATTAATAATAAATACGAATTTAGTACCCGGAAATATTTTGCAGCAGTACTAGTGTATTTAATTTTTTTATAACTTTTTATATAACGAAGTGATTTTACACTGCGATATATGGTTGTTCAATTTTTTTTTACCCCTAAAATTTAATTTTACCCCGTTTTTTATAAACCAAAGTGTAAGATTGCTTCATATAAATTTTATAAAGTTTTGTTGTTTTTATTTATTTTTTAATAAAGTTATAAATTTTGACTCATATTTTTTTTACGAACGATTCGTTCCCCTTTTTCTTTTTTTTTTTTACTTATTTCTAGCCATCAACTGAAAGAGTTTGATGAATCAATTGAAATTTTAGTTTTTTTTTTTGAGTTAATCAGGGGTTTACTGTTCTGGGAATTATACGTAATTTCGATTTTCTTTATTTTCGATTTTTCTTTATTCTGCTTACCATTTTGTCCATTTTTTTTTTCGAAAATTTCCCCCTATTGCTTAAGATCGAAAATGGATACGTCTCCATTGATTCGTAATGCCGATCGTTTGGCGGAATTTGAGGCCTTCATATCACTTATTCCTATTGCAGATCATCAAATTGGTTCATTATTGAGCCACGAAAAGGAAATAAATCGTTTATGGGAAGCTGTTCGGTCAACATGTGACTCTTTGTTGAAAGAATCCGAAAAAGTGAAAACCCAATTATTGTGGAAATAAAGTCAAAGTATATGTCTTCTTACACCACATACACTCGAGGGGTTTCCATGATAACGGCTCAATTAGACCGGTTAAAGTAGGCTGCTCAGGCTGAAAGGTTAATGGAATTTGGGAATTATGCCACCCCTCTCATAAACGTACCCCCGTGTGATACTCCGATTTTCTATGGTGACTATAAAAGTTGGCCATCATTCCGCGATATGTTCTCAACGTTGTATGATAATAAGCCGCGTTTAACCCCGGTACAAAAATTGTATTATTTATTGCAGAAAACTGCAAAAGATGCTCATGATGCCATACAAACTATTCCATTGACCAATGACGGCTATGCAATTGCATGGAAAAAGTTGGTTGACACGTATGAGAACAAAAGGGCGCTTGTAAACGAATAGCTCCGAACCCTGTTGAATATTAAGCTCATTACTCAAGAATCAGGCGCAAATATTAAAAGTCTGCAAAGAACCATTAACGATTGCATAACGAATCTTTCATTGTTAGAGGTTACGCCTGAAATATTCTATCATGTTATGTTAGTATACATTTGTGCTACCAAGTTGTCCGAGAATACTCTGAGCCTCTGGGAACAGTCGAAAAAACTGTGTCAACAGTCTCCCAAGTGGGAGGATATGGACGCATTTTTGACGGCTCATTTTAGAACTCTTGAATCGATTTCTGATATCAGACAATCGCATTCAACTCCCGTTCACAACCCAAATAAAACACAGGGGAATAGTGGCTCGCAAAAGAACACAAATTTTAATTACCCCAAAAAATCTTCTTGTGGCCCGAGGAATGTTCAGAGTTTTTCGACAAAGACCACTACTTCTCCATCAGTCTGTCGTTGCTTCCTTTGTCAAGGATCACACCCCCTAAGACTTTGTCCTAAATTTTTGAGTCAGAGTGCGGAAGAGAGATTTTCGACAGTGAAACGGCTAAAATGCTGTTCAAACTGTTTGGCAACGTCTCACGAAAGTAAAAATTGTAAGAGCATACATGTATTCACTCTTTGCAAACAGAATCATCATTCTCTGCTTCATAGAAATGTAAGGTCACAGGTATACAACTCCAATGTAGCCTCACCTCAGCTTTCCATAGTTTCTGGTACAGTGGTACCACAGGATCAAACCCCGCCTAATATGGGCCCAACTTCAGCTGGCAATCAAGGTCAACCCCCTCTTAATTTTAACCCGTCAACTTCCACAGCGCCCCGAGATTTACATACTTTTTCTACACATCTTGAATTGAGCCCTAAGGCCACGGTCCTTTTAGGTTCTACTATTTGCTTAGTACACCTAAATGATATAAGATGTGCAGCCCGAGCGCTAGTGGACCCTGGTTCGCAAGGCACTTTTATCTCCAGAAGGCTACAAAAGAAGCTTGCTATCCCAACTTTTTCAGTGCCATCGAAAAATGTCACTGGCTTGATGGATTGCTTTGCTGGCAAATCCTCTACAATGTGTGTACTGACGATCGAATCGCCGATCGATCCCAGTTTTGAGATTGAAGTGTTTGCATATGTGGTAGAGAAAATTTCCGGTCGGTTGCCCTCGTGTACTATTTCGGATATTGTGGCCTCGAGCTTCTCCGATATTACCATGACCGACGTCATGTGTACCCGTATGGATATGATTTTTGGAGGATATGTGTATCCAAGAATTTTAACAACGGATGTAAAAATACATCCTAATGGCAACCAGATCGCCCAAAGAACCGTTTTTGGTTGGATCGATACAGGTGAAGTTTTTCAATCCGAACCCCTGCATTCTGTTTCCTCTTTTTGCACCCATCTTGACTTAAATAATCAACTCACTCGTTTTTGGGAACTTGAAGAAGTTCCACAAGCGACCCAACTATCTCACGAGGATCAATATTGTGAAAGGCTTAACCAGACTACAACCTATCGAAATTATGAGGGTCGATATGTAGTGTCCTTTCCATTTCGTCGCGAATTTCCCACTAAGCTATCCTTAGGAGATTTGCGAAACGGTGCTTTATCCCAATTCAAGCGAAATGAGTTTCGACTTTTAAAAAACCCAGACTTAAAGTCCCAGTATGACAAGGTTGTTAGGGAATATTTTGATATGGGTCATATCAAGGCCGTGGAAAATTCTACGCCGGTTTCGACCAGTTTTTATTTACCTCATCACGCAGTGATTAAACCCGATAGCGCTACCACCAAACTCAGGGAGGTATTTAATGCTTCAAACCCGTCCTCCAGTGGCGTAAGCCTCAATAGTGTTTTATACCCCGGTCCTGTTCTACAGGCAGACCTCACTGTTCTAGTTTTACGCTGGAGATTTTTCCGCTATGTTTTTAATGCGGTTATTGAGAAAATGTATCGCCAGATATTAGTCCATCCCGATCAAACCCCCTATCAACGTATATTGTTTCGTGACAATCCCGAAGCTGAAGTTAAGGACTATGAATTTACTACGGTCCCGTTCGGAGTGAACTGTACGCCGTATTTAGCGATTCGTACTCTTTTACAATTGGCAAACGATTTTGAACCCCAGAGTCCTGTGGTATCTGAAATTTTGAGATCCCAAATGTATGTCGACGACGTACTAGCGGGATCTCATGAGCTTGAAGACGCGTGCAAGAGGCGCAATGAGATTATCCACGTTCTCGGGTCGGCTGGTTTCGTTCTGAGGAAGTAGACAGCTAACGATTTACGTCTCCTGGATGATATACCCCGGGGGTGTCTGCTTGATGCAGACTTCCTAAAGCTTTCAGATGCTGGTACTACTAAAACCCTAGCCTTGCGATGGAATGCTAATAAAGATAGCTTCTACTTTAAACTCGTATCGCCACGCCGGGATCTCGTTACGAAACGTGCTGTCTTATCTGAAATAGCTAAGTTATTCGACCCCGCCGGTTGGTTATCTTCAAAAATTATTGTTGCGAAGATTATCATGCAACAGATATGGAAAGATAAGACAGAATGGGGCGAAATTTTGAAACCTTTAACCCTTGTTCACTGGCGCACGTTTTTGGATGACTACCCTAATATTGAGAAAATTAACATTCCAAGATGGGTTAATTTTCTACCCGAGAATGAAGTTGAACTTCATGCGTTTTGTGATGCTTCTGAGAAAGCGTATGGTACTGCTCTCTATATCCGAAGCTTGTCTGCAGAGGGTATCACCGTGCATTTGCTTGCTTCAAAAACAAAGGTAGCTCCTGTAAAATCTGAGACATTACCCCGTTTAGAACTTTTCGGAGCGGCTTTAATGGCGAACGTTATGCAGTCAATTTAATCTGGCCAAGAATAAGATTTATCTCTGGACTGATTCTACTATTGTTTTATCTTGGCTCAAAAAACCCCCTTGCCATTGACCAACCTTTGTTAAGAACAGAATTGCACTCATTCTGGAAAAAGTTGGTAATGAGAATTGGTCTCATGTGGATTCCAAGGACAACCCCGCCGATTTGGCAAGTCGTGGAATTCTAGCGCGAGACTTAGTTGACAATTCTCTTTGGTGGCACGGACCTTCGTGGTTAAGTCAATCGCGAAAGTTCTGGCCACATTCTACTCCCAATGATCACTAACATTTGGAAGTTCAAGCTTTTGCTGTTCAGACCAAAACCCCGCCGTATGATATACTGGAACGTTTCTCGGATTTACCCTGTGCAATGCGAATTATTTCTCTGGAACTGCATTCGTAGGTGCGACCAACGTTCTTGAAACTGACCGAAAGAAGTTTTTTATCCGAGATGAGGCAGAAAGTGCTTGTACGGAACAGTTTTCAGCCTATTGAGTGGCATTTTATACCCCCTGGGGCTCCTCATATGGGCGGCTTGTGAGAAGGCGGCGTAAAGAGTGTTAAAACTCATTTACGAAAAATTACTGGAGTCCAAAAATTTACATTTGACGAATTTACGACGATGCTAGCCCGCATTGAAGCGTGTCTTAATTCGAGACCCTTAACTCCAATAAGCGACGACCCGTTGGACTTGGTCCCACTAACCCCTGGTAATTTTTTGATTGGAGCGCCACTTTTATCACCCCCTGAACCCAGTCATTCTGACTTATCGTTAAGTGTTGCCAATAGGTGGCAAAAACTTAAGGTACTTCATCATCAGTTTGCTCTAAGGTGAAAGGAAGAGTACCTGAAGGAGCTCCATCGTAGAATTAAGTGGAAATATCCACAGAAAGACTTTGAAGTAGGTGATTTAGTTGTTATCCGTCATGATAATTTACCCCCCAATGAGTGGCGTTTAGGTCGAATAGAGAAAACGTATGTAGGGCAGGATTCAAAGGTCCGTACAGCTGAAGTACGAACGGCTTTAGGAATTTTTACCCGGCCTATAGTGAAGCTTGTTCTTTTACCGCGTGCAGAAACCCACTAATTTAATTTTTCCTCCGGTTAGAAGTCCACCGTAAACCGGTTGAAGGTCCGAAATCGGTCGTGGCCCCAAAAACAGCGCGTGACGAGAGTTTGCGTGATTGCCGCTTGTGCAAGAGTGAACACGCGCTGCGAAAATGCCTCAAATTTCGGAAAATGTCGGTGGGGGAGCGGTGGGAAACCGTCACGCGGTTCAAATATTGTTTTAACTGCCTGGCCCACTCGCACATGAGGGACAAGTGTACGAGCCGCGAGAGGTACATGGAGTGTCTTGCAGAGCATCATTCCCTCCTCCACCGCTACAAAAGACCAGCGAAGAACCGAGAGTGGGCGTCAACGGCTTCATCCCGAGCATATACTTTGCAAGGTTCTACTCGCCCTAGACGTAAAGGCAAAAAAACGGGGCACTAACAAAAAGGGAAGGTGCTCGCATCAATGTGGCCAACAATGCCAGCAGCAACCCCATCATCAACAACCATGCCGTAATCCGCAGCAGCAACATGGCTCAACCACGACCCCGGCGACCATCGTCATTAATGTGATGTCGGGTCAAATTGCTTAAAATATTTGTACATATATACAATTATTATACTTTTATACTTTTTATACTCTTTTATTTTTTGTTGAATTATGATAAACATAAATTTTGTATTGCGAATAATATTTTTTTTTGTCTATTGATTACAACCCGCGATATCTTAGGCCTTTTTTGTTGCACTGCAAGGGGGCGGGATGTTTACGTGCATAGTGTAGACCATCCTTTTAAAGTTTCGTTAAAGCTACCTTCACACTATTCTACAAGTGTTAAGATTTTCATTGGATTTTGAGAGAGCCAAATAAAATGATTTTTGGTTTGACTGTCAAAAAATCAAATAAGAAATAATGCGCATTACATTTTGTCTTTACACTATCACATTTGAAATAAAATTAAAATCTGTGTAGTACTTAAACATCTGTTTTTGAGTTAAAAAAAACTTAACTTTTAGAGCAAGTATTTTTTTATTTGAATTTAACAAAAGGGTGAAAAATACTGTTAGACAATAAAAAGTGACGTTCAGACTTGCAGTTAGTTCATCAGACATGTTTTTTTAACTAATTTCTGCAATAAATTCTTAATTTCACTTTTAATATTTACTATTTGTAAAAATTTTTGCTGGCGCTAAATCATTAAACAGCTGTTCATCAGGGATGAAACTTTTAGTAATATTTTAAACTCTTGCACATTCTTCGGGTGATTATTGGTTTGCCGCATAAACAGAAAAATGCATTGGATATGAAGCAAACCAATAATTCTTCGACGTTTTGTATATTTTTTTTTGTATTTGTACTTACAGTTTTATAATTTATTTTAAATAAGGAGGTTGAAACTTAGGCCCGTAATAATTATAAATTTTCAGATGTAAAAAAGTTTTCGAGCGTCGCTTTTATACAAAATCTGTTTTAAAACTTATTTTATATATATATTTGTACATATGTGTGTATATGCCTTTAAGTTTTTATGTGATATTTTTATAATATTACTGGTTTTTAAAAGCGAGCTATAAAATCTAGTGAAAAAATTTATAATAGTTATCGTAAGTTTACTAAGACCATATTTGTCAGCCATTACATAAATTTTTGTTAATAAACCTACCATAAGTATTTTTGCATAGTTTTCATATATCAAAAATTACCATAAGGTTAGAATTTATTAAAAATTGAAAAAAGGCATTTTAATTTATTGAAAGTTGTGTTTCAGGTACATAACAAAATAGTCCAAACTCACACAAATTAATCCAAACCTACCCAAAAGCGTTTCAGGTAACAAATTTTCCACAGCACAGAGAACGTTTGAGATAAATTTCCTTTCCTGTACAAGGGTTTCAACAAAATTTTTGTTGTAGGTACATTTTTTTATAAAAATCTGTAATTTCTTTAATATAAAATGCGATTTAGAACATTTAGATATATTTTATATATGATGTATATGCTATGTTTTAAAAATTCTATGGGGTGTAATCGTCTAAATAAAATTTTACTTTTTAACTAAAAAATTTTCAATTATAGTTTTTTGCGTTCCAGCTATTTTGAGCAACTTTGGTAAGCTTGGAGAGTAATTTCTTTACTCTCATATGTCGGAACAAAATCGAGATCTTTTAGAACACGCTTAATATTTGTTAAGACTTTATAACTGATTTGTTATGTCAGCGGATGGCGAAGGTCGATGGTATGCGAGGAGAGTGCAATTGGCATCACTTGCAGAGCTAAAGTAACAATGAGTGGTGTGGCATCTCTGAAATCATGCCACCAAATGAAAAGAAAGAGAGACGAAAAAACCAATGCGCGTGGGTATAGATACGAAACTTTGTTCAGTTTTTGTATGCGCAGCAAAGTGATCGGTTGTGGCAGATACGGGTGCATAAGCAAAGAAAAAAGGAACAAAGATAAAAAAAAAAAAAGAAAAGAAAAGACTGTAAAGGATTAAATTGCTTAATTAAATTACACCCGGAACTAGCTGTGTGTGTAGGTAGTCGCTAGGGCCGCCGAGAATTCGGTCAGTGTGGCAAAGGGCACTACGTGGCATAGATTTGAGTGCGTGGATTCGTATACGTGCTACCACGTGTCCAGCGG
The DNA here is from genome assembly GCA_963583895.1 of Melanophora roralis. NCBI lineage: Eukaryota > Metazoa > Arthropoda > Insecta > Diptera > Rhinophoridae > Melanophora > Melanophora roralis. The sequence goes on from OY757188.1 coordinate 46,813,033, forward strand.
ATATTAGTGCCGAGGGCGAAAGGAGAGCACGCGGGCAACATCCAGCGGATCCCACAAATAGGGTGAGTCAAACCAATTGAAATCATTTGTGCTGAACCATTAAAGCAACCCCCTCGGCCTCCGCCCCAAATACCAGCACTATAAAGGTACCAAAAGGGGCTGAACTATTCGAGCTCCGCGACCATAACCTCAATCGCAGCTGCCGGTAAAAACCCCAGCCGTACCAGCCACATCTGCTGTAACAAACTTACCTGCCGTTACACAACTTACCTGCCGTTACTCAACTTACCTGCCGTTACTCAACTTACCTGCCGTTACACAACTTACCTGCCGTTACTCAACTTACCTGCCGTTAATCAACTTACCTGCCGTTACTCAACTTACCTGCCGTTAATCAACTTACCTGCCGTTACTCAACTTACCTGCCGTTACACAACTTACCTGGCGTTAATCAACTTACCTGCCGTTACACAACTTACCTGGCGTTAATCAACTTACCTGCTGTAGGAACGATACCAGCCGTACCAACCGCCCGTAAGATAAGTAAAATAGTTTAGTTAAAAATTTGTACCTTTTTTAAAAAATTTTGCTATATGTAAACCTAAAACTACCTACCATAAGAAACCCCATTTAGCGCTAGCAAGAAAAAGAAAAGAGAAAATCAAATCTGCCCCTACGGTAGAGACTATAGGTTGTAAATCCATACAACCAAGATTACCGGATAGGACATATTTTTTGTAAATTAAGCTAGTAAGGTCTTTTTTCGAAAGAAAACAATAATATTGTAAAAACTGTTGAAAGTATTTTTTTCTACCGCTTAATTCAAGCAAATAGTTGTAATAATAAGAAGCCTAAATAAATTTTAGTTTACCAGATATAATAAACCTGGATCGGTACTTATCGCTAAAAGTTTGCGTTTAGTTTAAAACCTCATACGAGTATAGTGTTGTTGGTTCGGCCCTGGCCCCAAATTATCAAGCTTGATCATTAGGGAGGGTGGGCGTCCATTTGCGGTATGACGAGTGTTTTACCGATAGTTACCGATAACCTCCAGTTGTAGTTTAACCAAATAATATCCCAAGTGTCCTTGATATTACCTTTTGTACATATATCTATATATATTTACCTTAGTATATGAAACCTATATATATATATATATATATATATATATATATATATATCTATATATTTACATACTTTTAAATATTTGTATCCCTTAATGTAGGCTTATAAATCTTACATTGGTTGGATAGTAATAAATCATTGAATTTATTGGTTTATCTTAATTGGTGGTGTAAAATGATTTGTTGAAGCAAAACGCAGAAAAAGGTAACGTAGTCGAGGGAGAGATAGGGGTAGCCATATCGTAAAAGGGGCACTCACTGCACATGGAGTGAGTTGCCAATAAGGGGATTGTGCTCCAAATACAATCCATGAGGGAGGGCCAACTACGGGAGTGTCAGCGACACCACGACACTCTACTATCGACTTTTTGGACGTAGCAAGGTAAGAATCAGTGGTACTAGTTTTTCATCTTGTGTGGTAGAGCGGGGGCAGCGCCTAGTGTTTCCTGGAAAGAATTCACGCACCGACGAGCTTAGCCGAAAGACCTTTGACAGTACCGCTGTACCCAGGTAAACACGAACAGGCAAATGACAACCCGAACGTGGCGAGCGACAGTGCCATTTGGACGATGCTTGCTGCCTACCCCCCCCCGATAAACCACGACAGATTAACCTTCATAAGGTCCTCAAAATTACTTACGTTAACGTTCTTTGGGTCAAATTTGACCCAAAGAGAAAATTCCATATATAGGTAAAAATTTTCTTGTTTTATGTGTGTTATTAAAGTCTTAATATTATTTCTAGCTATTTTTAGTATATGTTAGGTAGGTTAGGTAGGTTAGGTAGAACAGGCAGCCGTTGAAGGAAAGGATACAGCTCACTTGGGTTCGCTTAATTCGGTCCCTTTGTGTTACCTGGAAAGGCAGATAGAATAGGTTGAGATGGAAGAAAAGAAGAAAATTTAGAGAAGGATAAGAAAGAAAGAAAGAACAGAAAATGAAGCAAACTTACCAGGGTCTCTGGTGGAAATCGAACCCACAACCCCCAGACTGGTAGACTCGTGCACTTGCCACTGATCTACCGGGGCACCCTTAGGATAAATATCATAAAAATTTTTGGCAAACATTTGAGTACCTTAAATATATAAAAGTATGCACTTCAAATTTTCGAATAGTTTTTGTAATAACTAATTTTTACATATAGTTCCTACTAAAGTTATCTGTTTTTCCAGTAATTTTTTCCCTAATTGACATGATATAAAAAAAATATCCGCAGTCAAATTATGACCTTTCAGACGAACAATAAAATCAAAACATTACACGCATACCTTGTTTTTTTTCAGGTATAGCTCCTTCCAGGCATAACTTGTAGCACGATCGCAAAGTACCCAAAATTTTGTACCATATTTAGCTGGTTTTGATGGTATATATTAACGTAGTGGACATCTTCCTCTAAATACGACTAGCTGCTCATCAATAGTAAAACTTTGAGATGGATTGTAAAGGTTTGTTGATATGTCAATCCGTTGATTCCACAATTCACGAATTGGTGCAAACTTATTTAAAATTCTTCATTTACTGCGAGTTTCCCTGAAGTCAAATCTTATTACTCTTGAAAGATTTTTAAATCTTTTCAATATCATGATTGCCCTAAAGATCGATCTACCTTTCTTAGAATCCCCCAAACTTTCCGAAATTTCATTATTTTACCTGTACACTTTAGGTAACAAAAGTGTTTCAATAAATACAAAAAAATTCTGTGCCATCAACATCAGCCCGATCATTACCATAAACACGTTTACCTTCATTATTGGTATATTTAAAAATTATGTTTATTACGGGAGGTGGGAAAAATTACTGAAAACTGGAAATTTCTTCTTTTGCAATTCTTGAACAAAAATATCGGGTGAAGCCCAGTAACATGCTGACAATGTTTTTTGTTCCGACTCTTCCATATCTTTTTATAAAAAGTTTCTTGAAATATTTTATTTTACCATGTTTTACTATCGTTGCCTGAGAAGGCACAATCTCACCTTCATTCTTTCTAGAACTTTCAGATAGCTCGGGATATTTCAGTTGATCTTCACTTTCTACACAACTTTCTTCCTTGTCCGACGAAGCATTTTTATCCATTCATTTGTATACAAGAAAAAACAGAGACCACAATTTCAAATTTTGAAACGTTTTATTTTATTTGTGCCGTGTTTATTCGTTGAACGATAACTATTACAGCGTTATAAAACAACAACAACACGTTAGTTTCGTATATCAAAAGTAAAAAATATCCCGGGGATCCCCCGTTTTCATTACTACTAGTGTAATGAGAGCACAAGAGACATATACATTATAATTTAGTGGTGCCAAAGCTCAATATATAAGAAAATTAAAATAAATTGGTACTAAAGCTTATTTATTTCACACAATGTGCTGTTCAGCAGTGCAGAAACTCAAGCTTTTTACTCTAGGTCAAATTTGACCCGAAGACCTTAAGTGTAAAAAAATAAATAAATATTTTTTTTGCAAAAATATTCCTTTAAAAATCTCTAAAAGCTTTTTAGATTTGTAAATAAATAAAAGTCATAAAATATCAAAAAATATATGCAGTAATCTTAAGAAAAAAATAACATTTCTTCCTAAAATGGGTCAAAATTGACCCAAAGACCTTACAAAGGTTAAAACAAATAAACAATGTTTTAAAAATTTTCTTGATTTGCTTTTGCGGGTTAATTAATAAAACGCTTGTATATAAAAAATTCAATTAAAAAAATTTGTTTTTTTTATACAAAGTGAGTTTATTTTACTAAAAGACTCCATTTTTTGACACCTATCGATTTTTTAAAAAATATATAAATATACATATCAAAAGTAATAATTTTACAACACTTTTAATGAAAAAAAATTACTTTTACAACTTTTTAATTTAATTTCAATTAAAAATATTTTATTTCCTAATAAATAACTACAAATTTCATAAAAATATTATTAAAAATATTTTACAATACCAAACTTTATATAAACTTTCCATGCCTGATTTTCTTTATGGCTGCTGTAAATATGCAACTCTGATACATGCAAAATCTAATGGTTTAGAAAAATTTCTAAAAATCAAGAGAGCCATACTGTCAAATTTCTTTAGGTATTTTTTGACATTTCATAACATAATGTCTTCACACTATTATATTTTCTCATTTTATTTGAGTTTTTTGACAATTGTTTTTACCCAGTATTATAGTCTGAAGGCACCTTAAGTGGTATATTTTTTGTATGTATCTACTTAAAAGCTCTTTTTATTGTATAATTGTTATTATTATTACTTTCGTACAACCCCCGTTGTGACCCAATAAAATTAAATAAATTTGTTTGTTAATATCAGAAAAACTAATACCCGTTTTTCATTTATATTTTCCTAAAATATTTATGACGCAGTTAAAAATTTAATATATAGGTATATTGTTTTTTAAGGAATTTATTGACTACATTTTTAATTGTTCTTAAATAAAAAAATTAAGACTTAGCTTAGAATACTTGTATCTTTAACGATATAAATGTGTATGTATGTATATATGAATACAATGTTGCAATTTATACAACTAAACCCATGTTAACTTAAAAATAATAACTATCTATATTACACCAAAAATATTAAAAGAAAAGAGTATTTATAATTTTATAACTACATAATGATGTTGCTTGTTAAAATTATTTTCAGCTGACAATACAGGATAATAATTCATATCAGTATACATATGCATATTATTAAAATTATTTATATACATATATAAATAAATAAATTAGTACAAAAAACGTAAATTTTTTAGCATAGTATTAAACAAAATATATCTTCCTGATCAATTGTGAGAACAAATTACTTTTTACAATTTACTTTTGTAAACAAATATTCGTCTTTAGAGTTTAGAGTTTGTCTCCCGCCGAATCCTTCTTAGGACGAAAAATGAGAACTATCTTCGATGTTCTATTAAAGCCTGATCCTAACAACCCCTTACGGAACACAAAAATTGAAGACCAGTACAACAGCAAGCACGGAACTAAGAAGAGAAGCTTTTGCGTCGGAGACTGGGTATATGCTAAAAACTTTAGATACAATAAGGGTCGTTGGGTAACTGGGAAGATATTGGAAAGAATAGGAAACGTAATTTATAAAACTTTAATTGAAGAAGGCGATCGAAAAATTCTCGTAAGAGCCCATGTAGATCAGCTGAAACCTAGAATTGCATCGGACGTCTCTGCACAAACAACAAACTCTCAAATACCATTGGATATACTGATGAACGAGTTCCAGATTGCCGTTCCAGATGATTTTGTAACACCACCCACTTCACCCGTAAATTGGAAGCCTAAACGTATAGAATCCCGACGACAACCAGTCGAGCCTTTATCTAGATCACCTCAGCCAACTTAAAGAAGGGAGATGTTGGGGTAACCCCGATAGTCACGTTGTACAATCTGGCATATTTGTTTGCAGCTGTTTAAACATTATAACATACATATTTTTACTAACCGCTTTTCTGACCACGCGTCTACTTTAAAACATTGAATAAATGAATTGCTAAATATCTTATCTGACTTTATTTTATTTGTACGCTTCCTGAAAGCACAACAAATATATATATTGTTTTTTAAGCAATTTATTGACTACATTTTTAATTATTCCTAAATAAAAAAATTAAGACTTAGCTTAGAATACTTGTATCTTTAACGATATAAATGTGTATGTATATATGAATACAATGTTGCAATTTATACAACTAAACCCATGTTAACTTAAAAATAATAACTATCTATATTACACCAAAAATATTAAAAAAAGAGTATTTATAAACGTATAACTACATAATGATGTTGCTTGTTAAAATTATTTTCAGCTGACAATACAGAATAATAATTCATATCAGTATAATTATGCATATTATTAAAATTATTTATATACATATATAAATAAATAAATTAGTACAAAAAACGTAAATTTTTTAGCATAGTATTAAACAAAATATATCTTCCTGATCAATTGTGAGAACAAATTACTTTTTACAATTTACTTTTGTAAACAAATATTCGTCTTTAGAGTTTATGTTATGTGGATAAGCAAAATCGGAAATGTTTGAATGTTTAACACTTATGTTTTTTTTTGTTTTAATAAAGTTCATTCGTTTACTTTCCCAGTAAAGTCCAGTAACTTAGCAAATACTGAGTAATTTTACCAAATTTCTCTCACTTAAAATTTTTTAAGTAAAAAGTACGCGAACGGAAAATTTTTACAAAAAGTTTACCTACTCAAAACAGCTGATAGATTAAAATATATTGCAATTACTTGATTACTCGAAAAAATGCATTAAATCTTTTAAGCAAAAACAAACTGACTTTTGTGAGTGGGGTTAACTTGGTTTTGGGGTTAAAGTCTACTACGTTCACTACCACAAACAATGGGCTTGCTCCCTATGCCAAAATATTTTTTTCAGAAATGCTACCTTTACTTTGAGCACACGAATATATGGACACCCAGCCAGACATATATGCTTAAATAGGCTAAGGAAGTGATTCTGAGTCTGTCGGTTTAATTTGAGTCTCAGACTATTCTTTTGTGCGTTACCTAGAGCAATACACACTGCTAGGGAAAGACTTAGCGTTAATAAAAAAAAATAAGAATATTTAATTGTGGGTATTAATTGACCGCACGGAGTACCCAAGTATTCAGCACTTTTTTACCTTAAAAAAAAAATAAATATTAGGAAGAAAAAGCCGCAACAAAATTGATTTGGATATTCCAAAATGTGTTCAAAGCTAAACATCCGTATAGATCGGGACCGTGTCATGGAAGTAGCTTTTAACAGAATTGCGTAATACTCTTTCCTTTCTCAAAGACAAGTTAGGGTGAAAAAATCTTGGCTTTTTTTAACATTTTAAACAAAATTATATCTTCTTCATCTTCGCTCTTAGATGACGACTCCATTAGGTGCAATACTGCATTTTGCAAAACATAGCTATGTCTGCTTACATTTGCTCTTTCCCCTAAACTTGAGGTACTAGGTATATCTCTTAGCTGTTCCATTATTTCGCCTGTGAACACTAAATTACTTTTTATACCACTTTAATTTTTTTCGTTATTCAATTTTTTAGTTGTTTGTTTTTTCACTTTTTTTGTTTACATCAGAAAACATATGTTTTATTTTACTAGTAATTTTTACTAGTAAAATTTTGTCCAGTAAAAATTTTTAAATACTCAGTAAGACAACTGTCACTTTGCGCTCTCAATTTGTGTTCTCATTTACTGGATTTTGTGTAAACGAACGCAATCCAGTAAAAATATACAAAAATTTTTAAAAACTTTGTGTAAACGAATGAACTTATAGATTGATACAATTAGTTCTGAACGTTTGAATTGTATAACACAAAAGAAATAAAACATAAATATATGTATATTGTCGTCCTAAAATAGCTAAATAATGGTTAAATGATTAACAGCGTATAATAAAAGTATTATCTACGATTTTTATACAATAAATAAGTTTTCATAGAAAGCGGCAGATGAAATTGTTGAACACGTTCTTCTAAACTAGCACGACCAAGTTCCTGCCGTATAGGTCGCCTATATAAATCCATTAGTGGTAACGGTTCAGCTACAAAATAAAATTATAATAAAAAAGGTGCTGCCTACTGTAGTTTAGATATAAAACAGGTAACTTACATACATGTAAAGGAGAACGAAAAACGAAAATAAAAAGATTACCCCTCTATTGTATAATACACAATAATAAAGAAGCCTTTCATTCCATCTGAGAGATGGATGATGCTTGACCGTTAGACCGAAGAGACTTTTAATACAAAAAAAGCATAATGTATATGGAAAAGTAAACTTCGTTTTAACTTACAAAATGAAAAAGAAAGAAGAGAAATATTCCGTTTTTCTTTCTCATTAACATGTAAGTTGAATAGGGGGCGTTTGCAACCAAAAGACACTACTACCGTTCAAAGAGTGCGGATGATGAAATTGCGTAGCTGCTTTCGAAAAGACATTCTACTTGGCTAGTATAGGTAGAAAAGAACCTGCTTTTTTCAAATAAGTTTCTTTCAATATTAAACGGAAAAATATTTATTTCTTTTAATAATGAACTGAAGCCAAAATAAAAACCAAACATTTGTATTAAACACAACAAAAATAAAAAAAAGCATATAAAAAAAATATTTAAAAAAGGAAATAAATTACAGTGATATTTTGGTGACAAAAAAGCCAATTTTTGACTTATACTTTTTAAAAATCTAATGATGCTGTTTTATAGAAAAGTGTTTCACTAAGAAAAATCAATAATGAAATTTGTTACCCTTTAGTAAAACGAGAAAAAAAGCACAGAAATCCACGTTCCCGTTAGAAAACAAAATGTCGGTTTTTGCAAAAAAAAAAAATGTAATTTTTCACTTTTAACTATTAAAAAAAATCTACCACACACTTTGAGCGAAAGAAAGGAAGTGCATTTTCATTCTATAGTTTAATGCTCCCAATAAAACTTTGTAAATTAATACGGTTTTTATTAAGGTTTAAAAATATAAATCTGCCACCAGACATACAGGCTGTCTCAGGTTAAAGTCAAGCCTTACTGTACTGCTTTGATAACGGATCGATCTATGGTGCTGTTATAAGGGGGGTCTCTAGGTCGAAGAAAATACGGGAATATGCCTCCTTGTTTAAATCCCGCAGACCACAATCTATGCCCACCTTCCAGAACACAACATTGTCCTGCTAACAGAGGTCTAACAGAGGTTAAACAAAAAAGGGATGTCCTTTGAAAAACGTGTTTTTAAGTCCCGTAAAATAGATTCAAATTAGGGTATGCAGTCCTCGTGTCGGTAGTATAATTCGAAATCATTATTTAACAGTTTTTGTGTGTCGACCTTTTTTATTGTAATTATGAAAAAACTTTATTCACCTTTATTGACCTCAAGCTTGAATAAAGTTTTTTCATAATAATTCGAAATCTTTAAAATGGGTTTTTTCTTTCAAATCTAGGCTTTTCAAAAAAATTTCCATAAAAAATTGTTTCTAAATCCGCACCTGAAGTTGACATATCTTTCTTTTCAACCATAAGTTAAATTGTCGTAATAAAAACGGTAATCTGCAGTCAGCAAACTTAAGTTGCCGGGCCACGCTTTAATATTTCGCAAAGTTTATTTTTACGATTACACACTATAGTGTTATTAAGCGGGAGTAGTTATAGTTTTCATACAAAATCATACAAACATATAAAAGTAGGTTAGGTAGAACAGGCAGCCATTGAAGGAAAGGTTACAGCTCACTTGGGTCCGCTTAATTCGGTCCCTTTGTGTTACCTGGAGAGGCAAATAGAATAGGTTGAAATGGAAGGTAAGAATAAATTTATAGAAGAATAAGAAGAAAGAACAGAAGAATGAAGCAGACTTGCCAAGGTATCTGGTGGAAATCGAACTCACAACCCCAAGACTGGTAGACTCGTGTACTTACCCCTGATCTACCGGGGCACCCGGACACATAAAAAAGTAGGCACAAACAAAATTAAATTGAATTTAAATACTAACATTTGCATATTACTTGCCACTAATTATTAAAAAAAAAAGAAAAAATCAAACACAAATGCTTAAGCTTTGTAGCAGAACAACAAGCTGTTGTAGAAACATATTACATTAAATGACACAATGTGGCATACAGTTGGAGTTAGCAGGTGAGTATTAGTTGATTGGATTTAGAAGTTTTACTCAAACAGTTTGAGTTACTTCCAGTCAAAAACCAAAAAAAAAACTGTTGGACGATGTGGAATCTTTTTCTCTTTCGAACAGTATTATAAAATCATTTGAGTTAAAAAATGGATTTAGTAGGTTAACACTCTAAGATACATTAATTTTTCTTAATTTAGACTGTTTCAAGTAAAATTGCTCTTACTACCCGAAGGCTGAAAAACTTTTTGATTTTACCCGAAAAAAATTAAATTTTTCTTTTAATTGTTTACAATTTATATTTTTGCAGTATTAACATTTTTTTAAAATTTTACGGCATACATACATATGTTAATTTAGCCTTTATGACACAGTTAAAAATTTAATATATATATTGTTTTTTAAGGAATTTATTGACTACATTTTTAATTATTCTTAAATAAAAAAATTAAGACTTAGCTTAGAATACTTGTATCTTTAACGATATAAATGTGTATGTATATATGAATACAATGTTGCAATTTATACAACTAAACCCATGTTAACTTAAAAATAATAACTATCTATATTACACCAAAAATATTAAAAGAAAAGAGTATTTATAATTTTATAACTACATAATGATGTTGCTTGTTAAAATTATTTTCAGCTGACAATACAGGATAATAATTCATATCAGTATACATATGCATATTATTAAAATTATTTATATACATATATAAATAAATAAATTAGTACAAAAAACGTAAATTTTTTAGCATAGTATTAAACAAAATATATCTTCCTGATCAATTGTGAGAACAAATTACTTTTTACAATTTACTTTTGTAAACAAATATTCGTCTTTAGAGTTTAGAGTTTGTCTCCCGCCGAATCCTTCTTAGGACGAAAAATGAGAACTATCTTCGATGTTCTATTAAAGCCTGATCCTAACAACCCCTTACGGAACACAAAAATTGAAGACCAGTACAACAGCAAGCACGGAACTAAGAAGAAAAGCTTTTGCGTCGGAGACTGGGTATATGCTAAAAACTTTAGATACAATAAGGGTCGTTGGGTAACTGGGAAGATATTGGAAAGAATAGGAAACGTAATTTATAAAACTTTAATTGAAGAAGGCGATCGAAAAATTCTCGTAAGAGCCCATGTAGATCAGCTGAAACCTAGAATTGCATCGGACGTCTCTGCACAAACAACAAACTCTCAAATACCATTGGATATACTGATGAACGAGTTCCAGATTGCCGTTCCAGACGATTTTGTAACACCACCCACTTCACCCGTAAATTGGAAGCCTAAACGTATAGAATCCCGACGACAACCAGTCGAGCCTTTATCTAGATCACCTCAGCCAACTTAAAGAAGGGAGATGTTGGGGTAACCCCGATAGTCACGTTGTACAATCTGGCATATTTGTTTGCAGCTGTTTAAACATTATAACATACATATTTTTACTAACCGCTTTTCTGACCACGCGTCTACTTTAAAACATTGAATAAATGAATTGCTAAATATCTTATCTGACTTTATTTTATTTGTACGCTTCCTGAAAGCACAACAAATATATATATTGTTTTTTAAGCAATTTATTGACTACATTTTTAATTATTCCTAAATAAAAAAATTAAGACTTAGCTTAGAATACTTGTATCTTTAACGATATAAATGTGTATGTATATATGAATACAATGTTGCAATTTATACAACTAAACCCATGTTAACTTAAAAATAATAACTATCTATATTACACCAAAAATATTAAAAAAAGAGTATTTATAAACGTATAACTACATAATGATGTTGCTTGTTAAAATTATTTTCAGCTGACAATACAGAATAATAATTCATATCAGTATCATTATGCATATTATTAAAATTATTTATATACATATATAAATAAATAAATTAGTACAAAAAACGTAAATTTTTTAGCATAGTATTAAACAAAATATATCTTCCTGATCAATTGTGAGAACAAATTACTTTTTACAATTTACTTTTGTAAACAAATATTCGTCTTTAGAGTTTATGTTATGTGGATAAGCAAAATCGGAAATGTTTGAATGTTTAACACTTATGTTTTTTTTTGTTTTAATAGATTGATACAATTAGTTCTGAACGTTTGAATTGTATAACACAAAAGAAATAAAACATAAATATATGTATATTGTCGTCCTAAAATAGCTAAATAATGGTTAAATGATTAACAGCGTATAATAAAAGTATTATCTACGATTTTTATACAATAAATAAGTTTTCATAGAAAGCGGCAGATGAAATTGTTGAACACGTTCTTCTAAACTAGCACGACCAAGTTCCTGCCGTATAGGTCGCCTATATAAATCCATTAGTGGTAACGGTTCAGCTACAAAATAAAATTATAATAAAAAAGGTGCTGCCTACTGTAGTTTAGATATAAAACAGGTAACTTACATACATGTAAAGGAGAACGAAAAACGAAAATAAAAAGATTACCCCTCTATTGTATAATACACAATAATAAAGAAGCCTTTCATTCCATCTGAGAGATGGATGATGCTTGACCGTTAGACCGAAGAGACTTTTAATACAAAAAAAGCATAATGTATATGGAAAAGTAAACTTCGTTTTAACTTACAAAATGAAAAAGAAAGAAGAGAAATATTCCGTTTTTCTTTCTCATTAACATGTAAGTTGAATAGGGGGTGTTTGCAACCAAAAGACACTACTACCGTTCAAAGAGTGCGGATGATGAAATTGCGTAGCTGCTTTCGAAAAGACATTCTACTTGGCTAGTATAGGTAGAAAAGAACCTGCTTTTTTCAAATAAGTTTCTTTCAATATTAAACGGAAAAATATTTATTTCTTTTAATAATGAACTGAAGCCAAAATAAAAACCAAACATTTGTATTAAACACAACAAAAATAAAAAAAAGCATATAAAAAAAATATTTAAAAAAGGAAATAAATTACAGTGATATTTTGGTGACAAAAAAGCCAATTTTTGACTTATACTTTTTAAAAATCTAATGATGCTGTTTTATAGAAAAGTGTTTCACTAAGAAAAATCAATAATGAAATTTGTTACCCTTTAGTAAAACGAGAAAAAAAGCACAGAAATCCACGTTCCCGTTAGAAAACAAAATGTCGGTTTTTGCAAAAAAAAAAAATGTAATTTTTCACTTTTAACTATTAAAAAAAATCTACCACACACTTTGAGCGAAAGAAAGGAAGTGCATTTTCATTCTATAGTTTAATGCTCCCAATAAAACTTTGTAAATTAATACGGTTTTTATTAAGGTTTAAAAATATAAATCTGCCACCAGACATACAGGCTGTCTCAGGTTAAAGTCAAGCCTTACTGTACTGCTTTGATAACGGATCGATCTATGGTGCTGTTATAAGGGGGGTCTCTAGGTCGAAGAAAATACGGGAATATGCCTCCTTGTTTAAATCCCGCAGACCACAATCTATGCCCACCTTCCATAACACAACATTGTCCTGCTAACAGAGGTCTAACAGAGGTTAAACAAAAAAGGGATGTCCTTTGAAAAACGTGTTTTTAAGTCCCGTAAAATAGATTCAAATTAGGGTATGCAGTCCTCGTGTCGGTAGTATAATTCGAAATCATTATTTAACAGTTTTTGTGTGTCGACCTTTTTTATTGTAATTATGAAAAAACTTTATTCACCTTTATTGACCTCAAGCTTGAATAAAGTTTTTTCATAATAATTCGAAATCTTTAAAATGGGTTTTTTCTTTCAAATCTAGGCTTTTCAAAAAAATTTCCATAAAAAATTGTTTCTAAATCCGCACCTGAAGTTGACATATCTTTCTTTTCAACCATAAGTTAAATTGTCGTAATAAAAACGGTAATCTGCAGTCAGCAAACTTAAGTTGCCGGGCCACGCTTTAATATTTCGCAAAGTTTATTTTTACGATTACACACTATAGTGTTATTAAGCGGGAGTAGTTATAGTTTTCATACAAAATCATACAAACATATAAAAGTAGGTTAGGTAGAACAGGCAGCCATTGAAGGAAAGGTTACAGCTCACTTGGGTCCGCTTAATTCGGTCCCTTTGTGTTACCTGGAGAGGCAAATAGAATAGGTTGAAATGGAAGGTAAGAATAAATTTATAGAAGAATAAGAAGAAAGAACAGAAGAATGAAGCAGACTTGCCAAGGTATCTGGTGGAAATCGAACTCACAACCCCAAGACTGGTAGACTCGTGTACTTACCCCTGATCTACCGGGGCACCCGGACACATAAAAAAGTAGGCACAAACAAAATTAAATTGAATTTAAATACTAACATTTGCATATTACTTGCCACTAATTATTAAAAAAAAAGAAAAAATCAAACACAAATGCTTAAGCTTTGTAGCAGAACAACAAGCTGTTGTAGAAACATATTACATTAAATGACACAATGTGGCATACAGTTGGAGTTAGCAGGTGAGTATTAGTTGATTGGATTTAGAAGTTTTACTCAAACAGTTTGAGTTACTTCCAGTCAAAAACCAAAAAAAAAACTGTTGGACGATGTGGAATCTTTTTCTCTTTCGAACAGTATTATAAAATCATTTGAGTTAAAAAATGGATTTAGTAGGTTAACACTCTAAGATACATTAATTTTTCTTAATTTAGACTGTTTTAAGTAAAATTGCTCTTACTACCCGAAGGCTGAAAAACTTTTTGATTTTACCCGAAAAAAATTAAATTTTTCTTTTAATTGTTTACAATTTATATTTTTGCAGTATTAAAATTTTTTTAAAATTTTACGGCATACATACATATGTTAATTTAGCCTTTATGACACAGTTAACAATTTAATATATATATTGTTTTTTAAGGAATTTATTGACTACATTTTTAATTATTCTTAAATAAAAAAATTAAGACTTAGCTTAGAATACTTGTATCTTTAACGATATAAATGTGTATGTATATATGAATACAATGTTGCAATTTATACAACTAAACCCATGTTAACTTAAAAATAATAACTATCTATATTACACCAAAAATATTAAAAGAAAAGAGTATTTATAATTTTATAACTACATAATGATGTTGCTTGTTAAAATTATTTTCAGCTGACAATACAGGATAATAATTCATATCAGTATACATATGCATATTATTAAAATTATTTATATATATGGGGGATTTCATGTCAAGTGACCCAACTTTTTTTTTCGATTCAAAAGAAATTTGGACCAAAGTTAGTTCTTGCAGAGAGTAGTTTAGACACAATTTTTTAACACGATCGGTCAAGAACTCTCTGAGCTAGAGGGGTTCAAAATTTGACGTTTTCGGCAAATAGGTGTTTTTTCTAATACATGTAGTTTATTACCTTTTGCTTTTAACAAAATTCGTCCCAAATACTTTCGATAGCTTTTTTTTCAATCTTCCAGAAAAAAATATTTTTAAAATTAAAAAAAATTTTTTTTTATTTTTTTTTATAAAATAATTAGAAAAAAAATTTTTTTTTCCAAATGTGCCCATTTTTTTTTTTTTTTTTTTGCTCAAAAGAAAGCTTAGGTCTTTCCTTTGAAGAGCTTGGAAGTCGCTTAGTGGACTGCGAGTGGGATATCTATAAAAAATAATGTTTTGTAACTCAAGGTAGAGGTTTTCAAATTTTCGCGTATATTCTATTTTGATTTTTTTGCTATTTATGTAAAATTATCTCTTAAGCAAAAAAAAAAATATTTTATGCTAAGAAACAAAATAATTTAACCTTTCCGACGGTATGCAAGTACCAAATAAAGTCTCATACACTCGACTCTGTATTACCAACAAAATAGTAGGCCTCTGGAATAAAATCACTTTTATATGGCAATGTCAGAACACGTTTTGTAAATATTTTCAATGAATACCGTCGGAAAGGTTAAATTATTTTGTTTCTTAGCATAAAATATTTTTTTTTTTTGCTTAAGAGATAATTTTACATAAATAGCAAAAAAATCAAAATAGAATATACGCGAAAATTTGAAAATTATTATATAAAATTATAATATAAAATTATTTTATAAAAAAAAAATTTTTTTTAATTTTAAAAATATTTTTTTCTGGAAGATTGAAAAAAAAGCTATCGAAAGTATTTGGGACGAATTTTGTTAAAAGCAAAAGGTAATAAACTACATGTATTAGAAAAAACACCCATTTGCCGAAAACGTCAAATTTTGAACCCCTCTAGCTCAGAGAGTTCTTGACCGATCGTGTTAAAAAATTGTGCCTAAACTACTCTCTGCAAGAACTTACTTTGGTCCAAATTTCTTTCCAATCAAAAGACATCGGTTTTAAAAGTTGGGTCACTTGACATGAAATCCCCCATATGTATAAAAAAAATAGTACAAAAAACGTAAATTTTTTAGCATAGTAATAAGCAAAATATATATTGCTGATCAATTGTGAGAACAAATTTCTTTTGTAAACAAATATTCGTCCTTAGAGTTTATGTTATGTGGATAAGCAAAATCGGAAATGTTTGAATGTTTAACACTTATGTTTTTTTTTTTGTTTTAATAGATTGATACAATTAGTTCTGAACGTTTGAATTGTATAACACAAAAGAAATAAAACATAAATATATGTATATTGTCGTCCTAAAATAGCTAAATAATGGTTAAATGATTAACAGCGTATAATAAAAATATTATCTACGATTTTTATACAATAAATAAGTTTTCATCGAATGCGGCAGATGAAGTTGTTGAACACGTTCTTCTAAATTAGCACGACCAAGTTCCTGCCGTATAGCTCGCCTACATAAATCCATTAGTGGTAACGGTTCAGCTACAAAATAAAATTATAATAAAAAAGGTGCTGCCTACTGTAGTTTAGATATAAAACAGGTAACTTACATACATGTAAAGGAGAACGAAAAACGAAAATAAAAAGATTACCCCTCTATTGTATAATACACAATAATAAAGAAGCCTTTCATTCCATCTGAGAGATGGATGATGCTTGACCGTTAGACCGAAGAGACTTTTAATACAAAAAAATCATAATGTATATGGAAAAGTAAACTTCGTTTTAACTTACAAAATGAAAAAGAAAGAAGAGAAATATTCCGTTTTTCTTTCTCATTAACATGTAAGTTGAATAGGGGGTGTTTGCAACCAAAAGACACTACTACCGTTCAAAGAGTGCGGATGATGAAATTGCGTAGCTGCTTTCGAAAAGACATTCTACTTGGCTAGTATAACGTTCCCGTTAGAAAACAAAATGTCGGTTTTTGCAAAAAAAAAATGTAATTTTTCACTTTTAACTATTAAAAAAAATCTACCACACACTTTGAGTGAGTTTAATGCTCCCAATAAAACTTTGTAAATTAATACGGTTTTTATTAAGGTTTAAAAATATAAATCTGCCACCAGACATACAGGCTGTCTCAGGTTAAAGTCAAGCCTTACTGTACTGCTTTGATAACGGATCGATCTATGGTGCTGTTATAAGGGGGGTCTCTAGGTCGAAGAAAATACGGGAATATGCCTCCTTGTTTAAATCCCGCAGACCACAATCTATGCCCACCTTCCAGAACACAACATTGTCCTGCTAACAGAGGTTAAACAAAAAAGGGATGTCCTTTGAAAAACGTGTTTTTAAGTCCCGTAAAATAGATTCAAATTAGGGTATGCAGTCCTCGTGTCGGTAGTATAATTCGAAATCATTATTTAACAGTTTTTGTGTGTCGACCTTTTTTATTGTAATTATGAAAAAACTTTATTCACCTTTATTGACCTCAAGCTTGAATAAAGTTTTTTCATAATAATTCGAAATCTTTAAAATGGGTTTTTTCTTTCAAATCTAGGCTTTTCAAAAAAATTTCCATAAAAAATTGTTTCTAAATCCGCACCTGAAGTTGACATATCTTTCTTTTCAACCATAAGTTAAATTGTCGTAATAAAAACGGTAATCTGCAGTCAGCAAACTTAAGTTGCCGGGCCACGCTTTAATATTTCGCAAAGTTTATTTTTACGATTACACACTATAGTGTTATTAAGCGGGAGTAGTTATAGTTTTCATACAAAATCATACAAACATATAAAAGTAGGTTAGGTTGAACAGGCAGCCATTGAAGGAAAGGTTACAGCTCACTTGGGTCCGCTTAATTCGGTCCCTTTGTGTTACCTGGAGAGGCAAATAGAATAGGTTGAAATGGAAGGTAAGAATAAATTTATAGAAGAATAAGAAGAAAGAACAGAAGAATGAAGCAGACTTGCCAAGGTATCTGGTGGAAATCGAACTCACAACCCCAAGACTGGTAGACTCGTGTACTTACCCCTGATCTACCGGGGCACCCGGACACATAAAAAAGTAGGCACAAACAAAATTAAATTGAATTTAAATACTAACATTTGCATATTACTTGCCACTAATTATTAAAAAAAAAGAAAAAATCAAACACAAATGCTTAAGCTTTGTAGCAGAACAACAAGCTGTTGTAGAAACATATTACATTAAATGACACAATGTGGCATACAGTTGGAGTTAGCAGGTGAGTATTAGTTGATTGGATTTAGAAGTTTTACTCAAACAGTTTGAGTTACTTCCAGTCAAAAACCAAAAAAAAAACTGTTGGACGATGTGGAATCTTTTTCTCTTTCGAACAGTATTATAAAATCATTTGAGTTAAAAAATGGATTTAGTAGGTTAACACTCTAAGATACATTAATTTTTCTTAATTTAGACTGTTTCAAGTAAAATTGCTCTTACTACCCGAAGGCTGAAAAACTTTTTGATTTTACCCGAAAAAAATTAAATTTTTCTTTTAATTGTTTACAATTTATATTTTTGCAGTATTAAAATTTTACGGCATACATACATATGTTAATTTAGCCTTTATGACACAGTTAAAAATTTAATATATATATTGTTTTTTAAGGAATTTATTGACTACATTTTTAATTATTCTTAAATAAAAAAATTAAGACTTAGGTTAGAATACTTGTATCTTTAACGATATAAATGTGTATGTATATATGAATACAATGTTGCAATTTATACAACTAAACCCATGTTAACTTAAAAATAATAACTATCTATATTACACCAAAAATATTAAAAAAAAAAGAGTATTTATAAACTTATAACTACATAATGATGTTGCTTGTTAAAATTATTTTCAGCTGACAATACAGGATAATAATTCATATCAGTATACATATGCATATTATTAAAATTATTTATATATATGTATAAATAAATTAGTACAAAAAACGTAAATTTTTTAGCATAGTATTAAGCAAAATATATCTTGCTGATCAATTGTGAGAACAAATTTCTTTTGTAAACAAATATTCGTCTTTAGAGTTTATGTTATGTGGATAAGCAAAATCGGAAATGTTTGAATGTTTAACACTTATGTTTTTTTTTTTTGTTTTAATAGATTGATACAATTAGTTCTGAACGTTTGAATTGTATAACACAAAAGAAATAAAACATAAATATATGTATATTGTCGTCCTAAAATAGCTAAATAATGGTTAAATGATTAACAGCGTATAATAAAAATATTATCTACGATTTTTATACAATAAATAAGTTTTCATCGAATGCGGCAGATGAAGTTGTTGAACACGTTCTTCTAAATTAGCACGACCAAGTTCCTGCCGTATAGCTCGCCTACATAAATCCATTAGTGGTAACGGTTCAGCTGCAAAATAAAAATATAATAAAAAAGGTGCTGCCTACTGTAGTTTAGATATAAAACAGGTAACTTACATACATGTAAATGAGAAAGAAAAACGAAAATAAAAAGATTACCCCTCTATTGTATAATACACAATAATAAAGAAGCGTTTCATTCCATCTGAGAAATGGATGGTGCTTGACCGTTAGACCGAAGAGACTTTTAATACAAAAAAAGCATAATGTATATGGAAAAGTAAACTTCGTCCTAACTTACAAAATGAAAAATAAAGAAGAAAAATATTCCGTTTTTCTTTCTCATTAACATGTAAGTTGAATAGGTGGTGTTTGCAACACTAATACCGTTCAAAGAGTGCGGATGATGAAATTGCGTAGCTGCTTTCGAAAAAAAATTCTACTTGGCTAGTATAGGTAGAAAAGAACCTGGGGCCAAATCGTCGCATTCGATTCGAGTCGAAATTTCACTCGATTGATCGAGTTGTCAATGCTTTTAATATAGGAATTCTAATAAGAATTTTTAAATTTCGATTCGAATCGAATGCGACGATTTGGCCCCTGCTTTTTTGAAATAAGTTTCTTTCAATATTAAACGGAAAATATTTACTTCCTTTAATAATGAACTGAAGAGAAAATAAAAACCAAACATTTGTATTAAAGACAACAAAAATAAAAAAAGCATATAAAAAAAAATATTTAAAAAAGGAAAAAAATTACAGTGATATTTTGGTGACAAAAAAAAAAGCCAATTTTTGACTTATACTTTTTAAAAATCTAATGATGCTGTTTTATAGAAAAGTGTTTCACTAAGAAAAATCAATAATGAAATTTGTTACCCTTTAGTAAAACGAGAAAAAAAGCACAGAAATCCACGTTCCCGTTAGAAAACAAAATGTCGGTTTTTGCAAAAAAAAAATATGTAATTTTTCACTTTTAACTATTAAAAAAAATTACCACACACTTTGGGCGAAAGAAAGGAAGTGCATTTTCATTCTATAGTTCAATGCTCCCAATAAAACTTTGTAAATTAATACGGTTTTCATTAAGGTTTAAAAATATAAATCTGCCACCAGACATACAGGCTGTCTCAGGTTAAAGTCAAGCCTTACTGTACTGCTTTGATAACGGATCGATCTATGGTGCTGTTATATGGGGGGTCTCTAGGTCGAAGAAAATACGGGAATATGCCTCCTTGTTTAAATCCCGCAGACCACAATCTATGCCCACCTTCCAGAACACAACATTGTCCTGCTAACAGAGGTCTAACAGAGGTTAAACAAAAAAGGGATGTCCTTTGAAAAAACGTGTTTTTAAGTCCCGTAAAATAGATTCAAATAAGGGTATGTAGTCCTCGTGTCGGTAGTATAATTCGAAATCTTTAAAATGGGTTTTTTCTTTCAAATCTAGGCTTTTCAAAAAAATTTCCATAAAAAATTGTTTCTAAATCCGCACCTGAAGTTGACATATCTTTCTTTTCAACCATAAGTTAAATTGTCGTAATAAAAACGGTAATCTGCAGTCAGCAAACTTAAGTTGCCGGGCCACGCTTTAATATTTCGCAAAGTTTATTTTTACGATTACACACTATAGTGTTATTAAGCGGGAGTAGTTATAGTTTTCATACAAAATCATACAAACATATAAAAGTAGGTTAGGTAGAACAGGCAGCCATTGAAGGAAAGGTTACAGCTCACTTGGGTCCGCTTAATTCGGTCCCTTTGTGTTACCTGGAGAGGCAAATAGAATAGGTTGAAATGGAAGGTAAGAATAAATTTATAGAAGAATAAGAAGAAAGAACAGAAGAATGAAACAGACTTGCCAAGGTATCTGGTGGAAATCGAACTCACAACCCCAAGACTGGTAGACTCGTGTACTTACCCCTGATCTACCGGGGCACCCGGACACATAAAAAAGTAGGCACAAACAAAATTAAATTGAATTTAGATACTAACATTTGCATATTACTTGCCACTAATTATTAAAAAAAAAAGAAAAAATCAAACACAAATGCTTAAGCTTTGTAGCAGAACAACAAGCTGTTGTAGAACCATATTACATTAAATGACACAATGTGGCATACAGTTGGAGTTAGCAGGTGAGTATTAGTTGATTGGATTTAGAAGTTTTACTCTAACAGTTTGAGTTACTTCCAGTCAAAAACCAAAAAAAAAACTGTTGGACGATGTGGAATCTTTTTCTCTTTCGAACAGTATTATAAAATCATTTGAGTTAAAAAATGGATTTAGTAGGTTAACACTCTAAGATACATTAATTTTTCTTAATTTAGACTGTTTCAAGTAAAATTGCTCTTACTACCCGAAGGCTGAGAAACTTTTTGATTTTACCCGAAAAAAATTAAATTTTTCTTTTAATTGTTTACAATTTATATTTTTGCAGTATTAAAATTTTTTTAAAATTTTACGGCATACATACATATGTTAAGTTTAGCCTTTATGACACAGTTAAAAATTTAATATATATATTGTTTTTTAAGGAATTTATTGACTACATTTTTAATTATTCTTAAATAAAAAAATTAAGACTTAGCTTAGAATACTTGTATCTTTAACGATATAAATGTGTATGTATATATGAATACAATGTTGCAATTTATACAACTAAACCCATGTTAACTTAAAAATAATAACTATCTATATTACACCAAAAATATTAAAAAAAAAGAGTATTTATAAACTTATAACTACATAATGATGTTGCTTGTTAAAATTATTTTCAGCTGACAATACAGGATAATAATTCATATCAGTATACATATGCATATTATTAAAATTATTTATATATATGTATAAATAAATTAGTACAAAAAACGTAAATTTTTTAGCATAGTATTAAGCAAAATATATCTTGCTGATCAATTGTGAGAACAAATTTCTTTTGTAAACAAATATTCGTCTTTAGAGTTTATAGCTGTGTTCAATAACTTTCCAGTAATTACTAGCAACGAGAGAGTAAAAAGAATTATTTTCAAAATTGCTCTCAAAAATATTTAAAAGTAAATGAACACTTTCACAGTCAAAACTTGCAAGCAAATGTATTTTGTTATTGTAAACTTATAAAAATTTAAAACTTAAATTTTTTTTCAAAGCATAATGACAGAAAGACTGTTTGAATAATTTCTGATAGTAAAATTTTTACTAGCAGAAATTATCAGAAACATTTTTGTTTCTAAACATATTACGCTCTTTTTTGGCTCTCTAGCTGCTAATTTTTTGTGTACGTGAACACTTACTAGTAATAATTATCGAAAATAAGTGATAATTTTCTGTAAATGAACACACCATATGTTATGTGGATAAGCAAAATCGGAAATGTTTGAATGTTTAACACTTATGTTTTTTTTTTGTTTTAATAGATTGATACAATTAGTTCTGAACGTTTGAATTGTATAACACAAAAGAAATAAAACATAAATATATGTATATTGTCGTCCTAAAATAGCTAAATAATGGTTAAATGATTAACAGCGTATAATAAAAATATTATCTACGATTTTTATACAATAAATAAGTTTTCATCGAATGCGGCAGATGAAGTTGTTGAACACGTTCTTCTAAATTAGCACGACCAAGTTCCTGCCGTATAGCTCGCCTACATAAATCCATTAGTGGTAACGGTTCAGCTGCAAAATAAAAATATAATAAAAAAGGTGCTGCCTACTGTAGTTTAGATATAAAACAGGTAACTTACATACATGTAAATGAGAAAGAAAAACGAAAATAAAAAGATTACCCCTCTATTGTATAATACACAATAATAAAGAAGCGTTTCATTCCATCTGAGAGATGGATGATGCTTGACCGTTAGACCGAAGAGACTTTTAATACAAAAAAAGCATAATGTATATGGAAAAGTAAACTTCGTCCTAACTTACAAAATGAAAAAGAAAGAAGAAAAATATTCCGTTTTTCTTTCTCATTAACATGTAAGTTGAATAGGTGGTGTTTGCAACACTAATACCGTTCAAAGAGTGCGGATGATGAAATTGCGTAGCTGCTTTCGAAAATACATTCTACTTGGCTAGTATAGGTAGAAAAGAACCTGGGGCCAAATCGTCGCATTCGATTCGAGTCGAAATTTCACTCGATTGATCGAGTTGTCAATGCTTTTAATATAGGAATTCTAATAAGAATTTTTAAATTTCGATTCGAATCGAATGCGACGATTTGGCCCCTGCTTTTTTGAAATAAGTTTCTTTCAATATTAAACGGAAAATATTTACTTCCTTTAATAATGAACTGAAGCCAAAATAAAAACCAAACATTTGTATTAAAGACAACAAAAATAAAAAAGCATATAAAAAAAATATTTAAAAAAGGAAAAAAATTACAGTGATATTTTGGTGACAAAAAAAAGCCAATTTTTGACTTATACTTTTTAAAAATCTAATGATGCTGTTTTATAGAAAAGTGTTTCACTAAGAAAAATCAATAATGAAATTTGTTACCCGTTAGTAAAACGAGAAAAAAGCACAGAAATCCACGTTCCCGTTAGAAAACAAAATGTCGGTTTTTGCAAAAAAAAAAATATGTAATTTTTCACTTTTAACTATTAAAAAAAATCTACCACACACTTTGAGCGAAAGAAAGGAAGTGCATTTTCATTCTATAGTTCAATGCTCCCAATAAAACTTTGTCAATTAATACGTTTTTTATTAAGGTTAAAAAATATAAATCTGCCACCAGACATACAGGCTGTCTCAGGTTAAAGTCAAGCCTTACTGTACTGCTTTGATAACAGATCGATCTATGGTGCTGTTATATGGGGGGCATCTAGGTCGAAGAAAATACGGGAATATGCCTCCTTGTTTAAATCCCGCAGACCACAATCTATGTCCATCTTCCAGAACACAACATTGTCCTGCTAACAGAGGTCCAACAGAGGTTAAACAAAAAAGGGATATCCTTTGAAAAACGTGTTCTTAAGTCCCGTAAAATAGATTCAAATAAGGGTATGTAGTCCTCGTGTCGGTAGTATAATTCGAAATCTTTAAAATGATTTTTTCTTTCAAATCTAGGCTTTTCAAAAAATTTTTCATAAAAAATTGTTTCTAAATCCGCACCCGAAGTTGACGTATCTTTCTTTTCAACCATAAGTTAAATTGCCGTAATAAAAAAGTAATCTGCAGGCAGCAAATTTAAGTTGCCGGGCCACGCTTAATATTTCGCAAAGTTTACTTTTCACGATTACACACTAGTGTTATTAAGCGGTATTAGTTATAGTTTTCATACAAAATCATACAAACATATAAAAGTAGGTTAGGTAGAACAGGCAGCCGTTGAAGGAAAGGTTACAGCTCACTTGGGTCCGCTTAATTCGGTCCCTTTGTGTTACCTGGAGAGGCAAATAGAATAGGTTGAAATGGAAGGTAAGAATAAATTTATAGAAGAATAAGAAGAAAGAACAGAAGAATGAAGCAGACTTACCAAGGTCTCTGGTGGAAATCGAACCCACAACCCCCAGACTGGTAGACTCGTGCACTTACCGCTGATCTACCGGGGCACCCGAACACATAAAAAAGTAAGCACAAACAAAATTAAATTGAATTTAGATATGTACTAACATTTGCATATTATTTGTCACTAATTATTAAAAAAAAAAAGAAAAAATCAAACACAAATGCTAAAGTTTTGTAGCAGAACAACAAGCTGTTGTAGAAACATATTACATTAAATGACACAATGTGGCATACAGTTGGAGTTAGCAGGTGAGTATTAGTTGATTGGATTTAGAAGTTTTACTCAAACATTTTGAGTTACTTCCAGTCAAAAACCAAAAAAAAAAACTGTTGGACGATGTGGAATCTTTTTATCTTTCGAACAGTATTATAAAATCATTTGAGTTAAAAAATAGATTTAGCAGGTTTACACTCTAATTTTTCTTAATTTAGACTGTTTCAAGTAAAATTGCTCTTACTACCCGAAGGCTGAAAAACTTTTTAATTTTACCCGAAAAAAATTAAATTTTTTTTTTAATTATTTACAGTTTATATTTTTTGCAGTATTAAAATTTTTTAAAAATTTTACGGCATACATACATATGTTAAGTTTAGCCTTTATGACACAGTTCAAAATTTAATATTGTTGGGGTAACCCCGATAGTCATGTTGTACAATCTGGCATCTTTGTTTGCAGCTGTCATATTTAAACATTATAACATACATGTTTTTACTAACCGCTTTTCTGACCACGCGTCTACTTTAAAACATTGAATAAATGAATTTCTAAATATCTTAGCTGACTTTATTTTATTTGTACGCTTCCTAAAAGCACAACAAAAGTGGCGACGAGGATTATTAGTAAAGTAACTAAAAGATATTAATGACTTAATTTCTAGAGACGATAATATAAAGAAAAAGTACTTGTAAAAATGTCAGACGACAAAATTATTCAACTTAGTGAGCAACAGTCGCAGATGATGGACTTCATGGCAAGACTTCTTCAAAACCAGGAAGCAACGAAACCTGATCAGCATGCAAGCACCTCCAGGGCAGCTTTGATGGAGTCACTCACAAACTCTATGACAGATTTCGTTTACGATCCCGAAAGCGGCCTGGTTTTTTAAGCATGGTATAATCGCTTTATACACGTTTTTGAAAGAGAGGCCAGCGCTCTCGATGAACAGGACAAAGTCGCACTCCTGTGGCGAAAAATGTCCGATCGTGTACACGAACGTTTTAAAAACTACGTTTTACCAAAAAAACCATCTGAGATGACTCTCAAGGAGACCGTTAACAAGCTATTTGGTAAAGTAGACACTGAAGTTAGCCAACGCTATAGATGTTTGCAACTCTCAAAGGGCGACAATGAGGACTTTCGAGAATACGCTAGTAGGGTAAACCTGCAGTGTGAACTTTTTAAATTGAACGAAATGCGAATCGATCAGTTTAAGTGTTTGATTTTTGTCTTGGGTCTTAGGTCAAGTAAGGACAATGATATACGTATACGGTTACTTAATCTACTAGATGACGCAAGGGATTCCATGAATTTAGACCACCTTGTGGACGAAATGCAAAAAGTTCTTGATCTAAAGACTGACAACACATTGATCGAACATCAAGCAAAATCGATTTACGCCATCGAAAACATTACAGGAAACCCAAACGCTACTAAAAAGATTCCTAAATTACCATGCTGGCTCTGTGGAGACTCGCACTACGTTAAGTGTTGTCCATTTAACAAACATAAGTGCACTTCGTGTCATCAAATAGGTCATAAAGATAATTACTGTACCAGTGCCAAAAATGGGTATAGTCCTTCTGCCGACAACAAAAACTACAACAAAAATAACTATGACAAGAACAACAATATGAAAATTAATTTCAACAAGGGGAATAAAATGTCAGAAAAATTCAAGACGTCAAAGTCAAACTACCACACGAACGCCGTTTTTCTACAAAGCAACTTCAGTTCCAAGAACTACGTAAATACATAAATCTGAAAGTAAACAACCACAAAGTTAGACTTCAAATTGATACTGCATCTGACATATCAATTATATCTATGGCAACCTGGAAGGCAATAGGCAAACCCGATGCTTTTAAAACAGATGACACTGCCAACGACGTAAACGCTAACAAAATTAATATCCTTGCAAAATTTATCGGAAAAATATCAATAAATTACACTACAAAGGAACTTACATGCTATATAACGGATATTGAAGGACTAAATATTATGGGCATAGATTGGATAGAATCATTCCAGCTCTGGTGCGAACCAATATCAGCCTGGTGTCGTCAAATAAAATTTGAAGATTATATAGCGGAGCTAAAATTAGAATACTCTACGGTATTCGATAATACGTCGTTAGGGCTTTGTACGAAAACTAAGGTCCAAATACAACTACTACCAAGTTTTAAAGAAATTTTCATTCCTAAACGCCCTGTGCCTTATGCTGTTAGGACGGAAATTGAAACAGAGCTGCAAAGACTTGAAGAAGCAGGCATCATCACTCCTGTTGATACGTCAAAATGGGCTGCGCCTATCGTTGTTAGCTGACGGAATGGTAAAACTAGAATTTGCGGAGATTACTCCACGGGACTGAACAACATGATTGCATCTAACCAGTACCCACTACCCACACCAGAGGAAATTTTATCGGACTGCCATGATAGTACTGTTGTAGTGATCACGTGGTGATCATGTAGTGTTTTTCTAAGAAAGATAGGATGAGTTAAAAAGGGTATTTTGAGTATTACTAAGCACTCCTGCCGCTATAGTTCCAGCGTTCACACGCCGATTCAGTTGAGAATTAAAGATAAAGTTTTTTAGATGCCTGTCAAATTAATTCTGATTTTATTAAATACAAACTTGCGCTTATATACTAATCTTATGTTTATACAGCATAATTCTTTAAAATCAATTTTGTATTGATTTTGTATAAGCCTAAGTTCATTTGCCTTAAAATATATAAAACGTGTAGCAATCTAAGCATTTTTAGAATATTGTCATTATATACGATAGTGAGCTTCAAAAATAGCTCTAAAAGCATGTTTGCAATTAAATATTCTCAAGTATGTGCTCATGTTACATTTGTATACAGAATTGTGCCAAGTTCATTGACGTAATTATGTTCAATTGCTTAAAGAAATGTTTTAGCATAATTTTGCTGACGATAATAAAAGTAAAAATGAAATGAAATTAACAAAGTATTTAATAGTGTATAGTGCGGCGCATAATTATATGTGCACACTCTACACTGTGTTTAGTCACCTGGATCTATCAGACGCCTATCTACAAGTCGAAGTTGACGACGGCCTTTATAAATTTAACCGCATAACACCAGGAATCAAATCTGCTCCAGGAGCATTTCAACGTGTTATGGATCAACTCTGCTCTGGGGTCGAAGGCGCAAAAGCATATATAGACGATATAATGTTATCAAGTAAGTCTATTGAAGAACATAAAAATAATCTTAACAAACTATTGCAGCGTATTGAAGCATTTGGATTCCGTCTTAAATGGGAAAAATGCCAATTTTTTAAATCGGAGATAAGATATTTGGGACAAATAGTTAACCAGCAGGGAATACGTCCAGATCCTGAGAAAATCAAAGCAATTCAAAACTTAAAAACACCGGTAAATATAAGCGAAGTCAGATCTTTGCTAGGTTATATAAACCATTACGGCAAATATGTCCCTAATATCAGAAGCTTACGCAAGCTTTGGAGAATTTACTAAAAAAGGAGCAACGATTTGAATGGACAACAGAATGTAGAAACGCCTTGAATAAATTCAAGGAAATCACAACCTCTGAATTACTTTTAACACACTACAACCCAAACTTGCCTATACACGTCGCAGCGGATGCTTCATCCCATGGTATTGGAGCCGTCATATATCACACTTTTCCTGACAACAGTATTAAAGCCGTTCACCACGTATCCCGATTTTTAACGCCAGCTGAGAAAAGCTACAGCCAAATAGAAAAGGAGGGGTTGGCGCTTATATTCGCTGTGCAACGGTTTCATAAAATGCTGTTCGGAAGAAAATTTACTCTTCATACAGACCATAAGCCTCTACTGACAATCTTTGGTTCCAAGAAAGGTATCCCAGTATATACCGCAAACCGATTACAACGTTGGGCTTTAATTTTACTCGCTTACGACTTTGAAATTAAATACACAAACACTAAAGATTTTGGACACGCAAATGTACTATCAAGACTCATTGATAATCACGAAAAACCATCTGAAGACTTCATTATCGCATCGATTTCCATGGAGAATGAATTGAGAAATGACCTCAGTAAAACCGTATCCAATCTCCCCGTATCTTTTAACATGATACTCCAAGCTACCAAAAATGACGCTACTCTCCAAGAAGTTATAGGCGTTATGAAATCCGGTTGGCCTGAGAACAATAAAAATATATAACCGTCATTGATACCATACTACAATCGACGAGATTCACTATCCCAAATTGACGGCGTAATATTGTTAAACACACGTGTTGTGGTTCCAGAAATGTATCAGCACAAAATCCTCAAACAACTGCACAAAGCACATATGTATATCTGCCGAAAGAAGTAAATCAATTGCTAGAAGCTATGTGTATTGGCCAAACATCGACAAGGATATTGAAAACTACAACAAAAATTGGACTAACTGTCAGCTAAATGCTGCAAATCCCAGGAAAACGGATCTCTGCTCTTGGACATTAACTACACGCCCCCTAGAACGAGTACATATTGATTATGCCGGTCCGGTTAAAGGAAAATACTATCTTGTTATCGTGGATGCTTATTCGAAATATCCAGCAATTTACGAAACGAATACAATGACGACATATGCTACAACTAAACTGCTCAGTGAATTTTGTTCGCAATTCGGAAACCCCGAACAAATCGTTTCCGACAACGGAACCCAGTTTTGCTCTGGAAATTTCGAATCGTGGTGCAAAGGACGAGCCATACAACATACTAGAACTGTAAGATTTCATCCTAGTTCGAACGGACAAGCAGAAAAATTCGTTGATACTCTTAAACGCGCATTGAAAAAGCAGAAAAGGAAGGAACCTCCACTGAAAACCTTCAGACGTTTTTGGAAGTATACCGGTCAACCCAAATCCCAATTCACCAAACAAATTGTCTCCCGCCGAATCCTTCTTAGGACGAAAAATGAGAACTATCTTCGATGTTCTATTAAAGCCTGATCCTAACAACCCCTTACGGAACACAAAAATGGAGGACCAGTACAACAGCAAGCACGGAACTAAGAAGAGAAGCTTTTGCGTCGGAGACTGGGTATATGCTAAAAACTTTAGATACAATAAGGGTCATTGGGTAACTGGGAAGATATTGGAAAGAATAGGAAACGTAATTTATAAAACTTTTATTGAAGAAGGCGATCGAAAAATTCTCGTAAGAGCCCATGTAGTTTAGCTGAAACCTAGAATTGCATCGGACGTCTCTGCACAAACAACAAACTCTCAAATACCATTAGATATACTGATGAACGAGTTCCAGATTGCCGTTCCAGATGATTTTGTAACACCACCCACTTCACCCGTAAATTGGAAGCCTAAACGTATAGAATCCCGACGACAACCAGTCGAGCCTTTATCTAGATCACCTCAGCCAACTTAAAGAAGGGAGATGTTGGGGTAACCCCGATAGTCACGTTGTACAATCTGGCATCTTTGTTTGCAGCTGTTTAAACATTATAACATACATATTTTTACTAACCGCTTTTCTGACCACGCGTCTACTTTAAAACATTGAATAAATGAATTGCTAAATATCTTATCTGACTTTACTTTATTTGTACGCTTCCTGAAAGCACAACAAATATATATATTGTTTTTTAAGCAATTTATTGACTACATTTTTAATTATTCCTAAATAAAAAAATTAAGACTTAGCTTAGAATACTTGTATCTTTAACGATATAAATGTGTATGTATATCAGAGACTGACAACGGATGTTACTTCGGATGCTCATAGAGTATTATTGAAAAAACATGCATAAGTGCGTACGGTTACAGCTAAAAAAATACACTCTCCATAATACATTCGTTTCACTTTCAGCTTAAGTATACACAAGTAACCGAAATCAAAGTATTTTCGCGAAAATACCCAATACTGTACAGTGTATATCTAATTGGAATTAAGTACGTATGTATAATCATGTACACCCCTTAAAAAACAGATAAAAAAAAGTAGCCGTTTTATAATTCAATCGAGAGCTTCAATTTTTCATTTGTTTTAATATATTAGCAATGCACAATTTTAACTCAATTATAATGCTTGTGTTACAAAAACAGCCAATGTATAACGAAACATACATACACATACAAATTGTTTGTAAGATACATATTTATTTCTTGTGTTTAGGCCGCATGTATTTATTTGTGTATGTATATATGTTTGGTTGAGTCATCAGCAGGCAAAATTATATTTACCAGCAGGGATGCCACAACAAAAATGATATTTCTGGCAAATTGTCTCAAAAACTGACAAAAATTTACAAAACCACTTTTTACAACAACTTTTCTAATATATTAATACAGTTTTGTAATTTATTAATTTAAATAAATGTTTTTATGTATTAATTTGTATTGAATTTTTAATAGTTTTTATATGTTTCTTAAATACATTTTTGATGGCATAAGTACTTAAAGAAACGTGTCACTTAGTCGAAGCGTATGCCATTATGCTGCTAATTTATTAATTTATTTTATTATTTACTATGTCATATAAATATTATTAATTCGCATCAAAATTTATAAATTAAAATTTCGTGTTTCAAGTTTAAGGCCGGTACTGAGGTTTAAGAAAGCAAGTCCCAGGATTTAAAAGCAGAAGCCTTAAGGATGTAAAAAATTTACAAAACTTGTTTTAAATTGATGATAGTGGCATCCCTGGTTACCATATAATTGTGCAGAGAGAAAATATTCTTATAATATTTCCAGCGTTGTCAACTTTGAAATTTCAAAACACACCAAAATGTAGAAAAAAAACGCGACATATAAAAACGCAGAAAATTTAGAATTTACTTTTTTTTATTAAAAATGTCTATTGGCTGAATTTCACACAGAAAGTATAACATTTTTGTATTAAAAATTAAACAGTAAATCCGTTCTTTACAGTTCAGGCATTTTGGAAAAAAATTAACAGAAAATAAAAAAATAAACTTCTTTGTATTAATTAGTACTAGAAAAAATTTCTTTTAATTTTATAAATTCTGTACAAAACTTTTAAAAATTTTTATATAAAAACTATATTTGTTAAAAGCAAAACTTAACTTGTTTTGACCGAAATATTTGTTGTTTTAAATCCTTTATTTGATTTTTGTAAAAAATTTTGTTAAATTATCTGTATTTTAACTTTTGTAAAAAAAATAACGTAAATATAAAAGGTTTTAGTTCAAACCGTTGAAAAATATTTACTTATTTCTAGGGTTTTTTCCCCGGACTTTTTTGCTTTTCGGGAAACGGGAAATCAAAAATTAATTTCCCGGGATTCCCGCTATTTAAATAAAGTTTACAGGTTGTACTAATAAAAAACTGTTTTTATTTTTAAACTAAAAAATGTATATAAGTTAATACATACATATAAAAAACTTATGAATTCCAACAACCGTTAAAAAACAGTTATTATTGGATTTTATATGTTATAGTACTTCTAATTATTATAAAATTGTAATGTTACGGGATTTTGAGAGGTAAACAAGGCTCCAAATTGATCAGGCGCTTTGAAATTAGTAAAAAATACACTAAAATATTGAACGTAATTTTTCATATGCAAAACCTTTTCGGTTTACAATTGGCCCCTGATAAAGTAAAAGTATTCATAATAATAGCATCATAATTTAAAATTCAACAGTTATAAGCGGTTTTCATTCTTGTTGATAAAGTGCCTAGTAAGATTGGTATTAATGGTAAATGAGGTAAATTTATAATTTTTACTGGTGCTTTAAAATACAATAGAATATTCTAAAGATCAACTGGACATTTAAAGATGTGCATTCTTAGAAAGTTGGGATTACATTGGCAACTGTGAAGTAAAATTTACTAGTATATTTGGAAAAATATAATTTTTTATATAATGGTTATTGAAAAAATTTTTAATAATATTTTTTTTTTTTTGCTTAATTGATAATTTAATTTAATTATCGAAAAAGGAAGCAAAACAAAGGCTCAAATAAATATTTTTTTATAAAATTTAATAAAAGGTTATAATTTTAATGACAAAATTCAAAAACTACGTAATTTTCTCAATTTTGGCGATTTTTGAAACCTAAGGTTGACAACGCTGTTCCTGTATATCATCTACATGATACAACTAATCAGGTAATCTCGTCCCTGCAACAACTACAAATTAGTACCAAGTTGACAAACAAAAGCTCATAGAAAAAAAAAACGATTAGTAATAATTTTTGTTGTTTTATTTTTACAGGGAGAGCATTAATTTTGACATTTCGGCACTAATCAGCTAGGCCGACGGAACTATCTGGTTCTTTGTATCATGATCATCTACATGTATTTACAATTCTCTCACTTCAAGATGAGAAGTAGATTTTTATTAATAAAAGGCAGGGCTGGATAGGTTAATATAGACTGTGGTGGGTATGGTCTTTCAAATTCAAGTTTAATTAAATTTTGGCTTTAAGAGCGTTGTGTAAAGCGCACATAATTATTTTGAATTATTTGATAGTTAAAGGCATACAAACTACAAGGGGTTTCTTTATTTTGCATAGAATGTTTCGTGTCTTACTTTTATAAATATTGTATTAAGCGTATAGCTGTCCCTTTGTATTTATTTATTTTCTTCCGTTTTCTTTTTGAAACATGCATATATAAAGTTGTCAATATGTCTCATAATTACTTTTTGTAATAAAGAACAATAATAAATATAAAAATATGCATATGAAATAACACCGAAAACTCATGCAGTAATTTATGAATAAGTACGTACATATGGATGTGTACACAGAACCTAAACAGATAGCAAGCAGGTAGACATTTTAATTGCTGGAAACCCCAAGCATCAAAATCCATCAAACATTTTTTACAAAAAATTATTATTTACGAATTTACCTGCTACCGATCGATGTGCGCTGAAAATTTTGTCACAACATCGTTTATGTATATCAGGTCATTTGCACCGATCATGGGATACCAGCTTTACATACTATCCCAGTGAAAATAGTGAGGAAAAAGAAGTAGAAAAAACCCAGAACTAGCTTACTTGAATCACTTCAAATTTTGAGGAAAAACCAATGAATTTTACATAGGGTTGTCATTGGAGGGATGCTATTTATTTTTGCCAAATTTAAACCGCATATAATCAACATTTTCGATGCTACAAAATTTCCATAATAAGGTGTTATTTTGAAGTAGAACTTTTTCTGCATTTAATATG
Source organism: Melanophora roralis (assembly GCA_963583895.1). Classification (NCBI taxonomy): domain Eukaryota; kingdom Metazoa; phylum Arthropoda; class Insecta; order Diptera; family Rhinophoridae; genus Melanophora; species Melanophora roralis. The sequence continues at coordinate 46,847,318 of OY757188.1, forward strand.
CGGGGAAAAAACACTCCTACTAAGGAAGGAATTTTCTGATCTAAAATGCGATTTTAATGTTCTTTTTAAATCTAGCTTTTTATGTGATATAAACCTAAAATTTATTACAACACTTCAACCAAGTGTAAATCGTTGCTCAATACAAACAAAACAATGACATCGGCGATTCATTTATAATGCTAGTTTTTATTTCTGCATTTAATTAAATGCAACAAAACCAGAAAATATGCAATAGGATCTTTAGATGTGATTTAAATGTGGTCTGTATAAAATCGCATCAATTTTTTTTTGCTGGGATATAACATACTATATAATAATGGGTCTCATGCATAAAAACGAGTAAAAGCGCTGAGTTGAGGCATGTGAGCAATTGCTCGTAAGTCGAGTTCAATCAAACAGCAACAGCTTTTGCTGAATTTCGTATGCATAAAAATGAGTTCAAACCAATTGCAATTACTTGAGCAAATGGAGATCAAACGTAAAATTGTTATTGAAGTGCAAACATGTCGTTAAGTGAAAGTGAAGTAGAATACTATAATAATAATAAAATAGAAACTGACATTTCTAAATTTTTAGTAGAAAAGCTAAAACAAAACAAATATTTACTAGATAAGGGTCAATTACCAAGCATTATAAATAAAAAAAACAATGGGTCTCATGCATAAAAACGAGTAAAAGCGCTGAGTTGAGGCATGTGAGCAATTGCTCGTAAGTCGAGTTCAATCAAACAGCAACAGCTTTTGCTGAATTTCGTATGCATAAAAATGAGTTCAAACCAATTGCAATTACTTGAGCAAATGGAGATCAAACGTATAATTGTTATTGAAGTGTAAACATGTCGTCAAGTGAAAGTGAAGTAGAATCATATAAAAATAATTAAATAGAAACTGACATTTCTTAATTTTTAGTAGAAAAGCTAAAACAAAACAAATATTTACTAGAAAAGGGTCAATTACCAATCATTAAAAATAAAAAAAAAAACAAACAATAGAAACATGTGTAACAGAAATTAAGGAAAAATTTTCCATTGAATTAACGGAAAAAATATAATAAAAATAATAGCTAACATGAAATGTCGCATCAAAAATTTCATTTGAGCATCTTTTATTTCATCTGCATCTTTCGGGAATTTTATCCACTCGCTTGCTTTGGCAGATAAAAGTTTCACAACTTCCGCAATAGTTCGCGACACAGTTGATTGATGGACTCCAATATCTGTGGCTATACCATTTTTAAAAACCAGGATCTGCACAAAATCTTAAATACAGTCGAATTTTATCAATGTTGCTGAGGGCACCACCACGTGTTTCTTCTGACTCCTCAAAAAAGTAATTAGCCAACCAGCAGATGCTACTATCATCAAACCTATGTGTTTATCATTTAATTATTAATTATATAAAAAAACCTGTATAATTTTTTATCCTCACTTGCTAAATTCATTTTATGCTGTTGGTAGTATTTTGTATTTCTTTTTAGTACAAAATATTCAGCCATGATTCCTTTTTAGTGTACGCGAGTCAACTAAAAGGCATGCTCAACAAAATTTGAGCAAGAGCTCACAAAATAAAGCAAAAGCTTGTTTTTATGCATATGAAAATGAGCATAAGCTCATCTAACTTACTTCAAACTCAGCAAGACGAGATCAAACGTGAGCAGTGAGTAAAAGCAAATACATCAAATTTTATTATGCATACGACAAGCACCTTTTACTCATAAAATCGAGTCCGAGCTCAAGCTCACTTTTTATGCATGAGACCCAATATATTTCTATTGCTTTTCCCAACTAAGCTAAAAGTTTTTTGTCCTAATGTTCTTGTACTCAACATATGTGCTATTTATAGAACACGAAAGTCGAACATCTTGAACGTTTTGTATTAATTTTTTTTACAATAACATACAAATATATACAAAATGTCCAAGACGTCTCGCCTTTCGTGCTCTATAAAGAGTACGTTAGTTTTTATATTTGATAAGCCATTCAAATTCCAACTATTTTTATTTAAATTTATACGTATTTATTACATATGCTTGCTTACAGAATAAAAAAATATTAATATAAAAACGAAAAAGAAAATATTCCCATTCCTGATCAGTGCTAGTTTTTCTACAAAACATGAAAGAGCAGAGTAAATCACTTTACATGTTTTTGATATTTTTCTGTATACCATTACATTACATTATACTTAATGTCTTTTTAAAACTAGCTACTGTATACAGTTTATACAGTAGCTACTTTTCAATACTTATAGATATTGCGTGTTAGCACATGTATATTCGATTGTAAGGTATGTGTTTAAGGTATGTTAAAAAAAAGTATTGCGTATACATGTAACCGTACCAGCTTATGCATGTATAAGTGGATATTGTGTGCGGTGCATGTATAGTTATACTTAATAACCGAAAAAAATAAGTAAATATTCGAGTTATCTTATTTTAGAGTACTCAATGTCATTCTCTGATGTATATATGAATACAATGTTGCAATTTATACAACTAAACCCATGTTAACTTAAAAATAATAACTATCTATATTACACCAAAAATATTAAAAAAAAGAGTATTTATAAACTTATAACTACATAATGATGTTGCTTGTTAAAATTATTTTCAGCTGACAATACAGAATAATAATTCATATCAGTATACATATGCATATTATTAAAATTATTTATATACATATATAAATAAATAAATTAGTACAAAAAACGTAAATTTTTTAGCATAGTATTAAACAAAATATATCTTCCTGATCAATTGTGAGAACAAATTACTTTTTACAATTTACTTTTGTAAACAAATATTCGTCTTTAGAGTTTATCGCCCATGTTCTGACTCTCACGCGATTGTCAAATCACATGCGATTTGTAAATCGCAAAAAAATTTTTTGCATGTTCTGTAGTTCACGCGTTTTTTTTTTGCGTTTTGTTTTTTTTTCGATGATAAAAACATGTTTCTTTCAAAAATACAAAACAAAAAACCAAGGAATATATAACAAATTGTACCTTTTTCTGCAACAACATTTTTTCTTTCTTGTTTTCCAATAAAGTTCATACATAAAAAAGTAAGCAACTGAAAAATGAAGATGTACATAACTAACAGTTTTTTAAAATTTAGTTTTTATTGAGACTGTTTACAAAAAATAAAACAAATTGTGAAAATTATAACAAAAACCCCATATATTATAATTATGCATAGTTTGATTGGCTGTTTTTAACCTAGTTTGGGCAAAAAACATCGGTTCACCTCATCTACCTCTTGCGATTTGAAGTCGCAAACTTTCTTGCGATTGTGAACTTCAGAACACCTGTTATGCGATTTCAAATCGCATCGCCAATATTTTGCGAAATGCGATTGTCAGAACATGGGCGTATGTTATGTGGATAAACAAAATCGGAAATGTTTGAATGTTTAACACTTATGTTTTTTTTTGTTTTAATAGATTGATACAATTAGTTCTGAACGTTTGAATTGTATAACACAAAAGAAATAAAACATAAATATATGTATATTGTCGTCCTAAAATAGCTAAATAATGGTTAAATGATTAACAGCGTATAATAAAAGTATTATCTACGATTTTTATACAATAAATAAGTTTTCATCGAATGCGGCAGATGAAGTTGTTGAACACGTTCTTCTAAATTAGCACGACCAAGTTCCTGCCGTATAGCTCGCCTACATAAATCCATTAGTGGTAACGGTTCAGCTACAAAATAAAAATATAATAAAAAAAGGTGCTGCCTACTGTAGTTTAGATATAAAACAGGTAACTTACATACATGTAAATGAGAAAGAAAAACGAAAATAAAAAGATTACCCCTCTATTGTATAATATCTATTATATAAAGAAGGGGTGTATGTATGTATGTATGTATGTATGTTTGTATTTTATAGCTGGCCACACCAGTAGACCGATTTTTTTGAAATTTTTACAGGGAGTTATCTCAAGTCTGGAAGGAACAATAGGCTACTTTTTTTTAAAAAACTATTGCTGCCACGCCCACAATACGCCCATTTGTGTGGGAAGGTTAGGTTATGAATGGCCTAACAAAATTACCCAAGGCCATATTGATCAAACACGTAGAGCTAAATACATGAAATTTATAACACGTGTTAAGCTTTACATGTTTGTTTAAATGCACATGAATTTTTAAACATTGGGCACGTAAAGAGATAAAAAGGGGACAAAAAGGGAAAAATCTGTAACCTACTATCTTTTGATGTATAAAGGATAGAAACAAAATTTAAAAAGTTTAGCGTTTTCCTTAAGAAATAAACAGACAGGTATCTGGAGTTTTTTTTTAAATTTTGGTCCGAAAGGGCGAAAAAGGGGTTAAAATTATATTTTGGTACTTTTTGGTACTTTTTTGTTACTTTTAAACCAATAAAGATAGAAAAAATTTTCAAATTGCGTTCGATAGGTTTTACAAATATATGATTACGTTTTTCGTACTTTTTTGAAATTTTGGGCCCAAAGGGTGAAAAAAGGGTTAAAAATATATTTTGTTTTTTTTTATGCGTTTTTTGTAACTTTTAAACCAATTAAGATAGGAACATTATTCAAATTAAGTGTGACAGGCCTAAAAAATATGAGTACGTTTTTAGATACTTTTTTAATTATTAAATCCTAAGGGCAAGAAAGGGTTAAAATTATGTTTTAGTACTTTTTGTAACTTTAAAATCAATTAAGATAGAAACATAATTTAAATTCCTCTTCCAGACCGATTTTTGGAAATTAGTTCGCACATAAGCGGCTTTTAAAGTTAAAATTTTAAAGGTGAAAAAGTGGGCGGTGTCACGCCTATAAAAGTTAAACTTATTATGCTGGTACTTTTATTGCACTGATTTTTTAAAATTGGCACACATATAGAAGGCCTCTAATTCCGAAATTTTAAAGGACAAAAATTGAGGCTTGCAGCGCCCACAAAAATGTAAGTTTTCATACTGGTTCTTCTATTGTTGCGATTTTTATGAAGCTCAAAAATAGACCGATAATGTTTATTTTCGGTACAAAAATGGGTGGCATAAAGATAGACAAACGTGCAAAATTATGTGAAGACAAGGCCATATTTGAGCCAGTTATAGCCCAAAACGCTTAATCCGGGAGGACATTTGTATGGGAGCTCTGTCGAAAAATTAACTGATCATCACCACAAACAACATGCTTTTTTCTTATACCAAAAAACTTATCTGTTCCAAATTTCATCGAAATACCTGCAAAAATGCGGTCTCTACTTTGTTTACAAGAATACATTAAGGCTGAATTCCAAAACGCAGTTTGCTTTGCATCACAAAATTTCAAGTTTTTCCTGAAAGCAAAGATGGGGTTTTTTATAATATCTTTTACTTTCAAATGAGTGTTTGCAGCTATATTAATGTCCTGGAAGCAAAAAACCTTGTCAAAATTGTAAGGAGTGTATAAGGGAAAAAGTTGAAAATTTGTAATGCAAAGCAAACAGCGTTTTGGAATTCAGCCTAACTTCCAGCCGGACGGAAGCACTGACAGGTTTTAATCGATCCAGGAAGTGATTCTGTGTCGATCGGTATAATTGGAGGTGGGTCTCAGACCTTTTTCTTTGGTGAGGTACAAAATTTGCACAAAAGCGTAATAAAATTTGGATATAACAATATAAGAGAAGTTTGAACTTCTTTTGAAAAATATTTGAAATGTGATCTCTGTATCTATCTATTATATAAAGAAGGGGTGTATGTATGTATGTATGTATGTATGTATGTATGTATGTATGTATGTATGTATGTATGTATGTATGTTTGTATTTTATAGCTGGCCACACCAGTGGATCGATTTTTGTAAAATTTTTACAGTGTTACTTCAAGTCTGAAAGGAACTATTATATACCAAATAGTTTTTATATAATAAAACAAAAATGTTTATTCAAACAAAAAATACAGAATGAATTCAAATTTTCAGAAAATTATATAATATAAAAAACTAAGATATTTTGATTAAAAGGTTTTAAAGTTTACAAGTTAAAAGTTCTCAACAGTATTCCCCCTTAAATAAAACCTTACATTTTTTTGGAGGTTTTGAAAGCACGGATTTCTTTTTCGTGTTTTGAGTGTCCACTACGCAACAAATCTCATTGGAAACAAAAGCTGGTTTGATTCGTTCAATTGACACGTTGTCTTCTTTCCCTTTTATATTTAGTGTAAAGTACTTGTCATATCTCTTAACAACCTCGTATGGACCCATATATCTCGGTTGTAGTGATTTTTTAATTCCGTCATTCCTTATCCAGACTAACTTGCTGTCCTTCAAATTTTTAAAACTAAAGATTGTATTTGGAAAGTTGTTTGAAGGTTTTGGTTTAAGAAAATTTATTATTTCCTTTAAGAAACACACAAATGTTGAATCTGTATGCATGTTTATTGATTTGGATTCCAAAAATTCACCAGGGAGGGAAATGTTTTCACAATATAAAAATTCAGCTGCAGAAGCTTTAAGGTCTTCTTTATAATATGCACGTAACCCTAATAATACGATGGGTAAAGCCTTAGTCCATTGTAAGTTATTATGACATGACAACGACGTTTTAAGGGTTCTATGGAACCTTTCTACCATCCCATTGGATTGTGGGTGGTAAGCAGTAGTATGCTGAATTTTTGTGCCAATCGATTTCAACAATTCATTAAATATTTTTGATGTAAATTGCCTACCTCGATCACATATGACTGTATTTGGACACCCAAATCTTGATACCCAATTATTTACAAATGCAGAAGTTACCGATTCTGCTGTACAATCATGCAGGGGAATGGCCTCAGGCCATCTGGAGAAACGATCAATGATTGTTAATAAGTAAGAAAATCCTTCAGATGGTGGCAGTGGACCAACTAAATCCATATGCACAACCATAAATCTCTGTGAAGTTATTGGAAAGTTACCTGGATTACTTTTGTTGTGCTTTGTAACCTTTGTTTTTTGGCAAGATTGACAAGACATATTCCATACTTTGCAATCTTTGTTGATTTGTGGCCAAACAAAACGTTCTGAAACTAACTTACGTGTAGCTCTAATGCCAGGATGTGAAAGATTATGAATCATGCCAAAAACTTGTTTTCTAAATTCTTGAGGCAGATAAGGTCGAATCGTGTTTGTTGAGACATCACAATATATCTTGAGATTGCTACCGGGTAATTGGTATAACTAAAGTTGAAGATTAGTTGTGGAATTTAAAAGATCTTGAAGCTCTTTATCATTACACTGCGATTCATAAAGTTGTTTGTAGTTTATTGATGATATATCATCTATCCGAGACAAAGCATCAGCAACAGTGTTTGATGAACCGGAAATATGAACAATGTTTGTAGTAAATTGTCCTATAAAATCCAAATGTCTACGCTGTCTAGGTGTAGCCTTTAAAGGATTTTGACAAAAAGCAAATGTCAGTGGCTTATGATCCGTAAATAAAGTAAATTTCTTAGCTTCTAGCAAATACTGGAAATGCTTAATAGCTTTGTATGCCGCCAGTAGTTCACGATCATACGTGCTGTATTTACACTCTGCTGGGCTTAACTTCTTGGAGAAGAATGCCAGAGGTTGTAAACTACCATTTACTTCTTGCTCTAAAACAGCTCCAATGGCAAAGTCTGAAGCATTTACTTTTAAAGATAGCGGAGCATTTTTAACCGGGTGAGCTAATCTCGTTGCATTAGCAATATGAAGTTTGCATTTTTCAAATGCTCTTTCAGTTTCTAAGTTCCAGTTAATTAAACGTTTGTCAATCTTAACCGAACCTTTAAGATACTCGTTAAGCAGAGCATGTTGTTTAGCCGCATGAGGTATAAATCTACGGTAAAAGTAAATCATGCACAAAAAACGACGTAATTCTTGAATAGTTTTAGGTTTTGAATAATTACGTATTGCATCAGATTTATATTTCATAGGTTCACTTCTTTCCGGAGTGATATGGAATCCAAGAAAATCTATTTCCATTACACCAAATTCACACTTAACCGGGTTGATTATAATGCCGTAATCTTTAAAACGATTAAAGAGAGTTCGAAGATGTTCTAAATGCTGTTCTTCTGTACATGAGGCAATCAATACGTCATCGATATACACAAAAACAAAATCTTATTCTCGGCATATTTCATCCATCAACCTTTGAAAACTTTGTGCGGCATTCCTTAACCCAAAGGGCATCTTCAAAAATTCATAAAGGCCGAATGGCGTAATAATAGCAGTTTTCGGAATGTCGTCTGGGTTCATAGGAATTTGGTGATATGCACGTACGAGATCGAGTTTAGAGAAAATTGTGCGACCGTGTAGGCAATTAACGTAATCATTAATTAGAGGAACAGGGTATCGATCAGGAACAGTTACTTTATTCAACTGACGATAGTCCCCGCAAGGTCGCCAATCTCCATTTTTTTTGGAAACCATGTGTAGGGCATTTGACCACATACTTTTTGATGGTCGAACTATTCCGTTTTCAAGCATGAACCTAAACTCGTTTTTGGCTATGCTTAATCTCTTACAGTCTAACTGTCTTACCTTTGATTTCACAGGTGGACCTGTTGTCTCAATATGATGAAAAACGTTGTTTGGTGTTGAAAATACTGATCTTGCCATGTTGTGTATTTCTGGAAATTCTTCTAGTAGTTTTTGGTATACTGTTTGATCCTTTAAAATTGTCGAAATACTTGGCACAGGAGTATTTTTAATTGAACCGCTTGATGAAGTTAAAGTCTTACCATCAACAAGAACACGATTTTTTAAATCTGGCAACAGATGAAAATGCGTAAGGAAGTCTGACCCAATAATAGGCTTAGTTACATCTGCTATAACAAACAGCCATGTAAATGACTTGCGAAGCCCAAGATCTAACTGAAGGAGTTTAGTTCCAAACGTTTTGATTCGCGTCCCATTAGCTGCAAAAAGTAGTACCTCTGAAAATTTATTGCTTGTGTTGTATTTTGAGTGGGGGATAACCGATACATCAGCCCCTGTATCAATTAAGAAAACAGATTTAGTAGATTTATCGTTAATAAATAGGCGGCTTGACGTATTAGTCGCGTCGGCAGCTGCAACATCCGAAACAATTTTTAGTTTTTTTGGTAGTTGCATGGAGGTTTACACTTATTAGCTTTTGAGCCAAACTTTTGATGACACCAACAGTATCCATCAGTTGCCTTTCTTGACTTTGACCGTTTGCGAGAAAAATGTCTTTCACAACTTCTTCCACGATCAAATTCTTGGAACTGCTTTTGAAGAGCATCAATTTGTTGTGTAAGTTCCTGAAACAGGTTGTCTTGAGGTGTAGAAATTACTGAAACGTGAGCAGGACGAGCCATATCCATAATTTTATCAGCTTGCTCTGCCAGTTTAGATATGTCTTGTTGTTCACTTATAGCAAGTATCGACCTAACATTCTCTGGAAGTTGTTCCAAGAATAGTGACCTAATTACGTTATCACCAACTTGACCACGACCTAAGTTCTGCATCGTTCTTAAAAAAATAGAGGGTTGTTGATCCCCAAGAAATTGTCCACTGAGTAATCTTTTGAGTTTCTTTTTATCGGATTTACTAAATAGGTTTATAATTCTCGTTTTAAGTGCCTCGTATCTATTTCCAGCAGGGGCCGTTTCAAGAATATCGCTCACCAAATCCAAAGTGCTTGCGTCAATATTTGCAACCAAGTGTCGAAATTTAGTTTCGTCTGATATGATTCTTGCAATTGAGAAAATGGATTCTATTTGCAGGAACCACACCCGAGGATTTTTAGACCAAAACGGAGGAAATTTCTGTAGTTGACTTGATGTTGCAGAAATTTCTTGTGGAGGACCTGAATTTCTTACTGTTTCGCTCATTGTTGAATTTAATTCGCTACTATTGTTGCTTTCTTGTGACGCACTAGCTCTCGGTGGTGTGTAGGCAAGAGACATCCTTATTTCAAATGCGGGGTCACCAATTATTATATACCAAATATTTTTTATATAATAAAGCAAAAATGTTTATTCAAACAAAAAATACAGAATGAATTCAAATTTTCAGAAAATTATATAATATAAAAAACTAAGACATTTTGATTAAAAAGTTTTAAAGTTTACAAGTTAAAAGTTCTCAACAGAACAATAGGCTACTTTTTTTTGGAAATTATCGCTGCCCCGCCCACACTACGCCCATTTGCGTGGGAAGGTCAAGTAACAAAATTACCCAGAGCCATATTGCTCAAACGCGTATAGCTAAATACCTGAAATTTACAACACGTTTTAAGTTTTACATGCTTGTTTAAATGCACATGAGTTTTTAAACATTGGGCCTGTAAAGGGATAAAAAGGGGACAAAAAGGGAAAAATCGGTAACCTACTATCTCTTAATGTATATAAGATAGAAACAAAATTTAAAAAGCGTTTTCCTTAAGAAAAAAACAGACAGGTATCTGGAGTTTTTTTTTTTAAATTATGGTCCGAAAGGCCGAAAAAAAGGGGTTAAAATTATATTTTGGTACTTTTTGTTACTTTTAAACCAATAAAGATAGAAAAATTTTTAAAATTGCGTTCGATAGGTCTTACAAAAATATGATTACGTTTTTCGTACTTTTTTTTTAATTTTGGGCCCAAAGGGGGAAAAAAGGGTTAAAAATATATTTTAATTTTTTTATTAGTTTTTTGTAACTTTTAAACCAATAACGATAGGAACATTATTCAAATTAAGTGTAACAGGCCTAAAAAATATGAGTACGTTTTTAGATACTTTTTTAACTTTTTAGACCCTAAGGGGAAGAAAGGGTTAAAATTATGTTTTAGTACTTTTTGTAACTTTAAAATCAATTATGATAGAAACATCATTTTAATTGCTCTTCGAAACCGATTTTTGGAAATTAGTTCGCACGTAAACGGCTTTTAAAGTTAAAATTTTGAAGGTAAAAAAGTGGGCGGTGCCACGCCCATAAAAGTTAAACTTTTTATGCTGGTACTTTTATTGCACTGATTTTTTAAAATTGGCACACATATAGAAGGCCTCTAATTCCGAAGTTCTAAAGGACAAAAATGGAGGATTGCAGCGCTCACAAATATGTAAGTTTTCAAACTGGTTCTTCTATTGTTGCGATTTTTATGAAGCTGAAAAATAGACCGATAATGTTTATTTTCGGTACAAAAATGGGTGGCATAAAGATAGACAAACGTGCAAAATTATGTGAAGATAAGGCCATATTCTAGCCAGTTATAGCCCAAAATGATTAATCGGGGAGGACATTTGTATGGGAGCTCTGTCAAAAAATTAACTGATCATTACCACAAACAACATGTTTTTTCTTATGCCAAAAAACTTATCTGTTCCAAATTTCATCGAAATATCTGAAAAATGCGGTCTCTACTTTGTTTACAAGAATACATTAACTCCTAGCCGGACGGATGGACTGACAGTTTTTAATCGGCTCAGGAAGAGATTCTGTGTCGATCGGTATAATTGGAGGTGGGCTTCAGACCTTTTTCTTTGGTGAGGGACAAAAATTTGCACAAAAGCATAATAAAATTTGGATATAACAATATAAGAGAAATTTTAACTTCTTTTGAAAAATATTTGAAGCGTGATCCCTGTATATAAAGAAAGGGTGTATGTATGTATGTTTGTATGTATGTATGTATGTATGTATGTATGTATGTATGTATGTATGTATGTATGTATGTATGTATGTATGTATGTATGTATGTATGTATGTATGTATGTATGTATGTTTTTTTTTATAGCTGGCCACACCAGTGGATCGATTTTTGTAAAAATTTTACAGAGTGTTACTTCAAGTCTGAAAGGAACAATAGGCTACTTTTTTTTGGAAATTATTGCTGCCACGCCCACACTACGCCCATTTGTGTGGGAAGGTCAAGTAACAAATTTACCCAGAGCAACACTGCTCAAACGCGTATAGCTAAATACCTGAAATTTACAACACGTGTTAAGTTTTACATGTTTGCTTAAATGCACATGAGTTTTTAAACATTGGGCCCGTAAAGGGATAAAAAGGGGACAAAAAGGGAAAAATCGGTAACCTACTATCTCTTGATGTATATAAGATAGAAACAAAATTTAAAAAGTTTAGCATTTTCCTTAAGAAATAAACAGACAGGTATCTGGAGCTTTTTTTAAAATATGGTCCGAAAGGCCGAAAAAAGGGGTTAAAATTATATTTTGGTACTTTTTGTTACTTTTAAACCAATAAAGATAGAAAAATTTTTAAAATTGCGTTCGATAGGTCTTACAAAAATATGATTACGTTTTTCGTACTTTTTTTTAATTTTGGGCCCAAAAGGGGAAAACAGGGTTAAAAATATATTTTGATTATTTTTATGCGTTTTTTGTTACTTTTTAACCAATAAAGATAGAAACATAATTCAAATTGGATGCGACAGGCCTAAAAAATATGAGTACGTTTTTAGGTCTTTTTTGAATAATTGAACTCTTAGGGGGAAAAAAGGTTGAAACTATGTTTTAGTACTTTTCGTAACTTTAAAACCAATGAAGGTAGAAACATAATCTAAATTGCATTCGTCAGGTTACCAAAAAATGTTAATATGTTAATAAGGGGCTGAGATTATATATAGAAGTTTATAAATAATTTTTGCTTATTAAAGCTTTCTGAATATCTCCAAAGCTGTAAGCCTGGTAAATTTCCAATTTTTATGTGCTTAGTAAATAGTAGGGCTGACTTATTATTTATTGCAACTTATGTGGGGCAACCAATAAATTAAAAAATATGTAATTTCTGTTGTTTACATATTTTAATAATTTTACTATGATTGGGGTAGCGAAGCACACCGGGGCTTAGCTAGTATTATATAAAGAAAGGTTGTATCTATGTATGTATGTGTGTATGTATGTATGTATGTATGTATGTATGTATGTATGTATGTATGTATGTATGTATGTATGTATGTATGTATGTATGTATGTATGTATGTATGTATGTATGTATGTATGTATGTATGTATGTATGTATGTATGTATGTATTTATGTATGTATTTATGTATGTATGTATGTATGTATGTATGTATGTATGTATGTATGTATGTATGTATGTATGTATGTATGTTTATATGTATGTATATATGTATGTACATATGTATGTATGTATGTATGTATGTATGTATGTATGTATGTATGTATGTATGTATGTATGTATGTATTTATGTATGTATTTATGTATGTATGTATGTATGTATGTATGTATGTATGTATGTATGTATGTATGTATGTTTATATGTATGTATGTATGTATATACAGTGTGCGACAAAACATACGCACGAACTTCTGTTAAGTAGAATATGTCTCAAAAACAAAAGCAAACACATTTGAATTTGGAACTATTTATTTTTTTTATAAAGTTAATAACCTAAATTCAATAAAATATAAGAAAAACAAGTGAAAATTCTTATAAAACTTAAAAAATTTCATATTATACAATAAAAACAGCTTTTTGTATGCGACAAAACATATGCACGTCTTTAGAAAACTCAAAAAAATATTAATATTTAGTTGAGTAGCCATTATTTTTTAAAACTTCTTCACATCTTCGTGACATGGACTCGATTAGGTTTGATAAAATTTTTCCAGAAATTTCATTCCAAGCAACTTCCACTTGGCGGAAAAGTTCATCCCTATTTCCGGAATTATCGCGGTTTATTTTACGATCTACAATATCCCATAGATTTTCTATGGGATTGAGATCTGGCGATTGCGCTGGCCATTTAAAAACATTTATTTTATTAACTGCAAACCACTCTTTGTTGCATTTAGCCGTGTGTTTAGGATCGTTGTCCTGTTGATACCTCCACTTAAGCGGCATTTCCTCCTCTGCATGTGGTAGCATTATGTTTTGTAGAATATCCTTGTAAACGAATCGATCCATTACACCATTTATTTTATGAATTGGTCCGATTCTATGGCCAGAAAAACATCCCCAGATCAATACATTTCCTCCTCCATGTTTTACCGTACCTTTGGTATATCGAGGGTTAAGGCGTTGTCCTTTTGGTCTACGTACCAGCCTAATTCCATCAGAACTTTTAAGATTGAACTAAGACTCATCAGAGAAGAGTACGGTTTTCCATTGGGTTGTGGTCCAGTTGATGTGCTCCTTTGAAAATTAGATTCTGGCTAATCTGTTTTTAGCAGAAATAAATGCACTTCTATATAATTTTTATCCACCTTCAACAGATCGTCTTTGGATGGATCTAATCGAGACATTTAAGTTTAACTGACTTGCAATAGATCTTGCTGAGGTAAATGGATCATTTTTTATTAAGCGCAGTATTGCCTGGTCGTCCCGTTTGCTGATTTTCCGGGGTCTACCACCTCTGTGTACGGTTGCCAACTATCCTGATGAACGGAAACGGCTTACAATGCGAAAAATGACACTGTGGTGAATTCCAAATTTATTTGCAATCGACGTTACTGATTCCCCTTTATTATAATCATTAATAATTTTTTCTTTTAAATGATCGGAATATTTGCTGTAAGCCATTCCTTTATTAAAATATTGCAAACTATGACCGATGACTTTGAAAGAATATAAAAATCAATAAACACGTGCAAAATGTTTCAAATTATTCCGTTTATATCTAAAAATTTGTGCATCTCATTTAACGGTTCTTTTTGTTAGTAATTTGTTAGAAAAAATGAAGAACATAAATTCCAACTACTTCGTGCATTTGTTTTGTCGCATGTAAAATAGCGGTTTTGTAAGTTTATTATTAATTTTTTTTTGTTAAACATTTTTCTTCTTTATGTTTGTCTTGTATTAGTAAGAGGACTCTATTATCATTACAAAAAAATAACAAAAGTAAAAATACGAATGAAATTTTCTACATTATAAAGATATCTGATTGTAAGTACAATCTCGTGCATATGTTTTGTCGCATACTGTATGTATGTATGTATGTATGTATGTATGTATGTATGTATGTATGTATGTATGTATGTATGTATGTATGTATGTATGTATGTATGTATGTATGTATGTATGTATGTATGTATGTATGTATGTATTTATGTATGTATTTATGTATGTATGTTTATATGTATGTATATATGTATGTACATATGTATGTATGTATGTATGTATGTATGTATGTATGTATGTATGTATGTATGTATGTATGTATGTATGTATGTATGTACATATTTATGTATGTATTTATGTATGTATGTATGTATGTATGTATGTTTATATGTATGTATGTATGTATGTGTGTATGTATGTATGTATGTATGTATGTATGTATGTATGTATGTATGTATGTATGTATTTATGTATGTATTTATGTATGTATGTATGTATGTATGTATGTATGTATGTATGTATGTATGTATGTATGTTTATATGTATGTATGTATGTATGTATGTATGTATGTATGTATGTATGTATGTATGTATGTATTTATGTATGTATTTATGTATGTATGTATGTATGTATGTATGTATGTATGTATGTATGTATGTATGTATGTATGTATGTATGTTTATATGTATGTATGTATGTGTGTATGTATGTATGTATGTATGTATGTATGTATGTATGTATGTATGTATGTTTATATGTATGTATGTATTTATGTATGTATGTATGTATGTATGTATGTATGTATGTATGTATGTACATATGTATGTATGTATGTATGTATGTATGTATGTATGTATGTATGTATGTATGTATGTATGTATGTATGTTGTAGTGTGTAGTGTTTTGGGGTCGTCTTAATTTTCGTGTACCCTATAGCCCAATATAATTTTATACAGCTGTAGGGGATCAGCTTGATGGTTAGGCGTTCTCTCGAACTGCCAAATTAGGGATTAGACATAAAACAAGGCAACGATGTGCCACTTTATTGTTTCAAATATAAAATCCTTGTTTATTTGTGGGCTACTACCCTTTTTATACTAATTTCTACATTATTGCTTACTTATTCTAACTTACAGTGTTAGTTTCTTAAATATATTCTGCTTTGTCAGTGCCATGCAATCATCAATGCATATTACTCTAGCCAATCAGAATGTGAGAGTGAGGAATGCACTCATTAACATTTGACACTCTTAAGTTTGGTCATTCACATTCTGATTGACCTACATACTTTACTATAGTAGACTCATATTTAAACATATTGAGTCACTGGATAAGTGTCGTTATTTGATCTTTTATTAGTGGCATTTACCCTACCATTATTGGGGTGGTATGTATAAGTTTTAGAGTGGTTATTTGGTATGCAGTGGACACTAGTAAGGTACACTACACCCTCACCGTTAAGAGAAAAATTAGGGGAGTAATTTTTCTTGATGCATCCATAGCACTGTAAAAATTATGATTGTCTTAAAGATTTTTACAATTCATTTACATCTATTATTATTATTATACTTCTATATCTTTGCCTTTACATATTTTTGTTTTATTTATTGGTTCTTAATCCTAGGTATGGTTTTAATTGGTTATTGTGAATTTCTTTTTCTATCCCGTTATAATCTATAGTGGTATTTACACCATTACTCTTAATTATTCTATATGGGCCTTTGTACGGGCTTTGGTATTTCTTTCTATTTTCTATTTTTATTAAGACTAAATCTCCTATATTTAAATTTAATCTATTATTATATCTATTGTCCAGTATTCTCTTTTCTTTCGTTTTATTTGTTAGTTCTTTTGCCCTTTCCAAAGAAAACTTTAATTTCTGTTTTAACTCTTTTGTATAGTCATCGTAATTATAGATTTTTATTTCCTTATTGTCACAGATTTCTGATGGTAAGCATGGTAATTTACCATAAACTAGTTCGAATGGCGTGTAGCCAGTATCTATGTGTGGTGCCGTGTTATAGGCGAAAGTAAAATAATTTATCCACTTATCCCATTCGTAATCATTTGCCGTTGTTAGCAAGAATTCATTGAGAACTCTATGATTTCTCTCCACCGAACCTATTGTCTCATGGTGGTAAGGGGTTGAAAATGTCTGCTTGATATCAAGTAACGAGCATATGTTACGCATCAGTTCGTTTTTAAATTCAGTTCCGTTGTCTGACTTGAGAACTTTAAATTTACCATGTTTTAAAATTAATTGTTCTACTAGTGTTTTAGCAATTGTAGGTGCATCTTTTGTTGACATTGGGTGAGCAATAACGAATTTTGTTAGTTCACATTGCATTGTCAATATATATCGGTATCCGTTTGAAATACGAAGCGGACCTACAGTATCCACTGACATTGTCTCAAAACTGTTGTTTGGGGTGTTTGTTAGCGTAAGTGGTTCTTTAATGTTCTTCGTTTGTTTGTTTGTGTTACACTTGTCACAATATTTTACAAATTGTTTAACCATCTTATTCATATTTTTCCAAATGTATCGCTGTTTCAATTTAATTATTGTTTTTCTAATTCCTAAGTGGCCTGCGTGTGTGGCATTGTGGAATTCTTCGATGAGTTTATATTTCAATATGTCATCTGTTATTCTTTTTGGGTCATTATATATTAGAATTTTAAGTTGAGGACTTTTATTGTTTATTTTTATCTTTGTATATGCTTCTTTCAATTTTTCCATTGTATATACTTTAAATATTCTATCACTTTTTGCTAGCGCTAATTCTCTTATCTTTTCTTCATTCATTTTAGATACCAGTTTCCTCAGAATCGAATCTAGATTCGCTGAGTTATCGCTGAATCTTGCATGCATATTATCGTTTTGTACGTTCCTGGTATGTAACTTCTTCATAGTCGAATCTTGTTTCGATGAATTATCGTTACATCCTTTGTTCATATAATTATTATTTTGAGTACGTGATTTCTTCATGATCGAATCTTGTTTCGATGAATTGTCCTCACGTCCCACGTGCACAATATTATCTTTAATTCTTATTTCGACGTCTTCTATATTCTCAAACTTATTAAATTGCAATTTCTTTATGTTCTTGATATCATTTATGGATGTGCATTCCCATATTAGAAGTTGATCAGACTCCTGAGAGATGCTTTTATCCGATACTTTTGTATTTACATTATCATTCCTCTTTGTATTACCTGCCTCATTATCTTTATTTATTTTATGGTTTGTCTCATTATTTATATTATTTCTGTTAAGTTTTTCTTGCATGGCCCTTGTAGTTATTAGTATCTTATTTTCCGTTTCATCATTTTCTAATGGTATCATTTGTTTAAGTATTTCCGAGTTTATTTCAATTCTTGATAATGCGTCCGCATTAGTGTTAATTTTCCCTTTCTTATACATTATTGTAAAATCATAGTCGCTTAAATCTAGCCTGATTCTTGTCATTTTTGATGACGGATTCCTGTGTGAAAATAGGGAGATTAGTGGTCTGTGGTCTGTTACTACTATGAATTTTCGACCGTATAAATATGGTCTGAAAAATTTTATTCCCCAATGGATTGCGAGCAATTCCTTTTCAATTATCGGTTTGTTCAAGTCGTGTTTCTGTAGAGATTTACTTGCATAGGAAATTGGTAGATCCTGGCCAATTTCGCCTTGAGATAAGACAGCTCCCAGTGCGTAGTTTGAGGCGTCGGTTGTCAAAATGAATGGTTTTTCGAAATTTGGGTATTGTAGAATTGGGGGTTTCATTAGTTTTTCTTTTAAGGTGTCAAAAGCATTTTGACATTCATTTGTCCATAGGAATTTCGCTGATTTTCTTAGTAACATATTCAAGTGTTTCGCAATGTCTGCAAAATTTGGTATAAATTTCCTATAATAATTGCAAAATGCAACAAATCGTCGTACTTCGTCCGTGTTTCTTGGTATTGGGTAGTTCTTTATCACCTTATATTTTGATGGGTCTGTTTTCACACCGTCTTTTGTTATTAAATGTCCCAAGTAAACAACTTCAGATCTTAGGAAACAACATTTCCTTGGATTCAGTTTTAAATGGTATTTTTGCAGTCTGTCGAGAACCTTTATCAGGTTTTGATTGTGATGATTTAAGCTGCAACCGTATACGATTATATCATCCACGTAGAGAAATGCTTCGGATTCTAGTCCGGATAATGCTATTGTAAGCATTCTTTGAAAGCTGTTAGATGAAATTTTTAGTCCGAATGGAAGTCTTTTAAACTGAAAATGCCCTTGTGGTGTTGAAAATGCAGTTAGTGGTCTGGAGTTTTTATTCAACTCAATTTGATAAAAAGAATTAGTCATATCGAGTGTAGAAAACCATTTTGCTCTACCTAATTTGTCCAAAATATCCTCCAGTCTAGTTAGAGGAAATTTGTCATTAACAATTCTATCATTAAGTCTTCTAAAGTCTACAACAAGTCTCCATTTCTTTTTATCTTCCATATTTTTCTTTGGTACTAAGAGGAGTGGAGCATTGTATGGACTAACGGATGGTTCTATTGTTTCGTCATCAAGCATTTTCTTTACCTGTTCATTTATTATGTCTGTATGTGAATGTGGTAATCTATAGTTCTTTATGTACACAGAAGTGTTGTCTGAGGTTATGATTTCTTGTTTGTAAAAGTTGTTGACACTCAACTTTTCGTTTTCTAAATGAAAAACGTTTTGATATGTTTTAAGTATTTCTGTTAATTTTGTTTTTGCGTACTCATCGTCATGGTCTAATTGCAATTCATTTGAAATTTTGTTAAAACGTTCGTCGCTGTTTATATTGTTGTAACTTAATATGTCGTAGTTTTTTAATGGGTCAGTGTGTAGTTTAATGCCCTGTAGAGTTGTTGTTTCGTTTGTTGTGTTTAAAATTTTGACGTGTGTCATACCGTTTTTAGGTGCTATTGAATTACTTAAAAAAATTCCGTCTTTCAGTTCGGTATTAAATATGACGCAATCTTCTGTAAGGTTCAATCTCAATGGTTGTATAATTTCTGTTCGTGGGGGTACGGTTATTTTTAGGGTATCGAATGATTTTGTTTGCATTGGCAGAGTTATTGTTTCATTGTTGATGAACAAAGAAATTGTAAATGTCTCGTAATCTATTTTGCATAGGTACTCTCTTAAGAAATCTCTTCCTATTATTCCGTCTGTTTCTATTGGAAAATTGTCGTCTACTAGATGAAAGTTGTGTTTACATGTTTGGTTTGCCATTGTTAGTTCAAGTTCACTTGTCCCTAATGAATGTATTTCCTCCTTAGTGATGCCTGTTAATTTGCATCTATTCTCCACATTTAATGGTTCATCATCAAAAATTTCCTTGGTGCGACATAATGATACATCGGCTCCTGTGTCGACAAGAAATGTTAAATTTTTGTTTTCGTATCTAGCAGTTATGAAATTTGCATTATTATTTGAAACTTTGTATATCTTTAATTTTGGCTGTCCGGAATATCCCTGTATTCCGAGCCTTCTTCGTTTCCCTCGTTTTGAACTGTACGTATATACCTTCTGTTGTGGCTGCTTCTGTTGTCATTGTCTCTGTTAGAATTATTGTTATTACCTCTACTGTCATTGTTGTTACCTCTGTTGTTTTGGTAGTTGTTATTTACTCCATTAGAATTGTTATTTCTAGAGAAGTTTGTATTTCTTCGTGAATTGTTATTATCATAGTTATTGTTTCTAGTGTTGTTATTGTTGTTGAAGCTGTGATTACTGTTGTAACCATTGCCTCTGTTGAAATTTGCATTGTTGCCATTATTCCTGTTATTAATATTGTTTTTGTGAAGGTTTCGGTTATCATGATGCCTGTTCTTGGTGTAGTTAGAAAATCTGTTGTTATTTCCGTTGTGGTTTTGTGGTTGATACTGTGGTTCTTCTTTTCTGATATGTAGGATATCGTGCTGCGTTGCCTTTTTCTCATTTTCAATTTCGACTGCAAGGTCGGATGCTTCCTGTAGTGTAGTTGGTCGGGCAGCGTATATGGTTGGTTTAAAGTACTCATTTAGACCTTTCTTGAATGTATCTAAGGCAAGCTTATTATTTAATCGGACTATAACGTTTTTCTCAGCCTCTGTTACTTGATCTCCTAACTCTTCTATGCCTAGTTTGTTTAGGTTGTCAATTATACTCATTATCTTCTCCCTATATGAATTAATAGACATCTTCCCTTGGGATAATGTAGTGAGTTTGGATTGTAATTCTGGGATTGTTTTATTGTTCTTGTATCTTTTCTCTAAGAGTCTCTTAAGCGTTTCGAAATTTTCAGGTTTCGAATAGCTTCCAATTGATGTTCTGACATTCGAGGATAATTTAGCATGATAAACATACTGAAGAAAATCTATTTTTGCTGCTTCCGATAGGGTCTTATTTAATAACTCCGCTGTTATTATAAAACTGTCCAATTCAATATAATTACCTGTAAACAAAGGTAATGCCTTTGCAACCGTTTCTAAATTAAACGATGTCATGTCTAAGTCTTTTGTCCTTAATGGTTTCTTTATATTACTACCTAAGTATTCTTCTACTAGTCTGTAAAGATTATTAAATTCTAGTTTTAACGCTAACTGTTCCTTATCGTCTCCTTTTACTTCTATTAGTTGAAATTCAAATTTTAAATTTCTGATATATTCCAATTTATTCAATACCGTTGATTCGGTGTAGGTTCTCCCTGGACTCTTCTTTAAGTTCTTCCAGAGTTCTTTCAAATTATTTAATTTCTCTTCCATATATTTTTCTTAGGCTTATCTATAAGCAAAATTTAGTTTCGTTTTTATTATTTAGTTTTTCCTTACAACTTATACATTAGTTATACTATTTTTATTTCTATTGGTATTTATAAGTTTATGTATTATATATAATATAGACAAGATTATGACAATTATTAATAATGTTGACATATTTTTCGAGAACATTGTGTTAAGTTATCTATTGTCTTCTACTTATAATCGTACATACTAGTCTAATAATGTAGGCAATTGCTAATATTGCTAGGATCACTATCATAATTACTTCAGAGATGTTTAAGTTTTCCGTGTCATTTTTATTCTGTATATTCCCTGTGTGGACTCTCATGTGTTCTATTAATTGATTGTGTTCGTTTTCAGAATCTTCATGTTTCCCTACTTCATATCCCGCAAATAATAAAGGGATAGCTTTTAATATATTTTTCCACCAAGTCATTCTAATTTTAATATTATAATTTTGATACGAAAACATATAAAATACAACAACATATTTTGGTAAAATTTTGATTCAAATGTTCATACATCAAATCTTATTTTGTCTGTAGTTTTAGTTGTTTTATGGTCCTTTTGATGTTGGCACATTCTTCTTTGGTGGTTGTTAGGGTGAGCCTTTGATACAGTATGGCTAGTTGTTTTCTCGCCTGGAATCTCTTTCCCGCACGTTTCTTCTTCTTCTGGATGTCCTTGGATGGTTGGGGTTGCTTTTTGGTCACCGCAGTCCTCTTACGGTATTCTTCAATGCTTATAGCCTTCGGGCCTGCATTCAGTGGAGATGGAGTATAAGTTGGTGCTGTTGTTGCTGGTGGTCCTGGGTTATACTGTTCTGTCAAGTATTTTTCCCATCGCTCGAAAATTTCACTTATTTCTTCCTCCATAAATATGTTATTTTTCTTCAGTTAGCTATTGGTCCGAGCTGGCAGGATCGCCATGTAGTGTGTAGTGTTTTGGGGTCGTCTTAATTTTCGTGTACCCTATAGCCCAATATAATTTTATACAGCTGTAGGGGATCAGCTTGATGGTTAGGCGTTCTCTCGAACTGCCAAATTAGGGATTAGACATAAAACAAGGCAACGATGTGCCACTTTATTGTTTCAAATATAAAATCCTTGTTTATTTGTGGGCTACTACCCTTTTTATACTAATTTCTACATTATTGCTTACTTATTCTAACTTACAGTGTTAGTTTCTTAAATATATTCTGCTTTGTCAGTGCCATGCAATCATCAATGCATATTACTCTAGCCAATCAGAATGTGAGAGTGAGGAATGCACTCATTAACATTTGACACTCTTAAGTTTGGTCATTCACATTCTGATTGACCTACATACTTTACTATAGTAGACTCATATTTAAACATATTGAGTCACTGGATAAGTGTCGTTATTTGATCTTTTATTAGTGGCATTTACCCTACCATTATTGGGGTGGTATGTATAAGTTTTAGAGTGGTTATTTGGTATGCAGTGGACACTAGTAAGGTACACTACAATGTATTTATGTATGTATTTATGTATGTATGTATGTATGTATGTATGTATGTATGTATGAATGTATGTTTATATGTATGTATGTATGTATATATGTATGTATGTATGTATGTATGTATGTATGTATGTATGTATGTATGTATGTATGTATGTATGTATGTATGTATGTATGTATGTATGTATGTATGTATGTATGTATGTATGTATGTATGTATTTATGTATGTATTTATGTATGTATGTTTATATGTATGTATATATGTATGTACATATGTATGTATGTATGTATGTATGTATGTATGTATGTATGTATGTATGTATGTATGTATGTATGTATGTATGTATGTATGTATTTATGTATGTATTTATGTATGTATGTATGTATGTATGTATGTATGTATGTATGTATGTATGTTTATATGTATGTATGTATGTATGTGTGTATGTATGTATGTATGTATGTATGTATGTATGTATGTATGTATGTATGTATTTATGTATGTATTTATGTATGTATGTATGTATGTATGTATGTATGTATGTATGTATGTATGTATGTTTATATGTATGTATGTATGTATGTATGTATGTATGTATGTATGTATGTATGTATGTATGTATTTATGTATGTATTTATGTATGTATGTATGTATGTATGTATGTATGTATGTATGTATGTATGTATGTATGTATGTTTATATGTATGTATGTATGTGTGTATGTATGTATGTATGTATGTATGTATGTATGTATGTATGTATGTATGTATGTATGTATGTATGTATGTATGCATGTATGTATGTATGTATGTATGTATGTATTTATGTATGTATTTATGTATGTATGTATGTATGTATGTATGTATGTATGTATGTATGTATGTATGTATGTTTGTAATTTATAGCTGGCCACACCAGTGGATCGATTTTTTTGAAGTTTTTAAAGCGAGTTACTTCAAGTCTGGAAGAAACAATTGGCAACTTTTTTTTGGAAATCTCTGCTGCCACGCCCACACTACACCCATTTGTGTGGGAAAGTCTGGTTATGAATTACCTAACCAAATTACCCAAAGCCATACTGATCAAACGCGTAGAGCTAAATACATGTTTGCTTAAATACATACGAATTTTTAGAAATTAGGCCCGTAAAGGGATAAAAAGGGAAAAAAAAAGGAAAAACCTGTAGCCTACTATCTTTTAATGTATATAAGATAGAAACAAAATTTTAAAAGTTTTGCGTTTTCCTTAAGAAATAAACAGACAGGTATCTGGAGTTTTTTTTTTCATTTTGGTCCGAAAGGCCGAAAAAAGGGGCTTAAATTATATTTTGGTACTTTTTGTTACCCTTAAACCAATAAAGATAAAAAAATTTTTCAAATTGCGTTCGATAGGTCTTACAAAAATATGATTACGTTTTTCGAATCTGGAGTTTTTTTTTCATTTTGGTCCGAAAGGCCGAAAAAAGGGGCTTAAATTATATTTTGGTACTTTTTGTTACCCTTAAACCAATAAAGATAAAAAAATTTTTCAAATTGCGTTCGATAGGTCTTACAAAAATATGATAACGTTTTTCGAATTTTTTTTTTTTAATTTTGGGCCCAAAGGGGGAAAAAAGGGTTAAAAATATATTTTGATTTTTTTAAGCGTTTTTTGTAACTTTTAAACCAACAAAGATAGGAACATTACTCAAATTAAGTGTAACAGGCCTAAAAAATATGAGTACGTTTTTAGATACTTATTTAATTATTAGACCCTAAGGGGAATAAAGGGTTAAAATTATGTTTTAGTACTTTTTGTAACTTTAAAATCAATTATGATAGAAACATAATTTAAATTCCTCTTTCAGACCGATTTTCGGAAATTAGTTCGCACGTAAACAGCTTTTAAAGTTAAAATTTTGAAGGTAAAGAAGTGGGCGGTGCTACGCCCATAAAAATTAAACTTTTTATGCTGGTACTTTTATTGCACCAATTTTTTTAAACTTGGCATACATATAGAAGACCTCTAATTCAGAAGTTCTAAAGGACAAAAATGGAGGGTTGCAGCGCCCACAAAAATTTAAGTCTTCATACTGGTTCTTCTATTGTTGCGATTTTTATGAAGCTTAAAAATAGACCGATAATGTTTATTTTCGGTACAAAAATTGGTGGCATAAAAATAGACAAACGTGCAAAATTATGTGAAGACAAGGCCATATTTGAGCCAGTTATAGCCCAAAACGCTTAATCCGGGAGGACATTTGTATGGGAGCTCTGTCGAAAAATTAACTGATCATCACCACAAACAACATGCTTTTCTCTTATGCAAAAAAACTTATCTGTTCCAAATTTCATCGAAATATCTGCAAAAATGCGGTCTCTACTTTGTTTACAAGAATACATTAAGGCTGAATTCTAAAACGCAGTTTGCTTTGCATCACAAAATTTCAAGTTTTTCCTGAAAGCAAAGATGGGATTTTTGATAATATCTTTTACTTTCAAATGAGTGTTTGCAGCTATATTAATGTCCTGGAAGCAAAAAACGTTGTCAAAATTGTAAGGAGTGTATAAGGGAAGAAGTTGAAAATTTGTAATGCAAAGCAAACAGCGTTTTGGAATTCAGCCTAACTTCCAGCCGGACGGATGCACTGACAGGTTTTAATCGACCCAGGAAGTGATTCTGTGTCGATCGGTATAATTGAAGGTGGGTCTCAGACCTTTTTCTTTGGTGAGGTACAAAAATTTGCACAAAAGCGTAATAAAATTTGGATATAACCATATAAGAGAAGTTTGAACTTCTTTTGAAAAATATTTTAAATGTGATCTCTGTATCTATATTATATAAAGAAAGATTGTATGTATGTATGTATGTATGTATGTATGTATGTATGTATGCATGTATGTATGTATGTATGTATGTATGTATGTATGTATGTATGTATGTATGTATGCATGTATGTAAGTAAGTTTCTGCCATTAGTTCTACCGTATGTGACGCATTTATTTAATAGTATTATAATGTCATGCACGTTTCCGTTAAGGTGGAAACATGCAAAGATAGTTCCATTGCCTAAGCCAAATGGGGAATACCGTCCCATTGCAATCTTGTGTTTTCTTTCTAAGGTTTTCGAAAAGCTTTTGCATAACCAGATGATGCAGTATATTGACACGCATAGTTTACTGTCTAATATACAGTCAGGTTTTCGCCGCAATCACAGCTGCATTACTGCCCTTTTGGAGGTTAGTGAGCATATACGACAGGGGTTGGAAGATGATAATATTAATTTTTTGGTGCTTTTGGATCATTCCAAGGCTTTTGATACAGTCGATCACGGCACGCTGCTTGGAAAATTGAGATGTTTTTTTCATTTCTCTAAATCGTCAACTAAACTTATATCCTCATACCTGTCGGGTCGGACACAATCAGTCTTTGTTAATGATCTCTGGTCAACTCCCATTTCTATTAATCGAGGTGTGCCTCAGGGATCTATCCTGGGACCACTTCTCTTTTCGTTATATGCAAATGATTTACCCGAGATACTTTCAAACTGCAAGATTCATCTTTATGCGGATGATGTTCAGCTTCTTTTGACTAGTTCAATTCAGGATGTTGCCTTGAGTGTTGCTACTTTAAATGAAGAGTTGGGCAAAATTTACACGTGGGCAAACGCGAATGGTCTATGCTTGAACCCAAACAAGTCCAAGTGCGTGGTAATACACAAAAGATGTTTAAATCTTAATAACGTTTATGATATCGTTATGAACACTGAGAAAATAGAGATAGTGAATGCAGCTAAGAATCTTGGGATAATATTTAATGAAAGTTTGACCTGAGACAGCCATATAAATTTGCTAATTGGTCAAACATACATTAAATTACGTGCTCTCTGGTCAACGCAATATTTTACACCATTAAATATCCGAATTTTACTTGCCAAGACTTACCTGATTCCTGGCTTAATGTATGGGTGTGAGTTATATGCAAACTGTGACTCGGTAAGCAAAAGAAAATTGAATATATTGTACAACAATATCTTAAGATACGTATATAAAATGAAGAGGTTTGATCATATATCTTTGGGTTCTAATAATCTTTATGGTGTCTCTTTTGAGAATCTGATGAAAATTCGTATTCTTATATTCATGCATAAAATAATAAAAATGGAGACACCCAAATACTTGTTTGATAGATTAAAGTTCTTCCAGTCACCCCGTGGAAAAAAATGCGTAATTCCTAGACATCACAGCTTAATATCTGAATGGCAGTTTTTTGTAAATGCCACTCGACTTTGGAATATTCTTCCATCAAACCAACAAGTAAACCGCAATGCTAATAGTTTCAAATCATTTCTTTTTAAATTTTTTTCATAATTTTTTCGTAAATGTTGACTGTAATGTACATATGTGTTAAGTTTATTCTAAATTTAGTTAGCTTAGTTAAAAATGTTATTCTATGTTTAATGTGTAATATATGGCGTTCCTGTGCTTTAAATATAAGACTCTGTCTCGTTGCACTGAAGAAAACAAGTAAATAAATAAATAAAAATAAATAAGTATGTATGTATGTATGTATGTATGTATGTATGTATGTATGTATGTATGTATGTATGTATGAATGTATGTATGTATGTGTGTGTGTATGTACCCTGCAGAAAACAGGACTAGTCCATACATGCGTGTATGGACTAAAGACCTGCAAAAATATAACAAAACGTATTTCAAAAGCAGATATACTTTGTACATCCATGTACATACCAGTTCTTTTTGGTCTAAGTGTGTGAATAAGTGTAAATGATATGGTATGGTTTTGCTTTTGCGCACTTACTCTACCTTTATAAACAAATATTGTTGTTTATGGTTTTGCATTGAGTGTGGAATGTATTTGTTTTTTTTGTGCTGAATAACAATGGTATAATAAATATTTTCTTATTACTGTTGATACAACAAATACACAAGATCGTTTATATAAAAGGTTGTGAATGAAACAAAAATTTGATTTTTAAAGTTTATTGTAGCTATAGTGTTTAAAAATGAATAAAATAAATTTAAAAAAGCATTTTTTTATCTCAAGCTCAAAAATTAAGATAAAATAATATATATTTATTTTGTATTTTTTAATAATTTAAATTTTAATTTTAAATTTGACTTAAATGTATATAGTTACGATGCAGTTTTAATTTTTTTTAGCTAAATTTGTTTAATTTATTTAAAGAAAATTTAAAAAATAGAAAAACTGGCTCATGTAGCCAGAATAAGAAAACACACCAAAAGTATTTATGGTTAAACATCATTATATGTATGTAACTGTTTCAACGAAACATAGAAAAACAAATTTGTTGCTCTTGCTTTCATTTTACCAAACCACACCATATTTAGTTAGAGAACACACCAATACCAACTTATAACAAAAACACAAAGCTACTTATCAATACGCACTAAAAGCTGAAAAACACACAAACTGGTGCTAAAAGATATATCTTTGCAAGTGTTTAGTATGGACTAGTCCATAAAGGAGTAGGATTACTCCAAAACTAACCCAAATGCATGTAAAAAACATGGTCTTTTTAACATTATGATGTCCTAGGGCCGGACCATTTAACCCAGATTTGCATTACGTCGGAGTAGTTTCAAAACTACTCTATCCTACCTACAAACAACTTGGAAATGGACTAGTTACAACATGGTCCTTGTGTAATGCAGTCATGGACCATGTCATTGTCAAACAAGAACTTGTAGTTACTTAAGTGATATGCGTTCGTGTTTTAAAGATCGTGTTTTAGAGATCGTGTTTTTTGTACGCAATCGTTAAAACACGAACGCATATCACTTAAGTAACTACAAGTTCTTGTTTGACAATGACATGGTCCATGACTGCATTACACAAGGACCATGTTGTAACTAGTCCATTTCAGCTAAAACGGACCATGTGGTCCAAGATTTTTTGCAGGGTACATATGTATGTATGTTTGTATGTATGTATGTAAGTACATATGTATGTTTGTATGTATGTATGTATGTATGTAAGTACATATGTATGCTTGTATGTAACCAAATTACCTAAAGCCATACTGATCAAACGCGTAGAGCTAAATACATGTTTGCTTAAATGCATACGAATTTTTAGAAATTAGGCCCGTAAAGGGATAAAAAGTGGACAAAAAGGGAAAAACCTGTAGCCTACTATCTTTTAATGTATATAAGATAGAAACAAAATTTTAAAAGTTTTGCGTTTTCCTTAAGAAATAAACAGACAGGTATCTGGAGTTTTTTTCATTTTGGTCCGAAATGGGGGAAAAAGGGGTAAAAATTATCTTATGGTACTCCCTGGTATTTTTTGTTACTTTTAAACCAATAAAGATATAAACATTATTCAAATTGCGTTCGATAGGTCCTAAAAAAATATTATTACGTTTTTCGTACTTTTTTAATTTTGGACCCAAAAGGGGAAAACAGGGTTAAAAATATATTTTAATTTTTTATGCGTTTTTTGTTACTTTTCAACCAATAAAGATAGAAACATAATTCAAATTGGATGCGACAGGCCTAAAAAATATGAGTACGTTTTTGGGTCTTTTTTGAATAATTGGACTCTTAGGGGGAAAAAAGGTTAAAATTATGTTTTAGTACTTTTCGTAACTTTTAAACCAATGAAGGTAGAAACATAATTAAATTGCATTCGTCAGGTTACCAAAAAATTTTAATATGTTAATAAGGGGCTAAGATTATATATAGAAGTTTATAAATAATTTTTGCTTATTAAAGCTTTCTAAATATCTCCAAAACTGTAAGCCTGGTAAATTTCCAATTTTTATGTGCTAAGTAAATAGTAGGGCTGACTTAGTATTTATTGCAACTTATGTGGGGCAACCAATAAATTAAAAAATATATAAGTTCTTTTGTTTACATATTTTAATAATTTTACTATGATTGGGGTAGCGAAGCACACCGGGGCTTAGCTAGAATTTAATAAATGCATAGCTATGTGTATATTTTGTAAACAAATATGTTTAAAAACAATGATCAAAAATTCTGGTTGTAAATACATAAAAAATTTAAAAAAATATACTTCTTTGATTATAAAAACATAGCAAATCAAAATATACTGGTTGTCTTAAAACATTTATTTAAAAATATAAAAAATGAAAAATGAATGAAGGCAAAACATAAAGTGATGAGATTAAGAATAAATAAAAAGAAAAGGTGTTGCCATGATGTAAAAAATGGCAGGCCGTAAATTTCGTTCTAACCCAAGAACTAACAATTGTTAATGAGAGTATGTGTAAAATACAAATTAGTATTTCCGTATTCAAATTTCAATTAACACTTGGGTTAAATAGAAGATATTTACTACCAATGCTCAGTACCGAACAAAGAGTGCTGATGAGGAGTTGTAGCGGGCTCTGAAAATGCATTCCACTCGGCTAGTGTCGGGAAACTAAACTTTTTCAAATTATTTCTTCAAACAAAAATCTTATCACAATAAAATTTGAACCAATTAGCCTGATAAAATATAAAAAGGAAATTTAGGAAATGAAAATTGTTCAAAATACGCTGAAAACTAAATATTAAAAATAACACTAGGCATGGTGTAACATGAAAAATACGTCCGCAATATTAAAAAATATGTTCAACAGTTCGCTGACGACTGATGATCAGCAAATTAAAATTTAAAAATATAACAAAAAGCGAGACAAAACTAATGCATGCAAAAGCATGCTGCCTTCATACTCATCTAAATAGAGATGAATAAGGCAAAACATAAAGTGATGAGATTAAGAATAAATAAAAAGAAAAGGTGTTGCCATGATGTAAAAAAATGGCAGGCCGTAAATTTCGTTCTAACCCAAGAACTAACAATTGTTAATGAGAGTATGTGTAAAATACAAATTAGTATTTCCGTATTCAAATTTCAATTAACACTTGGGTTAAATAGAAGATATTTACTACCAATGCTCAGTACCGAACAAAGAGTGCTGATGAGGAGTTGTAGCGGGCTCTGAAAATGCATTCCACTCGGCTAGTGTCGGGAAACTAAACTTTTTCAAATTATTTCTTCAAACAAAAATCTTATCACAATAAAATTTGAACCAATTAGCCTGATAAAATATAAAAAGGAAATTTAGGAAATGAAAATTGTTCAAAATACGCTGAAAACTAAATATTAAAAATAACACTAGGCATGGTGTAACATGAAAAATACGTCCGCAATATTAAAAAATATGTTCAACAGTTCGCTGACGACTGATGATCAGCAAATTAAAATTTAAAAATATAACAAAAAGCGAGACAAAACTAATGCATGCAAAAGCATGCTGCCTTCATACTCATCTAAATAGAGATGAATAAGGCAAAACATAAAGTGATGAGATTAAGAATAAATAAAAAGAAAAGGTGTTGCCATGATGTAAAAAATGGCAGGCCGTAAATTTCGTTCTAACCCAAGAACTAACAATTGTTAATGAGAGTATGTGTAAAATACAAATTAGTATTTCCGTATTCAAATTTCAATTAACACTTGGGTTAAATAGAAGATATTTACTACCAATGCTCAGTACCGAACAAAGAGTGCTGATGAGGAGTTGTAGCGGGCTCTGAAAATGCATTCCACTCGGCTAGTGTCGGGAAACTAAACTTTTTCAAATTATTTCTTCAAACAAAAATCTTATCACAATAAAATTTGAACCAATTAGCCTGATAAAATATAAAATGGAAATTTAGGAAATGAAAATTGTTCAAAATACGCTGAAAACTAAATATTAAAAATAACACTAGGCATGGTGTAACATGAAAAATACGTCCGCAATATTAAAAAATATGTTCAACAGTTCGCTGACGACTGATGATCAGCAAATTAAAATTTAAAAATATAACAAAAAGCGAGACAAAACTAATGCATGCAAAAGCATGCTGCCTTCATACTCATCTAAATAGAGATGAATAAGGCAAAACATAAAGTGATGAGATTAAGAATAAATAAAAAGAAAAGGTGTTGCCATGATGTAAAAAATGGCAGGCCGTAAATTTCGTTCTAACCCAAGAACTAACAATTGTTAATGAGAGTATGTGTAAAATACAAATTAGTATTTCCGTATTCAAATTTCAATTAACACTTGGGTTAAATAGAAGATATTTACTACCAATGCTCAGTACCGAACAAAGAGTGCTGATGAGGAGTTGTAGCGGGCTCTGAAAATGCATTCCACTCGGCTAGTGTCGGGAAACTAAACTTTTTCAAATTATTTCTTCAAACAAAAATCTTATCACAATAAAATTTGAACCAATTAGCCTGATAAAATATAAAAAGGAAATTTAGGAAATGAAAATTGTTCAAAATACGCTGAAAACTAAATATTAAACTTATATTGTTATGGAATGATTTACCTTTAGTAGGAAATGCGGGATTCATCTTTGTTTAATCTAATGATATTTTAGAAAGGAGTCTTTTTAATAATAATTTCTTCTTATAAGTAATAAGTTCCTTAAACAATTAAGTACTGACTGCGTCATTTTTGTATCTAATCCATGGTATAAATATCCCAAAAACCTAAGACTTGTTAATATTATATTATGGTAATTTTAACATTAAAAATTTTTCACATTATTGAAAATGATTTCTTCTTTGCCTCTTAGTGATAGCATCACTGCTTTATGTATTAAAATTTACCTATTATGAAAGTAAGTTCATACCGTTAGGAGGCAAAAAATTTGTTACGTAAACAGACAGTATTACAAAACTTATAGCAAAAAGAGCCCAGTACCTTTCCACAGGCCTAAGTTCTGGACAGTTAGGTGGATTTGCCTCTCGTGGTACAAAAATTACATTATCCTTTGAAAACCACTCAAGCGCCGTTTTCCCATAGTGACATGATGCCAAATCAGGCCAAAAATATGTAGGCACTCGGTGCTGTCTCAAAAAAGGGTAAAAGTCGTTTTGTAGGCACTCCGTGATATAAATTTTTGTGTTTACGTGCCTGATGTCACAAATGCTTAGCTTCGTTTGCCCCAACTGTAAATAGCTTGCAACACGAGAAATTTCTTAGGGAATTTTGTTTGTGTTTTTTCCGGAACTCTTCCTGAACATTACCTCTTTAATCAGCAACATAAAAATCTTGCCCGGGAAGTTGAGAAAAGTCTACCGGTGTATTTTTTTATAAAATCTACCTTAAATTTTTTAGCTCATTTTTTTTTTGCTTCTAACCTCTTTATCGAATTGCGATCAGGAACTTTCTGAACTTTGTATGTCTTCAGTCCAGCATAAGCTTTGGTCCTTTGGACAAAACTATTAGAGTGTTTCGGCGTATATCCGATATAAATAAATGAAAACAAGAAAATATGTTAAATAAAACACAACTTATTGGATGTATAAAAGGCCAGAACAAAATTCTGTATTTTATTTAGTTTAGTATAAAATTTACCTGTAAAGGTCTTAGTAGAAAATAACCAAGTATGTATCGATATTGCAATCTAAATCACAAGTGATCTTTAATAAAGATTAAAATGGTGTATATGCTGTAAAGTGGCAAAAACAATGCTTAAATACCGTAAAACGGTTTTCGTTAAAACCACTAAAGGGTTTCCAAAAAAGATGTAATAAGAAGTATAGAGCAATTCCATATGAAAGCGATCACCTTTTGGACGACCCCTCTCCGATTTTAAAATAAATAGTCTCAATCGATTGCCCAGCAAAAAATAATGTACCTACATATTTTTTTTTTTTTTTATAGTGACTGGTTTAGTGGTGGTGTACACCACTGTCATGTGACAAAATTGAAGAATTCTTCATA
Organism: Melanophora roralis; assembly: GCA_963583895.1. Classification (NCBI taxonomy): domain Eukaryota; kingdom Metazoa; phylum Arthropoda; class Insecta; order Diptera; family Rhinophoridae; genus Melanophora; species Melanophora roralis. The sequence goes on from OY757188.1 coordinate 46,881,152, forward strand.
AGGGACCTCATTGAAAGTTGTTTTAAAAAAAAACTACTAAAGCGATCGCAACGAGTGATAGCTCGTTGGAAAGGTATTAAATCAGGCTTTAATTGAAAAATAAAATTTTCCTAAATTTTCTTAGAAATTTACCTTTAAATTTTCCCATGAAAATTAAATTTTCCGATTTTCCACAGAAGCTCCTAAATTTTCCGGCTAATTTTTTTTTTTTTTGGATTCCTCATAATTTTTGCTTTAAGAATCAGCAATAAAAAAATGGGCCCCGACTCCTTGTTTGGACAGGAGAAGAGCATTTAAGAGACCACCTTTATTGAAAAATAAAATTTTCCTAATTTTTCTTAGAAATTTACCTTTAAATTTTCCCATGCAAAATTAAATTTTCCGACTTTCCACAGAAGCTCCTAAATTTTCCGGCTAATTTTTTCTTTTTTTGGATTCCTCATAATTTTTGCTTTAAGAATCAGCAATAAAAAAATGAGCCCCGACTCCTTATTTGGACAGGAGAAGAGCATTTAAGAGACCACCTTGTTAAAAATACATTTTAAAAATTATTTTACAGTTAAAAAAACATTTATGAAGAAAAAATCTTTTTTATTTTGCTGCTTATACTTAATTACAATATTTATTAAAAATTTCAATTGTTTTGGCATCATTATAAAATTAAAGTAACTTTAAATTTAGCACGTCGGCAGACGAAGAGTACCGCTTTACATTAATTGACATATCAGAAATATTTGGTATGAAGCAATGAAACTTTTGCGTTCCAGTTATAGTTTGGTGTGCCATTACATGCCACTGCTGCTATTATCCATGGATTTATGGCCCATCTTGTGAAGGCAGGCAGACCATATTCACTACACACTAAACTTGGGGCTCTTGAAAAAAAAATTGATTTTTTCTTCATAAATGTATTTTTAACCCATTTCGATCCGGTATTCGATATTTCGAACAGTAAAAATCATATTTTTTTCAAAAAAATATTTAAGTATTAAAAAGGTAGAACTACAGGTAAATTTTGATACAAATGTTAAGTCTTATTTGTTAGCAAAAAAAAAACTTTATTACACAATGACCACCCCCTCCCCCTCGAGCCCAGGGACAAATTTCTTCAACCCATATTTTTTAGGCACTTTTTGATAAATTTTTTTAAAATATTATAAAAACAAAAAATAAAAAAATAATCATAAGAAATTATTGACAATATATGTAATTATTTTATAAAACTTAAAACACATGTCTAACATACATTTGCCTGGCTCCACATATGTGTAAAGTTGACTGTTCGAAATTTCGAACGCTGGCGCTTATCCTATAGTTAATTTTTTTTATGTGTTATCTTATACTTATTATTATTTCATATGTAATATACAAATTGCTAAGTTAATAAAAACTGCGTTTTCGGTAAATATATTTAAGGTAATAAATCGGTTGTTTACCTGCACACACAAGTCCATGCACATTTTTTTGTTTCTTGTTAGTACGGGAAATACCGTATAAAATAGTGATAAAGTAAAGGGATGATGAAGAGAAATATATTCGTAGAAATAAGAACAATTAGAGATATAAATAATATTAAAGGTAATTAGGAAAATCCTTATTAGGAAAATCCTAATTAGGAAACTCCTAATTACAAAATACTGTTGCCAGTGTAGATGACACCGCTGACCTAGAGTAGTTTCTGATACAAGGTATATAAGATCATAGATTTATAGATAAAGTTAAAGCGCCAATATAATAATATTGTTGGACCGGGAACTGATGTGGTGATGCGCCGGAAAATTTAGGAGCTTCTGTGGAAAATCGGAAAATTTAATTTTGCATGGGAAAATTTAAAGGTAAATTTCTAAGAAAAATTAGGAAAATTTTATTTTTCAATTAAGGTGGTCTCTTAAATGCTCTTCTCCTGTCCAAACAAGGAGTCGGGGCCCATTTTTTTATTGCTGATTCTTAAAGCAAAAATTATGAGGAATCCAAAAAAAAAAAAATTAGCCGGAAAATTTAGGAGCTTCTGTGGAAAATCGGAAAATTTAATTTTCATGGGAAAATTTAAAAGTAAATTTCTAAGAAAATTTAGGAAAATTTTATTTTTCAATTAAAGCCTGATTTAATACCTTTCCAACGAGCTATCACTCGTTGCGATCGCTTTAGTAGTTTTTTTTTAAAACAACTTTCAATGAGGTCCCTTATGAAGAATTCTTCAATTTTGTCACATGACAGTGGTGTACACCACCACTAAACCAGTCACTATAAAAAAAAAAAAAAATATGTAGGTACATTATTTTTTGCTGCGCAATCGATTGAGACTATTTATTTTAAAATCGGAGAGGGGTCGTCCAAAAATTTGCCAATTTTGATCGTTTTCATATGGAATTGCTCTATATGTTTAATATTCAAACCATAAAAAAGTAAATTATATAAGACACGAATTGTGTACTTAAACAAGAGCATTTTTTCGCAGTCCATTTTGATCGATAACAATTGAAAACTAATGAGTCTTAATATAATAGTATCTGACATATATATAAAAGCTAACGTGATAAAAAGAAAAATTATTTATTGCACGATTTGAATTTTATTTAACTTAATGCAACTACAAGTTTTTTTCGATACAGTCCTTACTCGAAAGTGAGTGACTAGCTTTCTTTCGTATAGGTTTTCGTTCAACATCGTGAAACAGGCTATAATATTCTGGAATAAGATTGTACACAGAATCATTTAGATCATCATATTATCATAATACTTATTTCCATTTAGTACAATTGCTAATATATTAGCAATAGACATAAGGCTTTGTTTTGTTTGTACAAAAATAGGTATTCGAATAACGAATTTTGTTTTTTTTTAACATCACTAAAATTTTGTTTTTAAAGAAACAGAAAAAAATAATAAAAATGTAAAAATTTTTGCTTTTTTTAAAGAAAACTTTTTTGATTCTTGCTTTAAAAATGTTCGGCAAAAACCCAACAAAATTTTTATAACCTTTCAACTTAAAAATATTCATTCATTGTTTCACAATACACAAAAACCAACAAAAATTAAAAAAAGTCACTTTAACATAGGTTTAAAGTAGACACATCCTACTTTAAAAAATTTAAGTTAACAAACGTACTTTCAGCAAAAATTCATTTTGGAATATAATTTAAGAAATTTTGCTCAACAACGGTTTGTAAGGCTTTGTTAACTTTTTTAGCATACGGCCGTTTGTCTTTCTTATTTCTCTTTTCGACTCTTCTAAAGGGATTCACAATGGGCCTAGTAGGTCGCGAGTTACAATCGTCACTACCCTTGGTAACCTAACCTATCAAACAAGTAATAAAACTAACGAATTTTATTAAATTTGCTTAAAAACTACCTCCTTATAAATGAAATTTAGTGGGTTGTTATAAGTGCCATCCGATTGATGGCAAAATGACTAAAAATAGAAAGGAAAATAACTGGGATTAACAAACACAATGGGAACAACAAAAATGTATTTATTAGTGAATATAAAATGTAAATACAAGTAGAAAAGCATACAGCACCATTAAATATATTTAACCAAAATAAAAATTGTTTTCCCTACACACACTCATTTTGCATTATTGTTTACTAAAAGTATACCACATAGAAACAATTCTGCAAAAAAAAAATTGATTAAAAACTTGTTTACTGTGTGTTTTGTTGTCTTTTCAATTAAATTATAATTTTTTACGCTTTTTGTAGTAAGTTTCGTGTTGTGAATGTGAAAACCACAAACGCACTCGGCCCCCGGGTGCTAAAATTGATGACCGCTGCTCTATAGTGCACTTTTTGTTTTAATTTAAAAACGATTTTGGCTGCAGTGTAATAAGTAATTCATTTAGGACGTTTTGTAAAGTGATTATGTAAAGTACGTTGTTGCAAAAAAACAAGTAGGAAAGATATGGTTGGTCAAATCCGACCTTATAGTACCTTACACAACAATTTACTCAATATTAGATATCAATATATGCAAAACTGTATTGCTAAAGGAGCATCAAACACAGTTTCCCTTATTCAAGAAATTTAGTTATTGTCGTACGTATATAAGAAGAGAGAATAATCAAAATACAAAAATTACAAGCGCATAAATAAAATATAAAATAAAATATTAATCAGTTGTAAAAATAGACAGGACTATTAAAAATCGATTAATAAAATATTTTGTAATGTGTGCAAATAAAAATAGTAATATATAATACAAACATTAAAACAAAAATTTAAAAAAGAAAAAATATCAAAGTGATGGCTGAGTGCAACAAATGCAAATCTACAATTAGAGGTGAAAGTGGTATTAAATGCGAGGGAATATGCGGAAAGATATATCATAGTGCATCAAAATGTTCCAATATAGATCAATATTCAATTGGAATTTTAAATAAGCAGAATTTTATAAGGTTTATTTGTGATAATTGTGTCTATTATATACATAATATTGAGGAATTATTAAGAGAAATTCATGATGGCGTTGAAAAAAATAAACAACAACTAAATGAATATAAGCATGAATTTAAAGAAACATTGAAACACAATGAAAATGAAATAAAAGAACTGTTAGAAGCAGTTGAAAAAAGATATGAAGAAAGAATAAAAAAGCTAGACTGTGCTACTAAAAGCTGTGAAAAAAATGTAAAAGAAATGATAAACCTCAGTGGTAGAATAACAGAATTTGAAAACAATTATAAAGAAATGAGTAATACAATTAATGATAACAATCTGAAAATGTGCAATGAAATTAAGAAAGCGATAAAAAGTACAAATGAAAAAACAAACCAAATATCATATGCTCAGGCAGTAAAAAAAAATAAAATGATGCCGGATGTCAAACAACAAGTGCCCTTAATAATAAAGCCAAAAGAAAAACAAAATATAGAAAAAACAAAAGAGGCATTAAATAATAAGGTTGATCCCGTGAACTTAAAAATAAAAAATATTGAGAATAGAAAAAATGGAACTGTCGTGATTCAAACTGATAATGAAAATGAAAGAGAAAAAATAAAAATAGCAATTCAAAAAGAAATGAGTGACGGATATGATATCATGATTCCTAATACAAATGAAAAGAAAATAATTATATCTGATATGACATTTAAACATACTGAGATGGAATTATTACAAAAAATTAGAAAGCAGAACCCAACAATAACAGATGGACAGTATAGTATCATAAAAATGTTCGAATATAAAAAATTTAATAAAACAATATATAACGCGAAACTAAAAATTGACAGTGAATCATATCATAAACTAATGGATGAGAGAAAAATAAATATCGGATGGGAAAAGTGTAGAATATTTGACGGGACTGAAATAATACAATGTTTTAAATGTAGAGGGTATAATCATAAAGCAGTGGAGTGTAAGAATAATGAGATATGTGTGAAATGCCATGGTCCACATAAAAGTAAGGAATGTAGTAATGAATTAATAAAAAAATGTATAAATTGTATTCGAAATAACCAAAAATTAAATCTTGGACTCGATGATAACCACTATACAAGTAGTAAAATTTGCCCAGTTTATCAAAATAAACTGAACTTTAAAAAGAAACAGCGTGGAATAAACTTTTAACAACTACAGTACATCAAAGGCATATACTTAAATGTACAAGGACTAATAAATAATTTTGAGCAAATAGAATATATAGCTGCAAGCGATAAACCAGAATTTATAATAATGTCAGAAACGCATATAACAGAAGAGATAAATGAAGCTGAAATTAAATTAAACGGTTACGAAATAATAACAACATATTCTAACTCAAAAAGAACAGGTGGTGTCAGCATATATGCTAAAAATAAATGGAAAATTAAAAAAATTTTAGAAAAAATAAAAGATTACAATTATTGGATAAACGCAAGTATCGTGGAATATAAAAATATAAAATTGATAATTGTAGTGGTATATAGATCACCTAACAGTAGAGAAGGTGAGTTCTGTGATATATTTGAAGAAACAATTGAAGAAATCATTGAGAATAACTGTAACATAATAATAGCAGGCGATTTTAATATAGACTGGTCCAAAGATGGAGTGTACAAAACTAAAATGAAACAAATACTAAATGATAATTATCTAAAACAAATTGTTGAAGATTACACTAGAATAACAGAAAGATCAAAGACTTTAATTGATTACGTTATAACAAATATGGATAATATATGTGTAAAAAATGACAACGATAAGAAAATAACTGATCATGAAACAATTGAGATCAGGATTAAATGCAGATACGATAAACAAAGTCAAGGAAAGGAAATAGAATATTTTAAATATAATAAGAGAAAATTTCGAAATGAATTAATACCAATAGCAAACTTAAATACAAACAACGAATTAAATAATAATGTAAAAATATTAGATAATTGCATTGAAAGAGCAGTAAAGAAATTCACAATAAAAAAGATAGTAGATCAAAACAACACAAATAAATGGTTTAATAGTGAAATAAGGAACCTAAAGCATGAAAAAATTCAAAAATATAGGATCGCCAAAATATATAACACCCAGCTCGCATGGAATGAATACAAAATAATTAGGAATATCTACAAGAACAAAATAATTGAAGAAAAAAATAAATACATCAACAGAAAAATAAGCAGTACAATAGACCAAAAACAAATGTGGCAAAAAATTAAGGAACTAGTTCTAAAGAAAGACCATCAAGTGATAAAATCTGTGATATTTAATCAAATAGAATATAATGAAAATTACCAACTAGCAAATATGTTTAATAATTATTTTATAGATAGTATTAAAGACATAAGAAATAGTATAGAAGATGTGCAATATGTAAATATAATTCCTGTGATAAATAAAACCTTCAGCTTCCGTGCAATAAATATACAAGAATTAAAAAAGATTTGTAAAAATTTAAAAAATAAATGTGATTATAATAAAGTATCAATTAATTTAATACTCGATAATTGGGATTTGATTGGCAAAGTAATATTATATATAATTAACAAATCATTCGAAACAGGCGTTTTTCCTGACAGTTGGAAGGAAACTATGATAACTCCTATTGAGAAAATAAAAAAAACAAACCGATGCGAAGAATTTAGACCTATTAACACATTGAAAACATGCGAAAAAATAATTGAAACAGTCGTCAAAGAACAATTAGTGGAATACATGGAAACAAATAATTTATTCTCGAAATATCAATCCGGTTTTCGAAAAAAATACTCATGCGAAACTGCTGTAAATTACGTAATAAACAGATGGAAAAGATTAGACAAAAATAAGAAGCTATTAGCAATTTTCTTAGACTTCAAAAGAGCTTTTGAAACCATTGACAGAGTGACTTTATTAGATAAAATGCAAAAATATGGTATAAAAGGTAAAGAAGTGAAATGGTTTGAATCATACTTGAACGCAAGAAGACAAAAAACTCAAGTTAACAAAGTAAAATCGACGAATATTAATAATGAGTATGGTGTTCCACAGGGATCGATTCTGGGAGCAATATTGTTCATAATATATATAAATGAAATGCCAAAAGTGTTAGAAAAATGTGAAATAATGTTATACGCCGACGACACACTAATATTTACTGAAGCAGAAAATGATCAAATATGTTACAACAACCTAGAAAATGATTTATATAAAGTAAACAAGTGGCTAAAAATGAACAAATTAAAACTAAATGAGTGTAAAACCAAAATTATTGAAATAAACATGACTAGTAATAAACAAATTAAAATGAATAATGAGCAAATAGAAAAAGTAAATAGTATTAAATATCTCGGATTTATACTAGATCGGGAATTAAAACTTAAAGAGCATATTGACTATATTTGTAAAAAGATTGGTAAAAAGATAGGGTTTTTCAAAAGACTGAGAGGCAAAATATCAATAATAACTGCCATAAATATATACAACACAATAATTAAACCGCATTTTGAATTTGGCTCAACAATAATTTATACATGCTGTACAGATCAGCAAATAAGTAGACTGCAAAAACTGCAAAATAAGGCCATGCGATGTATACTAAGATGCAACCGATATGCACCAATAAATTATATGTTAAATTGTCTTAAATGGCTTAATATACGACAAAGACTCACATTAAATACTCTGGTTTTTATCCAAAAAATGAAGATGGGAGATGCGCCACAATACCTATGTGAACAACTTGTATATGTTGGGGATGTTCAACCATATAACCTGAGAAATTCTGAACACTTTAGGCTACAACAAATATCAAACAACACAATGCAAAGATCGCTATTTTACAAAGGCTTAAGTGAATATAATAAATTACAAACTTATATTAGAAATGAAAGAAATATTAATGTATTTAGAAAAGAAATTATAAAATTTTTAAATATATTATAAAGAAAAATTGATATGTGAATATTTAATGTATATGAAATTTTAAAGTATGTTACATACTACTAAATAAATATAATAATAATAATTGTTCTTGTTTAGAGTGTGGAAATTTGGCAAGGCGGAATTTAGCAGTTACATGTTTCTATATTACTTATTATAATACTTACGGTCAAGTCCTCCAATGTATCTCATGGTAATCTCACAATGGCCCCAAACAGCTGAAACCACAGGATACAATCTTTTTCCCCTTAATCCCCTGAAGGCAACTCCGAGGTACTGGTGGTCTATGATAAAACTTAAAGTTCCTTCATCCATGTCAAGAGCTACCAAAAATTTATCAGGAACCAAAAAAGCTTCATCATTTTTAAGAATTGCAGGATATGTAATGCCTGCACAGTTCTTTGAGTTGTGATATAATTTATTTCTTCCTAAGTCCCATCCCCAACTCTGATCTGACGACCCAACTAAGCTTTGATAGCCTACAGAATGCAGTGGCGCTTCAGATGTAGCAACGCCCACAACTGCATGAGTACCCCTTTGCCTTGTAGGCCAATAAAGCTCCCATATGTGTAATCCCTTAGTCATACCAATTTTTCCTCGAATGCAATCAGTACTTTGGGCAACTGGGTGCCTGTGAAAAGTTAGCTTGTCATCATCTTTCACAAAAATGTTAAGTGACCTATCCTCCGAATTCCAAGAATGTTTTAGTTGCGTTTCCTTATTTGCTGGTGGCATATCTAATAATATATCAATTCGAGCTGGTTTTGTTAAATCTAACGCTAATTCTATTGGTATAATTGGTTTAAAAGGCGTTTGTGTGTCATTTCTGTTAACAGATTTCACACTGCCGCTTATTTTTTGACCCATGTTCATACCACGGCAACTCTGAGATCTTCTTTGATCTACTTTTGCCTTTTTATTATAAGACAACCGCAATCGTTCGAAGTTTCTCGGATTTAATCTTAAGATCAAAGGTAAAAGAAACGATGAAATACTTGTTGGCCGGCGTCTTTCGCTTGGCCTTATGGCATGCGTTCTACCAATTTTGTATCTAAAAATATATAAAAAAGAAATTAATGAATTGTTATATAACAAAGTTTCAACTTAAAAAAGAATTGAATTTTAGATTGCATTTTGATTATTTGAAATATTAAAAAGGTCTTATTTATCACTCTCTTAAGCTTGAGATCAAATGTTTTTTTGTTATTATTTATTTTTTAATATTTTAATATTTAGCTACCAGTTGCTCTCTTAATCTCGTAGTGTACGGACGTGTCTACGCGAGTGTATATTTGTAATAGGTGATATTTGTAATAAGTTACAAAAAAAAATTGTTAATATACATACCTACAAGACATAAGTGAGAATCGAAAATAAAAACAAACAAAAAAACCAAACGGTTAATGAGTAACAGTAATCGTAGTGACAGTGGGCCTAATAGCCGAAATGCTTACATTGTGTTAAGCTCAGAAAGCGTTAGCAATGAAAACATTAGAGACCCTGAATATAATAGAAACTATTTAAGTGCAAAACCGAAAACAAATACAAATAATTTAAGTGCAAGTGTGCCTAATTTGAATAAATGTACTGAACAAGGGACAAATTTAGCCCAATCTCTGTTTAAAAATTATAAAAAAAATACCGAGGTGCCATCTTCATCGCGGTCTTCTTTGTCAAGTTCTGGTGTCGCACCTACAGCTGCTAAAGGCGCTCCAGGCCCAATTTCTGCGTGTGCTCCCAAGATCCAGGTAGGGATGGACAGGTACGTAACAGTTCTTAAAAGGGGGAGAAGTCCAAAATCGGCAGAAACATCTCAACCTGCAAAAATGTTGAAAGACGATGAAAGGCCAACCTCATCGCAAAATCGTTTTGCCATTCTGCAAGAAGATAATGATGCCCCCGTTACTGAAAAAAAGTCCTTTAAGCCACCTCCGATTTATTTGAGGGAAAGGAATTTTAATGATCTTGTAAAGTTTTTAGTAGGTTTGATTGGAGAAAACAACTTTTACGTTACTAACATTAAACGAGGTAACATATACGAGACAAAAATTCAGGTGAATGATGAAAACGCTTACCGCACCACTATTTCGGAGCTCGAAAAACTTAAGAAAAATTTCTATACTTACCAGCTTAAGAACGCTAAGGGCCTCCCGGTAGTTATAAAAGGTATTGACTCTAATGTTGACCCGGAGGAAATTAAAACCAATTTGTGCATGAAGGGCTTTAGAGTCAAATATGTATCAAACATAAGGAACAGGGAAAAATATCCTCAACCATTATTCCGTGTGGAGCTTGAGCCCAGTGACATTAAATTGAAAAAAAATGAAACACATCCGATATATGATCTTAGATATATTATGCACCGTAGAGTTATAGTGGAGGTGCCACATAAGCGATCTGGGCCCGTACAGTGCTTAAACTGCCAGGAATATGGCCACGCCAAAGCATATTGTAAATTGCCTTCTGTTTGTGTTGTGTGTGGGGATCTGCACGATACGACCAACTGCGACAAGCCAAAAGAAGATCCTAGGGTGAAGAAATGCAGTAATTGCGGGGGAAACCACACCGCCAACTATAGAGGTTGCCCTGTTTTTGACTTGGTTGAACGCTCCTCCAAGCCGAAGGTAGTTCCTGCCCCTCCCCAGCCGTTAAATATACCAACAACAAACATTCCCCAGTTAGCACAGCCAACTACTAGTCAAATTTCTTACGCCAGCGCACTAAAGTCAATCCAGTCGAATGCACAAAGGCCAAACCAACCAACCAACCACACAACAACAAGTGTCAACAAGTGAACCAGCTGGTCCCAATTTTAGCCGCCTGGAAGCCGTAATTGACAATATGGTCAAACAATTTACGCATATAATGGCGCAAATGGCTGGCATGATGCAGGAGATGCAGAAAATGCAGTCTGCTCTTCTGAAATATAAAAAATATATCAGCTCTCACTGCTCGGAACAAATACCACTAAAAACTCCCCAAGAAATCGATGATTGCCTAAATATCCTAAATGAAAACATTAAAGAAGCCGTTGAACATGCTTCTTCAACATACCGTCAGGTCAAATACAACAAAATTTTTTCTGTCGATGTTGAGGAGCTTTTATCTGAAAAAAGGAGAGCGCGAAGAGAATGGCAACAGCATAGATCGCCCCAACTTAAAACGAAGCTAAAAGAGTGTACAAATCGCTTAAAAAACTTGCTGGAGGTACACAGAATTGCATCAATTAAGAAGTATTTGGAAGGTCTAGACGCGACTCCTCAAACAAATTATTCTCTATGGCGATCAGCCAGTCGTCTCAAAAGACCCGTAATCGCAAAACCACCACTGCGCAATCTAAGAGGATCCTGGGCTAGAAATGATGAAGAAAAATGCGATCTGCTCGCAAGCCATTTAAGAAATGTGTTCACTCCTAATACATGCACTGACGTGAGGGAATTACCGCCTGTTGTTTCTAGACGTCCTATAGAAATACGTTTCCGATGTTCAGATGTGGTAGAAGCTATAGCTATGAATGTATGTATTTATTATTCAATTTGTACTTCAAGATTTTTTTACAAAATAAAAATAAAAAAATTAAAAATAATAATATTAAATAAAATTATTTTACAGCAGCAATTGATACAAATGTTTATCAACATTAACAATATGACCATACGCATTTTAATTTTTTTGACTTTTTTCAAAAAAGTCAAAATATAATAGTTATTTTTTTGACTTTTATTCTTTCGGTCAGAAATAAAAGTTAAAATTTGACTTTTATTTTTTAAGTCAAAAATAAAAGTTAAAATCTGACTTTTATAAACATTTGTATCAATTGCTGCTGTAAAATAATTTTATTTAATATTATTATTTTTAATTTTTTTATTTTTATTTTGTAAAAAAATCTTGAAGTACAAATTGAATAATAAATACATACATTCATAGATTTAAAACGGACAAATCTTCAATTTTTAAATCTAGCTCCTTTTAGCTCTTTTTGACTATTTGGATGGCTCTTTTTGCCTCTGAATTGTGGGCATCACTGATTCCAACGTGGCATTCACTACCATTAGTACAAATTGCAGGTAGCATAACGTAGAGAGAGGAAGAGGCAGTATAACAGTAATAAAACACAAAAGCGTTATTGTTAAATATTTCACATTAGTGATAAGGGTGTATATCAGTTTGTCATTCCGTTTGTAATTTATTTATTATCCATTTGAGACCCCATAAAGTGTATATTGCAGTGTGTACATGTCGCGGTGCATATCATAGCGTACGCATATAACACGCGCAATAACAAATAAACAAACAAACACTTAAATGAATATTTTGCTGCGCTGAACAAAATATATATAACTAATATCATATTACACACAGCAATCAAACAGTCAGTACTCAATACTTGAAACAAAGAACTGATGTCTTTTACATGAGTTAAGTGCAGTTGTTATGTTAACGGTTCCACTGTTAACATAATCATACATGCAATACTTTGAGTACTAAACTGTTTAGTGTTTCAACAATAAGTAAAATCTATTAAAACCATGTTACACATTTCACTGTTACCAAAATAGCTAAGTAAGCAATAATTATGTATAAAAATCGAAAGTTGTCAATAAAGAAATCAATCCTTGCTTAACACTACATAAGAGCGTTTCATCCGGTCTTTGAAAGGACTACTAAAATATATATTTCCTTTAAATTAAAGTAACTAACAAAGTTATTACCCAGCATACCATATGCGCTCTAAATGAGCTCAAAAAGACTCTTTTGTCGGAACGCTGACGCTCATAAAGAGTTCATAAAATAATCATAAACAGTCATAAAACGCTCATTTTTGAGTGGCTTTTTCCACTAAACTGGTCACTCATGAAAGAGCTCTAAATTTTATGCATAAAAGAGTATTTTATGACTCTTTTTTTAAAACGCATTTTGAGCTCTTATTCCAGTTTTCGTTTACACTCTCTCTTTCTAAAATACGTTCACTGTCACTATTTTCTTCAACAACACTATTATTTTTAATACTACATGCTGGATTTTCTTTTCTTTATTTGTTTGAACGAAGTTCACTTATTATTAATTTGCTTTCTTTTAAGCTTGCTCTTTTCATTATTTTAATTATGAATTATTTTTGTATTTATTATAAGTTAACTCACAATTTTGTCTTTACGCTTCCAAAAATATTCACTAATGAATCAATTTGTGCAACTTCTTTCTTCTGCTTAGCTGGAATTTACCGTTATCTGTCAGAGTGCAGAAATTACTCATAAAAAGCACATAAAATCGATCGTTTATGAGCTCAGAAATATGCACGCAGGAAACACTCACAGAAGCTCATAAAATCGCTCATATATGAGCTCATATATAAGAGCGCTCCGATAATGGTATACATGGCGTTCCAGCCAAAATTCTGCTAATGCTCAAATATATTAAAAGCACGCAGAATCCTAAAGCGTACAATAAAACCGCACCAGGCAAGATAATAAAAAAAGAGGAAGTGCTCAAATAAAAATAAACACTCTTTAGACCAAAATTTATTGTCCGACATGTCGGGGGTATCCCCACCTCCAATACTGGAGAGCGCGGAGGTCCTGGACAGTATGTGTAGGGTCAGAAGTAGAAAGTCGCCTGGTATTGACGGTATGACTGGTAAAATATATAAAAACATTTTTAAGGCCATACCGGAATATTTGGAAGCAATCTTCGGAAGTGCGTGAGTCAGGGCTATTTCCCGGTAAGTTGGAAAATCGCCCGTTTCGTGGTTCTCCTAAAATCCTCCCAGAGGGTGGCAAGAGATCCCCGCTCTTATGGGGGCACCAGTCTCCTTCCAGTACTTGCAAAAGTGCTGGAGCGAAGCATCGTGCAACGACTGAAGGAGTATGACGGCGCGAGTCTTTCCAATTCACAGTTTGGTTTTAGGGAAAACCGGTTTTCCGGTTACCCGAACTTCAAAAAACCGGTTAATCGGTTAACCGCCCATTAATTTACAAAATATATTAAACGTAAAAAAGAATTCATTTTTATTAAAACAACAACAAAAATAACTTCAAAAATTGCATTTGTTATACAAAATTTGTACTTTATAGTAAGAAAAACAAAAATAGCGACTAAAAAAAATTTTTAAGGACCAAATGTGAATTTTATCAATTTTTTTTAAGTAATATTTCAAAAACAAAACACAGTCCAAATGTTTAGGAGACATTCTATTTTTCAATTTAGTTTTTATTAAAGAGGATACCGAGAAGACTCTTTCACTGACAGTTGATGTCAGATTAATAGTAGGAAGAGCATGATACAGCATATTTAATTTTTCCGTTCTCCTGTTGTATTTTTCCAAATATTCGAAGTAATCTTCAAGGTTATTAAAATCAACACGTTTGCATTTATTACTTAAGTCTTGAATAGATTTTAACGTAAAGTTTAGTTGTTCTTCTAAACTTTCTGCATTCGATAAAATTTTAAAATCTTCATACTCTGATTCACTTTCAATTGTTTCATTTTCTACAATAAAAAATAGTCTCTTGTAGAGATCCATAGCAAAGTCTTTAGTAGTAGACTTTGACCAATATTTTATATATTCGCAAGATTTCGGAAAACAACCATTATGTAAATATAAAAATAAAGTGTTTAGGGTAATATTTCTTCATTGAGAAATCCTCTCACGTAGACAAAGTAGGAGAATTTGTGCAAAACTGCTATTTGATTTTCCAATTGTGTTAAACACAAATTTTAAAATGGCTTAAGATTCCAACAATGTCACAGTATCACTTGAAAACTTATTAACTGCAATATCGAGCGGTTGTAATACGTTTAATACATTATCCAGAATTTTGAATTCTGACTTGGAAAATGTATCTAAGTTTAAATCAAGTAGTGTATGATTGACATACGATTTTAGTTTTAAAAATGTGGAAATCATTGTTGCTAAAGAGTTCCAGCGATGTTTAACATCCAATTTTAAAAGAATCTGGTACCCTTCATGTTCTATAACATACTTTTGTAGTTTTTTCTGTTTATCTTGACTTTTACGAAACATTTTAACCAGTGTTCTAACTTTAGATATTGTTGGATAAATCGATGGCGAAAGAACAGTGTGCTTGTCGACTGGAGAAAACGAGCCATCAGAATCGTAGTTACTTTCAACATTAATATCGGATCATTCGCTGTCATCCAAATAATCGTTACCTGGTTTTTGGTAAAAACTATCTACTACGCATAAATGAATATTGTAGCATAATTGGCTTAAAGGAGATATAGATTCCCCATATTTCCTCATCACAGCAGCACCGTCATGAGTGGATGCTACTACATCATTATTAATATCGATTTTAAACTCCAAAAGCCTCTCAGTAACATACTGCTTTATACTTTCTGCAGTTCCCCTAACAGTGAGTTGTTTAAGTCCTAGATTGAATATTTCCAATTGGGAGGTATTAAGGTTAAAGCAACGGACACTTACATTTATATATTTCAGGCTAGAGATATCAACCTACTCATCGACAGTAATAGAGAACTTTCCTTTAGTTTCCCTTATTGCTTTAAAAATTTTAACGTATTCGGTTTTTTTTTCTTCATAAAATGAATAAATATGTTTCCATATTGTAGCATGGCATGGCATTTCCTTATTAATTGTTTTTAGATAAGACTTTATTGCCTTTAATTTTTGTACCGCACATACGGAAAGCCCGTCCTCAGCAGCCAAACGAGATAGAACCTCTGGGAGAGATGAGGCTGTACTTTTTGTTGTAAACAAACCTTTTAAGCTAGTCTGAGATAAAGATGCTTTATTTCATTTTCTTTCTTTTTCATCATCATCATTAATGTCAATTTTGTGTATTCTATGTAAGTGACTCTTAAGTGACGAAGTGGACGAGCCTTTACAAGCAAGAATTTGTGGGCACTTGGTACATTGTGCCTTTTCATTATTCTTTTTGTAGTATTTCCACACTTTAGAACTCATTTCTGCAATATAGAAAGTATTGCATTATTTTTAAAACACAATTTAATATAATACATACTTAAAGGGAAACAACTAATATATTTATGTATATAATTTTTTTCCTATTTTCCCCAAATTTCTTACGAATTTCATTTACTAAACACACAAACAATAACTCACAGCGAAATAATAGCACTAGCTGATAACAGTGCGGTAAACACAAAAGTAAATTAAGGAAAATTGACGATTTCCACAGTTATAAAAATCCGGGGAGAGAAAACCGGTTTCTTAAAAACCGAAAATATCGCCCAAAATCGGTTTTTCGGTTAACCGGTTAACCGAAAGTGACAACACTATGAAGGACACGGTAGGCGGGTCCACGGCCAAATTTGTCTTGGGCATATTTGTTGACTTTAAGGGCGCGTTTGATTATTTGACTTGGGATAGTGTTATCAGGAGATTAGAGCAGATTGGTTGCGTGATATTAAGCTTTGGAGGAGCTATTTTAGTGATATGAAGGCTTGTGTGGTAGGTGCCAGCGGCACAGTTTAGAGGGACGTTACCCGTGGTTGCCCGCAGGGCTCCATATGTGGTCCATTTATTTGGAACCTCATGATGGATCCCTTGCTGATCTCAGTGGGGCGTTCATACAAGTTGTGCGCGTATGCGGATGACCTGCTAATTCTGCTTGAGGGTCAGGCACGTGCACTTCAAGTTCTGTTAGGTGCAGCACCTCTTGACCTTGAGGTACTACGTCATGCTATTGCCTTAAAGATCAGGAAAAGGCTGCCACTTCTTGCACATGACTGGATTTCTGCTTCTGACTTAGTAGGATTGGGCGATGCGCAGGTGAAAATGCTCCTTGATGAGCACGTCGCACAGTGCTGTGTCCCATAGACAAAAATACAATAAAATAAAAGGTTTTATATTGTAGATAAAATTTTATAGGTCGACAAATAACAATAATTTTTAAATAAATTTTAAAGAATTTTTTAGATTTAACTCTTTTTGGTGGCGGTAGGGGGCGCCAAAGTCAAAGAATTTGAAGTAAAAATGGCTTAACAAATACCTGAGTCGTACATGCTTCAGGAAAACAGTTGTAAAAAATAATTTTTTGGAGTATGAGATTGAAATTTCTTTCTGTAGTAACTAACTATATTTGCAACTTACTGTAGAAATTTTTTTTAGTGATTTTTATTTTATAAGTATTTCTTATTGGTTTGAAAAATGCTTATTATTCACTTAAGCTTTAAAAATTTTTTAACTTTGATGGAAAAATAAAAAAAAAAAAATAAAAATATGGTCTATGGGTTTTTTTCTATTTTTAAAAACCAATACTGTTTTCTAATAACTACAAGAAAAAAAATTAAAAAAAATTAACCACAACTTTAAAAAAAATTATTTTTAAAAATGGCTAAATTCGTGATTTTTCTAAAATTTCGACAGTTTTCTGGAGTTAAAAATAAAAAAAAACTTACAATATAATAACATATTAAACCAAATTGATACCATTTTATTAGATTAATTAACGAGGTAAATTAAAAAATTAAGTATAAAATTGTGTTTGCTTCTTTTTAACGCTACAAGATGCCGCTTAATTAACAGATTGACGTTGGTGTTTCATTGTTTACCTCCCACCACTGTTGCTAACTTTTTTCCCAAAAATATATATAAGTTGGTATAAAAAATCGCTTGAAGTTAGCTAAATTTTTAAATTGTTTAAAATGTGAGCTATGAATTGCCAAAAAATTTGTTTTTTTCCAGTTCTGTTGTGACTACTTACATATATCGAAAACTAGATCAAAATATGACAAAAATTTAATGTCTTTCATAAATCTTATAAAACTTTGCATCACAACAAACTAATACAGCAATTGAAAATCGCTAGATTTGACTCCGACCTACAAATATTTGCCGTTATCTTTTATTTAAATTGGAAATGAGTACGTGACAGAAGTTTTTTTTTTGCAACATTCTTTGTTTGCATTAAGCAAAATTGTTTGGTGGAGTGTTCGCAAATATTGCACACAGACATTTCAGTTAAAGAAAAAATTAAAATTTTCTAATAAAATGTTCATTTATATGCTTGATAATTACTTACTTTTACAAACGAGTGAAAGTGAGGTCGCGAGGTTCAATAAATTAACGTTCACATCCCTAATCATAGTGTAAACAAATATTTTAATAAAACATCAAGTAATTGGTCAAAACAAATAATTTAAAGTGAAGGCTTTTATTTTATATAATTCAGATATAGTTGACTGCTGGATAAAAGCAACTTTTGAAGATAAAGAACCAGAGGTATATAAACATGTTTAAAGAAAAATAGGCGAGTCATATTATGACAAAAATAAGTTATTACAAAGTGTTTGTTTCTTCCACATCAAAATGAAAAATTTTTGGAAATTTAAAAAAAAAAACATTCTTCGTGGAAAAACAATATTTTTTTGATGCTGATGATGTAAGTTTTATAATTTTTAATTGCTATTCTAAAATAAAGATATTATTATATATATTTAATTTAAATTCTTAGCAACCAAGCACGAGGAAAATTGCGTATGAAAATTTGCTGTTTCCAACTCCAGAATGTGATACGACAGTGGCTTTACATGCAACAGAAACTTCATGTAGAAAACGTGGTAGACCGACGAAAGATTTCGGTAGCACTACAGTCAAAACTAGACACCGAAGAGTGGCAGAGCTAGTATTAAAATTTGCAGTGGAAAATTCAAAACGGGAATCTCATTCAGTTTTGCAAAGCCCAATGTCGAATTCAAAATGCTTACCAGCAACAAAAGCTTTGGCGCTATATATGATTTTAGATTTGATCAAAAGAAAATATAGTGTGCTACGTAACACAATAAATGAAATACACCATAATTGTTTTCCGTCTCTGTATGCGTTACAAACTGAGAAAAAAATTTATTCCGTCTATTGTGATATCTGAAAATGAATTTCAGGGTGCTTGTCTGAAGAAGCATTGGAAGCCAACCACAAAATCGTGAGAAAAGCAATACTGTTCCATGCGAGGAAAACGTTACGAAAAGACACCCATAAAGATTTAATGACTTATTTAATACTATCTTCAGATCCGTTTTTGACTTCAAAAAGGAATCCAAAGACCAAAAAAATTTATTATTTGCAGAAATTGATAAATATATACTTAAGAGAAAATGCTAATGAGCCAGTTGAAGACGACGAGACAAATGTTTCATTGAACGGCAATATTTTTTGGGAATAGTCCAATACTGAAGATGTATTATTGTAAATTAAAATATATATAAATTATTAAAAAAATAAAAATTATTATTAAAAACGCACTTATACGTATTTTTTATTTAATTTTAATTTAGAAAGATTGTAGTTTTGTACTTTCACGTTGTCGTCAAAATCATAATATAAAAAATTTTTAGCCAATTTGTTTTTTATTTTCTATTTTTATAAATAAATTTTAATGTAATTTGGCACCAACATTTGTTTAACCCAAAATAATACCCACACCACCCCATTTAATGAGAATCGAATAACTTCAGTTTTAGCATTTTTACGAAAAAGGATATATGACAGGACCTAGAGTCCTTGCGTCAATCTCAATAAAAATTATCACACAAGTTACTATCACGGGATGTAAATATTCTACGGACTATTGTAACTTTCTGTGCAGTTATGTAGTCAAACTTGAAAGTTTCGTCCTTTCTAAATATGGGCAGTAGGTGTGTCCTTTGCCCGATTTTTTAAAAAAAATTGAATTTTTCTTAATTTAAGTATTTTACACTAGTGTACCGAATTTCAAAGCTCTGGGACCACTCCTTCTATTTTTGTCCCATCACTATATGGGATCAAAGCACTGTGCGTCGTGTCTAGGTGGAGGGCGCGTTGGACTGACAGTGACAAGAGAAAGGTGACGTTTGGTTTCATACGGGACGTGAAATTTGTGCGCCAGCATCCGGACTTTGGTTTTGGCCTGAGTCTCGGTTTCTTGTTGACGGATCACGGTTTGCTCAATGAGTTTCTTCATCGAAGGGTTCTGTCGAGGACGTCAATGTGCGCGTGCGGGATGGCGGCGGAGGATGTGGTGCACGTACTGACTGAATGTACGGATTACAGTGACCTTAGGGATTTGGACGAAATGGGTATAGTTCGTACCGGTACGGGCTGGGACTTTAGTAGGGTGGTTGAGAACGGACGGACGCTTGACAAGCTTAGCGAGTTCGCTCGTGCTGCTTTTGCTAGGAGAAGGACCAGACAGGCATTGGCCGACGAGACTTAGTGGAGGTGGCTTCTAGACGGTTTTTCGCAAGGCCGTTGTGCACGATTGTCGCTGTAAGTGTCCGCTCAGTACATAATTGTTGGGTCACCTGTTGTTGGCTGTTTATGGCTGTAGCAGCCGTTTTTGATGTCTGGCGTTCATTGGCTGTCACGTTGCATGTACGGACACTGGGGAGGCGTTTCGCCCTTAGTGGTATCACGTCGACTGTGCCTTTGGGATCACTTTTTCTGCAGGTGACTTGGTTCCTGTTGGCTCTTTTCCCGAGTCTTGCACCGTTGATAACTTCGCTCTGTCTGGACTACGATTTTGCCGCTTGATTGGATTTGGTTGCTTGGAATGACGCTGGGTCACCCGTGAGGGGGCTCATTGCTCATAAGTGTCTGTTTAATGCATTGTGTGTGTTGTCTTTGCTGGTGTCGCTCGTGAGGGCGGCTGTTCAATGTTTTGTGTTTTTGTCTGTTTGTGTGTTGACGCTGGGGTGACCAGCCGCCCTATTCTGTAACTCGCTAAAGCTAAAACTCTATCGCTAAAAATATAAAAAAGTTTTT
Source organism: Melanophora roralis (assembly GCA_963583895.1). NCBI lineage: Eukaryota > Metazoa > Arthropoda > Insecta > Diptera > Rhinophoridae > Melanophora > Melanophora roralis. Next base: position 46,902,231 of record OY757188.1, read on the forward strand.
TGGCAATTTTTAGCTACGAGTGCAATTCTGTTATTTATATCGCCTAATTTAGCATAGTCCTAAATTTTAATTCGCCGCAAATAAAGCTTTTATTTCTATAGCTAAAATTTTCTAATATCGAATTCTCTAATTTAAAATTAGCGATTTGATCTCTAAAATTTTTAAAATTTTAGCATCAAATATTTTTTAGTGCTAAAAATTGAGTAGAGGATAATATTTGTTTATTTAATGTTTTCAATGAAAAATATTTTTAATTTAAGCAAGAAAATTAAAGTAAAAATACAATTATATTATATTTTGTAAAAATGTCTAGAGATTCTAAACAATTGCTTAGTTAAATTAATTGTTAAAAATATAAATCAGTTCCCTAATTATATGAAATATCTTTTAACATAAATTGATTGGCTATTTTAAGCCGTTTTACAGCAATATAAAACAAAAAATATTTTTCGGCACCTTTTTGTTATGATATACATTTATATAATATTAATTCTTTAAAACACAATACATATGTACATACAAAGACCCTACTAATTGTTTACTTATTGCAAACATACATACATATTTGCAAACAATTAAGGCTGCCATCATATAAACATGTCGCCATAATTTCCGCGATTTTTGGTTTCATATATTAGTACTACATTTCAGTTATATACATACATGTATGTATGAAAAATTAAGAAATGTTTAAGCATATATTTTAAAATAAGTTATATAATATAATATTTTCTTATATATTTTATATATTTGTTGTAAGCAAACGCATAACATTTTTTAACAAACGCTAATAATAATGTAAGGCAGCACTTATAACAAAGTGGATTAAAACAAAAGGTGGTGTTATCTCGTCAGCAGATTATTTTTTGTTTGCCTTGCTCCAACACCATGACATAAAAGGCTGCATATTTTGCGTTTATTTCATTGTGTGTTTGTTTGTATTTTTTATCGTTTAGGTGTTTGTCTTCGGACTTACAATGTAAAAATTCCATATGATTGTTGGTGGTGTATTTGTAATACCAACGCTACCACCTTCTATAGATCTAACTTGACATATAAATTATCAAAAGCTCCCACATGTGTTTGTCTCTTTTCAGCATCATACTATCGAGGCAGAGGGAATGAAAAAGTCTGCTGATAGTAAATTAGCTACGGCGAAAAATTAAAACTTTAGCTAAGCGATAAACCATACGGAATACCAATTTAGCAAAGTAGCTAAAATATTCGCCGTAGTTTATTTTTAGCATTTTAGCGATCGAGATTTAGTTTTAGCTAAGAGAATTACAGAATAGGGGTGCAGGACTTTTGAGTCGAAACTGGAAGTGGTTTCGGCCACGAGGCCTGACCAGAAGCTTGTCATTCTAAATCTGGTACCGCGGGTGTCAGGAGACCCTAGAACCTTGGTTCTAGCCTGACAATGGATGAGGCCCCTTCGGGAGCAACGTGGTGGTTGTGGTTTAAACCCAAATCGCGGGGGTAGCTTCTGGTCGATGTGGAGTTGCATTGCAGCCGGGTGCCGTGACCCATAGATCGGTAGGAGTTTTAGATAGGCTCCGCTCCTCACCAAGGGGGAAGGCATACCCAAATGTATGTCTTCGAATTGGTACTCATGGGTGATAATTTGCCATGTTGGGAAAATATCATCCATGAAGGCGCTGGGCGACGCATTGTGTTCACCTTGTGTTAAGAGCACTGTGGGATTGGGCCAACGCGGCAGGTATTCGCACGAATCTTCGACACTTTGTCCTGACGAGACAAGCAGTAAGTCCGTCAGCAGCGAGTGATAAAAACCGACCGGCCAAAGGACATAGAGTGGAACAGGGACCAAAACCCCTAAACATTGAAGACTATTTACAGAGGAACAAACAAGAAGAAGCAGATTGAGCCAGAGATACCTAATATACAAAAACAAAAAAAGGCGAGGCGGCTACACACAAAAATTAAAAAGGAATAAAGCAGTACTGGGCTGCTGGGAACAGGCAACCAGATTGTGGCACCAGGTGGATTACATAGAAAAGCTGCTCAAGGCATACCTAGAGAGGTTGGAAAACAAAACGGTGGAATAAGTAAAAATTATTTTATTATCATTTTTCAAAAGAGTGCACCAATATGCACCTATAGGGCCTGTAAGCGAGTTTCGCTCGAGGCAAATAAATTATATTTAAAATTTTTTTTCAAATAATAATATTTATTAATATGCTTGTAAGCTAAGACTCATTTAATAAAATGTATTAAGCAAAATATCTTGAAAGGGAAACGTTAAGAAAATCATACAAATGCATAAACAAAAATACTTACATAAAAGAGGAAACTATTAAGAAACACTTAAATATAATTATTGACTCTTTAGAAACAATAAGGGCAGTAATTAATACAAACAAGAAAAAATTTACGAAAGAACAAAGGGAACAGACATTTGATATATATTGATCTTTAAGAGATCAATTAATAAAAATAAATATAATTAGCCTTATTATGATTGTCGTTGTCGAATCGTTTTTGTGTCGAAAATCATTCTTTTTGTTTGAATGGTACCATGTTTGTCAAAAAACGACAGAATGCAACACTTTTTGTAATTCTATTACAATTTTCGTTACCACGAATGTCGTCAATAAATGTCAAATGCTTCAAAAATCATCGTTAAGGTTTTTGCTAACGACATATAAAAAAAATAAATTAAAAACAATAAAAAATGGATTTAAACAAAAAGTTATTCTAAAAAATATAACCAAAACAAATATTTTTACTCTTTTATTTAATTCTTTTTATAAAATTAAAATCAAAAATAACAAACACGAACCACTTCACCAGGATGGTAGAACTGCTGGAACAGAATCCAAATTTGGCAAAAGGATATAAAAGTGGAACTAAAAAAGTAAACGTTAAAGAATGGAGCAAAATTGCAGCTGAACTCAATGTTTTAGAACCACCAACTCGTATAAGCGAAGGCTAGATAAAGGTTTGGGCTGACTACAAGTTTAAAATAAAAAAAAGAGTTGATTCACAATAAATCTGAATGCCATGCTACCGGAGGTGGTCCATACAAACAGTTCATTCTATCACCTACAGAAGAAGCTGCCGCGAGTTTATTACAGTTAAATACCATTGTTTACCCACCTGGTCCTTTAATTGGTATTCGGCCCATTAACGTAGAAAACGATTTGAATAGAGCACAAAATATAATGGATGAGGGAATCATAGAGCACGAAGAACCAACGTGCTCATATTCGACACAAAAAATGTCCAAACAACCCACTGCACAAAACAAAAATATCCTTGATCATGTACAAGCACTAAAAAAAATCAGCCCAAAATTATGAATTCCCAAGAGTACAAAGTTTTTCAATTTTAAATAAGAAAGCCCAATTAAAAAAAAACATCAAAAAATGATCTCTTAGATGAACAGCTAAAAGTACAAACATCATTGTATACAGAAGTGTGTCAATCTTTAAATGAAATCAAAAGGTACGCGTAAGAACCTTCAGCTTAACGAAGATAAAATAAAAATTCATAAGGAACTATTAAGAAGTAAAAAAGAAAAACTCGAACTTTACAAGGAGGCAAGAAAGATTATAGAAGACAACTTTTAGAACTTAGAAAAGAAGAAATTGAAAATGAAAAAAGACGAATTGAATTGGAAGAACTAAAAAATGGAATCCAACGTTAAAAAAGTGAAGCTTTTCGATTTCTTATTATGATATGAAATAAAATATGTTTTATTTAAATTACCAAATGTTAAATGTATGTACATATTTAAATTAATTTTATAAATCTTTTTGTTAAGTAGTTAAACAAATGAAGTTTATTTTATGTTACTTTTACTATTTTTTATTAAAAAACGAAAAAAAAAATAAATGAAAATGAATTAAATATTTAATGATTGCATTATTGAGGATCTTATGTTTGATGCGCTGGAATCATCACTTACTACAGAATCTGTTGAAATTATTTCACCAGCTTCTTTAATTTCAGGTAACTCGGTTTTAAAATAAATGCATATGTTATGTAGAGATGCACAAACAGCTGTAACTTTCGCGGCCATATCCGGCGCAGCTGCCTAGCGCCTAGTATGCACCGGAATCTATTTTTTAAAACGCCAATTGTCCTTTCAACTATATTCCTGGTTTTTGCATGTATATCGTTAAAACGGCATTCCCGAGAGCCTTCTTCGGGTGATTTAAATGGCGTTATCAAAAACTTTTCTAATGGGTAACCTGCATCACCTTAAAAAAAAGTTTTTATTAAAAAATTTAAAATACAAAAAAAACTCAATGTAACTTCTGAAAGCACAATTTAAAATTGTTTACCTAATAGCCAAGTATTTCTTTCGCCATTGTCATACTTTTCTTTTAAAAACTGCTTTAAGTCGCTAATGCTCCATACTAAGGAGTCGTGAACAGATCCCTGATGATAAGACGATAAATATCTAATTCTCAATTTATGATCACACACCTGGTAAGAATTAACTTTTTAAAATTTAAATATTTAAAGCTTACCACAGTTGCATTAAGGCTGAAAAAGCCTTTTCTATTTCTGTATTTAAATTGTTCTTTCTTTCTTGGTGATATGTTGCTTATGTGCGTTCCATCAATGCAGCCAATAACACCAGGAAACCCAGTTTTTTTGTAAAAATATTCTTTTATCTCATATTTTTCATTTTCTTCCTATGGAAACGTAATCCATTTTTGGCATAGCTCTTTAAACATAACATCTATGCACTCATGAAACACATTGCTTACAGAAGATTGGCTTACACTGATTTTGTAGTCATTGCCAGCACCCTTTTGGTAACTTCCTTCAGCTAGAATTCGCATTGTTGCAGCTACCTTTAAAATGTTTTGCAAACATGTTGACCTTATTGGCTGCATTAATTTAGGCGTAATTTTGTCAAGTACATACTTAAAAGCATCCTTATTAAGTCTAAAGTATCTAACAAAACTTAAAAAAGACTTAAATTTAATTTAATTAATTAAAATACATAAGTATAATTATTTACTTACTCAGAGTTTGGCATGGCAAATATGTTTGACTTTTGCCGTAACTCCCTTCGCATAGTATTATACTCAGAAGTAGTATACTCTTCTTCATCCTCAGATGACGAAAATGTAGCAACACTTAACATTTTAAATAAAAAAATAGTTTATATTTTTAATAATTTTTATTTTTATTGTTATTTTTATCACCGCCAACAATTGATTTTTTGACAGTTCATACAACAGGGTTACACAAAATGTACTAAAACTGTAAGAATTTTGAAGTATTCTGTGTTTTTTGTTCTATTACAAAAATGTCGTTTTCGTTAATTTTAAATGGTACCGAAAAATATTAAAAACGCCAACGACTACGATAACTGTCGAAATACGCCAACGACACTCTTAATAAGGCTGAATATAAACCAAACCGTACCACATTCAATAGAGCAAACGATAAAGATCAATATAAACATCGAAATAATTTATTCGGAAAAATGTGAACAAAGTTCAGATACGGACACAGCCATGTCCCAATCAACGACAGTTTTCAAATACAGCCTGATAATTGAGTTTGATGGAAAACCCGAGAATCTAACAGCATTCATAGGCTTACTTAGTTGACTCCATAAAGGATACGCACGAACAAGTTGGAATATCCTTAATAAAAACTAAACCCAACAGAAATGCTAGAAACCTTCTTAACACTGAATGCAGCATAAAAGATATAATAGACAAATAAAAAAGATATGTTAAAGGTGAAGCAGTTGCGGTTTTATCAGCAAAAATAATGAACACACGACAAAGTAATAAAACATCAAATAATTTTTTTTCGGAGATTGAATCTCTCACAAAATCTCTAGGATATGCTTATATTTCAGAGGATTGTCAAGCGAACTTGCTTACAAATATTCAACAGAGGTAGCTGTAAAAGCACTAACCAAAAATTGCACAATAGACAGAGTAAAGCTGATAATGGAAGCAGGTAAATTCAATATAATGAATGAAGCTTTTAGTAAATTTATAAATGGTTGTACAAAAGCAACGGGACAACAAAACACAATACTACATTATGGACGAAAACCTAATTTCGGAAATTATCGTGGAAATAATAAGAGATTTCGTAGAGGATATAATTACCCGCGAAACACAAATAATAATTATTACAATAACAGTAATTATAACAACGATAATAGAAACCCACGGAGATATCATAACAACCGTAGGGCGAGAAAATACGCTAGAGCAATGACTTCAGATAGTACGGGTTCGGAAAACTTGAATGACCCCCTAAGGCTAGAACAGTGAATAACAAAATTTATAACCTCAATCTCAACTTATGTTTCTTTATCAACACCTATATAAATAACATAAATTCAAAAATAACAATAAAATAATACACAAATGCTGATTTATCAATAATCAAATCAAAAAAATTTTAAAACACATGAAATAAATACTAACAAAACAACATTAAGTGGAATAGGATATGGTAGAATAAATTCAATAGGCAGCATATTTTTCGACCTAAAATTTCAAAATTATTTAATACCAAATGACTTTCAAGTAGATTTTTCAATACCTTGGGATAGCATCATTGAAATTAAAAAATATAATTGCATTTTGGATTTTAACAAAAATTATGATTGCCCAATAATCTAACACATCAAATAGAAATGCCAATTGCAAATACATGCGATAATATTATTTTGCCACCCAGATCAGAAGTCATATGCCAAATAAGAATAAACCAATCAACAAAAGATTTATTAATACCTAATAAAGAATCAGAACCAGGTGTTTTTATAGCAAATATGCTAGTAAATGCAAACAAGGCATTTATTCGTATCTTGAACACAAACAACAAAATTATTACATTTAGACATAAAAAAATAAAAACCGAAGACATAAGTGACTATGATATAGTTAAAAATGATTTACATTAAAGTAGAAATAGAAAGTCAGAAACCTTAAACATTTTAAAGAAAAATTTTCCAGATCAATTTAACGAGAATGATAACACTTGCATTTAGTGGTTTAAAACCAGATCAGGCATTTCTATACATGGATGATTTGGTCGTGCTAAGATGCTCAGAAAGACATATGCTTTCAAATTTAACGGATGTTTTTGAACTATGTCGAGAACACAACCTTAAATTGCACCCCGAAAAATGTTAATTCTTTATGAGAGAAGTAACCTATGTAACCTATTTCATGTAGCAGACGCATTATCACGTATAAAAAACGAAACGGGCCATAAATTGGATCCGCGGTATAAAGGACCATATAAGGTAAAGAAAATAGTTGTAAGACAAAATGTAACGATAGTCGATACAAAAACAGGAAAAGAAAAAAGTTCATAAGAATAGACTTAAGATTTATAAACAGTAAGTGATCGATACAATTTTCAACAATAATGACAATAATCATATATGTACACTTATATAAGAATCTTGGTTATCAAAATAGTTTTAAGTATCAATACATATTAATTGTAAAAGAATGCTCATAAAACCTTTTGGTTATATGACCTTTCTTCCGTAAAAGAGAGATGTAGTGTGTACATGTCGCGGTGCATATCATAGCGTACGCATATAACACGCACAATAACAAATAAACAAACAAACAAACAAACACTCAAATTAATATTTTGCTGCGTTGAACAAAATAAAATATCATATTACACACAGTAATAAAACAGTCAGTACTCAATACATGAAACAAAAAACTGATGTCTTCTACATTAGTTAAGTGCAGTTATGCTAACGGTTCCACTGTAAACATAATCATACAGGCAATACTTTAAAGTACTGGACTGTTTAGTGTTTCAACAGTAAGTAAAATCTATTAAAACCATGCTACACATTCCACTGTAAAAAAATAGCTAAATAAGCAAAAATTATGTATAAAAATCGAAAATCGTCAATAAAGAAATCAATCCTTGCTTACCACTACATGAGAGCGTTTCGTCCGCTCTTTCAAGGACTACTAAAATACAAATTTTCTTTAAATTAAAGTAACTAACAATGTTATTATTTACAATATATTCTGGATCCTTATAGATAGGGAAGTCGATATAGCCATGTCCTTCTGTTGAAATGAAGTTTTCGTAGTCAAACAAAGTAATACGGACTATAAGCAATATCCTGGAGACAATCGCTATTTAAAATCAGCACGATCAGTTAACTACCGACCGAGATAAAGGCGAAACAAAGCGATTGCCTTAGTTTTTTTTAGAACAAAATCACAAACGCCATACAAAATATGTAACAAATGAAAACTGGCAACGCTGTTAAACATATATATGTATATAGGTGAGCATAAAGAAATACGCAAAAAGTTTCTTGTATGCTTGGACGTAGGTATGTATTGTCAAATGCATGTATGCAGGTACATATGAATGTATGTATCTGTGTATATATGTATGTATTTAGATACATATGTATGTACACATGTATGTATATTTATATGTTTAAATGATTTGTGTGAAAATAAATATGCCGAGTTAAATATGTTTCTCACGTAACGACTAAAAAGTAAAAATACGTAATGGCGTAAGAAGGAAAGCATATTAAGCTTAAATATGTTTTTGACGTAACAACATTTTCAACTAAAAAACGAATTTAACTAGCAGAGACAAAAACCAATATTTTAAGCAAACTCAATTTGTCAGTTAAATTTTGGCTGCACACATTGGAATTCTGTGAGGGATCATGTCCATTGTGGGAAAACAAGGTAGAGGCCCGGAATGCCACTACTTGGAAATAGTAGCTTAGGGTCAATACTACTTAACTGTATAAATAGAATATCCAAATTGTGTTTGTAAAATATGTTATTAATGGTTAAAAAACCAATTCGGCTGCACAGATAAGATTCGTGTGAGGGATCATGTCCATTGTGGGAAAACGAGGTAGAGGCCCGGAATGCCTTTATATGGAAATAGTAGCTTAGGGTCAATACTACTTAAATGTAACCATTTATTTTTGACAAAAAAAAAACAAATAAAAAAAACACATTTTTCTGGAATAAAAAAAAGAGTTGTTTGACAGCATGCCACGCCCACAATTATCAATAATTTAACCCAAAATTTGGCTACCTTAATATGAATTATATGCTCCAAAAATGGCGTAAAAACTTAAAAAATTGGTAACAAAAAAAATTCTACTTTTGGCCAATGAAAAACGATTTTCAGCCACTGTGCGCCGGACTAGAGTTCTGGTTATGGCAATAACGACTTTGCGAAGGTATTTCGTACCTCAAAGGTGCCCCACTCGTATAGTGTCGAGCTAGAGTGGGGTCATTATTTCCATATTGGAACTTTGTGGGCTGCCCAAAGCAAGATGAGTTATCCACTTCCATTGGCTCGACCAGTTCCTCCCCTTGGAGAGTCCTATTAAAAGAAATGGGGGTTCTTCAATGTCTGGTTTCCTGCACTTATTTCCCTATTTTGTGGTTTCAGTTCGTTTTTTCTATTGTTCCTTGTCTTTCAGACATTTAGCATAATTGCTGGCAAATATATACCGTTCATGCACACAAAAAATTCTATAGGTTATATTTCCTAAAAACATTGTATAAATTCAACTAAAAAAAGGGTACAATGGCAGTAACTATGTTCTTGAGTTAATATGCCTTAAATTTCAGTTGGTTCCCATGTTCGAAAAATCAACTAAAAAATTAGTCAAAGTTACTAACAAACTTTATTAAACTAACAACGATAGCAAAGTTCATTGCCCTTATAACTTTAGCAAAATTTACCTTTTTTTAATTAGTTAATCTCCAAACCAAACTAAAATGTTTTTATTTTGATTCACAATATTTTATTGAAATTTTCCCATATTATGCTTTTACCTATTTTATATAGGTATATATATAGGTAAATCTTCTTCAAGAATTCCTTCTGCATTTTCTAAAAAAAAAATCAAATTCAAAATGTTTATATTTTTTTTTAATAAAATTTTTTTACGTACCTTCATTTTCTTTAACATTTTTTACCATTGACAACTTAATACAAAAACAAACAGTAAAAAATTATTTCGAAAATGATACCTAATTGGCTTTGTAACGCCTGCTTGGAATTTTTGTAATATGCGATTTGAAATCATCTATTTGACTTGTAAGTAAAACTTGGTTTTTTCTGTTTATACAAAAAGAAATTAACTAACGAAGCTTAGTCAATATAACCTCTATTATTTTTTTGTGTGTGGTATGACTCAACTTCCTAGGCTAATGCCAGAGCTGAGGGTAAATCCTTCGGACGAGCCGTAAAAAGCACGTCACTTAAATCAGCTAGATCAGATCAGTAATAAGCACGAGAAAAACAATTTTTTTATAAATAAAAACAGTGTGAACCACAAAAAAGAAAATATTTTAAATTCCCCAGACATGTTTTAAGTTTGATATTTGTGCAAGCATTGAAGTTGCGAAAAAACATTATACAAATATATAAATAAAATCAACTAAACTAAACTAAAATTCATATGAATGCGAAGAAACATAAAATAAACATATTGTACTAAGTGGTAAAAAGAACATTGCATTTTAAATAGACGGTAGTGAAAAATTTGAAAATCGGTATATGATGACTGAATGTAATAAATGCAGAACACTAATTCGTGGAGAATCAGGAATAAGGTGCATTGGAGTGTGCGGTAAAATTTATCATGCATCAAGTAAGTGTTCGGGTATAGACCAGTATTCTCAAAAGATACTGGAAACAAATAATTGTGTCCGTTTTGTATGTGATGACTGCGTGCAGTACATACATAATGTTGACTTGGTTTTGAAGGAAATACAGGATGAAGTGATAAAAAATAAACAAACTATGATAGAATATAAACATGAATTTAGTTCAGTTATAAAACAAAATGAATATGAAATAAAAGAGTTATTAATGGCAATAGAAAAAAGATATGAGGATAGACTAAAAAAATTGATCGTGTTCACAAAGCATATGAAAAAAATGTAGAGGAAATTAAAAATTTATTTGGATACATAAAAGAATTTGACAACAAAAACAAACAAATGTGCGAAGCTATTGAAGAAAAAAATACCGATATGTGCAATGAAATAAAAAAGGTGATAAAAGAAACAAGTGCAAATCAAAAGAACATGACATATGCAGAACAATTAAAAAATAAAATTGTGATGCCAGATATAAATAAAAGGGTACCGTTAATTGTGAAACCAAAAGTAAAACAGGCGGTAGATAAAACTAAAGAAGAATTAAATAAAAAAGTGAATCCTGTAGATTTGAGAATTACAAATGTAGAAAATAAAAGAAATGGAACTGTAATAATTCAAAGTGAAAATGAAGAAGAAAGAGAGAAGATAAGAAGCGCAATAGCGAATAAATTAAACGACGGGTACGAGATTAAGGTGCCCAGTACCATATACTTGAGATTAAAAATCGTCGGTATGTCATTCGATTACGAAGAAAATTAGTTTTTGGAAAAACTGAAAAAGCAAAACCCGGTTATTAATAATGGCGAAATTAAGATAATAGACAAGTATAATTATAAAAGAAACAACAAGATAATTTACAACGTTAAGGTATCTGTTGATAACGTATCATATGCGAAAATGCTTGAAGCCCAGAAAGTGAACATTGGTTGGGAGAGATGTAAAGTATTTGATGGAACTGAACTATTGCAGTGTCTTAAGTGTAAAGGGTATAACCACCGAGCTAAAGAATGTAGGAACGATGAAGTATGTTTAAAATGCCATGGAAGTCATAGGACAAAAGAGTGTGACAAACATCAAATAATAAAATGCATAAACTGTGTACGGATTAACAAAAAACTAAACATGGGCCTGGATGAAAATCATCTTACAAATGACAGGGATTGTAAAGTTTACCAGAATAAATTAAACCTGAAAATGAAGAAAATTGGCTTAATTGATTAACAATCAAAGAGCATACGTGGCTTTTACACTAATGTACAGGGGTTAATAAACAACTTTAGTCAAATTGAAGAAATGGCAAGTGAAGAGAAAATGGATTTTATAGTGCTATCAGAAACACATATTACAGAAAAAATAGAAGAACGCGAAATTCAATTGCAAGGTTACGATCAAATATTATCTCTTTCGGCCTCATCAAAAACAGGGGGAGTTATTATTTACTATAAAAAACAATGGAAGGTTACAAAATTAATGGAAAAACGAGAAGATTTAAAGTATTGGATTTTGTTCTGTAAAGCGAAATGTGAAAAAAATACATTAATCGTGGCTGCGGTATATAGATCACCAAGTTATGGAGAGTCTGGTTTTTGCCAAATTTTTGAAGAAACTCTTGAGGAAATATGTAAAGAGGCGACTGACATGGTAATAACCGGTGATTTTAATGTGGATTGGTCCCGTGATAGTTTTTATAAGAGGAGAATTGAAAGAATACTTAATGATAATGGAGTTAAACAGATAATTAACCAATATACGCGTATTAAAAAAAACTCAAGTACGACAATAGACTACGTTATAACAAACAGCAATAAAATATCGGCAAAAAACAGCACAAGAGATAAAATATCAGATCATGGAGTAATAGATATTTTTTATGAAACCCAAAATTATAAGTTGAGTAATAAAAGAAAGTCAAAAATAGAAATTTTTAAGTATGATAAAATACTATTTGAAAGACATTTAAATCCCATAATTAAATATGACAATACCAAAAATATAAATGAAAATGTGGCAATAATAAATAATGCTTTTATGGAAACTATTAAAAAACTTACATATAAAAAAACGATATATTCTGAGAACAAGTCTGACAAATGGTTTAATAATGAATTGCGTTTAATGAAAATGGATAAATTGAATAAGTACCATGTTGCAAAAATCGAAAATACATATGAATCGTGGTTAAATTATACAACAATTAGGAATTTATATAAAGTAAAGATTGAAAATGAAAAAAATAAATATATAAACAACCAGATAAATAATGCAACAGATCAAAAACAAATGTGGAGAAATATAAAAAAATTAGTTTTTATGAAAAACAAAGATGTGATAAATTCTGTGATATTTAACCAAGTAGAAATTAAGGATAATGAACAAATAGCTAGTCATTTTAATAATTATTTTGTAAATAGTATAAATTCAATAAGGGAGACAATCGAATATGTGCAATATGAGAATATAATACCAGTGGTAAATAACCAATTTAAATTTCGTGCAATAAATATATTAGAACTCAAGAAAATAACACAAAGTATAAAAAATAAACCTGATAAGGATAAAATATCTTCTAAAATTATTATTGATAACTGGAGTTTTATCGGAATTAATTTACTACAGATAATTAATGAATCTCTTGAGACTGGAGTTTTTCCAGATGATTAGAAAGAAACTATGGTGATACCAATTGCGAAGGTTCAAAAAACGAACAAATGCGAAGAATTCAGACCGATTAATACCTTAAAAACTTGTGAAAAAATCTTGGAAAAAGTTGTCAAGGACCAGTTGTATCACTATATTGAGAGCATGTCTATACTTTCGAGATACCAGTCAGGATTTAGAAAAAAAACACTCTTGCGAAACTGCCGTAAACTACGTAGTCAGCAGATGGAAAAACAGAGAAAAACACAACAAAATGATGGCAATTTTTTTGGATTTTAAGAGGGCTTTTGAAACAGTAGACAGGCAGATAATGATAAAAAAACTAAATATGTATGGGATAAGAGGAAAAGAAATGAAATGGTTTATATCGTACTTGGAAAATAGAATACAAGTCACAAAGGTTAATGGTACTACATCAGCACCAATTGGAAATGATTTTGGAGTCCCACAGGGATCAATATTGGGTGCTCTATTATTTATAATTTATATTAACGACATGCCAAATGTACTGGAAAAATGTGAGATAGTTTTGTACGCTGATGACACACTTATATACACTGAAGCGGAAACAGGAGAACAATGTATGGAGAACATGAAATATGACATAAATAAAATAAATATTTGGTTAAAAATGAATAAACTGAAATTAAATGAAAAGAAAACAAAAATAAGAAAAAGTGGAAAATATGAAATACCTTGGTTACATACTAGATAAGAACTTAAAATTTAAAGAACACATAGATTACATATGCAAACAATACGTTAAAAATCGGGTTTTTTAAGAGAATTCGAAAAAAAGTATCTGTGCTAACGGCAATAAATATATATAACACAATGATTAAACCACACTTTGAATATGGGTCAACTATTTTATATACGTGTTGTATTAAAGAGCAATTAGATAGACTGCAAAAACTACAAAATAAAGCGATGAGGACAATTTTAAAATGTAATAGATATACTCCCATTAGTGTAATGCTTGAAACTCTTAAGTGGCTTAATATAAATCAAAGACTTCAACTTAACTCATTGGTTTTCATAAAAAAAATGGCAAACGGGGACGCACCAGAGTATCTATGTGACCAGATTAATTATGTGGGTGAGGTGCAACCATATCAATTAAGAAATTCCGCTGATTTTCATATATTGAGGGTGAGAACAACACAGATGCAGCGATCAATTTTCTATAAGGGACTTCAAATGTATAATAAACTACCACTTAGTATGAAGTTTGAAAATAATATTAATATATTTAAAAAAAATTGTGTAACTTTTATTAGAAATAATGCCAATTTTGCAGGTTTCACAAGCAATGTATAAATATTAGGACATGTTTCTTTAAAGTATTATCAATACTAATTAAAATAAACAAAAAAAACCCCTTTCTAGTGCCAGATATGAACACTCGAAGTGCGTCCATTCTATATTTTTCGTTGATAGTCCCGGCGGTGTCCCTATCATATGTCATTATAGTTTTGTTTGTCAATAGTGTCAGTTTCTTCTCAACCTCGTCATAGAATTGTAAAAGCGTAGGATTGAAAGTTCCTGTTATATCAAGTAAATTGGTCGCTTGACTGAATATGTAAATTCCAGACGAGCAATAATTGCCTTGAAATTTAAAACAGTGTTAAATGATGATAGCGATATATCAGCTGGCCCTTTTATTCCGAATGATGGCGCTTGGAACTACCATTGGAATTCTCAAAAATGTTGTAGGCAGTATGCGCCGCCTGACGCCATGAAACATAAGTTTCTTGTCTGCCTTCAAAATCTGGCAGTGATTTCACTATATCAAGTGACTCATTACACTGACGCCCTTGCTCTACTTTTATCTCCTCATAAGTGTCGACTTCAGGTACTTGGATAACGCACTCCTAAGTCGTTTGTTAATGCCCTGGATCTGCTTGTCGAAAATAAGATTTTGGGACCTTAATGCCGTGCTTATGGCAACCTCCACTTTTGCCCTTATTGATGTTCTCTAAAAGATGTTTTAATTGATTATCAGATTCGCTCAGGCATTAAAAAGGGCACACAAAGTATTAAAACGAGAGGCCAGCTTTACCCGTGCAATGATTTTAAAATCTCGAACTCTAACTTTGTGATTCAATGCAATTATTTCGGTAAACAGCTTAAAATATTATTTATTATTCTTAATTTTTTTATGCTGCTTTTCTAATTAGTTTAAGTGTTTACTCAAAATAACCATAAAGTATATTCGAAATATGAGATGACTTTCACAGCAAATTAAATATATTTAACACCGAATGTTAACAAAATTAAGTTATTATTATTATTATTATTATTATTTATTAATAGATATGTATGTATAATTACAATTCAGAGGTTTAATATAATACATATTTATTACAATCTATATATGGCGTAGCAATATTGCTGTAAGCCAGATTGGCAATAATTATTACATTGAGTGTTTAAATTTTCAAATATCGAATTCATTTAATATTAAATTTCTATACTTAATGCATGTTTCAAGATACTTGTATAAAGAGTTAAAATTTGTGCCATTTAATATAGTAAATACTTCATTATTACTAAGTGTATTTTGGCCAAAGTATATCTTTCTAAATTCGCCATATACTGGGCAAATGCCAATAAAATGCAATGTATTTTCAATTTCATCCATATTACAAATTGTGCATATACCATTAGTATTGCTTTTAAAACATCTAGCGTTTAGATTAAGGAGTCCGCCTCTTGCCTTTATTATCAAACTAGTAACTCGAGAGGAAAATTCAGCAGTGAGTTTAGGTGTTACATTAAAATCAAGTTGCGAATAGAGATCGTGAAACTGTGAATTTGAAGCAAGCCCGGCGAAGTCATTTTTGTCTTTTAATTCTAGTAGGGATATAATCTCTTTCCAGTATACACATAAAGGGTTGGCATTGCTAGGAGCAGAAAATTGTAGCTCGTTGCACAGATTTGACCATTCTTTTGCCCAGAATAGGTTAAGTTCTATAACTTTTTCTGCCAATATACGTGGTAGTCTTTGGGGACTAAGTGATAGTATTTTATTTATGTAGCAAAAGTGTATTTTTAACGTTGAAATAAATAAAGAACTTAAGCCAGTTTCTAAATACAACATATAGTTAGGAGTAGTGGACGGCAGGTACAGCATCTTTTTTAAGAAAAAGCGTAATAATTTTTCAACATCGTCATATTCTTTGTATCCCCAAACTTGCGCAGCATAGAACATTATGGACTTAGACGCAGCCTCAAATATTTTTAATTTATTTTTCTTAGATATTTTTGGATGATTTATATATTTTGACCAGGCGGATGTAATTGCTATTTTAGAAGCAGAAAGCTTATTATGTAGATGAGCCTTAAATGACAGGTTGTAAGTTATATCAATTCCAAGATATTTATAGCTGTTCACAATTTCAATATTTTCGGTTCCATAATACCATTTTAAATCCGCAGAAATCCTGGGACCGTTGCGAAAAACCACTATTTTTGATTTTTCCAGATTTACTTTTAAGCTCCACATTTGGCAGTATTTTTGGAGAGAATTAATCATTTCTTGCAAACCACCAGGTGTTTCTGATAGGACAACAATATCATCGGCATATAGCAAGACTTTGATGTTAACGTTTGCAACATTCAGGCCACCAGGAAGGATATCGGGAAGATCATTTACGTATAGCGAGAATAATACCGGGCTGAGTATGCAACCTTGTTTGACTCCAGATTGTACTGGAAAAAAATCAGAGAAACTAGTTCCATCCCAAATACGGCTTTCTGTGTTTTCATATAAAGACATCAAAATTCTTATTATTTTGGATGAAAGGCCAATGCAGGATAACTTGTAGAACAGGCTATTTCTTGGTATCATATCGAAAGCACACGAAAAATCAACAAAAAAGGCATATGTATGTTTATTGTTTATTTGGTTAAGATTTACAATATTTACAAGGTTGAAAATATTGTCAACTGTTGAATAATCTTTCCTAAACCCAGCTTGGAACTCATTTAAAATATGGTTTGTTGTAAGCCAATAAGATATTCGATTTAATATAATATTATTAAAAATTTTGCAAAGAGTATCTATTAAAGATAGTCCTCTATAATTGTTTGCTAAATTTGGATCGCCTTTTTTTAATAATGGAACCAGAATAGACTGTTTGAAAGACAATGGAAGTTTCTCCCAAAGAAATATGTTATTAAAAACCAGCAATACCTCGTTTAAAAAGCAACGTGGAGCATACTTATAAAATTCATACGGAATGCCATCCTGACCTGGAGATTTGTTTAGTTGGAGTTTCTTTACAACAGTAAATATCTCACAGAATTCAAAAGGGGAGTCTAAAAAGGCATCTACATTATATGGCATACACCAGCTAAATGTTTGTTCATCATCACGGTTTAATAGGATACTGCCAAAGTGTGAAAGAAAGTCATCTGCGTTTAGGTTCCCTTTAAAAAACTGGGTTCGAGTTTTTAAGGAGTTAGATAAATTCCACCATACTTTGCTGCATTTAACTTTATCTAGCTGCTTAAGGCTGTTATTATAACATGACAACTTTTTTTCAGAACATACTTTTAGGTATTCCTTTCGAGAAGAGTAATATCGAGATTTATTAATATTGTTATGACTTTTTCTGTACTTTTTTAAATTTTTTTGCATAACAGATCGCAGACGAAAGCATTTCCAATCAAACCATTTCTGTTTTGGCACGAAGTAAGTCTTATTCACTTTTGTAGCTTTGGCTTGCTTTATTTTATTTTTGATTGTTGTAACCATTTCATCTACCGTCATGTTAGTCTGTAGCAGCTGATTACTTGAAAGTATAGTGAGGTTATTGTTATATTGGATATGATTTTTACTATTCCAGTAAAGTTTTTGCCAAGCAGGCGTGATATTTAAACTATTCACGTCTGGAATCTTAATTTTGAGACATAAAGGCATATGATCCGAATATGGTTTTGATGCTACCTTGAAATCATCAACATACTGCAGAAAGTTATACGAACAAACACAATAATCTATAACAGAGCTTCCCATTATTCCACAAAAGCTGTAATCCCCTTGAACATCGTTAAAAGTTCTGCCATTTACAACAATTCCACCTATATTTTCTATAACATTCATCAGTTGTCTGCCTTGAGCATTAACAATTTTATCTTTGGACTGTCTTAAATTATTAATATGTGGTAAATCTTGTAATAAATTTTCGTCTAAAACTTGCTCTTCACCAATACGCGCGTTTAGATCTCCCATTATGCAAAATCTTGTTGGATTAAGTTCCTGTAGAAAAACTTCAAAGTTCGCCATATCGTTCCTCCAGTTTGTGCAGTTTAAATACTTAGGTATGAAATAAAATACATTTGCATCGAATTTGGCAGACAAAACTATGTTGTTTAGTACGTTAACAAACTTTAGAGAAAATTTTTTTTTAATTTCCTTTTTAAAACCGTATAAACACCCACCACTAGCCCTGCCATGTTTGTGTATTTTAGTTGCAGCAATCCAATGTAAACAGTAATTTTGAAAAAACGAAGAAAAATAAGTTTGTTTATTAGACATTACATGTGTTTCAAACAAGAAAAAGATATCAAAGTTTTTAATATAATTCAAAAAATTTACAAACTTTAAAGAGTTTTCTAGATTTGCTACATTATAAGATATTAAATGGCACGTATAAAATTGCTATTGAAGATTGGGGCTAATTGAACTATTTACATTTTCATTTTTATAGTTTTCTTTAAAATACACATCACACGAACATCCACATTCATTCAACAGGTTCTTTAAATAGTCGGAATCATTTTCAGACATCGCTTTTACTTTTCCACTTGACCATGTAAACTTTTTGTCATTTATAAAGATGCAGAACTCACCAAGCCGAACCTTTACACCAGTTTTAGTTTTAGATATATGTTTATTTATTTGCCTTAGTTTGTATCTAGCAGTTTGTTCATCATCAGTGTAGTCCTTCTGGATGTAGATATTCTGCCCCCTCAGCTTCCCTTTTGCCAATAGAACATTTCGAACTTGGCTACTAGTTTCTAGGCTAAACAAAAACGATCTACCTGTAGATATCATTCTGGCTGCGATTATATTTATTTCCACATTCAGAATATTGTTGCAAAGTTCCAAAAACTTATTTTTAGCTGCTAGTGTACTTGCACATAGTAAGCCACTCACCAAAACATTTGCAGTACGAGACCTACGGTCAATATGTTCAATACGTGCAGTAAGCTTCTTAATATCGTCTTTAAGTTTTATATTTTCCTGCTTTAACTCATCAATTTCAGATTTAATGGCAACCAAATCATCTTTCTTTGCAACATCTTTCAGTTTTTCATCAAGGAGATTACACAGTTTAGACCAAGAAAAAACATCTTGTTGATTATTTGTATCCATTGTTTGTAAAGGTAAACGTTTTTTATTGTTATCGTTTTGCTCAGGCGATATCGATAGTAACGTACGTTTTTTATTCATTTGACTTTTTTAAAGCATACCTTTAGGATGTGACAAATTAAATATAATACATATGAACAAAATGGTTGATTCGTTGAGTTACAGCTGATGTTTTTGTTTTGCCAGCGGAGCCCCAAGTATTATTACAAGAAGACAGGTACAAACTTAAATTTACTTTACCAGTCAGCAGGAGCTTATACGCCAGAACTCCAATAGGCCAGTAATGCTACTAAGCAGTTTAATAAATTGGAAGCAATTTTATATTGCACAAAGTTTTAAATCAGTAATTTTTAATTACCAAAAAATAAATTTTAACGATGAAAAAATTGCACTTGTTTACACTTTGAACACAGGGTTGCCAACAAAATTAAGTTATGCGATTTAAAATTTCCCTGTACGTAATTACACCCTTATCTATCTTAACTTTAATAACATTACTTACAAACAGTTGTATGACACATTTTTAAGTATGCTCTCAGGCTATCTTTTAGATAAATTAACTTTGCAGTAGTAGAGTCCAGTATTCTCCGACAGTTAGATAGTGTTTATTGTAGCTTGTTTCCTTTAGTGCAGCGGCTATTTCGAAGCTCTAGTGACTTTGTAGAAATGTGTGAATAAAATATCAGTTCACTTTAAGTTAATTCGTTTAGCAGCAAGGTGTCTTTAATCCTTTTTTTCCTATCAGGCTTTTTACTGCACTGATTTATTTATTTGAAGGATTACTATTTAAAAATTACTATATTTTTACGTTGCACATAGGGGTATTTTGCCAATCTAGCCGGACATTAAGGCAAAATGGAAACTTGAGAAATGTTAAAATTTAAGTGCGCAGCTCGACAGATAACTAAATTCTGTATCAGATAGTGAATTTTCAAATCTTTTGCTTGCAATTTGTCGTTTTGAGACACTGTCAAAGTCAGGAAAGTTAAGTAAATTTGCCTGCAATTTTTTGTAGCTAAACAAACAAAGATTTTACATTGATTTTTTCTTTCTGCGAAAGATTATTCAATCAACTACTTTATTTGATTTTTTTTTTATTTTTTATTTAAAGTTTTATTTAAAAAAATTTCTTGGAAATTAAAAAAAAGAGGTTTTTTGTTGACTTTTTGATTAAAAAAAATAAAACCAAAAGGTTTTTGAAAGTGATGGCAGTCCTTATCCTAGAAATCTTTTTCATCACAATAAAACTTGTAATCTCTACTTTTAAACAAAAAAAAGAAAACGTTGCGCGTTTTTGCGACATTTTTTTTTGGCGAATTTTTGAAAATTTCACTTTTTTCGATTTTTTCTCACCTTGTGTGTTTACATATGAGTAAGAAACTTTTTTGTTGGTCAAAAACGTTTTGATAATTAATGTTTTTTTATTTTAATTGTTACAGGTAAATTAAAATTGATTTTTAACAGGTTAAATTGTGTTTTACACTGACATTGCATGTATATAAAGGAATGTGCGAGGTAGTAGTTTTTACTCACCCCTAAACTGGTAATGTATACCAGTGCGACAGCTTTCTTAATGACGTTATTTTATGCTACAAAATAAATGTTTTGGATTTAAAAACCTTTGAAAATTGTTAAAACAAAATTATTCTTTGCAGAGAAACAAATCTGTGCTTCAAGTACTCATTTTTTTGATGTATCTATGTATATTGTGGTTATTGCACAAAATTGTTTTCAGAACCCTTTCGGGCTGTTATCAGAAAACATATTCGGATTTACAGGCAGAATTTTGCAAGAAAGTTTTTAAGAGTTCAGTGTAACGTAGGTTAGGTTAGGTTACGAAGGGTAGTGGCGAGTCCGCCACCTCCACTCGGAGGCTCTTAGGCCCATTGTGAATCCCTTCAGAAGAGTCGAGAAGAAAAGAAAAACAGTAAGTCAGTGTAACGTAGATATTATTACAAGACTTTTGCTCAGTTCTGACCCACTAATGACTAGCAAAAGACCAACTCCAAAAAAAAAAGAGTCATTGCCCTTTACGAAAGAATCCCCCTGTACTTGATTTTCAGATTCAGAAGAGGTCTTTGAAGAAACAGACGAAGAAGAACAGTAGCACTCCTGTTCTTAGTGCAAAAGGATATTTTTTCAATTAAATTAGTTTTTGTTTTCATACTTTAAATTACTTGTTACTTCTGTAAATAAGTTATTGTTATATATAAATTACTTATTTTCAGATAAATTAAATACATTAAATTACAAAAAAAGCGACAAACAAGCTTAAAAATATTTTTTTTTGTAAAAAAGTAGCAAAATGAAAAAACAATTTTTTGTGCATGGCCGTCATAAAAGCTTAAAAATTTTACTTTTGTAGTATTTCTGCTTTTTTCAAATTAACGTTTCTTTCAACATTAACGGAAAATAATAATTTCTTCTAATAAAAAGAAATTATATGAACTTAAGCCTAACTAAAAAGCAAAAATTTGTATTAAAACAATTAATACCACCTCTGAAAAATTAAATTTTTTTTTAAGTTTTTTATACTTTTGCTAGGCAAATACAACTTTAAACGTAAGCAAAAGCTAAAACAATCTACACTTGGACAGTGTCGTCCTCTCCCCCTTTTATGGGCGGCGGCATAAAGTAAAAATTGCTAAAATTATGTATATAATATAAAAAATAATAGATAACTAACGTTCAAATACTATTAAAGTAAAATTTTTAAGCATTTATGGGTAGGGGCAGAAATGCCCCCAAACCCAACCCCCCGAAACGGCGCTGTAAAAAAAATTGTTTATATATTTTGCTAATTTTCACAAAAAATTTATTTTTAAGCTTGTTTGTCGCTTTTTTGTAATTTAATATATTAAATTTATCTGAAAATAAGTAATCTTTATATAACAAAAACTTATTTACAGAAGTAACAATTAATTTAAAGTATGAAAACAAAAACTAATTTATTAAGAAAAATATCTTTTTGTGCTACTGTTCTTCTTCGTCTGTTTCTTTAAAGACCTTTTCTAAATCTGGATTCTCTTCAAAATCAAGTACAGGGGGAAGCATTAAAGAAACTGCTTCTTTCGTAAAGGGCAATGACTTCTTCTTTGGAGTTTGTCTTATGCTAGTCATCAGTGGGTCAGAACTGAGCAAAGTTCTATTAATAATATCTACGTTACACTGAACTCTTGAAAACTTTCATGCAAAATTCTGCCTGTAGATCCGAAAATGTTTGTTTCGTGCCTCAGCCGCTTCTTTTGATAACAGCCCAATAGGCAATTGATCCATGTATTAAAATCCTGTGCATTGTATGTTTATTAAAAAATTTTCTGAAACTGTATAAGCACTGTTTCGCCGCTGACATTTTGCCATCTCCTTGACATTTTGAAAGTTCACACAATTTTCTATCTAAAAATTGCAATTTCGCTTCAACAAATTTATCTTTACATTAATGTACTATTTGTAATAACTGTAATCTTGTATAAACTTTTTCCATTTTACTCTCGTAGTTTTAAAAGTGTTCTGAAAACAATTTCGTGCAATAACCACAATATACATATATACACTGAAAAATAAGTACTTGAAGCACAGATTTGTTTCTATTTAAAAAATAATTTTTTTAAACAATTTTTTAAGGTACATTTATTTTGTTGCACAAAATAGCAGCGATGTCAACTTAGCTATTTTGGAGCTAGATTTAGCTCTTTTTAGTTGCTTCTAACTCGAAAATTTTCCCTTTAGCTCTTTTTAAAAAAAAAGGAGCTAACACAGCTCTTTTTAACTGTGGAAACGGCTCGTTTGGCACTTTTGCATTTAATAGTAATTTTTCTGTGTTTATTATATTGTTTTGTTTTTGTAGAATTTATGGAACATACAAAACTATTCACTGGTTTATTTCATTAATTACAAAGCCTGACAAATAAAATCATTATACCGACATGTGACTTCAATTTTATAGCTGGAGAATTTGAATCTTAAATAAATACAGCTTTGAGAAGGCATGCGAAGATTCTAACATAACTGAATCAGACAAACATATCGTTAAAATTACCTTAATTTAGAGTTTATAAAAACTCTAATTTATGACAATTTACAACAAATTTTATGATGTTGAAACAAATTTTAGCATTTAGCGTAAAAAATGTTTTTTGCTGGATTCAGAAAATACTTTACGTTATAAAAGAAATTGAAGAGCTGAAAAATTGCTTAAAAAATTTAAAACTGTACCAGTGGAAAAATTTAGATAGAACCGACCAATTTTGGGTTTCAAAATATTATATTAAAACAAATCTATGGCCGGAAGAAAAAAAAAGTTGCTCTTTTTGAAAATTATTCTTCTCTGAACTTATTTATATGTAAATGTGTATGGTCATATTGTTAACGATGATAAACATTTGTATTAATTGCTGCTGTGAAATAATTTTATTAATTATTATTTAGGAGATTCACAATGGTTCTGTTGTCTTTCATACAAAAATAGTTCTTAAAATGAACTACGTCGTTTAATATAGTTATTAAATTGTCGCAACAACTCCACTTACACCTGCGCCGAGTGTCCAATAGTTGTTGTTGTTGTTGTAACAGTTCCACTGTTGACGGTTGTTTTTTCCTGAAAATATATTCAAAAGAGAAGATTTATTTTAAATTGGCGTTTGTCAGTCAGGTGGTGGCATTGGGAGCTGTAGAAATTGTGCCACCTCAGTCGGTTTCACCCATAAGTCGATTGGGCGTAAGTGAGTTGGCCTATTGGGGCAGTTAAACAAATGCACTGAGTCATGAGGACTTTGGAGGCAGTTAGGGCACTGATTCAGTGTGCCGGGAATAATCCGCTCGCGATAGCAGTTCAGGATACTGCACCATCCCGATCTTAGTTGTGCAAGGATGGAACGGGTATGTCTTGGGAGCCGCTTCTCATCATTTGAGATAGCGGGTGGGTGTTGCCCAAGGTTTTTGTTGCATCTGTATCCCTCGATAGCATTGGAGACCGCCATTTGATGCAACGCTCTCTGTGCGTTTGTCAGTGACATCCGTGTTACATCGGGTGGTATGATGTTCTGGATGTCACTGCTGTAACGCCGAAAGTCCTGCCTGATGTGTCTGGGGGGTGGATCTCGCATCACTATGTGATGGTTGGGATGGGAGGGCTGATGACAAGCCACCAAGTATTGCCTTGTCAGAAGCATATTATGCTGTCTGACCGGCAGCATATTGGTCTCCTCATGTAAATGATCCACGCTCGTCATGTTAACACATCCGGTGGCTATTCTAAGTGCATTGTTCTGAGCCGTTTGCAAACCGCGCCATTGTGTGTCGCTAAGGAACGAGGTCCATACTGGGGCGGCATAGTTAAGTAGAGAGCGACCGATGGCCTTATACGTCGCTATGATAGTCTCCTTAACCATGCCCCAAGAGGTGCCAGAAAGAGCTTTAAGGACCTTGTTCCTATTTCTCACCTTTTGGTTGATGTAAGTGGCGTGCGATGAGAAGTGGAGGAGATTATCGAAGACTACCCCCAGTATCTTCGGGTTCTGCACCGTGGGGATAAGTCTGCCGTCGACCGAGATGTCAAGGGTCATGCTCACTTCCTTTGTGGAAAGGGACACTGTCGATTTTGGGGTTGATAACCTTAGTCTTCGCTCCCGGAAGAAGTCATTGATGGTGGCTAGGTATTGCGATACCTTGTCACTTGTGTCATCTCTGCTCACACCTGATGATATAATGGTGCAATCATCGGCATATGACACCAATGAGACATCCTGGGGTAGGGTGCGAATCTTCGCAAGATATATGTTGAAGAGCGTTGGCGACAACACTCCTCCTTGAGGCACGCCCATTTTTATCTTACGGTATTTTGATTTCCGGCCTCTGAACTCAACAAACGCTTGTCTGCCAGATAGGTAATTGGCAATCCAGCGTTTGACATCGTTGGGAAGAGCGGAGTTGGAGATGTCACTTATCAGCAGGGAGTGATCAACCGTGTCAAAGGCTTTAGATAAGTCTAAAGCAGCCACGATCGTGCGCTGACAGGGTCTTTGCTGGTTAAGGCCGTTTGTAATATGGCTGGTTATCATGTTTAAAGCCGTTGTGGTGCTATGCGCTTCCCTGAAACCATACTGGTGTGGAGCGAGTTGGAAATGCTCTTTCAAGGAGGGTAGTAGCAGGGATTCCAAAACCTTTGCTATGGGTGAAAGTAGGGAGATCGGTCTATATGACTCTCCAAGTGTAGCGGGTTTACCAGGTTTTAGAATGGGAATAACTCTTGCCACCTTCCAGACATCTGGAATCACCAGTTGGCGAACCGAGCTATTTAAAAGTTGCGTGAGATACTCCGATCCTGCTGGGCCAAGTTTCTTAAGCATAAGCATCGAGATGCCATCCGGACCTAGCGCCTTTGAGGGTTTCGATCTGGCGATTATGTTCTCAACTTCGCTGGGGGCGAAGATGGGTGCGGGGTCACGTGTGAGCCCCTTAATCCCACGTATGACCGCTCGTTTGGTCCGGTTCTGCATGGTAGGGTGTTCAATGAACTGCCTGCAAAACTGTGTTGCGCATTTCCTGGCATCGGTGTGCTGTGCGCCTTCAAACGCAACAGCAGCAAGGTTATCGTTGCTCTTTGTTCCAGATAGACTCTTAATGGTAGACCAAAGCTTTTTAGAGCTAGTTGAGCACTGGTCAAGATGGGCCAACCATTTACTGCGACGGTGTTCGTTCACGAGATCTGAGATCTCGGCCGTCAGTCGCTCGATACGCTCATCTGCCGGGTTGCTGGCACGTAGCAAATCGCGCTGCTGGGCTAAACGTGCTGCATTTGATGGAAAACCTGGTCTTGCATTCGGAATTCTTCCTGCGGGGATAAAGCGTCTTGCCGCCTTAAGAATAGTGTCCCTAAAGACCTTCTCGCCCCTTTTGGCGCACGTGGGGGGCGGCAAGTGACGAAGAGTTTCGTCTATGAGGTTCAGTGTCCCCAGTGTCCACTGAAATGCTCAAAACTTTCAGAAATGGGTCGGGTGAAGGAGAGGGGGGTAGGGTGGTTAATGTGTAGTTAACGTCTCGCCTGACGATAAACGCGAGACCTCCTCCATGATCCCTCTCCCTATCCCTCCGTATTATGTTGTAGTTACTGGAAGATGGGAGTCTACAATCCCTGGGCAGCTTCGCCTCCTGAATCGCGGCAATAAGGATGTTGTGGTCCTGCATATAAGTGGTGATTTCAACGACTTTATTCCCAAGACCATTACAGTTTAATTGCATGATCTTAAAAGATTGGTTGTATTCACCAGAGTGCTGAGGCCGCATAAGATGGTGTCTCTGAGGATTCAAGATTGATGTGTTAGACAGTTGGGGTGGGGTTTCTGTCTGTGCTGATGGTTGTTGTAGTTGAGGCGCGTACTGTGGCGCAGGCACATTACCGCTCGGGGATAGACTCCGAGCAGATCCATGTGACGTGAATACTGTTGCGGGGGGATTATCATCGGGGCAACAGGAAGCTATGAAGCCATCACTCCAATCTCTGTGTGAGCGCAGGTTGGTACAGCGCCGCATGTGGCACCAGTTGCCACAGCCATTACACTTGACCGAGATGATATTCCTCCGGATTATACTATGAAAGACCGAACAGGCATATTAAGCAGCTGGGGCTCTACTATGTCCTGTGGCTGTTGTTTGGACATGGGTCTGTGCGGCGGTAACCGAAGGGGTCGTGCTATTACCTCCCGGTTGGGAGCTACAACAACTCGCTACGAAGCTGGGTGGCCAGTCGCGGTAGCTGGCGAGACCTGAGCATCTCCTCAAGAGGCACCAGACATTGACAAACAGAACAAATCCAGATACGGGACCCTAGATTTTGTTCAATGCCGGCCATTATCGAAAGAATTTTGAACAAAACTGCCGGTATATTTTGCTCACCTGAGGAAAAAACCTCCGTCTGATACAGCCGTCGCTGAGTTGACAATCTTTGGCCGAGTGATACTCGGGTCGTTCCGGGGCGTAGATCCAATTGTCGTGGGAACGTGTCCAATAGTTGGTAAACTATTCAACAAAAATCTTATCACAATAAAACTTGAACCAATTAGCCTGATAAAATATAAAAGGAAATTTTAGTTGGTAAACGTTGTTGAACCATTGTGAAATTTTATGACAATAGGACAAATAGAAGACCTTGTGAATCCCCTAATTATTTTTTTAATTTATTACCATAATTTTTATTTTGTAAAAAAATCTTGAAGTACAAATTAAATAATAAATACATTCATGGATATAAAACGGAAAAATCTTCAATATTTTAATTCAGCTCCGACTATTTGGTTGGCTCTTTTGCCTCTGAATTGTTGGCATCTCTGCAAAATAGCGTCATTAAGAAAGCTGTCGCACAGGTATACATTACCAGTTTAGGGGTGGGTAAAAAGTTTTTATAACAAAAATTTTTAAAACATTCGTTGGGCACTATAGTGGCATATATTTACTTATAGTGACAAAAAGAGGTATCCAAAAATGTATATATGTCCCACCCAAAGACTGGGCGTTAGACGCTATCGTCATGGCAAAAAATGATTTTATAAAAAATACCATAGAAAATGGTAAAAAGTTTTTAGAATAAAAATTTTTTAATATTCTTTGAGCACTATAGTGGCATGTATTTAATAATAGTAGACAAAAAGACGTATCTTAAAATGTATAGACGTCCCTCCCAAAGACTGAGCGTTAGACGCTTTCGTCCTGGCAAAAAATGATTTTATGAAAAATACCATAGAAAATTGTAAAGTTTTTATATTCAAAATTTTTAAAATGTTTATTTAGATATCGGTTACACTTTCCGAGATATAGCGTATCGAAAATTTTACAAAAATTGTTAATTTGTATGGGAGCTACCCCATATTCACCCCCCACCCAAAAAATTTTTTTCTAAAGCGTAGGTTTTGTTGTCCAATTACTTTTTGTAGAACATTTGATTTCGATATCTGTTACAGTTTCCGAGATATAGCGTATCGAAAATTTAATAAAAATTGTTAATTTTTATGGGAGGTACCCCATTTTCTGCCTCCACTCAAAAAATATTTTTAAAGTGTAGGTCTTATTGTACAATTACTTTTTGTAGAACATTTTAAGTCTATAGCTGTTATAGTTTCCGAGATATAGCGCATAAAATATTTCATCATATTTGTGCAATCGTAGGAAAACTACCACTTCCTCTGATCCTACTTTAAGAGTATCCGTGCCAAGTTTTAGGGCAAGAACGTCTATACTTAGGTTAGGTTAGGTTACGAAGGGTAGAAGCGAGTTCGCCACCTCCACTCGGAGGCCCTTAGGCCCATTGTGAATCCCGTCAGAAGAGTTGAGAAGAAAAGAAAAACAGTAAGTCAAAAGATTCATAGGTAAGAGAAAAAGGATAAAGAAGTCAGAGTACCGTCCGCAAGATGTCTAAGAAAGTCAGTAGTCCTAGGCTCTGAATCACCTAGCTGCCCAGCCACCCAACCTCCTTAATGAAGCCTATGATGCTCCCCAGCCCACTGCCAGGAACCTCACCAAGTCCATCTAAGAAGCGTCCTCCAAACCACCTCTGTCGGCGGCGAATCTGCAGCCCAGGGCAGTGGCAGAGAAAATGTTCCACCGTCTCTAACTCCTCCTCGTCCACGCATACCCTGCAGAAATCTGGAGAGTTCCTGTCCCATTTATTCGTCCTGTATCTCACATCGCAGTGCCCTGTGAGAGTCCCAATAATGCGCCTCAGAAACCCCCTGCTCTCCTTGAGCAGCAGGTCAGTGCCCATCCTGTCCAGCCTGGGCCATAAAAGCCTGGAGATCCTGCAATCGGCCCTGTCCCTCCAGGTTTGGCCCACCCTGTCCGTTATCCACGTCCCTATCAGTCCATAACAGAAACTCAGTGGTGGCCTCACCGGCTCACAACTAAGTTCAATATTCCGGGCCGATCCCCTCCTCGCCAACTCATCGGCAATCTCGTTCCCGGAAATGTCAAAATGACACGGAACCCAGCAGAGCCTGACCCTGCGTGTACCCATAATCGCTCTAAGAGCACGTCTGCAGTCGCCCACGAGTCTAGACCTGACAAAATGTCCCTCTAGAGCCTTAAGCGCGCCCTGACTATCAACGTATATTTTTGCGTCGCCACTCCCACTCGCGTCCTCCCCTATCAATTCCGCGGCGTTCATCACCGCCAGAATTTCAGCCTGGAAGATGCTTCACTCGTCCGGAAGTCTATAAGACCTTCCTTCCCCAGTGTCCATTATATAGACACCAGCCCCGGTGCCCACCTCCATCTTCGACCCGTCAGTAAAGACTGCACTCCCCTCATACAGCCTCTCCGTTCCCTTCCATGCTTCCCTATCCGGAAACACTACCTTCGGCAGGATCCCAAAGTCAAGTTCCGCTACCATGTAGTCCGTCACACATGACTGCCCCAGGAGTCGACCATCCGCGACCCTTCCCAAAATGCCAGCATGTCCCTCCAGACATACCCCACGCATACCTGACTCACTAAGTCTAAGCAAATTCCTGGCCGCCATTTTAGCAACAAAGTCCCCGATGGGAAGAAGATGCAGAATGATATCCAGCGCTGCCTGTGGTGTACTTTTCTTGGCCCCTGTAATGCCCAGTACCGCACATCTCTGGACCTTAGTCAAGAGCTTTCCTATGTCGCCCCTTTCCTGGGCTCTCCACCATACAAGGCAACCGTACGTAAGAACTGGTCTTACAACGAATGTGTAAATCCAATATACCATTGCCGGCTGTAACCCCCAGTTCCTACCTATGGCGTTCCTTTCCTCTGCGTTCGCCCTCCAAGACAACTTGCAATCCAGGACGATGCCCAGAAACCTGGCCCTATCCGCTAGCTCCAGCTGAACCCCGTCAAGCCTTAGCAGCTCAAACTCTGCCACCTTGTACTTCCTGATAAAGAGAACTAGCTCTGTCTTCACTGGGTTTCGTAGACAAGTCGGATAATGCACTCTGCATTACCTCGCTCACAGTGGACAGGAATTTCCCCGTCACCAACACCACCATGTCGTCCGCATAAGCCACTACTTTGATTCCCTTTGAGTCAAGCCGTTTACTAACAGAATCCACAGCAGTGGCGACAGTACCCCTCCCTGTGGCGTTCCCCTAACCGCACCCCTTTTCAGACGCTCATTTCTCCACTCAAGAGTTGATTACTCTGCTACCAAGCGCAGAATAGATCCACTCAATAAGGATACCCTGAACTCCTACTTCCCTGAGTGCGTTCCCAATTGCCTCCATCGAAACATTGTTAAAGGCTCCCTCAATGTCCAAAAACGCGCCCAGTGTGTACTCCTTCCTGTACAACCCACGCTCTATGAACCCCAACACATCATGAAGCGCACTCTCAACAGATTTACCCCTAAGGTAAGCATGCTGAGCATTACTAATGACGTGCGTATCAATCGTGTTCCTAAGATAAAGATCGATCAGCCGTTCTAGCGTCTTCAATAGAAAAGACGTTAGACTGATCGGTCTACAATCCCCAGGCTTCGAGTGGCTGGCCTTTCCAGCCTTGGGTATGAAAATCACCCTCACCTCTCTCCACCTCAAGGGTATGTAACCTAGTGTGATGCTAGCAGCAAACACCCTCGTCAGGAGTAGCAATCCCTGCGTCGAAAGATTCTGTAGCATACACGGGTAGACACCGTCCAGTCCCGGTGACTTATAGGGCTGGAAGGTATCAACCGCCCATTTTACCCTATCGATCGTTACAATGTCCCCTGCCACCCCTGTCACATCCGCTATCTCTCCGTGACGTGCACCCACGCCACCCGATAGCTCCACTGCAGTCGGTACCCTGCACCCTGGGAAGTGTGTACCCATCAACAATTCAAGGGTCTCCGAGCCAGACTCCGTCCACGATCCATCCGTTTTCTGAATGTACCCAAGTCCGCTAGGACCCTTGGATAGTATTCTCCTGAATCTTGACATCTCGTTCACGGAGTCGATAGACTCACAGTACATCGCCCATGAATCCTTTTTCGCCCTCCTGAGATCACTCTTGTACTTATTGAAGGATATCCTATACCTTTCCCAATCCGTATGGTCCCTTGTGAGCTTTGCCCTATTGAACAGTCTTCTTACCAAGGTCCGTTGCTCTCTGAGCTCCCTGGTCCACCAACCTGGCTGTTCCCTCCTGCCCGGAAAAACCTCCGGGCATACCTGTTCAAAGCTCTCCCTCATCGAAACAGTGAACAAGTTCACCAGTCTCACGTCTATACTTACTGAGATATATAGGGATATATGCACGGATTTTGTCCTAAAAAAAATGGGTTGTTTTGGGTTTTTGTTTATATCTCGGTCAATAGTGAACCGATTTTGCTGATTTTAAATAGCGATTTTTGGCGGCATATATCTAACAGTTTGACACCAATATCTGGAAACTTGATTTCAACAGACAGACAGACGGACATGGCTATATCAACTTCCCTATCTATAAGGATCCAGAATATATATACTTTATGGGGTAGCAAATGGATAATAAAGAAATTACAAACGGAATGACAAACTGATATATACCCTTATCGCTATGTGAAGGGTATAAAAACTTTTTACCATTTTCTATGGTATTTTTCATTAAAATCATTTTTTGCCAGGACGATGGCGTCTAAGTGCTAGTTTTTTGGAGGGACATTTATACAATTCTGATTACCTCTTTTATTCTACTATAAGCAAATATATGCCACTATAGTGCTCAACAATTATTTGAAAAATTTTTATTATAAAAACTTTTTATAATTTTCTATGGTATTTTTCATAAAATCATTTTTTGCCAGAACGATGTCGTCTAAATGCTAGTCTTTGGGAAGGGCAACAATATATTTTTAGATCGCTTCTATTGTCTACTATAAGTAAATAAATGTATACTCCACTATAGTGCTCAATGAATATTTAAAAAAATTTTATTGCGTTTATTTATGTATAGTTGAACTATTTGTTTTTACGACAATTTTTAATTTTAATTTTTAGGCTCAAGTTCAATGCTTACTAAATTCTCATTATTTTGCAAATGAAGTATTTTAGTTTTTTACTCTATTAGCGTTAGGTTAGGTAAGGTTAGGTAGAACAGGCAGCCGTTTGAAGGAAAGGATACAGCTCACTTGGGTCCGCTTAATTCGGTCCCTTTGTGTTACCTGGAGAGGCAGATAGAATAGGTTGAGACGGAAGGAAAGAAGAAATTTAGAGAGGGATAGATAAGAAAGAACAGAAGAATGAAGCAGACTTACCAGGGTCTCTGGTGGGAATCGAACCCACAACCCCCTGACTGGTAGACTCGCGCACTTACCACTGACCTACTGGGGCACCCTATTAGCGTTAGTTAAGAAAGGAAAAATTTTTGTTTTGAAAAAACGTGGGTCTATCAACCGATACTAGCCGAGTAGAATGCATTTTCGAAAACAGCTACGATTTTCATCATCAGTACTCTTTGTTCGGTTGTTACTTATTATATTTGGTTGTAAACATCAGCCGTTTAACCCATTCGCCTATTGTGGCGTGGGGAGTCGGCACGAAGTTTTTTCCATTTAAGCCTAACTGAATCAAAGCTTTTTCTTTTTTCTTTTTTTTTATGCACTAACGCCATCTGAATGTAGTTCTTTGACCATCTTTCAGACGGTATTAAAGACTACGTTATTTTTTAAAATTACAATTTTTAAATTGTTAGTTATCACCGTGCCATGTGTGTTTTTTGCGTTTATTTATGTATAGTTGAACTATTTTTTTAAGACAATTTTTAATTTTAACTCTTAGGCTCAAGTTCAATGCTTACTAAATTTTCATTATTTTGCAAATGAAGTATTTTATTAGCGTTAGTTAAGAAAAGAAAAATGTTGCATTGAAAAAACGTATTTCTATTAACCGATACTAGCCGAGTAGATGCATTTTCGAAAACAGCTACGATTTTCATCATCAGTACTCTTTGTTCGGTTGTTAGTTATTATATTTGGTTGTAAACATCAGCCGTTTAACCCATTCGCCTATTGTGGCGTGGTAAGTCGGCACGAATTTTTTTTCATTTAACACTAACTGAATCAAAGCTATTTCTTTTTTCCTTTTTTTATGCACTAATGCCATCTAGATGTAGTTCTTTGACCATCTGTCAGACGGTATTAAAGACTACGTTTCTTTTTAAATTTACAATTTTTAAATTGTTAGTTATCACCGTGCCCATGTGTGTTTCATGCGTTTATTATGTATAGTTGAACTATTTGTTTTTAAGACAAGACCAGTTAACCCACTGGTCTATGTGACGTGGTGAGTCGGAACGAAGTTTTTTCCATTTAAACTAACTAAACCAAAGCTTTATCAGTTGAATTCTTAATCTCGTGGTGTACGGACGTGTCTACGCGAGTGTAATATTGGTAATAGGTGATATTAGTAATAAGTGGCAAACGAATTTATTAATATACATACAAGTTAACACATTGGCATCCACACCAACAGTTATTAACTTGCTCCACATTGTATTTCACAACGTTAAAACGTGAGAAGTAATAAATTTCTTTGTATCAAATTTTATACCTTTTTTTAAGACAAATTATTTTCTTGCTTTATTGTATTTCGCAATAATAAACCTTAACAAATAATTCCATTTAATTAATTCTTAAAGTTTAGTTTTAAGTAACATTATTCTCTTGCATTATTATATTTTGTAACAATAAAATTAACAAAATTCTTTGTATTAAATTTTGCAAGTATGCAAAAATATCAAACAGCAGTGCATTGAACCAATTGCTTCTTGTTACCATCAATATTGAACTCTATTTTTGCATACTAGTCAAATTATTTATTCTTACCTTTTTTGTATTTCTCTTTTTACCTTTATTTGTTTTGATTACTAAATGCTTTAGTAAGCAAATTAAGTGAGAATATTCTTTTCGATAGATTAAGCAAAATTGTATTCAAACAAAATAATTTTAATAAATAAATTAGTTCATTTTCTGAAACCTAAATTAAAACTTGTTTACTGGCGCCCGAGCTAAATAAAACAAATTAAAACCGAGCTGAAACTAATTAAAACCGAGCTAAATAAAAAAGTTAAAAACGAGTTAATAAGTGAAAACAAAAAAGACGTAAACCGAGTTAAAATTGTTCCTAAAAAAAAAAAAACAAAAAGTGATTATATACAGAACAATCAACAAGGGGTAAAGAAATCATTCCCCCGAAACAAGTGAGAGTAGACCGTAAAAGTTATTCCCTCAAAGAAGTGGAAAAGAGGATGTCTTCATCAAGAGTATTGTTTTATAACAACAACTTCTCTTAAGGAAAAAGGAGAAACCTCATCTACAACAAAATAAGCGAAAAAAAAAGGAGTCTTCATCAAGGACCCCAAAAGTAACGTTTTGTAACAACAACATATCTTAGGAAAAAAAGGAGAAACATCATCTACGACAAAATAAGCGTGAAACAAGTAAGAGCGTTATATTCGGCTGTGCCGAATCTTATATACCCTTCACATTGGTCTTTAAATATACCCAGCCGAGTAATTTTGTACTGCAAATAATATAATAAAAATCCTTGTGTGAGTTTTAAAGTCCACAGAAAATTTTACAAAATTTTAACGTTCGTATGAATAATAGAAATATATGAGGAACGTTTGAGGTCGACAGTAATGCAAGTTTTTGACATTATTTATATTAAAAGGTTAATAAAAGTTGTTAATTTTTATGGGATGTTCCCTGCTCCTCTCCAACTTTTTTTTTAAAAATGTATCAATTATTTGATTATTACTTTTTGTAGAATATTCAAAGTCGATAGCTGTTATAGTTTTCCAGAAGTAGCGTATCGATAATTTTATAAAAATTGTTAATTTGTATGGGAGATCCCCTTTGTCCATCCTCCACCCAAAAAATTTTTTCTTCAAATCGTAGGCTTTGTTGTCGAATTACTTTTTGTGAACATTTGATTTCGATATCTGTTATAGTTTCCGAGATATAGCTTATCGAAAATTGCATAAAAATTGTTAATTTGTATGGGACCTACCCCTTGTTCACCCCCCCACCCAAAAAATTTTTTCCTTAAAACATAGCCCTTGATGTACTTACTTTTAGTAGAACATTTGATGTCGATAGCTGATATAGTTTCTAAGATATAGCGTATCGAATATTTCATAAAAATCGTTAATTTGTATGGGAGCTACCCCTTTTTTTGCCCCCACCCAAAAATTTTTTTCTTTAAAGCGTATCCCTTATTGCCCAATTACTTTTTATAGAACATTAGATTTCGATATCTGTTATAGTTTCCCAGATATAGCGTATAGAATATTTTATAAAAATCGTTAATTTGTATGGGAGCTACCCCTGGTTTGGCCCCAATTAAAAAAATTATTTATTTAAGGCGTAGCCCTTATGGCCCAATTACTTTTTGTAGAACATTTCATTTCGATATCTGTTATAGTTTCCCAGATATAGCGTATAGAATATTTAATAAAAATCGTTAATTTGTATGGGAGCTACCCCTGGTTTGGCCCCAATTAAAAAAATTTTTTCTTTAAAGTGTAGTCCTTAGCGTACAATTACTTTTTGTAGAACATTTTAAGTCGATAGCTGTTATAGTTTACGAGATATAGCGTATAAAATATTTCACCAAATTTGTGCAATTGTAGGAAAAATACCCCTTTCCCTGGTCCTATCTGAAAAAACTTTTTCCGTTATTTAGGTCCCCTGTTTAGAAGTATCCGTGCCAAGTTTTGTGGCAAGAGTGACTATACTTACTGAGATATATAGGGATATAAGGACAGATTTTGTTCTAAAAAAAATGGGCTACTTTGGGTTTTCGCTTATATCTCGGTCAATAGTAAACCGATTTTGCTGATTTTAAATAGCGATCGTTAGCGGGATATTTCCAATAGTTTGACACCATTAACTGGTCTGTATCTTTTTATTTGACTCCGGAAACTTGATTTCAACAGACGGACAGACAGACACACAGACAGACGGACAGACGGACATGGCTATATTAACTTTGCTATCTATAAGGATCCAGAATATATATACTTTATGGGGTCGCAAATGAATAATAAAGAAATTACAAACCGAATGACAAACTGATATATACCCTTATCACTATGTGAAGGGTATAAAAAGGAAGTCTTCATCAAGGACCCCAGAAGTAACGTTCAATAACAACAAGGGCTATTACAGGTAAAACGAAAATTGAACTCAACATCAGTTACCAGTGGAAAAAGGAGTACCGAAGTAGGAAAAAACGGAACGGAGTCTACACCTTTCCCGAGCGGCATGCTGATATTATTAATGTAAGTTAATGTTATATTTAAAAGGAAAAGCCGAGCTATAACAAATTAAGTAATTAAAAGCAAAAAATCAGGATTTCAAACCTAAAAAATTTATAAATATAATATCTTGGTAAAGTATAGAGTAAAAAAGCACTAAACAAAATAGTAGCACAATTTATTAAAGAAAAATTAACAAAATACATACCAAAAATATACTAAAATACAATTTTTTAACAAGAAATATACTATTAAGGAAATTTGTATAAGAGCAAAATAAGTAGTATTACACACAAGTACACATAGCTTTTGAAAATATGGAGCAAATGCAAGATGCTATTACACGGCTTACTGGTGCACTTAATGCCCAGATTGAGCAGGTTAAGGTCGTCACTAATAGATTGACTGCCTTAGAGAATGTCAACAAACGTCCTAGTATAGAAGTACGATCACCTCCTGTTCCGCGAACTGAGTCAGATCTTATTGGCATTAGGAAGCTCCCGGACAGTGTTAGAGATTTACAGGTCTTCGACGGCAATCCGGTCCAATACATATCGTGGATCCACAATGTGGAGTACATTTTACAAGATTATGAAATTGTTAGGCATAAGCCCATCTACAGGGCGATACTTCAGCGTATTAGGCAGAAAGTCAGGGGTGCTGCAGATACAGCACTAATTTCATACAATATATTTAGCGACAGTTGGGAAAAAATAAAAAATTGTTTATCCCTACACTACGCGGACAAACGGGACATACAGACCTTGGAATACGAGCTTAGCGTAATGCAGCAAAAGAATAGTACAATCGATGCGTTTTACGCGAGAGTAAACCATCAACTTTCTCTAATAATAAATAAAATCAAGACGGAAAATTACTCAAGCGAAACCGTGGAAGCTTTAATATCCAGTTACCGAAACAGAGCTTTGGATATCTTTATTCGTGGAATTAATGGAGATGTATCTAAGATGCTTGTTATACAAAAACCCAAAACCTTGCCAGAGGCATATACTTCGTGCCTCGAATTTCAAAATTTGAACCTTTGAAACACCACTATTCACCCTCGTTTTCCAAATACCATCACTGCACCAACTAACCAAATGTATAGAACAGGGAACTTTAACAGACCAACCACTCCCCAAAAAAAAACTTAGCCCAAGCGAAAGTATTCGTGTCTACAACACGCCTTTCCCAACACACCCAAGACCTGTTTCACCTAGGCCCAGCCAACCCAAACCGCCTGTGCCAATGAAGGTCGACGCTTCAATAAAATCTCATCGTGTAAATTACATAAATAGAGCAGGAAAGTTGCCCCTAACTAGCCCCGCTTATTCATCCAACATTCCGCGAAAACAACAACGACTATTCTATACGGACACTGGTGAGGACACGGAACAACTTTCAGGTTACGATGAGGTACAAGACGAACAGTATGACGAAAATCCTTGTGACAAAGAAATCTTAGAACATGAAACAGAATTAAATTTTATGGCGGAAGCCTCTCTAGCCTTCCATACCTAGAAATTACAGCGAAAAATGGACAAACGTTAAAATTCTTGATCGACACTGGTGCGAATAACAATTTTGTATGTGAATCCATTGCTTACAATTCCAAACCTGTAGAGTCAACATTTAAAATACAATCAGCAACCGGGTACGCCTTAATTACCCGAAAATTAGTTGGAAAGTTTTTTAAGAGCCTTGGCATTGAAAAAGATCTGACCTTTTTTGTTCTCCCCGGCCTTCAATCATTCGACGGAATTATTGGCGACGATACACTTAAACAGTTAGAAGTAGTCATTGATAGGAAAAAAAATACTCTTAAATTCGGTAACGGCGCTGAAATCTAACTTAAATCTAAGACGTCAAAGCAAGTTAATTGTATTGAATCTATACACCATGATGAGGAAGATATGCGAAACCTCTTAAGTGACTACAAGGAACTTTTTGGACCAGTAGCAGATAAAAGTACCATTGAAACCAATGTTCGAGCGGAGATCAGAAGTACTACTAATGAACCTATCTATACAAAATCTTACCCTTATCCCAGTCATCTTAGAACCGAAGTAGAAAGTCAAATAGAACAAATGCTCAAGGACGGTATATTACGACGATCAAGAAGTCCTTATAATTCTCCCTTGTGGGTAGTTGCCCAAAAACCAAAGGCGAATGGCGAAAAAAGTTATAGAATTGTAATAGATTTTAAACGACTAAACGCTGTTACTATACCAGACACATATCCGATACCGGATATAAATACTACACTCTCCAATGTAGGCAATTGCAAATACTTTACCACCCTTACCTCTGGTTTTCACCAAGTTAGGATGAAGGAGAGTGATATCGAAAAAACTGCGTTTTCAACAAATAACGGGAAATTTGAGTTTTTGCGCTTACCTTTTGGGCTCAAGAACGCTCCCTCGATATTTCAGCGCATGGTGAACGGCGTACTTCTGCCCTTACTTGGGAAGGCATGCTATGTGTATATCGACGACACTATTGTCTTCGGTAAAGATAAAAAGCAACACACTGAAAATTTGAGGAAGGTATTTGATCTACTAAAAAAAGCTAATCTGAAAGTAAACCTTGATAAATCCAAATTCCTAAAACAAGATGTGGAGTTTCTCGGACACAAGATATCAGAGCAAGGCACTTCAATTCGCCGAACCTTCAATGATAATATAAGACTACCTTCTTCTATATGTCATTTCTCTACCCCAAACTGAACCCACTACGTTCAACAATGCAATCTTACGCTCGACAGTAACAAATAACAAAAGAATCTATCTTGGCTTCACGAACTTATTTATATCACACGAAGGAAGATACGGCATTACAGGCAACTGCATTGGCATTGACGATGTAAAAATTTGTAAGACAGAACACGTTGAAAAACTACACCCGGACCACTGTATTAACAAGATTCTTAACGGCGAACCGGCAGCATGTGAATATCAAATGTATAAACAACCAATAATAGAACAGATATCGCCAGGTTCAATTTTCCTGACAAACTACCAGGGAAACATTACATGTAGCAATACAATTCAACACCTTAATGGCACTTTCATTATAAACTTTTTTAACGAAACAATATCTCTCAATAACATTACTTGTTCAAACTGGCAGACAACTTCAGACCAAATGATTCCACCAATACTTCAAGGTAATCTTACAGAAAAAGATATTAAACTAGAATTACAATACCTTCATCATCTCCATCTCCAGAACATTGAGAATTTCGATAGCCTATCGCAAAGGGCTTAATTTCAATTAGTTCGAATTTCGCGCTACTCATCATTGGTTTCGTTGTAGTTTTAACTGTCCAATTATATTCCAAGCATAAAAATACTAAGCAAACATTCCAAATTCGCTCGCAAATTTCCCAGAGATAAAAATAAACTACCCTTGACTGCTTTAATTAGCGAGACGCTAATTCTTAAAAAGGGGGGAGTTAACACATTGGCATCCACACCAACAGTTATTAACTTGCTCTACATTTTATTTCACAACATTAAAACGTGAGAAGTAATAAATTTCTTGCTTCATTGTATTTCGCAATAATAAACCTTAACAAATAATTCCATTTAATTAATTCTTAAAGTTTAGTTTTAAGTAACATTATTCTCTTGCATTATTATATTTTGTAACAATAAAATTAACAAAATTCTTTGTATTAAATTTTGCAAGTATGCAAAAATATCAAACAGCAGTGCATTGAACCAATTGCTTCTTGTTACCTTCAACGGTACATTGAACCAATTGTTTCTCACTACCTTTTAATGTTGAACTCTATTTTTGCATACTAGCCAAATTATTTATTCTTACCTTTTTTGTATTTCTCTTTTTACCTTTATTTGTTTTGATTACTAAATGCTTTAGTAAGCAAATTAAGTGAGAATATTCTTTTCGATAGATTAGGCAAACTTGTATTTGAACAAAATAATTTGTGGTATTACATTTAGTTGACCTGTTTGATGAACTCTAAGTTATATATTAAGTACTTTATATATAACTTAGAGTAAACAAAATAATTTTAATAAATAAATTAGTTCATTTTCTGAAACCTAAATTAAAACTTGTTTACTTACATACATACACAAATTAGTGAGAAAAAAAACAACAAACCAAATAAAAAAAAGCGAACTGTTAATGAGTAACAGTAATAGTACTGACAGTGGGCCTGACAGCCGAAATGCTTACATTGTGTTAAGCTCCACAAGTGTTAGCAATGAAAACATTAGAGACCCTGAATATAATAGAAACTATTTAAATGCAAGACCAAAAATAATTACAAATAATCTAAGTTCAAGTGCGCCTAGTTTAAATAATTATACTGAACAAGGGACTAACTTAGCCCAATCTCTATTTAAAAATTATAAATAAAGTTCTGAGGTACCATCCTTGTCGCGGTCACCGTTATCAAGTTTTGGAGTTGAACCGTCAGCTGCTAAAGTTGCCTCAAGCTTAATTTCTGCATTTGCACCTAAGATCCAGGTAGGGATGGACCGCTACGTAACAGTCCTTAAAAGGGGAAGAAGCCCGAAATCGGCAGAAGCATCTCAACCTGCAAAGATTTTAAAAGACGATTAAAGGCCAACCTCATCGCAAAATTAGTTTTGCGATTTTGCAAGAGGATAATGAGGCACCTGCTACTGAAATAAAGACTACCACATAAGCGATCTGGACCCGTACAGTGTTTGAACTGCCAGAAATATGGTCACACCAAAGCTTATTGCAAGTTGCCTTCTGTTTTTTGTTGTGAGTGGTGACCTGCATGCTACGACCAAGTGCGACAAACAAAAGATGATCCAAGGGTGAAGAAATGCAGCACTTGCGGCGGAAACCACAATGCCAATTATAGAGGGTTTCCTGTTTTTGATTCAGTTAGGCGCTCATCTAAGCCGAAAGTAGTTCCTGCCACTCCCCAGCGTTCTAATATACCAATTGAAAACATGCCTCCATTAGCACAGCCAACAACAGGTCAAGTTTCTTACGCCAACGCATTAAAGTCTAACCAGTCGAACGCCCGTAAGGCTAACCAGTCGACAACGCATCAAGAGGTGCCAACAAACGAACAAGCCGATCCCAATTTTAGCCGCCTGGAAACCGTAATTGACAATATGGTCAAACAATTAACGCAGATCATGGCGCAAATGGCTGGCATGATGCAAGAAATGCAAAAAATACTGTCTGCTTTTTTGCAATGAACTGCCTCAAGATTTTGTTTCTGGAACGCAAACGGCATCTGCCAACACAAAAACGAGCTCGAATACTTTTTAACACACCAAAAAATTGATGTCATGTTAATATCCGAAACTCATATGATTATGATAAAATATCAAATAAAATTATTTTGGACAGCTGAGATGTGATTGGTAGCATACTGCTCAAAATAATTAACACATCTTTGGAGACCGGATCTTTTCCTAACAATTGGAAGAAAACAATGGTAATACCAATAGAAAAAATTGCTAAAACAAAAAAGTGCGATGAATTCAGGCCAATAAATACTTTAAAAACATGTGAAAAGATACTAAAAACGGTTGCAAAAAAGTCAAGTAGAAACATATAGAAGAACATAATATACTATCAAAATACCAATCAGGATTCCGTAAAAAGCACTCTTGTGAGACGACTGTAAACTATGTGATTAGTAAATGGAAAACCATAGCAAAGGATAAGAAATTGATGGCGATATTTCTTGATTTCAAAAGGGCATTTGAAACCATTGATAGAGAAATTATGTTGAAAAAGCTGTATATGTATGGAATTAGAGGAAAGGAGTTGACTTGGTTTAAATCTTACATGGAAAATAGGAAGCAGACAACCAAGGTAAATATGTATCGGAGGAAATAATGAATGACTACTATGGAGTACCACAAGGATCTATTCTAGGCGCACTGCTGTTTATAATATATATTAACTAGCTAAGCCCCGGTGTGCTTCGCTACCCCAATCATAGTAAAATTATTAAAATATGTAAACAAAAGAATTTATATATTTTTTAATTTATTGGTTGCCTCACATAAGTTAATAAATAATAAGTCAGCCCTACTGTTTACTTAGCACATAAAAATTGAAGATTTACCAGGCTTACAGTTTTGGAGATATTTAGAAAACTTTAATAAGCAAAAATTATTTATAAACTTCTATATATAATCTTAGCCCCTTATTAACATATTAACATTTTTGGTAACCTGGCGAATGCAATTTAAATTATATTTCTAACTTCATTGGTTTTAAGGTCACGAAAAGTACTAAAACATAATTTTAACCTTTTTTCCCCCTAAGAGTCCAATTATTCAAAAAAGACCAAAAAACGTACTCATATTTTTTAGGCCTGTCGCATCCAATTTGAATTATGTTTCTATCTTTATTGGTTGAAAAGTAACAAAAAAACGCATAAAAAAAATCAAAATATATTTTTAACTGTTTTCCCCTTTTGGGTCCAAAATTAAAAAAGTACGAACAACGTAATAATATTTTTTTAAGACCTATCGAACGCAATTTGAATAATGTTTATATCTTTATTGGTTTAAAAGTAACAAAAAATACCAAAAAGTACCAAAAGATAATTTTAACCC
This sequence comes from Melanophora roralis, assembly GCA_963583895.1. Taxonomy (NCBI): domain Eukaryota; kingdom Metazoa; phylum Arthropoda; class Insecta; order Diptera; family Rhinophoridae; genus Melanophora; species Melanophora roralis. The sequence goes on from OY757188.1 coordinate 46,945,739, forward strand.
CTTTTTCCCCCATTTCGGACCAAAATGAAAAAAAAAACTCCAGATACCTGTCTGTTTATTTCTTAAGGAAAACGCAAAACTTTTTAAATTTTGTTTCTATCTTATATACATTAAAAGATAGTAGGCTACAGGTTTTTCCTTTTTTGTCTCCTTTTTATCCCTTTACGGGCCCAATTTCTAAAAATTGGTATGTATTTAAGCAATCATGTATTTAGCTCTACGCGTTTGATCAGTATGGCTTTGGGTAATTTGGTTAGGTAATTCATAACCAGACCTTCCCACACAAATGGGCGTAGTGTGGACGTGGCAGCAAAGGTTTCCAAAAAAAAGTTGCCAATTGTTTCTTCCAGACTTGAAGTAACTCGCTGTAAAAACTTCAAAAAAATCGATCCACTGGTGTGGCCAGGTATAAATTACAATCATACACATGTACTTACATACATACATACATACATACATACATACATACATACATACATACATACATACATACATACAGTGTGCGACAAAACATATGCACGAACTTCTGTTAAGTAGAATATGTCTCAAAAACAAAAGCAAACACATTTAGATTTCAACCTATTTCTTTTTTTTATAAAGTAAATAGCCAAATTCAATAAGATATAAGAAAAACAAATGAAAATTCTTATAAAACTTAATAAAATTCATATTATACAATAAAAAGCAGCTTTCAGTATGCGACAAAACATATGCACGTCTTTAGGAAACTCAAAAAAAATATTAATATTTAGTTGAGTATCCATTATTTTTTAAAACTTCTTTACATCTTCTTGGCATTGACTCAATTAGGTTTGATAAAATTTCTCCAGAAATTTCATTCCAAGCAATTTCCACTTGGCGGAAAGGTTCATCCCTATTTCTGCAATTATTACGGTTAATTTTACGATTTACAATATCCCATAGATTTTCTGTGGAATTGAAATCTGGCGACTGCGCTGGCCATTTAAAAAAATTTATTTTATTAACTGCAAACCACTCTTTGATGCATTTAGCCAAGTGATTAGGATTGTTGTCCTGTTGATTCCTCCACTTTAGCGGCATTTCCTCCTCTGCATGTGGTAGCATTATGTTTTGTAGGATATCCTTGTAAACGAATCGATCCATTACACCATTTATTTTATGAATTGGTCCGATTCTATGACTAGAAAATCATCCCCAGACCATGTTTTACCGTACCTTTGGTATATCGAGTGTTAGGGCGTTGTCCTTTTGGTCTACGTACCAGCTTAAATCCAACAGAACTTTTAAGATTGAACTTAGAATCATCAGAGAAGAGTACGATTTTCCATTGGGTTGTGGCCCAGTTGATGTGTTCCTTGGCAAATTCGATTCTGGCTAATCTGATTTTGGCAGAAACAAATGGTTTTTTTGCACTTCTATATGATTTTAATCCACCTTCAACAGATCGTCTTTGGATGGGTCTAATGGAGACATTTAAGTTTAACTGACTTGCAATAGGTCTTGCTGAGATAAATGGATCCTTTTTTATTAAGGGATACTATTGCCTGGTCGTCCTGTTTGCTGGTTTTCCGGGGTCTACCACCTCTGTGTACGGTTGCCAACTATCCTGATGAACGGAAACGGCTTACAATGCGAAAAATGACACTGTGGTGAATTCCAAATTTATTTGCAATCGACGTTACTGATTCCCTTTTATTATAATCATTTATAATTTTTTCTTTTATATGATCGGAATATTTGCTGTAAGCCATTCTTTTATTAAAATATTGCAAACTATGACCGATGACTTTTAAAGAATATAAATAATAATAAACACGTGCAAAATGTTTCAAATTATTCCGTTAAAATTTAAAAAATTGTGCATCTCATTTAACGGTTCTTTTTTTTTTTTTGGTAATTTGTTAGAAAAAATAAAGAACATAAATACCAACTACTTCGTGCATTTGTTTTGTCGCATGTAAAATAGCGGTTTTGTAAGTTTATTATAAATATTTTTTTGTTAAACACCTTTTTTCTTTGTTTTTGTCTTGTGTTAGTAAGAGGACTCTATTATCATTACAAAAAAATAACACAATTAAAAATACGAATGAAATTTTCTATATTATAAAGATATCTGATTGTAAGTACAATCTCGTGCATATGTTTTGTCGCATACTGTATATACAACCTTTCTTTATATAATATAGATACAGGGATCACATTTCAAATATTTTTCAAAAGAAGATCAAACTTCTCTTATATTGTTACATATATCCAAATTTTATTATGCTTTTGTGCAAATTTTTGTACCTCACCAAAGAATAAGGTCTGACACCCACCTCCAATTATACCGATCGACACAGAATCACTTCCTGGGTCGATTAAAACCTGTCAGTACCTCCGTCCGGCTGGGAGTTAGGCTGAATTCCAAAACGCAGTTTGCTTTGCATTACAAATTTTTAACTTCTTCCCTTTTACACTCCTTACAATTTTGACAACGTTTTTTGCTTCTAGGACATTAATATAGCTGCAAACACTCATTTGGAAGTAAAAAAAAATTATCAAAAACCTCATCTTTGCTTTCAGGAAAAACTTGAAATTTTGTGATGCAAAGCAAACTGCGTTTTGGAATTCAGCCTTAATGTATTCTTGTAAACAAAGTAGAGACCGCATTTTTGTAGATATTTCGATGAAATCTGGAACAGATAAATTTTTTGGCATGGAAAAAAGCATGTTGTTTGTGGTGATGATCAGTTAATTTTTCGACAGAGGTCCCATACAAACGTCCTCCCGGATTAAGCGTTTTGGGTTATAACTGGCTCAAATATGGCCTTATCTTTACATAATTTTGCACGTTTGTCTATTTTTATGCCACCCATTTTTGTACCGAAAATAAACATTATCGGTCTATTTTAAAGCTTCATAAAAATCGCAATAATAGAAGAACCAGTATAAAGACTTAAATTTTTGTGGGCGCTGCAACCCTTCATTTTTGTCCTTTAGAATTTCTAAATTCTATATGTATGCCAAGTTTAAACAAAATCGGTGCAATAAAAGTTCCAGCATAAAAAGTTTAATTTTTATGGGCGTGGCACCGCCCACTTCTTTACCTTCAAAATTTTAACTTTAAAAGCCGTTTACGTGCGAACTAATTTCCAAAAATCGGTCTAAAAGAGGAATTTAAATTATGTTTCTATCATAATTGATTTTAAAGTTACAAAAAGTACTAAAACATAATTTTAACCCTTAATTCCCCTTAGGGTCTAATAATTAAATAAGTATCTAAAAACGTACTCATATTTTTTAGGTCTGTTACACTTAATTTGAGTAATGTTCCTGTCTTTATTGGTTTAAAAGTTACAAAAAAACGCTTAAAAAAATCAAAATATATTTTTAACCCTTTTCTCCCCCTTTGGGCCCAAAATTTAAAAAAAAATCGAAAAACGTAATCATATTTTTGTAAGCCATATCGAACGCAATTTGAAAAATTTGTCTATCTTTTTTGGTTTAAAAGTAACAAAAAGTACCAAAAAGTACTAAAATATAATTTTAACCCCTTTTTTCGGCCTTTTGGATCAAAACTTAACAAGAAAACTTCAGATACCTGTCTGTTTATTTCTTAAAGAAAACGCTTAACTTTTTAAATTTTGTTTCTATCTTACATACATCAAAAGATAGTAGGTTACAGATTTTTCCCTTTTTGTCACCCTTTATATCCCCTTACGGGCCCAATGTTTAAAAACTCATGTGCATTTAAACAAACATGTAAAGTTTAACACGTGTTGTAAATTTTACGTATTTAGCTCTACGCGTTTGATCAGTATGGCTCTGGGTAATTTTGTTACTTGACCTTCCCACACAAATGGGCGTAGTGTGGGCGTTGCAGCAATAATTTTCAAAAAAAGGAGCCTATTGTTCCTTTCAGACTTAAAGTAACACTCTGTAAAAATTTCATAAAAATCGATCCACTGGTGTGGCCAGCTATAAAATACAAACATACATACATACACCCCTTCTTTATATAATAGAAGATGACATGCCAAATACAATAGAAAGATGTAACATAGTTTTATACGCTGATGATACATTAATATATACAATAGCAGAAACGGAAGAAGAATGTCGTGAAAGTATGAAATATAACATTGATAAAATAAATATCTGGTTAAAAATGAATAAACCTAAACTTAATGAAAATAAAACAAATATAATAGAAATTAATATAAATTCAAACGAATCATTTAAAATAAATAATGCTGAAATAGAAAAAGTCGAACATATAAAGTATCTCGGGTTTATTATCGATAAAAAAATTGAATTTCAATGATCATATTGAGCACTTATGCAAAAAAATCGGTAAAAAAATTAACTTTCTCAAAAGAATCAGAAACAAAATATCAAAAAATACTGCAATTAATATTAATAATACCATAATAAAGCCACATTTCGAATTTGGGTCTACTATAATATACACATGTACGAACACACTCCAGTTGGCAAGAATGCAAAAACTTCAAAATAAGGCTATGAGAATAATATTAATATGTGATCGATATACAAATATTAACACAATGTTAAATAGTCTTAAATGGTTAAATGTTAAACAAAGACTTCAATACAACACGCTGAGATTTATTAAAAAATTAAAACAAGGGGATGCACCTAGATATTTATGTGAACAAATAAGATATGTAGGTGAAATCCAACCATACGCGCTAAGAAACGCAAGCGATTTTCGTGTAAATATGCTGACATCAACACAAATGCAGAGATCACTATTCTACAAAGGTCTACAACTATTCAATGAACTACCAAATAATATGAAGAACGAGAATAATGGATATATTTTTAGAAGAAAATGTATTAAATTTGTTAGATTTAATGTCAATTTATAATGTTAAGAAATTAATTTATTCACAATTTTGTAAAAGTATTTATAATACTAATAATAATAATAAAAAAAACAAAAAAATTAGAAGCACTTTCAAAATAAGTGGCTATACCTTTTATGATTCAAAGGACCCCAGAAATAGGTCATGTGGTGGCTCAGCTATAATTAAATTAAGAATCAAACACCAATGGATGAGTGGTCTCTCCAAAAGTTAAATACAAGCAACAAAGGTCTGCATTAATGAATTTTATCATAATCTCGTTATTTCGTCAGTTTATTGTCCACCCAAGTTCTCCAGAACTAAGGATCAGGTCCCCGTTTTATAGCTGCTGAAGACAATAACGCTAAACACACGTACTGGGGCTCTCGCCTAATAAGTCCCAGAGGTCTTGTCTTGTATGATTCTGTATCGGAAATGAGACTTTTCCTTATTTCAACTGGACAACCAACATATTGGCCAACTGACCACAATAAAATACCAGACGTAATAGATTTTGGCGTAGCAAAAGGTATATCCCCTGAGCTAATTGAGGCTCAAGCATCCTTGGATTTATCGTCTGATCACTCACCCCCAATATTCACTATTTGTAGTCCTCACCAAATTGCAACTCGTAATACCTATTTTTTTGTCAATAAGAATAAATTGGTTTGTTTGCAACACCAACCTTTAAAAACTTCGGAAGACATCGATGAGTGCCTGAGTAGTATTAATGAAAATATCAAAGAAACCGTAAAACTTGCTTCTTCTACCTACCGTCAGGCCAGATACAAGAAAATTTATGTCGTTATAGCGCCCAACAAATATTTTAAAAGTTTTCATTATAATAACTTTTTACCATTTTCTATGGTTTTTTCCATAAAATCATTTTTTGCCAGGACGAAAGCTTTTAAGTGCCAGTCTTTGGGTATGACATCCATACATATTTGGAGTCTCATTGTACTCCAATATAGGCTCGGCTGTGCCACAAAAGTGCACGATTTGAAAAAATATATAATAAAAACATTTTTTATTAAATTAAATTTTTTACATAACTAATTGTTATGCTTTTAAATTATATGTTTATATTTCTTGTTTTTTTTTCTCCATGTTCGCTTACACAAATATTCTATCGCAAATAATTTTAACTCAATTTGCGTGTGTTTCGTATATTAACATTTATAAATAAATAAATGCAAATAGTTTGTGTGTCGTTAACGCAGGAGGCGAAGCACTCGACATTGCGAAGTTTTTAGGCTAGGCGATCACTGCAGTGTCTTCCAAACGGAAATATTTGCGATACAGGAGGCCGCAAGATTTATTGGACGCACTAATCAAGGCCATAATGAATGAGTCACCATTTACGTGGACAGTCAAGCCGCCCTAAAGGCTTTGGGTTCAAACTCTGTAAGGTCAAAGGCGGTTAGAGATTGCAGGACGGCGCTTCGGGAGCTTGGCAGGGCCGTAAGGCTGTGCTGAGTTCCCGGTCACTCCGAGATACCCGGTAACGAATATGCCGACGAATTGGCACGGAAAGGAACCGAACTACCGGCCACTGGGGCGGTCACATCGATCCTTCCCCCTCTGTGCAAACTCTACGGAATAATCGATGGGCACTTTAGAGTCCTGGCGAACCAGAAATGGACGAATACTGCTGGATGTAGGGTCTCAAAATCCCTATGGAAAGCAGCTTCGGAAAACCGGACGAAAACCTTTCTATCTTTGGGTAAGAGGGACCTTAAGCTGATCACCGGCCTTCTGACCGGTCACTGCAGTATAAGATCGCTGGAGGCAAACTGGAAGCCAAACTCGCTCGACTTCTGTCGACTATGCGAAGACGAAGAGGAGATCAAGACTGTGGAGCACCTGTTGTGTCGATGCCCGGCGATCGCTAGGAGGAGGAACCGGTACTTTGGTGTACCCTACTATGACCACCTCTCTGCGCTCGCCGACTGTGACCCAAGGGTCTTACTAGGATTTGCGAGAGGGATGACATGGCTGGCGAGAGGTTGCGACTAATATCCGGGGCAAAACACGTGCCAAATGGACAACCGGCAACGACTCGTGACGGACACTGCAACTCTCTCACTTACTTACTCTACTACTACTACTCCAACCTCTTTCCTTTCTACCTACATCTTTCATGTTCCGATATCTGGGCATACAGCTGTGTTCAATATAATAGGAGTGTGGGTACCCAATTTGCAATGCTCAAAAATTGCTAGTATGTCAGCTTCCAAAGCGCGCAATTTTTTAACGGTGTTTGCAATGGAATGTGCTGAGTAATATTTGAGTGATAATGTACTGACAAATTGTGTTGTTATTGTTATTTGTTATTTTCTTTTATGGTCGAACAATTTCAACTGTTCAAAAAAATAGGAGTGTGGTTTAATTTTTTAAAATAAAATTGGTTCTGAAGTAAGATATTTAAAAGTAAGTTTAAAAAGGTTCGTTATACAGTGAACTCGCGAAAACGTGAACTAATTTTTGCCAAGGGTGTTCATGTTTTCGATTTTGTTCACGTTTCTGATTGGATATGTTTTAATTATTTTCTAACGAATTTAATTTTTTTTATCAATTTATTGTTACTAGTTCAATAACATCCAAATCTAGTCAAAACTTAACAACGCTTTAACCCGAAAAGTCCAATTTAAAAATTTTAAAACCTAAGTTTTTTGGGTAATACATAATTGTCTTATTAATCTAACCACAAAAATCAACCTTTTGCAAATAAAACTATGTATATCGCTAATAGATCCTTTTATTGCATAATTCGGGGACTCCCAAAACTAATAAAATTAATGTAAACAAAACAAAACTTCAGAAAAAACTGTTCACGTTTTAAAGCTTTCAATGTTTGTTCACGTTTTAGAGTAGTTAATGTTAAATAAAAAGTGTTCACGTTTCTGGATGTTCATGATTCTGGATATTCACGTTTCCGCGAGTTCACTGTATCTTTTTTTATAGTTTTAAAATATAATTTGTCGATTAGTGGGACGAGAAAAACACTGTTCTGAAAAGAAGCGAGTTCTCGTAAAAAATTTAGGACAAAAATAAAAAACTTACAAAGAAATTAAAGAAACACTCGGATATTCAGACCAAATGATTGCCAATGCCGTTAACTACAAATAAAAAGGCTGAAACACGTGGCCGAAAACAAAAAACATCAAGTGTAGATGACCGCCTTATAGTAAGATTCAGTAAGAGTGAGCTTTCGACGTCATCAAAAAAGATATAACAGGAGCTTATCCTTCCTGTTAGCGCTGTAACCATCCGAAAACCATTAGAAAACAAATCGTTTGCAAGAAGTCCACGAAAGGTTCTTTTCTTAACAAAGAAGCAGGCTACTCCACTGTTAAAGTTCGCCCAAGAGCACGTCGATGGGCCAAAGGAAAAATGGAGAAATATTTTATGGACAGACAAAATTTATAATTGTTTTATTTAGTGGAACTGGCTCCAGACAGTATGTTCGACGTCCTCCTAACACTAAATATGAAGAAAAATATATCAAAAAAACTGTCAGACATGGTGGTGCAAAAGTTATGGTATGGGGATGCTTCTCTTACAATGGAGTTGGTGCAGTTCAACAAATAGAAGGAATAATGGACAAGGATATCTACATAAAAATATTGGACGAAGTGATGCTGCCATTATCGGAGTAGAATATGATATTAAAATGGGTCTTCCAACAAGACAACTACCCAAAACACTCCAGTAAATCGGCAAAAGAGTGGTTTCCATAACAATATGGTTGAGGTTATGTCGTGGTCTGCTCAGTCTTCTGACCTTAATCCTATTGGGCAATAATGGGGAGACGTTAGAAAACATGTAGGCCAAGGGCGAGCAAACGTTGGCACTGGCCTCGGTGTACTTGCCTTATGAGGCTGCGGATCCACCAGGTCCGGAGGTGCAAGGGCTGGTCGGGCAGGCGAGAGGACGACATTCAGACATTCAGAATTAGGGACAGGGAGGCAGTTATAGATCTCACGCTCACCAATGTAGGTAGGGATTTTGTAGGAGAATGGAGGTTGTCGAAAGACTATTCCTTCTCGGACCATAGCAGAATCACCTTTAGTTTGAATTTCGAGGGCCCCAGGAAGGCCCCCTATAGGAATCCGAAAAGGACCGACTGGGAGACCTTCAGGGAGGGCTTTTCGTTGAAGATGGGCGACAATGGACTTTCTGAGGTTTCGCACAGGGAGTTGGAGAGAGTGGTGAACTTGTTCACTGTTTCGATGAGGGAGAGCTTTAAACAGGCATGCCCGGAGGTTTTTCCGGGCAGGAGGGAACATCCAGGCTGGTGGACAGGGGAGCTCAGAGAGCAACGGACCATGGTAAGAAGACTGTTCAATAGGGCAAAGCTCACAAGGGACCATACGGATTGGGAGAGGTATAGGATATCCTTCAATAAGTACAAGAGTGATCTCAGCAGGGCGAAAAAGGATTCATGGGCGAAGTACTGTGAATCTATCGACTCCGTGAACGAGATGTCAAGATTCAGGAGAATACTATCCAAGGGTCCTATCGGACTTGGGTACATTCAGAAAACGGATGGATCGTGGACGGAGTCTGGCTCGGAGACCCTTGAATTATTGATGGGTACACACTTCCCAGGGTGCAGGGTACCGACTGCAGTGGAGCTATCGGGTGGCGTGGGTGCACGTCACGGAGGGATAGCGGATGTGACAGGGGTGGCAGGGGACATTGTGACGATCGATAGGGTAAAATGGGCGGTTGATACCTTCCAGCCCTATAAGTCACCGGGACTGGACGGTGTCTACCCGTGTATGCTACAGAATCTTTCGACGCAGGGACTGCTACTCCTGATGGGAGTGTTTGCTGCTAGCATCACACTAGGTTACATACCCTTGAGGTGGAGAGAGGTGAGGGTGATTTTCATACCCAAGGCTGGAAAGGCCAGCCACTCGAAGCCTGGGGATTTTAGACCGATCAGTCTAACGTCTTTTCTATTGAAGACGCTAGAACGGCTGATCGATCTTTATCTTAGGAACACGATTGATACGCACGTCATTAGTAATGCTCAGCATGCTTACCTTAGGGGTAAATCTGTTGAGAGTGCGCTTCATGATGTGGTGGGGTTCATAGAGCGCGGACTGTACAGGAAGGAGTACACACTGGGCGCGTTTTTGGACATTGAGGGAGCCTTTAACAATGTTTCGATGGAGGCAATTGGGAGCGCACTCAGGGAAGTAGGAGTTCAGGGTATCCTTATTGAGTGGATCTATTCTGCGCTTGGTAGCAGAATAATCAACTCTGAATGGGAAAATGAGCGCCTGAAAAGGGGTGCGGTTAGGGGAACGCCACAGGGAGGGGTACTGTCGCCACTGCTGTGGATTCTGGTAGTCAACGGGGTATTGAGACGGCTTGACTCAGGGGGAATCAAAGTAGTGGCTTATGCGGACGACATCGTGGTGTTGGTGACGGGGAAATTCCTGCCCACCGTGAGCGAGGTAATGCAGAGTGCATTATCCAACTTGTCTACGTGGGCTAGGGACAGGGGACTGGGTGTAAACCCAGTGAAGACAGAGCTAGTTCTCTTTACCAGGAAGTACAAGGTGGCAGAGTTTGAACTGCCAAGGCTTGACGGGGTGCAGCTGGAACTAGCGGATAGGGCCAGGTTTCTGGGCATCGTCCTGGATTGCAAGTTGTCCTGGAGGGCGAATGCGGAGGAAAGGGTAAGGAAGGCTCTCAATGCCTATTATGCCTGTGGGAACGCCATAGGTAGGAACTGGGGGTTACAGCCGGCCATGGTAAATTGGATTTACACATCCGTTGTAAGACCAGTTCGTACGTATGGTTGCCTTGTATGGTGGAGAGCCCTGGGAAGGGGCGACATAGGAAAACTCTTGACTAAGGTCCAGAGATGTGCGGTACTGGGCATTACAGGGGCCAGGAAGAGTACACCACAGGCAGCGCTGGATATCATTCTGCGTCTTTTTCCCATCGGGGACTTTGTTGCTGGAATGGCGGCCAGGAGTTTGCTTAGACTTAGTGAGTCAGGTATGCGTGGGGTATGTCTGGAGGGACATGCTGGCATTTTGGGAAGGGTCGCGGATGGTCGACTCCTGGGGCAGTCATGTGGTACGGACTACATGGTAGCGGAACTGGACTTTGGGATCCTGCCGAAGGTAGTGTTTCCGGATAGGGAGGCATGGAAGGGAACAGAGAGGCTGTATGAGGGGAGTGCAGTCTTTACTGACGGGTCGAAGATGGAGGTGGGCACCGGGGCTGGTGTCTATATAATGGACACTGGGGAAGGAAGGTCTTATAGACTTCCGGACGAGTGCAGCATCTTCCAGGCTGAAATTCTGGCGGTGATGAAGGCCGCGGAATTGATAGGGGAGGACGCGAGTGGGAGTGGTGACGTAACAATATACGTTGATAGTCAGGGCGCGCTTAAGGCTCTAGAGGGACATTTTGTCAGGTCTAGACTCGTAGGCGACTGCAGACGTGCTCTTAGGGCGATTATGGGTACACGCAGGGTCAGGCTCTGCTGGGTTCCGGGTCATTTTGGCATTTCCGGGAACGAGATTGCCGATGAGTTGGCGAGGAGGGGAGCGGCCCGGAATAGTGAACTTGGTTGTGAGCCGGTGAGGCCACCACTGAGTTTCTGTTATGGACTGATAGGGACGTGGATAACGGACAGGGTGGGCCAAACCTGGAGGGACAGGGCCGATTGCAGGATCTCCAGGCTTTTATGGCCCAGGCTGGACAGGATGGGCACTGACCTGCTGCTCAAGGAGAGCAGGGGGTTTCTGAGGCGCATTATTGGGACTCTCACAGGGCACTGCGATGTGAGATACAGGAAGAGTAGATGGGACAGGAACTCTCCAGATTTCTGCAGGGTATGCGGGGACGAGGAGGAGTTAGAGACGGTGGAACATCTTCTCTGCCACTGCCCTGGGCTGCAGATTCGCCGACAGAGGTGGCTTGGGGGACGCTTCTTAGATGGACTTGGTGAGGTTCCTGGCAATGGGCTGGGGAGCATCATAGGCTTCATTAAGGAGATTGGGTGGCTGGGCAGCTAGGTGACTCAGAGCCTAGGACTACTGACTTTCTTAGACATCGTTATTCTTGCTTCTTTATCCTTTTTCTCTTATCTATGAATCTTTTGACGTACTATTTTTCTTTTCTTCTCAACTCTTCTGAAGGGATTCACAATGGGCCTAAGGGCCTCCGAGTGGAGGTGGCGAATTCGCCACTACCCTTCGTAACCTAACCTAACCTAACCTAGAAAACATGTGGCAGAATAAATGCCATCAAATGCAAATGAACTGTGGAGTACAGTTCATGATGCGTGGCGCCAAATCCCATTAAAAGTTGCCAGCACCTTATTGACTCCATGCCCCGAAGATGCTCCGCAGTTATTAAAAGCAAAGGATACTCAACAAAATATTAACAGTTATCCATATTTTCCTAGATAATTCTTTACTAAACTTCTTTTAAGTTACAAATTTTGAACCAATAGTAAATACTCCTATTATTTTGAACAATTAATTTTACGTAATTTTTCTTTATTTGGATTTTTTTTATATCTTTTTTGCCATTAATGAACATTTTATTTTACCAAACAATAAATTACCAATCATTTAATAATATTATTGTAAATAAACAAAAATAAAATAAGGATTTTTAAAAATACGGAGATTTAATTTTTCATTAAATAGGACTCCTATTTTTTTGAACACAACTGTACCTTTTCTATTTTACTCTTTCCTTATTCTTTCTTTCTTATAGGACAATCACAATGGACAAATTGTCTCTGGGTGATGCGGTGAGCGTTTCTCACTGCATGTCCTTCTAACCTAACCTAAACCTTGTGTGTCGTTGTACTAAAATTCAGTCGCAAAAAAATAAAAAAAAACATGTAATAAAATAACAAATGTAATACCTATATAAAACAATTTTGGTGTTTCGCTTAACAAATATTCTGCCGTAAAGTAAGCATTTTTTATTATTCCTTGAGAACGCCATCTTAAGATTTGAAATTGATGATCAAGTTGATTATCAAGTTGCGTGCAGCCTACGTCACAATCATCAATTCGAATGAATTTGACAAACAATCTGTGTGATCAACTTGAACTTGTGGCCGCAGCGGAAGCTCGTCTGTACAAATACATTCGCAAAATTACCACGTGCTCACACATACACGAAAAAAGTAAATTTTTTGCAACCCCGAAAATTGTTTGCCAGCTGTCAAAATTGTTTGTTCAAAATGGCTTGTTAAAATCTTGGCGATATATTTTTCGACTATTGGTGCCTCCGCTTGTGACACACACATATGTACTTAGGTATTCATAATTATAATACTTTTATTTGAATCAGCTAAAAACAAGCCGCCGTTACCATGGTGAAATGTGTATGTTCAAGGTATATTGAACAAGGTAGGAATAACTGATCAGCTGACTTTTATTTCCACAATATATTTTCTAACTTATTTGGACAATTGTTTGCCAGCTGTCAAAATTGTTTGTTCAAAATTACTTGTTAAATTCTTGGCGATATATTTTTCGACTATTGGTGCCTCCGCTGGTGACACATATATATTTACTTAGGTATTCATAATTATAATACTTTTATTTGAATCAGCTAAAAACAAGCCGCCGTTACCATGGTGAAATGTCTATGTTCAAGGTATATTGAACAAGGTAGGAATAACTGATCAGATGACTTTTATTTCCACAATATATTTTCTAACTTATTTGGACAATCTTTTTATGTTATATTATTGTTGTGATGGCAACATTTATGACAACCAAGCTGGAATTTAGCAACAACAAAATACATGCTAATTTTTTACAGGAAGTTGTTGTTACTTTCTGATTCCCCCACGTGTATGTTGAATACATAAAAATGTTCAGTTATTTTTTTCATAAAGTAAAAGACGTGTTTCTAAGGTTCATTTGTACGTGAGTTAATCATACCACAGTAAACAGCTGTTCGAACCAAACTATGGGCAGCACTGTATTTGATTATATGTGACTTACCATTACGCCATAACCATAGAAACCAATTGAGTTTTGGTTGTTGAGGCAACGGTTATGGTTATGTCGTTATGGTAAGTCACATATAATTAGGGAGACCATTTATTTCTGGATCGAAATCAGTACGCTTTTTAGTGTTAATACTCTAAGATATACCTTCAACTATAGCAGTCGAATTAAAATCATATCAATAAAGAAACGGAATTTCTTTTGACTGTCTGTATTCTTGTACTTAAAGAACAGCTGAAGGTCGATATTTTAGTCAGGAAAAAATTTTCAAATATATGTATGTATAACAATTTTTGGAGAGCGGTTATCTGACTCAAAACTAGCTTTGAGAATAAAATAAATATAATAACACTTTCAGTTGCAAGAAAAATGCTTAATTAACTAGTTTTGCTCTAATTTAAAAAAAATTTCGGAAACATTTTTTAAAATATCAAATTACCTTAAAAAATCAGTACAATCAGTACCTTTTTTTTTAAAAATCAATACATTTCAGTACACAAATTTTTGATCAGTACACCGAATGAAAAATCAGTAGATGTACTTATGATATCAGTACGAATGGTCACCCTGCATATAATTGAACCTTAAATAAACCCTACCAGAACAGAGACAGTCATTTGGCCGGTCATATGACCGACACAGATGACTGGCATTTCGGTCATTATTTTCTATCATTTTCTTAATGGCGATGTGAAAAAAATGACCGAAACTTTGTGTACGTGTGATCTTGCGTCTCCCTCGCACCTTCAGATGTGATAGAAATATTGTTTTTATTATATTTATTTTAATTTTTTTTGCTCTCATATGCGTAATTGCGCTTAAAGTTTATAAAAGGTTTATTTAACAAAATTTTCTACCAAAATTTGTTTGGCAAATCTTTGATAAATTTTGAAATGGACTGTGTATGAACTAAACACTTGCAAAGTTATATCTTTTAACACCAGTTTGTGTGTTTTTCAGCTTTTAGTGCGTATTGTTAAGTAGCTTCGTGTTTTTGTTATAAGTGTGTATTGGTGTTTTCTCTAATTAAATATGGTGTGGTTTGGTAAAATGAGAGCAAGAGTAACAAATTTGTTTTTCTATGTTTCGTTGAAACAGATACATACAAATAATAATGTTTAATTATAAGTACTTTCGATGTGTTTTCTTATTCTGGCTACATGAGCCAGTTTTTCTATTTTGGTTAAGGTATGAAAATTAGGTAAGCTTTTAGCCACAAGTGTTGTGTATGGCGTGATCAGTATGTACCGTTATTTTTTTTTAATTCTCTTTTGCTCTTATATTAAAATTATTGATTTATTGCAAGAAGTGTTTAATCTGAGCTGGACACTAATTTAGCACATTTGATATTTTCATAATTTTTTTCGCTTAAAACATTAAATTGGTAAGTTTTGTTAATACTTTAAATGATAAGTTTTATTAAAAAACGTAAAAAAAACTAGATATGGCTAAAGGTACATGGTGCACAGAGGAGCAGCGTAAAGTTATCCATCATATGAAATCGAGAGGATATTGCTTCCATATTAAACTGTTCAAGAAAGATGGTGTACAATGCACTCCGTCATATTCAAGCCAATGGGACACACAAAAATGTTCCACAGTGTGCTAGGCCCAGAAAAACCACCCGTAAAGAGGACTCTCTTATTTATAGAGCTTCTGTTGCGGACCCCTTTAAAACCTCAACTGAAATTCAAAGGGAAGTTTCAAAAAAATTTGGCATCGGCGTCTCCTCACGAACCATTAGAAGAAGACTTAATGAAAAAAAATTGCGTGGATGTATTGTACAACACAAGCCACACGTATCTAAGAAAAATTTTAAGTCCCGAATTTCATTCGCACGTGAACACTTAGGCAAGCCCCTGCTTTTTTGGAAAAATGTCCTCTGGAGCGACGAATCCAAGTTTTGTCGATTTGATTCTGATGGAAAACGTTATGTATGGCGTCCTCCAAACATGCAGCACGATCCCAGGTACACCTCGAAGACCGTAAAGCATGGTGGTGGAAACGTGATGGTTTGGGCTGCGTTTTCTGGGCACGGTGTTGGTCCAATAATTAAAATCGATGCGCGAATGGACCAGTACGTTTACAAAAATATAATTTCAAATACAATGATTCCATATGCAGAGGAAAACATGCCACTTAGATGACGTTTCATGCACGACAACGATCCAAAACACACTTCACGCATAGTGAAGTGTTGCTTGGATCAAAGTGACATTGACGTTTTGAAATGGCCAGCTCAATCGCCGGATCTTAATCCTATAGAGAACCTTTGGAACGATGTAGAGCAACACATAACTGCTGTTAAACCCAAAAATTTAAACGAATTATGGACGGAAATACAAAACGCTTGGTATGCAATACCAAAGAAACGCTGCATTAGCCTGGTGGACAGTATGCCCAGGAGATGTGCAGCTGTGTTAAAGAATAAGGGCTATCCTACCAAATATTAAACATTTTGTGAAGTTAATATTAAAGTTTTTATTTTTATTTTGTTGGAAATAAATTTTGTTGATTTGTGCAAAATTACTGCCCAGTCTTTTTTTGAGGTTTCGTTATAAGAAAATAGTATAAACGAAAAAAGAGTTAAGTAAAATAATATCGCATATACTTGACACCGAGAATAATGCATTAAGATATAACAATGTTAAAAATAACGAATACGTAACAACATTTTTAAATTCTAAAAGTACAAAAAGGTATGTGCTAACCTAATGTCCACCACTGTATATTAAAGTCAAATTTAAAATTAAAATTTAAATTATTAAAAAATAGAAAATAAATATATAGGGTCTTATTCATAAACGTACAATAGTGTTTATAAAAGGCTTATTTGACAAGTATATATGGAATAATTGTCAAATAAGTCTTTAATAAACACTATTGTACGTTTATGAATAAGACCTTTATTATTTTATCTTAATTTTTGAGCTTGAGATGAAAAAAATGTTTTTTTAAAGTTTATTTTATTCATTTTTAAACACTATAGCTACAATAAACTTTAAAAATCAAATTTTTGTTTCATTCACAACCTTTTATATAAACGATCTTGTGTATTTGTTGTACCAACAGTCAGGGTTGGGCAGTATTTCAAATACTTGTATTTGAAATACGTATTTGAAATACAAATACGTATTTTGTATTTGTATTTGAAATACCACCTTCTAATGTATTTTGTATTTTGTATTTGAAATACCCAACACAGAAGTATTTTGTATTTGAAATACTCACGATGTCAAAATACATTTTTCAAAATACTTTTTTTGTTATACAAAAAGTTGTCATAACCAAAATTGAAAAAAATTACAATTTCCAAAAAAAAAACAGAATCAAGGCACATTTAACCAGGTAATATTAAGAGCCCAGCTGATTAAAATCAATTTGACATTGTTACGTTATAAAAATTTAATTTTATATGAAATTTTTAATTTTTCTGACATTCTACCGTTCAAACACAAAAAGGAAATGCAGAGGGTGAATTTTTTGAATTCGCCTTGATATTTACTTCTTTTAATTTGATTGTTTTTCACATACAGAGAACCCAGCCGATGTAAAACAGTCGAAAACGGTCTAAACTGTTCGGCGGCGGCGTACCTCAAAGAGTCGGCGGCGGCTCAATTGTCGGCTTAACGCTGCGGCCACAAGTTAAAGTTTTTGCTTTCAAGTTGATCACACATACTGTTTGACAAACTAAATCGAATTGGTAAACGTGACGTAGGCTGCACGCAACTTGATCATTAATTTCATTTCTGAAGATGGCGTCGTCAAGAAATAAATGAAAAGTGCTCACTTTGCGGCAGAATATTTGTTAAACGAAACACAAAAATTGTTTTATATAATACATTTGTTATTTTATTAAATTTGTTATTCATTTGCGACTAAATTTTGGTACAACGACACACAAACTATTTGCATTATATTATTTATAAATGTTAATATACGAAACATACACGAAAATTGAGTTAAAATTATTCGCGATAGAATATTTGTGTAAGCAAACATGTGAAAAACAAAAATTTATGAAAAATAACTATAATCAGCTGTTAACTTGACCATCAAGTTGAAAGGCGAGTTAAATGGGAAAATTTATCATCAAGTTGGTTTCAAGTTCGAAAAGTTTGAGTGTCTTAGTAAAAATTTGTGAGTTTATTGCAACTTAAAAGGCAAATATTGAACGTCTGGCCGCCAAGTTAATGTGAACTATTTTAATTTTATAGGAAATCAATACTCCCTTATCTGAATTTTAAAACCAAACGGATTTTTACCTGTTTTTCACAGGTAAAATCATTTTGCCCCAACTTAAAGTTAAAAACATACGATTTTAGAACGGCAAGACCAAGTATTCAAATATAATAAGTAAAAGGTGTTTGCGACCAAAAAGCGACAAAGGAAACTCGATTTAAATCGAAATGCAGAAAACGGGCCAAAAATAAGTTTTTAAAAATAAAAGTATGTATTTTTACTGCAAGTGCCCAACAGCAAGCTTGCAACATAGTTTATCATTTCGAGTAATGAACTCTTCTCCTTTTCAATTTTGAAAATAATACCAAACTCAACCGTGAAGCGGCACGGCTGAACTTAAAATAACCAGCGGCGGCTGGGCGACCGGCTTGAACCGATCAGCCTGGTTCTCTGGTTAGAGACGAATTGAATAAATTTTGACAATTCACCAATTGTCAATTTTATATATACTTACTTCCGTTATTTCGTGCTTAAAACAATGTTTTAACTGAACTTTTGAATTAATTTATATTAATTAATACAATGGATAACAAAATTCAATCAACGTCATCGGCTACGATGCCGGCTAACTGCAGTGATGAGGAGAGTCAAGTGAATGGCGAGATATTCACTAATATTAGCCGGTGGTAAATATTTTAAAATAAATAAGCATATAGTAAATAATAACGACAATTGTAATGACCAAGATCGTATCCAAGCATCTTGTGTTAAATGTAAGGTCACTATCAAAGGTAGCTTAAGGGCTACAAGTAATTTTAAACTTCATTTAATGGTCAGTACTAAAAAATATTGAGATAAAGTTTTGTTTAATTATTATTAATTTGCTTATAGAGAAAGCATCCTGACGTTCTCAGTGAATATGAAAAGAGCAAAGCAAATCAACATTTTCCAGGTAAAAGAAAGCTGCCTTTAATGAGAAAAAGTGGAGACAAAATGCTACACTGGAGTTTAGTCTGCAAAATGAAAGTGAATACCAGAAAAATTTTGATAAAAATATTATAAATTACGTTGTACAGAGTATGAAGCCATTAAGCACTGTTAAGATGATCCTAATTTCGTAAAAATTTTCAATGACCTTCCGCTAAAATTAAAAGTAATGTCACGAAGAACACTTGTAAGAAAAATTGAAACATCTCAAAAGGAAACTGTGGAAAAACTAAAAACTTATTTAAGTAATGTTGAGTATGTATCAACTACCGCAGACATATGGTCAACTAAAACAAGAAGCTTTCTTGGTGTAACTGCACACTGGGTAAGATTGAATTCACCTATATTTATTGTTTTAAGTAAAAATAAGTTATTAATTACTTTGTACATTTTTGCAAGATATTGTTTGGTTATATTTTCTCGGCTTTTTTTTGTTTATTTAAGCCAAAACACTTCTGGTCCCCCTTATTTTTAAAAAATGTATATCTATTTAAATTTTAGATCGACACACCTTCGTTGGAATGTAAGAGTTGCGTATTATCTTTTACCCGCTTCGAAGGAGCTCATACTTACGACAAGATTGCTGAAATGCTTTTCGAAATTCAGTCTGCTTTCAGCTTAAAACATGAGCAAGTGGTATCAACTACTACTGACAATGGGACAAATTTTGTAAAAGCTTTCCAAGAGTTTGGTTTCACTAATTATGTTCCTAAGTTTTTTGAAAATGATGTTGAAGGTAAAAATAATGCTTAAATCACACATGGAAAATATTTAGATACGGTCAAATGTCAAAATTTTAAAATACTATTTAAAATTGGCAATTCTAGTATTTCATAATTAAGCGTAAAACAATTTAAATTATTTTCTCGTTGCTAGTTTCTTCTATGAAAATAAAAAATAAACCTCTGCTAATTTTTGTTTTCTTTATATAATTGCATATACACATGTTTGTAAATTTTAGATACTGAAGACTCATTGTCAGCTTCAAACGTTTTATTTGAGGAGATATTGTTACCAGTTAATATGCCAGGAGAAGAGACTAGAGAGATTTATTTGCCGAAGCATCTCAGATGTGCAAGTCACACATTAAGTCTTTTGGCCACCACAGATATAAATAACTTCATTAAAAATTCTCGTGTTAATAGGATTCACTACTCAGCAGTTGCCAAATGCCGAAATAATAAAAAAATGTCTTGGGCATCAGTTAATATATCCCTGTCCCACAAGATGGAATTCTCTTTATAATTCTATAGTACAGCTTATGAAAAGTAAATCAAATCTAAACGAGTTGTTTAGTAATTTAAGTAAGAATAACAGTTTCTCTGCTATAGAACTGGAATACTTAGAAGAGTTCATTAAAGTATTAAAACCAATTGCGACAGCTTTAGATTACATTCAGGGCAACACTTGTTACTATGGAAAACTTTTGCCTACTTTAATGTCAGTAAGAACTAGACTTAATCGGCTACAAGGTAACAATTTGAGACATTTAAGTTTTATCATACCAAAAGTAGTAGAAAGCTTAGAAAGAAGATTCGATAAGTTTTTTAAACTTTCACCTGAAGCAAATGCAGCCATACTGTCATCATGTTTTCACCCCGCTTACAAAATGCGTTGGTTACCAGAGAGCATTCCAGCAGATGAGAGACAAAGAATTCAAAATCTTGCAGTTCATGCATTAAAAGCGTGAAGTAATACCTGGGAGTAGCAGAAGTAGCAGCACTAGTAAAGAAGATGATGATTTCATTGTTTACGTGAACAGGGACTGTGATCAACCTCAGACATCAAATTTGGAGTTGGAGTAAGTCAGCTTCCTAAATGACAAAAGTCAGGAGCTTTCCAGTCTTGAAGGCTACCCAAATATAAGAAATGTTTTCATAAAATTTAACACTAGTTTGTGTTCATCAGGACCGGTAGAAAGATTGTTTTCTTTAGCAGGATTTATATATTCTACAACAAGAGGCTGCTTATCTGATGAAACTTTTAAGAATCTAGTGTTCATGAAAGGAAATTCATGTTTTACCGAATAATGGTTATAAATGTATTTTGTATTTTAAATAAAAGATACTAAAATACTGTATTTTGTATTTGAAATACTCGACTTGAAAGTATTTAGTATTTTGTATTTGAAATACAAGCGGAACAAGTATTTTGTATTTCAAATACAGCAAAGCATGTAT
The DNA here is from genome assembly GCA_963583895.1 of Melanophora roralis. NCBI lineage: Eukaryota > Metazoa > Arthropoda > Insecta > Diptera > Rhinophoridae > Melanophora > Melanophora roralis. The sequence goes on from OY757188.1 coordinate 46,966,931, forward strand.
TTTGCCCAACACTGCCAACAGTAATAAGAAAACATGCATGATACTGTTGTTAAGGGCTAACTATAATGTGCTTTTGCTTACTTAAGCAAAAGTGCGAATACACATGTTTAAATGTGTATAACTATAATGTTCTTAAGCAACTTTTCGTCAAGTTTCGTCAAGTTACAGTTGTTTAAGCAAATAGCGAACCTGATCGTACTTTGCTTAATGTATCAGCTGTGTATACTTGAGTTGCGCGCACTGTTGCACTTTTAAGTACATTTTCAATTATGTGAAAATTTTTTGTATTCATTAACTTTTATAATACAATATTATTATTAATTTGCTAATGGTTTAATATTTTTAAGTTTATTTGGCAGCGTTTAGGAAATATAGCATTGTAGCGACGCTTAATTGAAGATTTAAAGGGAAAAGGTAACTCTAAACTTAGTTAAAACAATATACACATTTAGCAGTTATAAATACCTGAAAAGTGTAAAAGGGGGCTATGTCGCAAAAATATATTTAGTTATTTTATTAGTGGCACAAATCAGAAGTTGTTGTCAGATTCGTCAGATTTATCTGACGACGATGGCATAATAAATAGAAGGGACTTCTATTAGAGATACTAAATATTTTGAAGAATTACTTAATAGATAAGTTGACTTAAAAACTACACACAAAAATATAATCGAGGTTATATTGACTAAGCTTAGTTAGTTAATTTCTTTTTGTATGAAAACGAAAAACTAAGTTTTACTAACTAAGTCAAATAGATAATTTTAATTTTAGTTTAACAAAAAATCCAAGTTAATGTTACTAAGCGAATTAGGTATCGTCTTCGAAATTATTTTGTAATGTTTTTTTAATTTTTTTAGTTGTCAATTGTAAAAAAATGTTTTAGAAAATAAAGGTGCGTAAAAAATTTATATAAAATAAAACAATAAAAAAAAATTGAATTGGATTTTAAAGGAAATGCGGAGGCAATTCATAGAGATGATTTTAAAAGTAAGTAATTTAACATAGGTATTTGTTGTTAAACTAGGTTTTTAAAAAACAATTTTCTTATCAACAGAACTGTTTCAGTTACCAGTTCAAGAAGCATTGCAGTCATATTCTTAGGGCAAGTTTGGCTGGCTCCTCAAAATTCAAACCTTCTTTCTCTGCTTCCGCAAATAGGGAATTCAAGGTTTTCTTTGGAATCCGGCCAAGGCTTTCCTCTCAGGTATGTTCACGAGGTTAATTTTGTTTCGACGGTACCCAAAAAGGAAAAGGAAAAATGGCATGTACCCACAGAGGTTTTTTTTTCAAGTTTTAAAAATCTTTTTCGCGTTTCACTTAACTTTCGAAACAAATTAACCTCTTGAACATACCCGCGTAAATAGAAGTAAATGTACTTTGCTTTCGTTGTTAATTTAATAAAGTTTGTAAGTACTTTGACTAATTTTTTAGTTGATTTTTCGAACATGGGAACCAACTTAAATTTAAGGCATATTACCTTAGGATCATAGTTACTGCCATTCTACCCTTTTTTTTAGTTGAATTTATACTATGTTTTTAGGAAATATAACCTATAGAATTTTTGTGTGTATAGCACAAGTGGTAATCAGCAATGGAGCAATTTCGGAATGTTGAAAGTATTTCGATGATCTGTACGTAAAGGGCCGCGAATTATGTCTAGAAAGCAAAATATATTAGTTTTTAAAAGGTTGTTAATGACCAACTACAGTTGGAAATCAAAACATATTTTGCCACACAAGTTGCGCACCCAGAAGCCATTGACTGGTGGCAACATAATAAATAAGTAAATACAGTGCACTCGCGAAAACGTGAACACTCGAAAGTGTGAACGTCTCAAAAACGTGAACAAATTTATTTTTCCACAGAGTATTCTAAAACGTGAACAAAATCTGAAAGCTCTAAAACGTGAATACTTTTTATTTATTGTTTTTGAATCTGTTTTTAAATTGGGAAATCCCCGAATTACATGTTACTTGTTTGTTTACATATGATTAAACGTTTTTTTTTTCATTTATGTATGCGTTGACCTGTTAGTTGCTCTTTGACATTGCTACGTAGATGAGGCAAGTGATTAAAAAAATTTAATTCGTGAAATTGAAAGATATCATTAAAAAAACCTAAAGTTTTAACTTTAAAAGATAAAGTTGATATTCTTGAATTATTGCAAAAGGGGTACAGTGCTAGTGGCTTGGCAAGAAAATATGGAGTTGCCAGAGCAACAGTTTCTTCCATTAAAAAGAAAAAACGGGAAATTACTAATCGTGTAAATACAGTGAACTCGCGTAAACATGAATATCCAGAATCGTGAACATCCAAAAACGTGAACACTTTTTATTTAACATTAACTACTCTGAAACGTGAACAAACATTGAAAGTTTTAAAACGCGAACAATTTTTTTCTGAGATTTTTTTGTTTACATTAATTTTATTAGTTTTTCCAGTTCCCGAATTATGCAATAAAAGGATCTACAAGCGATATACATAGTTTTTTTTGGAAAAGGTTAATTTTTGTGGTCGGATTAATGAGACAATTATGTATTACCCAAAAAAACTTAGGTTTTAACGTTTTTAAATTAGACTTTTCGGGTTAAAGCGTTGTTAAGTTTTGACTAGATTTCAATGTTTTTCAATTAGTAACAATAAATTGATGAAAAAAATTAAATTCGTTAGAAAATAATTAAAACATATTCAATCGAAAACGTGAACAATATCGAAAACATGAACACCCTTGGTAAAAATTAGTTCACGTTTCCGCGAGTTCGCTGTAATAGGATTTGCATACTTAAAAATTAGCCATCCACTAAGCAATTTACTTATGGTCTATATTTTTCAGAATTTTCCTAGTATTGCACTTTCTGCCAACATTTGTTTTGGAACACCTGCAACTTCTGATTCATTACAGCAAGCATTTCCCTTTGCTGAAAATCGTAATTATTAAAAAAGAAGTAGGATAAATCCCGCACGTACAAAATGCATTTATTTGTTCACGATAACAACAATTTCATAAAACAAATTTTTCCTAAACAAAAAATATTTATTTTATTAACTTAATGTGATACACAATTGAAGCAATAAATGTATTATTCAACATTATTTTATAAATTGAAATTTGCAACAAATTATTAAAACCATGTGTTTTTTTCTTGTTTTACTATTTGTTGTTGTTTCTATTCTGATTTCAAGAATATTTAATGCATTAAACACATTCAAGCTACAAGAACACAGGAACACACGAACACAAAAGTTGTTTGCTATATCTGTGTCCGACTGGCTGCTACTGAAATATTTACTAGACTACCACTACAAAATAAACATATAAGCAATATACACGTGCACAAATAGAACAAATAAGTATTACAAAAACAGATATATCTTGTACATCCATGTACATACCAGTTCTTTTTGGTGTAAGTGTGTGAATAAGTGTAAATGATATGGTATGGTTTTGCTTTTGCGCACTTACTCTACCTTTATAAACAAATATTGTTGTTTATGGTTTTGCATTGAGTGTGGAATTTATTTGTTTTTTTTTGTGCTGAATAACAATGGTATAATAAATATTTTCTTATTACGGTTGATACAACAAATACACAAGATCGTTTATATAAAAGGTTGTGAATGAAACAAAAATTTGATTTTTAAAGTTTATTGTAGCTATAGTGTTTAAAAATGAATAAAATAAATTTAAAAAAGCATTTTTTTATCTCAAGCTCAAAAATTAAGATAAAATAATATATTTTTATTTTGTATTTTTTAATAATTTAAATTTTAATTTTAAATTTGACTTAAATGTATATATGTAGTTACGATGCAGTTTTAATTTTTTTTAGCTAAATTTGTTTAATTTATTTAAAGAAAATTTAAAAAATAGAAAAACTGGCTCATGTAGCCAGAATAAGAAAACACACCAAAAGTACATATGGTTAAACATCATTATATGTATGTAACTGTTTCAACGAAACATAGAAAAACAAATTTGTTGCTCTTGCTTTCATTTTACCAAACCACACCATATTTAGTTAGAGAGCACACCAATACCAACTTATAACAAAAACACAAAGCTACTTATCAATACACACTAAAAGCTGAAAAACACACAAACTGGTTGTTAAAGATATAACTTTGCAAGAGCTTAATAAGCAATATGACTTTCAGTGGTGCCACCTAAAGTCTTTTTGTATTGTTTAAGCTATATTTTTTGCATCTTACCGTATTGGCAGCACTAATCTGTTAACTGTCGCGTATAAAAATAGAAATTAGTTTAATTTCGACCACGAGACAAAATTAGCATTGACAGCAACCCGTAGTAATGTTGTCTTGTAGCCATTAAAAAATTATTCTCATAAGCACACGTGTATTCTATTTTTGACTGATTGTGTTCGGTAGCCTGTAGCGAGGAATGTATTTAATGCTTAACGTAGAGAACGGCTGCATCCAGCTATTAGCCGCCGCCGACCCAAAATACACTTAGCCGCCGCCGCCAACTTTTACCCATCGGCTTCGTTCTCTGCTTTTGACATGCTTATATTAGGTCTGTCTGTGTACTTTTCCAGTAGCAAATGCTCAGTAAATTTTTTTTGGAGAGAAAGACCAATTTTACTCTGTCGGCTAAAAATATATCAAAAAGTACGCAGACAGTATCCAGTAAAATCTTGCAAGAAAACAGCTGATCGGTGTGTAAACAATTCAAGTAAGAAAGCAAACGAATTTTTTGCATATGTGTACGCGGTAAATTATTTGTATATTTGGACGTTTCTAACATGAAGTTAAATGTTATATTTATTATAATTTTTTATAAACGTTGAAAATTAACACAATTCTAACTATTGTTAAATTTTAATTATTATTTTCGTTTCACAAAAATTATTTCATTCAATTAGTAATTAAAAACAGCTGTTCAAACTAGTTGCAAAATCTTGCAAGCAGAAATTTCTCCAGTAACATTTTGCAAGTTCTCAAACTTCCAACTGTCAAAAAAATTTTTTTTTGCTCTCTCGCTGCAAGAGATTTGGAGTACGCAGACAACATTTTGCAAGATTTTGTAACATTTTGCATAAAATAATGCCAAATATGTGTACGCAGACAGACCTATTGCTATATAATAAAAAATTAAACCATAAAACCAGCCGCCGCCGTTATTTTTTTTGGGTAAAAGCCGCCGCCGTGGATATTATATAGTACAGCAGCCGCCGCCGACAATTTCGCCTCGGCTTGTTGTTTTGATTTCAATCGTTACAAAAAATGTTTCCTTTAATCATTTTACATAAATTTTTTTGACCAGACAAAAGTAAAAGTACCTACATATAATACATTGCAAAAGCATTATATATAAATTCTAAAATATTCGAATGCATAGTCTTAACACTAATATACGAACAACTTTATATCTACATACATACATAAATTTTTATTACAATAGACATCCATATAATAATCAGAAAACAAATACCTTTAGCAGACTATCATTTTACGATAGATTAGTATATCTTATTTTATGCAGTGTTTGCATACATAACTTCCAATACAATGTTTGCTTCTGTCACTGATTTAAAAAATTTTATACCTTTTTCTATTTATATTAAACTTTTAAAAAAAACATTTCCAACCAACACAATTGATGTTAATAAAGCGTAAAATTCCCTCGGAAACAATTTTCTTTAAAACACGGATTCGTCTCAAGAATAATATTGCAGTTAGCTCGCGTTTATATAGAGATGCCACACAAAGTTATTTCGTAGCTTAATCAGCGATGCCAACTTAGCTATTTTAGAGCTAGATTTAGCTCTTTTTAATTGCTTCTAACTCGAAAATTTTCCCTTTAGCTCTTTTTTTTTTAAGGGAGCTAACACTGCTCTTTTCAACTGTGGAAACGGCACATTTGGCACTTTCTGCATTTTATATAAAATTTTTCCGTTTTCTCCCTATTGTTTTGTCTTTGTGGCATTAATGGAACATACAAGACTATTTACTGATTTATTTCATTGATTACAAAGCCTGACAAATTATGCAGACAGATGACTTCGATTACATAGCTGCAGAATTTGAATCTTAAATAAACAACAGCTGTTATCTAGGATATAACTTTAAGAAAGCATGTGAAGATTCTAATATAACTGAATCAGATAAATATATCGTTAAATGTAATTTGATACAGTTCATAAAAACCAATTTATGAAATTAGGGCAAAGCTTGCAACAATTCAACAAATTTTAATATGCTGGAATAAATTTCAGCATTTAGCGTAACAAATATTTTTTTGCAGGATTCAGTAAATACTTAATGTGTTATAAAAGAGTTTGAAGATGATTTTAAAGAAATTGAAGAGCTGTAAAATTGCTTAAAAAATTTAAAACTGTACCAGTGGAAAAGTTTAGATAGAACCGACCAATTTTGGATCGAAGTGCATCATTGTTTGTTTTAAAAATATAATCGTATCCATACTCTAATGCTTGTGTGGAAAAAAACATTCAGTGCTATGAATTTTTTAAGAATAAACTAAAAAGCTACATGGCTTTGAATACGGTTAATAGTTTAATTCATATGAAATGTGGCTTACAAAGGTGTATATTATATAAAAATAAATCTTTGACTGGAAGACGAAAATGTAACTCTTTTTGAAAATGATTGTTCTTTTTTAACTTAATTTTTATATATGGTCATATTGTTAATGTTGATACATTTGTATCAATTGCTGTTGTAAAATAATTTTATTATATATTATTATTTTTTCTATTATTTTTATTTTGTAAAAAAATCTTGAAGTACAAACAAATTAAATAATTAATAAATTCATAGATTTAAAACGGAAAAATCTTTAATTTTTTAAATTAGCTCCTTTTAGCTCTTTTCGACTACTCAGTTTGCTCTTTTTGTCCCTGAATGGTTGGCATCACTGAGATTAATATTATCACCAGTGCTGCCACCCTATGTGTAATTACACATTTTATGTTTAATTTTTCTTATCATGAGTAGCCCATATGCAGGGTTGGGCAGTATTTCAAATACTTGTATTTGAAATACAAATACGTATTTTGTATTTGTATTTGAAATACCCCCTTCTAATGTATTTTGTATTTGAAATACCTAACACTGAAGTATTTTGTATTTGAAATACTTATGATGTGAAAATACATTTTTCAAAATACATTTTTTTGTTATATAAAAAGTTGTCATTAGCAAAATTGAAAAATGTTACAATTTTCAAAAAAAAAAAAAAGAAACAGAATGGAAACATTGTCTTCGTATTCATTCATGTCTTCGCCTTAGCAAGGCACGTTCTTTTTCAGGGCTCACTCATTCAGGTAATATCAAGAGCTCAGCGGATATTTGGAAATGTGAATGTCAAAAAATTAAATTTTGTACAAAAATCAAAAATTTTTGACAGTCACATTTTAAAACACAACAAGTAATATCGCTATATTTGGCTGTGCCGAATCTTATATACCCCTCACATTGGTTTTTTAATATACCCAGCCGAGTTATTTTGTACTGCAAATAATATAATAAAAATACCTTGTGCCGCTTTTAAAGTCCATAGAAAACTTTACAAAATTTTAACGTTCGTATGAATAACAGAAATAAATCAAGATGGTTTGAGGTCGAGAGTTATAAAAAAAGTTTCGACATTATTCGTATTAAAAGGTTAATAAGAGTTGTTAATTTTTATGGGATCTTCTATCCCTCTGCTCCTTTTCAACCTTTTTTTTCAAAATGTAGGTCTTATCATACAATTACTTTTTGTAGAACACTCGAAGTCGATAGCTGTTATAGTTTCCGAGATAAAGCGTATAGAAAACTTCACAAAAATTGTTCATTTGTATGGAAGCTACCCCTTCTTCACCCCCATTCAAAATTTCTTTTCTTTAAGGCGTAGGTCTTGTTGTCGAATTACTATTTGTAGAACATTTGATGTCGGCAGCTGTTATAGTTTCCGAGACATAGCGTTTCCAAAATGTCATAAAAAGTGTTTATTTGTATGGGGTTAGCTCCCTGCCCCTACCCAAAAAATGTTTTTTTTTCAATGTGTAGGCCTTACCATACAATTACTTTTTGTGGAACACTAGAAGTCGATAGCTGTTATAGTTTCCGAGATATAGCGTATCGAAAATTTCATAAAAATTATTAATTTGTATGGGAGCTACACTTTCTCCTGCCCCCACTCAAAAAATTTTTTCTCCAAAGTGTAGGTCCATAGCTGTTATAATTTTTAAGATTTAGCGCATAAAATATTTCACCAAATTTGTGCAATTACAGAGAAAAAACCACTTCCCTTGATCCTATCTGAAAAAAACTTTTTCCTTTTGAGGTCCCTATTTTCAGAGTATCCATGCCAAGTTTTGTGGCAAGAATTACTATATTCACTGAGATACATAGGGATGTATGCACGGATTTTGTCCTAAAAAATGGGTTATTTTGGGTTTTCGCTTATATCTCGCTCAATAGTGAACCAATTTCGCTGATTTGAAATAGCGATTGTTAGCGGAATATTTCCAATAGTTTGACACCATTAATTGTTCTGTATCTTTTTATTTGACTCCGGAAACTTGATTTCAACAGACTGATAGATGGACATGGCTATATCAACTTCCCTATCTATAAAGATCTAGAATATTAATACTTTATGGGGTCGCAAATGGAAAATAAAGAAATTTCAAACGGAATGACAAACTGAAGATATATACCCTTATCACTATGCGAAGGGTATACAAAAGAAATGCCGAGGGCAAATTTTTTGAATTCGCCTTTGGTATACCTTGTTGAATGTGCCTTTCAGAGAACTGTTTTCATTAAATTTAACACCAGTCTGTGTTCATCAGGACCTGTAGAAAGATTCTTTTATTTAGCAGGATTTATATATTTTCCAACAAGAGGTTGCTTATCTGATTAAACTTTTAAAAATCTGGTGTTCATAAAAGGAAACCCATGTTTTATCGATCTCGGGCTAGAAATGACGAAGAAAAATGCGATCTGTTCGCAAATCATTTTAAAAACGTATTCACTCCCAAAACATGCACAGACGTGAGGGAATTACCGCCTGTTGTTGTTAGACGTTCTTTAGAAATTTGCAGATGTTGTAGAGGCGATCGCTAACCTAAATGGTAAAAAAGCTCCTGGCGTTGATAAAACAAGCAACAAAATGCGCTACCTCCTACTGCTAAAAGAATCATTCTTTTTATTTTTAACGCGATGATAATTCGGCTTGAACATTTTCCGCCTATATGGAAAGTTGCCTTAGTAAAGATGATTCCTAAGCCTGGCAAAGATCCCTCGAAGGTAGAGTCTTATAGGCCCATAAGTTTGTTACCCACAATGTCAAAATTGTTCGAAAAACTGCTAGAACCAAGATGAATCCGAACAAAATTCTAAGAATGCTCCTTGCTCCTTGGTATATTAAAAACAGCAACATCCACAAGGATCTAGAAGTTCCATTTGTAAAATGCGAAATCCTAAACTATGTGGACAAGTATTTAAACAAACTGGAAACACATCCAAATCCGCTCGCTCGAGATATCTTACAACATAGTGGATATACTCGTCTGAAAAGAAGGGATACTATTGTGCTTAGACGAGACCATTGAAATGAATTAAGTTAATAAGTTTGACTTAAATTTAACAAAATTCTAAGAACAAGGATCTAGAAGTTCCACTTGTAAAATGCGAAATCCTTAACTATCTGGACAAGTACTCAAATAAGCTGGAAAAACATCCAAATCCGCTCGCTCGAAGCATCCTGCAGCATAGTGGGCACACCCGCCTAAAAAGAAGGGATACTATTGCTCTTAGATGAAACGTTTGAAATTAATCATATTTATTGTGAGAACTTAAATTTTAGTCTGGTACTGACTATACTAGTATTAATTACTTAGTTTTAAGATTTGAATACTTATTGTTAGTTCGCTTAAGCGAAGATTCAATAATAAAATATATGAAAAAAAAATGTTTTATCGATTGATTAATGGTTGTAAATGTATTTTGTATTTCAAATAAAAGATACTAAAATACTGTATTTTGTAATTTGTATTTCAAATACTTGACTTGAAAGTATTTGGTATTTTGTATTTGAAATACAAGCGGAAGAAGTATTTTGTATTTTGTATTTCAAATACAGCAAAGCATGTATTTTGCCCAACTCTGCCCATATGAAACAGGTTACATGTGTAATTTAAAATTTTATCTTTTGATTTTTATTATTTTTTTTATATATTTTAACTCTTTTTCTACACTTGTATTAAAAAACAAGTCAGAGCGCTAGATATATTCGTCTGTGCCGAATCCAATATACCCTCCACATTGATCTTGTTATAGCCATCTGATCTGACCGAGTTATTTCGTAATGCAAATATTATAATACAAAATACTTTATACAGGGTTTGAAGTCGATAGCAAATCTAGTTTTCAAACAATAAAACTTTAAAAAATAATAACGTTTGTATGTATAACAGAAATACCATGTAAAAGGTTTGAGCCAAAAGTTTCAACATATTTCGTATTAAAAGTTTAATAAAAATTGTTCATTCGTATTGGAGCTGCGCATCCACCTGCTCCTATCCAACTATTTTTTTTCCAAAATGTATGCATTATTGTCGAATTACTTTTGTGGAACATTTGAGAGGATAGATTAAGAGATATAGCGTATCAAAAATTTTACAAAAACTGTTAACTTGAATGGGGGTTGCTCTTATCTAAAATATTTGTTTTCCCCCTATCTTTAAAGTATCCGTGCTATGTGGCTAAAGTGGCTGTATTTACTGAGATATAAAGATATATGGATTTGGTCCTAAAAAATGGGTATTTTTGGAGTTTCTCTTATATCTCGGTCAATAGTAAACCGATTTGGCTGATTTTAATTAGTGATTAAATCAGGTATATTTCTGATTGTTTTTTGAGCGACTTTTTTAGGCTCTGGAAACATGATTTAAAAGTCACACAGATGGATAGATATGGTTTTATCGACTTACCTATCTATAAGAATCCAAAATATATATGTATACTTAATGGGGTCTAAAATAATTTTTGCAAAAATAAAAACCGGAGTGACAAACTCATATATACCCTTATCACTATGTGAAGGGTATACAAACAATAAATCCTTAATTTAAAAAAATGTAAATCGTTATGTTTTTATCAAAAAAAGTTTGTGTTCCCAGCAAAAATTTTGAAGTAATTAGTCATTACAAAATTTTACTTTTCAGTTACTATTACATACCGTCTGTATTACTTAGCAGTTGTTAGATAATAAGTTCGTTATTATTAAAAACTTAGGCAATTAGTTTCAGTTTGACAATTTTTTAATTTATTCTCGCATAAAATTTTAACCCAGCTGTAACCAAAAAATCATAGAAAAACACTTTAAATGCAACAATGAGTAACGGGGGGCAACAGGAAAAGGTAATTTTAATGCCAATGAAGTAAAAGGCTATGTAAGTCTTTCTTGGTAAGCGAGCATGGTAAATAATTATTAAAGTCGCTCTTTGTAAGTGAGCATGGTAAGTACTTGCCTCCAATGTAAACTTTAAAGTAAAGTAATGTTTATAAATGCTAATGAGTGAGAGGTTTTTGGATTAATTTCAAAGTAATGTAAGTTTTTTCAAGATTATTAAATTTAGAACAAAAAACGCTTTGTAAAAAAAGGCGTGCAATTCGTAATTTTATGTGGTATATTGGCATGATCCATTAACATTTCGTTGGTGGCAGCACTGATTATATTCCAAACATTCTCTTTAGGCAAGGCGAATTCACACAAGGTGGACGCAGGCGAAAAAGTCGTACCTAAAATGTCAAACACAAATATGGCATCATTGAAAAAAAAACACAAATTATTTATATATGGCATCATTAAAAAAAAAAAAACAAATTATTTGCAGAAGAAAAACGTGAGATAAATTAATTTTACAGTGTTTTTTTTGCACAAAGCACAAGAACGCATCATTTGGTTTTACTATTTGTTAATTAAGAACACTTTTTTAAATTTTTAGTTTAATAATCTAACCGACGCGTAATTGCTTTTAAATAAAGAAGAAGCACATAGACAAACTTTTGACACATTGCGAGGAAAATTGCACGAGCAAAAAATAGTCAGCTGATTCGTCGAGACCACCTTCTATGAATTCGCCTTGCTCTTTAGGTATACAAGCTAAGTTGGCTTTACATGGTAATACAAAGTATTTAGCTTTTGTGTAATCAAAATATTATAAAATTCTCTCAGTGTTTAAGAAAGGAGAATAAAAATCTGTTCTAAGTATTTTTCATGTTTACACGGATGAGGTTGGTAAAATGCAAAATTGTTGTTACTTTTTGTAGTAACGCCATATGGTCAAGGTACTACAATATTAACAAGAACAACATTAAAAAATTCTGCTTTAATTTTGATTGTTTGTATATTGTTTATTAAGTGTAGCCACCTTCATTAGTTGGTGTAAGTGCTGCCAATCTTTCACACCTCTGATGTGATGAGAACAGTGTTGCCACCTTAGGTGTAATTACACATTTCATGTGTAATTTTTCCTTCCATGTGTAGCCCATGTGTAATTCATGTGTAATTTAAAATTTTATCATTTTTGATAATTATTATTTTTTTATATATACTAAAAGTTTTTGATACTTGTATTTAAAAACAAGTAAGACCGCTTTGCCGAATCTAATATACCCTTCACATTGATCTTTTTATAGCCATCTAATCTGACCAAGTTATTTCGTAATGCAAATATAATAAAAACAAGTAAGAGCGCTATATTCGGCTGTGCCGAATCTTATATACCCTTCACATTGGTCTTTAAATATACCCAGCCAAGTAATTTTGTACTGCAAATAATATAATAAAAAACCTTGTGCGAGTTTTAAAGAAAAAATAACAAAATTTTAACGTTCGTATGAATAATAGAAATAGATGAAGAAGATTTGAGGTCGAGAGTTTTAAAAGTTTTCGACATTATTCATATTTGAAGGTTAATAAAACTTGTTAAATGTCTAGTCCCCCTGCTCTTCTCCAACTTTTTCTCCAAAATGTATGAATTATTTGATTATTACTTTTTGTAGAATATTCGAAGTCGATAGCTGTTATAGTTTCCGAGATGTAGCGTATCGAATATTTTATAATAGTTGTCGATTTGTATGGGAGCTACTCCTTTTTTTGCCCCCACTCAAAAAAATTTTTGTAGAACATTTCATTTCGATATCTGTTATAGTTTCCGAGATATAGCGTATCGAATATTTGATAATAATTGTCGATTTGTATGGGAGCTACCCCTTTTTTTGCCCCCACCCAAAAAAATTTTTCTTTAAGGCGTAGCCCTTAGCGTGCAATTACTTTTTGTAGAACATTTTAAGTCGATATCTGTTACAGTTTCCGAGATATAGCGTATCGAATATTTGATAATAATTGTCGATTTGTATGGGAGCTACCCCTTTTTTTGCCCCCACCCAAAAAATTTTTCTTTTAGGCGTAGCCCTTAGCGTGCAATTACTTTTTGTAGAACATTTCATTTCGATATCTGTTATAGTTTCCAAAATATAGCGTATCGAATATTTGATAATAATTGTCGATTTGTATGGGAGCTACCCCTTTTTTTGCCCCCACCAAAAAAAATTTTTTCTTTTAGGCGTAGCCCTTAGAGTGCAATTACTTTTTGTAGAACATTTCATTTCGATATCTGTTATAGTTTCCGAGATATAGCGTATCGAATATTTGATAATAATTGTCGATTTGTATGGGAGCTACCCCTTTTTTTGGCCCCACCCAAAAAATTTTTTCTTTAAGGCGTAGCCCTTAGCGTGCAATTACTTTTTGTGGAACATTTCATTTCAATACCTGTTATAGTTTCCGAGATATAGCGTATCGAATATTTGATAATAATTGTCGATTTGTATGGGAGCTACCCCTTTTTTTGCCCCCACCTAAAAAATTTTTTCTTTAAAGCGTAGCCCTTAGCGTGCAATTACTTTTTCTAGAACATTTTAAGTCGATAGCTGTTATAGTTTACGAGATATAGCGCATAAAATATTTCACCAAATTTGTGCAATTGTAGGAAAAATACCCCTTCCCCTGGTCCTATCTGAAAAAATTGTTTCCATTATTTAGGTCCCTTCTTTAGGAGTATCCGTGCCAAGTTTTGTGGTAAGAGTGACTATACTTACTGAGATATAGGGATATATGCACGCATTTTGTCCTAAAAAAATGGGTTACTTTGAGTTTTCGCTTATATCTCGGTCAATAGTGAACCGATTTTGCAGATTTTAAATAGCGATTGTTAGCGGGATATTTCCAATAGTTTGACACCATTAACTGGTCTGTATCTTTTTATTTGACTCCGGAAACTTGATTTCAACAGACGGACAGACAGACAGACGGACATGGCTATATCAACTTCCCTATCTATAAGGATCCAGAATATATATACTTTATGGGGTCGCAAATGAATAATAAAGAAATTACAAACGGAATGACAAAGTGATATATACCCTTATCACTATGTGAAGGGTATAATAAAGTGGATAGCTATTCTACTTTTAAAACTAGAAAACTTTAGAAAATAATAACGTTTGTATCTATAATAGAAATACCATGTAGAAGGTTTAAGGCCAATAGTTTTCAACTTATTTCGTTTTAAAAGTTTAATTAAAGTTGTTCATTCGTATTTTTTCCAAAGAGTATGCATTATTGTCCAGTTACTTATTGTGGAACATTTGAAGTCGATAGATGTTAAAGTTTCCGAAATATAGCGTATCAAAAATTTTACAAGAACTGTTAATTTGAATCGGAGTTGCTCCTCTCCTTGCTCTAATTTGTTTTTCAAAATGTAGGTATTTTTTTGTTGTAGAACACTTGACATCTATAGCTGTGATTAGATAAAATATTTCCCAAAATTTGTGCTTCTACATGAAAAAGTTTTCCCCTAATTTAGGTCTCTATCTTTAAAGTATCCGTGCTAAGCTTTGTGGTTATTTTAGAGTTTCGCTTGCATCTTAGTCAATAGTAAACCGATTTTGCTGATTTTAAATAGCGATTAAATCAGGTATATTTCTGATTATTTTCTGAGCGAAGGTTTGAAAACATGATTTTAAAAGACACACAGATGGACAGACATGGTTTTATCGACTTACCTATCTATAAGAATCCAAAATATTTTTACTTAATGGGGTCTAAAATAAATATTGTAAAAATTTAAAATGGAATGACAACTCATATATACCCTTATCACTATGTGAAGGGTATAAAATTTTAAAAAATGTAAATCATTATTTTCTTACACAAAAAAGGATATGTTTCCAACAAAAATTTTGAAGTAATTAGTCATTACAAATTTCTTACTTTTATTTTTACTTTTGTTATTACATACCGTCTGTATACCTATAACTGAGCAGTTGTTAATAATGAGTTATTTCTTATCTAAAATTTAGGCTTATAGTTTCAGTTTGACCATTTCTTAACATATTCTAACTTAATATTTTAAGCCAGCTTTAACCAAAACATCACAGAAAAACATTTTAAATGCAACAATGAGTAACTGGGGGCAACAGGAGAAGGTTATTATAATGCCAATAAAGTAATAGCTTATTTAAGTCCCTCTTTGTAATCGAGGATGGTAAGTACTTATTTAACTCCCTTTTTGTAAGCGAGCATGGTAAGTACCTGCCTCCAATGTCATCGTTATGTTAAAATAATGTGTTAAAATGCTAATGAGTAAGAATTTTTTTAATTTTAACTAATTTTAAAGCAAGCTTTTGCTGGATTATTAAATTTAGGACAAAAACCGCTTAAAAAAAGCATGTGTAATTCCTAATTTCATGTGTGATTTTGGGTTGATCCATGTGTAATTTAACATTTCGTTGGTGGCAACACTGGATGAGAATACACAAGTTCAAGGCGAATTCAAATAAGGTGAACTCTTTAGCTCAGCTGATCGTCAGCTGTGTAAAACATTTATTGCCAAATTGTCAAAATTTGTTTTTTTTTTATCTGTTTATACCCGCCATTTAATTCAGAAGTTGTTATGAAAAAAATTGTGTTAAAACTTAACAAATTGTTACAAATTTGATATAGATGTTGGAGATAGGGCTAGTGATTTTAAACACAAAAGTGGGCTTTATGGAATGTTTTTAATTGCTGGGGACTCATCGATTTTCAACTCATTTCAATGGCTGGTAGTCAAAATTGAATTGAAATTTCCAGTCAAAGTTTCAGTAGGAGGTAAGCTAATTTAAAAATTATATAAATGTGTACACATGTTTGTATAATATATCGAGCTAACAATTCTTTTAAAACTTCTTACAGAAGACAAAAAGCCGATTTGCTCTCCTCAATTCCGTGTGCCGGATTAACGCCCTTCACGTATAGTTTCAGATATTTTTGAAATTAAACATGTTCCAAACACTGCGTTTATTAATACCAATTGCCATTTTTACATTCCTCTGCGGCAACCGTTTATTGAGACGTATTTACGCTCAGCGTATTGGTAAGAATCCAACCTCAGCGTCTGTTGCAGCTACATCATAAACTTACTAAGCATGCGCATTTCTTTTCTTTATGCTACTGTATTTAAATTAATAAAAAATATGAATGCGACAAAAAAGCATTGGAGTAACAAATCATTTCCAAACATATTAAAGACTGCTAAAAACTCCGTCAAACTTAGTTTCCTTAAATTTTTTGTTTATTCTATTTTTGTTGTTCTTTCTTAACAGTAATAAAGAAACTTCATCCTTTTTTTTTGTACACCATTTAGATTTTATTACGCATGTCTTCTTAATTCAATTGTTCATTCTATGGCACAAAACATAATGTGGAAAATTTATTTCAAAAATGTTTGTCTATTTTACTTATTTTGCTGCAAGTTAGACCCACAATGTTTTGAAATGCTGTTATCAGCCATCGTTTTGCGGGTTTTATCGTTTCTAAGTTTTGATCCTCGCCCATTCTGCATTTCGATTCGATTTGTAATTTTCTCCGTCGTCCTTTATCAGCGTGAAATAGTTTGGCCACAAATAACTTTTTCTTGGTATATTTAAGATTATTCTATTCGTCTTTTCGAACTAAAATTTTGTGCTTAATATTAAAATTGGAAAAATAAATTGTTTATTTCTATTTTGATATATGCATATTTGCATGAAGAATCGTAATCGAAATACAGGATAACCCCCAATTTAACACGTATCTAGATACAAACATAGTTGTGTTAAATGACGTGAAGCTATAGATAGTAACACAAAACATTTATAAATTCTATATATGTATATAAATCAATTCCTTTAGTATGTTTTTATTAATTTGGTTTATTAGTTGTGGGTTTTACCCTTTAAAAAATTAATTAAGGCATTTGATTAAAAATAATTGAATGTTCTTTTTTACATACTCTATTAGTAAAATAATACATTTGTGCATAGAAGTATAAATAAATCGTAAACATAATATGTTTAGTTTTTTCAAATAAGGCCCCAGTTCTAGTGCGTTTCAATTATGTACTGAAACCACTTCTGAAAGAAAACCCTCTGATTCCTCGGTAACAATAGTATCTATGTTGTAAAAGATTGCATGCAAGAAAATGGCAAAACAGAAGGCGCCTATAATAAAAAATATGAATAACAATCAGGTTGGGTTTTCATTGTTTTTAGTTACCTAAAGTCCAAAATAGTGCAGAACCTGCACCTACTAGAAAAAGTATGGGAATAGAAGCAATGTTTAGCCAAACACACTGACTGGGGTTTCAGCTTTTCTAACCCTGTGACTTGCATAGGCCACACCGGCTAAGACAACCATGATCAAAGGTGAAGTAATTCTAAAAACACAATTGGTAAAGAATGTATTTAGTTTCGAAGTAGAGACCAACAATCTCCAATATGTATATTATGTTCACTTACATGCAATAAATCATCAAAACAATAAAAACAAATATGTAGTTGCTTTAAAGTAGTCCAGGTTTCTTACAAACCGACTAGTCATGCGTGGCATACTAGCGGCTGCCTTGAAGTTGTTCGTATTTAAAAATACTGACCAAGGTCTTATATATTGTCTTGTCAATTGCACCAATTCCATTGGTGTAGGGATTTTTTTATCAAATTTTGTAAAAGAGCTAAAATTAAATTGTGATGTTGCTGGGGCTTTTGGAACATTCATGTCTCCAAACATATCTACTTTAATTTCTTCCATGATTAGCAGCAAGATGTATTATTTAAATTGATTTGCAGGCAACAAGGTTACTGTTTTTCAGTTTGCTTTTAATAAATTTATTTAATAAGTTAATTTTTATTATTACTAATATCATTGTTAAATTTTATTTTTCTTTGTTGACGTATCATAAAAAATCATATAAAATCCAAAAAAAAACAAACTTTGAACACTTGTTTTTATATTGTATTTATTTATCTTCAACCAATTTTATTTCCACAAAAACAAACAATTTTTGACATTTTGGTAAATTTTACACAAACAATTTGCCTGCAGTTTTTTAAGTGTTGTAGTTGTTGCCGCGACGAATTCACCTTATTGAATTCGCCTTGCACAAGTTTCTAAAATGGTTTACGATGCGGCCACAAGCTCAAGTTTTTGCTTTCAAGTTGATCACGCTATTGTTTGTCAAATTCATTTGAATTAATGACTGTGACGTAGGCTGCACGCAACTTGATAATCAATTTGATCATCAATTTCATTTCTTGAGATGGCGTCGTCAAGGAATAAACTTAAAATGCTCACTTTGCGGCAGCATATTTGTTAAACGAAACACAAAAATAGTTTTTTATATTACGTTTGTTATTTTATTACTTGTTTTTTCGTCTGAATTTTGCTACAACGACACACAAACTAGTTACACTTATTTATTTATAAATGGTCATATACGAAACATACACGAAAATTTAGTAAATGTTATTTGCGATAAAATATTTGTGTAAGCAGACACGTTAAAACAAGAAAAAATTCTAAAAATAACTATAATCAGCTGTTAACTTGACCATCAAGTTGAAGGGCGAGTTGAATGGAAAAATTGATCATCAAGTTGGTTTCAAGTTCGAAAAGTTTGAGTGGTGAGTTTACTGCAACTTGAAAGGCAAAAATTAAACGTCTGGCCGTTAAGCTAGAAAAAAAAAACATTTACCGAACACTTGTCAAATTTTGTATCCGTATTTGCTCCCACTCAATACATTTTGCTTTTACAAGATGAGATTTTGTATTATTTTACAACATATTTTGACAAGTCGTAATATATATATGTATATATATATATTATCATGTAAAAGTACCTTTAAGCGTTAGAGTTTTGCGGTTAAAAACGCAACGCTTTCCGCTCTTGTTTAGGTTCGTCTGTTAGTATCTTGACAAGCTATAATTTTTTTCTGTAATTTAAAAAAATTTTGTTCGCACATCGTTTCGTCTCGTCTGGACCGATCATGACGATGTTTTGTTCTTTTTCAGTCATCGTAGTCAGGTCAAATGTATGGTCAACCATGTCTGCCATAAAAAACCATTTTGGATCCCAACAACAACATTCAATATTAAAGTGGTAATAATTTAAAATTCATAGTTTATTTATATGATAGTGTTATATAAAAATATGTCGTACTCTCTTTGCGGCTAAAGTTTCACTTGTTGGTTTTAAATGTCAAAATTCATATATAATAACTGTAAATAAGTTTGCCACCGTAAAACTATTACCACCTAGTTAATAAATGTTTTCGTTGACATCCAAAATCGCGTTTGATGGCAGACATGGTTGAGCAAACATTTTCTCTGACAACGATGACTGAACAAGAACAAAACATCGACAGGAGTAGTGCAGATGAGACAAAACGATGTGAAAACAAAATTTTGATCAATGGCAAAACAAAATTGTGGCTGGTTAACTCACTAAGTTTTATATGAATTTTGACATTTAAAACCGACAATAGAAACTTTAGCCACAAAGAGAATGCTACTTGATTAATATTCATCACTATCATATAAATAAACTAAAAATCAATAAAACATAAACATCAGTACGTTCATGATATAAAGAACCAGGTGTCTCGTCGGCCCAGCTGATTAGTGCCAAAATGTCAAATGTATGTTCTCCCTGTGAAAATAAAACAACAAAAATTATTACTCATCGGTTTTTTTATAAGCTGCTGTTTGACACTTTGGTACTGATTTGTAGTTGTTGCAGGGACGAGATTACCTGATTAGCTGTATCATGAGTTCGTTCTTTTCACGCCAAGAAACGCAAACAAATTTATTGCAGTTATTTTACCTCCAACGTAGAAAAAATTCAACGCCGTCAAAATAAAATCCTATGAATGATAACAGGTGCTCCTTGGTATGTTAAAAACAGCAACATCCACAAGGATCTACAAGTTCCGCTAGTTAAGTGCGAAATCTTAAACTATGTGGACAAGTATTTAAACAAACTGGAAACACATCCAAATCCGCTCGCTCGAGATATCTTACAACATAGTGGATATACTCGTCTGAAAAGAAGGGATACTATTGTGCTTAGACGAGACCATTGAAATGAATTAAGTTAATAAGTTTGACTTAAATTTAAGTCTGGCAGTGCCGTCAATGTAAATTATGTACTTAGTTTTAAGATTTGATTACTTATTGTTAGTTCGCATAAGCGAAGATTCTTAATCTCGTAGTGTACGGACGTGTCTACGCGAGCGTAATATTAGTAATAAGTGGCAAACGAATTTATATTTAATATTTATACATTAATACACATATTAATGAGAAAAGAAAATAACAACAAACTAAATAAAAAAAGGTCGAACGGTAAATAAATAGCATGAACCGTAGTGATAGTGGGCCTGATAGCAGAAATGCATACATAGTGTTAAGCTCCACTAGTGTGAGCAATGAAAATATTAGAGACCACGAGTATAACAAAAACTATCTAAATGCAAAACCAAGTTACAAAAAATTTAAGTTCAAGTGCACCTAATTAAAATAAAGGTATTGAACGAGGGACAAACTTAGCTCAAACTCTTTTTGAAAATCATAAAAAAAATACGGAGGGACCTTTGTCATCTCGCTCACCTTTACTAAGTTCTGAATTTTTACAAAAAGCTGCTTAAGGGACATTAAGCCCAATTACACCGTGTGCTCCTAAGATCCAGGTAGGAATGGACCGATACGTTACAGTTCTTAAAAGGGGAGGAAGCCCGAAGTCGGCAGAAATAAATCAACCTGCAAAAATTCTAAAAGACGATAAAAGGCCAACCACATCACAAAATCGTTTTGCCACTCTGCAAACAGATGAAAATGATGGTCCCGTTACGGAAAAAAATTTTAAGCCTCCTCCAATTTATTTAAGAGAAAAAAAATCGAACTACCTTATTAAATTTTTAGTTGGACTAATCGGCGAAAAGAACTTTCATGTTTCAAACATAAGGCGTGGCAACATATATGAGACCGAAATTCAAGTGAATCACAAGAAATCTTACCACGCAATGGTGTCGGAATTTGAGAAATTTATGAAGAACTTTTACACTTACCAGGTTAAAAAGGCAAAAGGCCTCCAGGTAGTCATAAAAGGTATTGACTCAAATGTTGACCCGGAGGAGATAAAGACCAGCTTGTGCAGCGAGGGTTTTAAAGTCAGGGCTGTGACAAACATTAGAAACAGGGATAAATACCTTCAACCATTGTTCCGAGTTGAACTAGAGCCTGGTGATGCCAAATTAAAGAAGACATGAAACTCAGCCCATTTATGATTTTAGATATATTATGCACCGTAAAGTTACAGTGGAAGTTCCGCATAAGCGATCTGGGCCTGTACAGTGCTTAAATTGTCAGGAATATGGCCACACAAAAACTAATTGTAAATTGCCTACTGTTTGTCTTGTGTATGGGGATCTGCATGTTACAACCAAGTGCGACAAACCAAAAGATGACCCTAGGGTGAAGAAGTGCAGCAATTGCAGTGGAAACCACACTGCCAACTACAGAGGTTATCCTGTCTTCGATTTAGTTAGGCGCTCAATTAAGCCGAAGGTAGTTTCTGCCCCTCCCCATCCGATAAATATACCAATAGCAAACATTCCCCAGTTATCACAGCCAACTACAAGTCAAATTTCTTACGCCAACGCACTAAAGCCAAACCAGTCTAATGCACAAAGGCCAAACCAACCAACAACACAACAAGTGAACCAACTGGTCCCAATTTTAGCCGCGTGGAAGCCGTAATTGACAATATGGTAAAACATTTTACGCAGATAATGGCGCAAATGGCTGGCATGATGCAAGAAATGCAAAAAATGCAGTCTGCTCTTCTGCAGGCCATGCTTAAAAACCCATGCACTGCCTCAGGGTTTGTTTCTGGAACGCAAACGGGATCCGCCGACACAAAAACGAGCTTGAGTATTTTTTAATAAACGAACAAATCGATGTTATGTTGATTTCTGAGACTCATATGACATCTAGAAGCACTTTTAAAATAAGTGGCTATTCTTTTTATGATTCAAAGGATCCTAGGGATAGATCATGTGGTGGCTCGGCTATTCTAATCAAATAAAGAATTAAACACCAATGATTGGGTGGCCTATCTGAATGTTATAGGCAAGCAACAAACGTCTGCATTGATGAATTTTTCCATAACCTTGTTATTTAATAAGTTTATTGTCCACCCAGATTCTCCATTACGAAGGATCAGTACAACAGTTTTTACAAATCTTTAGGTTCCCGCTTCATAGCTGCTGGAGACTATAACGCCAAGCACACGTACTGGGGCTCCCGACTAATTATTCCCAGAGGTCGTGCCTTGTATGATGCCAATTCTGAAATGGGACTTTATGTTATTTCAACTGGACAACCAACCTACTGGCCAACGGACCACAATAAAATTCCAGAAACAATTGATTTTGGCGTAGCAAAAGGTATATCCTCGGAGCTTATTGAGGCTCAAGCATCCTTGGATTTATCTTCTGACTACTCACCCACAATAATCACTATTTGCAGTCCTCACCAAATAGCAGCTAGTGATTTTTTCTTATCTAAAAGAATAAATTGGTTGAAATATAAAAAATACATTAGCGCCCACTGCTCGGAGTACAAACCGCTAAAAACTCCCGGAGACATCGATGATTGTCTGAGCGTCCTAAATGAAAACATTCAAGAAGCTGTTGAACATGCGTCTTTTACCTATCGTCAGGCCAAGTACAGCTAAATTTTTTCTGACGATGTGGGAAATTTTTTACCTGAAAAAAGGAGAGTCCAAAGAGAATGGCAAAAGCGTAGATCGCCCCAGCTTAAAACTAAGCTGAAAGAATGTACAAACCAATTAAAACGCTTGTTGGAGGTGCACAGAATGGCATCACTTAAAGAGTACCTCGAAGGTCTAGACGCGACTCCCCAGACAAATTATTCCTTATGGCGATCAGCCAGACGTCTTAGCAGGCCTGTTATCGCAAAACCACCCCTGCGCAATCTGAGAGGATCCTGGGCAGAAATGTCGAGGAAAAATGCGACCTGTTCGCAAATCATTTCAAAAACGTATTCACTCCCAATACATGCGCAGACGTGAGGGAATTACCGCCTGTTGTTGTTAGACGTCCTTTAGAAATACGTTTCCGATTCGCAGAGGTTGTAGAAGCTATCGCTAACCAAAATGGTAAAAAAGCTCCTGGCGTGGATAGAATAAGCAACAAAATGCTCGTAGAGCTACCTCTTACTGCTAGAAGAATCATTCTTTTGTTTTTAACGAGATAATTCGGCTTGAACATTTTCCACCTATATGGAAAGTTGCCTTAGTAAAGATGATTCCTAAGCCTGGCAAAGATCCCTCGAAGGTAGAGTCTTATAGGCCCATTAGTTTGTTACCCACAATGTCAAAATAGTTCGAAAAAATGCTAAAAAAACAAGCTGAATCCGATCCTGAATGACAACAACTGCATTCCAAATCACCAATTCGGCTTTAGAAGTCAACATAGTACCATCGAACAAACTTACAGGTTTGTACAGGTTATAAGAAAAGCCTTTGAGGAAAAGAAGTACTGCTCCGGGCTTTTTATCGATATCTCACAAGCTTTCGACAAAGTATGGCATGAAGGCCTTTTAAACAAACTAAAGCTCAACCTTCCAGCTGATTTTTTCAACCTATTAGAAAAGTACATAACCGGTCGACAATTTATGATTAAAGAGGGAACCAGATAAGTTGTTCCCAACCAATAGAGGCTGGTGTACCTCAAGGGAGTATACTAGGTCCAATTTTGTACTTGCTTTACACGGCAGATATGCCTACAAATAATTTCACACACACGTCGACATTTGCTGACGACACTGCTTTTCTGAGTATTTACAAAGACCCTAAGGAAGCTTCGAACCAGCTGCAACAACACGTAACCCAAGTTGAGAAATGGGCAAAGTTATGGGGAATAAAGATAAATGAACAATAATGTACTCGCGTAACTTGTACCTTACGGAAAAAAACGTGCCCTCCAACCACTATCAACAATCATATGGTGCCTCAACGAACCGAGACAAAATATTTTGGTATTTACCTAGATCGCCGCCTTACATGGAAGCTTCATATAGATGCGAAGCTGACGCAAATGAAACCTAAAGCCAATTATGGGGCACTGCTTCCGCCTCTAACATCGAAAAAGTCCAACGCCGTCAAAACAAAATTCTAAGAACAAGGATCTAGAAGTTCCACTTGTAAAATGCGAAATCCTAAACTATCTGGACAAGTACTCAAATAAGCTGGAAACACTTCCAAATCCGCTCGCTCGAAGCATCCTGCAACATAGTGGGCACACCCGCCTAAAAAGAAGGGATACTATTGCTCTTAGATGAAACTTTTGAAATTAGTTAATTTTATAGTAAGTACTTAAATTTTAGTCTGGTACTGACTGGACTAGTATTAATGACTTGGTTTTAAGGTTAAAATATAATTACATGAAAAAACAGATTTCTGACTAGTCAAGATGTAGAGTATGAACACATTTGCTTATAAATTGGTCTTGAAATTTTGGGAAAGTCGGGGGCAGCTCAAAGCCGGCCAATGACATTTTTTCTCTTTTTTTTTTAAATTGTAATCGTGAATAATCTTTCCTCTAAAATGTGTATCCTCTTTCTTACATGTTATTCAGAGGCGGATAACACTTGAAAAAATATATCCATTTAAAAAAATACGCCTTATCGTAAACGACTTTTTCGAATCTATTTTTTCACTTTTTTGCGTTAGTTTTTAAACCTTATCTTTTGAAGAGGAAAGAATAACAATTAAGTAATTTTATATTTTTTCGCTAACAAATTAAAAAGATGTAAGTATTGGTGTTTTTAAGTTTGTGCATTAAATTTTAAAATTTTATATTTCGATGGCTTACTATAGAAAGGTCGTAACTAAATTTTTTGCGTACTTAACAGGGGCGCAAAACACTAATAATATTAAAATTTTGCATATAAAAGAGTTATCTACTGATGACAAAGACTTTCCTCTAAAATTTCCAATATTTGTGAGAGCACTTCGCTGAAAATTATCGTGCCATTTCAACTTCACCCTTTTCTTATCCACCCTCTGCAAAAAACCTTTAGCGTGCACTGAGTTTGACTACTGGTGGAACACGAAATGATTTTTTGGAGACGTTAAGGAATAGCTAATCACAAGAAAACACCTATTTAGTTACTCTGTAATGTTGTATGCTCCAATTCTAAGCATTATGTGCTCAGTTTTTATTTCTTTCATTTGTAACTGTTTGTGTTTTGAGGATTTGTTTGTTGTGCTAAAACTGTACTTCTCTTCTTTACGCTCTTTTCAGTAACTGAAGATATTGAATCTTTATGAATGTTTTTAAGTGCGACGATTGTAACTCGAGTTACACGTGCTTTAAGTTCAAAAAATAAATATGACCCATCTCCGCAGACATAAGTGTCATTATATGAAGGCGTTTATTATATTTAAACTAGAATCTGTTTTTGTTAACTTTTTAATATGTGTTTTTTTTTGTTTTTGTTTTGTTTTGCTTTGTGGCAACGCAGGAAGTTTTGATCGGCTAACGACTGCTACTAAGCTGAAGTGTTTATGCTGGTGTTTAATAACACAGTGCAACACGAAAAAAAATAACCATATTCGGACATCACTACGTGAAAGAAGACCAAAAAAGAAAAGACCCGTGTCTCCCAGTTTTGCCCAAAGTCATGCATTTTTTTATAGGCCCCCAAAGATTTGGGGCCTTGGTGCCATTTTTGCAAAAAGTGATAATTTTCTCAGGCTCATATCTTGCAAACCGTTCGGAATTTTAATTTACTCTTTGAGGCACAGTTGTAGCCCCTTTTATAAAGAACAAAAATTATGAACATAAAAAATGAAAAAAGGAATAATTGTTAATTTAATTTTTGATTTTTAGTTTGGCTTTAGTTCATATAATTTCTTTTTATTAGAAGAAATTATTATTTTCCGTTAATGTTGAAAGAAACTTTCAATTTGAAAAAAGCTGATTTTTCTACCGCTACTAGCCGAGTAGAATGCATTTTCGAAAGCATCTACGCAATTTCATCATCAGTACTCTTTGAACGGTAGTAGTGTATTTGGCTGTACACATCACCTATTTAACTTACATGTAACAGAGAAAAGTATACGGTATCAGTGTTTTCCCTCTGTTTTTATGTTGTAAGTTAGGACGAAGTTTACTTTTCATATACACTATGCTTTTTTCCATTAAAAGTCTCTTTGGCAACACTTGACTAACGGACAAGCATTAATCCATCTCTCAGATGGAACGAAACGCTTTTTATTATTGTATATCATACAATAGGGGTAATCACTTTTTAATTTCTTTTTTTTGTCAACGAAAAATTGACAGAAATTATTAAAGATCATTTTTGCACCGTGCCATGTGTGAGTTATATGTTAATTATACCCTTCACATAGTGGTAAGGGTATATATCAGTTTGTCATTCCGTTTGTAATTTCTTAATTATTCATTTGCGACCCCATAAAGTATATATATTCTGGATCCTTACAGATAGGGAAGCTGATATAGCCATGTCCGTCAGTCTGTCCGTCTGTTGAAATCAAGTTTCCGGAGTCAAATAAAAAGATACAGACCATCTAATGGTGTCAAACTATTGCAAATATCCCGCTAGCAATCGCTATTTAAAATCAGCAAAATCGGTTCACTATTGACCGAGATATAAGCGAAAACCCAGAGTTACCCGTTTTTTTTAGGACAAAATCCGTGCATATATCCCTATATATCTCAGTGAGTATAGCCACTCTTGCCACAAAACTTGGCACGGATACTCCTAAAGAAGGGATCTAAATAACGAAAAAAGTTTTATCATATAGGACCAGGGAAAGGGGTATTTTTCCTACAATTGCACAAATTTGGTGAAATATTTTATGCGCTATATCTCGGAAACTATAACAGATATCGAAATGAAATGTTCTACAAAAAGTAATTGTACGCTAAGGGCTACACTTTAAAAAAAATGTTTTTGAGTGGGGGCAAAAAAAGGGGTAGCTCTCATACAAATTAACGGTTTTTATGAAAAATTCGATACGCTACATCTCGGAAACTATAACAGATATCGAAATAAAATGTTTTACAAAAAGTAATTGGGCAATAAGGGCTACGCTGTAAATGAAAAATTGTTTGGGTGGGGGCAAAAAAAGGGGTAGCTCCCATACAAATTAATGATTTGTATGAAATTTTCGATACGCTATATCTCGGAAATTATAACAGATATCGAAATGAAATGTTCTACATAAAGTAATTGAGCCATAAGGGCTACGCCTTTAATAAATAATTTTTTGAGTGGAGGCAAAACAAGGGGTAGCTCCCATACAAATTAACGATTTTTATGAAATATTCGATACGCTATATCTCGGAAACTATAACAGATATCGAAACCAAGTGTTCTACAAAAAGTAATTGGGCAATAAGGGCTACGCTTTAAAGAAAAAAGTTTTAAGGTGGGGCAAAAAAAGGGGTAGCTCCCATACAAATTAACGATTTTTATGAAATATTCGATACGCTATATCTCGGAAACCATAACAGATATCGAAATGAAATGTTCTACAAAAAGTAATTGGGCCATAAGGGCTACGCCTTTAATAAATGATTTTTTGAGTGGGGGCAAAATAAAGGGTAGCTCCCATACAAATTAACGATTTTTATGAAATATTCGATACGCTATATCTCGGAAACTATAACAGATATCGAAACCAAGTGTTCTACAAAAAGTAATTGGGCAATAAGGGCTACGCTTTAAAGAAAAAACGTTTTGGGTGGGGGCAAAAAAAGGGGTAGCTCCCATACAAATTAACGATTTTTATGAAATATTCGATACGCTATATCTCCGAAACTATAACAGATATCGAAATGAAATGTTCTACAAAAAGTAATTGGGCCATAAGGGCTACGCCTTTAATAAATGATTTTTTGAGTGGGGACAAAATAAAGGGTAGCTCCCATACAAATTAACGATTTTTATGAAATATTCGATACGCTATATCTCGGAAACTATAACAGATATCGAAACCAAGTGTTCTACAAAAAGTAATTGGGCAATAAGGGCTACGCTTTAAAGAAAAAACGTTTTGGGTGGAGGCAAAAAAAGGGGTAGCTCCCATACAAATTAACGATTTTTATGAAATATTCAATACGCTATATCTCGGAAACTATAACAGGTATCAAAATGAAATGTTCTACAAAAAGTAATTGGGCCATAAGGGCTACGCCTTAAATAAATAATTTTTTGAGTGAGGGCAAAACAAGGGGTAGCTCCCATACAAATTAACGATTTTTATGAAATATTCGATACGCTATATCTCGGAAACTATAACAGATATCGAAATCAAATGTCCGTCAAAAAGTAATTGGGCAATTAGGGCTACGCTTTAAAGAAAACATTTTTTGGGTGGGGGCAAAAAAAGGGGTAGCTCCGATGCAAATTAACGATTTTTATGAAATATTCGATACGCTATATCTCGGAAACTATAACAGCTATCGACATCAAATGTTCTACTAAAAGTAAGTACATCAAGGGCTATGTTTTAAGGAAAAAATTTTTTGGGTGGGGGGTGAACAAGGGGTAGGTCCCATACAAATTAACATTTTTTATGCAATTTTCGATAAGCTATATCTCGGAGACTATAACAGATATCGGAATCAAATGTTCTACAAAAAGTAATTGTACATCAAGAGTTATGTTTTTAAGAAAAAATTTTTTGGGTGGGGGGCGAACAAGGGGTAGCTCCCAAACAAATTAACAACTTTTATGAAATTTTCGATACGCTATATTTAGGAAACTATAACAGATATCGAAATCAAATGTTCTAAAAAAAGTCATTCGACAACAAAGCCTACGATTTGAAGAAAAAATTTTTTGGGTGGTGGATGGACAAAGGGGATCTCCCATACAAATTAACAATTTTTATGAAATTTTCGATATTCTAAATTTAGCAAACTATAACAGAAATTGACTTCAAAAAGTAACAGGATAAGACTTTCATTCAAAAAAAAGTTTTTTTGGGCAGGGGCAGGGGAAGGGGTAGCTCTAATACAAACTAAGAATTTTTATGAAATTTGCGATACGCCACATCTGGAAAACATAACAGCTATCGACTTCGAATATTCCACAAAAAGTAATAATCAAATAATTCATACATTTTTGAAAAAAAGTTGGAGAGGAGCAGGGGGACTAGTACATCCCATAAAAATTAACAACTTTTATTCACCTTTTAATATAAATAATGTCAAAAACTTGCATTAGTGTCGACGTCAAACGTTCCTCATCTATTTCTATTATTCATACGAACGTTAAAATTTTGTAAAGTTTTCTATGGAATTTAAAACTCACACAAGGATTTTTTATTATATTATTTTCAGTACAAAATTACTCGGCTGGGTATATTTAAAGATCAATGTGAAGGGTATATAAGATTCGGCACAGCCGAATATAACGCTCTTATTTTTATTTATTGTTGAACTAATTGTTTTTAATACAAATTTTTGATTTTTAGTTTTGCTTTAGTTCATATAAATTCTTTTTATTAGAAGAAATTATTATTTTCCGTTAATGTTGAAAGAAACTTTCAATTTGAAAAAAGCTGATTTTTCTACCGCTACTAGCCGAGTAGAATGCAATTTCGAAAGCAGCTACGCAATTTCATCATCAGTACTCTTTGACCGGTAGTAGTGTATTTGGTTGTAAACATCACCTATTTAACTTACATGTAACAGAGAAAAGTATACGGTATCAGTGTTTTCCTTCTGTTTTTATGTTGTAAGTTAGGACGAAGTTTACTTTTCATATACACTATGCTTTTTTCCATTAAAAGTCTCTTTGGCAACACTTGACTAACGGACAAGCATTAATCCATCTCTCAGATGGAACGAAACGCTTTTTATTATTGTATATCATACAATAGGGGTAATCACTTTTTAATTTCTTTTTTTTGTCAACGACAAATCGACAGAAATTATTAAAGATCATTTTTGCTCCGTGCCATGTGTGAGTTATATGTTAATTTTTATTTATTGTTGAACTAATTGTTTTTAATAAAAATTTTTAATTTTTAGTTTGGCTTTAGTTCATATAATTTCTTTTTGTTAGAAGAAATTATTATTTTCCGTTAATGTCCTAACTTACAACATAAAAACAGAAGGAAAACACTGATACCGTATACTTTTCTCTGTTACATGTTTACAACCAAATACACTACTACCGTTCAAAGAGTACTGATGATGAAATTGCGTAGCTGCATTCTACTCGGCTAGTAGCGGTAGAAAAATCAGCATTTTTCAAATTGGAAGTTTCTTTCAACATTAACGGAAAATAATAATTTCATCTAATAAAAAGAAATTATATGAACTAAAGCCAAACTAAAAATCAAAAATTTTTATTAAAAACAATTAGTTCAACAATAAATAAAAATTAACATATAACTCACACATGGCACGGTGCAAAAATGATATTTAATAATTTCTGTCAATTTGTCGTTGACAAAAAAAAGAAATTAAAAAGTGATTACCCCTATTGTATGATATACAATAATAAAAAGCGTTTCGTTCCATCTGAGAGATGGATTAATGCTTGTCCGTTAGTCAAATGTTGTCAAAGAGACTTTTAATGGAAAAAGCATAGTGTATATGAAAAGTAAACTTCGTCCTAACTTACAACATAAAAACAGAAGGAAAACAC
Organism: Melanophora roralis; assembly: GCA_963583895.1. Taxonomy (NCBI): domain Eukaryota; kingdom Metazoa; phylum Arthropoda; class Insecta; order Diptera; family Rhinophoridae; genus Melanophora; species Melanophora roralis. The sequence continues at coordinate 46,998,039 of OY757188.1, forward strand.
TGATACCGTATACTTTTCTCTGTTACATGTAAGTTAAATAGGTGATGTTTACAACCAAATACACTACTACCGCTCAAAGAGTACTGATGATGAAATTGCGTAGCTGCTTTCGAAAATGCATTCTACTCGGCTAGTAGCGGTAGAAAAATCACCTTTTTTCAAATTGGAAGTTTCTTTCAACATTAACGGAAAATAATAATTTCTTCTAATAAAAAGAAATTATATGAACTAAAGCCAAACTAAAAATCAAAAATGTTTATTAAAAACAATTAGTTCAACAATAAATAAAAATTAACATATAACTCACACATGGCACGGTGCAAAAATGATCTTTAATAATTTCGGTCAATTTGTCGTTGACAAAAAAAAAGAAATTAAAAAGGGATTACCCCTATTGTATGATATACAATAATAAAAAGCGTTTCGTTCCATCTGAGAGATGGATTAATGCTTGTCCGTTAGTCAAGTGTTGCCAAAGAGACTTTTAACGGAAAAAAGCATAGTGTATATGAAAAGTAAACTTCGTCCTAACTTACAACATAAAAACAGAAGGAAAACACTGATACCGTATACTTTTCTCTGTTACATGTAAGTTAAATAGGTGATGTTTACAACCAAATACACTACTGCCGTTCAAAGAGTACTGATGATGAAATTGCGTAGCTGCTTTCGAAAATGCATTCTACTCGGCTAGTAGCGGTAGAAAAATCAGCTTTTTTCAAATTGAAAGTTTCTTTCAACATTAACGGAAAATAATAATTTCTTCTAATAAAAAGAAATTATATGAACTAACGCCAAACTAAAAATCAAAAATTTGTATTAAAAACAATTAGTTCAACAATGAATAAAAAATAACATATAACTCACACATGGCACGGTGCAAAAATGATCTTTAATAATTTCTGTCAATTTGTCGTTGACAAAAAAAATAAATTAAAAAGTGATTACCCCTATTGTATGATATACAATAATAAAAAGCGTTTGGTTCCATCTGACAGATGGATTAATGCTTGTCCGTTAGTCAAATGTTGTCAAAGAGACTTTTAATGGAAAAAGCATAGTGTATATGAAAAGTAAACTTCGTCCTATCTTACAACATAAAAACAGAAGGAAAACACTGATACCGTATACTTTTCTCTGTTACATGTAAGTTAAATAGGTGATGTTTACAACCAAATACACTACTACCGTTCAAAGGGTACTGATGATGAAATTGCGTAGCTGCTTTCGAAAATGCATTCTACTCGGCTAGTAGCGGTAGAAAAATCAGCTTTTTTTCATATTGAAAGTTTCTTTCAACATTAACGGAAAATAATAATTTCTTCTAATAAAAAGAAATTATATGAACTAAAGCCAAACTAAAAATCAAAAATTTGTAAAAAGAATAATTTTAAATGAAAATCGCAAAAAACTTTAAAAAATTAAAATTTTTTTTACCTTTTTCCCCCTGTTCAGGTCCATAGGTAGCAAACCGTTCAAAATTCAAGGAAACAGTCAACTACAAAAATTTACCTTATATCCCAATAAAAAACTTTTTAGAACATATAAACTTCCTAGGAATGATTCTTAACACCGTTTAGGTAGCGCTTAGGTAGCCGCAAAGGTTCAAAATTTTACAAAAATTTTTGAATTTCATTTGTTTTTTATTTTCTTCAACATTGAGATACTGTGATGTCTATTTCAAAAAATGAATAAAAAAAATATTCGTTGATGGTCCTGGACTTGCAAATCGCGCTCTCTTAAGCTAAGGATCCAAATCTTCGTCCGAATCTAACGCTGATTCAGAACTTATGATGTCCACAGGCACGTTGCTTCCAGGCTGCCTTCCATCGTTAGCTTTTTCTTTTTCACATACCTTATTAACATCATTAAGGGTTATCTTATGACTCCACCAACATACCTGAAATGAATTAGAAAAGAAATCAAAAATAATGCAAGACCATGCTTTTTTAATTTTGTCATCACTACGCTTTGGGAAAACGCTTTTCAAATAGTCGAATGCGCTTGAACAATTTACAACGGCCACTTCAATGAATTTTTCAACAATTCCTAATTTTATATGGAGCGGTGGCAGCAAAATGTCTTGAGTATTGTCAATTAGAGGTGCATTCTTAAGTCTATGTTATTTCATTTGTTCCTGCACACTTCCTCTTTGGCTCCATGAATTACATTGGAATTGATTTACAGGTGAGCGCAAATCCCAATTACAAAGAAAACAAAAGAATTTTGGAAAGCCGCCCTCATCGATGGTTCCTTGCAAAATATTGATGACCTTCAAATCACAGAAAATCTTCCATTTATTTTCGTAGAATTTGAATTTTTATTAGTTATTAGTTTTGGTCCATCTCTTCCCTGTTGGGGCTCATAATCGGTATCAAATCGATCTTGATTAGTAACACCACTTGCTGTAGTCATTTCTGTAAATTCTGTCCTACGATCTGGAGTTTGCGGCCTTGGGAATACAAAATTTTCAGATGCAAGCACTGGAAGTGTGGCTGTTACAGTTGCTTTATACATTTTGTTCTTCTCATCATGCCTATTTAATCAAGATGTGTAATTAACGCATGCATAAGAACTGGTTCCACCATGATCACCTGGGCGATTAATCCAATATTTCATACTATGTTTGCCTCCATTCAACCATGCTATGAGATTATTATAACATTGGCGACACACTGCGTTAGGTGTGTACTTTTCACCAGTCAAATCTATTTCGTCCAAAAATAACTTATATGCTCTTTTAAATTCACTTGTTAAAAGATTCTTTTCCTTTTAAAATCTTGTAGAATTATTTTTTCTGATTTGATGACCGCAAATGTAGCAAATGACATAAATCTTTTTACACTGCATATTGAAATTGTCAGTTGTCAATGTTGTATGCGAATTATGGTGTATAACTTTCTCTATAACTTTCACCGCTGAGATCTCGTTGACGTCGCGCTGTGTAATGCCTCGATGTGGGAGTCGCGTCGCTTTTATATTGTGATCTGCGTTTCTTGATGCGTGTGCGGTCGGTGCGTGATCGCGTGAGCTGTTTACTGAAATCTTAGGTAAATTTTTGTAGTTGATTTCTTGATAAGTTTGGGTGCAATAATTTCTTCTTTTTAAATTTATCCAATTGCTATTTTATTTTGGATTGTCCTTTCTTATTACAAAATTAGGTAGTAGGTACATGGGTAATTTATTGGTGGTATAAACAATCATTATTAAAAGGTAATAACAAAGCAATAAAAAAAGTATGTACATAATTTAATTAAAGGCCGTTAACGATCATTATTGCGATTTGTATATGATGTATTTTGTTGTTTAGGGTTTTCAGCAATTTTAATGTTTGCCTACCTGTTTAGGTTGCAAGACTTTTCGCGGCTATCTCACATGCATATACACATATTTATATGCACTAGAGTTCTCTATTACACAAAAGACAGATACAATATATGTAGTAAAGGCAATTTGATTAAACGTAAGGAAGAGATAGCTTCATAACTACATGTATATACATACATTTTGGGGAAATTTTTAAATTTTGCGGCTACCTAAGCGCTACCTAAACGGTGTTAAGAATTATTCCTAGGAAGTTTATATGTTGTAAAAAGTTGTTTATTGGGATATAAGGTAAATTTTTGTGGTTGACTGTTTCCTTGAATTTTGAACGGTTTGCTACCTATGGACCTAAACAGGGGAAAAAAGGTAAAAAAAAATTTGAATTTTTTAAAGTTTTTTGCGATTTTGATTTAAAATTATTCTTTTTTTAATTTTTTATGTTTATAATTTTTGTTCTTTATAAAAAAGGCTACAACTTTGCCTCTAAGAGTAAATTTAAATTCCGAACGGTTTGCAAGATATGAGCCTGAGAAACCTATCACTTTTTGCAAAAATGGCACCAAGGCCCCAAATCTTTGGGTGCCCATAAAAAAAAGTGCATGACTTTGGGCAAAACTGGGAAACCAGGGTCTTTTCTTTTTTGGTCTTCTTTCACGTAGTGATGTCCGTATATGGTTATTTTTCCATGACTTAAAAAATTACACACAGTGTAATAAATTGATTTAATAAAAAGTTAAGTTGTTGAATTCATGAAATAAAAGATTACTGTGATTTTTTGAAATAGCGAGTTAAGATATAATTAGTGAAAATATATATAACAAATTAAATAGCGGCATAAAAAAGAAAAAATGCATTTTAATTACGTATGTATGTATGTGGACATGTATGTGCAACCGCATTTTATTGAAGGTTTTGTTTGAATGTAAAAACAAAAGAAAGCATGCTACTTGAGTCACGTTTAATTGTAACAGATAAGGAAAACATATAATTGTTTTTCAGATTGAAAAGAGGAAAACATTGGATAAAGCTGGCCACAAAAAGGAGATGCATTAAATTGTATAAAATACATTTTATTGAATGAAATACATTAAATTGTACATACGTTGAATTGTAAAGTGGTAAGAAAACAAACATCAATAGAACTGAATGTTATTGTAATTTATGGGTGGTATGCATTAAATTGTTCAACAGGGAAGTCATTAAATTGATTTACATTAAATTGCCTGGTTGAAATCAAATTGGTGGGGGGAGAGAATGAGTACTCCAAGTATAACACCTTTCCTTTGCGACGTTATAGATAAATCGCTTCTTCGATCAGAGTGGGAAAAATGGCTTCGAGCGTTTTCCATTTATCTTGATGCCGAAGAAATTAAAGATGCAACTAAAAAGAAAAATAAATTACTTTATTTAGGTGGTACACAACTTAAAGAAGTTGTTTATACATTCCTGGGGCCCTGGTGGAGCCTGAAAACTCCGATGAAGGGAGTGACGTATACGAAATCCTTGTTGAACGCTTAATAAGCACTTTTCTCCAGAAAGGAACTCCACCTTTGAGCGACATTTGTTTCGTGTATTAAAGCCTAAAGAGGAGGAATAAGTTTTTGGTGAGATTACAAAACCAAACTGCCAAATGTCAATTTGGAGAGACCACGGACGAAATATTAGCCATTAATCTTAAAGACAAACTTATTGATGTTTGGGCTTCAAATGACCTTAGAAAGCGATTATTAGAGAAGGAGTACAGTTTGTCGGAGGCCATAGAAATGTGTAATGTACATGAACAAATAAATAATCAGACTGAGACTATCAAATATCCGAATGTGGCAGATGTGGTCAACGGAGACATTCTGAAAACAGTGCTAGTTGTCCCGCAAAATGCAACAAATGCGGTAATGCTCGGAAACGTAAAACTAAAGGAGTTAAGCGGAAATATTTTAGAGTCGGAAATAATGATACAAAAAGGCGAAGAGAGACCTATTCTAATATTCAGTTTGTTACAGATAACAGTGTGGAAGCCGTAGATAAACACAATAAGGGTAATGAATACAATTGCTTCCAAGTAACAGATGGACTTAACAACCACATGAGTGAAATAATTGAGTGCTATGTAGGGGGTGTTCATATATTCACAATTATTTTTTTTTTTTTATTATAACGTTTTATTGTATTAAATATTTCTCATCACATTGTATTTTGCTGACTTACGTTACCTTTAATTATTTAGTTCTTGTTTGTTTGCTAGAGTTCTTTGCACCCTTTTGCTGAACAAGCAGAAGTGATCATTGCATGCAATGACCCATATAACGACATAAATGCCTGGTCAGCAAGATACAATGTTCTTAGAGTTTATTAACTTTATTTTTTCTTTTAGAGTTTATTAACTTTATTAAGTCAACATTTTTTAGGTAATTTGATACTTATTTCAAGGTAGAAATTACTCAGCATTTTAAATTGTTCTTTGTTTAACTTTAATAATTAATTAATAGTATATAAGTCACAAAATTTAAATAAAAAAGGAGAAGGTTTTTAAGAAGCAACATAAAACGTGTTATTACTTTCTCCTTGCCATCAGTAACCAAGTTCCAAGTGCTTGAGTTACTAAATCTAATTGTCCTGGTGTTACTGCCTGAACAATTCCCCAAACGCTACTCGGCTCATCGCCTTGTAGAATAGGTTAAAACAATATTAGGTTAAACAAACTAGTTTAACCGAATTCAGTATCGGCTGAATTAAACATTGGTGACCCCGACGTGATTGTTTTTCTTCTGTTTGACAACTAGCCCTGCAGAAGTTGTAACCAAGTCCAAGTACTTGTGTTATACATTGAACCCTTCGTCCTGGTGGCACTACCTGGACAAGATCATACACACATCATCAATTAAAATTCACTACACTCTGTGAACAACAGAATGACCACCCCGATGGATCAACTCGCCACAGCCCAGCACTCGACAGAAGAAGTCATCCAAAATCTCATCAGGAACTTCAAAAAGGATTCTAATTCAAGGAAAACCTGGCATTACTATGAAGAACGACTCAGACGACTGGATGCAGCATGGGCGGAGTTTGAAATCGTCGACCACAAAATACGATGCCTCGAGCAGCCTCCACTAGACCACGAGTATTTCACGGAAGGTTACTACGATAAAATATCGGATCTTACCACCAGCTATCGGGAAATATTTGAAGCAGCTCCGAAGGCGTCAACAACGGACACTGATCAAAAGATGACCATCAGTGCTCCTTTACCATCAGCTAGATCAGCGACGTCTTACGGCGGCGCATCTACAACCTCTAATTCATTAGTGAAAAGGCAAAACGTCATGATGGCATCCCTTAAACGGCTACTCAGCACGGACCCATCAGCAACAAACATGCAGCTTAAAGAAAATTTATGGGCAAAAATTCAAGATTTGCATTTCACAATTTGGGAGGCCAGCGATGATCCCCTACAAGAAGGATATGACATGAATTCCTATGAAGATCTGGAGAAAATGGTCATTGAAAATTTCAAGCTATCTTCACACAGCCCAGAGCAAGGTTTGGAACCTATGCAATACAACGTTTTGCCACTGCCAAAAGTCACAATCCCGAAATTCAATGGGGATTATTTAAAGTGGAGGGCCTTTTACGACTTGTTTACACAACTAGTAGACAACCAACATATTCCTGCGGCACAAAAGATGTGGTACCTGAAATCAAACTTGGGGGGCGAAGCTGAAAGGTTAATAATCCATCTTTCAGCTACTGCCGAAAACTACAGAACCGCCTGGAATCTATTGCAAGACCGATACAATAATCAACGGGTGATTGTCACCACGCTACTTCAACAGCTTTTAGATCAACCGAATGCTGGCCCGTCAGCTGCTGCTATCAAAACTTTGCATGACACGACACAAGAATGTCTACATGCACTTAACAATATCGGGATCGATACAACCTCTTGGGATCCCATGCTGTTTCACATACTGGTAAAAAAATTGGATCGTGGCACTCTTGTCCTGTATGAGAGGACCATCAGTAATCAAAAGGAATTACAATAAATCAAAGACCTTTTAAACTTTCTTGAAATCCGCTTCCAGTCCTTGGAAGCTATAACCCAGAAAGAAAAGTCATCAAAGGTATACGTCTCTGCTACAGCAGCAAAACAAGCAGAGGTCACGTGCCCACTATGCAAAAACGGCTCTCACCCACTGTATCGGTGTCAGAAGTTTCAACAACTATCAACACTCAACCGCCTGAGTTTCGTTCGGAACCAGAACCTTTGCGTCAATTGCTTAAAACAGGACACACAGCAAAAACTTGCAAATCCGGACTATGCTCAACTTGTAAGAAAAGGCACAACTCGCTACTTCATCTGGAGAACAACACTCAATCACCAAAACAAGAATCACCTAGTGGAAGGACATCATCAGCCGTGACTACTCCACCTGAAATAATTAAACGCAACATCAGTGAAGAGCCAACCAGTTCTCCAGAAGCATCGTCACTGGCGGCAGCAAACAGTCAACTATCGAACTCATACGTTCTTCTCAGCACAGCTCTAGGAAAAATCAAAACTAATACAATGGAGATGGAATGTCGCGCCTTACTTGACTCTGGGTCACAAGTAAATTTGATCACCGAACGCTTGGTAAAATGACTTAACATCGCTAAGCAGACGGCATCAGTAAACATCAACGGAATTGGTGATTCCAACACGAAAACACAACATCGAGTCAATGTTGCCTTGCAGTCTCGAATTAATGGGTTTTCAACGCGCCTGGAGGCACTCGTCTTGCCTCGAATCATCGCACCACAACCATCACAATTTATCGACATTAATAATTGGCCGCTACCAAAAAACCTGATGTTAGCTGACCCAGCATTTAATCGAGCAAATAAAATCGATATATTGCTAGGTGCAGAGCATTACCACCAACTGCTCGCAATTGGACAAATAAAACTATCCCCACAACTTCCGACTTTGCAGAACACAGTTTTTGGTTGGATTGTAGCTGGAAAAATAAATAGCGAACATTCACCAAATGCATCTTGTGGAATATGCACTGAAGATGAAGGACTTGAAGCTTCCATTGCTCGACTGTGGGAACTAGATGAAGTCAAAACTAATAAAAGGCCACTGTCAATAGCCGACAGACAATGCGAAGAACACTTTGCCCAAAACACAACTAGAAACCATCAAAACCGCAATACCCTAGGCGATTCACACACAATCGCTCTTAACCGATTTCTTGCTCTTGAACGTCTTCTTCAAAAGAATCCGGAATTAAAGACTAAATACACTGAGTTCATGGACGAGTATGAAGCGATGGGATACATGACAAAATGGGAATCAAAATCCATAAACTCTCCAAACTACTACATTCCACATCATTGCGTATTGCGGCCCGAAAGTTCAACCACCAAGCTCAGGGTAGTATTTGATGCATCGGCTAAAACCTCATCAGGATACTCCTTAAATGATCTGATGTTCACGGGACCAACATTACAAAGCGAACTTTTTTCCATACTCCTAAGGTTTCGAATGCCAAGATTTGTGTTTACTACTGACGTTGAAAAGATGTATAGACAGATATTGGTCGCCCCTGAAGATCGTCAATTCCAGTTCATCATTTGGCGAAGGGATCCAACAAGGCCCATTTCCTACTACCAACTCAACACCGTCACATACGGCACAAGAGCTGCTCCATATTTAGCAACAAAATGTCTAGAACAACTGGCTGAAGAAAACAGCACACATTATCCCCTTGCTTCCCAATTTATTAAAGAAAATTTCTACATGGACGATGGTTTGGGCGGTTCAAACAGCTTAGCCACAGCACTACAATTGCAAGAGCAACTCGAGTACATTATGAAAAAAGGCGGCTTCACTTTACGTAAATGGTGTGCAAATCACCCACAGTTACTCCAGAATCTACAACAGAGCGACTTGGAGGTAAACTTAGATTTTGAAAGCACAGAAGCCGACACCATCAAAACGTTGGGACTTGTTTGGCTGCCGAAGTCCGACAAACTGGGTATTAAGGTAAATCCTGGCAACATCCAGAGGAGCACCAAGCGAACAGTAACGTCAGACCTTGCAAGGTTATTCGACCCTTTGGGGATTCTATCTCCCATCATAGTAACGGCGAAAATGTTTATCCAAGAATTGTGGGAGTTAAAATTAAATTGGGATCAATCCTTGCCAGAATCACTGCACACTAAATGGATCACGTTTCGCACAGATTTGAACGTATTCAAAACCCTTCAAATATCAAGACACATCTTCAAAGGAAAAATTCCAGAATCCCAACAATTGCACATTTTTACCGACGCATCCGAAAAGGCTTATGGAGCTGCGGCTTACATTCGATCAGTTTTCAAAGATGGCACCATTATGGTCCACTTACTCTGTGCTAAATCCCGCATAGCTCCACTCAAACGGCAAACAATACCACGATTGGAACTATGTGCAGCTACATTAGGAGCTCAACTAGCCACCAGAATCAGGTCTGATCTACGAATTACAAGCCCAGCATGGCTCTGGACTGACTCTGAAATTGTGCTCTCATGGATAAATTCCTCGTCAGCATAATTTAACACATTCGTAGCAAATCGGATTTCAGCAATCCAAGAGGAAACCAAGGCAGAACAATGGCGTCATGTTAACTCCAAGTGCAACTCAGCAGATCTGTTATCTCGTGGAATATCTCCAACAGCCCTTAGGGATTGCACTCTGTGGTTTTGTGGTCCAACATTTCTTCATGGCGTGACAAAAGTGTGGCCACCAAGGTTCAACTTAAGTTCCAACAGTCCACCAAACCTCGAAAGAAAGGCAAGATTGCTTGAGTCACGAGCAATGACCACAACGGAATCTGACTTCATTTACAAAATTAACCATAAAAATTCATTCCACCGTCTTCAACGGATTGTTGGATATATTCTGCGCTTCGTTACCCACACCAGATGCAAAAAGTAGATGAGACAAACATCAAAGTTGATAACAACAATAGAACTCAGTCGAGCACTGGTCTCAATCGTGGCACAAATGCAAGCCTCAGAATTCAAACAAGAAATTCAACAACTTACCAAATACAAGGAGTTAAGAGGAACCCGCAACCTAAGCAATCTGTCACCGTTCTTAGACACAGATGGTCTAATCCGTGTTGGAGGTCGACTAGAAGCTTTACCGCTTCAATTTGACTCCAAACACCAGCTCTTGATTCCATATAACGACCCGATTGCAAGGCTAATCTTTGAAATGATCCACAACGACAACAAACATTGTGGTGCGCAAACACTCCTGGGGATAGTCAGACAAAGATTTTGGCCAATAAAAGGCAAAATTATAGCAAGAGCCACAGTGCATCGATGCACGACATGCAGCAGAGCCAAGCCTGAGCTATTCCACCAAATAATGGCCAACTTGCCATCAACACGTGTCACACCAGCCCGTGCCTTCATTAATGCTGGAGTCGATTACTGTGGCCCAATCACCATTCATTATAAACTTCGGGGAAAATGACCACACAAGGCCTACATAGCTGTCTTTTGCTGCTTTGCTACAAAGGCAGTTCACTTGGAGCTGGTAAGCGACCTCACGACTGAGGCATTTATAGGTGCACTCAAACGGTTCATATCCCGGCGTGGACATTGTCAAATTTTATATTGCGACAATGCAACAAACTTCGTCGGCGCGAAAAACAAATTGCCTGAACTTTTCACAATAATACATTCTTCAGAAGCACAAGCAACTATTATGAATGCTTGCAGCAACAAGGGTATCCAATTTAATTTTATTCCACCAAGAGCACCACACTTTGGCGGCCTCTGGGAGGCAGCTGTTAAATCAGCGAAATATCTTCTTGTAAGAACATTGGGGAATGCATCCTTAACTTACGAAGAGCTAGAAACATTGGTCGTCGAGGTCGAAGCGATATTAAATTCCAGACCAATTTCACCAATGTCAAATGATCCTAATGACATAGGTGCGCTGACTCCAGGCCATTTTTTGATTGGCGAACCTCTAACGGCGCAAGTTGATGCTAACGCAACATCGGAAAGGACAAATTTAGCTACTCGTTGGAAATTAGTATCGGCCCTCAAACACAATTTCTGGGGAAGGTGGTCCCGAGACTACCTCAACGAATTGCAATACCGCAACAAGTGGAAGGAACAATCAAGAAATCTACAACCCGGAACTATAGTCATCCTTAAGGAAGATAACAGCCCAGTGATGAAATGGCCCTTAGGCCGAGTAATCAAAACCTACAAGGGAGACGATGGCATTGTCAGAGTGGCAGATGTTAAAACTACGTCAGGTATACTCAAAAGAGCAGTCCAGTATCTAGCACCACTCCCCCGAGAACCGATAGAAGACAAAAATGAAGGCAATTCTGAAGAGGAACCCTCTGAGCCTAAACCCAAAAGGGTACGGCTACCAGCGAGCAATCTAGGCCTGACGTTGTTGGCACTATTTCTTATATTTCCAATGATACTAGGAGCGCCAATCAATCATGTACAATTCGGGTCCAAGCTAGGAATTCATTTCGAGGAAGTGGGCTCGACTTACATATCAACAAGTCAGTGGAAGCTGGTGGTATACTATAATCTATCAGCATACTGGACTGACATGGGATTCTTAGGACAAGGAATCCACTCCTTGAACACACTATGTGACAAAATCGAACACAATACATCATGTCGCAACACATTAGAACATCTTCGACACGTTGAAACAGACCTGCGATTGGACAACAGATTGCTTCACCAAAAAAGACAGAAAAGAGGTGCTGTTGATGTGATCGGGAATATTGCTCATTCATTGTTCGGAGTACTCGACTCTGAATACGCAGAAAAAATGTCAGCAACAATCTCAACCCTGCAAGAAAACGACTTACACATCTTAACCCTGATAAAAGAGCACACATCCATAATCAATTCAACCATGAATATTGTAAAGCAAGGCCTAACAGCCTCAATGTTCAAGTTTGACCAGATTGTATCAAAAATAAATGAAATCATGAAATCAGAAGATACATTAACGCAAGAGTTATGTCAACTAAAGCTATCGCAGCTATTCAGCACAGGCATGATGCAACTTTTGCTTATTGCCAACAATTTGCAAAGGATACAAACCTATATTTTGGATGCTCTGACTGACACTCACTACGGAAAAATTCATCCGTTACTACTTACCCCACCTCAACTAGAAACTGAAATACAAACAATCAAAACCCACATACCTCAAACATTGAAGCTGCCAGCATCGGAATATGACCTACTAGATTTCTACAAATTAATGAAAATACAAGGTGGAACTTGCGGTGTTCAAGATAACTCTACCATTAATAGAACATGAAAGATTTACTCTGTACAACTTAGTCCCTGTTCCGACTGCTATAAATCATACCATGCTAACAATTGATGTCTGCAGTACGGCAATAGCGATAAATCCAATCTCACGGCGTTACTTCCCAGTATCATCAGCGCAGTTAAAAGGATGCGATCCGGTCGGCCTGAATATATTTATATACTATAATGTGCAACTACAATATAACTTTGAAGCTGAAAAATGCTCTTGTGAAATCAACTTATTCAATAATATAACCATCCCAAAGTGTACTCTAAAGAATTTCCCGACTAACGTCACTTGGACTCCGTTAACTCACAAAAATAAATGGTGGTACTCATCTTCATCTCTTACCCATGCTGTGGCCGTTTGCAGAAAAGAAATTATACCGATAAACCTAATCGGATCAGGTATTCTAACCATCAATCCAGAATGCCGTCTTAAGCATGATTCCATCTACGTATCTGGGCAACAATCAATATCAACAAATATCTCTTCATCCTACACTAGCCTGGGAAATATTTCAGAATTATCCGATCAATACACGCCTAGAATTAACCACATCAATGACACTACCGCTTTACCAAGCCCAGACCAAATCGCACAACAACTCATCAAATTGACAGCTGCACAACAGAAACTAGAAGCCTTGAACACGTCCAACATGCAATTTCACCCATCTTCAAAACACAACACCACCATTGCATACTCCGCGTTAATCATCAGTGCAATATCCATCATCTACCTCCTAATTAGAGCTTGGTTGCGCAAAAGGTCAAATCCTACCCAACTCCCAGAACTTCCTCAATCATCTACTTGCAGCTCACAATCATCTAACAACATTCAAGCTCCGTCGCCCGCCCCTCGACAGAAATTTACAATCCAAGTTTGAAGATAAATGCTAGTTGAGCGTAGCGTCAACGGGGGGTGCATGTTCATATATTCACAATTATTTTTTTTTTATTATTTTAACGTTTTATTGTATTAAATATTTCTCATCACATTGTATTTTGCTGACTTACGTTACCTTTAATTATTTAGTTCTTGTTTGTTTGCTAGAGTTCTTTGCACCCTTCTGCTGAACAAGCAGAAGTGATCATTGCATGCAATGACCCACATAACGACATAAATGCCTGGTCAGCAAGATACAATGTTCTTAGAGTTTATTAACTTTATTTTTTCTTTTAGAGTTTATTAACTTTATTAAGTCAACATTTTTTAGGTAATTTGATACTTATTTCAAGGTAGAAATTACTCAGCATTTTAAATTGTTCTTTGTTTAACTTTAATAATTAATTAATAGTATATAAGCCACAAAATTTAAATAAAAAAGGAGAAGGTTTTTAAGAAGCAACATAAAACGTGTTATTACTTTCTCCTCGCCATCAGTAACCAAGTTCCAAGTGCTTGAGTTACTAAATCTAATTTCCCTGGTGTTACTGCCTGAACAATTCCCCAAACGCTACTCGGCTCATCGCCTTGTAGAATAGGTTAAAACAATATTAGGTTAAACAAACTAGTTTAACCAAATTCAGTATCGGGAGGGACAGTGAGAGCCACCCTCGTATAGATCTAGTTTCATCAACAAACAACAAGGGTGCTGACCTGATAATGCAAGTCAGCACTTTCACAATGTTGTTGACCAGATAATGCGAGTCAGCACTTTCACAATAGTTTAATATAAATAGTAAATAATTATAGCAATAAGTGAGATTGTGTTTTATAGTTAAATAAAGAATAACTTTAAAAACACATCACAACAATTGGCGCAGCCGGTAATAAATTTATAAGAATCCTGCGAATCCCAAAGGACCCTCCAGGAATAATAATTGTTCGTTTTTTCAAACCCTTCGCGGTGTGGCAACTGTTGTCAAAAGCAAGGAAACCACTAAACATAGAAACGAAGTGCTGAAGGTATTAAGCAGCCACATTCTGGTACGCCTTTAGTGTCTTAGTCGAAGTGTAAGGTGGTGGAATTGAAGGTATTTGTCACGGGCCTAACCGTATTAAGGATTTTTTGAAAAAAGCGAATAAGATATTATTATAGTGCGGTTTTTGTTTTTTTTTTAATTTTTTTTCCTACATTCAAAGGAAAGGATGGAACGAGTAAGGGTAAGAATGGTAAGTATGCTTTTAGAATTTTGCTTATAAATGGACAATACGCAAAACAAAACAGACGAACTAATTGACAAGGTAAGGGACTTCAATTATAAAGTGGGAAGCTTGCAGGTACATGCTTGCATGGAGCTCCGTTAATTAAACTCGCATAAGGGCTTTATTGACTCTCATAGGGACGTGGTTAGAGATAACAAATGGACAAAGTTAGAGGAGGTACAATACATCTTGGACATAGTGAGTGAGATTAACGACAACAAATTGGAGGAAGCAGAAAAACGAATAAGGGATTTAGAAAAGACTAAGAGAATTTTGGAGGAGTATAATAAGAAACAAGGGTCTCAGATAAAATTTACGAACTAGTTATTGGAAAGTCAGGAGAAAGAAAATAAGGATCTTAGGTCACAATTGCATGCGAAAGGATTGAGTGAAAAAGAGATAGTGAAAAGGGTAAAATTACAGCAATTAGAAACCGGCAAGGACTGCAAGATTCAAACCCTATCGGTGGCCCTATCGAATGCGAAGAGGGAGCTAGATATCGCATATAGGTCAAAATCTCCAACTCAGTCAGGACACAAAGTGGAGAAGAGTTTAAGCACGGAAAGACCAATAGTTGTTGTTACACGGCATGAAGAGGCAGACAGAGAAATCGCGGAACGCATTGCGGAGAAGGTTGAGAGTGTATTGTCAAACGCAAAAAAAACTATAAATAGGGGGTATACAGCAGAAACAATTACCAGGAAATTGACAGACTTGTCGGAATACTAAAAGGAGTTCAGACAGATTGATCCTAAGTCGCCTCAAGTTACAAAAGATTTCGAGGAGTGTATTGAAAAATCACAGAAAATTCTAAATAGTTTGATAATAACCTCAACGTCAGGAAATTTGGTGATTGACACGAGAAAAGTGGCTTCGATTGCAACAATTACAAAATTAGTAAATAACATAGTACCCACCTTTTTTGGAACCGAGGGACCGGATCTAACTTCAGAAGTGTTTCGTTTTATTCAGGGATGTAAGTTAGCAGAATGAGAGCTGATTACGGACGATGGCAGAGCCATAACTCTAGAGGTCATAGAATGTCTGAAGTTGAGGTTAATGGGTGTAACGTGGAAATATTCAAGTTACATATTTTATTTCTTTTATTAAATAGTTTAATACCAGCCTCACCGTTTTCTCCTATAGTGTAAGCGTAGCTTTAGTATATTTCGTTTAGGTTGTAACGAACCTTTTTTCTCAGCTGGGGTACAACTCACCGTTGTCCAGCGTTCCGTCACAAAAATTTATTTTCTCGTGACCGCTTAGAAGGAAAAAGCAGGATATTTGGCAAGTTCACAATGTTTTTATTCTCTTATTTACTTTACTAACGCTACTTTATACGGCACGATACATTAACGAAGGCGGCTGAACGTTGGCGTGATTATGGCTTTGGGCAGGTATAACGAACGTAGGCAGACCATCTTTACACGATTACTGGTCTCAACCCTATTCAACCTACTTACGCTGCGATCCTGTGCGTTGATGAGTCTGCGGGATTACCACGGAGACGTCAACCACATTCCACGCGCGATCACACTAGGGTATTTGTTAGGTAGGCGAGTCTGCGGGATAACCACTGAAACGTCTACTTCACAAAGAGGCTAGCGTCTCTACTACCTAACCAATGATACGGCACTGTGCGTGGACGAATCTGCGGGATAACCACTGAGACGTCAACCACATTACACGCAAAGCCACACTAGTGTATTTGTTAGGTAGGCGAGTCTGCGGGATAACCACTGAAACGTCTACTTCACAACGACGCTAGCGTCTCTACTACCTAACTTCTATTACGGCACTGTGCGTGGACGAATCTGCGGGATAACCACTGAGACGTCAACCACACTACACGCAAAAGTACAATAGTTTCTTTATTAGGCAAGAGACTCTTTAGTATAACCCCGGAGGCTCTTACTTCACAAAGCAACTAGTTAACTACTACTACTATTCTACTATATGATCTTACCTGCTTGACCGCCAGCCAACAATTAATTCTTTCTACTGCGAGGCCGCCTTTTTATACTCCTCATATCGGTTGCACATACACACAAACCCACATCAACAAACACAGCATACACGCTAACAAACAGCGTGTTGCTGTATCTGTCACCACATTGGCCGAGAGGTGCTGTGCTTGTCAAAGTGTAAATCGAGCTGTGTTTAATTGGATGTTCAAACCGACACGGCCACGCACTGTTTTATCTATTAATACTATTTACATGATAAAGCCGTGCTTTATATTAAATACTTAAACTTGTAAATATAATGTTTTTTATACAATTCAAATTAATAATTCAATACTTATAATATCCATCATTTATATAAGAATATAATTAATTCGATTAAATAATATATTGTAAATGTCTAGGATATACAATATAAATGTGTCTGAGAAATATATACATACAAGAATATTTTACAAATGTGTTATTGTTATGGTGTGCCATAAAAATGAGGCACGATTTTTATGTCGTCACACGCCTTCCCTACTTCGCCGAGGTTAGCGTAGCTCGTACCTTTTGGGTGGTAGCCTGAACGTTAGCTTTTGCTGTTTGCTTGCCGAAGCGGAATCAACTATATCCGCTTATGCTATCGAGACTGCCTCTGGTTTGGAAGTCTATACAGGTGGCGGTAGTTGTTGTTGCGGAAAACTAGGGATGTGCTGACTGTGTTATAGCTGTATGACTTACTGATGAGGATGGGAGGCTGGAGCTGCCACTGTCGGATCTGGGCTCTCGTCTTTTTGAATGTTGTTGGCCCATGTCACTCTTTGTTGTTCTTTTTATTTCTTATCTGGGAATGAATGAAATGAAAAATATTAATTACCTAATTGTGAATGGTAGGAATTAATGTCACTAATGTGAGCAATTTTCTTTTTATTGAAAATGTGTTCTAAATCTACAATAACAGGTGATTTAAACGATTTCACAGTGTTGGGGCCTCCAAATTTTGGAGCCAATTTTGCGGCGAACTTGTCGACCGCTGTTGATAGGGGGTGCTGCTGCAGCCATACGGTATCTTCTACTCGCGGCTTCCAGGGACGTCGTCGTAGGTTATAGTGGCGCTTCTGATCTGCAGAGGCCTTAACTAGATTTCTCCTGACGATGTTGAAGATTTCGTGCCTTTCTGCAAGGCGATCTTCTGGTCGTACTATTGCTGCTCCTGTGTCTGCCGTCACCTCGTCGTACAAGGTTTTTGGTAAACGGGGTTCCCTACTCTGCGCGAGGAAGGCAGGTGAATGCCCAGTGGATTCTGGCACACTCGAGTTTATGGCTAGCATTATTTCGGGGAGGTACTCGTCCCACGTATTGTGCCGTTGATCTGACAGTTGGGCGATGATGGTTTTCACAGTACGGTTGGTGCGCTCGGTGGGGTATTCCTGCGGCATATATGGTGCAGTTAGCTGCTGCTGAATCCCCGTGTCCTGCAAGTACCGTGTGACCAGCCGGGAGGTGAACTGAGTGCCATTATCGGAGATCAGGACCTTGGGCACCCCATACCTAGCCAATATGCGTTCTCGTAACGCCTTGATGACTCCCTCTGCGGTGGCTTTGCGCATCGGCACCAATTCTGTACATTTTGAGAATCGGTCGACAAAAACAAGTAGCATTGTGTTACCATGCTTGGACCGCGGCAACGGTCCCACGAAGTTGGCACACTCGGTGGCCCATGGCTCCTCTGGGACTCTGCTAAGCATTTCTCCAGCTGGCTTCACTTGGCTTACTTTAAATTTCTGGCAGGACTGACACTTTCGCACATAGCCTCTTATGTCTCGAAACATCCCTGGCCAGTAGTATCGACTAGCGACCCGCTGTATCGTTTTGCGGACCCCTAAGTGTCCTGAGGCGGATCGATCATGGTTTTCTTCCATGACACGTTTTCGATCTGCAGTTGCCACACAAATTTTCCACGGCGTATCTTCTTCATTGTTGACTTGCCGGGGAAAACGTCGATACAATTGGCTGTCGATAACAGCATAATCGGCGTATTTATGTGGCTGATCGTCCACCTCTTTGATTTTTTTCTGCAGCCACCCGTTTGGCGCTGCTTCGCATAAAGCTAGGTTTGCGGCTTGCTCGGATATCTCCGGTGAATCACTACTTATTTTTTTATCCCCGACTGTTAGAGGCTTCCTGGTATCTGCAGGGTGCATCTGCCTGGTTAGAGGAATCTGCTGGGAAGGAAAACTGGATGTGGACGACTCGTCGACTGCCAATCTACTGGCTTCTACTCTGGAGCAGTCCAATGTCAATCCAGCGATTTGTATGGTGGTGTTAAATTGCCGTAAAAAATCGAGGCCTATGATGATGTCTTCAGTATTTGGCTTTGGCAAAATAAGAAATCGAGACTGGCCCCGGTGTCGATGATGGCCGTTACGCGTGTATTTGCAATTCGCATTGATGCGATTAATCGGGTCTCTTCGCTTCGTAGATGTGTAGGGCGTGATGAGGATTTACGTTTTCTCTGGGGAGGCCCGACCATCCTCAATTCGGTCGGCCTCCGTTGGCATTTTCCACCCGGCGGTTGTCGCTTTGAGGGCAACGAGCGGCATGATGCCCCTGGTTTCCGCAGCGATTTTTTTTTTTTTTTTTTTTTCATATATTTATTATTGAATCTTCGCCTGTGGCGAACTAACAATAAGTGTTCAAATCTTAAAACTAGGTAGTTAATAAAAGTCCAGCCAGTGCCAGACTAAAATTTAAGTTCTCATATTAATTATCAAGCTTCATATAAGCGCAATAGTATCCCTCCTTTTCAGGCGGGTGTGCCCACTATGTTGCAGGATGTTTCGGGCGAGCGGATTTGGGTGAGCTTCCAGCTTATTTAAATACTTGTCCACATAGTTCAGGATTTCGCATTTAACTAGTGGAACTTTCAGATCTTTGTGGATGTTGCTGTTTTTAACATACCAAGGAGCACCAGTTATCATTCTTAGGATTTTATTTTGACGGCGTTGTATTTTTTCTATGTTAGAGGCGGAAGCAGTGCCCCATAATTGTATACCGTAGCACCAAATTGGTTTTAAAATCGAGTTGTAGAGTAGAAGTTTACAGTCCAGTCGTAGCACAGAGTTTCTACCCATTAGCCAGTGGATTTGAGCAGCTTTAAGTTTCATTTGAGTCAGCTTCGAATCTATATGAGGCTTCCATGTGAGGCGGCGATCCAGGTGAATACCAAGATATTTCGTCTCATTTCGTTGAGGCACCGTATGGTTGTTAATAAGAATTGGGGGGCACGTTTCCTTGCGTAACGTAAAAGTAACGTGGGTGCATTTCTGTTCATTTATTTTAATACCCCATAACTTTGCCCATTTTTCAACTTGGGATACGTGATGTTGAAGTTGTTTTGTGGCCTCTTTAGGGTCTTTATGAATACTGAGAAAAGCGGTATCGTCAGCAAATGTAGACGTGTGCGTAAAACTGTTTGTTGGCATATCTGCCGTGTAAAGCAAGTACAAGATTGGACCAAGGATACTCCCTTGAGGTACACCAGCCCCTATTGGTTGGTAACAACTTATTTGGTTTCCCTCTTTGATTTTAAACTGTCGACCGGTTATGTACTTTTCTAGTAGGTTAAAAATATTAGATGGAAGGTTGAGCTTTAATTTGTTTAACAGGCCTTCATGCCATACTTTGTCGAACGCTTGAGAGACATCTATGAAGAGCGCGGAGCAGTATTTCTTTTCCTCAAAGGCTTTTCTTATAACCTGCACCAATCTGTGGGTTTGTTCGATGGTACTATGTTGATTTCTATTACTACTTACCCCACCTCAACTAGAAACTGAAATACAAACAATCAAAACCCACATACCTCAAACATTGAAGCTGCCAGCATCGGAATATGACCTACTAGATTTCTACAAATTAATGAAAATACAAGGTGGAACTTGCGGTGTTCAAGATAACTCTACCATTAATAGAACATGAAAGATTTACTCTGTACAACTTAGTCCCTGTTCCGACTGCTATAAATCATACCATGCTAACAATTGATGTCTGCAGTACGGCAATAGCGATAAATCCAATCTCACGGCGTTACTTCCCAGTATCATCAGCGCAGTTAAAAGGATGCGATCCGGTCGGCCTGAATATATTTATATACTATAATGTGCAACTACAATATAACTTTGAAGCTGAAAAATGCTCTTGTGAAATCAACTTATTCAATAATATAACCATCCCAAAGTGTACTCTAAAGAATTTCCCGACTAACGTCACTTGGACTCCGTTAACTCACAAAAATAAATGGTGGTACTCATCTTCATCTCTTACCCATGCTGTGGCCGTTTGCAGAAAAGAAATTATACCGATAAACCTAATCGGATCAGGTATTCTAACCATCAATCCAGAATGCCGTCTTAAGCATGATTCCATCTACGTATCTGGGCAACAATCAATATCAACAAATATCTCTTCATCCTACACTAGCCTGGGAAATATTTCAGAATTATCCGATCAATACACGCCTAGAATTAACCACATCAATGACACTACCGCTTTACCAAGCCCAGACCAAATCGCACAACAACTCATCAAATTGACAGCTGCACAACAGAAACTAGAAGCCTTGAACACGTCCAACATGCAATTTCACCCATCTTCAAAACACAACACCACCATTGCATACTCCGCGTTAATCATCAGTGCAATATCCATCATCTACCTCCTAATTAGAGCTTGGTTGCGCAAAAGGTCAAATCCTACCCAACTCCCAGAACTTCCTCAATCATCTACTTGCAGCTCACAATCATCTAACAACATTCAAGCTCCGTCGCCCGCCCCTCGACAGAAATTTACAATCCAAGTTTGAAGATAAATGCTAGTTGAGCGTAGCGTCAACGGGGGGTGCATGTTCATATATTCACAATTATTTTTTTTTTATTATTTTAACGTTTTATTGTATTAAATATTTCTCATCACATTGTATTTTGCTGACTTACGTTACCTTTAATTATTTAGTTCTTGTTTGTTTGCTAGAGTTCTTTGCACCCTTCTGCTGAACAAGCAGAAGTGATCATTGCATGCAATGACCCACATAACGACATAAATGCCTGATCAGCAAGATACAATGTTCTTAGAGTTTATTAACTTTATTTTTTCTTTTAGAGTTTATTAACTTTATTAAGTCAACATTTTTTAGGTAATTTGATACTTATTTCAAGGTAGAAATTACTCAGCATTTTAAATTGTTCTTTGTTTAACTTTAATAATTAATTAATAGTATATAAGCCACAAAATTTAAATAAAAAAGGAGAAGGTTTTTAAGAAGCAACCTAAAACGTGTTATTACTTTCTCCTCGCCATCAGTAACCAAGTTCCAAGTGCTTGAGTTACTAAATCTAATTTCCCTGGTGTTACTGCCTGAACAATTCCCCAAACGCTACTCGGCTCATCGCCTTGTAGAATAGGTTAAAACAATATTAGGTTAAACAAACTAGTTTAACCGAATTCAGTATCGGGAGGGACAGTGAGAGCCACCCTCGTATAGATCTAGTTTCATCAACAAACAACAAGGGTGCTGACCTGATAATGCAAGTCAGCACTTTCACAATGTTGTTGACCAGATAATGCGAGTCAGCACTTTCACAATAGTTTAATATAAATAGTAAATAATTATAGCAATAAGTGAGATTGTGTTTTATAGTTAAATAAAGAATAACTTTAAAAACACATCACAACAATTGGCGCAGCCGGTAATAAATTTATAAGAATCCTGCGAATCCCAAAGGACCCTCCAGGAATAATAATTGTTCGTTTTTTCAAACCCTTCGCGGTGTGGCAACTGTTGTCAAAAGCAAGGAAACCACTAAACATAGAAACGAAGTGCTGAAGGTATTAAGCAGCCACATTCTGGTACGCCTTTAGTGTCTTAGTCGAAGTGTAAGGTGGTGGAATTGAAGGTATTTGTCACGGGCCTAACCGTATTAAGGATTTTTTGAAAAAAGCGAATAAGATATTATTATAGTGCGGTTTTTGTTTTTTTTTTAATTTTTTTTCCTACATTCAAAGGAAAGGATGGAACGAGTAAGGGTAAGAATGGTAAGTATGCTTTTAGAATTTTGCTTATAAATGGACAATACGCAAAACAAAACAGACGAACTAATTGACAAGGTAAGGGACTTCAATTATAAAGTGGGAAGCTTGCAGGTACATGCTTGCATGGAGCTCCGTTAATTAAACTCGCATAAGGGCTTTATTGACTCTCATAGGGACGTGGTTAGAGATAACAAATGGACAAAGTTAGAGGAGGTACAATACATCTTGGACATAGTGAGTGAGATTAACGACAACAAATTGGAGGAAGCAGAAAAACGAATAAGGGATTTAGAAAAGACTAAGAGAATTTTGGAGGAGTATAATAAGAAACAAGGGTCTCAGATAAAATTTACGAACTAGTTATTGGAAAGTCAGGAGAAAGAAAATAAGGATCTTAGGTCACAATTGCATGCGAAAGGATTGAGTGAAAAAGAGATAGTGAAAAGGGTAAAATTACAGCAATTAGAAACCGGCAAGGACTGCAAGATTCAAACCCTATCGGTGGCCCTATCGAATGCGAAGAGGGAGCTAGATATCGCATATAGGTCAAAATCTCCAACTCAGTCAGGACACAAAGTGGAGAAGAGTTTAAGCACGGAAAGACCAATAGTTGTTGTTACACGGCATGAAGAGGCAGACAGAGAAATCGCGGAACGCATTGCGGAGAAGGTTGAGAGTGTATTGTCAAACGCAAAAAAAACTATAAATAGGGGGTATACAGCAGAAACAATTACCAGGAAATTGACAGACTTGTCGGAATACTAAAAGGAGTTCAGACAGATTGATCCTAAGTCGCCTCAAGTTACAAAAGATTTCGAGGAGTGTATTGAAAAATCACAGAAAATTCTAAATAGTTTGATAATAACCTCAACGTCAGGAAATTTGGTGATTGACACGAGAAAAGTGGCTTCGATTGCAACAATTACAAAATTAGTAAATAACATAGTACCCACCTTTTTTGGAACCGAGGGACCGGATCTAACTTCAGAAGTGTTTCGTTTTATTCAGGGATGTAAGTTAGCAGAATGAGAGCTGATTACGGACGATGGCAGAGCCATAACTCTAGAGGTCATAGAATGTCTGAAGTTGAGGTTAATGGGTGTAACGTGGAAATATTCAAGTTACATATTTTTTATTTCTTTTATTAAATAGTTTAATACCAGCCTCACCGTTTTCTCCTATAGTGTAAGCGTAGCTTTAGTATATTTCGTTTAGGTTGTAACGAACCTTTTTTCTCAGCTGGGGTACAACTCACCGTTGTCCAGCGTTCCGTCACAAAAATTTATTTTCTCGTGACCGCTTAGAAGGAAAAAGCAGGATATTTGGCAAGTTCACAATGTTTTTATTCTCTTATTTACTTTACTAACGCTACTTTATACGGCACGATACATTAACGAAGGCGGCTGAACGTTGGCGTGATTATGGCTTTGGGCAGGTATAACGAACGTAGGCAGACCATCTTTACACGATTACTGGTCTCAACCCTATTCAACCTACTTACGCTGCGATCCTGTGCGTTAATGAGTCTGCGGGATTACCACGGAGACGTCAACCACATTCCACGCGCGATCACACTAGGGTATTTGTTAGGTAGGCGAGTCTGCGGGATAACCAAACGTCTACTTCACAAAGAGGCTAGCGTCTCTACTACCTAACCAATGATACGGCACTGTGCGTGGACGAATCTGCGGGATAACCACTGAGACGTCAACCACATTACACGCAAAGCCACACTAGTGTATTTGTTAGGTAGGCGAGTCTGCGGGATAACCACTGAAACGTCTACTTCACAACGACGCTAGCGTCTCTACTACCTAACTTCTATTACGGCACTGTGCGTGGACGAATCTGCGGGATAACCACTGAGACGTCAACCACACTACACGCAAAAGTACAATAGTTTCTTTATTAGGCAAGAGACTCTTTAGTATAACCCCGGAGGCTCTTACTTCACAAAGCAACTAGTTAACTACTACTACTATTCTACTATATGATCTTACCTGCTTGACCGCCAGCCAACAATTAATTCTTTCTACTGCGAGGCCGCCTTTTTATACTCCTCATATCGGTTGCACATACACACAAACCCACATCAACAAACACAGCATACACGCTAACAAACAGCGTGTTGCTGTATCTGTCACCACATTGGCCGAGAGGTGCTGTGCTTGTCAAAGTGTAAATCGAGCTGTGTTTAATTGGATGTTCAAACCGACACGGCCACGCACTGTTTTATCTATTAATACTATTTACATGATAAAGCCGTGCTTTATATTAAATACTTAAACTTGTAAATATAATGTTTTTTATACAATTCAAATTAATAATTCAATACTTATAATATCCATCATTTATATAAGAATATAATTAATTCGATTAAATAATATATTGTAAATGTCTAGGATATACAATATAAATGTGTCTGAGAAATATATACATACAAGAATATTTTACAAATGTGTTATTGTTATGGTGTGCCATAAAAATGAGGCACGATTTTTATGTCGTCACACGCCTTCCCTACTTCGCCGAGGTTAGCGTAGCTCGTACCTTTTGGGTGGTAGCCTGAACGTTAGCTTTTGCTGTTTGCTTGCCGAAGCGGAATCAACTATATCCGCTTATGCTATCGAGACTGCCTCTGGTTTGGAAGTCTATACAGGTGGCGGTAGTTGTTGTTGCGGAAAACTAGGGATGTGCTGACTGTGTTATAGCTGTATGACTTACTGATGAGGATGGGAGGCTGGAGCTGCCACTGTCGGATCTGGGCTCTCGTCTTTTTGAATGTTGTTGGCCCATGTCACTCTTTGTTGTTCTTTTTATTTCTTATCTGGGAATGAATGAAATGAAAAATATTAATTACCTAATTGTGAATGGTAGGAATTAATGTCACTAATGTGAGCAATTTTCTTTTTATTGAAAATGTGTTCTAAATCTACAATAACAGGTGATTTAAACGATTTCACAGTGTTGGGGCCTCCAAATTTTGGAGCCAATTTTGCGGCGAACTTGTCGACCGCTGTTGATAGGGGGTGCTGCTGCAGCCATACGGTATCTTCTACTCGCGGCTTCCAGGGACGTCGTCGTAGGTTATAGTGGCGCTTCTGATCTGCAGAGACCTTAACTAGATTTCTCCTGACGATGTTGAAGATTTCGTGCCTTTCTGCAAGGCGATCTTCTGGTCGTACTATTGCTGCTCCTGTGTCTGCCGTCACCTCGTCGTACAAGGTTTTTGGTAAACGGGGTTCCCTACTCTGCGCGAGGAAGGCAGGTGAATGCCCAGTGGATTCTGGCACACTCGAGTTTATGGCTAGCATTATTTCGGGGAGGTACTCGTCCCACGTATTGTGCCGTTGATCTGACAGTTGGGCGATGATGGTTTTCACAGTACGGTTGGTGCGCTCGGTGGGGTATTCCTGCGGCATATATGGTGCAGTTAGCTGCTGCTGAATCCCCGTGTCCTGCAAGTACCATGTGACCAGCCGGGAGGTGAACTGAGTGCCATTATCGGAGATCAGGACCTTGGGCACCCCATACCTAGCCAATATGCGTTCTCGTAACGCCTTGATGACTCCCTCTGCGGTGGCTTTGCGCATCGGCACCAATTCTGTACATTTTGAGAATCGGTCGACAAAAACAAGTAGCATTGTGTTACCATGCTTGGACCGCGGCAACGGTCCCACGAAGTTGGCACACTCGGTGGCCCATGGCTCCTCTGGGACTCTGCTAAGCATTTCTCCAGCTGGCTTCACTTGGCTTACTTTAAATTTCTGGCAGGACTGACACTTTCGCACATAGCCTCTTATGTCTCGAAACATCCCTGGCCAGTAGTATCGACTAGCGACCCGCTGTATCGTTTTGCGGACCCCTAAGTGTCCTGAGGCGGATCGATCATGGTTTTCTTCCATGACACGTTTTCGATCTGCAGTTGCCACACAAATTTTCCACGGCGTATCTTCTTCATTGTTGACTTGCCGGGGAAAACGTCGATACAATTGGCTGTCGATAACAGCATAATCGGCGTATTTATGTGGCTGATCGTCCACCTCTTTGATTTTTTTCTGCAGCCACCCGTTTGGCGCTGCTTCGCATAAAGCTAGGTTTGCGGCTTGCTCGGATATCTCCGGTGAATCACTACTTATTTTTTTATCCCCGACTGTTAGAGGCTTCCTGGTATCTGCAGGGTGCATCTGCCTGGTTAGAGGAATCTGCTGGGAAGGAAAACTGGATGTGGACGACTCGTCGACTGCCAATCTACGGGCTTCGACTCTGGAGCAGTCCAATGTCAATCCAGCGATTTGTATGGTGGTGTTAAATTGCCGTAAAAAATCGAGGCCTATGATGATGTCTTCAGTATTTGGCTTTGGCAAAATAAGAAATCGAGACTGGCCCCGGTGTCGATGATGGCCGTTACGCGTGTATTTGCAATTCGCATTGATGCGGTTAATCGGGTCTCTTCGCTTCGTAGATGTGTAGGGCGTGATGAGGATTTACGTTTTCTCTGGGGAGGCCCGACCATCCTCAATTCGGTCGGCCTCCGTTGGCATTTTCCACCCGGCGGTTGTCGCTTTGAGGGCAACGAGCGGCATGATGCCCCTGGTTTCCGCAGCGATTTTTTTTTTTTTTTTTTTTTTCATATATTTATTATTGAATCTTCGCCTGTGGCGAACTAACAATAAGTGTTCAAATCTTAAAACTAGGTAGTTAATAAAAGTCCAGCCAGTGCCAGACTAAAATTTAAGTTCTCATATTAATTATCAAGCTTCATATAAGCGCAATAGTATCCCTCCTTTTCAGGCGGGTGTGCCCACTATGTTGCAGGATGTTTCGGGCGAGCGGATTTGGGTGAGCTTCCAGCTTATTTAAATACTTGTCCACATAGTTCAGGATTTCGCATTTAACTAGTGGAACTTTCAGATCTTTGTGGATGTTGCTGTTTTTAACATACCAAGGAGCACCAGTTATCATTCTTAGGATTTTATTTTGACGGCGTTGTATTTTTTCTATGTTAGAGGCGGAAGCAGTGCCCCATAATTGTATACCGTAGCACCAAATTGGTTTTAAAATCGAGTTGTAGAGTAGAAGTTTACAGTCCAGTCGTAGCACAGAGTTTCTACCCATTAGCCAGTGGATTTGAGCAGCTTTAAGTTTCATTTGAGTCAGCTTCGAATCTATATGAGGCTTCCATGTGAGGCGGCGATCCAGGTGAATACCAAGATATTTCGTCTCAATTCGTTGAGGCACCGTATGGTTGTTAATAAGAATTGGGGGGCACGTTTCCTTGCGTAACGTAAAAGTAACGTGGGTGCATTTCTGTTCATTTATTTTAATACCCCATAACTTTGCCCATTTTTCAACTTGGGATACGTGATGTTGAAGTTGTTTTGTGGCCTCTTTAGGGTCTTTATGAATACTGAGAAAAGCGGTATCGTCAGCAAATGTAGACGTGTGCGTAAAACTGTTTGTTGGCATATCTGCCGTGTAAAGCAAGTACAAGATTGGACCAAGGATACTCCCTTGAGGTACACCAGCCCCTATTGGTTGGTAACAACTTATTTGGTTTCCCTCTTTGATTTTAAACTGTCGACCGGTTATGTACTTTTCTAGTAGGTTAAAAATATTAGATGGAAGGTTGAGCTTTAATTTGTTTAACAGGCCTTCATGCCATACTTTGTCGAACGCTTGAGAGACATCTATGAAGAGCGCGGAGCAGTATTTCTTTTCCTCAAAGGCTTTTCTTATAACCTGCACCAATCTGTGGGTTTGTTCGATGGTACTATGTTGATTTCTAAATCCAAATTGGTGATCTGGAATGCAGTTGTTTTCATTCAGGATCGGAGTCAGCTTGTTTTTAAGCAATTTCTCAAACAATTTGGACATAGTTGGTAACAGACTTATAGGCCTGTAAGACTCCACCTTTGAAGGATCTTTTCCCGGCTTAGGGATCATCTTTACCAAGGCAACTTTCCATACTGGCGGGAAATGTTCGAGCCGTAATATGGCGTTAAACATAAAAAGAATTTTTCTTTTTGCTGTGCATGGCAGCTCCATAAGCATTTTATTGCTGATTTCATCAATGCCAGGAGCTTTTTTAGCATTTAAATTATTGATAGCCTCTACGACATCTGACAACTGAAAACGTAATTCCATAGGGCATCTAGCAACAACAGGTGGTAATTTACTCATGTCAGTGCATGTATTTGGAGTGAAGACATTTGTTAAATGACTTGCGAGCAGATCACATTTTTCTTCATCACTTCTTGCCCAGGATCCTCTCAGATTACGTAGCGGTGGTTTCGCGATAACGGGTCTTTTAAGATATTTCGCTGATCGCCATAGTGAATAATTCGTCTGAGGAGTCGAGTCTAGACCTTCGAGGTGTTCCTTAAGAGATGCCAATCGGTGAACCTCTAGCAAATTTTTCAATCGGTTTGTACATTCCTTCAACTTGGCTTTAAGTTGAGGTGATCTATGCTTTTGCCATTCTCTTCGGGCTCTCCTTTTTTCAGATAAAAGTTTTTCCACATCGGCAGAATAAATTTTGTTGTACTTGGCCTGACGGTAAGTAGAAGAAGCATGTTCAATGGCTTTTGTAATGTTTTCATTTAAGCCGTTCAGACAATCATCGATGTCTCCGGGTGTTTTTAGTGGTTGGTTTTCAGAGCAGTGGGTGCTGATATATTTTTTATATTTTAACCAGTTTACACTTTTTTTTAATAAAAACTCACTACTTGCGATTTGGTGAGGACTGTAAATAGTGATTATTGTGGGTGAGTGGTCAGAAGATAAATCCAAGGAGGCTTGGGCCTCAATAAGCTCCGGTGATATGCCTTTTGCTACGCCAAAGTCTATTACGTCTGGAATTTTATTGTGGTCCGTTGGCCAGTAGGTTGGTTGTCCAGTTGAAATAACGTTAAGTCCCATTTCAGACATGGAATCATACAAGACGCGACCTCTGGGACTAATTAGGCGGGAGCCCCAGTAAGAGTGCTTGGCGTTATAGTCTCCAGCAGCTATGAAGCGGGGACCTAAAGATTTGTAAAAACTGGTGTACTGATCTTTCGTTATGGAAAATCTGGGCGGACAATAAACTGACGAAATAACAAGGTTATGGAAAAATTCATCAATACAGACGTTTGTTGCTTGAATATAAGGTTCGGATAGGCCACCCAACCATTGGTGTTTAATTTTTGATTTAATTAATATAGCAGATCCACCACATGATCTATCCCTAGGATCCTTTGCGTCGTAAAAAGTATAGGCACTTATTTTAAAAGTGCTTCTAGATGTCATATGAGTTTCGGAAATCAACATGACATCGATTTTTTGGTGTGTTAAAAAGTATTCGAGCTCGTTTTTGTGTTGGCGGATGCCGTTTGCGTTCCAGAAACAAACCCTTAGGCAGTTCATGGTCTTTTAAGCATGGCCTGCAGAAGAGCAGACTGCATTTTCTGCATCTCCTGCATCATGCTAGCCATTTGCGCCATTATCTGCGTAAATTGTTTGACCATATTGTCAATTACGGCTTCCAGGCGGCTAAAATTGGGACCAGTTGGTTCACTTGTTGGCACTTGTTGTTGTGGGGTTGGTTGGTTTGGTATTTGTGCATTGGACTGGTTTGACTTTAGTGCGTTGGCGTAAGAAATCTGACTTGTAGTTGGCTGTGCTAACTGGGGAATGTTTGTTGTGGGTATATCTAACGGCTGGGGAGGGGCAGGAACTACCTTCGGCTTAGATGAGCGCTTAACTAAATCAAATACAGGACAACCTCTGTAGTTAGCAGTGTGATTTCCACCACAATTGCTGCATTTCTTCACCCGAGGATCATCTCTCGGTTTGTCGCACTTGGTCGTAGTATGCAGGTCTCCACATACAACACAAACAGCAGGCAACTTGCAATAAGTTCTGGTGTGACCATACTCTTGGCAATTCAAGCACTGTACGGGCCCAGATCGCTTATGTGGCACTTCAACAACGACTCTACGATGCAAAATATATTTAAGGTCATAGATAGGGTGAGTTTCGTTTTTTTTCAGTTTTATATCACCGGGCTCAAGCTCAACTCGGAATAATGGTTGGGGAGACCTTTCTCTGTTTTTAATGTTTGACACAAATTTGGCTTTGAAGCCTTTGTTGCACAAACTAGCCTTAATTTCTTCCGGGTCCACGTTCGAATCAATGCCCTTAATAACAACTTGGAGGCCTTTAGCGTTCTTAAGTTGATAGGTGTAGAAGTTTTTGTTATGTTTTTCAAGCTCCGAAACCGTGGTGCGATAAGCATTTTCGTGACACACTTGAATTTTAGTTTCATAAATGCTACCACGTTTTATGTTCGACACATAAAAGTTGTCTTCGCCGATTAATCCAACTAAAAACTTTATAAGGTCGTTTGAACTTTTCTCTCTCAAATAAATTGGGGGAGGCTTAAATGTCGTCCTCTCAGTTAGCGGGGCATCGTTTTCCTCTTGCAGTATTGCAAACCGAATTTGCGATGAGGTTGGTTTTTCTTCATCTTTCGACATTTTTGCTGGGTTGGTAACCTCTGCCGATTTGGGGCTTCTGCCCCTTTTAAGAACTGTTATATAACGGTCCATTCCTACCTGGACCTTTGGAACTTGTGAAGAGATTGGGCTGGGACCGCTTTTAGCTACTGTAGCTTCAATTCCAGAATTTAATAAAAATGACCGCGGTGAGGATGGTACTTCGGTACTTTTTTTATAATTTTTAAAAAGGGATTGGGCTAAGTTTGACCCTTGTTCAAAGCACTTATTTAAATTGGGTGCGCTTAAACTTAAATTGCTTGTATTTATTTTTGATTTCTCACTTAAATAATTTTTATTGTATTCAGGGTCTCTAATGTTTTCATTGCTCACGCTTGTGGAGCTTAACACAATGTAAGCATTTCTGCTATTAGGCCCACTGTCACGACGATTGCTGTAACTCATGTACCGTTTGCTTTTTTATTTAGTTTTTTTTTTTTTTTTTGTTTTGTTTTTTACTTTTTCACTTTTGTATACTTATATGTATGTATATTAATAAAAAATTTTTGCCACCTATTACAAATATGTATATTCGCTCTTTTTAACACTCGCGTACACGTCCGCACACTACGAGATTAAGATCACGAATGTCCGCAGCGATGGCAACGATTTTGGCTGTTGGATGGTACATTTGGCGTCTGGCGACCGGCACCGGGCTGCGCAGGGAGTCCGAACCCTGGAATGCTCTCCAGATCTTCTGCCATTTGAATGAGTTCTTTAAGGGAGACAAAATCTTTTTGGCGAATGTACCACTGGTACTCCGCGCGCGAGTTACGGAAGATACGTTGTAACTTTTGGCCCTCGGTCATCTCTGAATGCCTCATCAAGTTCTGGAGGGCGAGTGTGTAGTCCTTAAAACATTCGCCAGGGAGCTGCAACCTAGCACGGATGTCATCTTCCAGTTTCTCAAAGTATCTACTAGGGAGAAAGAAAGCGAGAAAATCAGCTTTAAATACTTGCCATGACTCCCAGTGGGCGTTATTGTTGCGGTACCAAACCAGAGCTCGCTCGGATAAGAATTCGGGCATCACTCGGGGCAGGTGGTCAAGTGTGACCTCGTAGATTAGCGCCAATTCTTCAAGGCGTTCAATAAACGCCAGCGGCTCACTGCCGCCAATGTACGTGAGACCCCACTTTCGAACTTGGTCGAGGAGTTTGATTCGTGCTTCTACCCCTGAGCCAATAGGAGCTGGAACGCCTCCTGATGGGCGTCGTACCCTTTGCTGATGTTCACTTCTCGACGGGGAGGTATTGGTAGTACTACCTCCGGGCACTTCTAGTGTATTTACGGTTTCAAATTTTTGTTGCAATTCCTGGAGCCGGGTGGTCACCTTGAAGTCGTGTTCGCTACCGATGAATTGCGCAAATTTACGGCGTAGTTCCTCAACCGTACCGGTGGTGTCGAGAGCGAACTCGCTCATATATGCCAGCAACTCATCTCGTTTTAGCGGGTATATCCAGCCTGTTCGTAACATCTTATTGTTGATTTCTAAATCTTTACGAGTCTCCGTCATACTGCTCAAGAATTTCTAAATAGATTTATTATTATTGTTAAAAAAAATTTTTCTTTTTTTTTTTTAAGTAATATATTTCTTCGTTTGCCAATATAATAATTATAAACGAGAGAAATAACAATTAAAATGATGAAATTTTTACAATAAATAGTTTTTTTTTCCACCAGTTTATATCATAATCAACGATTATTTAACTAGTTTTTTTTTTTTTTGATTTACTATTTACCGACGGCAACCGCGCGATTATTCTGCCGATTAACGAAATCGTCTATTAGCGATCAATGTTTTTCACTACACGCGGTTGTTTTATTATCACTCCAGGCACAGTTTTTTTTCTCCTCTAATTGCCCCGAATTTTCCCGACGGCACAGACTCGTTTATTAAAATACAAAAAAAAATGGTTTTTCCTCTTTTTTTTTTGGTTTCTTTTATATATATTTTTCTGTATATATAATTTCCACTAGTTTTCTTCTCTTTACATTCAGTTCCTTTTTTTTTATAGTTTTCAATTATTTAATTTATTTATTCAAATTTTGTTTCACAGTTTTTGTTTCTTTACTCTTTTTTTTCCACAACTTATTTTTAGTTATGTTCAGCGTTTTAATTTCTGATATTAGTTTTTCTTTTCTTTATGTGTTTTTATTTTAATTAAAATTTCTCTTTTTTTTTTACTTTTTTTTTTGAACTTTTCCGACGGCACGGGCACGTTTATTTAAAAAATTTGTTTTTACCTTTTTCTTTTTATCGGTTTTGTCTTTTTCCTTTTTCTCAATTTCTTACTTTAATTAATTTACTTTTTTCTCAAAATTTTGTTTCACAGTTTTTTTTTTATATTTTCTTAAAATTTCTTTTTCAACAACGTTTCTTTTTTTTTTTGTGTCAAAAATTTTTCACAATTATTTTTATTTTAATTAAAATTCCTTTTTTTTTTCTTACACTTTGTTTTATTTTTATTCCGACGGTATATTTAATTATTATTTTTTTTTTCACTCACTGATCACTGCTTTTCTAAGCGGTCCCTGCTCGGGCGCCATTGTAACGAACCTTTTTTCTCAGCTGGGGTACAACTCACCGTTGTCCAGCGTTCCGTCACAAAAATTTATTTTCTCGTGACCGCTTAGAAGGAAAAAGCAGGATATTTGGCAAGTTCACAATGTTTTTATTCTCTTATTTACTTTACTAACGCTACTTTATACGGCACGATACATTAACGAAGGCGGCTGAACGTTGGCGTGATTATGGCTTTGGGCAGGTATAACGAACGTAGGCAGACCATCTTTACACGATTACTGGTCTCAACCCTATTCAACCTACTTACGCTGCGATCCTGTGCGTTAATGAGTCTGCGGGATTACCACGGAGACGTCAACCACATTCCACGCGCGATCACACTAGGGTATTTGTTAGGTAGGCGAGTCTGCGGGATAACCAAACGTCTACTTCACAAAGAGGCTAGCGTCTCTACTACCTAACCAATGATACGGCACTGTGCGTGGACGAATCTGCGGGATAACCACTGAGACGTCAACCACATTACACGCAAAGCCACACTAGTGTATTTGTTAGGTAGGCGAGTCTGCGGGATAACCACTGAAACGTCTACTTCACAACGACGCTAGCGTCTCTACTACCTAACTTCTATTACGGCACTGTGCGTGGACGAATCTGCGGGATAACCACTGAGACGTCAACCACACTACACGCAAAAGTACAATAGTTTCTTTATTAGGCAAGAGACTCTTTAGTATAACCCCGGAGGCTCTTACTTCACAAAGCAACTAGTTAACTACTACTACTATTCTACTATATGATCTTACCTGCTTGACCGCCAGCCAACAATTAATTCTTTCTACTGCGAGGCCGCCTTTTTATACTCCTCATATCGGTTGCACATACACACAAACCCACATCAACAAACACAGCATACACGCTAACAAACAGCGTGTTGCTGTATCTGTCACCACATTGGCCGAGAGGTGCTGTGCTTGTCAAAGTGTAAATCGAGCTGTGTTTAATTGGATGTGCAAACCGACACGGCCACGCACTGTTTTATCTATTAATACTATTTACATGATAAAGCCGTGCTTTATATTAAATACTTAAACTTGTAAATATAATGTTTTTTATACAATTCAAATTAATAATTCAATACTTATAATATCCATCATTTATATAAGAATATAATTAATTCGATTAAATAATATATTGTAAATGTCTAGGATATACAATATAAATGTGTCTGAGAAATATATACATACAAGAATATTTTACAAATGTGTTATTGTTATGGTGTGCCATTAAAATGAGGCACGATTTTTATGTCGTCACAAGGTTTATTTAACTAATTAGATATAATTCTCATTTAGTCTATGTAAGATTTAGTATAAGATGCAGGATTGAATTGACGATCGGCGCGATTCAGACCCGACTGAAATACGCCAATTAAGTCTCGGAGACATAGTTCGGAGAGACAATCGGTTTGCACTACCACCGATTCAAGAACACTCGAGACCTGCGAGTGGGAACAATCAATATCTGTATAGATATTGGACACTTTACTTAATACATGCCCGTTCGATCACAGCGGCTTCGGCTGACTGTTCTCACAGCGGTTTCGACTGACTGTTCTCACAGCGGCTTCGGCTGACTGTTCTCACAGCGGCTTCGGCTGACTGTTCTCACAGCGGCTTCGGCTGACTGTTCTCACAGCGGCTTCGGCTGACTGTTCTCACAGCGGTTTCGACTGACTGTTCTCACAGTGGCTTCGGCTGACTGTTCTCACAGCGGCTTTGGCTGACTGTTCTCACAGCGGCTTCGGCTGACTGTTCTCACAGCGGTTTCGACTGACTGTTCTCACAGCGGCTTTGGCTGACTGTTCTCACAGCGGCTTCGGCTGACTGTTCTCACAGCGGCTTCGGCTGACTGTTCTCACAGCGGCTTCGGCTGACTGTTCTCACAGCGGCTTCGGCTGACTGTTCTCACAGCGGCTTCGGCTGACTGTTCTCACAGCGGCTTCGGCTGACTGTTCTCACAGCGGCTTCGGCTGACTGTTCTCACAGCGGTTTCGACTGACTGTTCTCACAGCGGCTTTGGTTGACTGTTCTCACAGCGGCTTCGGCTGACTGTTCTCACAGCGGCTTCGGCTGACTGTTCTCACAGCGGCTTCGGCTGACTGTTCTCACAGCGGCTTCGGCTGACTGTTCTCACAGCGGTTTCGACTGACTGTTCTCACAGCGATTTGGCTGACTGTTCTCACAGCGGCTTCGGCTGACTGTTCTCACAGCGGCTTTGGCTGACTGTTCTCACAGCGGCTTCGGCTGACTGTTCTCACAGCGGCTTCGGCTGACTGTTCTCACAGCGGCTTCGGCTGACTGTTCTCACAGCGGCTTCGGCTGACTGTTCTCACAGCGGTTTCGACTGACTGTTCTCACAGCGGCTTTGGCTGACTGTTCTCACAGCGGCTTCGGCTGACTGTTCTCACATTGTACGTATTTAACCGATAGTATTAAGCACCATTGTACGTATTTAGCCGATAGCATTAAGTACCACTGTACGTATTTAGCCGATAGCATTAAGCACCATTGTACGTATATCTAGTCTTCGAGCACCACCGACGCATCGATACACGATCCCGAGCTATCAACGACCACACCCGAGTTCCCGATCTTCAAGCCGAACCTGAACAACCGACACCGAAATCACCGATCCCGCATACACCGACATACCAGAGCGAATAAAGTCGAGAACACCATCCGAGTACCTGTAGAGCATCGTTGGTAGCCGGCTAGGTTATCGTTGATTCATTGCTATCGTAATATGTCGTAGTTGTATTCAAGATAAAGTAATTTCAATAAAGCAAAAGAATATTGTAACCCCCGAAAAAGGGTAAATAATCGTCTTATTACTTGAGGTATGTGGGCCCGTAAGTAGACCCTGGACACGACTAAGTTACCTCAGCCGACGACAAAACCACGTTACAAAATGGCGCCCGAGCAGGGACCCGATTCCAAGTCGCATTGCGAAAAATCAAAAACCGCCGCCAACGAGGAGGAATCGAGTCAACATCACGATAATAGCAATTCCGATAACACAGCTACAAACAAAACAACTTCATCTACAAGCCGCACACTACAAACAGACTCCGTCGGATGGATTTATCTACTTAGAAAGGAGCAGTTAATCGAGCAATGCCAAAATGTCGGCATACCCACCACCGGCTACACGGTAGAACATCTACGCAAGCAGCTAGCAGAAAACCTTCGGTCAAAGAAGTTGCGAACTTCAACGGAAAACTTGCTACTGCAACTGCAAGAAGAGGTACGATCGGCCGAGGAAAGTGTGGTAAATGAGGAGGATATATTAGTACCAGTACCACCCCAGGCATACAGACGTACCGACAACGAAGTAATGACGGCAGTGCAAAGATGGAGTCTATCTTACTCAGGAGAGACGGACCTCATGGAATTTCTCGAACGCTGCGAGGAATTGTCTGAGAGCCACCATATAGCTCCCAACCAGTTACTGCCATCAATGCTGAGCGTTCTGCAGGGCAACGCTCTCAAATGGTACCGAGTAAAACGAGAGACGATCAGCACGTGGTCAGCATTCCGACGAGAAATGGAGAAATTCTTCTTGCCGAACCGTTACCTGCCACATCTTGAACAGAAGTTCTACAACCGAAGGCAGGGCAGGCGTGAGCGCGCCAAAGACTTTATATTGTGTATGCTTACTCTCGCAAGGCAACACCCGCTCCTCCGGAAGCAAAACCACCTCGATCGAATTTACGATGGGCTACGAACCGAATACCGGCACTACGTTCGCCGACGGGACTTCGGCAGCCTCGACGAGCTTATCTCCCTCACGGATGAGTTTGAGGCTCTAAAAAGGGAAGAACGACCCCAGACATCTCACATGTTAGTACCGGCACAATACGAACGTGATACCCATTGCTGGAGATGTAAACAACCGGGTCATAAACGTACGACGTGTAGTCGTCCCTTTAGGTTATTCTGCTCATACTGTGGACTCGATGGTATGCTTTCCCGTGCATGTCCGTGCAGGAGCCACCGTCCCATCACCCCCGAGCAGGCGTATACAAGGAACGACGGCCGATATTACATAAGCGTGAAAGTATGCGGACGACCTACCCGCGCGCTAATCGATACGGGTGCATCCCGCACTTACATCGGGGATTCATTGAAACAGTATTTAATAGCGCAGGAAATCAAACCGATTAGCAGCCAGGGTATGGTCCAGATGGCCGACCAATCGATTGCAACCTATTCGGACATATTCCCAATCAACGTAGCCTACAAGGAGAATCAAGTGGAACTACGTGCGTCGGTCATAACCACCCTGGCCGAACCGATTATACTAGGCATGGACTGTTTGAACACCCTCAACCTAGAACTACGGCTAAACGGCGAGACACTTGTAAGGTCCTACACAGCCACCAAGGAATGTCTGCACTCCCTGGTCAGTCGTGACTTTCTCTCCGAAGCAGAAAACAATGCGCTGGACCTATTGCAGGAAGCCCACAAGTCCAAGTTTGCTCAGGCAAAAGGGCTGTGTACCGTCGCGACGCACGAAATACGTCTGAAAACCCTGAAGCCGATAAAACAAAGGAACATGCCAAGAAACCCAGCAAGGATGGAGGTAATGCACAACGAAGAAAATAAACTGCTGAACAAAGGACGCATCGAACATTCACACAGTCCATACAGTTCTCCGATTGGCTTGGCTCGCAGGAAACAGGACGGGTGGAGAAGGTGCCATAACAGAACCCGATGCGTATCGGAAAAAAAAAAAAAAAAAAAAAAAAGAAGACTGTAGGACAGCCGTAGTATAGTTTATTTGTAAAGTAAGTTTAAGTGCGAGGTCAAGCTATAGGACAGCCCCAGTATAATTGATTTTGTTTATAAGGTAAGGGTACGTAGAGAGCAAAGCTGTAGGACAGCCGTCAGGAATTTTAGTCGAAGAACCGAGTCTCCCATTCGGGAGGTTAAAATTTACCATAAGGGTAGTGTGGGTCTTCGGACCAAAACTCGCCTTCGACCATCATTCCCCGAAGAGGGAGGGAGATGTAACGTGGAAATATTCAAGTTACATATTTTATTTCTTTTATTAAATAGTTTAATACCAGCCTCACCGTTTTCTCCTATAGTGTAAGCGTAGCTTTAGTATATTTCGTTTAGGTTTATTTAACTAATTAGATATAATTCTCATTTAGTCTATGTAACATTTAGTATAAGATGCAGGATTGAATTGACGATCGGCGCGATTCAGACCCGACTGAAATACGCCAATTAAGTCTCGGAGACATAGTTCGGAGAGACAATCGGTTTGCACTACCACCGATTCAAGAACACTCGAGACCTGCGAGTGGGAACAATCAATATCTGTATAGATATTGGACACTTTACTTAATACATGCCCGTTCGATCACAGCGGCTTCGGCTGACTGTTCTCACAGCGGTTTCGACTGACTGTTCTCACAGCGGCTTCGGCTGACTGTTCTCACAGCGGCTTTGGCTGACTGTTCTCACAGCGGTTTCGACTGACTGTTCTTACAGCGGCTTCGGCTGACTGTTCTCACAGCGGCTTCGGCTGACTGTTCTCACAGCGGCTTCGGCTGACTGTTCTCACAGCGGCTTCGGCTGACTCTTCTCACAGCGGCTTCGGCTGACTGTTCTCACAGCGGCTTCGGCTGACTGTTCTCACAGCGGTTTCGACTGACTGTTCTCACAGCGGCTTCGGCTGACTGTTCTCACAGCGGCTTTGGCTGACTGTTCTCACAGCGGCTTCGGCTGACTGTTCTCACAGCGGTTTCGACTGACTGTTCTCACAGCGGCTTCGGCTGACTGTTCTCACAGCGGCTTCGGCTGACTGTTCTCACAGCGGCTTCGGCTGACTGTTCTCACAGCGGCTTCGGCTGACTGTTCTCACAGCGGTTTCGACTGACTGTTCTCACAGCGGCTTTGGTTGACTGTTCTCACAGCGGCTTCGGCTGACTGTTCTCACAGCGGATTCGGCTGACTGTTCTCACAGCGGCTTCGGCTGACTGTTCTCACAGCGGCTTCGGCTGACTGTTCTCACAGCGGCTTCGGCTGACTGTTCTCACAGCGGTTTCGACTGACTGTTCTCACAGCGGATTCGGCTGACTGTTCTCACAGCGGCTTCGGCTGACTGTTCTCACAGCGGCTTCGGCTGACTGTTCTCACATTGTACGTATTTAACCGATAGTATTAAGCACCATTGTACGTATTTAGCCGATAGCATTAAGTACCATTGTACGTATTTAGCCGATAGCATTAAGCACCATTGTACGTATATCTAGTCTTCGAGCACCACCGACGCATCGATACACGATCCCGAGCTATCAACGACCACACCCGAGTTCCCGATCTTCAAGCCGAACCTGAACAACCGACACCGAAATCACCGATCCCGCATACACCGACATACCAGAGCGAATAAAGTCGAGAACACCATCCGAGTACCTGTAGAGCATCGTTGGTAGCCGGCTAGGTTATCGTTGATTCATTGCTATCGTAATATATCGTAGTTGTATTCAAGATAAAGTAATTTCAATAAAGCAAAAGAATATTGTAACCCCCGAAAAAGGGTAAATAATCGTCTTATTACTTGAGGTTTGTGGGCCCGTAAGTAGACCCTGGACACGACTAAGTTACCTCAGCCGACGACAAAACCACGTTACATGGGATCCGCTTACGTGCAAATAGCACCTAAGTCTTTCGGCACAGTAGATGCTCTGTGTAATGCCATAAAAAAGCTGTATCTGAAAACAAAACATTGGACCAGATTAGGGAACTTATTACTTCGTGCAGGCAAGGGGCCAAAGAACCTGCAAGCTGATTTGGAAGCCGTATAGAAGCGTTACTGGTTGAAGCAGAGGGCATCGCGATTAACGAGTGGAGCGATATGGGCAGTAGACAGATAATATTAAAATACTTTAAGAGACGGCAGTAAAGAGCTTTATTTAAGGCCTAAGAGATCAGGCATTGCGGACGAGACTTGTAGGCGAGGCGAATGAGGATTTAACGAAATTGGTGCAGATAGTAAAAGATGCGGAACAACTTTTTGGAGATAACCAGGTTGTGATAAATACTGTGAAACGGACGACACCGTGTAATTTTTGTAGCCAGGAGGGCCATAATAGGGCAAATTGCGAACAGAGATTTAATACACCCTACTGCGTTAAATGTGGCTTATATGGACATGAAGTGGGTCCAGCGCGCAAAAATAGCACAGAAAGAGAAACGGAAAATTGTGGTTTCTGCCAAGGTAGGGGTCACAACCAGATGAAGTGCTTTAAAAGATTGCGCACGTTATTCTGCAGAGTATATAGAAAGAATGGCCACACTGAAATAAATTTTGCCAGCAGCCGCAACAGAGATATTTTGATAGCCAGGAACATAGTCAAAATACACCACAGAACGCAAGTTGGCAACCAGCGAAGAACTTCAACTCTGGGGTAGGAAATAACGGGCTTAGGCGACATCAGAACACGGCACAAAGAGGACAAACATCGATGACGACGGCAAATAGGAATCAATTCAGTACCGGTAAGATGCTTCGGTTGAAATGAGATAGGGCATATAAGGACCAACTGCCCATTAAGGAGTACGGAAAACCTCCGGCGGCCCAGCCGAAACTAAAAGGCTGGGACGCCGCAAATTTCCGTTCACAACCAGAGAGACTTCTTTATGAAATCTGAAACACTCGTATCAAGGGCAGTGGTAAAAGGCTACACTGAAGAGAAAATATCCACACATACATTCCAGAGACGCCCACAACCTGCAGCACTTACAAATCGGAATCGGGAAGGGAACAAAAACTTTGAATAAAACATGAAGATGACGCATATATAAATTTTCCTTGCAAGGAGGCGAAGGATAAGAGTCTGCGCTTGCTGGTAGATACAGGAGCAGACACTACGCTAGTAAAAGCGGGGGCTTTGGCACCAAGCGTAAGAATAGATGAAAGTAATAGGAAAGGCTTGTCAGGAGCTTTCGGGGGTAAAATAATGTCAGAGGGAATGATAGTGGCGCGGCACGAAAACGCGGATGAGTTCTCCTTACAACTGCATGTCGTGCCGGAAGGAACCCGGCTTCCAGCAGATGGGTTGCTGGGAAGGGACATGATGTTGAACAGGTCCATCACGGACACAATAAATAAAAATATAAGATTCTTCAAAGATAACCAAGAATTGGTTACGATACCGTTTGTGCCAGAAAGAAAGCCACCGAAAGTGTACCTGGCTGAGCGAGTAACCATCAAGGGACGTTCGCAAATGATTGCTCCAGTCGTAGTAAACTCCGTTAGTGGGGACATTGTCATAAGCAAATCGGAAATCGTTCCGGGAGTTTTCGTTGGTGAGGCACTCACAACAGTCAAAGCCGGAGCAGTTTTCGTTCCTATTCTGAACACTAACGATATGACCATAAGCCTCAACGGAAGAACAAACCTTAGCTACGAGCGTTACAGAGGTCACAGCGTGCATTCTTCAACAGCAATAAACATTATTGGCTCCGAAGGTAGGTCGAGAAGGAAAAAATTGCTCTTGGAGACAGTTCAACTAAGCGAAAGTCTTAACCCGAAGGAGAGGGCGTCGATATCGAACATTTTGAGAACATACGACGATATTTTTCAACTACCCGGGGACATTCTTACCCACACTTCTGTATTGAAACATCAGATACCAACGAGCCCGAGCCAGCCGCCAATAAATACAAAGCAGTATAGGCTACCTGAAATCCACAGAGCTGAGGTAAACAGGCAGGTGGATCAAATGCGTAAGGATAATATTATATCGCCCAGCAATTCCCCATGGAACTCCCCGATACTGCTTATACCTAAAAAGGCGGCAAAAGACGGTGAAAAAAAGTGGAGATTGGTTGTAGATTTTAGAAAACTGAATGAGGCTACCGTAAAGCAAGTTTTCCCGATACCCAGGATCGATGAGATCCTGGATCAATTAGGAAGCAGCAGGTATTTCTCCACTCTTGATTTTGCAAGTGGATACCATCAGGTGTTACTGGATCCGAAGGACAAGCAAAAAACGGCTTTCTGTACTAATTTGGGACACTATGAGTTCAACCGTATGGCTTTCGGATTGACAGGAGCACCCGCCACTTTCCAGAGGATAATAAATTCAATATTAACCGGGCTACAAGGCGTCGACTGTTTTGTTTATTTAGACGACATAGTTATCTATGGCAGAAACTTAATGGACCATAATGCACGTTTGAAGAAAGTACTGGATGTGTTGAGAAAATACGACTTAAATCTGCACCCCGAGAAATGTCATTTTTTGCAGAGAGAAATAGTTTATCTGGGCCACCAGTGCTCTGAAAAAGGGGTTTTGCCAGACCCAAACAAGGTTAGGGCGGTGAAGAATATATACCACCACCCAGGAACATGAAAGAGCTCCAAGCATTTTTAGGACTAGTAAACTACTAAAGAAAATTTATACCTAACTCAGCACAAATCTCTTTACCGCTCAACAAAATGTTGAGAAAGGACACTAAGCTAGAGTGAACTGACTGTTCTCACAGCGGCTTCGGCTGACTGTTCTCACAGCGGCTTTGGCTGACTGTTCTCACAGCGGCTTCGGCTGACTGTTCTCACAGCGGTTTCGACTGACTGTTCTCACAGCGGCTTCGGCTGACTGTTCTCACAGCGGCTTCGGCTGACTGTTCTCACAGCGGTTTCGACTGACTGTTCTCACAGCGGCTTCGGCTGACTGTTCTCACAGCGGATTCGGCTGACTGTTCTCACAGCGGCTTTGGCTGACTGTTCTCAC
This sequence comes from Melanophora roralis, assembly GCA_963583895.1. NCBI lineage: Eukaryota > Metazoa > Arthropoda > Insecta > Diptera > Rhinophoridae > Melanophora > Melanophora roralis. Next base: position 47,041,763 of record OY757188.1, read on the forward strand.
AGCGGCTTCGGCTGACTGTTCTCACAGCGGCTTCGGCTGACTGTTCTCACAGCGGTTTCGACTGACTGTTCTCACAGCGGCTTTGGTTGACTGTTCTCACAGCGGCTTCGGCTGACTGTTCTCACAGCGGATTCGGCTGACTGTTCTCACAGCGGCTTCGGCTGACTGTTCTCACAGCGGCTTCGGCTGACTGTTCTCACAGCGGCTTCGGCTGACTGTTCTCACAGCGGTTTCGACTGACTGTTCTCACAGCGGCTTTGGCTGACTGTTCTCACAGCGGCTTCGGCTGACTGTTCTCACAGCGGATTCGGCTGACTGTTCTCACAGCGGCTTTGGCTGACTGTTCTCACAGCGGCTTCGGCTGACTGTTCTCACAGCGGCTTCGGCTGACTGTTCTCACAGCGGCTTCGGCTGACTGTTCTCACAGCGGCTTCGGTTGACTGTTCTCACAGCGGTTTCGACTGACTGTTCTCACAGCTGCTTCGGCTGACTGTTCTCACAGCGGCTTCGGCTGACTGTTCTCACAGCGGCTTCGGCTGACTGTTCTCACATTTTACGTATTTAACCGATAGTATTAAGCACCATTGTACGTATTTAGCCGATAGCATTAAGTACCATTGTACGTATTTAGCCGATAGCATTAAGCACCATTGTACGTATATCTAGTCTTCGAGCACCACCGACGCATCGATACACGATCCCGAGCTATCAACGACCACACCCGAGTTCCCGATCTTCAAGCCGAACCTGAACAACCGACACCGAAATCACCGATCCCGCATACACCGACATACCAGAGCGAATAAAGTCGAGAACACCATCCGAGTACCTGTAGAGCATCGTTGGTAGCCGGCTAGGTTATCGTTGATTCATTGCTATCGTAATATATCGTAGTTGTATTCAAGATAAAGTAATTTCAATAAAGCAAAAGAATATTGTAACCCCCGAAAAAGGGTAAATAATCGTCTTATTACTTGAGGTTTGTGGGCCCGTAAGTAGACCCTGGACACGACTAAGTTACCTCAGCCGACGACAAAACCACGTTACATGGGATCCGCTTACGTGCAAATAGCACCTAAGTCTTTCGGCACAGTAGATGCTCTGTGTAATGCCATAAAAAAGCTGTATCTGAAAACAAAACATTGGACCAGATTAGGGAACTTATTACTTCGTGCAGGCAAGGGGCCAAAGAACCTGCAAGCTGATTTGGAAGCCGTATAGAAGCGTTACTGGTTGAAGCAGAGGGCATCGCGATTAACGAGTGGAGCGATATGGGCAGTAGACAGATAATATTAAAATACTTTAAGAGACGGCAGTAAAGAGCTTTATTTAAGGCCTAAGAGATCAGGCATTGCGGACGAGACTTGTAGGCGAGGCGAATGAGGATTTAACGAAATTGGTGCAGATAGTAAAAGATGCGGAACAACTTTTTGGAGATAACCAGGTTGTGATAAATACTGTGAAACGGACGACACGGTGTAATTTTTGTAGCCAGGAGGGCCATAATAGGGCAAATTGCGAACAGAGATTAAATACACCCTACTGCGTTAAATGTGGCTTATATGGACATGAAGTGGGTCCAGCGCGCAAAAATAGCACAGAAAGAGAAACGGAAAATTGTGGTTTCTGCCAAGGTAGGGGTCACAACCAGATGAAGTGCTTTAAAAGATTGCGCACGTTATTCTGCAGAGTATATAGAAAGAATGGCCACACTGAAAATAAATTTTGCCAGCAGCCGCAACAGAGATATTTTGATAGCCAGGAACATAGTCAAAATACACCACAGAACGCAAGTTGGCAACCAGCGAATAACTTCAACTCTGGGGTAGGAAATAACGGGCTTAGGCGACATCAGAACACGGCACAAAGAGGACAAACATCGATGACGACGGCAAATAGGAATCAATTCAGTACCGGTAAGATGCTTCGGTTGAAATGAGATAGGGCATATAAGGACCAACTGCCCATTAAGGAGTACCGTAAACCTCCGGCGGCCCAGCCGAAACTAAAAGGCTGGGACGCCGCAAATTTCCGTTCACAACCAGAGAGACTTCTTTATGAAATCTGAAACACTCGTATCAAGGGCAGTGGTAAAAGGCTACACTGAAGAGAAAATATCCACACATACATTCCAGAGACGCCCACAACCTGCAGCACTTACAAATCGGAATCGGGAAGGGAACAAAAACTTTGAATAAAACATGAAGATGACGCATATATAAATTTTCCTTGCAAGGAGGCGAAGGATAAGAGTCTGCGCTTGCTGGTAGATACAGGAGCAGACACTACGCTAGTAAAAGCGGGGGCTTTGGCACCAAGCGTAAGAATAGATGAAAGTAATAGGAAAGGCTTGTCAGGAGCTTTCGGGGGTAAAATAATGTCAGAGGGAATGATAGTGGCGCGGCACGAAAACGCGGATGAGTTCTCCTTACAACTGCATGTCGTGCCGGAAGGAACCCGGCTTCCAGCAGATGGGTTGCTGGGAAGGGACATGATGTTGAACAGGTCCATCACGGACACAATAAATAAAAATATAAGATTCTTCAAAGATAACCAAGAATTGGTTACGATACCGTTTGTGCCAGAAAGAAAGCCACCGAAAGTGTACCTGGCTGAGCGAGTAACCATCAAGGGACGTTCGCAAATGATTGCTCCAGTCGTAGTAAACTCCGTTAGTGGGGACATTGTCATAAGCAAATCGGAAATCGTTCCGGGAGTTTTCGTTGGTGAGGCACTCACAACAGTCAAAGCCGGAGCAGTTTTCGTTCCTATTCTGAACACTAACGATATGACCATAAGCCTCAACGGAAGAACAAACCTTAGCTACGAGCGTTACAGAGGTCACAGCGTGCATTCTTCAACAGCAATAAACATTATTGGCTCCGAAGGTAGGTCGAGAAGGAAAAAATTGCTCTTGGAGACAGTTCAACTAAGCGAAAGTCTTAACCCGAAGGAGAGGGCGTCGATATCGAACATTTTGAGAACATACGACGATATTTTTCAACTACCCGGGGACATTCTTACCCACACTTCTGTATTGAAACATCAGATACCAACGAGCCCGAGCCAGCCGCCAATAAATACAAAGCAGTATAGGCTACCTGAAATCCACAGAGCTGAGGTAAACAGGCAGGTGGATCAAATGCGTAAGGATAATATTATATCGCCCAGCAATTCCCCATGGAACTCCCCGATACTGCTTATACCTAAAAAGGCGGCAAAAGACGGTGAAAAAAAGTGGAGATTGGTTGTAGATTTTAGAAAACTGAATGAGGCTACCGTAAAGCAAGTTTTCCCGATACCCAGGATCGATGAGATCCTGGATCAATTAGGAAGCAGCAGGTATTTCTCCACTCTTGATTTTGCAAGTGGATACCATCAGGTGTTACTGGATCCGAAGGACAAGCAAAAAACGGCTTTCTGTACTAATTTGGGACACTATGAGTTCAACCGTATGGCTTTCGGATTGACAGGAGCACCCGCCACTTTCCAGAGGATAATAAATTCAATATTAACCGGGCTACAAGGCGTCGACTGTTTTGTTTATTTAGACGACATAGTTATCTATGGCAGAAACTTAATGGACCATAATGCACGTTTGAAGAAAGTACTGGATGTGTTGAGAAAATACGACTTAAATCTGCACCCCGAGAAATGTCATTTTTTGCAGAGAGAAATAGTTTATCTGGGCCACCAGTGCTCTGAAAAAGGGGTTTTGCCAGACCCAAACAAGGTTAGGGCGGTGAAGAATATATACCACCACCCAGGAACATGAAAGAGCTCCAAGCATTTTTAGGACTAGTAAACTACTAAAGAAAATTTATACCTAACTCAGCACAAATCTCTTTACCGCTCAACAAAATGTTGAGAAAGGACACTAAGCTAGAGTGAACTGACTGTTCTCACAGCGGCTTCGGCTGACTGTTCTCACAGCGGCTTTGGCTGACTGTTCTCACAGCGGCTTCGGCTGACTGTTCTCACAGCGGTTTCGACTGACTGTTCTCACAGCGGCTTCGGCTGACTGTTCTCACAGCGGCTTCGGCTGACTGTTCTCACAGCGGCTTCGGCTGACTGTTCTCACAGCGGTTTCGACTGACTGTTCTCACAGCGGCTTTGGCTGACTGTTCTCACAGCGGCTTCGGCTGACTGTTCTCACAGCGGATTCGGCTGACTGTTCTCACAGCGGCTTTGGCTGACTGTTCTCACAGCGGCTTCGGCTGACTGTTCTCACAGCGGCTTCGGCTGACTGTTCTCACAGCGGCTTCGGCTGACTGTTCTCACAGCGGCTTCGGTTGACTGTTCTCACAGCGGTTTCGACTGACTGTTCTCACAGCGGCTTCGGCTGACTGTTCTCACAGCGGCTTCGGCTGACTGTTCTCACAGCGGCTTCGGCTGACTGTTCTCACAGCGGCTTCGGTTGACTGTTCTCACAGCGGTTTCGACTGACTGTTCTCACAGCGGCTTCGGCTGACTGTTCTCACATTTTACGTATTTAACCGATAGTATTAAGCACCATTGTACGTATTTAGCCGATAGCATTAAGTACCATTGTACGTATTTAGCCGATAGCATTAAGCACCATTGTACGTATATCTAGTCTTCGAGCACCACCGACGCATCGATACACGATCCCGAGCTATCAACGACCACACCCGAGTTCCCGATCTTCAAGCCGAACCTGAACAACCGACACCGAAATCACCGATCCCGCATACACCGACATACCAGAGCGAATAAAGTCGAGAACACCATCCGAGTACCTGTAGAGCATCGTTGGTAGCCGGCTAGGTTATCGTTGATTCATTGCTATCGTAATATATCGTAGTTGTATTCAAGATAAAGTAATTTCAATAAAGCAAAAGAATATTGTAACCCCCGAAAAAGGGTAAATAATCGTCTTATTACTTGAGGTTTGTGGGCCCGTAAGTAGACCCTGGACACGACTAAGTTACCTCAGCCGACGACAAAACCACGTTACATGGGATCCGCTTACGTGCAAATAGCACCTAAGTCTTTCGGCACAGTAGATGCTCTGTGTAATGCCATAAAAAAACTGTATCTGAAAACAAAACATTGGACCAGATTAGGGAACTTATTACTTCGTGCAGGCAAGGGGCCAAAGAACCTGCAAGCTGATTTGGAAGCCGTATAGAAGCGTTACTGGTTGAAGCAGAGGGCATCGCGATTAACGAGTGGAGCGATATGGGCAGTAGACAGATAATATTAAAATACTTTAAGAGACGGCAGTAAAGAGCTTTATTTAAGGCCTAAGAGATCAGGCATTGCGGACGAGACTTGTAGGCGAGGCGAATGAGGATTTAACGAAATTGGTGCAGATAGTAAAAGATGCGGAACAACTTTTTGGAGATAACCAGGTTGTGATAAATACTGTGAAACGGACGACACGGTGTAATTTTTGTAGCCAGGAGGGCCATAATAGGGCAAATTGCGAACAGAGATTAAATACACCCTACTGCGTTAAATGTGGCTTATATGGACATGAAGTGGGTCCAGCGCGCAAAAATAGCACAGAAAGAGAAACGGAAAATTGTGGTTTCTGCCAAGGTAGGGGTCACAACCAGATGAAGTGCTTTAAAAGATTGCGCACGTTATTCTGCAGAGTATATAGAAAGAATGGCCACACTGAAAATAAATTTTGCCAGCAGCCGCAACAGAGATATTTTGATAGCCAGGAACATAGTCAAAATACACCACAGAACGCAAGTTGGCAACCAGCGAATAACTTCAACTCTGGGGTAGGAAATAACGGGCTTAGGCGACATCAGAACACGGCACAAAGAGGACAAACATCGATGACGACGGCAAATAGGAATCAATTCAGTACCGGTAAGATGCTTCGGTTGAAATGAGATAGGGCATATAAGGACCAACTGCCCATTAAGGAGTACGGTAAACCTCCGGCGGCCCAGCCGAAACTAAAAGGCTGGGACGCCGCAAATTTCCGTTCACAACCAGAGAGACTTCTTTATGAAATCTGAAACACTCGTATCAAGGGCAGTGGTAAAAGGCTACACTGAAGAGAAAATATCCACACATACATTCCAGAGACGCCCACAACCTGCAGCACTTACAAATCGGAATCGGGAAGGGAACAAAAACTTTGAATAAAACATGAAGATGACGCATATATAAATTTTCCTTGCAAGGAGGCGAAGGATAAGAGTCTGCGCTTGCTGGTAGATACAGGAGCAGACACTACGCTAGTAAAAGCGGGGGCTTTGGCACCAAGCGTAAGAATAGATGAAAGTAATAGGAAAGGCTTGTCAGGAGCTTTCGGGGGTAAAATAATGTCAGAGGGAATGATAGTGGCGCGGCACGAAAACGCGGATGAGTTCTCCTTACAACTGCATGTCGTGCCGGAAGGAACCCGGCTTCCAGCAGATGGGTTGCTGGGAAGGGACATGATGTTGAACAGGTCCATCACGGACACAATAAATAAAAATATAAGATTCTTCAAAGATAACCAAGAATTGGTTACGATACCGTTTGTGCCAGAAAGAAAGCCACCGAAAGTGTACCTGGCTGAGCGAGTAACCATCAAGGGACGTTCGCAAATGATTGCTCCAGTCGTAGTAAACTCCGTTAGTGGGGACATTGTCATAAGCAAATCGGAAATCGTTCCGGGAGTTTTCGTTGGTGAGGCACTCACAACAGTCAAAGCCGGAGCAGTTTTCGTTCCTATTCTGAACACTAACGATATGACCATAAGCCTCAACGGAAGAACAAACCTTAGCTACGAGCGTTACAGAGGTCACAGCGTGCATTCTTCAACAGCAATAAACATTATTGGCTCCGAAGGTAGGTCGAGAAGGAAAAAATTGCTCTTGGAGACAGTTCAACTAAGCGAAAGTCTTAACCCGAAGGAGAGGGCGTCGATATCGAACATTTTGAGAACATACGACGATATTTTTCAACTACCCGGGGACATTCTTACCCACACTTCTGTATTGAAACATCAGATACCAACGAGCCCGAGCCAGCCGCCAATAAATACAAAGCAGTATAGGCTACCTGAAATCCACAGAGCTGAGGTAAACAGGCAGGTGGATCAAATGCGTAAGGATAATATTATATCGCCCAGCAATTCCCCATGGAACTCCCCGATACTGCTTATACCTAAAAAGGCGGCAAAAGACGGTGAAAAAAAGTGGAGATTGGTTGTAGATTTTAGAAAACTGAATGAGGCTACCGTAAAGCAAGTTTTCCCGATACCCAGGATCGATGAGATCCTGGATCAATTAGGAAGCAGCAGGTATTTCTCCACTCTTGATTTTGCAAGTGGATACCATCAGGTGTTACTGGATCCGAAGGACAAGCAAAAAACGGCTTTCTGTACTAATTTGGGATACTATGAGTTCAACCGTATGGCTTTCGGATTGACAGGAGCACCCGCCACTTTCCAGAGGATAATAAATTCGACTGTTTTGTTTATTTAGACGACATAGTTATCTATGGCAGAAACTTAATGGACCATAATGCACGTTTGAAGAAAGTACTGGATGTGTTGAGAAAATACGACTTAAATCTGCACCCCGAGAAATGTCATTTTTTGCAGAGAGAAATAGTTTATCTGGGCCACCAGTGCTCTGAAAAAGGGGTTTTGCCAGACCCAAACAAGGTTAGGGCGGTGAAGAATATATACCACCACCCAGGAACATGAAAGAGCTCCAAGCATTTTTAGGACTAGTAAACTACTAAAGAAAATTTATACCTAACTCAGCACAAATCTCTTTACCGCTCAACAAAATGTTGAGAAAGGACACTAAGCTAGAGTGAACTGACTGTTCTCACAGCGGCTTCGGCTGACTGTTCTCACAGCGGCTTTGGCTGACTGTTCTCACAGCGGCTCCGGCTGACTGTTCTCACAGCGGTTTCGACTGACTGTTCTCACAGCGGCTTCGGCTGACTGTTCTCACAGCGGCTTCGGCTGACTGTTCTCACAGCGGTTTCGACTGACTGTTCTCACAGCGGCTTCGGCTGACTGTTCTCACAGCGGATTCGGCTGACTGTTCTCACAGCGGCTTTGGCTGACTGTTCTCACAGCGGCTTCGGCTGACTGTTCTCACAGTGGCTTCGGCTGACTGTTCTCACAGCGGCTTCGGCTGACTGTTCTCACAGCGGCTTCGGCTGACTGTTCTCACAGCGGTTTCGACTGACTGTTCTCACAGCGGCTTCGGCTGACTGTTCTCACAGCGGCTTCGGCTGACTGTTCTCACAGCGGCTTCGGCTGACTGTTCTCACATTGTACGTATTTAACCGATAGTATTAAGCACCATTGTACGTATTTAGCCGATAGCATTAAGTACCATTGTACGTATTTAGCCGATAGCATTAAGCACCATTGTACGTATATCTAGTCTTCGAGCACCACCGACGCATCGATACACGATCCCGAGCTATCAACGACCACACCCGAGTTCCCGATCTTCAAGCCGAACCTGAACAACCGACACCGAAATCACCGATCCCGCATACACCGACATACCAGAGCGAATAAAGTCGAGAACACCATCCGAGTACCTGTAGAGCATCGTTGGTAGCCGGCTAGGTTATCGTTGATTCATTGCTATCGTAATATATCGTAGTTGTATTCAAGATAAAGTAATTTCAATAAAGCAAAAGAATATTGTAACCCCCGAAAAAGGGTAAATAATCGTCTTATTACTTGAGGTTTGTGGGCCCGTAAGTAGACCCTGGACACGACTAAGTTACCTCAGCCGACGACAAAACCACGTTACATGGGATCCGCTTACGTGCAAATAGCACCTAAGTCTTTCGGCACAGTAGATGCTCTGTGTAATGCCATAAAAAAGCTGTATCTGAAAACAAAACATTGGACCAGATTAGGGAACTTATTACTTCGTGCAGGCAAGGGGCCAAAGAACCTGCAAGCTGATTTGGAAGCCGTATAGAAGCGTTACTGGTTGAAGCAGAGGGCATCGCGATTAACGAGTGGAGCGATATGGGCAGTAGACAGATAATATTAAAATACTTTAAGAGACGGCAGTAAAGAGCTTTATTTAAGGCCTAAGAGATCAGGCATTGCGGACGAGACTTGTAGGCGAGGCGAATGAGGATTTAACGAAATTGGTGCAGATAGTAAAAGATGCGGAACAACTTTTTGGAGATAACCAGGTTGTGATAAATACTGTGAAACGGACGACACCGTGTAATTTTTGTAGCCAGGAGGGCCATAATAGGGCAAATTGCGAACAGAGATTAAATACACCCTACTGCGTTAAATGTGGCTTATATGGACATGAAGTGGGTCCAGCGCGCAAAAATAGCACAGAAAGAGAAACGGAAAATTGTGGTTTCTGCCAAGGTAGGGGTCACAACCAGATGAAGTGCTTTAAAAGATTGCGCACGTTATTCTGCAGAGTATATAGAAAGAATGGCCACACTGAAAATAAATTTTGCCAGCAGCCGCAACAGAGATATTTTGATAGCCAGGAACATAGTCAAAATACACCACAGAACGCAAGTTGGCAACCAGCGAATAACTTCAACTCTGGGGTAGGAAATAACGGGCTTAGGCGACATCAGAACACGGCACAAAGAGGACAAACATCGATGACGACGGCAAATAGGAATCAATTCAGTACCGGTAAGATGCTTCGGTTGAAATGAGATAGGGCATATAAGGACCAACTGCCCATTAAGGAGTACGGTAAACCTCCGGCGGCCCAGCCGAAACTAAAAGGCTGGGACGCCGCAAATTTCCGTTCACAATCAGAGAGACTTCTTTATGAAATCTGAAACACTCGTATCAAGGGCAGTGGTAAAAGGCTACACTGAAGAGAAAATATCCACACATACATTCCAGAGACGCCCACAACCTGCAGCACTTACAAATCGGAATCGGGAAGGGAACAAAAACTTTGAATAAAACATGAAGATGACGCATATATAAATTTTCCTTGCAAGGAGGCGAAGGATAAGAGTCTACGCTTGCTGGTAGATACAGGAGCAGACACTACGCTAGTAAAAGCGGGGGCTTTGGCACCAAGCGTAAGAATAGATGAAAGTAATAGGAAAGGCTTGTCAGGAGCTTTTGGGGGTAAAATAATGTCAGAGGGAATGATAGTGGCGCGGCACGAAAACGTGAGTTCTCCTTACAACTGCATGTCGTGCCGGAAGGAACCCGGCTTCCAGCAGATGGGTTGCTGGGAAGGGACATGATGTTGAACAGGTCCATCACGGACACAATAAATAAAAATATAAGATTCTTCAAAGATAACCAAGAATTGGTTACGATACCGTTTGTGCCAGAAAGAAAGCCACCGAAAGTGTACCTGGCTGAGCGAGTAACCATCAAGGGACGTTCGCAAATGATTGCTCCAGTCGTAGTAAACTCCGTTAGTGGGGACATTGTCATAAGCAAATCGGAAATCGTTCCGGGAGTTTTCGTTGGTGAGGCACTCACAACAGTCAAAGCCGGAGCAGTTTTCGTTCCTATTCTGAACACTAACGATATGACCATAAGCCTCAACGGAAGAACAAACCTTAGCTACGAGCGTTACAGAGGTCACAGCGTGCATTCTTCAACAGCAATAAACATTATTGGCTCCGAAGGTAGGTCGAGAAGGAAAAAATTGCTCTTGGAGACAGTTCAACTAAGCGAAAGTCTTAACCCGAAGGAGAGGGCGTCGATATCGAACATTTTGAGAACATACGACGATATTTTTCAACTACCCGGGGACATTCTTACCCACACTTCTGTATTGAAACATCAGATACCAACGAGCCCGAGCCAGCCGCCAATAAATACAAAGCAGTATAGGCTACCTGAAATCCACAGAGCTGAGGTAAACAGGCAGGTGGATCAAATGCGTAAGGATAATATTATATCGCCCAGCAATTCCTCATGGAACTCCCCGATACTGCTTATACCTAAAAGGGCGGCAAAAGACGGTGAAAAAAAGTGGAGATTGGTTGTAGATTTTAGAAAACTGAATGAGGCTACCGTAAAGCAAGTTTTCCCGATACCCAGGATCGATGAGATCCTGGATCAATTAGGAAGCAGCAGGTATTTCTCCACTCTTGATTTTGCAAGTGGATACCATCAGGTGTTACTGGATCCGAAGGACAAGCAAAAAACGGCTTTCTGTACTAATTTGGGACACTATGAGTTCAACCGTATGGCTTTCGGATTGACAGGAGCACCCGCCACTTTCCAGAGGATAATAAATTCAATATTAACCGGGCTACAAGGCGTCGACTGTTTTGTTTATTTAGACGACATAGTTATCTATGGCAGAAACTTAATGGACCATAATGCACGTTTGAAGAAAGTACTGGATGTGTTGAGAAAATACGACTTAAATCTGCACCCCGAGAAATGTCATTTTTTGCAGAGAGAAATAGTTTATCTGGGCCACCAGTGCTCTGAAAAAGGGGTTTTGCCAGACCCAAACAAGGTTAGGGCGGTGAAGAATATATACCACCACCCAGGAACATGAAAGAGCTCCAAGCATTTTTAGGACTAGTAAACTACTAAAGAAAATTTATACCTAACTCAGCACAAATCTCTTTACCGCTCAACAAAATGTTGAGAAAGGACACTAAGCTAGAGTGAACAAAAGAGTGTCAGGAAGCAATGGACAAACTGAAGGAAGCTATAACAAACCCCCCTCTTCTTTAATATCCTGACTTTAGTAAGCCTTTTATTCTAACAACAGACGCAAGTAACGGAGCTCTAGGAGCTATTGTCTCTCAAGGAGAACCAGAAATTGATACTCCACAATAGAAAGGGAGCTGCTAGCCATTGTATGGGCAACAAAAACATTTAGACCCTATCTACTTGGCAGGTTTTTTACAATATTTACTGACCATAAGCCTCTGAAAGGAGCTTAGGTCACAATGGCTTGGGAGAGGACTGAATAAAAAGGGGATAGTGAAAAGGGTAAAGTTACAGCAATTAGAAACAAACAAGGACTGCAAGATTCAAAGACTATCGGTGGCCCTATCGAACGCAAAGAGAGAGCTAGATATTGCATGCAGGTCAAAATCTCCAACTCAGTCAGGACACAGAGTGGAGAAGAGTTTAAGAATGGAAGGACCAATAGTTGTAGTTACACAGCAGGAAGAGGCTGAAAGAGGAAGCACGTACGCATTGTTGACAAGGTTAAGTGTGTATTGAGTGTAGAAACAATTACCAGGAAATTGGCAGATTTTCCGGAATACGAAAAGGAGTTCAGACTGATTGATCCTAAGTCGATTCAAGCTAAATAAGATTTCGAGGAGTGTATTGAGAAATCTCGGAAAACTCTTAATAGTCTAATATTAACCCCAACGTCAAAAAATTTGGTTATTGACACGAGAAAAATGGCTTCGATTGCAACAATCACAAAATTAGTAAATAACATAGTACCCACCTTTTTTGGAACCGAGGTACCGGATCTAACTTCAGAAGTTTTTCGTTTTATTCAAGGATGTAAGTTAGTGGATTGAGAGCTGATTACTGACGATAGCAGAGCCATAACTCCAGAGGTCATAGAATATCTTAAGTTGAGATTAATGGGATCCGCTTACGTGCAAATAGCACCTCAGTCGTTTGGTACAGTTGATGATCTATGTAATGCCATTAAGAAGCTGTATCTGAAAACAAAAACATTGGACCAGATCAGGGAACTTATTACTTCGTGCAGGCAAGGGGGAGAAGAACCCGCAAGCAGGTTTAGGAGCCATATAGAAGCGTTATTTGTTAAAGCAGAGGGCATCGCGATGAACGAGTGGAGCGATATTGGCAGTAGACAAATAATATTAAAGGACTGTAAGAGACTGGCAGTGAAAATTTTTATTAAAGACCTAAGAGATCAGGCATTGCGGACGAGACTTGTAGGCGAGGCAAATGAGGATTTGAAAAAAATTGGTGCAGATAGTAGAAGATGCGGAACAACTTTTTGAAGATAATCAGGTTGGGATAAGTACTGTGAACCGGACGACACCATGTAGTTTTTGTAGCCAGGAGGGCCATAATAGGGCAGATTGCGAGCAGAGATTTAATACACCATACTGCGTTAAATGTGGCTTATATGGACATGAAGTGGGTCCATCGTGTAAAAGCAGCACAGAAAGGGAAACAGAAAATTGTGGTTTTTGCCAAGGTAGGGGTCACAACCAAATGGAGTGCTTTAAAAGATTGCGCACGTTATTCTGCATAATATGTAGAAAGAATGGCCACACTGAAAATAAATTTTGCCAGCAGCCGCAACCGAGATATTTTGATAGCTAGAAGCATAGTCAAAATACACCACAGGACGCAAGTTGGCAACCAGCTAAGAATTTTTACTCTGGGGTAGGAAATAACGGGCCTCGGCGACAGCAGAACACGGCACAAAGAGGACAACAGCCAATGACGACGCCAAATAGGGATCAATTCTGTCAAAGGAGGATTAGAAGTGAACCGGTAAGATGCTTCGGTTGTATTGAAATAGGGCATATAAGGACCAACTGCCTATCCAGAAGTACGGGAAAGTCCCGGCGGCCCAGCGAAAACTAAAAGGCTGGGATGCCGCAAATATTCGTTCACATTCAGGGAGACTTTTTTATGAAATTTCAAACAGTTGTATCAAAGGCAGTGGTAAAACAGTACACTGGAGTAAAAATATCCACACATACATTCCAGAACTTACAAATCGGAATCGGGGAAGGAACAAAAACTTCGAACAAAGCAGGAAGATGACGCATTTAAAAATTTTCCGTGCAAGTAGGCGAAGGATAATAGTCTGCGCCAATCGTAGTAAACTTCGTTAGTGGAGACATTGTCTTAAGTAAATCGGAAATTGTTCCACGAGTTTTTATTGGTGAGACACTCACAACAGTCAAAGCCGGAGCAGTTTTCGTTCCTATCCTGAACACTAATGATATGACCATAAGCCTAAGCGGAAGAACAAACCTGAGCTACGAGCGTTACAGAGATAACAGGGTGCAATAAACATTATTGGTTCCAAAGGAAGGTCGAAAAGAGAAAAATTGCTCTTGAAGACAGTTCAACTAAGCCAAAGTCTTGACCCAGAAGAGAGGGCGTCAATATTGAACATTTTGAGAACAAACGACGATATTTTTCAACTATCCGGGGACAGTCTTACCTACACTTCTGTATTAAAACATCTGATACCAACGATCCCGAGCCAGCCGCCTATAAATGCAAAACAATACAGGCTGCCTGAAATCCACAGGACTGAAGTGAACATACAGGTGAACCAAATGCTTAAGGATAATATTATATCGCCCAGCAATTCCCCATGGAACTTCCCAAAACTGCTTGTACCTAAAAAGGCAACACAAGACGATGAAAAGAAATAAAAGATTGGTTGTAGATTTCAGAAAACTGAATGAAGCTACCGTAAAGCAAGTTTTCCCAATACCCAGGATCGATGAGATCCTAGATCAATGAGGATGCAGCAGGTACTTCTCCACTCTCGATTTAGCGAGTGGGTACCATCAAGTATTAATGGATCCGAAGGACAAGCAAAAAACGGCTTTCAGTACTAATTTGGGACACTATGAATTCAACCGTATGCCTTTCGGATTGACAGGAGCACCCGCCATTTTCCAGAGGATAATGAATGCAATATTAACGACATAGTTATTTAGGGCAGAAACTTAATGGACCATGATGCACGTTTGAAGAAAGTACTGGATATGTTGAGAAAATACGACCTAAAACTGCACCCCGAGAAATGTCATTTCTTGCAGAGAGAAATAGTTTATCTAAGCCACCAGTGCTCTTAATAAAAGTTGTTAATTTTTATGGGATGTTTTAGCTTTAAAGTCCATAAAAAACTTAAAAAAATTTTAACGTTCGTATGAATAATAGAAATAGATGAAGAAAGTTTGAGGTCGAGAGTTTTAAAAGTTTTCGACATAACTCATATTAAAAGGTTAATAAAAGTTGTTAATTTTTATGGGATGTTTGAGTCCTCCTCTCTAAATTTTTTTTCCAAAATGTATGAATTGTTTGATGATTACTTTTTGTGGAATATTCGAAGTCGATAGTTGTTATAGTTTTCCAGATGTGGCGTATCGCAAATTTCATAAAAATTCTTAGTTTGCCAATGCCTATTATGCCTGTAGGAACGCCATAGGTAGGAACTGGGGGTTACAGCCGGCCATGGTAAATTGGATTTACACATCCGTTGTAAGACCAGTTCTTACGTACGGTTGCCTTGTATGGTGGAAAGCCCTGGAAAGGGGCGACATAGGAAAACTTTTGACTAAGGTGCAGAGATGTGCGGTACTGGGCATTACAGGGGCCAGGAAGAGTACCCCACAGGCAGCGCTGGATATCATTCTGCATCTTCTTCCCACCGGGGACTTTGTTGCTGGAATGGCGGCCAGGAGTTTGCTTAGACTTAGTGAGTCAGGTATGCGTGGGGTATGTCTGGAGGGACATGCTGGCATTTTGGGAAGGGTCGCGGATGGTCGACTCCTGGGGCAGTCATGTGGTACGGGCTAGATGGTAGCGGAACTTGACTTTGGGATCCTGCCGAAGGTAGTGTTTCCGGATAGGGAGGCATGGAAGGGAACAGAGAGGCTGTATGAGGGGAGTGCAGTCTTTACTGACGGGTCGAAGATAGAGGTGGGCACCGGGGCTGGTGTCTATATAATGGACACTAGGGAAGGAAGATCTTATAGACTTTCGGACGAGTGCAGCATCTTCCAGGCTAAAATTCTGGCGGTGATGAAAGCCGCGGAATTGATAGGGGAGGACGCGAGTGGGAGTGGTGACGTAACAATATACGTTGATAGTCAGGGCGCTCTTAAGGCTCTAGAGGGACATTTTGTCAGGTCTAGACTCGTAGGCGACTGCAGACGTGCTCTTAGAGCGATTATGGGTACACGCAGGGTCAGGCTCTGCTGGGCTCCGGGTCATTTTGGCATTTCCGGAAACGAGATTGCCGATGAGTTGGCGAGGAGGGGATCGGCCCGGAATATTGAACTTGGTTGTGAGCCGGTGAGGCCACCACCTAGTTTCTGTTATGGACTGATAGGGAAGTTGATAACGGACAGGGTGGGCCAAACCTGGAGGGACAGGGCCGATTGCAGGATCTCCAGGCTTTTATGGCCCAGGCTGGACAGGATGGGCACTGACCTGCTGCGCATTATTGGGACTCTCACAGGGCACTGCGATGTGAGATACAGGACGAGTAAATGGGACAGAACTCTCCAGATTTCTGCAGGGTATGCGGGGACGAGGAGGAGTTAGAGACGGTGGAACATCTTCTCTGCCACTGCCCTGGGCTGCAGATTCGCCGACAGAGGTGGTTTGGAGGACGCTTCTTAGATGGACTTGGTGAGGTTCCTGGCAATGGGCTGGGGAGCATCATAGGCTTCATTAAGGAGGTTGGGTGGCTGGGCAGCTAGGTGATTCAGAGCCTAGGACTACTGACTTTCTTAGACATCGTGCGGACGGTACTCTTGCTTCTTTATTCTTTTTCTCTTATCTATGAATCTTTTGACTTACTGTTTTTCTTTTCTTCTCAACTCTTCTGAAGGGATTCACAATGGGCCTAAGGGCCTCCGAGTGGAGGTGGCGAAATCGCTACTACCCTTCGTAACCTAACCTAACCTTCCTTAATATAGCGTATTGAAAATTTCATAAAAATTGTTAATTTGTTTGGGAGCTACCCCTTGTTTTAGTAGAACATTTGATGTCGATAGCTGTTATAGTTTCTAAGATATAGCGTATCGAATATTTCATAAAACTCGTTAATTTGTATGGGAGCTACCCTTTTTTTTGCCCCCACCCAAAAAATTTTTTCTTTAAAGCGTAGCCCTTATTGTCCAATTACTTTTTATAGAACATTTGATTTCGATATCTGTTATAGTTTCCGAGATATAGCGTATAGAATATTTCATAAAAATCGTTAATTTGTATGGGAGCCACCCCCTGTTTTGCCCCCAATCAAAAAATTTTTTCTTTGAAGCGTAGGCCTTGTTGCCCAATTACTTTTTGTAGAACATTTCATTTCGATATCTGTTATAGTTTCTGATATGTAGCATATCGAATATTTCATAAAAATCTTTAATTTGTATGGGAGCTACCCCTTGTTTTGCCCCCTATCAAAAAAAATTTTCTCAAGATCGTAGCCCTTGATGTCCAATCACCTTCTGTAGAACACTTGGTTTCGATATCTGTTATAGTTTCCGAGATATAGCGTAGCTAATATTTCATAAAAATCGTTAATTTGTATGGGAGCTACCCCTTTTTTTGCCCCCACCCAAAAATTTGTTTCTTTAAGGCGTAGCCCTTATTGGCCAATTACTTTTTTAGAACATTTGATTTCGATATCTGTTATAGTTTCCGAGATATAGCGTATCGAATATTTCATAAAAATCGTTAATTTGCATGGGAGCTACCCCTTTTTTGCCCCCACCCAAAAATTTTTTTCTTTAAGGCGTAGCCCTTATTGCCCAATTACTTTATGTAGAACACTTCATTTCGATATCTGTTATAGTTAGAGTTGTGCTTAATAGTTCAATTGACTGACCGGTCTTTTTGTTTCAATTTAGTTTAGTGAACTAGGTCGGTCTTTTAGTTCAATAGCTCATTAAGGTTAGTCGGTCCTTTTTTTAATTAGCCTTTTATTTCAACCGGTATGTTTTCTGTTGAACCCAAGGTTTTTTTTTTGTAAATATTCAATATTATTTTACAAAATGAAAATTTTAAAAACATTTAAACATAAACATACCTTCTTTTAGGTGTGTTTAGTTAAAAAAAATATTGTAATTGCAGTTTGTTCGGTTTTGTAAGAATTACACAGACAGGGAAAAAATCGTTTTAACAAGAAAATTTGCATATTTTTCAAAATAATCTTAAGAACCTATTTGTTATTGCAATTATTTATGAATACAAAACAAATTTTAACATAAATTTATACAAAAGTATTAAAAAATATAAGTCTCTATTCACATATTGTTGTGTAAGAAAACTATGCTACCCACTTTGTTTGGCTTTAAAAGAGTGCGCTTTTCTGACACAATTTGTCCAGTAGCTGAAAAATCCGTTCGCATGGCCTGGATGTGGCTACTATGCATAAACGTTTTAAAACGTATGAGTAAAGTCTCGAATACAAATTTTTCTTCTCCTTCCACCATAATAATGGGTCTTTTTCCGCGCAAAATATTCTTCGTTCAGATATATGTATATCAAATTCCCTGATTCCCGCTACCACATTGTTTTCTGGTCTAACGGTCGTGTAGCCGAAAGAAAATAAATAAAGAAAATAACAGAAGCAAAGAAATCAAGTGAAACGAAAGAAGCAAACGAATCAAGTGAAAAAAAAATTCATGTTAAACAAAAGAAGCAAATGAAACAAAAGAGCGATAAAAACTGAACTGTTTCAACCGCTCAGTGGAAAGAATCGTTCAATTGAACTAGTTCGTTCATGACCGACACAACTCTAGTTATAGTTTCCGAGATATAGCGTATCGCAAATTTCATAAAAATCATTAATTTGTATGGGAGCTACCCCTTTTTTTGCCCCCACCCAAAAAATTTTTTTTTACAGCGTAACCCTTATTGCCCAATTACTTTTTGTAAAACATTTGATTTCGATATCTGTTATAGTTTCCGAGATATAGCGTATCGAATATTTCATAAAAATCGTTAATTTGTATGGGCGCTACCCCTTTTTTTGCCCCCACTCAAAAAATTTTTTCTTTAAAGTGTAGCCCTTAGCGTACAATTACTTTTTGTAGAACATTTTAAGTCGATAGCTGTTATAGTTTACGAGATATAGCGCATAAAATATTTCACCAAATTTGTGCAATTGTAGGAAAAATACTTCTTTCCCTGGTCCTAGTTTAGTTTTAAGAGAAATTGTTAATAAAATTATAATGTTTAAGTGAAAAATTTGAAAAAAAGAATGATGGCTTAAGTTTTTTAATCTATGGCAATGAGGGATAGGTAAGTGAACAGGAAGTGTTGAGCGGTATAGGGTTGTAGAAGATTGTGCTGAGGAACATAAGCTACAACAAGGCAGGGAGGGCAAAATAAGGAGACGAACATCCATCTCCCTATTCATGTGTTTAGTGACGTGTAAGTCGTTTTGTATAGTAGAACAATAAGAAAAAATTTAAGTACTTCTTACAAAATAACTACTATACAAAACGACTTACACGACACTAAACACATGAATAGGGAGATGGATGTTCGTCTCCTTATTTTGCCCTCCCTGCCTTGTTGTAGCTTATGTTCCTCAGCACAATCTTCTACAACCCTATACCGCTCAACACTTCCTGTTCACTTACCTATCCCTCATTGCCACAGATTAAAAAACTTAAGCCATCATTCTTTTTTTCAAATTTTTCACTTAAACATTATAATTTTATTAACAATTTCTCTTAAAACTAAACACAACCAAAAATTTATTATTTTTACAATTCTTTTCTCAATCATACAAGAAAAATAAATTAACTCTTATTTCGTTACAAATATATAATCTATTTCCTCTTTTCTCCTTTCTCATTTATTATTAAGAGCTCAAAATTTATTTGCTCACCGGATATATGTACCTCAACAAAAATCTATTTCCTGTCCTACGTATGAAGGAGCTCCCTAATCACGAAATGACCGGAAATACAACAAAAAAAAACGTTCTCAACAAAAACTAACAAACGCGATACTCAAATTGAGCCCCTAATAATTATATTTTACTTTTTTTGAATTTTTATATCAATATTAACTTACTATGAACACACAAAAAATCTACACTACACTCACAAAATCACACATTCTTTTCACTCTATCACTTTCTACTTTAAAACTTTAAAAAATCAATAACTTTTGAAATAAAAACTTATTTTCTAAACATATTTATATGTATGTATTATAAAGTAAAAATAAAATAAATTTTTTTTTTTTTAACAAAATAAACTACAAAACTACTATGCTACCCACTTTGTTTGGCTTTAAAAGAGTGCGCTTTTCTGACACAATTTGTCCAGTAGCTGAAAAATCCGTTCGCATGGCCTGGATGTGGCTACTATGCATAAACGTTTTAAAACGTATGAGTAAAGTCTCGAATACAAATTTTTCTTCTCCTTCCACCATAATAATGGGTCTTTTTCCGCGCAAAATATTCTTCGTTCAGATATATGTATATCAAATTCCCTGATTCCCGCTACCACATTGTTTTCTGGTCTAACGGTCGTGTAGCCGAAAGAAAATAAATAAAGAAAATAACAGAAGCAAAGAAATCAAGTGAAACGAAAGAAGCAAACGAATCAAGTGAAAAAAAAATTCATGTGAAACAAAAGAAGCAAATGAAACAAAAGAGCGATAAAAACTGAACTGTTTCAACCGCTCAGTGGAAAGAATCGTTCAATTGAACTAGTTCGTTCATGACCGACACAACTCTAGTTATAGTTTCCGAGATATAGCGTATCGCAAATTTCATAAAAATCATTAATTTGTATGGGAGCTACCCCTTTTTTTGCCCCCACCCAAAAAATTTTTTTTTACAGCGTAACCCTTATTGCCCAATTACTTTTTGTAAAACATTTGATTTCGATATCTGTTATAGTTTCCGAGATATAGCGTATCGAATATTTCATAAAAATCGTTAATTTGTATGGGCGCTACCCCTTTTTTTGCCCCCACTCAAAAAATTTTTTCTTTAAAGTGTAGCCCTTAGCGTACAATTACATTTTGTAGAACATTTTAAGTCGATAGCTGTTATAGTTTACGAGATATAGCGCATAAAATATTTCACCAAATTTGTGCAATTGTAGGAAAAATACCCCTTTCCCTGGTCCTAGTTTAGTTTTAAGAGAAATTGTTAATAAAATTATAATGTTTAAGTGAAAAATTTGAAAAAAATAATGATGGCTTAAGTTTTTTAATCTATGGCAATGAGGGATAGGTAAGTGAACAGGAAGTGTTGAGCGGTATAGGGTTGTAGAAGATTGTGCTGAGGAACATAAGCTACAACAAGGCAGGGAGGGCAAAATAAGGAGACGAACATCCATCTCCCTATTCATGTGTTTAGTGACGTGTAAGTCGTTTTGTATAGTAGAACAATAAGAAAAAATTTAAGTACTTCTTACAAAATAACTACTATACAAAACGACTTACACGACACTAAACACATGAATAGGGAGATGGATGTTCGTCTCCTTATTTTGCCCTCCCTGCCTTGTTGTAGCTTATGTTCCTCAGCACAATCTTCTACAACCCTATACCGCTCAACACTTCCTGTTCACTTACCTATCCCTCATTGCCATAGATTAAAAAACTTAAGCCATCATTCTTTTTTTCAAATTTTTCACTTAAACATTATAATTTTATTAACAATTTCTCTTAAAACTAAACACAACCAAAAATTTATTATTTTTACAATTCTTTTCTCAATCATACAAGAAAAATAAATGAACTCTTATTTCGTTACAAATATATAATCTATTTCCTCTTTTCTCCTTTCTCATTTATTATTAAGAGCTCAAAATTTATTTGCTCACCGGATATATGTACCTCAACAAAAATCTATTTCCTGTCCTACGTATGAAGGAGCTCCCTAATCACGAAATGACCGGAAATACAACAAAAAAAAACGTTCTCAACAAAAACTAACAAACGCGATACTCAAATTGAGCCCCTAATAATTATATTTTACTTTTTTTTGAATTTTTATATCAATATTAACTTACTATGAACACACAAAAAATCTACACTACACTCACAAAATCACACATTCTTTTCACTCTATCACTTTCTACTTTAAAACTTTAAAAAATCAATAACTTTTGAAATAAAAACTTATTTTCTAAACATATTTATATGTATGTATTATAAAGTAAAAATAAAATAAATTTTTTTTTTTTTAACAAAATAAACTACAAAATATATAATTTCTTATCTTTTTTCTTTTTCAGGTTCTTTCTTTAGGTTCCTCTCCGCTGCTGTCCCTGGTCCTATCTAAAAAAACTTTTTCCGTTATTTAGGTCCCTTCTTTAGGAGTACACGTGCCATGTTTTGTGGCAAGAGTGACTATACTTACTGAGATATATAGGGATATATGCACGGATTTTGTCCTAAAAAAATGGGTTACTTTGGGTTTTCGCTTATATCTCGGTCAATAGTGAACCGATTTTGCCGATTTTAAATAGCGGGATATTTCCAATAGCTTGACACCATTAAGGGTCTGTATCTTTTTATTTGACTCCGGAAACTTGATTTCAACAGACGGACAGACGGACATGGCTATATCAACTTCCCTATCTATAAGGATCCAGAATATATATACTTTATGGGGTCGCAAATGAATAATAAAGAAATTACAAACGGAATGACAAACTGATATATACCCTTATCACTATGTGAAGGGTATAACAAGTAGCGCTATATTCGGCTGTGCCGAGTCTTATAGACCCTTCACATTGGTCTTTAAAGTATCCATCCATATGCTCTAGCCGAATGATTTCGTAGTTCACAAATTATAATTAAACTGATTCGTGCATAACTACTATCTTTTTTCCTTCCGCATCATGAAGTTATCTTGCAAACAAATTACGTTTTTGTCTGACAAGCATCATTTATATATTCATACTCTTTGGTATAATACTAATAATCAGCCTTATTGTGTTTGGCGTTGTAGTGTCGAATGTTGTCGAATTCGACACAAAAACGACAAGGGTGCTATTCATTAAACATTGGCGTATTTGTTAGACGGTACCAAAAAACTAATAACGAATATGCCAACGCCAACCACAATAAGGGTGAATAAATAAGAGAAATTATAATAAGCAAATACATATATACATGCACACGCTTGCTGATGTATGTACATACACACATAAATACATACATGGGTGCTCCGGTAGATCAGTGGTAAGTGCACGAGTCTACCAGTCTGGGGGTTGTGGGTTCGATTCCCACCAGAGACCCTGGCAAGTCTGCTTCGTTCTTCTGTTATTTCTTTCTTATCCTCCTCTAAGTTTCTTCTTTCCTTCCATCTCAACCTATTCTATTTGCCTCTCCAGGTAACACAAGGGGCCGAACTAAGCGGACTCAAGTGAGATGTATACTTTCCTTCAACGGCTGCTTGTTCTACCGAACCTAACCTACATACATCCATATGACATTTTAAAAATCGACCATTTCAGGAATATTTTTGATAGTTTGACAACAAAACCTGGTCCGTAGTGCTTAAATTGACTCCGGAAACTTTATTTCAACAGACGTACAGAGTGACAGACGTACAGACTACTTGGCTATATCGACTTCCCTATCCATAAGGACCAAGATAATATATACTTTATGGGGTCCCAAATGGATAATAAAGAAATTACAAACGGCATGACCAACTGATATATACTCTTATCACTTATAGTGAAAGGTATAATTACACTCTAGTGAGTGTTGGCATATAAGCAATTTAGCCAAATTAACAACACAAAACATTTTTCGGTAAAATTGGGAGCTTTCGGATTCCTGCAGTAATATTAAGTACACATTTTTAAACATGTTTATGACATAAGGCATATTTTATTTTATTTTTTTTTTATTTACAGTATAAAAATACTTTAAAAGTACTAAATAACTTTGTCATTACAAAATATAAAAAAAAGTTCTACAAAATTTCACTAAATCGTATAAAATTTACACATTTTTTTCTAAATAATTTACTATCTATCTCAGTTTTCATGTTCATTGGTAAAGTATTAAATAGTTGCAACCCTTTGTAAAAAAGACATCTTTGCATTTGAGTTGTTGCAGCCCGTTGGATACGAAAATCATCTGCATTTCTCAGCTGATATGGTTGAACATGTCTAACAAAGTTTACCTGTTCCTTTAGATATTCAGGCGAATCCCCTTCTTTCATCTTTTTAATAAAGATCAACGTATTAAATTTAAGTCTTTGCTCTATATTCATCCATTTAAGGTTTTGTAGCATGTCAATTATGTGCGTATATCTGTTACAGTTTAGTATTATTCTCATTGCTTTATTTTGAAGTTTCTGCATCCTTTCAAGTCGGGATTTGTTACAGCAAGTAAAGATTATTGTGGACCCCTGTTTAAAATGAGGTTTAATTATTGTGTTGTATATGTTCATTGCGGTTGTTTTTGATATTTTTCTTCTTATTCTTCTAAAAAGTCCAATTTTTTTACCATTTTTTTTTACAAACATAGTCTATGTGGTTTTTAAATTTTAAGTCTTTATCTATTATAAAACCTAGGTACTTAAGGTTTTCAACTTTTTCGATTTCTTCGTTATTTATCATAAATGTTTTTTCTGAATTCATATTTATTTCAATTATTTTAGAGTTATTTTCGTTAAGCTTTAGTTTGTTCATTTTTAACCAAATAGTTATTTTGTTTATATCGTGGCTCATTTTTTCTTGACAACTTTCATCATCATCTCCTTCTGCAAATACCAATGTATCGTCTGCATATAACACCATTTCACACTTTTCTAATATATTTGGCATATCATTTATGTATAATATAAAAAGAAAGGCACCCAAAATTGAACCTTGTGGTACACCAAAATCATTTTCTATCTTAGTTGATAGATTATCATTCACTTTTGTAAATTGTTTTCTATTTTTCAGGTACGACTCGAACCATTTTAATTCTGTGCCCCGTATTCCACACATAGAAAGTTTTTTTAGCAAAATTTCCCGGTTTATAGTCTCAAAAGCCCTTTTAAAGTCAAAAAATATTGGCATTATTTTTTTGTGTTTTTCAATATTTTTCCATTTGCTAATTACATAATTAACCGTTGTTTCACATGAGTGTTTTTTTCGAAATAAATTCTGCTTGATATTTTGACAATATTTTATTTTTTTCAATATATTCTTCTAGTTGTTTATTTATTTATAATTTTTAAAAGTATTTCTCCTGTTTTATTCCAGTTGTCAAGTATAATTTTATTTGAGATTTTTTCATAGTCGACTTTTTTTTTTTAATTTTTTAACAATGTTCTTAAGTTCTAGTATATTTATTGCACGGAATTTAAAATAAGTTTCAATACTGCACATTATTTGGTTTGTATATTGCACATTTTCGATTGAGTCTCTTATTATTTTAATACTGTCCACGAAATAATTAATAAATTGACTAGATATTTCGCTTTTATCACTATATTCTATTTGGTTTTTATTTATTTTATTACATTATTTTTCTTCTTAAGTACTAGATCCTTTATCTCTCTCCACATTTGCTTTTGATTTTTAGCGTTGTTTATTTTATCATTAATATTTTTCTCATTTTCGATTTTTACTTTATACTGATTTCTTATTGTTTTATATTCTGTCCAAGCATCTGTTGTATTTTGTAATTTTGCTATTTGGTATTTTATTATTTTTTCTTCTTTTAATAACCTCAATTCTTCATTAAACCACTTATTCACATTGTTATTATTGTTGAAGACTTTTATTTTTGTGTTTTTCTTAATAATTTCTTTAAAACAATTATCAAATATTATGACATTTTCATTAATTTCCATATTTTCATTATAGTTCAAAACGCTTCCTAATTCTTCATTAAAAGTATATCTATTGTATCTAAATACTTGCACTTGTTTGTTGGTTTCCTGTAATCTATTTTCCACATTAATCAATCATTTCGTGATCTGATATTTTATTGTTTGTATTGTTTTTTACTGTTATGTTATTATTATTGGTTATAACATAATCTATTATTGTACTTGAATATTCTGTTACTCTTGTGTATTCATTTACCATTTGACGAAGACCATTATCTTGTATTAAACATTTAATTCTACTTTTATATGATGAGCTTTTTGACCAGTCAATGTTAAAATCACCAGCTATTACTATATCACAATTTTTATCACAGATTTCTTCCAAGACATCCTCAAATATTGCACAAAATTCTGACTCGCTATAACAAGGGGATCTATATATTGCACAAATTATCATATTAATATTATCACATATGGCTCTACAAACTAATATCCAGTATTTAACTTCGTCAACTTTTTCCATTAGTTTACTAATTTTCCAGTTTTTCTTAAAATATATTATAACACCGCCCGTTCTTGATGATGTAGATAAAGAATTAATGTTATCATAACCATTTAATATTATTGCATTATCTTCTACTTCATTTGTAACGTGTGTCTCCGATAGAATAAATAAGTCGGGGCTCTCTTTATATGCAATAATTTCAACTTGGTTATAATTATTAATTAATCCTTGTACATTTGTATACAGGAATCTAATATGACTTGGCTGCTATACTGCTAGGCCAATTCTCCTCATTTTAACATTTAATTTATTTTGGTACACAGGACATCCTCTATCATTTGTATAATGATTCTCGTCTAGATCCATATTCAATTTACTATTGATTTTCATGCAATTAATACATTTCATAACCTGATCTTTGTTATTGCAATCTTTGGTTTTATGTTGACCATTACATCTAAGACATATTTCTTGGTTTCTACATTCTTTTGCTATGTGGTTATAACCTCTGCATTTAAGACACTGTTTAACTTCTGTTCCATCAAAAACTCTACATCTCTCCCATCCTATATTAACTCTTCCCGCTTCAATCATTTTTGTATAGGCTTCATTATCTGCAGTCAGTTTTACACCATATATTGTTTTATTATTTCTTTTGACTTGATATTTTTCTATTATTTTTAAATCAGGGTTACATATACTAGGATTTTGCTTTTTCAATTTTTCAATTATTTCATTTTTTTCGTAATCAAAAGTCATATCAGTTATTTTTAATTTAAGTTCTATGGGATTTGGAACTTTTATTTCATAGCCTTTAGTTAATTTATTTTTAATTGCATTTTTAATTTTATCCCTTTCTTCACTGTTCTCGCTTTGAATGACAATCGTTCCATTTCTTCTATTTTCTACACTAGTAATTCTAAAATTAATTAGATCCACTTTATTAAGTTCTTCTTTTGTTTTATCTACCGTTTGTTTTTCTTTGGGCTTAATTATCAGGGGAACTTATTTGGTTGCATCTGGTAGCACTGTTATTGCTGCTTGTATTGTGTGAATCCGTGTTTATGGTTTCATTTCAATGCTTCAAGTGTATGTAAAGATTCTGATATAAGCATAAAATACATTCCTCGCTACAGGCTACCGAACACAACCAGTCAAAAATAGAATACACGTGTGCTTATGAGAATAATTTTTTAATTGCTACAATGCAACACAACTACGGGTTGCTGTCAATGCTAATTTTGTGGCGTGGTCGAAATTAAACTAATTTCTAATTTTTATACGCGACAGTTAACAGATTAGTGCTGCCAATACGGTAAGATGCAGAAAATATAGCTTAAACAGTACAAAAAGACTTTAGGTGGCACCACAGAAAGTCATATTGCTTATATGTTTATTTTGTAGTGGTAGTCTAGTAAATATTTCAGTAGCAGCCAGTGATGTTATAAGTAGGGAAAAATCCCTATTCGTAGGTATTTTCGTTTAAAAAAATCGAGCGTGGGGAAAAAAAGACGGATTTTTTAAAATCGTCAATATGTAGGGATTTTGCAGAAATATATTAAAATGGCACTCTTTTTCAATTTCTGCAAGCAACGCGTAAAATTGTTGTAACGGCAACATTGCATATTGTCATTTCTTTTGAGTATTTCCCGCCATTTGAGCAGTGATATTGAATTAATATACATTATGTTTCTGTAAAATGAATTTATCATCTTTTTTGGACTCCTCGGCTTGCTTTAAGGAAACAAATCTTTATCTTCAATATGGGCATTTCCATGAATATGTCAACCACGGCTGGAAAAATAAAAGTCATCGCAACTTTTTTTTAAATATACCAAAGAGCAATAAAACACTTAAATTTTATTATGTAAAAGTATTTATAGCTAGTTATAATTTTAAAAGAGCAAAAATAGCAGATTAAACTGGTAATCTCTTTGATCAATTTCCAGAAATTGAAATTAACTATTTTGTCTTAACTAGTGGCTAAATTTAGGTAATTGTAATATTCCAATTATACTTTAAAAATAATGTTACACCATCAGTGGCCAAGTTCCATTATGAAATTAAAAATTTAGAGTTCGAATAGCGGAATTTTTTATAGATTGCTTTGAATGATATTCTAATGTCACGTACGTAATGCAAAAACGTTATTTGTCGTCATCATTTGAATTCGACCGGTCGCAAGTATTTAAAAATAAAAGTGCAAAGCAAAATAAATCTCGCAAAAAAATATATGTCGATTTTTTTTTAAATTTGATGCAATAAAAATTTTATAGCCTTTCAAAGTTTGTAGCATACGATATTGTAAGTAACACAATTTAATTTAATACTTTCAAATTCCTTTATAATTATAAATATTTTATTAAGATGGGTAAAAATAGCTATGAGACTACAAAGAAATGGAGGGAGGACTTGAAGAAAAACGAAGAACAAATAAAGAAATACCGGAAAAAGGAGGCTGAAAGACAGCATATCTATCGAAAAAAGTTCGCAGATGCAGCCAAAAAAGACAAAAAAAATAAATAACGAAGAATTAACACACAATAAGTTTGATGTCTACTATTTTATTACAAAAACTGTGCTTGAAATAAGCGAACAATATGAAGATATATCGTCTATATACATATTTTCTGATTGGAGTAGCGCTCAATTTAAAAACAAATTCATTTTAAAAAGTATTCCCTCTTTTGTAAACAAATTTAGCTGCCAACATTTAGAATGGAATTTCTTTGCCACATCACATGGTAAAGGTGCAGTTGATGGAGTAGGTGGTACTGTTAAAAGAAAGGTCTGGCAAATTGTAAAAGCAAATAAATTAATCTTGCCAGATGCTTTCTCATTTTATGAATGTGCTCATAAATATGTGGAAGGAGTTAATTTGTTTTATGTTGCTACCGAAGAGATTGAAGGGTTTTCTGCTCATCTCCATGAAAAATGGCAAAATGTCCAGCCCATCCCAAAAATAAGAAAACTTCATTCGTTTACTTATCATGATAGTCAGTATATAAATGTGTCTCGTACTGCGTATTCAGTAAGAGAAAAAATTAAAATTTAATAATTAAGTGCCCGCGCCCAAGTACATAGTGTATAGTAAGAAATAAAAATAACCTTTTATTGTTTTTATTGCTATTATCACCGAATAAACATTTTTTAATTCTTTTTAAATTTGTTATGTATACATATATTGAAAAAACCTATTTTTTTCAGACAAATACTATAAGAGAAAAATCTGTCACATACGGTATGTCACGAACGATATTAAGATTTGTTCGTAACAAAATCATCTAAAAATCTTTTTGTATTTAAAAATGATGGATTATCAAGGAAAAATATTTGGCTTGGTGAAAGAACTTAAAGAAAGGAAAAAAACTTTTACAATTCGCAGATTTTCGTATATATGTGCATGCACCTCGACATCACTTCCGTTTTTTGTCACGTACGATATGCGCCTTTTTCGCCCGATATTTTAGCCGGCAAGGTTTTCAAAGTCATGATTTTTTTTTAGATTATAGTACCCTCTAAATGTAACATATTGACGAAACAATTTTTCAGTTACCACTCTCTTTGCAAAATCTACACCACTTTGTAGGCGTACAAATGTCACGTACGATGACATGGAAATGCCCATATACAATGTCCGATCTTTCTACAAGATGAATCTAAAAATTGTTACACTTTCCAGAGCAACGAATTGCATTTAAAATAAATGGCTTTACAAAAGTACAAAGTACAAATTTCTGTTTCGTTTAATTGACGATTTGTGACTCGTATGAATTTATATTTCTTTTGCTTTTATGTTTATTATTTTTTTTCGTTATTTTATTTTAATTATATGAACAGACTGATTTATGTACAAGGCAAATTCATACAAGGTAAAATAAAAAATGCCTAGTTACATTGTCAAAACCAGGGTACACGTAAGTATATCAGGTAGCCTCAGATAAACAGCTGAGCAATGGTATTTCATATTAATGTATTTTATACAAACAACAACTGTAGTATCGTAAGAAAAGCTCAAAAAGAAGAAGACAGATTTTGTGAGTTTTTGTTATTTGTCTTTGACATTCTTATGACGGTTCTAGTTGTTTTTGCAGAATCGCTCCTACATGATAAGTGTACCCTGGTCAAAACCCAAAGCAAATGCGCACAATATAAAACACACACTTGCAAAAAAAAAACTATTTTATTGCTATGAAAATGTGTATAGATGTATAAATTTCACTTCAGTATAAATTTAATTTTAAAATTTAAACAGTTTAAAACAATTTTTACAAAATTTAACACAATTAAAAACAAACCAAATTTATTAGACACGAAAATTAACCACTTTGACAAAGTAACTTGATCAAAATCAAGAAGCCTTGTTTATGTGTTTATTTATATGCGTATATAGAATGTACGTACAAAAACTTTAAATACATTTTACTTGTATAAAACCTAAATACATACGTATGTTTCCTTTTATTTGTGTTGATTTATGTTTGCATTAAAAAGTAGGGATTTTTGTAGTGACAAATTTTTGAGAGCGTAGGGAAATATAGGGATGTTTTTCCGACTATGCAAAGACTTTTTAAAAAAGTGTATAACATCACTGGTAGCAGCCAGTCGGACACAAATTTAGCAAGGCAAATTCATACAAGGTAGACGCAGGCGAAAAATTCGTACCTAAAATGTCAAACACAAATATGGCATCATTGAAAAAAAAACACAAATTATTTGTGTATGGCATCATTAAAAAAAACACAAATTATTTGCAGAAGAAAAACGTGAATAAAATTAATTTTACAGTGTTTTTTTTTGCACAAAGCACAAGAACGCATCTTTTGGTTTTACTATTTGTTAATTAAAAACACTTTTTTAAATTTTTAGTTTAAAAATCTAACCGACGCTTAATTTTTTTGAAATCAAGAAGAAGCACATATACAAACTTTTGACACATTACGAGGAAAATTGCACGAGCAAAAAATAGTTAGCTGATCTGTCAAGACCACCTTCTCATGAATTCGCCTTGCAAATTTAGCAAGGAACTTTTGTGTTCGTGTGTTCCTGTGTGCTTGTAGCTTGAATGTGTTTAATGCAATAGTTCAACAAACATGTTGCAAGGTTTGTATCTAGCATAATGTACATTTAACATACTGTATTCCAACACATATTCATTAAAATCGTTGTTGTTATCTTGGGTTGCCAATATAACTTGGTAGTACTCTACTTTTTGCTCGTGTAGTTGCGTTGTTATAAACAACCCCTAATAATTGAGGCAACTACAAAACTATTGATCTGTAATAAACCCAGATAAATATATTAGAAATTTTGCATTGGAAAATTGCATTAAATAAAATATAATTTAATTGTAAGTTTAAAGTATTTGCTATGGCTAGCAAATTTTCAAATTTTTTTTAAACACAAAGTGCGTGTCAGTAACTCGGATAAGAACATTAAAAAGGCATTGTTTTCGGTCAACATACAAAATTTAGGTAAGTGCATTTATACAAAATACATTTGCATATAGAAACACAAAATTAAAAATGTTTTATTTGTTAAACTGAATTTGCAATTATTAAACTGAACTTAGAAATTTTCTAGTTTTTTTTTTAATTTTTATTTTAAACAATTGAGTTTTCTTAATTTTGCCTTGCTGACTCTGTTTTACTTACTATTGAGGATGACATCTCGGATATTTTGGTTAAATATAGTGAGGTGGTTGTTATGGCAGATTTTAATTGAAATATGTTTAATGGGTCTGGTGCTAAGCATATGCAAAACCTTTTTAGTCGGCTTGGTCTTATGTGTCACCATAATAGCTTACCTACTTATATTTGCCCTCAGTCAGGCAGTAATTCATTTATTGATTGCTTTTTATTATCTACCTTTATGTCAATTTGTCTGTCAGGTCAGGTTCAAATACCTGGGTTATTATTTTATTTATATATCGCTGGGTGTTGATATTCGTGAATCTAATGAATCAGTTTAATTTTATGATTATAATAATATATATATGGCACTACTGCAAGATATCAGCCGTATGCTAAAAAAGTTAACAAAGATTTACAAACCGTTGTTAATCAAAATGCCTTAAAGTATATTCTAAAATGAATTTCTGCTGAAAGTACGTTTGTTAACTTGAATTTTTTTTAAAGTAGGTATGTGTACTTTAAACCTATTTTAGTGACTTTTTTCGGTTTTGTGTCTTGTAACAAAATGAATGAATATTTTTAAGTTTAAAGGTTATAAAAATTATGTTGTGTTTCTGCCGAACCTTTTTTAAGCATATTGGAAAGCAAGAATCAAAAATTAAGAAAGTTTTCTTAAAAAAAACAAAGTTTTTTATATTTTTATTAATATTTTCTGTTTCTTTAAAAACATAATTTTAGTAATGTTAAAAAAATCAAAACAAAATTCATTATTTGAACACCTATTTTTGTATAAACAAAACAAAGCCTTGTTTTTATTGCTATTATATTAGCAATTGTACAAAATGCAAATAAGTATTATGATAATATGATCATCTTCTCACTTTTTTTAATTACAAATTAGTTTTCATGTATATTTGAGTTTTTAAATGTAGATTTTATGTTAAATATCCATTAATTTTAATTCTTATGTAAACACAAAAATAAACAATTTATAAACGTGGGTACCTGGGTAAAATAATAATCGCTTTTATACATCGATAACTATAAACTGACAAAATAGGTCTGTCTGCGTACACATATTTTGCATTATTTTGTGCAAAATGTTACAAAATCTTGCAAAATGTTGTCTGCGTACTCCAAATCTCTTGCAGCGAGAGAGCCAAAAAGAAAATTTTTTGACAGTTGGAAGTAAGAGAACTTGCAAAATGTTACTGGAGAAATTTCTTCTTGTAAGATTTTGCAACTAGTTTAAACAGCTGTTTTTATTTACTAATTGAATGAAATAATTTTTGTGAAACGAAAATAAAAATTGAAATTTAACAATAGTTATAATTGTGTTGATTTTTAACGTTTATAACGAAGAATCAGCTGATTGTTTTTTGTTAATAAAAAAATGTGTGTAAGTAGTTAGTTTTTTCGTTTCGTTGCGTTTCGTTGCGGATCAACCTGTTAAAAACAAAATTTTTGCAACGTTGTTAAGTGACAGCAAGAATCAGCTGCTTTTTCCGCCATTAAAACCATACAAATTTTGATACGTTTTAACAGAAAAAGTAACTACTAAAATAAAACAACTGAATGGCACGTTAAAGAACGGCAACAGAAAGTAAAGACTAACGAAGCCTTAAGGGCTAACTATAATGTGCTTTAGCTTACTTAAGCAAAAGTGCGAATACACATGTTTAAATGTGTATAACTATAATGTTTTTATGCAACTTTTCGTTAAGTTTCGTCAAGACACATTTGATTAAGCAAAAAGCGAACCTGGTCGTACTTTGATTAATGGATCAGCTGTGTATACATGAGTTGGGCGCACAGTTGCACTTTTAAGTACACTTTTATTTATAAAAAAACATTTTTTATTTCTTAACTTTTATAATATAATTTTATTATTTATTTGCTAATAGTTTAATATTTTTAAATTGTAGATGTTACTTAAATAACATTTTGCGAAAAAAAATCCATGTATTTGGCATATGAAAGTAAAACAGTTTTTGCAAAAGTACAAATATTTGCAACTGAGTTCTGTAAATATTTAAGTTCAAAAAGTACAATATAGCCACTCAAAAGTCTCCAATAAATTACTTAAGCATTTGACAGGCTTTTCGTTGATATTTGACATTAGCATGAGTTTGTTTAAGCACAATATAGTTAGCCCTTTAAGAATTTTTTTGCATACTGAAGTGTCTCTTAATATTTGTTTAAGGGTTATTTCAGTATTTGCTGAGCTCTGCAGCCGTTTTCCCTCAGCACCAGGAGTGCCGATTTTAAAATAGAAATGAAAGTCAGCTTTTGCCTGATCAGTTCTTTCTGTTTTTTATTTTCAAAAATTATCAACTTATATACTAACTTATTCTATAGGTCAGCATTATTTTAGGATATCAACAAACCAATAGTCGGTCTGCTGTTCCCACGGCTTTAGTAAATTTCGTTTTGGTTCCCATAAACAATTGGCACGTGAAAAACATACACAAACAAAAATACCTTGATACTTATTAATGCTGACCCAACATAAACTAAACTTAGAGTAAACAAAGTTCTTAAATTTCTACAGTGGTAAACCTAAGTATGCATACACTACACCCTTACCCTTTTAGGTTTGGGTATTATTAAAAAATGAAACAAAGTTAAAATTAAAAAAATTTATATAAGTATGATTATGTATGCATTTTTATAAAGTGAATTTGAAGCACCTCATCTTCTTATTTCTTATTCATATTGTTACATACAGGATTTTATATTATTTATATTTCTTACATATAACCAATATATGTTAATTTAAGTATTTTTTTAGCAAATTTTTATGCACTAGTTTAGTTCTTGTTTTGTTAATTTCTATGAGTACATTTAAATCTTCTAAGTCTACTACTTTGTATGGGCCTTTGTATGGTGGTTCATACTTTTTTCTATTTAAAACTTTAACTAAAACTAAATCTCCTATTCTAAGATTTATTCTATTTTGCTTCTTTTCAGATTCTAATCCTCTTTTTCTTTTTACTTCGAGAATTATTCCTCTTGCTCTTTGTAATGAGTCGTGAAGTCTAATCTTTAGTTCATTTAAATAGTTATCAATATTATAAATTTTCTTAGCATCATCTAAAATATCGTTTGGTAGTCTAGGAAGTCTACCAAAAATTAGTTCGAACGGTGAATAGTCTGTATCGACATTTGGTGTCGTATTAAAAGCAAAAGCATAATATGGTATCCATTCATGCCAATTAATGTCATTTACAAAATTTAGAAAATATTCATTTAGAACGCGATGATTTCGTTCTATTGTACCTAAAGTTTCATGATGGTAAGGTGTTGAGAAATTTTGTTTTATTTTTAATAATACACAAATCTCTCTCATTAACTCATTGGTAAATTCAGTTCCTCTATCGGTTTTGAGAATGTTAAATAACCCGTATTTTAATACAATATGTTCTATTAAAGATTTTGCGACTGTTTTGGCATCTTTTGATTCCATCGGACAAGCAACAACATATTTTGTTAGTTCACACTGCATGGTAAGTATGTATCTAAATTGTCCGGATGGTCTTAGTGGTCCAACTGTGTCCATTACAACAGTATCAAAACCGTGTGATGGTGTATCTGTTATAGTAAAGGGTTCTTTCGTATTTCTTATTTGTTTATGCCTCTGGCATGAATCACACGTTGTTATGTACTTCTTAACCATTTTATTCATATTCTTCCAAATATATCTTTGTTTTAATTTGGAAAGTGTTTTCCTAATTCCAAAATGTCCTCCATGTGGTGAGTCATGAAATTCTTCTATCAATCTATATTGTGTTATATTATCTTTTATCTCTCTTGGCTTTCTGTATATTATTATTTCTATATCGTTGTTCTTTATATTGTTGTATCTTTCTTTCAATTCTTCGGCCGTTATATATTTAAATATTTCATCATCGTCATATAATACGTACTTTTTAAATTTCAATTTCCTCAATTTCAATAAAAGTTTCTCCATAAATGTTCCTGAAAACATAGGATTTTCGCTTTTATTGCATATTATGCGCGTTATCTTATCATTCTTTTCTTTTAATTCATTTTTAAATTTTTGCTGCAGCTTGTTATCATATATAAATTCAATCTTTTGGAGCTCCTTAATATTATTTATTGACGTACATTCCCACATATGGAGGTGATCAGTCTCCTTTCGAGATATGCAGTCTTTTATAATAATTCCCTCTTTATCATATTTGCCTTTCGCTTCGTTATTAATTTTATTTCTCATTTCGCTGTTAAACATATTTCTTGTTATTGCCAAGGTTTTCTTTTCTTTCTCATCAATACAGATTGGAATCATGTCTCTTAATATTTGTGAATCTATTTCTACACGCGATAGAGCGTCTGCGTTTGTATTATTCGCTCCCTTTTTATATTTTATTTCAAAGTCATAATCCGATAATTCAAGTCTAATTCTGGTTAATTTTGAAGATGGGTTTTTGTGGGTAAACAAAGCAATAAGAGG
The DNA here is from genome assembly GCA_963583895.1 of Melanophora roralis. Lineage (NCBI taxonomy): Eukaryota > Metazoa > Arthropoda > Insecta > Diptera > Rhinophoridae > Melanophora > Melanophora roralis. The sequence goes on from OY757188.1 coordinate 47,077,832, forward strand.
TCTATGGTCTGTGACTACAGTAAACTTTCTACCATATAGGTATGGTCTAAAAAATTGTATTCCCCAATGAATACCTAATAATTCTTTTTCGATTACTGATTTATTTTTCTCATGTTTATTCAATGTTCTACTCGCATAAGATATGGGTAGATCGTTTCCGATCTCACCCTGTGAAAGTACTGCTCCCAGAGCTACATTTGAAGCGTCTGTCGTCAGAATGAATCGTTCGTCAAAGTTCGGATATCGTAATATAGGTGGGTTTTTTAATCTGTCTCGTAAAGTGTCAAATGCCATTTGGCAATTTTTTGTCCAATTGAAAGTTACGTTCTTTTTCAATAAATTATTAAGACAATTTGCCGTTTTAGCGAAATCCGGAATGAATCTTCTATAATAATTACAAAAAGCTATAAATCGTCTAACGTCGTCAGCGTTTTTCGGTACAGGATATTGCTCAATTACCTTGTATTTCGTCGGATCGGTTTTTATACCGTTTTTTGTTATCAAATGTCCCAAATACAAAACTTCCGGTTTTAGGAAACAACATTTTGATGGATTCAGTTTCAAATTATACTGTTTCAGTCTATCTAACACTCTTATGAGGTTCTCATTGTGGTGCCTTAAACTGCATCCGAAGATAATGACATCGTCGACGTATAAAAATGCGTCTGACTCTAAACCAGATAATGCTATTGTCAGCATTCTTTGGAAACTGTTAGATGATATTTTTAGACCAAATGGTAGTCTTGTATATTGAAAGTGTCCGTTTGGTGTTGAAAATGCTGTCAGTGGTCGTGACTGTGGTTCGAGTTCTATTTGGTGAAACGAGCTTGTCATATCTAAAGTGGAAAAATATTTAGCTCTACCTAATCTGTCCAATATATCTTCAAGTCTGGTTAAAGGGAATTTATCATTTACTATCCTATCATTCAAACGTCTGAAATCTACAACCAAACGCCATTTTTCCGTGTCGTTTTGTCCTTTTTTTGGTACTAATAATAATGGAGAATTGTATGGACTAATAGATGGTTCTACTATGTCTTTGTCTAATAACTCTTGCACTTGTTTACTTATTTCATCCAATTGGGTCTGTGGCAGTCTGTAGTTTCTAATGTAAGTGGGTGTGCCATCATTCAATTGAATACTTTGTTTATAAAAATTGTTTACCGTTAATGGTTCGTCTTCAAGATGAAATACCTCTTGATATTGTCGTAGAATATCACATATGACTCTTTCATTCTCCTCTTCCATGTTCCTGAAATCTAGTTTTTCTAGTAATCTTCTAAATCTTTGCTCTGATTGTCTATCGTTATCGCGCATGTTAGTTTTATAGATTGCATAATTTTTCAATGGTATTGTAGTGACTCTTAACTTTTCTAATCGCACTGGTTCTTCCAATGTGTTTAGAATTTTAACATAGCGTTGGCCATCTTTTGGTATTATAGTGTTTGCTAAAAATATTCCGTTTGTTATTTCTTTACTACACGTAACACTATCTTCGTTTATGTCAATGTTTATATGAAGTGTCTCTTAAAAGGATTTGTTTAAGGGTTATTTCAGTATTTGCTGAGCTCTGCAGCCGTTTTCCCTCAGCACCAGGAGTGCCGATTTTAAAATAGAAATGAAAGTCAACTTTTGCCTGATCAATTCTTTCTGTTTTTTATTTTCAAAAATTATCAACTTATATACTAACTTATTCTATAGGTCAGCATTATTTTAGGATATCAACAAACCAATAGTCGGTCTGCTGTTCCCACGGCTTTAGTAAATTTCGTTTTGGTTCCCATAAACAATTGGCACGTGAAAAACATTAATTAATTAATTACATTCAATCAAACTTCATTATTACGGTTTTAGTTCTTTCATTTTCACACAAACAAAAATACCTTGATACTTATTAATGCTGACCCAACATAAACTAAACTTAGAGTAAACAAAGTTCTTAAATTTCTACAGTGGTAAACCTAAGTATGCATACACTACACCCTTACCCTTTTAGGTTTGGGTATTATTAAAAAATGAAACAAAGTTAAAATTAAAAAAATTTATATAAGTATGATTATGTATGCATTTTTATAAAGTGAATTTGAAGCACCTCATCTTCTTATTTCTTATTCATATTGTTACATACAGGATTTTATATTATTTATATTTCTTACATATAACCAATATATGTTAATTTAAGTATTTTTTTAGCAAATTTTTATGCACTAGTTTAGTTCTTGTTTTGTCAATTTCTATGAGTACATTTAAATCTTCTAAGTCTACTACTTTGTATGGGCCTTTGTATGGTGGTTCATACTTTTTTCTATTTAAAACTTTAACTAAAACTAAATCTCCTATTCTAAGATTTATTCTATTTTGCTTCTTTTCAGATTCTAATCCTCTTTTTCTTTTTACTTCGAGAATTATTCCTCTTGCTCTTTGTAATGAGTCGTGAAGTCTAATCTTTAGTTCATTTAAATAGTTATCAATATTATAAATTTTCTTAGCATCATCTAAAATATCGTTTGGTAGTCTAGGAAGTCTACCAAAAATTAGTTCGAACGGTGAATAGTCTGTATCGACATTTGGTGTCGTATTAAAAGCAAAAGCATAATATGGTATCCATTCATGCCAATTAATGTCATTTACAAAATTTAGAAAATATTCATTTAGAACGCGATGATTTCGTTCTATTGTACCTAAAGTTTCATGATGGTAAGGTGTTGAGAAATTTTGTTTTATTTTTAATAATACACAAATCTCTCTCATTAACTCATTGGTAAATTCAGTTCCTCTATCGGTTTTGAGAATGTTAAATAACCCGTATTTTAATACAATATGTTCTATTAAAGATTTTGCGACTGTTTTGGCATCTTTTGATTCCATCGGACAAGCAACAACATATTTTGTTAGTTCACACTGCATGGTAAGTATGTATCTAAATTGTCCGGATGGTCTTAGTGGTCCAACTGTGTCCATTACAACAGTATCAAAACCGTGTGATGGTGTATCTGTTACAATACTTCCTGCCGTATATCTGTTTCGTGTAACATTGACGCATTTTTTTTAATATCAGATATGAACCACCAGGCTAACATTCAATGTGAATGTTTGTGTCGTATGCACACTGCAGTTCCTTTTAGGAGCACTAGAAATGCTAATGTGGATAATAACTAATATATTAATTCCAATGAGGTTAGGAACTGTTTTTTTTTTTTTTTTTTTTTTGAGTTGCAGGTCTGGGAAGGCGTGGAGGATTTGTCGTTTGAGGAATCGTACAAAGACTGTAATTCGAAATGCGAAACGTAAGGTCCATGCTGAGGTCTTCTGTGGCAAGAGCTCAAAGCAGATTTGAAATATTCTTTCTTTGAATGGACTAGGTCGTAACGACTTAAATGTTAATGATGTGAACAATTGTTTTTCTTTGAACCAAAGTAATAGTCGTGCAAGCTTTGTTTTTCTTAATGATCTACCTGGCATCGAATTTTCTTTTCAAATTGAATTGATCAATGCATTATTTTCAATAAAATTAAATGCTGTTGGGTGTGATGACATATCAGTCAAATTTTTAAAGTCGGTTTTTCCAATCGTTGGTAGATATATTTTGCATTTTATTAAACTTCCCTGCGGGTTGGAAGTTGGGAAGAGTGCTTCCATTAAGAAAAATGGTTTCTTCTTCTAATATGGATAACTTGCGGCCAATATCAATTTCACCAACTTTCTCTAAGGTGTTAGAAATTATAGTTTAAAAGCAACTCGTCGTACACTTAAAGCTAATTCTCTCTTAAGATATACCTACTGGTAACAGTACTACAGCGCTTCTCCTTGGCCTTACTGAAAAAGTCCTACAGTCGATTAGTACCGTTGGTGTCAGGCTTCCTTTATCTCTTGATTCAACAAAGCCATTTGATAAAGTTGATTACTACATTTTAATTAAAAAACTATATATGAACTTTGGGATTTCCCGTGTGGCGTGTAAGCTGGTTGTGTCGTTTCTTGAAAATAGAAGTCAGTATGTGTATTGGAAATAAGAGTTCTAGTGTCTTGCCTGTAAGAAGTGGTGTACCTCAGGGTTTTGTCCTTGGACCTCTTTTTTTTTGATATGTACATCAATGACATTTTTAGTTGTTTTAACTTAACCTCATGTGTGGCATTTGCATATGCAGATGATTTATTGTTTTTGTTTAATGGTGAAAAACAATTTACTGATGTTATGCAACAAACGGTGAGTTATGGGTTTTCTAATACATCCAGTTGGATGCAGGATAATATGCTGTTTGTGAATGCACGGAAAACTCAAGTTTTTTTTTTTTGGTAAAAGTCCACTGGATTTATTGGTTGACCTAAATGGCATGCGCGTTAAAGTGATGAATTAATTGTATATGCTGGGTATATGGCTGGACAGTAAATTAGGCTTTAATAAGCATCTTAATTGTATAATTTCTAAAGTAAACTGATCGTTGCGAAAATTTTATAATGTTAATTTGATTTTGCACAGAGATATTAAGTTCATGGCCGTAAATTCGTTATTTATGCCTATTTTTGTATGATCTTGAGATGTATACTGGTATTATTGGGGCATGTCTAAAGAGAGTTCGTTTAATTTTTAACAGAATAGTGCGCTATCTTTATTGTCTAAGAAAAAGGAATCATGTTTTTTCATATGTTTTTGAATTTTTAGGCTGTTCATTTGATAATTTTGTAAAACTGAGAAATCTGTTTTTCTATAAAATTCTTAAGCCAGGTCAGCTCTCTTTTTTGTTGTCTTTCTATTTGGTAAATCGTCAAGGCGTAATTGTTGTTGAAAGTAAACGAAAATTTATAGGTTTCACTGTATTTCTCCTGCACTTTATTATTACATGCTTGTAATAATAATATGTATTGCGTTTTATTTTCAAACTTTGTCTTATAATATACTAACGAATTCCTTGTTTTACGATTAGAAGCTAGTTAAATAAATGAACTCAAAACAACAGGTTGTGGGCTTAATGTCGCGCTTGTTTTAAAAGAGTACAGTTTTTTTTATAGAAATAAGGTATTTATTTGCGAAGCGTAAAAGATGACAAATATCCCCGTTGGATTTCCATTAAAACGTTTAAAAGGACACGAAAATTTTGATATTTGGAAAAGACAAGCGAAGTCTTTTCTGGTCATCAAAGGATGCTGGAAAATTTTGCAAACCCGGCGAAGTTGATGATGGCGACGCAATTCTAAATGAGCATGCTTTGGCTAAAATTACTTTGATGGTAGATCCCTGTAGATATGGACACATAGCAACGGCCACAACAGCGAAAGCAGCTTGAGATGCATTAATGAGTGCTTACGAGGATACCGGCCTCACACGAAAAGTGGAATTATTGAAACAGCTGGTTAGTATGAACTTGCGCAATTATAGTTCCGTGCAGGAATATGGCAATGAGTTGGTAATAACTGATTTAAAGGTGTAAAATGCAGGACTCAACATAGACGACGAACTGATATCTTCTCTAATATAAGCTGGGCTGTCAGGTGATTTTAAACCACTGGTAATGGCCGTAGAAAATTAAAAAAAAACTAACAGTAGATATGGTTAAAAGTATTCTATTACAGGATGCTAAATTTGATGTTCCAAGCACGGAAAAAGAAGCTGTGCTATACACAAAAAAGTCCAATGGAAAAAAGAAAAAACCAATGCTGCAACTGTAAAGAGCTTGACACATTTCAAGAAATTGTCAAAACAAGAACCAAAATGTTGGTAACGATAAAAATATCAATAAGCCTAAAAAAAATGTCAAAACTGAGGTTTCATCAACGCATATAGCATTAGGCAAAAAAGAGATTGATTTATGTCACAGAAGAATGGGTCATATTTGAGATAAAAATTCATAAGATGTGAAAAAATCATCTATACGTTCTGATGTTGTAGGGCCGTTAAGTGTGAGCTCAATTTCTGGAGCTCGATATCTGATAACATTCGTTGATGACTATTAAAGAAAATTGGGTGCCCCGGTAGATCAGTGGTAAGTGCACGAGTCTACCAGTCTGGGGGTTGTGGGTTCGATTCCCACCTGAGACCCTGGTAAGTTTGCTTCATTCTCTTTTCTTTCTGTCTTTCTTATCCTTCTCTTAATATCTTCTTTTCTTCCATCTCAACCTATTCTAACTGCCTCTCCAGGTAACACAAAGGGACCGAATTAAGCGGACCCAAGTGAGCGGTATCCTTTCCTTCAACGGCTGCCTGTTCTACCTAACCTAACCTATTAAAGAAAATTATTTGAGTTGGCAACACCAGAATATTAGTGACAGTCTGGCAGCTCCAGAACTTTTTTAAAATAATGCATTAAACACATTCAAGATACAAGAACACAGGAACACACGAACACAAAAGTTGCTTGCTAAATTTGTGTCCGACTGGCTGCTACTGAAATATTTACTAGACTACCACTACAAAATAAACATATGAGCAATATGTGGTGCCACCTAAAGTCTTTTTGTATTGTTTTAGCTATATTATTTGCATCTAAACGTATTGGCAGCACTAATCGGTTAACTGTCGCGTATAAAAATTAGAAATTAGTTTAATTTCGACCACGCCACAAAATTAGCATTGACAGCAACCCGTAGTCGTGTTGCATTGTAGCCATTAAAAAAATTATTCTCATAAGCACACGTGTATTCTACTTTTAACTGGTTGTGTTCGGTAGCCTGTAGCGAGGAATGTATTTAATGCTTAAACGATATTTTTCCCTTTTACTTTTTGTTAGTTTAGTTCTATATTAGATCTTAAATATATAACATCTTAAATATAACTTCTAATCGTTTTATTATAATTGTACCAACGTACAATCGTAACGGTGGCGACGAGGATTTAGAACGCACGTAAAAGTGACACATATGAAAATAAAATGAATAATTCACTTGAGAGTGTGATAACCAAATTGCTGGTACAACAAAACGAGTCAGCATCGCGGCAGCAAAACTTGATCGAAACTCTTGCCGGCATTTTACAGTCATCGAATGTAGCGAACACATCACAGCAGTCTGCCAATGCTGGCCAGGAACAATTGATGGATGTGTTGTCTAAGAGCATAAACGAATTTTATCATGATCCAGAATCAAACTTTTTTTTTTCAAATTGGTACAGCCTTCATGAAGCTCTTTTCTCAGAAGACGCCAAATCACTTGACGATGCATCCAAAGTTCGTCTTATTCTTAGGAAGTTAAATCAACAAGTGTATGACCGATATGCAGACTTTTTATTACCTAAAAAACCACGGGAACTCAAATTTACTGAAACAATCAGCACACTTTCGGCTTTATTTGACAGGTGTTTCGGCGTATATCCGATTTTTCCGTAGGAAATTGAAAAATAAAACAACACCAATTAAGAGTTTAATTTAATGTATTTATATCTTTATTTTTATTATGATTTTACCTTAAAAAGGTGATTTTGTATGAAAATACAATTTATGGATTTGGCACGTAGTGCAATTGTTGATAACCAATAAACGAATAAATTATTAGTTATGTATAGTTATGTAAAAAGGTAGCCAACAATATTTAAGTACCGTTAGCGGTTCATGTAATAAACTATAAAAGGCTAAGTATTAACCTATTACAGGCCGAACTCACTGTTTTGTACTGGGCCACCTTGCAACGATACAGTTTGTTGCAAATAAATAAATAAAATAAGTCATTAAGGACTTCTGATGATAAGGAAGTTTGAGTCATTAAGGACTCCTGTTGAGACGAAAGTTTGAGTCATTAAGGACTCCTGTGGACTGTATAAATATGGTGAAGTTGAATCATTAAGGACTCCTGTGGACTGTATAAATATTTTAAGATTGAATCCATTTGTCTCTGGGAAGGGAAAAGGTTAGTACTTGTAAATTGATAAAAAGTGATATAAAATTATAATTCATTTAAAACTACAAGCTTGGTTATTGGTCGATTCATTATCCCATTCTGAGTACGAATATCAGCCACACGAACGTGACCATCAGAACCGGTATAAACTTTCTCGACAATACCTAATTTCCACGAAGTGGCTGGTAATTGTTCGTTTGTGACAACTACTAGATCATTTATAGCAATGTCTCTTTGTGGATGTTTCCACTTATAACGTTTGTGCAAAGTAACCAAATACTCTTCTTTCCATCTTTTGCAAAATTGATGAATCATAGCCTTTACCTTACGATATCGATTGACTATACTTATTGACTTATCATAAATTGTAGGTTCGGGTGGAGCTAGGATAGCGGATCCAATCAAAAAATGACCAGGAGTAAGAGACACAGGCTCATCAGGATTATCAGGCATTGGACAAAGCGAACGCGAATTTAAACACGCTTCGATCCTAGTCAGGATCGTAGATAATTCCTCAAAGGTATATTTCGACGCCTGCATTTCCTTTCTAAAATGAAGCTTGAAACTTTTTACCCCAGCTTCCCAAAGACCCCCCATGTGAGGGGCCCCAGCTGGTATAAATCGCCATTCTAAACCCTGATGACCAAACGTAGAAAGCATTCTGGCCTGACATTCTTTCAAAAACGTTTTAAAATCCCTTGAAATTTCATTCGCTGCCCCCACAAAATTTGTACCATTGTCTGAAAACATGGTTCTAGGGCAACCTCGACGAGAAATAAACCTGTTAAACGCAGCCAAAAAGGTATCCGTTGACAAATCCGATGCTGCTTCTAAATGTATTGCCTTCGTAGAAAAGCAAACGAAAATACAAACATATGCTTTTGTGATCTTACAAGACCTGCCATCGTAATTTTTAATATCGAAAGGGCCAGCGAAATCAACCCCAGTGGTAGTGAAGGCCCGATCCAAACTTGTACGTTCAGGGGGAAGAGCAGCCATTATTTGACTACAAGAGCGTTGTCGATCAATAAGACAACGTTTGCAACGACGAACAACTGTGCGAACCAGAGTTCGCAATCTGGGTACCCAATACTCACAACGATATACTCCAAGCATCAGTTGACTACCACCGTGAATAGACATTTTATGTATGAACTCTGCCATCAGTTTAGCAAATCGAGATTCATACGGAAGAATAATGGGATATTGTTCACGATATGATAACGAAGGGGACTTAACGAGTCGACCATTCAATCACATAACTTGTCTTTCACCAAGAAAGGGATTCAAGGGTAGCAAAGAACTCCCCGATGGTAACGTGCCCTTATCCAAAAGACATTTATACTCCCCAGCGCAAAACGCCTTCTGAGCAACAATAGCCAAACGTAATTTGATCATATTAAGTCCATCACTGGACACAACACACGTTCCATATTCAAAGCGACCCCTACAAGCAGAATGTGTGGAATGAAGAAAGCGATAAATATACGCAATAACACGCAAAGCTCTATCCAATGTAGAAAACCTATCCAATACATCTTCAAATTTCGAGAAAAATGAAGCATGCACTTTAACTTTGCGACTTTTAATGTCCGTATCAAGATTCTGAAGATCATTTGCATCCCACTGTGACTTCTCCCCACTAAGCCACGACGGGCCATGCCACCAAGGACTGCCAATCGATAAATTGAGAGGATCTACCCCCCGGCTGCCCAAATCGGCAGGGTTATCCTCAGAGCGAACGTAAAACCAATTATGGTTCCCCGTATTCTCCTGAATACGACACACTATGTTTGCCACGAAGGTGGTCCAAGAACAAGGAGGTTTACGTAACCAAGCAAGGACGATCGTAGAATCCGTCCAACAATAAATTCTTCGAAGAGAGATATCAATCTCACTAAGTACGCCCCTCAGCAGCTCCGAAGCCAAAACCGCACCACACAATCCAAGTCGCGGCAAAGAAACTGACTTAATTGGAGCTACCTTCGTCTTCGATAATAATAGGCTAGTATGAATCTCTCCATTTGGACACTCAATACGGATATAAATTACCCCAGCGTATGCCCCTTCAGAGGCATCTGAAAAGACATGAAGTTCAGTATTCGAACTTTCATAATATCGAACCCATCGTGGTATTTCAATAAAGTTCACTTTATCGAAAACTTCAACAAACTTTAGCCATTCCCCCTTCGTTGAAGCAGGAAGATAATCATCCCAATCAATGTTATCCAGCCAAATGCGCTGCATAATCATTTCAGCCATGACCATAACTGGGCCTAACCAACCAATTGGATCAAAAAATTTCGCGATAGTAGACAATACTTCCCTCTTTGTATATTCCAGTTTGACCTCTAGCGGACAGAATCCAACTGTGCATTCCAGAGAATTCCCAAGGTTTTCGAACTGCTGGCCTCTTCAAATACCAACAGTTTAGAGTCAACCAAGTGTTCAGACGGTAATCCCTGCAAAATCGATCTATCATTCGCGGTCCATTTCCCGAGTCCAAACCCAGCCGGTTCGAAGGACCAATGTTTCGGCGTATATCCGATTTTTCCGTAGGGAAATAAAAAAAATAAAACAACACCAGTTAAGAGGTTGATAAAAATATATAAATCTTTATTTTTATAATGAAGTGTACCTTAAAAAGGTGATTTTGTATGGCACGTAGTGCAGTTGTTGTCTGATCCCGTGCCGCCACAGCACTCGAGACATCGTGCGCTCCGGTCAACACGTCGTCGACGTACATTCCTCTTCTTAAAATATTCGCGGTGAGGGGGAACTCTTCCAGACAATCATTTGCCAACTGTAAAAGAGTGCGAATGGCCAGGTAGGGAGCACAATTTAAACCAAAGGTTACCGTTTGCAGTTCATACCCGGATACCTGCTCCTGAGACGAACTTCGATATACAATTCGTTGAAAAGGGGTGTGATCCGGAAGAACACGAATTCGCCTGTACATCCTCGAAATATCACAATTAAACACAAATTCGTGTAAGCGCCAACGCACAATTAATGAAATTAAATCAGTCTGCAAGGTAGGACCTACAAAAAGACAATCGTTCAAACTATTCCCATTTGACGTCCTATTTGACGCATTAAAAACGACTCCCAGTTTTGTACTTTTCCTCTCAGGTTTAATCACGGGATGATGGGGCAAATAGCATGACAAGGTAACGGCGCGGTCTGTTGGTTTCACAAGACGCATATGATCTGACACTAAATAATCCATTAAAACCTCGTCATACATACTCTTTATCTCAGGCTTACGTACGAGAGAAGATTCAATCCTACAAAACTGTTTCATAGCACCCGTTTTCGAAATTCCCAAATTCAACTCCTTGGGAAACTCTGGTCTAAAAGGTAATGACACAATATATCCACCTGAAGCATCACGTTTGGTAGTTTTTCGATAAATTTCCTCACAGATCTTATCCGAAGTCGAAACAATCTTACCCCGTGGAGCCTCCTCGATTTCCCAAAATTTCAAAAGATTCTGATTTAAGCTATCTTCCTCGGAGAAGGAAACAGCTGTGGAAAAGAATTGGTTGGGCCTGTCAGAATCCATCCAAAAACGGTTTTCTGAGCCATTAACGATCCAAAAATATTTCGACGAACTTCATCCAGAATGATTTTGGGGTATAAGTCAGCGCCGAGTAAAAGATCTACTGGTCTGCTTATGTAAAAGTTGCAATCCGCCAATTGTAAATTTGGTAATTCACCCTTTATATCCGAGGGACAAATAAAGGACGGTAAATTACCCGAAATCGAAGATAAAGCGAGGGCTGATGTCAATAATTTAATCCGATTGTCTATAGGAGACCCAACTTTAATCGAACAAATTTTCGTAAAAGTAGTAGAAGCCCCTGAATCAACGCCGGAAATCTTAACATCCGTAGAATGTGACGGAAGCCGCAATTGATTTCGCAAACGCTCAGAAATAAAGGAAGCTTCAGACGCTGGGTCTATTAGTGCCCTTGCTGGGTACGTAGTACCATGACAAATAATAGAGACCATAGCAGTACCTAATAACACAGACAAATTCTGTGTTATTGACCAACATGCGAGGATTTTCGTATGTGTCCTTCAAATTCTTCCATGCTATTTCAAACCCAGAATTTGTCAATCTTTCAATGTTACTAAGACGACTATTACTTATATATATAGCTGTAAAAAGATCCCTAAATGTCGGCCATGAAAGATAATCACCATCAAAGATATCCGTATCACATGGTGGAAGCGGTAAATTGTGACAAACATTATCATTATTTGGCGCAACATTTCCTATAGTAGGATTTTCGGCTGCCTTAGATTTGGCTTGTAACTCATCAATTTTAATACGCATAGCTGTTAAACATCTGGCATAAGTATTAAACGTGCTCTGATATTTTCCAGCAAACACTTCAGAAACCTCCGTTGCTGTCTTCGAAGAAGCATCAATATCAGATAAGCATTGTTCATATTTATCCTTCACCTTTTCCCATAACTTCTTTAACTCATCACTCAATACCTCTATATAATATATATGCTGGTCTTCTTCACGAATTTTATTAAAATGCACTTCAAATTTAAAAACAGCATCTGAGGCGTGAGTAAACCCTTCGAGTAGTTTAAACGACATATTTAAGTTAATATTATGACAAAAGTTTTTTCAAAACTGGGAAAAAGGTCAAGCAAAAATATGACAGCGTTCAATACTGTATTAAAATATTCAAACTTTTTTATAAAAAATTACTAATCAATTTTATATAGCCAATTCGACCGACCGTAGGGTGACTTCTGCAATTCCAGTAAGAGGGAAGAAGAAGATATCTTTTATTAATTTTCTTCACAATAATTATGATAAATTCAAGAAACGAATCAATATTAAACACAATATTTCTTTATTTATTCTTTTTTTCCTTTTTACTATTTAAATTATTAAAACTTGTTTTTTTTATTTAATTTATTTATTTTCTTTTCAATATATATATATATATGTATATGTGTACGTATGTATGTACACTATTCCGTTTTGTTGCAACCCCCGTTGATGTTTTTGCTTACAAGGCCGCAATATTAAGTCAACTTAATTTTTTTACAATTTCTTTTTATTTATTAACTTTTAATTTTTTTATTATTTTTTTTTAATTCACAAATTTATTTAACACTTTTAATTAAATTTTATTATTTAAGCTGTCCGTCCGCGTAAACAAACTTAGTTTTGGCAAACTAACGATCGCGAGTTGCAAAAAAATCGAAATGCGGTTGATTTAAAATGTTTAATGATCATTAACAAACCAATAACCAATTGCTTTTCTTTTGTTTTGTGTAAAAAGCACATACACATAAATATGAAAATATATGCACTTATTTTTTTATCTTGTTTTATTTAAAAAAAAAACACAAATCACTTTTTAATCAATTTACTAACCTGTGTTCCTTTTTGTATTTGTTCCCAGTAAAAAAAGTGAGGAAAAAGAAGTAGAAAAAACCCAGAACAAGCTTACTTAAATCACTTCAAATTTTGAGGAAAAACCAATGAATTTTACATAGGGTTGTCATTAGAGGGATGCTATTTATTTTTGCCAAATTTAAACCGCATATAATCAACATTTTCGATGCAACAAAATTTTCATACTAAGGTGTTATTTTAAAGTAGATGTAAAACTTGAACTTTTTCTGCATTTAATATGTGGGGAAAAAACACTCCTACTAAGGAAGGAATTTTCTGATCTAAAATGCGATTTTAATGTTCTTTTTAAATCTAGCTTTTTATGTGATATAAACCTAAAATTTATTACAACACTTTAACCAAGTGTAAATCGTTGCTCAATACAAACAAAACAATGACATCGGCGATTCATTTAAAATGCCAGTTTTTATTTCGCATTTAATTAAATGCAACAAAACCAGAAAATATGCAACAGCATCTTTAGATGTGATTTAAATGTGGTCTGTAAAAAATCGCATCAATTTTTTTTTTGCTGGGTTGAACTGTAAATAAATCAAATCCTCAAAAAAGGCGATGAAACTCCTTAGGGTTGTTTTATCCGGTTCGAAGGACCAATGTTTCGGCGTATATCCGATTTTTCCGTAGGAAATTGAAAAATAAAACAACACCAATTAAGAGTTTAATTTAATGTATTTATATCTTTATTTTTATTATGATTTTACCTTAAAAAGGTGATTTTGTATGAAAATACAATTTATGGATTTGGCACGTAGTGCAATTGTTGATAACCAATAAACGAATAAATTATTAGTTATGTATACTTATGTAAAAAGGTAGCCAATAATATTTAAGTACCGTTAGCGGTTCATGTAATAAACTATAAAAGGCTAAGTATTAACCTATTACAGGCCGAACTCACTGTTTTGTACTTAAACAACAGGCAAGAGTCGCTGTTTAATGCCCGTTATAACTGCCTTAAAAATGTGAAGGATGAAAACGAAGATTTCATTTCATATGCTGGTAGGGTAAACAAGATGTGTGAAAAATTTGATATAAAGCACATGACGACGCAACAATTTAAGTGTCTTATGTTTGTTATCGGACTGCAATCACCTGTCTACATAGAGGTTCGCAGTAAACTTATAAATATATTGGACAGCGAAAAAGATATAACATTAGAAAAACTAATAATTGAGGTGCAAAGGATGATACTTAAAAGCGATGCAAGCCTTGTGAAACTCAGACGCCGCAGGTAAATGCAGTATCATATCAAAAAGACAAGCACGAACAAACCGCATTCATTAAACCTAAGAATTTGTCAAATAAACAAAAATACATTGGGCCTACACGTCCCTGTTGGCAGTGTGGCGAAATGCACTATGTAAGGGAATGCTCCTATACACAACACAAATGCGAAGAATGCGGTAAAATAGGTCACAAAGATGGGTATTGCGGGTGTTTTCATCCAAAGAATACATTGAAATACGACAAGAAAAAGCATAAATCGCACATGCAAAATCAGAGCAAGAACGTTGAACAAAATAGAAATGTGATGCGCACAAATATTGTGGCAACCACACCTACACAAGCGCATAACGTATTGGCTGTTTACAATCATATAGAACGACGTAAATACATAACAATCACAATAGCGACTAAGCAATTAAAACTACAATTGGATACAGCAGCAGATGTAACGATTATCTCAAAATCTAATTGGATTTTTATAGGCAAACCAAAATTGCGCGATTGTATGCAGCAAGTAGCAGACGCCTCTAATAACCGAATACCTATAATCGGCGAGTTTACAACACAACTAGAACACAACGATAATAAGATAACTGCCACATTATTTGTATCGAAAATGAATAATTTAAATGTGTTTGGTACCGACCTGATCGGCAGGTTTAATTATTGGGATAAAAACTTAAATTATATTTGCAGTGCTATATCAGCCACGGAACAAAAAAAGGTACTTAGTGATAGAACAGGACACTGTACAAAATTTAAACTAGCACTTAAGATTAAGCAAGACGCAGAACCAGTATTTAGACCAAAAAGGCCTGTACCATATGCGACACTACAATTGGTGGAACCCGAACTAGGAAGATTAGAGTCTGAGGGTATAATAACACCCATAACACACTCCGAATGGGCAGCACCAATTGCAGTTGTACGTAAATCAGACAACAGAATACGAATTTGCGCTGACAACTTAACTGGGCTTAATCAATGTATGGAATCAAACTTCTACCCACTGGCACACGCAGACGAAATTTTGCTATGATGGCTAACTGCAAAGTTTTCAGCAAGATAGATTTATCGGATGCTTATCTTCAGTTTGAGGTGGATGAAAATTCTAAGCAACTACTTACTATAAATACCCATAAAGGACTATATATGTTTAATCGGTTACCCCCGGTAGTAACATCGGCACCCGGAGCATTCCAAAAAGCGATGGACACTATCCTTGCTGGGCTTGATGGCGTTTTTGCATATTTAGACGATGTCATAGTCGCATCACGCACCATAGAAGAAAATTCAATTAAGGTAAAAGAAGGTATAAAACTTTTTTAAGAACATTGCCTTACAATTCGCTGGGATAAGTGCGAAATTTTAAAGGCGTCGATAAAGTATCTGGGACATATTGTGGACAGCAAGGGCATCCACCCAAATCCTGCCAAAGTTGAATCAATAAAGAAAATGCCACGACCGAAAAACGTATCCGAGCTTCGTTCATTTTTAAGGGCTATAAACTATTATGGAAAATTTATAAAATGTACGCGTGACATCCGACAGCCTTTAGACGACCTGCTTAAAACCGAGGCCAAGTGGGAATGGTCAGAAGATTGCGAGCCATCATTCCAGGAATTTAAGCAGATACTTCAATCAGATCTTTTGTTGACTCATTATGATCCAGACTTACCCATTTTTGGGGCGGCCGATGCATCCACTGTAGGAATCGGCGCCCAAATTTTTCATAAAATGCCAGACGGAACAAAAAAGGCTATTTATCACGTTTCCAGAGCACTTACGATAGCGGAGCAAAAGTACAGCCAAATAGAGAAGGAAGCCTTAGCTCTGGTTTACTGATGTACAAAATTCCATAGAATGATTTACGGGCGTCAATTTACCTTGTTGACGGATCACAAGCCGCTACTTGCAATTTTCGGTTCAAAAAAGATATTCCTACGCACACCGCAAATAGGCTGCAAAGATGGGCACTCGGGTTGATGAGTTATAATTTTAAAATTCAGTACGTAAACACGAAGGAGTTCGGAAATGTGGATATACCGTCTCGGTTTATCGATAATGAAACTAAAGATGAAGAATTTGTGGTAGCCGTAGTGCAAACTGAAGACGATATACAATTTATTTTGCAGGATAACATGAGACACATGCCAATTACAAAGGAAATGGTCAAAATCGCTACATCAAAAGATGTCACTCTCCAAAAGGTAATCAGATTTTTGGAAGAGGGGTGGCCTCGTGCTACAAAAATGATTTCGTCCGATATCGAGCCGTTTTTCAACCAAAGGGGATCGTTGTATGTGGCAGATAAATACATTATGTCAGGAGATCGAGTGGTAATACCTGTTGTATTTCGCAAAAGAATTTTAAAAACACTACATAAGGGGCATCCGAGCGTTGAAAGGAAGAAGAGCCTTGCCAGATCGTACGTTTACTGGCCGCAAATAGATGTTGATATTTCACATTACGTTAAAAATTGCAACAATTGTGCAAAGGCAGCAAAATCCCCAACAAAGTCTACTCTTAGTGCATGGCCAACATCAGACAAGGTACTCGATCGCATACACATCGATATCGCCGGCCCATTGCGAGATAAATACTATTTCATTTTAGAAGATGCTTTTTCTAAGTGTTCAGAGGCTATACAAATAACTACAATATCAGCGAGTGAAATTGTAAAACAATTACATGCCTACATTAGCCGTTATGGGCAACCTAATATCATCGTGTCAGATAACGGGACCCAGTTTACCAGCTCATTGTTTAAACGATTTTGTGAGGAACGAGAAATACACCAAATATTTACCCCGCCATACCATCCCCAATTGTTAGTTTAGTTCTATATTTGATCTTGAATATATAACATCTTAAATATAACTTCTAATCGTTTTATTATAATTGTACCAACGTACAATCGTAACAACTTGTATATTGGGTTAGGAGAAAATCTGATGTTTTTGATACATTCGTAGTTTTTCAAAAAATGGCAGAAAGCCAGTGTTCAGCAAATATAAAAAATCTTAGAACGGATAACGGAGGCGAGTATATAAATAATAAATTTGAAAGTTTTTTGCGCTTATTCTCCAGAACAAAATGGTACTACGGAAAGGATTAATCGGACCTTGATGGAGCGTGTTAGATGTATGCTAATTGATAGCGGTTTACATCACCGCTTTTGGACTGAAGCTGCGAATACAGCCTGCTTTCTGATTAACAGAGTACCAAGTCATGGTGAGGGCAAAAGCCCTGAAGAAATTTGGTATGGTCGCCGCCCAAATTTAAAATTTTTGCGAGTTTTTGGTTGTCCTGCTCTCGCACACATACCCGAAAAAAAACGTTGCAAGCTGGATAACAAATCTATTGAATGCGTAATGATGATGGGGTACAGCACTGTAAGCAAAGCCTATAGACTTTTTTATCCCAAAGACAACAGTATACTGATTAACCGTTATATAGTATTCTTAGAAGGATGCAGGGTTAATTTAGACGTCAACAGTGATATTTATTATCCAGAATTACTTCAGTGCTACAATAATGTTAATTCAGGGGAGAACAGAAATATGGATGAATTAACAATTGAAAGTAAATAGCAGGAATAGATAATTTATTGGCAGAAGATGTATTTGATGAAAGCGACTACGATGACTATTTTGACTGGCCATCACATACGGCATCACTTGTTCTAGATGATGATGCGGAACGAACTCCATACGAAGCGAAAAACATTACTATCGACAATATTCGCCGATCTAAACGTATTGCCGAAAAAATCAGGATTCTCAAAACTTTTGTGCAATGCAATTAATCTCTGATGGCCCAAAGAGCGTGAAGAATTCAATTACATCAAACAATTCCGCAGAGTGAAAGGCTGCAATGCAGGAAGAGATGAATTCAATGATGGCAAACAAAACCTGGGATCTAACAGATTTGCCAACGAATGAAAAGGCTATACAATAAAAATTGGTGTTTAAAACTAAGAGAGACACAATTGGAAATGCTCTTCGGCGGAAAGCGAGATTGTTGTCTAAAGGTTTCTCCCAACGCGAGGGAATTGATTATAATGAAACTTTTTCACCAGTTGTACGATATGACTCCATTCGATATTTGTTGGCATTAGCTGTTAAATACAATATGTTTTTACACCAAATGGATGCAGTATACGCTTATTTAAATGGAACGCTAAAAGAGACTGTATATATGCAGCAACCGGAAATGTTTAATGATGGCTCCGGAAAAGTGTGCAAGCTGTACTAATCCATATATGGCATTAAACAATCGGGGCGTGTTTGCAATGAAACCATCAACCAAGAGCTGCTAAATATGGGTATAACCAGAGGTGAGGTTGATCAATGTGTTTATTATAAAGTAAATATTGACCAGATGTTGTACATATCAATTTATGTCGATGACGTATAAATATTCTCCAACAACCTTGAGGCTATTGAGTTGTTGAAATCTAGACTTGATAGCAGATTTAAGATGAATGATATGGGAGAGTTATCAGTGCTGGGTATTAAAATTACAAGAAGAAAAGATGCCATCAAAATTGATCAGTCCCAATATATATCGGATATCTTGACACGTTTTGAATTAAGCGATTGTAATCCTTGTTCAGTTCCAATAGACTACAACCCAAAATTGTCTGCTAGTATGTGCCCTAAAGATAAAGAAACAAAGCGGCAAGTGTCAAACATTCCATATATGCAGGCAATCGGGTGCTTGTTGTTCGCTGCTTAAATATCTCGACCAGACTTGTTAAGCTGATTTGGAACCAATCCTTGCAAAGCTCACTGGGAAGCAGTAAAACGAGTATTAAGGTATTTAACAAAAACAATCGACAAAGGCATTGTTTTCTATGTTTTCATTTTTCAATGCGGCGCTATTTCATGGTCAACAAAAAAACAGAAGACAGTGGCATTGTCTTCAACAGAAGCAGAATTTATGTCATTGACAGCTGCTATGCAAGAATCAGTGTGGTTGAAACAGCTAGAAAAAAACTCAATCCTAATGGCAGTAAAAGTATGCTGTTATATTGCGACAACAAAGGTGCTTTACAAGTTGCCCTTAATAATAACTACTCGTCAAGAACTAAACATGTGGATATAAAAGCCAAATTTACTCACCAAAAAATCGATACGAAAGAAATTGTTTTAGAATACATATCAAGAGACGAGTTGGTTGCAGATGTTTTAACAAAAGCAATTACCCCTCAAAAGCTAGAATATTTTATTAATTAAATTTGGACCTAACTAACACACATCAATTTAAGATAGAATAAGTTTTTTTAATTGGATTTGATTTTTATTTTATTAATGTAAAAGGTGCATAAGAAAAAAAAATATTCCATTCAGAGAGAGTGTTGAAAATGAACGAAAATTTACAGGTTTTACTGTATTTGTCCTGCACTTTGTTATTACATGCGTTTTATTTTCCAACTGTGTCTTATAATATACTAACGAATTCTTTGTCGATTAGAAGTTAGTTAAATGAATTAACCCATACAACAACTTTAAAATTCTTATACCGAAGGGTACTGCATTGTTGGAACGGGCTTCCATGTCAGAGTTGCCCATATGTTTAATGTGTTGCCAAGCTGTATAAAGACTTTTAATTTGTTGTGTAATTCTTACAAAAAGATCATCCTGCGTTATATAAATGAGAATAATATGACATAACTATCCTTATAGTTTTTTTTCTCTTTAGTTGTTATTTCTGGGTAACGTTTGTTTATTTAAAATATTTAATTACATTTGAGGTTCTATTTTAAGGTATTTTCGCTTGCTTACTACTCTCCTATTGTGTAATTTTTATTTTTTTTTTTTACTTAAATTTTCTTAGCCTATATCTCTTTAATTTGAATTTTGAACAGTTTGCATTTACTATAAAATATTACATTGTTTTGTATTGTGTACATATATAAACATATTTTTGCTTTTATTTAGCGTATTATTATTAGTATCAATAATTTCTGTTGATGAATTAACCATACATGGCTCTATGAGCTCAGTTAAAAATGTTTGTAATAACAATAAATAATAAATAAAATAAAATTTATTTGTAAGTTTAAAGTATTTGCTATGGCTAGTGAATTTTAAATTTTTTTTAAACACAAAGTGCGTGTCAGTAACTTGGATTATAACATTAAAAAGACATTGTTTGTGGTCAATATATAAAATTTAAGTACATTTATACAAAATACATTTACATATAGAAACATAAAATCAAAAATGTTTTATTTTTAAACTTAATTTGTAATTATCAAACTGAATTTAGAAATTTCTAGTTGTTTTTGTAATTTTTATTTTAAACAATGGAGTTTTCTTAATTTTGCCTTGCTGAGTCTGTTGTACTTACTATTGGTGGTGTATACTTAAAGCCTTCCAGGGCTAAATCATTGCATACTAATGCTCAAAATTAGTTGGGACAGAGCACGATATGTAATATCTACCATACAAATAAAAAACAAGTAAGAGCGTTATATTCGGCTGTGCCTTCACATTGACCCTTAAAGTACCTAGCCCTTTGATTTAGCCGAATGATTTCGTACTTCAAAAATTATACTTAAACTGATTTATGCATATCTACTTTAAATTTTTCTTCCGCATCATGAAGTGATCTTGCAAACGAATTACATTTTTGTATGACAAGCACCATTTGTATATTCATACTCTTTGATATAATCTAATAATAATAAAAAAATCATAATAAGTAAATACATATATGCATACATATGCTCGCTGATGTATGTAAATACATATATAAATACATACATACAGAGTTGGGCAAAATACATGCTTTGCTGTATTTGAAATACAAAATACTTGTTCCGGTGGTATTTCAAATACAAAATACTAAATGCCTTCAATTCGAGTATTTTAAATACAAAATACAGTATTTTAGTATCTTTTATTTAAAATACAAAAACAAAATAGTACATTTATAACCACTAATCTGTAAAACAAGAATTTCCTTTCATGAAAACTAGATTTTTAAAAGTATCATCTGATAAGCAGCCTTTTGTTGAAGAATATATAAATCCTGCTAAAGAAAATAATCTTTATACAGTTCCTGATGAACAAAAACCGGTGCTAAATTTAATGAAAACATTTCTTATAAATGGGTAGCCTTCAAGACTGGAAAGTTCCTTACTTTTGTCATTTAAGAAGCTGACTAACTGCAACTCCAAATACTTAAAAGCAAATAGTTAATTGAAATCAGTAAGATCGGCCAACGAGAAGCTGAGATATAAGGAAAAGCCTGAGATTTTTTAGAACAAAATCTATGCACATATTCCCATATACCTCAGTTGCAACAAAATTTGGGATAGTAGCAAGAACAATGATAGCCCCCTTACAATTCCATAAATTTTATAAAAATTTTTATGCGCTTTATTTCAAAAACTATTACAGCTAATAACTTCAAAACTTCTGCAAAATAAATCAAGCATAATGTTACAGTTTGGAAAAAAAAAATTAATTGGTACAAGGTACAGGGATAATGGTAGCCCAATGGCTTGGTCAGGTGAAACACCCGGCTGCGGATATAAGAAATGAGATACAGCTTAGGCCAGTTTTTTGTGTTTTTTTTTACAATTATCCCATAGATGACTGCCATAAAAGCCTTTATTGAACCCATCATAAGTATTATGAGTATGGGCATAAGGCTATTTATCACGTTTCCAGAGCACTTACGATAGCGGAGCAAAAGTACAGCCAAATAGAGAAGGAAGCCTTAGCTCTGGTTTACTGATGTACAAAATTCCATAGAATGATTTACGGGCGTCAATTTACCTTGTTGACGGATCACAAGCCGCTACTTGCAATTTTCGGTTCAAAAAAGATATTCCTACGCACACCGCAAATAGGCTGCAAAGATGGGCACTCGAATTGATGAGTTATAATTTTAAAATTCAGTACGTAAACACGAAGGAGTTCGGAAATGTGGATCTACCGTGTCGGTTTATCGATAATGAAACTAAAGATGAAGAATTTGTGATAGCCGTAGTGCAAACTGAAGACGATATACAATTTATTTTGCAGGATAACATGAGACACATGCCAATTACAAAGGAAATGGTCAAAATCGCTACATCAAAAGATGTCACTCTCCAAAAGGTAATCAGATTTTTGGAAGAGGGGTGGCCTCGTGCTACAAAAATGATTTCGTCCGATATCGAGCCGTTTTTCAACCAAAGGGGATCGTTGTATGTGGCAGATAAATGCATTGTGTCAGGAGATCGAGTGGTAATACCTGTTGTATTTCGCAAAAGAATTTTAAAAACTGTACATAAGGGGCATCCGAGCGTTGAAAGGAAGAAGAGCCTTGCCAGATCGTACGTTTACTGGCCGCAAATAGATGTTGATATTTCACATTACGTTAAAAATTGCAACAATTGTGCAAAGGCAGCAAAACCCCCAAAAAAGTCTACTCTTAGTGCATGGCCAACATCAGACAAGGTACTCGATCGCATACACATCGATATCGCCGGCCCATTGCGAGATAAATACTATTTCATTTTAGAAGATGCTTTTTCTAAGTGTTCAGAGGCTATACAAATAACTACAATATCAGCGAGTGAAATTGTAAAACAATTACATGCCTACATTAGCCGTTATGGGCAACCTAATATCATCGTGTCAGATAACGGGACCCAGTTTACCAGCTCATTGTTTAAACGATTTTGTGAGGAACGAGAAATACACCAAATATTTACCCCGCCATACCATCCCCAATTGTTAGTTTAGTTCTATATTTGATCTTGAATATATAACATCTTAAATATAACTTCTAATCGTTTTATTATAATTGTACCAACGTACAATCGTAACAACTTGTATATTGGGTTAGGAGAAAATCTGATGTTTTTGATACATTCGTAGTTTTTCAAAAAATGGCAGAAAGCCAGTGTTCAGCAAATATAAAAAATCTTAGAACGGATAACGGAGGCGAGTATATAAATAATAAATTTGAAAGTTTTTTGCGCTTATTCTCCAGAACAAAATGGTACTACGGAAAGGATTAATCGGACCTTGATGGAGCGTGTTAGATGTATGCTAATTGATAGCGGTTTACATCACCGCTTTTGGACTGAAGCTGCGAAAACAGCCTGCTTTCTGATTAACAGAGTACCAAGTCATGGTGAGGGCAAAAGCCCTGAAGAAATTTGGTATGGTCGCCGCCCAAATTTAAAATTTTTGCGAGTTTTTGGTTGTCCTGCTCTCGCACACATACCCGAAAAAAAAAACGTTGCAAGCTGGATAACAAATCTATTGAATGCGTAATGATGATGGGGTACAGCACTGTAAGCAAAGCCTATAGACTTTTTTATCCCAAAGACAACAGTATACTGATTAACCGTTATATAGTATTCTTAGAAGGATGCAGGGTTAATTTAGACGTCAACAGTGATATTTATTATCCAGAATTACTTCAGTGCTACAATAATGTTAATTCAGGGGAGAACAGAAATATGGATGAATTAACAATTGAAAGTAAATAGCAGGAATAGATAACTTATTGGCAGAAGATGTATTTGATGAAAGCGACTACGATGACTATTTTGACTGGCCATCACATACGGCATCACTTGTTCTAGATGATGATGCGGAACGAACTCCATACGAAGCGAAAAACATTACTATCGACAATATTCGCCGATCTAAACGTATTGCCGAAAAAAATCAGGATTCTCAAAACTTTTGTGCAATGCAATTAATCTCTGATGGCCCAAAGAGCGTGAAGAATTTAATTACATCAAACAATTCCGCAGAGTGAAAGGCTGCAATGCAGGAAGAGATGAATTCAATGATGGCAAACAAAACCTGGGATCTAACAGATTTGCCAACGAATGAAAAGGCTATACAATAAAAATTGGTGTTTAAAACTAAGAGAGACACAATTGGAAATGCTCTTCGGCGGAAAGCGAGATTGTTGTCTAAAGGTTTCTCCCAACGCGAGGGAATTGATTATAATGAAACTTTTTCACCAGTTGTACGATATGACTCCATTCGATATTTGTTGGCATTAGCTGTTAAATACAATATGTTTTTACACCAAATGGATGCAGTATACGCTTATTTAAATGGAACGCTAAAAGAGACTGTATATATGCAGCAACCGGAAATGTTTAATGATGGCTCCGGAAAAGTGTGCAAGCTGTACTAATCCATATATGGCATTAAACAATCGGGGCGTGTTTGCAATGAAACCATCAACCAAGAGCTGCTAAATATGGGTATAACCAGAGGTGAGGTTGATCAATGTGTTTATTATAAAGTAAATATTGACCAGATGTTGTACATATCAATTTATGTCGATGACGTATAAATATTCTCCAACAACCTTGAGGCTATTGAGTTGTTGAAATCTAGACTTGATAGCAGATTTAAGATGAATGATATGGGAGAGTTATCAGTGCTGGGTATTAAAATTACAAGAAGAAAAGATGCCATCAAAATTGATCAGTCCCAATATATATCGGATATCTTGACACGTTTTGAATTAAGCGATTGTAATCCTTGTTCAGTTCCAATAGACTACAACCCAAAATTGTCTGCTAGTATGTGCCCTAAAGATAAAGAAACAAAGCGGCAAGTGTCAAACATTCCATATATGCAGGCAATCGGGTGCTTGTTGTTCGCTGCTTAAATATCTCGACCAGACTTGTTAAGCTGATTTGGAACCAATCCTTGCAAAGCTCACTGGGAAGCAGTAAAACGAGTATTAAGGTATTTAACAAAAACAATCGACAAAGGCATTGTTTTCTATGTTTTCATTTTTCAATGCGGCGCTATTTCATGGTCAACAAAAAAACAGAAGACAGTGGCATTGTCTTCAACAGAAGCAGAATTTATGTCATTGACAGCTGCTATGCAAGAATCAGTGTGGTTGAAACAGCTAGAAAAAAACTCAATCCTAATGGCAGTAAAAGTATGCTGTTATATTGCGACAACAAAGGTGCTTTACAAGTTGCCCTTAATAATAACTACTCGTCAAGAACTAAACATGTGGATATAAAAGCCAAATTTACTCACCAAAAAATCGATACGAAAGAAATTGTTTTAGAATACATATCAAGAGACGAGTTGGTTGCAGATGTTTTAACAAAAGCAATTACCCCTCAAAAGCTAGAATATTTTATTAATTAAATTTGGACCTAACTAACACACATCAATTTAAGATAGAATAAGTTTTTTTAATTGGATTTGATTTTTATTTTATTAATGTAAAAGGTGCATAAGAAAAAAAAATATTCCATTCAGAGAGAGTGTTGAAAATGAACGAAAATTTACAGGTTTTACTGTATTTCTCCTGCACTTTGTTATTACATGCGTTTTATTTTCCAACTGTGTCTTATAATATACTAACGAATTCTTTGTCGATTAGAAGTTAGTTAAATGAATTAACCCATACAACAACTTTAAAATTCTTATACCGAAGGGTACTGCATTGTTGGAACGGGCTTCCATGTCAGAGTTGCCCATATGTTTAATGTGTTGCCAAGCTGTATGAAGACTTTTAATTTGTTGTGTAATTCTTACAAAAAGATCATCCTGCGTTATATAAATGAGAATAATATGACATAACTATTCTTATAGTTTTTTTTTCTCTTTAGTTGTTATTTCTGGGTAACGTTTGTTTATTTAAAATATTTAATTACATTTGAGGTTCTATTTTAAGGTATTTTCGCTTGCTTACTACTCTCCTATTGTGTAATTTTTATTTTATTTTTTTTACTTAAATTTTCTTAGCCTATATCTCTTTAATTTGAATTTTGAACAGTTTGCATTTACTATAAAATATTACATTGTTTTGTATTGTGTACATATATAAACATATTTTTGCTTTTATTTAGCGTATTATTATTAGTATCAATAATTTTTGTTGATGAATTAACCATACATGGCTCTATGAGCTCAGTTAAAAATGTTTGCAATAACAATAAATAATAAATAAAATAAAATTTATTTGTAAGTTTAAAGTATTTGCTATGGCTAGTGAATTTTAAATTTTTTTTAAACACAAAGTGCGTGTCAGTAACTTGGATTACAACATTAAAAAGACATTGTTTGTGGTCAATATATAAAATTTAAGTACATTTATACAAAATACATTTACATATAGAAACATAAAATCAAAAATGTTTTATTTTTAAACTAAATTTGTAATTATCAAACTGAATTTAGAAATTTCTAGTTGTTTTTGTAATTTTTATTTTAAACAATGGAGTTTTCTTAATTTTGCCTTGCTGAGTCTGTTGTACTTACTATTGGTGGTGTATACTTAAAGCCTTCCAGGGCTAAATCATTGCATACTAATGCTCAAAATTAGTTGGGACAGAGCACGATATGTAATATCTACCATACAAATAAAAAACAAGTAAGAGCGTTATATTCGGCTGTGCCTTCGCATTGACCCTTAAAGTACCTAGCCCTTTGATTTAGCCGAATGATTTCGTACTTCAAAAATTATACTTAAACTGATTTATGCATATCTACTTTAAATTTTTCTTCCGCATCATGAAGTGATCTTGCAAACGAATTACATTTTTGTATGACAAGCACCATTTGTATATTCATACTCTTTGATATAATCTAATAATAATAAGTAAATACATATATGCATACATATGCTCGCTGATGTATGTAAATACATACATATATACATACATACATACAGAGTTGGGCAAAATACATGCTTTGCTGTATTTGAAATACAAAATACTTGTTCCGGTGGTATTTCAAATACAAAATACTAAATACCTTCAATTCGAGTATTTTAAATACAAAATACAGTATTTTAGTATCTTTTATTTAAAATACAAAAACAAAATAGTACATTTATAACCACTAATCTGTAAAACAAGAATTTCCTTTCATGAAAACTAGATTTTTAAAAGTATCATCTGATAAGCAGCCTTTTGTTGAAGAATATATAAATCCTGCTAAAGAAAATAATCTTTATACAGTTCCTGATGAACAAAAACCGGTGCTAAATTTAATGAAAACATTTCTTATAAATGGGTAGCCTTCAAGACTGGAAAGCTCCTTACTTTTGTCATTTAAGAAGCTGACTAACTGCAACTCCAAATACTTAAAAGCAAATAGTTAATTGAAATCAGTAAGATCGGCCAACGAGAAGCTGAGATATAAGGAAAAGCCTGAGATTTTTTAGAACAAAATCTATGCACATATTCCTATATACCTCAGTTGCAACAAAATTTGGGATAGTAGCAAGAACAATGATAGCCCCCTTACAATTCCATAAATTTTATAAAAATTTTTATGCGCTTTATTTCAAAAACTATTACAGCTAATAACTTCAAAACTTCTGCAAAATAAATCAAGCATAATGTTACAGTTTGGAAAAAAAAATTAATTGGTACAAGGTACAGGGATAATGGTAGCCCAATGGCTTGGTCAGGTGAAACACCCGGCTGCGGATATAAGAAATGAGATACAGCTTAGGCCAGTTTTTTGTGTTTTTTTTACAATTATCCCATAGATGACTGCCATAAAAGCCTTTATTGAACCCATCATAAGTATTATGAGTATGGGCATAAGTAGTTTAATTAGAAAGCCCTGTTGAAATAGGAAAATTATCGAAGTTAAAACTGCCTTATTTTCTAATATGATGCGCTATATTCGGCTGCGCCGAATCTTATATACATTGGTATTTTAATGTAGCCAGCCGAGTTATTTTGTACTGCAAATAATTTAATAAAAATACCTTGTGCGAGTTTTAAAGTCAATAGAAAAATTTACAAAACGTTCGTATGAATAAAAGAAATAGATGAAGAATGTTTGAGGTCGAGAGTTATAAAAGTTTTCCACATTGTTAATTTTTATGGGATGTTTTAGTCCCCTGCTCCTCCAACTTTTTTTTCCAAAATGTATTAATTATTTGATTATAATTTTGTGTATAACATTCGAAGTCGATAGCTGTTATAGTTTTCCAGACGTAGCGTATCCAAAATTTCATAAAAATTGTTCATATGTATGAGAGCTACCCCTCTCCCTGGCTCCACCCAAAAAAAATTTGTTCTTCAAAGTGTCGACCTTATTGTCCAATTACTTTTTGCAGACCCCTAGAAGTCGATAGCTATTATAGTTTCCGAGATATAGCGTATCGAAAATTTCATAAGAATCGTCAATTTGTATTCGAGCTACCCCTTCCCCTGCCAAAAAACTTTTTTCCATAGTGTAGGTCTTATCATCCAATCACTTTTCGTGGACCACTAGAAGTCGATAGCTGTTATAGTTTTCGAGATAAAGCGTATCGAAAATTTTGTAAAATTTGTTAATTTGTATGGGAGCTACCCCTTCTGACTCCACCTAAACAATTCTTCTTTGAAGCGTAGGTTTTGTTGTCCAATTACTTTTTGCAGAACATTTGAAGTCGATTTCTGTTATAGTTTCCGAGATATAGCGTATCGAAAATTTCATAAAAATTGAAAATTTGTATTGGATCTACCCCTTCTTCTGCCCACACCCGAAAATTTTTTCTTTATAGTGTAGGTCTTATTGTACAATTCCTTTTTGTTGAACATTTGAAGTCTATAGCTGTTTCTATATTTAGCACATAAAATATTTCACCAAGTTTGTGCAATTGTAAAAGAAATACCACTTCCCCTGATCCTTTCTGAAAAAAATAAATCCATTATTTATGTCCCTACTTTAAAAGTATCGGTGCTAAGTTTTGTGGCAAGAATGACTATATTTACTGAGATATATGGGGATATATGCACGGATTTTGTCCTAAAACAATGGGTTATTCTGGGTTTTCGCTTATATCTTGGTCAATAGTAAACTGATTTTGTTGATTTTAAATAACGATTGTCTGCAGGATATTTCTAATAGTTTGACACCAATAACTGGTCTGTATCTTTTTATTTGACTCCGGAAACTTGATTTCAACAGACGGACAGACGGGCATGGCTATATTAACTTCCCTATCTATAAGGATCCAGAATATATATACTTTATGGGGTTGCAAATGGATAATAAAGAAATTACAAACGGAGTGACAAACTGATATATGCCCTTATCACTATGTGAAAGGTATTGTGCTAATTATTCTTTTACGCTACTTTATTAATTGAATTCTAAACTAAACTTAAAGCTAAGCTAGAATACATACATATACTTAAACCTAGTGTGGAAAAGTGCTGATGATGCATAATACACAATGCACCATCAGTTTCTTGTGTGGACAATGATACACATGCTTTGTATGAGTATCAAGTTACCAAATGAATATTTGGCAACATTCTACAGCTTGTTAAATGTATATTAATAAAATAATATTAATAAAATAAAGAATAATAAAGACAACAGTCAATTTTTAACCAACAAACATTAAAGTTGTTTAAATTTATTAAATGGCGACCGTGACAAGTGATCTCAACTAATTATATTTTATTTTTGAAGAAACTTAAAGATAAAAAAATACTTATTTCAAATAAAACAGAAAAAGTGACAATCTATAAAAAAAAAAAAAAAAAAAAAAATAAAAAAAAAAGGAATAAAGACACAAACAATGTGAAGCTGTTTTTGCCCTAGTGATCAAATATTCTAATGGAATTTTTTTGAAAAGATTTTATAGATAAAACATATGAAAAAAAAAATTTTAAGCCGTTACAGTATACATAAAAATAATTAAAACAACAGAAAATATAATAAAAATGTTTTAAAATGAATAAGATAAAGGAATAAAAACCAAAAGAACAAGAAAAAAAAAGAACTATTTAACTAAGGATCATACATAAAAATAAAACCAATAAAGCAAAATAATAATGACAAATTATTGCATCAACAAAAAAAAAGTAGTAGTTTTATAACATCAACAACAAGGAAAAGCCAGAGAATATAGTGCCAATGCTGATCTCTGCAACAACGACAACAAGAACAACAAACAAAATTCATCAGCTGATTGTGAAGAGAACCGGGAAATCAACACCAACAAAAGCAGCAACAGCAGAAAAACAACAAAAAGTATTGAAATATTTTTATTTATTTTAGTTTAACCTTCTTTTAAACTAATTTTTTTTATGGCGTTCGATTTAAATCACACTAGTCAATATTAAAATGTTTAATTTTTTTTTGAATTTGTAAAAATTAAATTTCCTTTTATTTTGAATATTTTTTTTTAAATAGCTTGGTGGAAAAATATTTTAAAGGTAATCCCTTTTATTTTTGCGGGATACGAAGTAGGGAAACGCCAAGAAGACGAAGACATGAACAAACAACTAACAGAATACATTATGACAAATAATAAACTACAGCTACAAAAAGAAAAAGAAGATAACAAATCTGATGTTTTTGAAATAATAATGGTAATCACTTTAGTATTACTAGTAATTGCCTACATTATTCGGCTAACGTATGCGGTTTTTAAGAGACGACAAATATAATCGGAATTTTATTAACGAAACACAAAAAGAAAAAAAAAAAATTTCCTTTTGTTCTTTTAATGGTTCAGGAAGACTGGTCAGCTATATCTGAAGAATTAAATGGTTATAGGGCTGAATTTGATAAAAGTTTTAAGTGCATAAATAAAACACAAAAACCAGGTACAGATACTATCAATAAGCATCTGCTACATTTAGAATTGAATTATAACAAAACAGTAATTTAAAATTAACCAAATTAAGAATAAATTAACTACGGAACATTTAAAAGAATGTATCACAAGTGTCAATAACCTTCAAAACAAAATATTAAAGACGCTTGAGGAAATTAAACTGTCTTTTGTTTTCCCACCAAACAACAAAACAATAGAACTTCCAAAATTAGAGTTGATAATGGCGGACGCCATCAAATTTCTCGAAACGGCTAGCAAAATCTTGCCAGATTTTGATGGTAGTTTCAATAATTTGCATAGATTTATAGATGCTATTAATTTATTAGTTTCAATAAAGGGAACAAATCCTGATTCCCTTCTCCTAAATATTATAAATACAAAAATTACTAGTAATGTACGCATTAAAATAGAAGGGCTCAGTTCGATTGAATCCGTAATTGAAAAATTAAGAAATGTTGTTAAAGGCGACTCTGCTGATACTTTGATAACAAAACTAAATGCGATCAAGCCGCATGACAAAAATAAAACACAATATGTAAAGGAAATTGAACAACTTACAAACGAACTTGCAAATACATAGATATCAGAT
The DNA here is from genome assembly GCA_963583895.1 of Melanophora roralis. NCBI lineage: Eukaryota > Metazoa > Arthropoda > Insecta > Diptera > Rhinophoridae > Melanophora > Melanophora roralis. Next base: position 47,109,511 of record OY757188.1, read on the forward strand.
GGTATGACTGAGGGGGCAGCAAACAAAATTGCTACAAGAGCCGCAATAAAGTCAGTCACACAAAATGCGAACTCTGAACGAGTCAAATTAATTATGCAAGCTGGTACATTCAACTCAATCGAGGAGGTTACGTCCAAATTTTTGGAAATAGAAGATCAGCCAAATAATTCAGTCATGTTTGTAGGATACCGAAACAGAGGTAGAAACAGACAAAATTATAACCACAATAACTATAGAAATTATAATAATCGTAATAATGCCCATAATAATCATTACCAAAATAATAATAGAGGCAGAAATTACCGCAACGATTATAATCGTAATAACCGCAACGATTATAATCGTAATAACCGCAACGATCATGATCGCAGCAATAATAATAATAATAATAGACGACCCAACTTTAATAGCAATGTCCGTGTTATTAATAGCGATGAACAGGGAAACGGCGACAACCCCCTGAACACCCATCTGGGCGAAAACTAAACAAAAACGATGATAGCGTCAACTCCGCAAATTTTCATAAAAACATTTATCACTTTAATCTGAATTTATCGAGCTACGGCTCTATCAAGAACACAATAAGCGACAATTTCAGTACGTTTCTAATAGACACTGGTGCCAGTGTATCGGTTTTAAAAAACTTTTGTATCAAGACTAAGAAAAATCTCAATCTTTCACGCAGATGTAAACTTACTGGTATAGGTAATAGCCCAGTCTACACAATAGGAAAAATCACAGGCGATTTAATTAACAAAAATACTCTTATTAAACATGACTTTCTTATTGTCGATAACAATTTTCCAATTCCGACTGATGGCATTTTAGGCCTTGATTTCATTACAAAATACAATTGCATCCTTGATTTTGGCAAAAATAATCAACTTTTAATACTTAGACCGGATGATTTCCCAAATCAAATCACTTTCAAACTAAAAAGTCAACCTACATCGCAAAATATCTTATCAATACCCTCACGAAGCGAAGTCATTAGAAGAATAAATATTGAAACAAAGAACAGCTTTATATTTGTACCTACACAGGAAGTTGCTCCTGGTATATACATAGGCAATTCTATCACCTCAAATAAATATCCCTGCGTCCGTATTGTTAACACGACGGATGAAAATGCTTTCATCTCAAATACAAATGTTATTACCGAAAATTTGGAAAATTACAACTTAGTCCAATTTTCAGAAAACCAACATAAAATCAGTGAATCAAGATCAAAGAATATTTTAGAAAAACTTTAATGTAACTTCCCAAAATTTGCATATCAAAGTTTAACAACACTATGTTCACAATACACAGATATTTTTAGTTTAGAAGATGAAAAAATTTCTTGTAATAATTTTTACAAGCAAAAATTAAGATTGAAGGATACTACACCAGTTTATATAAAAAACTAAAGGACCCCTGAATCACAAAAATCTGAAATCAATAGTCAGGTGGAAAAACTCATTAGTGATGACCTTGTAGAACCTTCAGTATCCGAATTTAATAGCCCAATATTGCTAGTGCCCAAAAAATCGTTACCAAATAGCAACGAAAAAAGATGGAGGCTAGTTATTGACTATAGGCAGGTCAACAAAAAGCTCATAGCGGACAAATTTCCTCTTCCCAGAATTGATGATATTTTAGACCAACTGGGGAGAGCCAAGTATTTCTCGTGCCTTGACTTGATGTCCGGATTCCATCAAATAGAGCTGGACGATTGCTCAAGAGACATTACTTCCTTCTCCACTAATACTGGATCATACAGGTTCAAAAGACTTCCCTACGGGCTTAAAATAGCCCGGAATTCCTTCCAGCGGATGATGACCATGGCGTTTGCAGGTCTCAAGCCGTCACAAGCATTCTTGTATATGGACGATCTTGTTGTCCTGGGATGCTCAGAAAATCATATGCTCAAAAATCTTAAGGATATCTTTGAAATTTGTAAAAAATTCAATTTAAAATTGCACCCTGACAAATGCATATTTTTTAAACATCAAGTAACATTTTTGGGGCATAAATGTACGAACGAAGGTATTTACCCAGATGAGGGAAAATTTGAAATTATAAGAAACTACCTAATACCCAGAAATCCTGAAGATGCAAGAAGATTTGTTGCTTTTTGCAATTATTATCGTAGGTTTATAAAAAACTTTGCTAAGTATGCAATACATCTTACAAGGTTAACGAGAAAAAATACGAAATTTGTTTGGTCAAAGGAATGCGAAGATGCATTTCAATACCTTAAAAATTCCCTCTTATCACCTGAAATATTACAATATCCGAATTTTGAGAAACAATTTTGCATCACAACTGATGCAAGCAAAGAGGCTTGCGGAGCTATCCTTAGTCAAGAATATGATGGTATCCATCTACCAGTGGCTTATGCGTCAAGAGCCTTTACTAAAGGCGAGTCAAATAAGGCAGTTATCGAACAAGAACTGACGGCGATACACTGGGCTATCAACTTTTTCCGCCCGTATGTTTATGGAACGAAATTTCTAGTTAGAAGCGACCATAGACCATTAGTTTACCTGTTTTCAATGAAAAACCCTTTATCTAAACTCACCCGAATGAGACTAGATCTTGAAGAATATGACTTTTCAATAGAATATATACAGGGGAAACAAAACTGCGGGGCTAACGCTCTATCTCGCATTAATTTTAGTGACATTAAAGAAATGGGTGAACACATCAATATACTTAAAGTCACTACACGACTACAAAACAAAAACATAAAAATCAATAATACTATAACGGATTATTATACGGAACAAATAGGCAAGAAACCTAGCGCATACGAAATTACTAATAAAAATCAGGTTAAAAAATTTGTTCGTTTAAAATTTACCCAAATAGCAGATACATTTAGATGTATGCTAATAAAAGGGAAACGTATATTTATTAAAACTGCGATGGATGAATTTATTATTAATGGAAAAATTGATTTAGATCAATTCTTACCAAAGCTAGAAAATATGGCTAATAGTATAGGCATTCAAAAGTTGCAACTATCGCACAATGATATAATATTTGAAAAAACTCGAGTTAATGATTTTAAGGAAATTGCGAACAATAAATTGAACAATCTGGAAATAGCGCTGACACCGAAAATAAAAATAATAACAAACGAAAGAGAAAGACTTGAAATAATAAAGAAAAATCATGATGATCCCCTGCTTGGTGGCCACCCAGGTATCACACGATTATTAAATAAACTTAGAAAAAACTACTTTTGGAAAAACATGACTAAGCAAGTTACCAAGTATGTAAAAAACTGTGTACAATGTCAGTTGAACAAGGTGCGCTCAAAACATAAAGAGCGTTTAGCAATTACACCAACCCCTGCCAATCCCTTTGACATCGTCATTATAGACACAATAGGGCCATTTGTAAAATCAAACGGGGGAAATGAATACGCAGTCACAATGTTATGTGACCTATCTAAATATCTTATTGTCGTCCCAATACCCGATAAATCAGCTAAAAATGTGGCAAAAGCGATTTTCATGAATTGCATATTAAAATTCGGACCTATGAAAACACTACTCACAGACATGGGCGCGGAATACAAAAATCAAGTACTTTCAGAACTTTGCTTAGTTGCTTAGTATAAAGCAATTACATTCCACAGCATACCACCATGAAACCTTGGGTGCCGTTGAACGTTCTCATAGATCACTCAATGAGTACCTGAGAACTTATTTATCACCTAACAAGACAGATTGGGACGAATGGGTTACATACTTTGAATTTTGTTACAACACAACCCCTTCATCAGTACATGGTTATTGCCCATTTGAGCTGGTGTTCGGGAAACCGCCCACACCGCTCAACCTTCTTCTAAAAGGGGTGGTAGACCCAATATATAATATTGAAGCCTATGCTAAAGAAGCTAAATTGTTAATTGAAAGGTCAAAGCTTAGACAAAAGAAATTTATGACAAAATGTCGAGTCCACAAGACATTCAAACTAATGACATGGTTTTAGTAGAGAACACATCTGGACGAAAATTAGACCAATTATACACAGGGCCTTATAAGGTCATCAAGGTAGAAGATAAGAACATATCAATAAGAATAAATAACAATAAAACCAGTACGGTTCATAAAAATAGAGTAAAATTATTTCATAATAATAAATATAAGAGTATAAATTAAGTAGGCGGATCCCCTACACCCAGTAGATCTAAGAATATGTAACACGTTTATTATACCTCGAAACTTAAATTAATAATATAAGTTTATTTTAGTAACTAACCTATATTAATATATACAAGTGTTAAGAAAAAAAAATGTGTCAACATAATTAACTTAAGTTTTCTTTGTATAGAATGATCTTGGTATACTACAAGATCATTCTTCTGAAAAAGGGAGGTGTGCTAATTATTCTTTTACGCTACTTTATTAATTGAATTCTAAACTAAACTTAAAGCTAAGCTAGAATACATACATATACTTAAACCTAGTGTGGGAAAGTGCTGATGATGCATAATACACAATGCACCATCAGTTTCTTGTGTGGACAATGATACACATGCTTTGTATGAGTATCAAGTTACCAAATTAATATTTGGCAACATTCTACAGCTTGTTATATGTATATTAATAAAGTAATATTAATATTAATAAAATGAAGAATAATAAAGACAACAGTCAATTTTTAACCAACAAACATTAAAGTTGTTTAAATTTATTAAAGTATAATAAACAAAAAGAAATTCAAAATTCTATTTATAGCTCGCATGAGCCTTGTGGCATGATTCATACAACACGTACTCTTTTTCAGATTATTGGGTAATTTACAAATTAGCCTGAGACATACAAAAGTGATTAATAAAAAAAGTAAGAACGCTTTATTCGTTTACTCTTTACATTTATCTTTTCGTAAATCCAGCCATCTTATCTATTCAAGTTGTTTTCGTACCGCAAATATTATAATAAAAATACTTTGTGCCGGCACGGCACGTTACTTATATTCAATTTTGTATCAAATTTTTTATTTTTCTGGCATTCAACCGTTTAAACACAAAAAGGAAATGCAATGGTCGAATTTTTTGAATTCGCCTTGCTGTTATCTTGTTTAGTGTACCCTGGGAAATTGTAACATTTTTCAATTTGGTTATGATAAATTTTTGTATAACAAGAAAATGTATTTTGCAAAAATGTTTTTTGACATCATAAGTATTTGAAATACAAAATACTTCAGTGTTAGGTATTTCAAATTTAAAGTACATTAGAAGGTGGCATTTCAAATACAAATACAAAATACGTATTTGTATTTCAAATACGTATTTCAAATACAAGTATTTCAAATACTGCCCAACCCTGCATACATACATACATAACCACATACATACGTGCATACATACGTGCATACATACGTGCATACATACGTGCATACATACGTGCATACATACATACATACATACATACATACATACATACATACATAAATACATACATACATACATACATACATACATACATACATACATACATACATACATACATACATACATACATACATACATAAATACATACATACATACATACATACATACATACAAACATACATAAATACATCCATACATACATACATACATACATACATACAAACATACATACATACATACATACATACATAAATACATACATACATACATACATACACACATACATACATACATACATACATACATACATACATACATACATACATACATACATACATACATACATACATTCATACATACATACATACATACATTCATACATACATACATACATACAGTATGCGACAAAACATATGCACGAGATTGTACTTACAATCAAATATCTTTATAATATAGAAAATTTCATAGGTATTTTAACTTGTGTTATTTTTTTGTAATGATAATAAAGTCCTCTTACTAACACAAGACAAAAGCAAAGAAAAAAAATTTTTAACAAAAAAAAACACTGATACCGTATACTTTTCTCTGTTACATGTAAGTTAAATAGGTGATGTTTACAACCATATACACTACTACCGTTCAAAGAGTACTGATGATGAAATTGCGTAGCTGCTTTCGAAAATGCATTCTACTCGGCTAGTAGCGGTAGAAAAATCAGCTTTTTTCAAATTGAAAGTTTCTTTCAACATTAACGGAATATAATAATTTCTTCTAATAAAAAAGAAATTATATGAACTAAAGCCAAAAAAAAAAAAAAAAAAAAAAAAAAATAATAATAATAAATCTACAAAACCGCTATATTACATGCGACAAAACAAATGCGCGAAGTGGTTGGTATTTATGTTCTTCATTTTTTTCTAACAAATTACCAACAAAAAGAATCGTTAAATGAGATGCACAATTTTTTAAATTTTAACGGAATAATTTGAAAAATTTTGCACGCGTTTATTATTATTTATATTCTTTCAAAGTCATTGGTCACAGTTTGCAATATTTTAATAAAAGGATGGCTTACAGCAAATATTCTGATCATTTAAAAGAAAAAATTATAAATGATTATAATAAAGGGCAATCAGTAACGTCGATTGCAAATAAATTTGGAATTCACCACAGTGTCATTTCTCGCATTGTAAGCCGTTTCCGTTCATCAGGATCGTTGGCAACCGTACACAGAGGTGGTAGACCCCGGAAAAACAGCAAACGGGACGACCAGGCAATACTGCGCTCAATAAAAAAGGATACATTTATCTCAGCAAAATATATTGAGAGTCAGTTAAGCTTAAATGTCTCGATTATATTTATCCAAAGACGATCTGTTGAAGGTGGATTAAAATCATGTAGAAGTGCAAAAACCATTTGTTTCTGCTAAAATCAGATTAGCCAGAATCGAATTTGCCAAGGAACACATCAACTGGGCCACAACCCAATGGAAAATCGTACTCTTCTCTGATGAGTCTAAGTTCAATATGTAAAGTTCTGATGGATTTAAGCTGGTACGTAGACCAAAAGGACAACGCCTTAACCCTCGATATACCAAAGGTACGGTAAAACATAAAGGAGGAAATGTATTGGTCTTGGGATGCTTTTCTGGCCATAGAATCGGACCAACAAACAAAATAAATGGTGTAATGGATCGATTCGTTAACAAGGATATCCTACAAAACATAATGCTACCACATGCAGAGGAGGAAATGCCGCTTAAGTGGAGGTATCAACAGGACAATGATCCCAAACATATGGCTAAATGCATCAAAGAGTGGTTTGCAGTTATTAAAATTATTGTTTTAAAATGGCCGTAATTGACAATATGGTCACACAATTTACGCAGTTTATGGCGCAAATGGCCAACATGATGCAAGAAATGCAAAAAATGCAGTCTGCTTTTCTGCAGGCTATGCTTAAAAGTCCATGAACTGCCTCAGGGTTTGTTTCTGGAACGCAAACGGCATCCGCCAACACAAAAACGAGCTCGAATATTTCTTGATGAACCAAAAAATCGATGTTATGTGTATTTCTGAGACTCATATGACATCTAGAAGCACTTTTAAAATTAGTGGTTATTCTTTTTACGATTCAAAGGATCCTAGGGATAGATCATGTGGTGGCTCGGCTATTCTAATCAAATCAAGAATTAAAACCAATGGTTGGGTGGCCTTTTGGAATGTTATATCCAAGCAACGAACGTCTGCATTGATGAATTTTTCCATAACCTTGTTATTTCATCAGTTTACTGTCCACCCAGATTCTCCATAACGAAGGATCAGTACAACAGTTTCTACAAATCATTAGGTCCCCGCTTTATAGCTGCTGGAGACTATAACGCTAAGCACACATACTGGGGCTCCCGCCTAATTAGTCCCAGAGGTCGTGTCTTGTATGACTCCGTGTCGGAAATAGGACTTTTCGTTATTTCAACTGGACAACCAACCTATTGGCCAACGGACAATAATAAAATTCCAGACGTAATAGATTTTGGCGTGGCAAAAGGTATATCCCCGGACCTTATTGAGGCTGTAGCCTCCTTGGATTTATCTTCTGACCACTCACCCACAATAATTTCTATTTGCAGTCCTCACCAAATAGCAGCTACTGATTTTTTCTTATCTAAAAAAATAAATTGGTTAAAATATAAAAAATATATTAGTGCCCACTGTTCGGAAAACCAACCGTTAAAAACTCCCGGAGACATAGACGATAGTCTGAGAGTCCTAAATGAAAACTTTAAAAAAGCCGCTGAACATGCGTCTTCTACCTATCGTCAGGTCAGGTATGGCAAAATTTTTTCTGACGATGTGGGAAAACTTTTATCTGAAAAAAGGAGAGTCCGAAGAGAATGGCAAAAGAACAGATCGCCCCAACTTAAATCTAAGCTGAAAGAATGTACTAACAAATTAAAAAGCTTGCTGGAGGTTCACAAAATAGCTTCACTTAAAGAGTACCTCGAAGGTCTAGACGCGACTCCTCAGACAAATTATTCCCTTTGGCGATCAGCCAGACGTCTTAAAAGACCCATTATCGCAAAACCACCACTGCGTAATCTGAGAGGATCCTGGGCTAGAAATGACGAAGAAAAATGTGATCTGTTCGCAAACCATTTTAAAAACGTGTTCACTCCCAATACTTGCACAGACGTGAGGGAATTACCACCAGTTGTTGCTAGACGTCCTTTAGAAATACGTTTCAGATTTACAGATATTGTAGAGGCTATTGCTAACCTAAATGGTAAAAAAGCTCCTGGCGTTGATAATATAAGCAACAAAATGCTCTTAGAGCTACCTTTTACGGCAAAAAAAATAATTCTTTTTATTTTTAACGCAATAATTCGGCTTGAACATTTCCCGCCTATATGGAAAATTGCCTAAGTAAAGATCATTCCTAAGCCTGGCAAAGATCCTTCAAAGGTAGAGTCTTATAGGCCTATAAGTTTGTTACCCACAATGTCAAAATTGTTCGAAAAATTGTTTAAGAACAAGCTGATTCCGATCCTGAATGAAAACAACTGCATCCCAGATCACCAATTTGGCTTTAGAAGTCAACATAGCACAATCGAACAAACTCACAGACTGGTGCAGGTTATAAGAAAAACCTTTGATGAAAAGAAGTACTGCTCCGCGCTTTTCATTGATGTCTCTCAAGCTTTCGATAAAGTATGGCACGAAGACCTGTTAAACAAACCAAAGATACACCTTCCAGCTAATATTTTCAACCTTTTAGAAAAATACATAACCGGTCGACAATTTATGATCAAAGAGGGAAACCAAATAAGTTCTTCTCAAACAATAGGGGCTGGTGTACCTCAAGGGAGTATACTAGGTCCAGTTCTGTACTTGCTTTACACAGCAGATATGCCAACCAATAGTTTTACACACACGTCGACATTTGCTGATGATACTGCTTTTCTTAGTATTCATAAAGACCCTAAAGAGGCTTCCAACCAATTGCAGCAACACGTAACCCAAGTTGAAAAATGGGCAAAGTTATGGGGAATAAAAATAAATGAACAAAAATGTACCCACGTAACTTTTACTTTACGCAAAGAAACGTGCTTTCCAATTCTTATTAACAACCATATGGTGCCTCAACGAACCGAGACAAAATATCTTGGTATTCACCTAGACCGCCGCATCACATGGAAGCCTCATATAGATGCGAAGTTGACGCAAATGAAACTTAAAGCTACACAAATTCATTGGCTAATCGGCAGAAACTCTGTGCTTCGTCTTGATTGTAAACTTCTACTCTACAAATCGATTTTGAAACCAATTTGGTGCTACGGTATACAATTATGGGGCACTGCTTCCGCATCCAACATAGAAAAAATTCAACGCAGGCAAAACAAAATCATAAGAATGATAACTGGTGCTCCTTGGTATGTTAAAAACAGCAACATCCACAAGGATCTACAAGTTCCACTAGTTAAATGCGAAATCCTGAACTATGTGGACAAGTATTTAAATAAGCTGGAAGCTCACCCAAATCCGCTCGCCCGAAACATCCTGCAACATAGTGGGCACACCCGCCTGAAAAGGAGGGATACTATTGCGCTTATATGAAGCTTGATAATTAATATGAGAACTTAAATTTTAGTCTGGCACTGGCTGGACTTATATTAACTACCTAGTTTTAAGATTTGAACACTTATTGTTAGTTCGCCACAGGCGAAGATTCAATAATAAATATATTTTTTTTTTTTTTTTTTTTTGCATATTTTTTATTATTGAATCTTCGCTTTAGCGAACTAACAATAAGTTTTCAAATCTTAAGACTAAGGAAATAATAGTCCAGCCAGTGCCAAACTAAAATTTAAGTTCTCATAATATAAATAGTTATCTTCATCTAAGCGCAATAGTATCCCTCCTTTTTAGACGGGAGTGTCCACTATGTTGCAAGATACTTCGAGCGAGCGGGTTTGGATGTGTTTCCAGCTTATTTAAATACTTGTCCACATATTTCAGGATTTCGCATTTAACTAGTGGAACTTCTAGATCCTTATGGATGTTGCTGTTTTTGACATACCACGGAGCACCAGTTATAATTCTTAGGATTTTATTTTGACGGCGTTGTATTTTTTCTATGTTAGAGGCGGAAGCAGTGCCCCATAATTGTATACCGTAGCACCAAATTGATTTTAAAATTGAGTTGTATAGTAGAAGTTTACAATCCAGATGAAGCACAGAGTTTCTACCCATAAGCCAGTGGATTTGTGCAGCTTTAAGTTTCATTTGCGTCAGCTTTGCATCTATATGAGGCTTCCATGTAAGGCGGCGATCCAGGTGAATACCAAGATATTTTGTCTCGGATCGTTGAGGCACCAAATGGTTGTTAATAGTGATTGGAGGGCACGTTTCTTTGCGTAAGGTAAAAGTTATGTGAGTACATTTTTGTTCATTTATTTTTATTCCCCATAACCTTGCCCATTTCTCAACTTGGCTAACGTGTTGTTGCAGTTGACTCGAAGCCTCTTTAGGGTCTTTATCAATACTGAGAAAAGCAGTATCATCAGCAAATGTGGACGTGTGCGTAAAACAGTTGGTTGGCATATCTGCTGTGTAAAGCAAATACAAAATTGGACCTATTATACTCCCTTGAGGTACACCAGCCTCTATTGGTTGGGAACAACTTATTTGGTTTCCCTCTTTGATCATAAATTGTCTGCCGGTTAAGTATTTTTCTAGCCGGCTTGAAATATTAGCTGGTAGATAGAGTTTTAGTTTGACTAACAGGCCTTCGTGCCATACTTTATCAAATGCTTGAGAGACATCGATAAAAAGCGCGGAGCAGTACTTCTTTTCCTCAAAGGCTTTTCTTATAACCTGCACCAGTCTGTGAGTTTGTTCGATTGTGCTATGTTGACTTCTAAAACCAAATTGGTGATCTGGGATGCAGTTGTTATCATTAAGGATCGGACTCAGCTTGTTTTTAAGCAGCTTTTCGAACAGTTTCGCCAAAGTTGGTAACAAACTTATAGGCCTATAAGACTCCACCTTCGAAGGATCTTTACCAGGCTTGGGAATCATCTTTACTAAGGCAACTTTCCATATTGGCGGAAAGTGTTCAAGCCGAATTATGGCATTAAAAACAAAAAGAATAATTCTTTTACCTGTGAAGGGTAGCTCTAGAAGCATTTTGTTGCTTATTTTATCAACGCCAGGAGCTTTTTTGTCATTTAGGTTTGCGATTGCCTCTATAACATCTGAAAATTGGAAACGTATTTCTATAGGACGTCTAGCTACAACAGGCGGTAATTCTCTCACGTCAGTGCATGAATTGGGAGTGAAGACGTTCCTTAAATGGCTTGCGAACAGATCGCATTTTTCTTCGTCATTTCTAGCCCAGGATCCTCTCGGGTTACGCAGTGGTGGTTTTGCGATTACGGGTCTTTTAAGACGTCTGGCTGTTCGCCATAGAGAATAGTTTGTTTGAGGAGTCGCGTCTAGACCTTCAAGGTATTCCTTCATTGATGACATTCTATGTACTTCCAGCATGTTTTTTAATCGGTTTGTACATTCCTTCAGCTTATTTTTAAGTAGGGGCGATCTATACTTTTGCCATTCTCTTCGGGCTCTCCTTTTTTCAGATAGGAGCTTTTCAACATCGGTTGAGTAAATTTTGTTGTATCTGGCCTGACGGTAGGTAGAAGAAGCATTTTCAACGGCTTTTTTAATATTTTCATTGAGGCTACTAAGGCACTCATCGATTTCCTCGGAAGTTTTTAAAGATTGGTGTTCCGAACAGTGCGTGCTGATAAATTTTCTGTATTTTAACCAGTTTATTCTTTTTGACAGAAAAATATCACTAGTTGCAATTTGGTGAGGACTGCAAATAGTAAAAATTGTGGGTGAGTGATCAGAAGATAAATCCAAGGAGGGTTGAGCCTCAATAAGCTCAGGGGATATGCCTTTTGCTACGCCAAAATCTATTACGTCTGGTATTTTATTGTGGTCAGTTGGCCAATATGTTGGTTGCCCAGTTGAAATAACGTGAAGTCTCATTTCCGATACAGAACCATACAAGACACGACCTCTGGGACTTATTAGGCGGGAGCCCCAGTATGTGTGTTTAGCGTTGTAGTCCCCAGCAGCTATAAAGTGAGGACCTAAAGATTTGTAAAAACTGTTGTACTGATCCTTCGTTATGGAGAATCTGGGTGGACAATAAACTGACGAAATAACGAGATTATTGTAAAATTCATCGATGCAGACGTTTGTTGCTTGTATATAACTTTCGGAGAGACCACCCATCCATTGGTGTTTGATTCTTGATTTAATTAATATAGCTGAACCACCACATGACCTATCTCTGGGATCTTTTGAATCATAAAAAGTATAGCCACTTATTTTGAAAGTGCTTCTAGATGTCATATGAGTTTCGGAAATCAACATGACATCGATTTTTTGGTGTGTTAAAAAGTATTCGAGCTCGTTTTTGTGTTGGCGGATGCCGTTTGCGTTCCAGAAACAAACCCTGAGGCAGTTCATGGTCTTTTAAGTATGGCCTGCAGAAGAGCAGACTGCATTTTCTGCATCTCCTGCATCATGCTAGCCATTTGCGCCATTACCTGCGTAAATTGTTTGACCATATTGTCAATTACGGCTTCCAGGCGGCTAAAATTGGGACCAGTTGGTTCACTTGTTGGCACTTGTTGTTGTGTTGTAGGCTCGGTAGACTTGCGTGCATTAGGCTGGTTAGACTTTAATGCAGCGGCGTAAGAAACTTGATTTGTAGTTGGTTGTGCTAACGGAGGCATGTTTGTAGTTGGTATATCTAAAGGCTGGGGAGGGGCAGGAACTATTTTCGGCTTAGTTGAACGCATAACCGAATTAAAAACAGGGCAACCTCTATAGTTGGCAGTGTGGTTTCCCCCGCAGTTGCTGCATTTCTTCATCCTAGGATCATCTTTTGGCTCGTCGCACTTGGTCGTATCGTGCAGATCCCCACACACAACACAAACAGTAGGCAGCTTACAATAAGCTTTAGTGTGGCCATACTCCTGGCAGTTTAAGCACTGTACGGGCCCAGATCGCTTATGTGGCACTTCCACAGTAACTCGTCGGTGCATAATATATTTTAAATCATAGATGGGGTTAGTTTCACTTTTTTTCAATTTGATATCACCAGGCTGAAGCTCCACTCTGAATAATGGTTGGGGGTGTTTTTCCCTGTTTCTCATATTGGATACCCTCCTAACCATAAACCCTTTGCTTAATAAACTGGTCTTGACCTCTTCTGGGTCAACATTAGAATCAATGCCTTTAATGACTACCTGAAGGCCTTTTGCGGTCTTGAGTTGGTAGGTATAGAAGTTTTTGTTAAGTTTTTCGAGCTCCGAAACCGTAGCGCGGTAGGCGTTTTCATGGTTCACTTGAATTTTTGTCTCAAATATGTTACCGCGTTTAACGTTTGAAACATAAAAGTTATTTTCCCCAATCAAACCGACTAAAAACTTTACGAGATCATTTGAGTTTTTTTCCCTCAAATAAATGGGAGGTGGCTTAAAGGACTTTCTTTCACTAACGGGGGCCTCATTATCCTCTTGTAAAATTGCAAAACGATTTTGCGATGAGGTTGGCCTTTCATCGTCTTTTAAAATTTTTGCAGGTTGGGATGCTTCTGCCGATTTAGGGCTTCTTCCCCTTTTAAGAACTGTCACATAGCGGTCCATCCCTACCTGGATCTTAGGTGCCGGTGCAGAAATTAAGCTTGATGCGGCTTTAGCAGCTGCGGGTTCAATTCCAGAATTTGATAATGGTGACCGCGACAAAGATGGTACCTCAGAATTTTTTTTATAATTATTAAATAAAGATTGGGCTAAATTAGTCCCTTGTTCAGTACATTTATCTAAATTAGGCGCACTTGAACTAAGATTGCTTGTAATTATTTTTGGTCTCGCATTTAAATAATTTCTATTAAATTCAGGGTCTCTTATGTTCTCATTGCTAACACTGCTTAACACAATGTAAGCATTTCGGCTATTTGGCCCACTGTCACTACGATTACTGTTACTCATTAACAGTTCGCTTTTTTTTTTATTTAGATTGTTGTTTTTGTTTTTCTTTTCTCACTTTTTTGTGTATATATGTATGTATATTAATAATTTCGTTTGCTACCTATTACTAATATCACCTATTAACAATATTACACTCGCGTACACACGTCCGTACACTACGAGATTAAGAATGCAACTGATAATAAATATATGAAAAAAAAAAAATAATGGCCAGCGCAATCGCCAGATCTCAATCCCATAGAAAATCTATGGGATATTGTAGATCGTAAAATTAACCGTTATAATTGCAAAAATACGGATGAACTTTTCCGCCAGGTGGAAGTAGCTTGGAATGAAATTTCTGGAGAAATTTTATCAAACCTAATTGAGTCCATGCCACGAAGATGTGAAGAAGTTTAAAAAAAATAATGGCTACTCAACTAAATATTAATATTTTTTTGAGTTTCCTAAAGACGTGCATATGTTTTGTCGCATACAAAAAGCCGTTTTTAATTGTAATATATGAATTTTTTAAGTTTCATAAGAATTTTCATTTGTTTTTCTTATATTTTATTGAATTTAGGTTTTTAACTTTATAAAAAAAATAAAAAAGTCCAAATCCAAATGCGTTTGCTTTTGTTTTTGAGACATTATTCTACTTAACAGAAGTTCGTGCATATGTTTTGTCGCACACTGTACATACATACATACATACATACATACATACATACTTACATACATACATACATACATACATACATACATACATGCCTACATACATACATACATACATAGATACATACATAGATGCATACATACATACATGCATACATACATACATACATAGATGCATACATACATACATACATGCATACATACATAGATGCATACATACATACATACATACATACATACATACATACATACATACATACATGCATACATACATACATGCATACATACATACATACATACATACATACATACATACATACATACATACATACATACATACATTCATACATACATACATACATACATGCATATTAGAGATGAGTGATATTTCCGTACCTGTGATTTTATACCTGTTACTTGCAAATCACTGGTAACGACAGTGACATAAACTGTGAAGTAACTGCTACTGCTGTTGAAGGTGGATTAAAATCATGTAGAAGTGCAAAAAAAACATTTGTTTCTGCCAAAATCAGATTAGCCAGAATCGAATTTGCCAAGGAACACATCAACTGGGCCACAACCCAATGGCAAATCGTACTCTTCTCTGATGAGTCTAAGTTCAATATGTAAAGTTCTGATGGATTTAAGCTGGTACGTAGACCAAAAGGACAACGCCTTAACCCTCGATACACCAAAGGTACGGTAAAACATAAAGGAGGAAATGTATTGGTCTTGGGATGCTTTTCTGGCCATAGAATCGGACCAACAAACAAAATAAATGGTGTAATGGATCGATTCGTTTACAAGGATATCCTACAAAACATAATGCTACCACATGTAGAGGAGGAAATGCCGCTTAAGTGGAGGTATCAACAGGACAATGATCCCAAACATATGGCTAAATGCATCAAAGAGTGGTTTGCAGTTAATAAAATTATTGTTTTAAAATGGCCGTAATTGACAATATGGTCACACAATTTACGCAGATTATGGCGCAAATGGCCAACATGATGCAAGAAATGCAAAAAATGCAGTCTGCTTTTCTGCAGGCTATGCTTAAAAGACCATGAACTGCCTCAGGGTTTGTTTCTGGAACGCAAACGGCAGGCTATGCTTAAAAGACCATGAACTGCCTCAGGGTTTGTTTCTGGAACGCAAACGGCATTCGCCAACACAAAAACGAGCTCGAATATTTCTTGATGAACCAAAAAAATCGATGTTATGTGTATTTCTGAGACTCATATGACATCTAGAAGCACTTTTAAAATTAGTGGTTATTCTTTTTACGATTTAAAGGATCCTAGGGATAGATCATGTGGTGGCTCGGCTATTCTAATCAAATCAAGAATTAAAACCAATGGTTGGGTGGCCTTTTGGAATGTTATATCCAAGCAACGAACGTCTGCATTGATGAATTTTTCCATAACCTTGTTATTTCATCAGTTTACTGTCCACCCAGATTCTCCATAACGAAGGATCAGTACAACAGTTTCTACAAATCATTAGGTCCCCGCTTTATAGCTGCTGGAGACTATAACGCTAAGCACACATACTGGGGCTCCCGCCTAATTAGTCCCAGAGGTCGTGTCTTGTATGACTCCGTGTCGGAAATAGGACTTTTCGTTATTTCAACTGGACAACCAACCTATTGGCCACGGACAATAATAAAATTCCAGACGTAATAGATTTTGGCGTGGCAAAAGGTATATCCCCGGACCTTATTGAGGCTGTAGCCTCCTTGGATTTATCTTCTGACCACTCACCCACAATAATTACTATTTGCAGTCCTCACCAAATAGCAGCTAGTGATTTTTTCTTATCTAAAAAAATAAATTGGTTAAAATATAAAAAATATATTAGTGCCCACTGTTCGGAAAACCAACCGTTAAAAACTCCCGGAGACATAGACGATAGTCTGAGAGTCCTAAATGAAAACATTAAAAAAGCCGCTGAACATGCGTCTTCTACCTATCGTCAGGTCAGGTATGGCAAAATTTTTTCTGACGATGTGGGAAAACTTTTATCTGAAAAAAAGGAGAGTCCGAAGAGAATGGCAAAAGAACAGATCGCCCCAACTTAAATCTAAGCTGAAAGAATGTACTAACAAATTAAAAAGCTTGCTGGAGGTTCACAAAATAGCTTCACCTAAAGAGTACCTCGAAGGTCTAGACGCGACTCCTCAGACAAATTATTCCCTTTGGCGATCAGCCAGACGTCTTAAAAGACCCGTTATCGCAAAACCACCACTGCGTAATCTGAGAGGATCCTGGGCTAGAAATGACGAAGAAAAATGTGATCTGTTCGCAAACCATTTTAAAAACGTGTTCACTCCCAATACTTGCACAGACGTGAGGGAATTACCACCAGTTGTTGCTAGACGTCCTTTAGAAATACGTTTCCAATTTACAGATATTGTAGAGGCTATTGCTAACCTAAATGGTAAAAAAGCTCCTGGCGTTGATAATATAAGCAATAAAATGCTCTTAGAGCTACCTTTTACGGCAAAAAAAATAATTCTTTTTATTTTTAACGCAATAATTCGGCTTGAACATTTCCCGCCTATATGGAAAATTGCCTAAGTAAAGATCATTCCTAAGCCTGGCAAATATCCTTCAAAGGTAGAGTCTTATAGGCCTATAAGTTTGTTACCCACAATGTCAAAATTGTTCGAAAAATTGTTTAAGAACAAGCTGATTCCGATCCTGAATGAAAACAACTGCATCCCAGATCACTAATTTGGCTTTAGAAGTCAACATAGCACAATCGAACAAACTCACAGACTGGTGCAGGTTATAAGAAAAACCTTTGAGGAAAAGAAGTACTGCTCCGCGCTTTTCATTGATGTCTCTCAAGCTTTCGATAAAGTATGGCACGAAGACCTGTTAAACAAACTAAAGATACACCTTCCAGCTAATATTTTCAACCTTTTAGAAAAATACATAACCGGTCGACAATTTATGATCAAAGAGGGAAACCAAATAAGTTCTTCTCAAACAATAGGGGCTGGTGTACCTCAAGGGAGTATACTAGGTCCAGTTCTGTACTTGCTTTACACAGCAGATATGCCAACCAATAGTTTTACACACACGTCGACATTTGCTGATGATACTGCTTTTCTTAGTATTCATAAAGACCCTAAAGAGGCTTCCAACCAATTGCAGCAACACGTAACCCAAGTTGAAAAATGGGCAAAGTTATGGGGAATAAAAATAAATGAACAAAAATGTACCCACGTAACTTTTACTTTACGCAAAGAAACGTGCTCTCCAATTCTTATTAACAACCATATGGTGCCTCAACGAACCGAGACAAAATATCTTGGTATTCACCTAGACCGCCGCCTCACATGGAAGCCTCATATAGATGCGAAGTTGACGCAAATGAAACTTAAAGCTACACAAATTCATTGGCTAATCGGCAGAAACTCTGTGCTTCGTCTTGATTGTAAACTTCTACTCTACAAATCGATTTTGAAACCAATTTGGTGCTACGGTATACAATTATGGGGCACTGCTTCCGCATCCAACATAGAAAAAATTCAACGCAGGCAAAACAAAATCCTAAGAATGATAACTGGTGCTCCTTGGTATGTTAAAAACAGCAACATCCACAAGGATCTACAAGTTCCACTAGTTAAATGCGAAATCCTGAACTATGTGCACAAGTATTTAAATAAGCTGGAAGCTCACCCAAATCCGCTCGCCCGAAACATCCTGCAACATAGTGGGCACACCCGCCTGAAAAGGAGGGATACTATTGCGCTTATATGAAGCTTGATAATATGAAAACTTAAATTTTAGTCTGGCACTGGCTGGACTTATATTAACTACCTAGTTTTAAGATTTGAACACTTATTGTTAGTTCGCCACAGGCGAAGATTCAATAATAAATATATGAAAAAAAAAAAAAAATGGCCAGCGCAATCGCCAGATCTCAATCCCATAGAAAATCTATGGGATATTGTAGATCGTAAAATTAACCGTTATAATTGCAAAAATACGGATGAATTTTTCCGCCAGGTGGAAGTAGCTTGGAATGAAATTTCTGGAGAAATTTTATCAAACCTAATTGAGTCCATGCCACGAAGATGTGAAGAAGTTTAAAAAAATAATGGCTACTCAACTAAATATTAATATTTTTTTGAGTTTCCTAAAGACGTGCATATGTTTTGTCGCATAGAAAAAGCCGTTTTTAATTGTAATATATGAATTTTTTAAGTTTCATAAGAATTTTCATTTGTTTTTCTTATATTTTATTGAATTTAGGTTTTTAACTTTATAAAAAAAATAAAAAAGTCCAAATCCAAATGTGTTTGCTTTTGTTTTTGAGACATTATTCTACTTAACAGAAGTTCGTGCATATGTTTTGTCGCACACTGTACATACATACATACATACATACATACATACATACATACATACATACATACATACTTACATACATACTTACATACATACATACATACATACATACATACATACATGCATACATATATACATACATACATAGATGCATACATACATACATGCATACATACATACATACATAGATGCATACATACATACATACATGCATACATACATAGATGCATACATACATACATACATACATTCATGCATACATACATACATGCATACATACATACATACATACATACATACATACATACATACATACATACATACATACATACATACATACATACATACATACATACATACATACATACATACATACATACATACATACATACTTACATACATACATACATACATACATACATACATACATACATGCATATTAGAGATGAGTGATATTTCCGTACCTGTGATTTTATACCTGTTACTTGCAAATCACTGGTAACGACAGTGACATAAACTGTGAAGTAACTGCTACTGCTGTTGAAGGTGGATTAAAATCATGTAGAAGTGCAAAAAAACCATTTGTTTCGGCCAAAATCAGATTAGCCAGAATCGAATTTGCCAAGGAACACATCAACTGGGCCACAACCCAATGGAAAATCGTACTCTTCTCTGATGAGTCTAAGTTCAATATGTAAAGTTCTGATGGATTTAAGCTGGTACGTAGACCAAAAGGACAACGCCTTAACCCTCGATATACCAAAGGTACGGTAAAACATAAAGGAGGAAATGTATTGGTCTTGGGATGCTTTTCTGGCCATAGAATCGGACCAACAAACAAAATAAATGGTGTAATGGATCGATTCGTTTACAAGGATATCCTACAAAACATAATGCTACCACATGCAGAGGAGGAAATGCCGCTTAAGTGGAGGTATCAACAGGACAATGATCCCAAACATATGGCTAAATGCATCAAAGAGTGGTTTGCAGTTAATAAAATTATTGTTTTAAAATGGCCGTAATTGACAATATGGTCACACAATTTACGCAGATTATGGCGCAAATGGCCAACATGATGCAAGAAATGCAAAAAATGCAGTCTGCTTTTCTGCAGGCTATGCTTAAAAGACCATGAACTGCCTCAGTGTTTGTTTCTGGAACGCAAACGGCATCCGCCAACACAAAAACGAGCTCGAATATTTCTTGATGAACCAAAAAATCGATGTTATGTGTATTTCTGAGACTCATATGACATCTAGAAGCACTTTTAAAATTAGTTGTTATTCTTTTTACGATTCAAAGGATCCTAGGGATAGATCATGTGGTGGCTCGGCTATTCTAATCAAATCAAGAATTAAACACCAATGGTTGGGTGGCCTTTTGCAATGTTATATCCAAGCTACGAACGTCTGCATTGATGAATTTTTCCATAACCTTGTTATTTCATCAGTTTACTGTCCACCCAGATTCTCCATAACGAAGGATCAGTACAACAGTTTCTACAAATCATTAGGTCCCCGCTTTATAGCTGCTGGAGACTATAACGCTAAGCACACATACTGGGGCTCCCGCCTAATTAGTCCCAGAGGTCGTGTCTTGTATGACTCCGTGTCGGAAATAGGTCTTTTCGTTATTTCAACTGGACAACCAACCTATTGGCCAACGGACAATAATAAAATTCCAGACGTAATAGATTTTGGCGTGGCAAAAGGTATATCCCCGGACCTTATTGAGGCTGTAGCCTCCTTGGATTTATCTTCTGACCACTCACCCACAATAATTACTATTTGCAGTCCTCACCAAATAGCAGCTAGTGATTTTTTCTTATCTAAAAAAATAAATTGGTTAAAATATAAAAAATATATTAGTGCCCACTGTTCGGAAAACCAACCGTTAAAAACTCCCGGAGACATAGACGATAGTCTGAGAGTCCTAAATGAAAACATTAAAAAAGCCGCTGAACATGCGTCTTCTACCTATCGTCAGGTCAGGTATGGCAAAATTTTTTCTGACGATGTGGGAAAACTTTTATCTGAAAAAAGGAGAGTCCGAAGAGAATGGCAAAAGAACAGATCGCCCCAACTTAAATCTAAGCTGAAAGAATGTACTAACAAATTAAAAAGCTTGCTGGAGGTTCACAAAATAGCTTCACTTAAAGAGTACCTCGAAGGTCTAGACGCGACTCCTCAGACAAATTATTCCCTATGGCGATCAGCCAGACGTCTTAAAAGACCCGTTATCGCAAAACCCCTACTGCGTAATCTGAGAGGATCCTGGGCTAGAAATGACGAAGAAAAATGTGATCTGTTCGCAAACCATTTTAAAAACGTGTTCACTACCAATACTTGCACAGACGTGAGGGAATTACCACCAGTTGTTGCTAGACGTCTTTTATAAATACGTTTCCGATTTACAGATATTGTAGAGGCTATTGCTAACCTAAATGGTAAATAAGCTCCTGGCGTTGATAATATAAGCAACAAAATGCTCTTAGAGCTACCTTTTACGGCAAAAAAAATAATTCTTTTTATTTTTAACGCAATAATTCGGCTTGAACATTTCCCGCCTATATGGAAAATTGCCTAAGTAAAGATCATTCCTAAGCCTGGCAAAGATCCTTCAAAGGTAGAGTCTTATAGGCCTATAAGTTTGTTACCCACAATGTCAAAATTGTTCGAAAAATTGCTTAAGAACAAGCTGATTCCGATCCTGAATGAAAACAACTGCATCCCAGATCACCAATTTGGCTTTAGAAGTCAACATAGCACAATCGAACAAACTCACAGACTGGTGCAGGTTATAAGAAAAACCTTTGAGGAAAAGAAGTACTGCTCCGCGCTTTTCATTGATGTCTCTCAAGCTTTCGATAAAGTATGGCACGAAGACCTGTTAAACAAACTAAAGATACACCTTCCAGCTAATATTTTCAACCTTTTAGAAAAATACATAACCGGTCGACAATTTATGATCAAAGAGGGAAACCAAATAAGTTCTTCTCAAACAATAGGGGCTGGTGTACCTCAAGGGAGTATACTAGGTCCAGTTCTGTACTTGCTTTACACAGCAGATATGCCAACCAATAGTTTTACACACACGTCGACATTTGCTGATGATACTGCTTTTCTTAGTATTCATAAAGACCCTAAAGAGGCTTCCAACCAATTGCAGCAACACGTAACCCAAGTTGAAAAATGGGCAAAGTTATGGGGAATAAAAATAAATGAACAAAAATGTACCCACGTAACTTTTACTTTACGCAAAGAAACGTGCTCTCCAATTCTTATTAACAACCATATGGTGCCTCAACGAACCGAGACAAAACATCTTGGTATTCACCTAGACCGCCGCCTCACATGGAAGCCTCATATAGATGCGAAGTTAACGCAAATGAAACTTAAAGCTACACAAATTCATTGGCTAATCGGCAGAAACTCTGTGCTTCGTCTTGATTGTAAACTTCTACTCTACAAATCGATTTTGAAACCAATTTGGTGCTACGGTATACAATTATGGGGCACTGCTTCCGCATCCAACATAGAAAAAATTCAACGCAGGCAAAACAAAATCCTAAGAATGATAACTGGTGCTCCTTGGTATGTTAAAAACAGCAACATCCACAAGGATCTACAAGTTCCACTAGTTAAATGCGAAATCCTGAACTATCTGGACAAGTATTTAAATAAGCTGGAAGCTCACCCAAATCCGCTCGCCCGAAACATCCTGCAACATAGTGGGCACACCCGCCTGAAAAGGAGGGATACTATTGCGCTTATATGAAGCTTGATAATTAATATGAGAACTTAAATTTTAGTCTGGCACTGGCTGGACTTATATTAACTACCTAGTTTTAAGATTTGAACACTTATTGTTAGTTCGCCACAGGCGAAGATTCAATAATAAATATATGAAAAAAAAAAAAAAAATAATGGCCAGCGCAATCGCCAGATCTCAATCCCATAGAAAATCTATGGGATATTGTAGATCGTAAAATTTACCGTTATAATTGCAAAAATACGGATGAACTTTTCCTCCAGGTGGAAGTAGCTTGGAATGAAATTTCTGGAGAAATTTTATCAAACCTAATTGAGTCCATGCCACGAAGATGTGAAGAAGTTTAAAAAAATAATGGCTACTCAACTAAATATTAACATTTTTTTGAGTTTCCTAAAGACGTGCATATGTTTTGTCGCATACAAAAAGCCGTTTTTAATTGTAATATATGAATTTTTTAAGTTTCATAAGAATTTTCATTTGTTTTTCTTATATTTTATTAAATTTAGGTTTTTAACTTTATAAAAAAAATAAAAAAGTCCAAATCCAAATGTGTTTGCTTTTGTTTTTGAGACATTATTCTACTTAACAGAAGTTTGTGCATATGTTTTGTCGCACACTGTACATACATACATACATACATACATACATACATACATACATACATACATACATACATACATACATACATACATACATACATACATACTTACATACATACTTACATACATACATACATACATACATACATACATACATACATGCATACATACATACATACATACATACATAGATGCATACATACATACATGCATACATACATACATGCATACATACATAGATGCATACATACATACATACATACATACATACATGCATACATACATACATACATACATACATACATACATACATACATACATACATACATACATACATGCATATTAGAGATGAGTGATATTTCCGTACCTGTGATTTTATACCTGTTACTTGCAAATCACTGGTAACGACAGTGACATAAACTGTGAAGTAACTGCTACTGCTACTTTTAAGTTATTGTGTTATTTAAATAACATTTTGACATGTAACGACAGTGACATAAACCGTGAAGTAACTGTTTCTACTAAAGTGTTACTTTTAATTTATTATGTTACTAAAAGTAACATTTTGAAATATTGTGCAGTAATTTTACCTGCGATATTACTCCTATTATGTTAAACTTTGCAAAATGTAAAGTAACATTTTTGTGCTTCATGTTTACATTTGGTCATAGCTTACAAATCATGTTGCTGCTTTTGTTCTTTAAAAGAAGTAAAGGGCTTATGTGTTTGTATGTGTGTTTGTCAAAGTGCTGTTAAAAACTTTACAACAGAGGTGCCGTCAGAGACCAGCGCCGAGCATTATTTGTCCGCGACGGCGGATTAAATTCAGATATGAGCCGGCTAAAGAATTAATATTCAAAAACAGATTTAAACACACATTTATTTTAAACACATATCGTAACCTAAAATGAAAAAAAGCACAGCTAACAAAAATAGAACTTTACATGATAAGCGAAAATCTTTGTAAAGGTACAACAAAAATATTTCGAAAAAAATGCGTATAAAGTTTTTAGTTTGCTCGCATTATGTATATAGAAACGAATATTAACATTTTTTTACACGTTATAAGTAGAAACATTTTTAATATGAAACTTATATAAGACATTAAACATAGCATAACAAACAATTCTAAATCGTTAACGCCAAAAATGCATTTCTAGAATTACGACATTTGAGTAAATAAGCGATATATATAAATCGTTATCTGAAATGAAATTTTAGTTAATATGTTCAGGGTTTTTGGACTTAACTTTCAATTATCAAGAAATAAAAATATTTTTGATTGGTGAAGTAAAAAAGAATAAAAATATCAAAGTCTTTCTCAAATAGCTCAAGAAAATTTTTGTGCATTAGGATCGCCAGTCCATGCGAAAGAATATTTTCAAAAGCTGAACAAGTCCTAAATGACCGACGAACGCGTTTAATGAGAAAACGTACAAATGTTATATTATTTTTAGTTGTGTTATGTACATATACAGCTTAATTTGTGTTATTTGTTTTTTTTAGGCTTTTGTTTTTGTTACAATGGATTTCAACTACATATTTTTATATATTTTTATGTTTGAAATCTATTTAACAAGAATTTTAAGCTGCTTTTCTAAATTAAAGCTTTATCTCAATGCTCCATTGGAGCTTAAAAACTTATCTCAAAAGGTATAAATTTAAATTTTTTATAAAAATTTTGTTTAAAGTAAATTAAAAATCACTTTTAAAAATATTAATTAGGATTTAATCCCAATTTTCTTGTTAATTTATAGGGTTTGTTGTTGGTTAAGTTTGTCTATATGCATTTCATTGGTTCTTACACCAAATCATCAGTAGACTTCAACCCAAATTCTTAAAGAACTCATGAATATTTTTTGTCTTTATATAATAACCTCATTAAACAAAATGAGAATTACTATAAGCAACTAACAAACCAACAACAAACCCTATAAATTAACAAAAAAATTGGGATTAAATCCTTAATAATATTTTGAAAAGTGTTGTTTAACAGCAAGGTTTTGTTTTCGGTAGCCCCTTAATACATTTAGTAATAACCAATGGTTATTCAAATGTAAGGGGAAAAAGAAAATCAAAACAAGCGAATAGCGAATATTGGTTTGTTGGATTCTTAAAAAAAACTTGAACGTTTTAGTTGCTTATAGTAATTCTCATTTTGTTTAATGAGGTTATTATATAAAGACAAAAAATATTCATGAGTTTTTTAAGAATTTGGGTTGAAGTCTACTGATGATTTGGTGTAAGAACCAATGAAATGCATATAGACAAACTTAACCAACAACAAACCCTATAAAGTAAATATTGTTTGTATATATAAAATATAAATATGGAATATTGTTTGTAACTATGTACATACATACCTATTGAAAATTGATATCTCTTATTCATCAATATTTTTAATTCTTATTTATCATTTATATTATATCTCCAATGCGTTGTTCAGGAGTTCGTTAAAAAGAACTAAAATCGCATAATCACTGCTTAAAATAACATTATGTATAATAATTTAACAGAGATTAAAATAACTCTTTTACAAGAAGTGAAAAATGCTAAACAGTGATCACTGTCACTGTTTAAATAACCGGTGATTTTAAAATCGCATTCACTATTAACGATATTCCCTAAAAATAACGGGATCGCTCACCTCTAATGCATATATACATACATACATACATACATACATACATACATACATACATACATACATACATACATACATACATACATACATACATACATACATACATACATACATAGATGCATACATACATGCATACATACATACATACATACATACATACATACATACATACATACATACATACATACATACATACATACATACATACATACATACATACATACATACATACATACATACATACATACATACATGCATACATGCATACATACATACATATGTACATACATACATACATACATAGATGCATACATACATACATGCATCCATACATACATGCATACATGCATACATACATACATACATACATACATACATACATACATACATACAT